>JAJTUP010000004.1:0-1200000 GCA_021399435.1 Diaporthe sp. PMI_573
TTATAAAGTTATAGTTTACTATTTTTTTAAGATATAAATAAGATAAAATATTTTATTAGTAATTTTAAAAATTAAATATATTTTTGGAAAGATTTTTATTAAGATACTTTCTAAGTATTTTAAGTTTTTCTTTATTAAGTTTATAGATTTTATAAAATTTAATTTTTTTATAAAGATATCTTATAATTATATAGATTATATTTAGAGATTTTTATATTAAATTCTTTTTAAAATACTTATTTATAATATTTTTTAATATTTTTTAAAATTTTATTAGTATACTCTATTTTTTATTTATATATTATATTATATCTAGCCATCTTATTCTTTACTTCTTCTTTAAGTCTACTATAAAATATAAAGATCTTAGTATTATCTATAGAGTTAATTCTGGTATAGATTTGTTAAAATTTTATAGTATAGGTTATAGCAGGTCCTTTTTGTTATAACCTTAAGAGTTTTCTTTTAGCTTGTTGTTTTTTATCCGGGTTCTAAAATAGAGTCTTTAGGGTATTCTTATAGTTTTTATATTTATTAAAATCTTCTGGGTTTTCTATCTATAATTTTTAAATACTTTAGTATTAATATAGTTAGTAAGGTATAGTTTAAACTATATAAAGGCCTTTTTTTTAAGAAACAAGGCAGCGTATATAATTTTCTTTTTATTAGGTTAACTATCTAGCTAGTTAAAATATTAGTATACTTAAACCCAGAGTTGTGACAGTTTAGTATACAACTGTATACCTAGGTATACAGGTATACAGGTATACAACTAAATTAAGTCAAATCTTTTTAAAAATATATAAGTGTCACGATAGCAGGCAGGCGGTTCCCGGACAGGTGGACGTCGAGCAGTCAGGGTGATTAGGCAGGTCTTTTATTCACTATGTACAGGCTCTATCCTTAGTAGGTACAGGCTCTGTTGACAAGACGTAGCTCGAAGAGCTACAAAATAGCTATCAGGATAGGGTGCAGAGTTTTATCAAGCCAGCAGCTTACGTAATCAACCCCAACCCTCTAGGTTAGGCATCCCCCATAGCACGGTCCACCACGGACCACCAGGACTATAATAGTACCCCCCTCTCCAGGACCAAACTCCTAAGAGGTCGTCAGGGGCTAGGCTTATACGGGTATCTCCTATGGAAGTTATGCACAACCTCCTAAGCGTTCTCTAGGTACGACGCAGGCACCTCTTCAGGTTCATCATATCTAGTCTACTTGACTATATACTTTAGGCATAGACAGCCCCAGCCACGATGATCCTATCAGGAATCTAGGACCTCTTTGACTTCCCACTCTTATAGGCCATCCACTTTAATAAGCAGTAGGAGTTCATTTCTCTAAGCAGGTAGCAGGTCATCAGTAGTAAGCTATAATAGGCTAATGTAAAAGATAGGGTGAATCTTCATAGACTTAGGTAGGGCTAGGTGATAGGCCTAAGGGCTAACAACCTTCTTGATCTAGAACAGGCCACAGTTCTTCTAATCTAGTTTCTTTATAGGATGTAGAGTCTTGATATTTCGGGTATTGAGCTAGACCTCTTAGTTAACTCAAAACTAGTAGGCTAGGTAGCGCTTGTAGTTTACTTGCTCCCTATAACAGGCCTAAATAGTAGCTATCTTACTTCTTATATGTTTAGTAATCACTTGCATTTAGGAAGTAAACTTCTTAGTATTATACATACTAGGTTGCTCAGAGGGTAGGGAGGGCTTAAAGCCTAGTCGTGGGTAGAATCCATAGTTCCTAAAGAATAGTATAACAGAGGTAGTTTCAGAGACAGTATCATTCAAGGTAAACTTAGCTAGCAGGAGCTAATCAGACCAGTCATCTTACAAGTATACTATATATAGGCACAGGTATTGTTCTAGGATAATATTTATATACTCTATCTATCTATCAGTTTCCAGGTAGTATATAGTAGTAAGTATAGTAGAGATTCTTAGGCAGCAGGTAATATATTTCTAGAATCTAGAGATAAACTAGGGGCCCTAGTCAGAGACGATCGTTACCAATAGGCCGTGTAACTTCTAGACATACTTAGTAAACAGGCAAGCTACTTCTCTAGAATCACAGGTCCCCTTACATATAATAAAATATCTTATTTTAGTAAGGTAATTAACCATAACTATAATAACATCATGTCCCTAGCTAGTAGGTAGGTATATAATGAAGTCTACCAAGACGTCCCTCTAGGCTTACTCAGGAACAAGGAGGGGCTTTAGTAGGCCTTGACAAGCTTCTTAGTTTAGCTTAGCCCAGCAATACTAGTAACAGTTCACAACCTAACATTATACAAAACATAGTATCTAGGGCTAGTAGTATTCACAATCTAAGATCTTATAGGTTCTTACAGACCCAGGGTAGCTAGTAATTAGTAATTCATAGTAGGAGTTCAGGAGCTTGGCTTTCAGCTTAGACAGATCCAGGACATATAGGCAGTTCCCATAGTATAGGTATCCATAGTAGTTCTCGTACTCAGCTAGGGTTAGTAGCAGGTATCAAGGAGAGTCCTCTTCCAAGGCCTTTAGGATAGAATAGGGAATCAGGTCTTCTAAGTATCCTTTCTTAAATAAGGTAGATATTTCTTCATCCTAGAGTAGGTAGGCTAGTTCTATTCAGCAGCATATCGTAGCTAAAAAACATATAGTCTTCCTTTACAGTAGGGCAGGATCCAAATTTTCTTTCTTTAGGACTACTTAGCTCTAGTATAGCAGCCTCTCATCCCCTTCCTAAGGCAGGTCCTCTAACCTCCTAGTTAGTATATCCAGCTTAGTACCTTGCTTTCCTAGGTAGTATATGATCTAAAAGTTAAAACACGACAAAAATTCTGCCTAGCAGGCTTGGTAGTGGTTAAGCAACTTTGTTATTATAAAGTACTCCAGGTTTTTATAGTCTGTAATAACCTTAATCAGGGACGGGGCCCCTTCTAGTTCCGGGTACCATTCTTTAAAGCAACGGATAATAGTAAGTAGTTCCTTATTATATATCTTATAGTTATATTCTGTTGAAGAATGTTTTTTCGAGAAGAATGTAACAGGTTGCAGGACTCTATCATCCCCATACTAGGACATTACTCCGGTAGAGATAAAGTTAGAAGTATTAGTTTCTAGTATAACATCCTTTTCCTAGTTAAAGTAGGCTAGTACAGGTACTTGTATAAATATAGTCTTCAGGTCATTAAAGGCTTTCTTGCAAGAGGAGTCGAAATCGAATCATACTCCCTTTTTCATTAGGTAGACTAGTAGTAAGATTATTTTAGAAAAGTCCTGGACGAACTAGTAGTAAAAGTTACCAAACCTAATAAAGGCTTACACGTCTATTAGGCAGGTTAGGATTTTCTAGGAAACAATAATCTCAACCTTCTTTAGGTCCATCCAGATCCCATATATGCCTATAATTAGGCCTAGGAAGGTCGTCTCTTTAATAAAGAATTCATACTTCTCTAACTTAGCATATAGGCCAGCTTCTCGCAGGGTAGTCAAGACTAGCCACAGGTATTCTTCATGTTTAGAACGGGTACAGCTATAGATCAAAATATTATCCAGGTATGCTATGTAGAACACATCTAGGTATAGTCTTAGGGTATCGTTAATAAATCTTTAAAAGGTCAAGGGGGCTCTAGTAAGCCTAAATAGTATTACTAACGTTTCAAACAAGCTAAAGCAGGTACAGAAGGTAGTTAGATATTCCTCCCCTTTATATATACAGAGGTTGTTAAAGGTAGCGATTATATTAACCTTTAAGAAATACTTTATCTCCTTTAGGTTATTTAGGGTCTCCTTAATCAAGGGTAGGGGGTAATAGTCCTTAACCATAATATTGTTTAAGGCTTGATAATCTATATAGAATCAGAGTCCTCCTCTAGGTTTAGATATAAATAGGACTAGTAAGGTAATATAGGAGGTGCTTAGTTAGATAAATCCCTTTTATAGGTTCTTGTCTAGCCATCCTCTCAGGGTTATTAGCTTATCTCAAGACATAGAATATAATAGGCTAAAGAGTAGCATCTCCCCTTTGATTAGCTAGATATGGTAGTCGTATGAATAGTAGGGTAGTAACTTCTTAGCCTCCTTGGGTAAGAAGATATTAGTAAATTCTTCCAGTTCCTTAAGTAGGGTTTTTATAGGCTCAGGTTCCTTGCTAGTAGGGCCTGAGTACTAGGCTTCTAATATATCATTAATCTGTTCTAAGGATGTAGAAAACAGGTGGTAGCCCTCCTTGTGGGCATAAACAGTGGCAGCTCTCAAGGTGACTTGGTATAGCTCATATTTTCTCAGAATATCAGGGCAGGACAGGGGGTAGTAGGTCCAGGCAGTCTTTAGTACATCTTACAGCGCTTTTAGTTTAGTAGGCTTCCTAGGGATATTATAGTGGCAGTAGTAGTATTTGTTATTAAATATAATTATATAAAAGGTAAAGTAAATAGTTAGGTCATGTTACTTTAGCTAGGGCATTCCCAAGACAACAAGATAATAGGCTAACTAAGTAGTAAACATCATCATAGTATCTTAGAAGTAGTCATTAATATAGTAGGAAATCAAGGTATAGTAGGTGATGGTATCCTTAGAGGGTCTCCCATTAATTACTTCTAGGTTAAATAGTTTCTTTAAGGATAATAAAGGAATATCATAAGCCTTAGCCTATTCCTTATCTATAAAAGCCTTTCCTTCAGCTCTAGTATTAGTCAAGGTATAGGTAAGTATTTCCTTTCCTCCTATAGTTAGGTATACAGGTAGTATTAGTATATTAGAACGTTAGTTTTATTCTTCCTTAATAGTTAGTCTGGTAATGGCGGTAGTAGAGATACGTAGAGTATACTTGCAAGGAGCCTGAGGGCAACTTACCTCAGGCTTGCTCCGTTTATTAAACTCTAGGCAGGGGAATTACTACATCCATGGGTGGGCGAGCAAGGCGTAGAATGGATTAGCGACTAGAGAGGTAACCAAGAGGTAGGGGAAGAGGGGTAGAAGGTCTGTATATAGGGTGGGCAGTTATCTAGTAAGTAGTACTAGGTGACGAAGTGATCTAGCAAGCCATAACAGTAGTATTTACAGCGTTCCTTATAGCCATTACTCTAGTACTAAGAGCTTAGGTCTATTAGGTTACTAGTAGGGAGAGGTGGCGTGGGTGGTTTTTAAATAGAGGTAGTAACAGGTTTAACTATAGTAGTATATATCTTTAGGGTGGTCTGAGCAGGCGTAGAAGTAGGCCTATGGTGGGAGACTTATTGCTAGTATTAGTAGAAACAGTTATCCAAGGACTAGAGATGTCAGGTATAGGGCTAGAACTCATCAGAGTTAGCAGGGTTATATAGGAGTATATCCTAAAGCTTATAGGAAATCCCTTAGAATAGCAGAGGTAAGAGGGCAGTATCTAGCATTTCCCCCTCTAGGGTAAGGTACTAGAACTCAGTAAAATAGGTACTAAAGTCTTAGTTATGTTATTTTAGTTAATATAGCTTATTCCAGGAGTTCTAAATATAGTCTAGATCCCTAAAAGCTTCTTCTAGGTACTTAAGCAAGTCTAGGTAGTCCATAAACTAGGGAACACTATATAAGGTCTTAGGTAGGATTAATTCATATACCTTTTCCATAAGGCGTCTAGTAACATAGGTTAGGCAGGTAATAATAGTAGGAAATCAGTCAGTATTAGTAGTTATTTTGGCATAGATCTGTTATATAAAGCAGTAAAGGTCATGGCAAGATCTATTAAATTCCTTTAAGTTAGGTAGTTTCTCGCTAAGGATAGTAGAACTAATACTTGTGATAGGAGTAGGCAAAGTTACTCCTAGTATAGTATCTATAGTTTAGTTAACACGGGGACTAGTAGGGGCAGGTTCAGTAGTAGGAGTCTATATAGCAGGTGTGGTAGCATTCAAGAGTTATAGTTTCTCGAGTTCAAGGTAGATAACCTCCCTCTAGATAGCATCATACTAGTCTTTCTAGTAGCTAATTACCCCGTCTTGCTTAGTTAGGTCGAAGCATAAGGAAGTAATTATAGTATTATAGTCCAGGGTCTTGATTTAAGAGGAAGAGATCTCTTCCTCGAGCATAGATGTATACTAGTTAAGGTTATACAAGTATAACATCTAGTTAGAGGTATATTTAGCAACATGATAAGCTAACTTCTCTAGGGAGTTAGTACTTAGAGGTAGCTATAGGCGGTTCGACATGGTGTCAATGTCTAAGGGGGGAGCTATGTAGTGTTATGATAGCAGGTAGGTGGTTCCTAGATAGGTGGACGTCGAGCAGTTAGGGTAATCAGGTAGGTCTTCTATTCACTACATACAGGCTCTATCCTTAGTAGGCACAGGCTCTATTAACAAGACATAGCTCGAAGAGCTACAAAATAGCTATTAAGATAGGGTACGGAGTTTTATCGAGCTAGCGGCTTACATAATCAACCCCAACCCTCTGGGTTGGGCATCCCCCATAGCGCGGTCCGCCGCGGACCGCCAGGACTGTGACAATAAGTTAGGCTATATTATATACTTTTAGACTTTATTTTTAGTTTTATTTATTTAATTTATTATTTAACCCATTTATTTAATTTATTTATTTTAGCAATCTATTTAATTTATTTATCTAATCTATCTATCTAATCTATTTATGTAATCTATTTATTATCTAGACTTTCCAAGGCTTCCGGCTTATTTATCTATTAATAGACTATTATTTAGACTTTCCATAGCTTCCGGCTTATATATCTATTATTTAGACTTTCCATAGCTTCCGGCTTATATATCTATTATTTAGACTTTCCATAGCTTCCGGCTTATATATCTATTATTTAGACTTTCCATAGCCTATAGTAAGTGTTTATAGTAGCTTGAAATCAAACATAAATATAGAGGCTATTCCTTTCTTTCTTTCTTTTCTTTTTTCCTTCCTCTCTATCGTTTTATTATCGATTCAACACATCTTACCTACTACTCTACTACTTAAAACACACTTATATCTCTTACCCCTAACCCTTATTTACAATGTCTTCCTATATTACCCGTCGTGCTCAAGCCGAGCTTTTAAAGCTCGCTTTTTCCACTTTTATCAACTCTATTGTCGACACTCTACCTCCTACCGTACGTTTTTTTTCTTTTTTTCTTTTTTTATTATTACTAACAGTATTATAGAACCCTAACCCTTACTTAAGTACTGCCGATATGCCATACAACCCTGGCAATCCCCCCTATTACGTATGTTTCTCTTCTTTTTCTTCTTTTTCTTCCTTTTTTCTTCTTTTTTTCTATTTCCTTTTATACTAATATATTATAGGGGCTATCTGGATTTGAAGGGCGTGAAAACACCCCTTATAACCCTTTGCAACCAATTAAAAAGCTTCAACCCCCGGTATGTTTTTTTATTATTTCTTCTTTTTATTATTTTCTTGCTAATATTCTTTTTAGCTCTGTCCTCCTGTTAAGGACGCCGAATTAGCTCAAGCGACTACTTAGCTAGCTAATCTAGAGGTAATTAAGTCTTAAAACTATTATTAACCCTAACCCTGACTTATTTATTAGCTTGTGGCTCAATCTCCCCTTTCTCCATCCTCTCAACCTGTGTCTCCAATAGACAAAGACGTTGGTACTGGCCTTAACGACTCTAAGTATCCGTTTTTCTGGGTAAGCTATATATCATTGAAATCCTCCTTTTTTGCTCTATTTATTGATATTTTTTATATAGTATTCAACAGCTCCACTCGAGGCCGACGAATTAAACCTTACCGATATCGAACCCCCCTCTTTTGCTGGCGATGTCTTCATCTAGAAAGTAGATACCCTTACCATAAGTATACCTAAAAATAGCTCCTTTTTTTCTGTATTTAATGATATATTTTACTAACTATTATCTTTATTATAGCATCCAACAGACGAGGAATTCGAAGCCCTAGCCGACAAATATAATTATAACTAACCTCTACCACCCAGTTGTTTTACTAAAGAAGTAAGTAATAACCCTAACCCTATTTTTTCTAAGTACTATATATACTAACTATTATTTAGCATTAGTGGCAGCAAATTAACCAGAAAACGTGTCCTAATCCTGTATAGAATTACTTTTTAATAAAGTATCCAGAACGTATATTTATCGACACTGTTGATTATATTTACGGCTATACTATGTGGTATAATGTAAGTAAATAGCTGATATTTTCAGCCTTTATTAATAATATATACTAATTTATTAATAGTTTTTTCATGCTGATAGAAACCCTAGGCGTTACTTATGTCTAGACTGTGAAAAAGTCTTTATTTCTCAGCGGCAAATTCGTATGCACTGTAGGCATGTTTAGAAGGGTCGCCGTAGTAATTGTGCTCCTAAGAGAAGCTTAAATTAGGGTTAGGGTCTTTTTTTTTAATATAGTATAGTTAGGGTAAGCTAATATATATTTTTACTATTTTTAAACAACTGTTTTCCTATACTTTAAAGTATTTTATTTTTTTAAAACTATATAAATATAAAATAGATTTAAAAGTATATATAGTAATAATAATAATAGTTTAGACTATTAGTTTATATAGAGTTATAATAAAAATATTTTTAATGTTAAATAAGATATTTATATAATTAAATATTAAATATTATTGATTTATACTAAGGTTTTAACTAAAGCTTTAACTAATTTAAACTATTTTATTTCTTTTAAATCTTTTAACGTTTTTTCTCTTTACTTTTAATACTTAAATATATAAATACTAATAAATACATTAATTAAAGTCACTATTATCTCCTTCCTCTAAATCTATTTTAGATTTACTAGATGAATCTTTATATAAATCTGGCTGTTTTTTAATTTTTAGCGATTCTTTTTCTTTTTTATTATATTTTAAAATCAATAATTCTTTTCGCGTCTTATGTTTTAAATTAGTACGCCTTTTAGTAATAATATTTATACTACTATTAAAGTTTCCTTTAATAGCAGTAAAAGTAGCTAGAATATTTAAATATTTAATAGCTAATATTAATAAATAAAGATATAGGGTTTTATTTAATTCCTACTACTTAAAGATTAAAAACTATTAATAATAAAGATTAGTAAACTATAAATATTTAATAAATTTAATATATTATTTACTTATATCTCTAGGTTTAGGTGTTTCTTTTATATATCTTTTTATTTTTTCTTTTAAATTATTATCTGTATTATTATTAGTATTATAATTAATCTTATTAGCTGGAAAAAAAGAATTTAATATTTGTTTTTCTTTAATCTTTCTTTGATTTTTCTTTTTTGGCAAAAGGGGTTTACTAGTTAAATCGATATATATTTTATTTTGTATAGTAGGTTGAGGTAAAGGAGGTAATTTAGATTCTTTGTCTTTATTATCTTTAACTTTATTATAAACCCTATATATTATTAATATTTTATATTAATAAAAATACTTTAAGTAAAGTAAAAACTTACTCTTTTAATTTAGTAAATAGAAGCTTTTTAATATAATTAATATTACTAAAAGAAAGATTTATATCTTCTAAGGCTACTATATTTGGTTGTGGATCTAATAGTGTAGCAAATAAAGTTGTTTTATAATTTTTAATATCTTGAGTTGTCTATTTTAAATTTAAAGAAAAGTAAGTATTTAATTTATTTAATCCTGTATTAATAGCGTCTATAAAAGACTGTAAATATAGATGTAAAAGAACCTAAAGATATTAGTATAAAATATTAAATAAATATATATATAACTTTTACTTATACTATCTTCTTCTCCTAAATTTAACTTATCTATATATACTTATTTAAAGTCTAATAGTTTTTTGTATATACTATTAATCTAGTTTAATGTTAAACTTAAAGTAGAGTAGGTTAACCTTTAAAAAACATAGTAGGTTTGTAAAAAAGATATAGAATATCTCTTAAATTAGTTAATTATATCCATTCCTTTTTAGGAATAGCTATTTCTTTTAATAAACTGTGGTTAAAGTCTTGAATAAGCTGATTTATAGGATATTGAAACATTATAGCTATATTTAACATTTTATATAAAGAATTCCAACGAGTATTAATATCTAATATTAAATAAAATTAGTTTTATTATTAAAACCTTAAAGTAAATAAAGTATAAATAAATACCTAGTGGAATTAATGCTCTATTATCTTTATTATCGATTTTACCGTTTAATTTACATTCTTGAAGAATTTCAAGCCAACGTTTTTTAATCTGTCGATTTCGTTTAATTACTATAGCAACTTGTCGAATTTTATTAGGTAACCCTATTTTTTATTAGTAAATATATAATTTAAAAAGTCTATTTCTTTAAATACCTAGTAGTTTATTTAAAGTCTTATCTTTTTCTGATTTAGAAATAGATTCCCATTCTTCTCCGGTTCGAGTAAAAATATTAGATAATTCAATTTCTTGTAGATCTTTACTATTAATAGTATTTTTATTAAAAGAATGAATAATAGCTCTAGCGGATATATTAAATATATAGGCTATACAGCGTATATTGTTTTGAAATTCATTGTTAAATTCGAGAAAATATTTAAGTTTAAAGTTATTGATAAATGTATTATTATTTGAGCCGTTATCTCGAGTAATGCTATAATTTAATGTTAATATATATTAATTAAAAAGAAAATAAATAAATTATACCTATTAATAGCATTTAATGGCAATTCTAAAGAAATAGCTATATTGTTTTTAAATATTTCAAATATATATTCTCTACTATAGGCTTTGTGTAAAATTTCAAAGCTTATATTAATATTATTAGTATAAAGATAAATCTAATAATTAATATATATTTCTTACCTATTAGTCGATAATCAGGCTTATAGTTTTTATTAATATAATTTATTATAATACCTAAATATCTATAAGAATCAATAGAAGTCTATATATCTAATTGTATAGATATTCCTTTGTTATTTTCAATTTGTTTTTTAATGATTTTTTTAATATCTTAAATAGTATTATTATAAGAAACTCGTAAAAAGGCCCTTAATTTTCGATAGTATAACTTAGGTATATTTCTATATATTAATGTTATTAATAAATTAATAGAATATATATAATATAATACTTACTTGTTTAAATATTCTGTTAATTCATTAAAGGATGAAGAAGATAAAATGTGAAAAGATAAATTATTAGAAGATAGAAAATTAATAATCTTCTTTAAATATATTTTATTATCAATACTTAAGTTCTGAGATAACCCTCTTTTTTTTCGATTTCCAGTAAAAGACTTAGTAATAGATAATTGAGTACTTTATTGAGATTTTAAATCTAAATCATAGTGTATAGTTTCGTTATAGTCTAATCCTAATTTTATTATTAATATTATTAATTAATATAGTTATATTTAATGAATAACTTACTTTTAATTAATTTATCTTCAACTTTAGGACAATAAGCTATTTGTATATGTTTTTCTTCATAATGAGTTGTACCATTAGAGCTAATTTGAGCCCTAACAGCATTATAGGTATATTTAGCTCTACAACCCGGCATAGTACAATAAAATACTACTTTTCGAGGGGTAGAATAATTAATATCTAATAGTTTATAAGAAAATAATTCATTTGTAATTATATAAGCGTTAGGTGGTTTAAAAGTAAAAGTTGATTTATTTCCTCTTTCGTTTTTAAATTCGTCTTTTTTAGCTGGCGTTTTAAAACAATTATTAGTAGATATAACGCTATTAGCGTCACTACTAATATAACTATCGTCTTCAGGGTCAGATTCCTGGGCAGGTCGAATTCGATAATTAGAAGGTCCAGCAGCCGAAGAAGTAAAAGAAGCCATTTTTTTAAGATTTATATATATATATAATAAAGAGATAACTTGCTATTTTTTAAGACTTTTTTATAATAAAGAAACAACTGTTTTTTTTAAAGGTTTTAAGTTTAAAATATAGTAATAGTCGATAAGTAAGTCGGTTAATAGTTAAGATAGCTATTTAGGATCTTAGTCGATATAGATAAAAGAAAGAAAAAAGAGAAGAAGAGAAAAAAATAATAGAAAGGCTACTATATTTATAGATAAAGCTATTTGTCTATTAGTCTATTAGTCTATTAGTCTATTAGTTTACTAGTCTATTTGTTTATTAGTCTATTAGTCTATTTGTTTACTAAACTATTAATTTATTAGTCTATTTATTTACAAAACTATTAATTTATTAGTTTATTTTATTAAACAGTTTAAATTAAATTAAAAAAGTATTATAATAATTTATTTTATTAGTTTATTAAACTATTAATATATAATATATTAATATATTAAAGTATTAATTTAATATTATAATAGTTATATATATATTTATATACCTATATACTTATATATCCAGGTATATAGATATATAAGTATACAAATATACTGTATACTTTGTATACCTGTATACCTAGTGGTCTTGTATACCTGTATATCTGTATACCTTGTATACCTATATACCTGTATACCTGTATACCTTGTATACCTGTATATTAGCTGTATACTCACAACTCTGACTATCAATATAAAGCTATAATTTCTAAAACTCTATACTACTAAAACTAGGCAAGCTACTATAAACAATTTTAGCAGATTACTTAGTAATATACTTATACTTAGCCTCAGCCTCCTTATTTTCTATACACTTTAGCTTTTCTACATTATTAATTCTCCTACATATAACATATATTATCTTCTTATACTATATACACTTCTACTTATATAAATAGAGAATCTTTATATTAAGTAGTTATATATTTTTATAGCCTCCAGCTTCTCCTCTAGGTAACAATACTTTAGAGTAATCTAATTTAGTTAGTTAAAAGACAAACCCCAGATATTATAATTTAATAAATTAAGCCACATATATATAAGGCAGTAGAATAACTTTAAATCAGCAATTAAACAGTCTTTACCTAGATTATACTCTTTACAATAAAAATAAAATATAGAAATAATAATATCCTGAAACATAATAACAGATAAAAGAATAGCCTTCTACTCTAAACAAGAATAAAACTTCACAATATATAATTTAGTAACTACTAGATATAATAAATTAAGAAAGCATAATTAGATTAAAAATAATATACAGAAAGGATACAGACAAACCTTTAAAAACAAAGGCATAAAAAAAGAGATAATATTATAAACCAATATATTATTACCAAAGAGACCTATTTAGATAACCTAGACAACTAGAATTAGATACTACTATACAGAAAAAATAATACTAGAGTACCGGATTACAAGATATACAGAAACTAAGGCTAGGGTTAAAGACCCATTACGGTACAAGAAATCAATAGCCTTGACATCAGTACTATTAAATAATACTAAATATAGTTAACATAATTATTATTAATCCTATCAAGCTACTAAAGAGTTAAAATATATAAGAATATGGTTATTACTGTAATAAATAGCTTTTATAAAACAGACTCTTTAGTTATTAATCTAAGTATTTGGTCTAATAACTAAATAGCCTTATAGCTAATAATTATACTTATAGAATTATTATGTCTAATATAAAATAGTTAAGTATTACCTCTATGCTGTATTGCTAACATAAACCCTACAGGTGACCTACTGAACCTTATAAAGGCTTGGTGTGATTATTATAATTAGACTAATTCTTGCCCCTTTTATTAGTAGATCGCGGGGGCTACGTCCCTTTATAAGGTGCGGGCCACCCACATTACCCACTAAGATAGAGGCGGGGCACTACATTAATAATTAATCATTATAGGTATTTTAATTAATAGATATAAAATAGATAAAGGTAATATTTATTAATAGTGTAATATATTTCTTTTAGAAGTTTTTAAAGTAATATAATATCTATATAAGATTGGTAATAAACTAGATGAAAATGACTACTTAACTTTAAGTTCTGTTTCTAAAACATAATGTTTGGCTAAATAAGTAAGCACTAATCCTCAGGCATGAATCTGACTACGTGTGCTCTTCCCCCCTCCTTTCATCCTACTTTGGTACATCCTTATCGTGAAAGCGTTTAGACGAGATGGCAGGCCGGGCATTCTCATCCCCTGAGTGGTACCGCAACCTCAAGGACACGGATGTGAGTACCGACATTGGTCGACTGACTATATATCATTTGGGATTCAAGCAGGCTGCGGACGGTACTCTGGTATTCCCGCCATTGGACTTCTCTACCACCCCACGAGCCGTGCTTGATGTTGGAACCGCAGACGGGCTATGGATGCGCGATGTCCAATCTTCGATGGCTATGCCGCCTCACGGTACACATACCTTCACCGGTACTGATCTGAATCCTTTATTCTTCCCCAGTACCACCCCGCCGCACATGACCTTTGTCAAGCAAGACATCAACGCAATACTTCCACCATCTTGGCAGTCATCATTTGATCTCGTGCACCTGCGCATGATCCTCATTGCCGCCGGATCTGGTGAGAAGCAGCGTACCGTCGTCAACGAGCACGTCAAGCTCGTCAAGCCCGGTGGCTGGATTCAGATCGGGGACTGTGATCGGGTCTGTCCGACGCCCGAGGAGGAGAACCCGCGCTATCACGACATGTTCACATGCATCCGGGCGGTGTGCCAGGCGTCTGGGGCGGCGCCGCTAGAAGCACCGAAGATGAGGACGTGGCTGGAGGAGGCCGGACTTGAGGACGTGCAGGAGAGGAGGGTTATGCGGGCAGTAGGAAAGAGGCATGTGGCGGATGAGGAGTTGCGTAGGAAAGGCATCGAAGCGGACTTGATCGTTGCGCGGGCGTTTGCGGGAGCGGCAAAAGGTGAGTAGTCATACATCTGGTTTAATATTTGTGACATTCGTAAATCTGTCGGCATGCTGATTGTGGTAGCTTTGGATCAATCTATAAAGCCTCTGCCAGACACGAGATTGGATACGTTGGAGCCGGGCTTGGAGAAGGAGTTGAACGAGGTAGGGGCATTCTTCCCAATGCGATTTGTCTGGGGCAGAAAACCGCGTTGATCGCTAGGTACTTGTTTGTAAATAGTTGCAATCATGGCGAATTTCGTCATTCGATGACCAGACTATGTTACAACATAATATCATTTCTTTATAAGTATAGTCAATATTTCTATGTTAGCTTAAACCTACAAACCTTATATTTATTTAGGGAATAATGGCAAATTCTGCGTGCTTTTTTGGACTATGAAAAACTTAGTGGGCTTGAGCCAGAGGTACGGAGCTGGGCACAATTTTGGTCAAATCCCAGCAGGCAGTTATGTGTTTCTAGAGCTTGTTGCCAATTCTAACAAAGAATTCACTGGGGTCTCATTGAGAGTTGCCGACGAGGGGAACACCAGTAACGGCGCTTCTGACACGAACTCGTGCGATGCATCTTGTTCTTTTGGGTGGGCCGGTGGGATCTAAGAGTAATCTGATGCGGAAAGAACACCTAGAAGTTAAGTCCAGGAGGAAAGTAGAGCTCAAGTAGAATGTGCGCCTTTAAATGCTTAATTGTACCCGGCATAGCTTACCAGAGTGGCTTACAATTTATTATTTATTGAAACGATCGATTAAGGAGCGTAGAGCTGCGAATATTCCTGCACCTGGCCCTCGAAACGGCGCAACTGGGATAACACAATGCAGGTGCTACACCCATGTTCACGGGAGTGCGAGGCTTAATGGACATTAACACGTCCGTGTCTCCAGCCAGGCTTCTACAACCCCAGTAATTCGATGGCCGTTTCCATGTCCAACTTGTTGCAGGCGCCAAAAATGGAACAAGAGACCTACATCGCACTGAGCTATCAATGGAAAAACCACAGATCCGGCCGGACGATTGCAACGAAGTTCAAAGGATCCCCGAGCGGGATCGAGTTTGAGTTCTAACTGCTCACGCCCTAACAGGCTATCTAGATCACACTCGCAACAGGCAATGGCTTTCCCCTGGACTGATTGCCTGTATATCTTCCAGAACAAAGATAGAGACTGGGCACAAGTGGCGCTTAAAATGGCAAGAGCTCTATATATACGGCCAGCTAGACGTAATCATGACCTTTCAAGGCTAGTTTTGTCATACCAAAGAGTGGTAAACCTGCCCAGTGCATATTTCACAATTCCTGCGCCCGCCCTTCCTGATGCAAGGTGCTTTTTGGTAAAATCCTCAGAAACCCACCATGCTACGGTAGATTGTTATTCTGGATCCAACCTCAAGATCCCTCATTAGAGCTCTGACTTTAACAACTAAGCGATAGATCGTAAGCCTATTAAGAAACGCGGGCGGAAAATCTAGAGGAGGTTGGTATCTTGGTGCATCTTTCCTTTCCGTGATATGAATATTGCTTTCCGGTATAGATATTGCTGGCCATCCAGAGACATGCGCCTCTGGGAAGAGGGGGGGGGGGCAGGCGAATGGTTTGGTTAGACCGTGGGCCGGTCATCACTCCGGCGAGGGATGATGGCTTGCCGCTCTACCGGAGAGCCGGCATCGCCAATTTCATGAGTTCCTTTACTCTGTGAACGACAGCAGTGAGAGTTCACGATGGCATCTGAGAACAGGGCTGATAAAGAGGCTGTTGATGGGGACACCGGATCTATATTAGACATTTGGAGCGTATTAAATAGTAATGAAGATTCGGCTTTGAATAAAGATACTACAGACTATGTCCTGAGCTCGGGGGACGGGTCTAACGTTTTCTCAGAGGTTGAAACCAAATACATTACGAATTAAGCGGCTCCTTTACTGTGATGGGGATTAGAAAAGCATCTGATTTATTATTTCAATTGAAGTCTGTCCAGGAAAGCCATGTGTCGTCAAGTGAGGGCAATTCAAAAGCCAGCTACAAAGGTCAACAAAGATAACACGGAAAGGATGGAAAATGTATGGCCAATCCTCTTACAAAGTCAGCGTCCTTGTATCCAGTACACCGCATGTCCTTTTCCGCTTATCAATGTAGGAGGGTGGAGGAATGAGGCAACACTGGTTTATATTTCATGACCGCAAACACACGGATCTGTGTGTGTATGGGAGTAACCGCACAATCCAGCCGTTTATGCAGCACTTGGAAACATTGCTCACTGGCTCGGCTCATAAATACTCTCATCGACCTCCAGAAACCAGCCGACACCACGAATACCGAGGATACTCTAGCTTGAGGTTGAGCCGAATAGACTGTCGGATCCAAATTACCCTCGGTGGCATGACAGATACCGCCTTTGTCGCCTTCACCGTCGCTACGATCCCAAACTGTCGAGCAAAGCTACCGTAGCACCAGGCTGATAAAACAGTTGAGTGGTTTCGTTTTTAATCCATGTACATATGCTTCTTAAGCAGTATATAGGCGGTCCCTTCATACAGTGGTAAACGCTTAAACACCCAGCGTTTTTAAAAAAAAAAAATGCCGATAACAGTAGGTTCAGAATACAATTGTCTATGGCACGTAGCCTAAAAAAACATTAACAGCCTTATGATAGCCGCACAGACGAGGCTAGCAAGACCGCTTCTGGCGGCGCCATAGACTAAAAAGTAGGGCAATCAGTCATACGGCAAAGACCAAAATAGTCTCAACACGGTCCCTATATAAAATTAATCCCACAGCTATAGTCCCAGTCGATATCTCTTTCCCTTAACATCTATCTATATTAATACACACTTATACAAGATCCCAAGAAAACCCTCCCCAAGTAAGCATTATAGCCCACATCTAAGCACACAGCTAACTTTAATAGAAGTCAAAATAAAGAAAAGATTTACTTAAGCCTACCCACAAGACTTCCGCGATAAAGACAGTATTCGTAACAAAATAGATAAATACAGTAATATCACAAAGCTTCTACTACTCTAGATATATTACTTTATTGTCGAATACCCAGATCTTTCTGAAAAGATTGGAAAGATATTAAAGGGTAAGAGGAAACAGGCAGGATTTAAGGTCCCGCCGGAAAAGAAGCACGAGCAGATGTACAAAGCCGTTGTCGACTTTGTGCATAAGCTTAGGGCTGAAGAGCAAGTCGGAAGGTTGAGCAGACAGCAGACAGACCAATAAACAGCTGATAAAAAACACAGTGTGGCCGAAGCCTAAAACAGTTGAGAATCCCTAACTATAGTCATAGATCAATGGACTCCCTTACATCTCTGCACGTGAACTCCCACAACCTTCTGGTTGTAAACTTGCCAAGAGTATATACCGGCTGATGGCCGATAATTGTTCGCCCGCTACGCACCATACGTGGTGGGTTGGGGGCTGACGTGCGATGGCATGTAATACATTGAGAATCTCACCCTCAAGTCACTTTTATGGGCGGCTGATTTGGAAACTCGATAGAGTGGCTTTGTGAGCCTGGCGGGTCTGTCGATCATCAACAGTGGCCGAGAAGGTTTCGATCGGGATTGTAGTGAAGGTTGGAGGTTTGACTAACAACTCTTGACGGAGCTGCTCAGGCTGTCTGCGCAATGCGAGAGAGGGCGCGGCAACATATGCAGCTGCTGAGATACTGTGTCAAGCAGGATCCTGGCCATTCACTTGGCTTGTCCCACCTCTTTAGGTCACAGAGATCATGTGGCGCACATGCATCTGTTGCAAACTAAGCTGGTCCTGTGCCAGCATACATATTAATTAGCTTCACCCTTTCCTAGCTAATAGATGTTGTGGCGAAGCACCCGGCTGACCGGCTTAACCCAGACCTAGGGGTGCCGTTGATGTTAGATAGTTATTGGATATGTGGTAGGACGTATTTATATATCCCCCCCCCGGACTGAGATACACTTCGGGTGAGCCCCTGACAGTGGCGGATATCGCCATTTGACGGCCCATCTCCCCTCGGAACCAGGCGAGATGTGAGCCTCCGGGGCTCTCAAGCGATCGTTGCTAGAGGGACGCCTTCCAAGTAGACATGGGCCTGAAGTATACCGCCAGTATTGATGTCATTAGGGATCGGATGAAGGGTGATCGTGGAGCACTGGCGAGCAAGCTGAGGCACTTCAAAAGACGTGCGCCAAGGACACCTGACGGTGGCGACTGGTCCTACGTGCGTACAGGCCATTTAAGTCCGATGGTCTATCACCTACGAAAGCAGCGTTGCTTTGCAGAAGGGTCTGTAAGTGATGACGATTCTGGCCGCCAGGAGCGACTCCACGTTGGACGAGAAACACTGAAAACGGGAGGAGGCAGCTCATCGTCCTGTCTCGTATACCCATATTCTGGACGATGCTTATTGTCTGCCTATGTTCCTGGACAGCCTCATGGTCTTTTATGGCGAACCCCAAATCCGTTAGCAGACGGAGATCGTCAGATTAACCAGCAGGCCTCCGCAGCTGTGTCGACGAGCCTGGGCCAGTAATGCCCTACTAAAGAACACAGCACTCTAGGAAGGAAACCGGGGGATGGATGGAGGGCCGCATGTTGATACAGCGGGCTGCCCAGCATTGGTTGATTTTCCATCTATGTATATGTATATATGTATATGTATATATTTTGGGTATCGCTTCCCTCAAGTCATTTAATCCGCAGTGAAAAGCAGTCATTCCCTCGTCCAAGCATAATCATGTTTTTGTCCCTTGCGAAGCAGAGTTTTCCACCCTTATCCGGATGAGATAGTATTGTTGCGTCAATATGGACGATTGTCGGTATTGCAGGTTGAATTTGCAGCTTGTATTGTATAGACGAGCGCAAATATCGATGCATCTAGCAAGACGTGCGAAGTAGGCATTGGGTCCTCGGAGGGGCAGGTGGCCCGGCAGGAGTCGGGTCGATGTCCGGCAAAGGTGGGTGGGTGTTGCAAGGCGGCGAGAGCAGGTTCCGGGCGGTTCAGATTCGTCTCAGTCCGGGCGTGGGATGGCCATGGTCCGGGCTCGGGTTTGTCGATTCTGGGGGTCCGGGCAAGTGATTTGGTCACGGCTTTCTCACAATCACACGCAAAGCCAACACTTCATCACAGCAGACTCAGCAAGTCACGTCGGTGGACGTCAAGTCAATGATGTCGATCGGACGAGGGTAGGGCTAGGGCGACCAGGCGAAGAAAAGGAATGAAGACGAGTCCCGCCTACGTTGGTGGTCCGGCATAGTTGGCGTGGCCCCAGACGAAGTACCAGATTGTCGAGATCATGGTAAAGGCGACGAAGACGACAGACGCATAGTTCATGGTGGCAGCCATGACGGGCACGGTTGTCGGCATGCAGAAGAGAGGCACGGCTAGAAGTGACCAGGCTTTATGTGGCCATCACCAGGTCAGCACAACAACAAACACAAACGCAAACACACACATGCGCACACATAGGGGGGCGTAGCTGAGGAACCCCCCCCCCGATCGGCCGCGGGGACAGGGCGACGGAGATGCGGTACGGGAGATAGGAGCAGACGAGATGAGAGCCGTCACAAGTAGCAGGCAGGCAGGACAGAGACATACCGAGCGCGATGTAGTTGCAGACAGGACCCATGGCACCAAGGTTGAAGCTCGCACCCTTGACGGCCTCCCTCTTGTTCAAGAGGCTGACGGCGATGGGCATGGCGTAACTGGTCGTGAGGCAGATGACGCCAACGCCGGAGAAGGCGTTGAAGGCGGCAGTGGAGCCGAAGTAGATGAGGCCGAGGATGATCTGGACGACCATGGACAGCATCATGGCGTTGAGGGGCACGCCCAGCTTCCTGTCAACCGTCTTCCACAGCTGGGAGCCGGGAATGGCGCCGTCCCTAGCGAAGGCCCAGATGCAACGGGAGGCGGCTGTCGTGCACCCGATGCCGCAGGTGAGGGCGAGCACAAGCAGGGGAATAAGCAGGGCAAAGGAACCGCCCGAAGAGCCGATGGCGGACTTGATGATGGCCGGGACCGGCTGTCCCGAGGCGAGGGCGAGGAGGTCGTCGATGTTTGGAAGCACAAACATCATCGGGATGAGGGTCAACAGGCCGGCAAAGGTGTTGAGCACGATAGTGTAGACCATGGCCTTGGGGACCTGGGTGGCGGGTTCCCGCACCTCCTCGCACATCCTGTGAGAGCTTGTTGTTAGCGCAAAGAAGGGCCTACTACTTATGATCCGAGACAACATACGAGATGATCATGCCCGTCGAAGAGGTGGCGTATGCGGCCTGCAGGAGACCGACACAGAAGGACCAGCCCGGCGTCCACCCGGAGCGCGGCTCGAAGCTGGTGAAGACATATTCGGCCGAGTGGCGGCCGTTCTTCGCGATGGCAAGAATACAGACGATTATGGAGATCAGGCCGGCAAATGTCCAGTAGATGGCGGCCGTGTCCAGCCATGGCAGCCACTTATCGCCCAGGGCCGAGACGGCATTGCACAGCAGGGTGATGGCCAGGAAGATCAGGAAGACCTGGTATGTCTCGCCGGGGAAGATGGTCTCGCCGTCGGCCGTCTCGAAGACGCCAATGCTGGCGACCAGGAACAGCGCGGTGCCGAAGTTGACGGCGAGGGTGATGGTGACGTTGCCCACGACGTACAGCCAGCCGCAGATCCAGCCGGCCACGCGCCTCCACCGCGGCGGCGAGAGCATAAAGGTCTGGTAGTAGACGCCGCCGGCCGTCGGGTAGACGCTGGTGATCTCGCCCAGGGACGCAGCCACGCAGAGGATGATGCACGACACGGCGAGCCAGCCCCAGATGACGTTGGTCGGCCCACCGCCGGCCAGCGGGTAGTACATTGTCGTCGAGAGACCGTAGGGGATGGCCGCCATCACGAAGGACATGAAGGCAACCTGCATGGTCGAGCGGTTGCGGGTCATCTCGGGTGCGTATCCGAGCGATTCGAGGAGCTGGTCGGCCGAGGTCACCTCGCCGCTGCCCTCGAGGCTGCTCTTGGTCATGACGCCAACCTTGGCCTCATGGTCGCCGCCGTGGCGGGCGCCATGGTCCTGGGGCACGACACCAGCCATGGTGGTGGTGTTTTGTTGTCGGTCGCAGAGAGAGTGGGCGAGCGAAGCCAGGCAGTGATAGAGGCCAAGAGTGTATGGGGAGGAGGGCCACGAGGAGAAGAGGGACAGGACACGGGAGGAGGGGAGTTGTTGTGTTGGATCCGGAGGGAAGGATGGAGGGAGTGAATGGGGTGAGCGAGTAAAGAGGTGAGGAGGAAGAGTTCGCCAAGGTCCTATTCCTGGGGAGACCAGGGATTAAAGAAGTGAGACTGAAAATACTGCGAATCCAGAAGCCGGATATGAAATGAGCATGGCATGGGCATGGGCATGCAGGGACGGACGGGCATGCTTGCCACTCTCGACCAAGTGAGTACTGTAGTACGTATCAACTTGTATACTTTAGGCACGGTAGATCGAAGGTACCTACTGTACGCGATAGATCGGGAGCGAGTGTCTCGAAACCCACAACTGGAGACCAGGGAAGGAGGGTTGAGGGATAGGGATGGGACATGAGAGGGACCAAAAAAAAAAAAAAAAAAAAAAAAAAGAGCTCACTCAATGGTCGCGTGCACATGCGCAGTATATTGTACAATACTGCCCTGCCCTGCCCTGCCCGGCCAATTATTGATCTCCTATTTCCTCCTACCTTCCTTCCCTGCCTGGGACTGCGACTTCTGCAGCGAATACAAAGATGGCATGTACAGTACTTGTCTGCTCCCGATGCGTATCGATCCGAGGGGTTGGTACAGTACTTGGCTGGTTGGCTTCTCGATGGCGAAAGCTGGCGAGTCAGATGCTGGGCACGCATGGGGAGGATCTCTGGGGGTCTCTCATCTGGACCACATTTGCGCATCCAATGCCACCTCAGGCGCAGGACCAGTGACATCAGAACACCCACGCGAGGCCCACATTGGCTTTCTGCCAAGAGCTTGAGCCCCCGCCGGCTGGGGCAAGGAGGGCCCATGGAGGAACGGCCAAAGGCTCGGCCAAGCAGTTGGGATGCCCACGCCGAGAGCCCGGCGTAACCGACGGCGCGGAACTAGGTTTTGTCTCCAAGGCAAGCAAGGCTCGCACGCAGGAAATAGTACTGTGGTACAAAAAAAAAGAGAAGAAAGGAGCCGTGGGAGGGACCGGCCAGCCAGACCACCGAGCGACAGTTTGGGGAAGCCAGAGCCGGCGCCAGCGACCCCAGCTTCGGTCCGGCTCCTTGGCTGGCAGGCAGGCTGACCAAAGAGTCCGTCACCCGACAGTATCCGTATCCTTGGTCCGTCATGCATATTGACTTGCATGCAGTCGCATGCCCCGGCTGCAAGTATTGCCTAACAGCTGGTGAGATTGTGGTCTGTTTGTGTGCAGGATGGACCAATGTCTTTTGCAAGCAACCGGAGCACAGAGAGAGAATGGCTGCCGGATGCAAAGATTGATGGACGGCGGCAGCAGGTGGTCTGATCCAGGCACGGGCACAGGCAATACTACAGCATCAGATCGGTCAGGCACGAGGCCAGCATGCTGGAATTTCACTTGAAACAGAGCAGCAGCCATCAGCGAGCCAGCCAGTCAGCGAGCCGGCGGGACGGGATTACCTCGGGGCTCCGCCCCAACGCCAAACGCGCACAATGTTTCGTAAAGAATACAACTTCCTGCGCTGTGAGGCTGCCATCATGGATCGGCAGGTCCACCTGCGGAAACGGGATGACGTCTAAGGGGCCCACGCCCACATCTGCCAGGCCAGCCAGGCTACATACGGTACAGTATCTATCGTATGAAGTGGGCCTGGTCACGATTGTACGAGTAGCTAGCAGCGTGCAGTTCTACATACACATCTAGTACTTGGTAGTCGGCACTGCAGCAGATGCCTTTCATTACAGTATATCCCGTTGAAACGATAAGACACATGGCATGACAAGGAATAGATACTGCTAATCCACAATGCATGCACGGCTGTGTGTCTGATAGGCATGTTGATAGATAATTTTGATACAGCAGCCGGCAGAGCAGATAAACTACTGCAGATCTATCTACATACGGCAGCAGGTGCCGGATGTGGCCTGTGGCATGCCGGCGACCAATTTCTTGGAAGAGCTTGGAGGCCAGGGAACCAAGCAAGCAAGCACTTGATCGACCACGCACCGGTTGGCTTGTTGTCCATGCTCTTGGTAGGACCTGTCAATACCGGCCACTGCAGCCATGTGTAATTGTTGGCTGAGAGATGCATCAGAGTTGCAGGGACGCCTTGCGACCATGTGGAGTACTCATGCAGCACAACAGGAGCCACGAGAACCTCCCGGGAATGTTCCGCAAGCCAGATGCTGTTCGGATTACTATACCGTCCGTCCGCCCATCCTTCCAACATGCTGCCGTTTGCTGATCTAGACTAGCCATCCTGCAGCACAGCACAGTCTCTCGCTTACTGCGTACCGCGACTGGCAGCCAGGGCCCTGCATCATTACCTACAGACGGACTCGGACCTGCAAAGAGACTCTGCGACCGACAACCGAGAATCCTCCACGATAGGAAAGTCGCCGGCCTATCTCTGACTGCAGGTCGCGCAGGTCGCATGGACATGTGCTGTCATGATGTGCCTTGCTCTGCCTACGAGCACTCCATCTTCTTGCTTGCGGCCGGCCACCGAGTCCCTGTCCGCTTGCATGTTTTCCAGAAGTGTGCTCACCGTACACCTTCTTCTCGGTATTGTGGCCTTCGGTCTGTTTTATGCCGGATACGTCCGTTCTTTTCCGTACTAGCAGATCTAGATATGCACTGTAGTGGGTAAGATTTGGAGCTATAAACATGGAGCCAGGGTCTCACCGTTGACCGACGGATCATGTTTGGCTGGCACTGACTGAGTGATCATCCAGGTACATACATGTACACTGTCCGACTTCTCTCCATCTCTCGCCGACTCTCTGTCCACGCCGGGAATGCAGATTACCCACCTACGTCGGCATCCCTATTGAACCCCCCCCCCCCGAAGAAAGCTACGTGAAAGAATGTATTGAGAAAACCGCTGAGTTGCACGAATTCCGCGTTTATAATATCGCTCAGGAACCGTCCTTTTGGCAGTGAAAGAATTGGTGAACTCGGTGTAACACATACTCAAGGTGCTGTAATACAAACAATATCGATTAGTCCATGCATTGTTCTCGCGTCCAATCACTGCTTGCATATCTCCAACACCCAACATCCAACCACTTCACCATCCGGACACCATATCTATATATAAAGGGTCCTCCTTACTCTCTTGGATGTACTCGCAAGTCGCGTTTCACGTGGAGATATGAATATCCCATGTGAATGTCATCCTGCGTTTTGATTGTCCGACAATCCTGACCGTCGCAAGGAGCGTTGCACAGACCAAAATCGAAGCCCAAGCGTCTTTACAAGTACATGGAGTGCTTGTTATTGAAGCAAAAGCATAACTAACTGTACAGGGTTGATCACCTATACACCAAGGCCATACGCAAGCCGAAGCTGATGTAGTTTGTGTACGCGAGGTTAGTATCAGCCAGACCAGTGCCACTCAGGCAACAAAATGCCAACTACACTCCTGCTATCACGAGTGATACATTGGCCCGTTTGAACCCGGCCGTGAGTAGTCATACAAGCAAACAACTCTTATAAACTCCCGTTGAACTGTCTGTTACACACAATCTATCCTACACGGTTCTCTTCGAAAAGATGACAGCTGCATCGCCTACCCCATCCCAGCCCAGGATCGAGGCGCCTGTCACAATCAGCGTCCACAACTCTCCGATCGTGGAGCCTTGCATCCCTGCAGCGCTGAGAGGCTCCCAGGAGGTTGTTCTGGTAGCACCTGTCACCAAGGCCAGAACGAGGGTAATCCAGCCCTTGGCATCCTCGGCAGACCGGCTGCCCGGAGGCTGGCGAAACTCCACCGTGCTCGGGGTCGGGCTCGTGGCATTGCCCTTTGAGGAGGATGGCCTGGGTAGCATCCTCGAAAAATCCCACTTGTACACCTTGCCTCGGACGAAGTCGTGTTTCTTGCCATGTGCTCTCCCATATGTCGAGCTGGCGGGAAAGAGGTTCATGCTTCCGACCACGGCCCGAGTCGTCCCATGGTCGGCCGGCTCGCTGCCCGAGTAGGTGGCCGGCAGGTCCCATGCAGCGTCCACCATTACCAGGCACTCCTGCAGGCCCAGTGACCTCAGGGCCACGCTAGCCCGGTTGCTCTGACACCAGTACGCGTTGGACGCGCGCCTGTCGGCTGGGACGAGCTGGTCGAGGGCCGGTTCGAAGTACAAGGCAGCCTTTGCCAGTGCAGAAAGCTCAGTGGGGGACAAGGGCGTGGGCGTCGCCGAGACATGGATGTGCGTGCTGCAGTGGGAGCTGGGTGCCATGATGAAGTAGTGTCTGATGGTCGAGAATATCAGCTCCATGTCGGCTGCCCAGTCCCATGTAGCCGGGTAGACCGGTGACACGAGCTCTATGCCCCCTGATCATGCGTGTCAGCGCTCCTGATCTGTAATCTCAAGCTCTTCCATGACCCAGGATGGGGAGTGGGGAGATAGACAGAGAAGACATCATACATAAGCCCTTTGCAAGCTGATTCGGTATGGTGACCTCGCGCACGATAGAGTACTCGCGATAGTGCTCAATTGCCTTGTCACCCCCGTCGTTGATGTGGTTGAGAATTCCAACGGCGGTAAGACGTTTACTCAAATCGTTTGCGAGGCTTTTCCAGGACGAGTGGGCTTTTTTGCGCCCGCCTAGGAGCAGCTCGATTTCTATGCCGAACTGGAGGGAGGCTTGGGACATGGCTGGCACACTCATCTTGGGCACTTGAAGAGGTCTCGAAAGTAATTGACAGTAAAGGCCAGGAAAATGTAATGATTTCACAAGTAGACTGGCAGAGAGGTGAAGACATCCCTAGAGGCACCTCCCCTTCAGAAGTATTTATACTCGACAACCAGAGACTCCCTGGAGTAGGCCTTTGGCATAAGGCGCTCAAACCCCTCCGCGTCCGCGGACACCACGGAATCCATCATGAGTACCAAGCGCCCGTACATGTTTGAGAGCAGAGCCGGGCTCGGAGTGGCTCGAAGACCAAAAGACCAGCTGAAGCCGGCCTCCTGAGCGGGCCATCTGCCAGGATGATACCATGTATAGTGAAATGAGCCTCGTCGACAAATGATCGTCACCAGCGTCTCGCTGGAGTGATGGGTCTTGCTGACCTCGATATTTCCCTGATCGGGTCAACAGTGAGTGTGCCTCCGCCGCGTTGGGCCCCTCTTCCAACTGCCGTGGACCTTGTCAGCCAGGGGGAGTCGGCGAGACGCCCGGGATGGGATCTTGCTGTCGAGGACCGTACCCTGTACGGTAACCTCCACCTCCCCAAGGTGTTTTGGCCGATAGAACGCCGTTGATATGAGGATTAAAAAGTGGATTAGGCGAGACGCTGGATCACTCGTCACTTCAACACCGAAGCGCGTTCACATAGTCCAACCAACCCCTGGAGGATGCTGGCCCGCAAGAAAAATCAGACGACGGGGGCAAGGAGAGCGGTCGAGAGCCAGTCTGTCTGGTCCCATTGACGATACACCTGACAGCCTGGTGGATAAGCATCTACTTGGCTCAGACCATGGCCGATAGCGAGGGTGGCGCGGATGGTATTCCGCCCCCAGGAGTTGCGTCAACCAACGCGACCTGTATCCACAATGGCCTTGACCCAGCTGCCTCAGGCATGTAATCTGCAAAGCAATACGTATCTGAATATATGTCCCCGGCCCCCAAATGCCCATAGAATTGCCGGCCCTCAGCGCGGGATTCATGGCC
Source organism: Diaporthe sp. PMI_573 (assembly GCA_021399435.1). NCBI lineage: Eukaryota > Fungi > Ascomycota > Sordariomycetes > Diaporthales > Diaporthaceae > Diaporthe > Diaporthe sp. PMI_573. Next base: position 27,542 of record JAJTUP010000004.1, read on the forward strand.
GGGGCCCTGACTAAAAGGCGGCCAGGCCGCGGCCCCAGTCGACCTGGGTGGGGAGCCATCGGCAGCACGGATAGGCGACATTGGGCAGACAATTTGCTGAAGCTGAAGTCTCATTCGTGATGGGTGTGGTCGCCATTGGGGGCGCCCAAGCAATAGTTCAGACCTGGGCGTCCTAATGGTTCTGGTATAGGTCTAGGTTCAGCTAAGCGCTGCGGGGAGCTCGGACATGTTGAGGAACCTAACCAGGTACAAAGACTCCTCTAGGATCACTCGTAACGAGAGGAGGAAGGGAAGGGGTCAAAGCATAAAGATGCAGGGAGAGAGAGAGATCAGGGAAAAGGGGGGCGGGGGTGTAGAGGAAGGAACATGGGGACCAGCCTGGATCATACTTAGTCAACTGTCACAGTATTAGAATGGCTTGAATGTAGGGGCGAATCGTCCGAAAGCCCTCCCTACTTCCCGCCAGCCCTATGGACAAGACTTGCCTTGACCTGAATTTATAACTGATTCGTGGGGCTCCTCTGATTTCACTGACGGACTACTAAAACGGATAAATCGATACTCTCATCTGCCGACTGCCCGGCTGTGGAGGAATTTTGCATGCTTTGCGACTGATCGTGAATGGATGGCAGCTTCCCGAGACGCAGCGCAACGAGGCCATGCCTTGGTAGCTCGCAACTATATTGTTAAACTATAATATTATGAACGTATGCTTTAGACAAATGTCGTTTGACGAGGCCCCTATGAGCATAGTGCTGCCACCAGCCACAGCCTATATCTGTTCCACGACATCCTAGTAGCTAATATCCTGACGGGTTAAAAACAGTTTGACGTTCTAAGTTTCGCCATCCCGAATTTTAACATTTTTAAAACCTCGTAATATCTTGTTTGGGTTGCCTGCATTCGGAGGCATCTGAAAGTATAGCTGAGAAATCTCAGTGCCGTCCCAAGGTCCTTCATTGCGCAGCTGAAATTCAACCATAATTGCAACATCCTACGGTCTGCTGTCGCTCCCAGGTGCGTCGGCGACATAATTAATGGGCTTTCTTAATGGTTCCGAGAGGCTCGCGTGTGTTCTTACCACAAGATCACGGTAGGTAAAGTTTGAGCACGACAGGCCATGCCAGAACCAGTACCTTGGGTTTTTGTGTTTTTTTTTTTCAAAGTCACGGTAGTCGAACGAGATGCTTTCAGTATAATCCAGCTGTGGATATGGCTGTGGCATGGTGATGTTACGTGGTTGTGCGTAGTCTGAGTCGTTTTTTGCAATCGTGTAGACTAGCCGGCCTGAAGGGTTCAGTTCATAGCTCCATACAATATATAAACCAGGGCGGCACCAAGTTTCTGACCACCCAGGTTGGCCCAAATGACTGCTGTCACGTTTGTATGGCCGATCCAAGCCTTGAGGGAGAAGTCAGCCCATGAGCGCAAGTCTAAGTAGGTGGTCCGAGGCCAGACAGCAACATTGTTTTGGTCCGACTTCGGCTTGAGAAGGATGACAACTAGCTTACCTCTAGGTCCACTGGTCCTACAGACTGGACATTAGGGATGGTGTTATCGCAGTTGTCGCCACAGTTCTGACCAGGTCATCGCCGTCATGGAGAAGACTCGAGTTTCGATCGGTACCCTCGCCGGAGAAGGACGCTACGACGGGGAGACACACGGTTGCCCCCCTCACCACATGAGAGACCATGGTCAAATGCGATGTGGTGGACCAGTCCACCAGCGTCAAATACTGAATGGCGCGCTGTTGTATGACACTGATAGGATCCTCAAGTCTGGGACCTGTGATATTTTATTAGACCAAACCTCTTAGCAGTGTCATGTCATACTGTATTTACTTATAATATCTCGGGACCATTCTGGCAGAGAAAGTGGACATAATATAGTTACTGCAGTGATCGTCCCTGGGGACACTCGGCCTTCCGAATAATGAACTGTTCCACGAGGAGACTTTGCTACCCATCTCGATTTCCGAGGATCCTGCTGAGGACCTGATGACACCACCCCTCCTTCCCCACAAGCTACGAGTATGCTACTTGTAAGGGATTTGAATCATTTGCAGTCAGGAGCCGACAGATTTGTACGAGCCAAGTGGCAAGATTTAGCTGTGACGTCCGGGGGCTGTGACCGGCAATCAAGTCATTAGTTTGCTATGTAGTTATAGAATTACTTCAATGTGGCAATCACTGTATGCTGCCTACCGGACGGCAAATAATTCAGTCGATTTACAGACAGCTCAGGAGACGTGTGTTGTACATTGCCCCAGGGGAGGAGCGTTTGGCATTCTCGATTTTATAAGCTGATGCTATAATTACAACGTACTGGAAACTCAGGCATCTGCACCCAGCCTTTTCCACAATTCGCAATTGCTGTTCCAAGTGGCTTCTTCTTCTCTCTGTGAACAAAGAGTCGGTCGCACGCAACATGTGAAATCTCGATAAAAAACTCCTGAACTGTGGGGATATTCTGGGGTATCTGGGGTGTAGAGCGGAGTCTCTCGAGGAACATGGAGAATACCGGGGGGCCAGACTTACAGCTGTCGGACACTAGCCCTTTTGAGGCGTGTTCCGAATCCTCGACGGCGGAAGACAAAACATCACCCGCTCTTCGCCTATATCGGATACTCCACCATTAAACTCATTTTCCTCCTTGCTTTCGAAGTCAAAAGCTGTTCTAAACATCTGTCCGGCCTTGTCTCCCACCTCTGGTTTATCCAAGAAAAAAAAAGAAAAAAAAGAAGTACCCCTCATTCATTACCATGTCCAAGACGTACCAGGTCGGTGTCGTTGGCTTCGGCCTTTCCGCCAAGGTTTTCCAAATACCATACATCCAGTCCACTCCGGGCTTTGAGCTTCGAGCTATCGTGCAACGGTCCGGGAGCGAGGCACGCGAGAAGCACCCCGAAGCTACCATATACAACTCGCCGGCAGAACTTCTGGCAGATGAGAGGATTGACGTGGTTGTCGTCTCAACACCCCCGGCCACACACTTCGAGCTGGTTACAGCGGCTCTCCACGCCGGCAAGCACGGCAAGTTTGTTATCCATGGTCCTGCGAAGACATGCGCTGATAAGATCGATCCCCTCTGCAGTGGTCGTCGAGAAGCCGTTCTGCCCCTCCAGCAAAGAATGTGACGAGCTCATCACCCTCGCCAAGGAAAAGGCCAAGATCCTGACTGTCTTCCAAAACCGTCGTTGGGACGCCGACTTTGTGACCCTCAAGAGAATATTGGCTGAGAATAGACTGGGTCGTGTTGTCGAATTCGAGTCACACTATGACCGCTACGACCCGGTCGTCCCGCCTCGTGACCTAGTAGATACCCCTGGCTCTGGAGTCACCTACGATCTCGGCACTCACCTCTTCGACCAAATCCTGAACATCTATGGCCCGCCCACTGGAGTGACTGGCTTTCTTGGCCGGCAGCGGGAGAGAGCTGACTCTGGAGGACCTTTTGATGCATGCTCGGTGTTACTGCATTATAGCTCAGGTCCTCTCGTAACGGTTAAAGCCAGTCCCATCAGCGCTGAAAACGACCAGCTACGGTTCTGGGTCAGAGGAACCAAGGGAAGCTTCAAGAAGGTAAGTCAGAGCACTCAGAGTAATAGGGGCGGCCTGGAGGGAAGAAAAAAACCATACTGATCTTTGCGAAGTATCATTTCGATTCGCAAGAGCCTCAGCTGGTCGGCGGCATGAAGCCAGGAGACCGCTCCTTCGGCCTTGAGGAGGCGGCTAAAGCTGGTAGGACAACCCAACTGATCAACCAGTTCGTCCCGGCCAGAACTTGCGATACTAATACAATACTAGGTTCACTCACGGTTGAAAAAGATGGAAAACTCGAGGTGTCTCGACTGGAAAATGACACCCCCCCAACATATGGAGCGTTCTACCGCATCCTCCTCGGGGCTTTGGAGGGCAAGAACCCGGTGCCGGTCGATGCGCGAGAGGCGCGCAATGTGATACGATTAGTCGAAATTGCCCGAGAAAGCTCAGAAAAGGGAACGACTGTCAGCATCAACTCGGACCATTTTCTCAAGGTCTGAACGGGGTTGATCGCAATTATACACTTGGGCTGGGTGGTACTTGTATAGACAGTGGGGGATCAAGCCACATGGCTGCACGCGGCCACTCATACCAGAGCGCCGGCATTCCGTGGCGGAACCATCAACATCGTGCTATGGCCCTGCAAGGTCTGAAATGCTGAAGATGTTAGATGCGACATCTAGATCAAAGTCCAGGCCAATAGATGCCCAGTAATCATTGATGTCACAGTCTGCAAAGATGTCGACATCTGGCCATTCTCCGGCACCAAAGTATGAGCTGTCCTGGGTTGCTGAAGCCGGCGTCAGCGGGTGGCCCTGTGACACGCGCAGGCTGTTGCTGTCCCTCTGCACAGTAGCCGGTATGGCTGCGTGGCGTCGTGTAGCCTTGAGTTGTACCTCGTCGGCAGCCCGCGCAAGGGCTTGCGCAAGTCGATATTTAGCCGCTGCCGCCCACCACGTGGTGCCCATGCCACGCAGTAGCTGGACGACGGATGCATAGTGCTGTCGCGATGCGGAAAGTGCTGCCGAATCTTGGGTCGTGGGGGCGGAGATGTCGTACCAAAATACGAGAAGGCTGTTTACCACGGCGTAGACGGTGAACGGCCACGAGTACCGAAGCTGGCCATGAAGAAGTAGGGCCTGCAGGCGAGATAATATTGAAAGCGCGTGAACGCGGCAGGCATCCCTTGATGCATAGACACCGACGCCCTGTGGCTCCGGGTATAGTAGGAAGGGACGGTGTACAAGAATACGCACCGCATCTAGGCTGTTGTCCGCCGTCTGAGGTTAGCGCTCAAGGTGTCGATACCACCGGATCACCGGCGGCGAGGAGAACATACTGTGTCATGAGAATAGAGCCGAATAGCGAATATCTATCAGGCTCGTTGCTTGACAGGCCCCCGGAAAGGTTGCCGCCCGACAACAGCTTGCGGGTGACTTGTTGCGCGAGCTGTTCGAGCTGAAGATCAAGCCTTTGTCGTAACAAGGCGCCCCTAGACGAGAACAATGTCGTGTGATCCTCGCCAGGCATGTACAGGCTCCTGACAGTGTCTTCCACAAGGCGCGCGAGGGAGATGTTCAGGCCAAGGACTGCCTGTGTCAGCTGGTCCTCGTCGGCGACATCATCGGTGGTGAACAAGTCCACATCGCAGTCCAGCTCATTTATCAGAAAAGGGGTGCCCTCTTGAGCAGCATTGAAACGGTCCATGGCGTATAGACACCACCACAGGCGGCGGTGGAGTGTTTGTCGCCCGTCCAAGGGAGGAGCGCCATCCTGTTGCTTCCGATGGAGTCCCATCTCCTGACAAGCTCGGACGGCAATGCTCAGGTTATCGATGGCCGAGTTCAGTCCCTCGCGACCTTCCCAGTGTAGACTTGCCAAAATGCTGGCTTGGATCACGGCGATCCTGTCAGACGTTATTTCTGCCTCGACCAGGGCCCTGAGCTTGTTGTGAAGCTCGTCGCAAGTGCTTCGTAATTCCGAGACCCCGTCACTGGAGGGGTGTCCACTGTCTTGTGCATACCGAGATGCAGAGAGAAAAACGGCATGGAGAGTGACGAGGGACGGGGGTTCGTCACCTCCGTAGTAGCGTGCAAGAAAGTCCCTGCGGTCGATGATGGGAACCATGGGATGCACGTAGGAGAAGAAGATCTCGAGCAGTTCGGCGCACCGCGAGGGACTGGGCAGCTGGAAGCAACGGATTGCCCTGAGGTACTGGAGGCGAGGCTCGGGCAGTCCCATGCCTCGATAGGACTGCTCCCAGTCGCAGCTGTGAACCCCTGAGCCGCGCATGAGGGCCGGTCGCCTGGCAGTATCTGTCGGGTCAGGGGTCCGGAAAGAGCAGCTGTTGGTGACGATCTTGTGCTTGAGATCCCTTCTTAGAAGGGCAGACAGCGGGTTTGTGCCCGCAATGAGCTTGGTCGACTGGCCCCGGGCCGGTTGGCCAGCTTCCTTGCCGTCCAAGAGGCTCAGCATGGTTGCATATCGCAACTCACTTGTCGGCCCATCGACCCTCCCCCCCGCGTCTTGGCTGACCTGTGGCGACAGCAAGGATGAGCTCGGCTGGGATGCATCTGTTGCAGGTCCTGTGGCCGGTGACACGCCTGCCCCTTGGGTGATAACATGGTCCATGGAAGTCGGTCGGATGGGTGGGAGGTCTGGTGCAAGCGAAGGTGCAGATGGATCCAGGGAAGCGGTATCAGCAGATGTGTTTGTGGCAGTCGGCGGACGCACCGAAATGGGCGACCCATCGGCTGTGTTGCTGTCGACGGTGTCGACGGTGTCCACATGATGGCGGCTTGGATGGCCGTGGCCGTTCTGCTCGAGCTGTGTCCCGACGGGAGTTGGCACCTCGGCACCGGTGAAGGAGCACGCCCATCCATCGTCGGCACATCTTCTGCAGCGAGACAAGCCATCCATCACCGTGCATCGTTTCTGCCCGACCGTGTTATTGGGACTCAATCATGCATACATTCATAGCCAACGTACCTTGGACTCCTTGCACCTTTGGCACGCACGCAACGCCTTCCGCCTTTTGCTGGAATTCCCATCATTGGAAAATGACAGGATACCCTGCATGACTTGTGAGGGTCTCGTGTGCCGTTTATTTCTTTCAGGGGTTTCTTCTTCTTCTTCTTTCCACAGACGCGTGCAAAAGTGGTGCAGGGCTGCGGGACCGTGAATGTGAGCAAGGAAGGAGTCAAGAATTGCTGCATTAGAGGGCAGGGGCTGCCTTGTGCATATAAGTACCTAGGTACTTGCGGGATCCCTAACCCCCCCCCCCTCCGCCAGCCCTGCAATGCTAGCAGGGATGGGGTTCTGCTACATACAGTACAAGTACAGTACTTGTAGTCTACAGCATAATTAACCCAACTACTTCAACATAATTCATCATCCAGCAGTCTTACGAGCTGATATCGGATCTGATCAACTCATGCCTTCCAAGCCTTGTACATCATGTCGTAGATCTGCACGTCTTTGATGGCATCCTCCACCGTCGTTTTGATCTCTGCGCCGTTGACAAGACACTCGTGCAGCTGCTGCAGCTCTGCCGTGTACGTGTCTTCGTAGGATGAGAGAACCGTCCTCCTCTGGATCTCACCGTGGTCGTTGGCCTCCTCGACCTCTACCACGATTGGCAGCGCCTTGACATACGGGCTGTCGTACTGTTTTTGGGGGGGGCACCATGATTAGCCTGCAGCCTCAAGTGCTGGCTCTCCTCGGACAGGCATCTGCAGCAACTGACCTTGATCGTGACCCTCTTCCGCTCTCCATAGACACTGAGGTGAGCATCGAAGACTGGAACCCCGTCGATGCCGCTCTCGTACGTGACAGAATACGACGAGCCGTCCGGGTTCCGGAACTGCAGGATGGCATTGTAGAAAGGGTCGTTTGCTGTGAATGCCGTGACCTTCTCGGGGAACCCCAGCGTCTCACGCATCAGGGAGATGTCATGTGAGCCCAGGCTCCCGAGGAACCGGCACGCCTTTCTCTTTTCGTCCGTGACCTCCTGCCCTGGGAAGGCCTCCTCGAACAGTCCCTGGAGCTTCTCGTTGCGCTCTCGGGCCGCACCGGCGGGGAAGTCGGTGCCTTTTACCTGGAACGTCCCGCTCTGGTTCACAAACTGGGCGTTGGGCCCGCTGAAGTCACGCACCCGGGCGTACAGGATCTTGGGCATGGATGCCACCTCACGCTTGAAAGCCTGCACGTAGCTTGGTGCGTAGCGACGCATGTACCCGACAAAGACGCGGGCGGCACCCTTGGCCTCCTTCTCGGCGTCGATGATGCTCTGCACCGAAGGGATCGACAGGCTCACGGGCTTCTCGACAAACACGTGCTTTCCGGCCTTCAGACTCCGGATTGCCAGGGGCGCATGAATCTCGTCGGACGTGAGAATGAAGACCACATCCACCTTGGGGTGGTCGATGGTCTCCTCGGGATCCGTCGTCCTATGCGGGATAGAAAACTTGGCGGCACAGTGATCAACGTGCGTGGGCGACACATCGCAGATGGACTCTATCCTGAAGAGGTGAGAGAGGAGGAAGAGGCAAGGGCCATGGCAGACCTGGAAGACCTCCTGTGCATGCCCGTCGGCACCGTCAGCCACGGAAGCATTTTGAGAGAGAAAGGGACTCGGGCAAGCACACTTACTCCGGCGCCAACGATGCCCACCCCCAGCTTCTGCGGCACGGACATGGTGAGAATAATGCGGCACCCTTGAGCTGTCTGTGGTGTGATATCTGATCTTCACCGGGCAGGAAAAACCACGGCGTTCTCCCCCGACTTTTAGTCTGTGCTGGAACCTTGTGTGATGTGGATGAGTGGGCTGGGCGGAGCCGTGTCCATCGGATGCTGTTGCCCACCGAGCCAAGAGCTCGACGTCATCGTGAAGTGTCAACGGCGTGCAGGTGGTCCTCCAGTTGAGTGTGCCACCAACCGGGACCCTCTCAGTCGGGGGTTAACCGTAGGTGGTTAGCTCCCGACTTGACTTCCCAAGGGTTGACTCGACCCGGCCCCGATCAGTTCGTCCCGAACCGCCTGTTCGAATTACCGACATGGAAGAAACGGCCCTCGCATGCCGCACTAGCAACTTATTCCATCTGGGGAAGAATTTCTGGGGTAATGGAGTGAGGGGGGAGACATGGCGGTACATGGCCCAGCCTGGCTTGGGGACCAGTGTGCTCATTGTTTAAAAAGAATGTGCTTCGTTGCTTCTAATTAATTACATTGAACAGAACCTCCTTGTTCTCCGGCCCAACTCACATAGGAGACTTGCTCCTATTCGAATCAGTCACTTTATTTACAAGGGTTTTTATATTGGACTATATTATTATTTATACCTACGCATATGTACTCCCGCTAGCACCATGGCCAACATAGAAGATGTAAGCGCTCTCGGGACAGCTGCGGTTCTGAGGCAGCAGGCCTCGGGGGACAGGACCGGCCTCAGGATGCTGTGGTCAAACCTCAACGTCCTTTCAATCGCCTTGTTTGCCTCGTTTGTAAGTCTCGAATAGTACAAGAAATCGCTCCCCTATCTGCCGGCCGGGACCTTCGAGTGCTGACGAGCTGCCTCGTGTGTCAAGGGTGGTCTTCTCTATGGTTACCAACAGGGTGTCTTGGGCCAAGCCTTGATAATGCCGGCCTTCCAACGCGTGTTTCCCCATATTGCATCAGATTCAGACGCCAAAGGGTGGCTGACGTCCATCTTACAACTCGGGGGCTGGGCCGGGGCGCTTTCCGCAGGAATCCTGTGTGAGGTCTTTTCTCGCAAGCATACCATCTTTGGCGGCGCCCTCTGGGTGATATTGGGCTCCTACCTCACAGCAGGAGCTCGTACCGAGGCCTACATGTACGCGGGACGCTTCTTCACGGGCGTCGGGGTCGGTACCCTGTCCGCGACCGGGTGAGAACACGACAACGCCTGGCAGCACGGTTTTGGTCTCCAAGGGCTAATTAATTCACCCACTGGCTAACTACTCTCGCAGACCACTGTACAACGCCGAACTTGCCCCTTCCGAGATCCGCGGCATGATCATCTCGATGCAACAGCTTGCCACAACTATAGGCATCATGGCTGCATACTGGGTTGGTTATGGCACAAACTACATTGGTGGCACCGGTGACAGCCAGCACGAGCTCGCCTGGCGACTGCCGCTGATTATACAGGGCATACCCGCAGTCATACTTGCTGTTGGGGTCTGGTTTCTCCCCTTTTCCCCTCGCTTGCTCGTCAATCACGACCGAGACGAAGAGGCACTGCAGACGCTGAGTCGCCTGAGAAGACTCCCTGTCGACCATCCGCTCATCCGGATCGAACACCTGGAAATAAAAGCTGAGAGCGAGTTTGAGAAGAGGGTATTTGAGAAGAGGTTTCCACATCTTGCAGTCAAGACAAGAGGGAGCAGACTTGTTCGAGAACTGGCTCAGTATAGCAACATCTTCCGGACCAAGGACTCGTTCAAACGTGTAGCCATAGGAGGCACTATCATGTTCTTCCAGCAGTGGTCAGGTAACTTATTTCCCAACCTCATTCTCCGCCTCTGAGGTGGCCCCAGACAACTACGGAATTCTAAGTCAAGCTGGTGAAAAACAATTTACTTTATTTGGCACAAGTCACGAAAAACCACTTACGATCCTGGAGAGGCAATACTGAGGACGATAAATAGGTATTGACTCCATCATCTACTACGCACCCATCGTGTTCCAGAACTTCGGATTCACAGACAACACCATCTCCCTGCTTGCCACTGGTGTGGTGGGCATCATTAACGTCTTGACCACAATTCCAGCCATGCTCTTCATCGACAAGGTCGGCCGGAAGAAGCTGCTTCTTTGCGGCTCCTTCGGTATGCTGATCTGTCAGCTCATAACGGGTGTTCTCGGTGCTAGGTACGAATCTTCCTGGGATGCTAACAGAGCAGCTGGCTGGGGTGCTGTCGTCATGATCTGGCTCTACATCTTCTTCTTTGCATTCTCATGGGGTCCGGGGAGCTGGACACTAATCGCCGAGATCTTCCCCTTGTCTATTCGGGCCAAGGGCACCTCAATAAGTGCGTCTTCAAACTGGATGAACAACTTTGCCGTGGCGTTCATGACCCCGCCTATGCTGGACGGCCTGCGATGGGGCACCTTCATCTTCTTTAGCGCCTGGTGCTTGATCGGAGGGCTCTTTGTCTTGTTCTTCCTCCCGGAAACGAAAGGCAAGACTTTGGAGGAAATGGACTTTGTTTTCGGGTAAGCGTTGTATGCCAGCCACCCCTCCTGGTTTCTGTTTGCTGACAACGATGAATTAGCTCCACTACTAGTACCGAGGATGCTGAATTGCTCTCGGCAATCCGAGATGAGATCGGCCTGACTCGGCTTTTAGAGGAAGGCATCAATACTGGAGCCGAGACCAAAGTCGCCCGTGGACATGTCGACGACTCGAAACCTGCGGAAGAGATCGTCAACTAAATAGGTTATACTTTGTCAACGTCAGTCATGTAGCCTCGAAGCTTCGTTATGTGTTGATGTTGCTTGAATACTTCTTAAATTCAAGCTCCACTTGGAAAAATGGATTGTACAATCAGAAATGGCATATTGAATGGGAGATGCTGGACGAGAAACACTGGGCTGTGGTTGGTATAGGAGTAAAGAAAGCAAGAACAGTAAAAAGTGTTCGTACGATGCCTGGCCTTCCGTAATAGCCCGGGCCCTTTAGATCTGTGTGTACTCCACTCCAAGTCATTGGTGCTCTGTATGGACTGCGACTCGATCCTGGAATCTTCCTAGACTGATGATTGGAAAGGCAGCCATCGAACATGTCAAAATGGTGTGGGAGTGGCTGCAAAAGCAAATGCGACTGGTGGAATAGTGGATAAGATTATTTCAGATCCTGCAACGGAATCCTCGACCTTTGGCCAGACGGAACTCATCCGAGGAGCAGCGGCCGTCAGGCTCCGGAGCATCGGTCGCGGGGCCAGCTCGCCAACCGGGTCAGACATGTCGGGGCACGTGTCGATTGCGACGGACCACCGCGGCATTGTCCGCAACTCGACTGTCTTGGGCGACTTCGCAGTTTCGACGGCTCTCGTTGCTTAATCTTGAGAAGATCACACAACGCCAATAATTTATTCTTTTGGTATCTTAAAAACACAGGCGCCTCCCGTCACCATCTGAATGCCGTCGATGTGATGTCTCGATGCGGATGAGTCCAACTCCGATGCTTGTTATCAAACGACGGCGCTGCCCATGAAGAGCAAAGCCCGCAGGAAAAAAAAACCCCAAACCAGGCTAAACCAAGTTAAACCAAACCAACTGAAACCAAAAAAAAAAAAGGACGAAGTGATGGCAGCAACCGTCGGCCCGGGCTCCAGGAAAGTGCCCGGAACAATTCGATCGCCCAGTGTCACTTGCTCTCGTCGTACGCCACGCTCCCACAACGACCACAGACGAGGCGCTGACGGCCCTGGATCTTCTTGGGCCTGAACCTGTTCGCCCCACACTTTTGACATGGCACATCGTCCCCATCCTCACCGTCGCTCGTCAGCTCCGAACTAAGCTTGCTGATGATTGAACCAGCCGGGGCGAGCCGGTCGTCTTCTTGTGAAGTCATGGTGCTCAGATGTGAGGCGCCACGCTGTACCTCGGCTGGGCGCCGCTCGAACCCAGGGGCCGGAGGTCTGGTGTCACCGCCCGATGAGAGGGGCATCGTCGAGGACCTCGACGGTGCCAGGCTCTTCCGACGAGGGCCTTCAGAAGTGGCATCGTTATTCTCGGCCCCAGGGGCTACAGCATCACTGGCAGTCCTTTGGTGGCCCTTAGCCCCAGCGTTGGGCTTCCCATCCCCGCCCGACCCTCTGAGGCCCGCCAGCCCCTTCCAGCGGTTCAGATTCCAAAAACCGTAGCTTGCACCGGCTGGGTCAAGCCGCAGGGGGTCCGATCCGTCGTCAGCTGGCCTAAAGCTGAATGAGGGTACCGGCGGAGGCGTGTGGGCGTCCTCGGCCTTTTTGGAGCCCTTGCGGTCCCTAGCCGTTGACGGTCGGGGCTTGCCCTGTGGGGGTTCCTCCCGAACTTGTTTGCTGTCCGCCTCCGTGCCTTCCTCGGTTGTAGGATGTAAGGGTGAGGAGCCAGGGGTCATCTTTGTGTCGACAGCATTGGCCGATTTTGGCCGCAGGCGACCGCTTGACACACTGTTCGTGGGACTGCCGGGTGGGTCGTTGGCACCAGCGGGGATCCGCGGAGATGCCATCGCATACTGCTGCTTCCTGGCATCTGCGGCCAGATTTGCCCGGCTGCCACTGGCCGTGGGCCTCGGGTCCTTGCCAGGGGACATGCTTCGCTCGCTCCGCACGGGGGTTCCTATGCTTCCAGCAATCGAATGGGGCCTGCCGCTGCCCTCGATGTCCTGGCGCCAGCTTAGGATCATGTCCGACGACAACTTCGGCGTGCCCGGCGCCCCCCACGCAATGCCCGGCGGAAGCGCCCCAGGCTGCCCGGCTCCGGTGCTCAGACTACCGCGCCGTGAGTGCGCAGCACTGCCAGCACTCGTCCTGGTCCTGATGCTGGATGAGCGGACCACTCCTGGGCCCAGGCCACCGCCAGCCTTTCTGGAGAAGGTGCTCCCCGTCTCCCAACTCTCATGACGTCGTTTCGCGAAGGCACAGTCCTGTCGAAAGACCTTGATGATCCCTTGGTCGTCCGATGTCACGATGATGTTGCCACCGTTGTGAGACTTGCGTGCGAGGTAAGCAGGTGAGTACTCGATCTTCTTGACCATGCCTGGCGTTGGCAGCGAGTTCTCGGCGTCCTGCGCCTTCTCCTGGCTGTCAGCCTCGGATGGGGCAGCCTGAGATGACGTTGCAGCGGTCTCGTCCGAAGGCATGAGGGTGACTGGTGGCGGGTTGCATAGGTCGTAGATCGGGTCTCCGGACCCACTCAGGAGTTGCCTGGTCTTGGCCGGGGCAAAAAGCGCGGTCGTGACGATGTCGCCATGAGCATCGAAGCTTTCGCTCGGCTGTTTGCTGGAGTCACTGACAGCTGGAGCGCCCACCTTCCAGATGAACGTCTTCCTGTTCTCACTCCCGCTAATGACATACTGTGCGTCGTCGCTGAAGCTGGCGCTGATTTGCGTGCAGGCATTCTCGTGGCCCTTGTACTTGACATCCAGGCTGCCGTCCTTCAAGTTGTAGACCCGGATCCTCGAGTCGTTGGTCGATATCATGATCTTGACCTCACCAGGCTCCGTACCACCCGACCCGCCCGAGGTGATGGGCATCGCCACGGTTTGTATCCCGGTGATCTTGCTTCCTTTGGAGTTCTTGCCCCGCGAGCTCTTGGCATGAATCTGGCTGTGGAACTTGAGGCCCTCCGTGTCATAGACCATGCATAGCCCGTTCAGGAGGCCCGCGATGGCCAACCTGCCGTCCGGGGTGAATGCCACGGCGGTGATGAGGTCTGGCAGACGGACGCTGTAGGCGACAGTCTTGTCAGGTATGCTCCACAGCCGCAGCGTCATGTCCAGGCTTCCTGCGAGGAAGAAACGGTCATCTGTGGGATGGAAGGCCACCTTGGTAACCACGTCCTTGTGCTTGAACGTGCAGAGGCAGTCGTCGCGGCTGGTGTGCCAAAGCCTCACCGACTTGTCCATGCTGGTCGACAGGAGGAAGTTATTCTTGCTCCAGCTGAGGTCGAGGATCTCGCTCACGTGGCCCGAGAGCTCACGAAACGGGCGCTCAACAAAGACGGGCGTCGACAGCCTCTCGCCCACGGGACAAGTGGCAGCTTCCTCCTCCTCCTGTGCCCGCCGTTCCTCCCGGGTTGATATCACCGCCCACATCCTGACAACCGTGTCCTTTCCGGCGGCGGCCAGGTATTTTCCATCTTTGGAGAACTCGGTGGCCCATATGGCACCGCCCGTCCGCTCCCTCCTCCTGCCACCGGCACCAGCCACGGAGACGGTGACGACGGGGACCTTGGAGGCCGATTGCGCGCCATCCTCCCCGGTCAGCTTCGGATGGGTCCCCACAAGCTCCTGGGCGAGGAACATGCGGTCGAACTCCCGCTCGTGGTGCTTTTTATTGTTTGCCCGGATGCGAATATATCTCGGGGGCTCCTTGTGGCGGGGGATGAATCCTCCCGCACCGACGATATCGGAAAACACCCGGGCATCTGCGCCGTCCATCCGAGACTCGCCGTTGAACTCGGACTCGCTGTCGTGTATGGAGTCGACATCGACCCTAGCTTTTCTTGTGGTACGCATTCCGAGCCGACTGAGAAACGAGGGGCCTTTCCTGTAGGAAATCAAAGATGATCAGCCGCTGAACAATGTTGCAACTCAAAAGCTCTGCACCTCGAGCCCCCAAGTCCCGCTGACCACAACATCCCGCGGCCCCAAAGAAAAGTGGTCCGCCGGGGTCAAGAGCACGCCGCCTCAGGCAAGGGCAGAGACGGATCCACGTACTTCCTGTCCTTCGCAACATCACCGAGGGGCGTCGTTTGTCTGGCGTTCAGGTCTGAGCTCTGGCGCGGGATTGGTTCGAGAGGCTCCGGACTGTCATCCGGCTTCGTAGGAGCCACACCCCAGGTTCGAGGTTGCCTGGAGAGGGTGGACTCGGTGTTGGTGCGCAGGAAGATGTGCTAGATGCGGACATATTATCAGCCCGAAAGGCCCACAGGATCGCGTTGGCCCACAGGCGCGGCGCAGGGCCAGGCGCCGAGCCGGCGAGAGCAGATGGTGAAAGAAGTACCTGTGACAGCGGATCGACGCCAGGGTTGCCAGAAGGGGAGTGGGCAGGCTGGGCTATGTTCGTAGCAGAGGGCTTTGCAGTGCCGCCGTGAGCATCCTTGTCCCGGGGCACAGGTGCCGACGCTGTGTCTTGCTGAGTGACGTGGTGGTCGGGGCCCTTCCTCGCGGTGACGGCAGAAGTAGGCGTGGGTGGAACGGCGGTGGTGGGGGTGGTCGGAGTCGGGGTGGACGACGGGGTCGGGGTGGAACTATTGTGGTTGCCTGTTGCTTGTGGCGCTGTAAGCTTAGTCGAATCCTACGGGAGGGCACGCGGAAGCCGCGAACAAAGAAAGAGATGTGATTGTGGGTTGAAGGGGGGGCACGTAGGGTATGGGAAGGCATAGAGTGTGGCGGTGAGTCCGGGAACGGATGCAGGACGGATACATGACGGAGACGGGAACGGAGACACGGGGCATCCTGTGCGTGTATGGCATGGACATGTAGCACGCATGCGGCGGCTCTCTCTGCCTCGTATGTGGGCCGAAGGAAGGATGGGACAGACGGACAGCAAGATTCTGTGGAGCTTGAGGAGCAGAAGGGCGACGACTTACCTCGCGGGTTGTGCTGGGGTGTGGGTGAAGGAGTGAGCGTGTGCGAGGGGGAGGGAGAAGGCGAGGACGAGCCGGACGATTTGGTGTTGAGAGGCAGGATGAGAGCATGTTGGGCAGTGCGCGAGGCGGAGGGGCCGTGTCGAGGACCCTGAGAGGTCTTTATGGGGGGAGGGTGAGCAGGCATGTTTCCATCATGTGTGGCAGCACGCCCAGTCGCGTGCCCAGCCAGGACCAAGAGCGTTGTCGTAGGTAGGCTGGGGCTGGTGGGCTCGAGGACTCGAGGACTCGTGGGCGCGCCTCTGTCGGCAGTCTGGGAGCTCGTTGGGTCTGTCGGTAGTCGGTAGTCGGTCTGCCCGTCGTATGTGGTGCTCTGGCCTGTCTGATTGGGATGGGAGGGGGGTGGAGGTCCAGGGGGTGGGCAGAAGGAGGAGGAGGGCGAGGAGGAGGAGCAGCAGCAGAAGCACGGCAGCAGCAGCAGGAGGAGGAGGAGGAGAACTGTGATGACCAGCCAGCCAATACTGTCTGAGCTTGTACGTGCTTGTGTCCTGGCAGGCCTGGATGGCAGGGATGGCAGCGACCAGCTCAAATCACAAAAAAGGACAAGACCCACCACGAGGGGGCGAGGAAAGACGGGGATGGACAGGGACGGTCGAGATGCGAGATGGCAGATGGCAGATGATGGCAGATGGCGGCAGGGAACCCCGGCCCTGCGAATCGAACGGGCTGGGGACTGGTGGGGGCACCTGGGCAGGGCGGTGGGGTATGGAACTGGGAAGGAAGTTCCCCTCGCAGCGTATCCGTACCCAGCCCGCGTTTCGTACGCGCTTATCGTATTAATCGTATATGAACCGTATTAATCGTATTGACCCTTCTTATACCCTTATTATCCGTACCAATCGTATCTTAACTAACACATGCAGCAGATATTGGGAGACGGGATGATCTTTCCAGGAGAGGCAATTATTCTTCTCTTTGCTCTCCTTTCCCGTCGGTCTGGAAACGAGTGCGAGTGTCTCGCAACTGGGTGCGGGTGCCTTGTGGTCAGCCCTGTGTGCACGGGTACGTACTCGTCATGATGTGCTCGGCATGACAATCTATCCGTACAGTTAGTTCACAAGGCTAGGTTTCCGTGGAGCCCGGTCCTTACACTACAGCCGAGCAGCCCGTCTTGCCCGGAGCACTCTGCCATCGCACATCTGCATCACCAATGTCAGACCTGGGACTGTTCGTGAAACATGGACCCGTGAAACATGCATGAATTTGAATTTGTCTTCGTTTCGTTTGGTCCTCGGCTCATGTGCCGGGCGGTGGGCACAACATAACTAACATACAGTACTGACATGCTGAAGAACCAAGACCCCGCAGCCTCGGAAGATGGGATGAGACCAAGACAAAACCCGAGACCAAATCCCAAGACAGGGAACCAGAGAGAGACATGACAGCGCGGGTCCAAACTCAATCGCCCGTAGGGCTGGAATCCCCGGCACCCCTGGCACCCCAATAAGCTTTTCCCCCTTGTCTGTTTTACAGTAACTTTTGGCCCTTTGGTCCACATCAAGGCGTAGCTTATATCAGATCGTAAGTTGAAGAGTGGCCACACACGCATTGTAGTAAACGAAAACTGCAACAGCCCATAACTCATCCCGCCCGCTCCATCTCTGCATACAGGTATTTTCTGCGGGTATTTTCTGCAGAAGCAGGACATGTGCATGTGCGTATGCTTGTAGGTGGTGATAGGGTCACACAACACTGCGCAACACACATCGGCAGCGCAGAGAAAGGAAATCTCGAGCATTCCACGCTCCCGCAGCTTCCGGCTGCCGTGCCCCTAATCCACCCGTGCCCTCCGTCCCGTGCACTCATGTCAACTGAGTAACGCTACCTCAACCCGATTTGCGTGCAGATCTGTGATTTGTCCGTGGGCTCCCTTGTCTTGTGCACCTAGCACGTGGGTCTGCTGCTCGGAACCAGACACATGGCGCTGGTCCATATCGGCTCGAGTGTGCACCGCATCGGGTGGGTGACGCCCTGGCGTGCTACAGCCTTTTCACGCATGCTCTATAACTGGGTTTGACCGTGACATAACGGCCCGGGTGCGCCGGTCGTTGCCCGACGCAGCTGCTTGGATACACTGGTAAGCAGGTGCACAACCTCCGCCCGAGCAGAGGACCGATGGGTGGAGAGTCGCCCTCTCCCACCCCGCTTTCGTCATTGGCGATGAACCCTTCTTTCCTAGGTAGCCGTTTCCGGTCGTGCCCCGGTGTCATATGATCACGTCGCCGTTCTCTGCCCCAGCGCTGCCGCCCTCGTCATCCGACTCGTCCAGGTCGTGCATCGGATACGTCAGGATGGCGGCGATGCCGCCCAGGCTGCCCAGCCTCTGGCCGCTCTCGTGGTCGCTGCTCAGCACCCTGGCGTCGCCCCCGTCCTCCTTGACCTTGTCGACCATAGCCACGTACCGCCTCCTCGTGGCAATGTCCTGGCTCCGGAAGAGATCGTTGTTGACGAGGAGGACCCCGCCGCCCCGGCCGACGGCCCCTTCCATGACGGCCCTGTCGACCGGCCGGATCCCGTACCACGCCCTCCCGTCGTCCTTGCGCAGCCTCTCGCCCAGCTCGTCCAGGTACTTGGTCTCGGAGGCCGACTTGCGCTCCTTCATCAGCGCCAGGACCTCCTTGTTCTTGAGGATCTCGTTGAGCGAGTAGACGTTGCCGCTGCTGGCGTGGGTGACGACCGCGTTCCTCGCGAGGGCCAGGAGCTTCTTGTCGGCCAGGCGGGCGCCCTGTTCCAGGACGTACTGCCTGAAGTTGTCGGCGACGTAGCCGGGGCTCGCGATCAGCAGCGGCCGGGGCTGGGAGAAGTCGATGGCGCGCAGCAGGGTCGCGAGGGTCTTGTCGAAGAACCTGCGCATGCCCTTGACGTCCTTGGAGGAGTCCTTGGAGGAGGCGGGGGGCTTGCGGGATAGGGAGCTCTGGATGCGCGACTTGATCAGGGTCTGGTACTCGGTGATGAGGCAGATGTTAGCGAAGCCCTCGTGCATGACGACGGCGGCTACGGCGCCGTCCCTATCCTGGTTGAGGGCGTCGCGCAGGGTCTGGACGGCGACCGAGTCCCAGCCGTGCTTCTTCCACAGGGTGAAGGGCCTGTTGAGCTCGAGGTCGAGGGTGTGGTACTGGCCGCGGCTGACAAAGGCGTTGTCGGTGGCGACGCGGCCGCTGACGTGCAGGGAGGAGGCGGCGGGGTCGAAGAAGGTCGAGGTGACGGTGATGGTAAGGTCGGTGTGCACGCGCTCGGTGGCGGAGGAGCCGGTGGTAGACGCCTTTGCGACCTTGCGGATGGCGTGGGCGCGGACGACGTCGTCGGGGGCGATGAGGTTGTTGGCGTGCCACATGTCCTCGGGATCGGTGGGCAGGAGCTGAACCGAGTCCTCGCCGAGGTCCTCGATCCTGTGGATCTTCTTCGCGTTGACGAGCTGCATGTTGGCGTTTCTCTCTCTTTGCTCCTGTCCTGTATCTTTCTGTTTCTTTTCCGCTCTCCTTTGTCTCTCTTGCACTCTGTCTCCCCCTTCTCTCTGTCTCTCTTTCTGTCTCTCCGGGTGTGGGTTTCGCACTCGGGATTCTGTCAGGAGGCTGGCGAGCACTAGAGGGCCTCGGTGTTGGATAGTCAGTCCCCTGTGAGATGTCCAAGAACGTTTGACAATGTGAGGGTGTTGAGGTTTGGTGGAGGTTGCAAAGGCGGGGCAGTGATGAAATAGTGGATTCTGGCCCTCCCGTGAGAGAAGCTGCGAATTCAGCTATTTAAACCATAAAAAATTGAAATATTTGGGGACCTAGTACTACCTTATTACCTAGGTAGGTAACTATCTAGGTTAGGGTTAGATAAGAGCCACAATAATCTTGTCTTAAGATAGTTTTAATAGGTCTTACTGTGTACTGTGTAGGGGTATCTAGTAGGCCCACTAAATTTCACCTTTTCGCCCTACCTAACCTGGTGAACTGAAAGGGTTCTAAGCTAGTGGAATTTACTGCAATTGAAAGAAAGGGCGGCCATCACCGGTGGATGGCGGGGTTGAGACCACCGACTGCAAGCAAGCAGCTAACATTGATGTCACCACACTAAGGTGTGGAGAAGTTAGATAGATACCTGGCACATGGGCACGAAATGTAGAGGTGGGGCTATTATGGTCCGAGCTTTGTCACTCTCACAGATCCCCTCCTAAGCCCCTCCCGGGGCCAGCAGGGGGACAGGTACCGTTTGCCCCAGCGTGAGGTACCCTTTTGCAGCACAAACAGTCCCGAGGTTTGAATGTAGGAGACACAGCCTTGCACAAGCCTGCCAAGGCACCTAGGTATCACAGCTGCCCCAGCCAGTCCAGCTGGTCCTACTGTCTGGGCAGTTCCTTCGGTGTTCCAGGGCAGCAGCCACCCATTCCCTTTTCATCACTCCCCTGCTTTGGAGGTGGCGTTGGCTACCGTGGACGGTGTCGCTAGCTGCCTTATCACTCTGGAACCGGGCTGAATGGTACCTGTAGTATGTGATACAACATGCCCGGGCAGGCAGCCCACACCATCAATCATCCTACATCCAATGCAGCATACATCAGAATCATATTGTGTTGTGTATTCCGTAAATGAAAATCATTTCCCCAGCAGCCTGCTTATTCTCCTCCCCTCACATGTGCGAGACCCGTGGCTCCAGATGAGGAATGCCGTCTTCAGCCTCGTGGCCATCAGCGTCACTGCTCTGTTGGCCTTCTGGCTCATCTTTGATCCCCTCCACAGGGACTGGACCGTCCCAGACTTTCATTTCTCCGTAACCCACACCGTCCTCTTCCAGTTCAAGAAGGATGCAGACCCACAGGCCGTTCGAAACGTACGCTCATTCTGGTGTACCGACCTTCCGGTGCCCTGCCATATCAACATGCTAACACGATGTGCGGGAGTAGGCATGTGACGGCATGATGGCGCTGAGGACAGCCTGTGTCAACCCTTCCACACTTCAGCCCTATATCAAGTCACTCACGGGTGGAAAGGACAACTCCCCCGAGGAACTCCAGGTCAGTCTGGAATACCACAAACGTCTTGCCCACGAGGGAGACGATATGCTAACCGACGGCGTGCCACAGCACGGTGCAACTCATGGTTTTGTAAGTGGTCCTGTTGGACTAAGCCCTGGATCCTCGGCCTGATGCCGCTCCTACTTGTGACCTGGACTGACTCCCGAGCTGGGCAAAGGTGGTTGAGTTTGCCAGCACCCAAGATCGCGACTACTATGTCAGCCAAGACCCTGACCATCAGAAGCTCAAGAAGAGCATCTCCTCGCTGGTCGAGAGTGTCGTGGTGGTGGACTGGGAGAACGGCCAGTTCTGAGGCAAAGTCGCTAGAAAAGGATGAGGGGCTGAGCAAGGTGTAGATATGGAGCAAGCGAGAGAGAGAGGAAACCACTTTTGAGCTTTCGAGCCACCTCACTATGCCAGCCAGCCAGACCCCTCTTGGGTGCACTGAATCGCCGAGATCGTGACAGCGGGACAGCGGGACAGCGGGCACAGCACAATCAAACCCCACCGGGGCCAACTGCCTCCAGACCTGGATAAAGATTGGGCGTATGGATGCGGTTCATACAAATATGCTCGGCGTAGATTTGCTGCCTTGTCACCCCACAGAGTGAACTCGGACGGTCGATGACCAGACCCAGTGCCTCCCCATAAGAAGGAGAGGAGGCCCTCTTTGCTCATTTGCATTGATGTTGCCATCGTAATCTGATGTCGCTGGATGAATCAGCCAGTTTCCCCCGGACCGGCCATCATCTTATCAGATCGGGAGCGGGCCGGATGCCCAAGCCTGCTCCCCACTCCATCACCGTGCCGATGTTCGGAAGCCCGACCCTGGGTCAAGGGCCACCGACGCTTCAAATTACAGTACCGGTTCAAGAACGTCTAGGTAGAGGTTAGACTAAATCCCCTGTCCCCTGGGTCCAGGATGTGGTTTTTATGACTAGATAGACTAACTATATTACGTGACGTGAGGTGGAATGGAGCTTGTTCGACAATATGCCTCTCTTTTTATAAAACATGACGCCCTCCCCCGTCGCCTGAGCCCGACCTAGTCCCGCAGATCTCACCTCGCCTGTCGACAGTACTCATTCTGACCACTCAAGGCACACAAGTCCTGCACAACACTCAACTTGCCTCCTCGGAATAGACACCATGGCTTCCCAGTTGACCCTCCAGACAAAGGTCAAGCTGCCCAGCGGCCACCAGATCCCTCAGCTGGGATACGGCGTGAGTGCTGTCTTGCTGTGCTTCTTGCACCCGTCCGCCCTCGGTGCTGTGTGCTGGGACCGGCTTGCTAACATGAAATGCCCCACATGCAGCTGTGGCAGACGTGAGAACTCTCCCTCCTAGGCCTGAGGACGAGGGCCTGGTCCCGGAGCCTCACCCGGATTTTTGCTAACACGCTGCTAGCCCTGAAGATGTTGCCGAGGGCGTCTGCATAGAAGCCGTCAACGTCGGCTACCGACACGTACGTCCCCCTCACCAGGCTGCTCCCCGGGCCACACGCAGGGCTCGCTGACACTCTTTGCCCGGCCCCCCAAAAGATCGACTCGGCCGCTGTCTACAAGAACGAGGCCGGCTGTGGTGCCGCCATCCGCAAGTTATCCGCCACCGTCCCGCGCGACCAGATCTTCTTTACCTCCAAGGTGCCCGGCCGGACCCTGTCCTATGAGAACGCAAAGGCCCAGGTCGACAAGACCCTCGAGGTCACCGGGCTCGACTACGTCGACCTCATGCTCCTGCACGCCCCCTACGGCGGCTCCAAGGCCCGCAAAGAGGCCTGGCGCGGCCTGGTCGAGTGCGTCGAGGAGGGCAAGGTCCGCAGCATCGGCGTCTCCAACTACGGCGTGCACCACCTCGACGAGCTCGAGAAGCACATCAAGGAGCTCGAGGCCGAGAGGGGCGGCCAGGGCAAGGGCGGCGTGCTGAGCGTCGGCCAGTGGGAGATCCACCCCTGGTGCGCCCGCAACGACATCGCCGAGTGGTGCAAGAAGAGAGGCGTTGCCATCGAGGCCTACAGCCCCCTGGTGCGGGGCGAGCGCTGGGGCGAGCCGGTGCTCAAGAAGCTGGCCGACAAGTACGGCAAGACAGAGGCCCAAGTGCTGATCCGCTGGTCCCTGGACAAGGGCTACATCCCCCTGCCAAAGAGCGTCACCCCCGGGAGGATCAAGCAGAACACCGAGGTCTACGACTTCACCCTCACGCCCGAAGAGGTCAAGGAGCTCGAGACCACCGAGTACAAGCCTGTCTGCTGGGACCCCAACACCACCCCCTTGGACAACTAGGCAGGGTCATATCTGATGGTCTTTCGGCCGAGGACCCCCAGCAGCTCGGTACCTGGTCGCAGCAGCATTGCCCAGAGTGCAAAGCGAGACCGACTAAATAAGCACTGCTGCCATATCCTCAGTGACTATATGGAGATACCACAATAACAAAGGCTGTATTACTGGGATGCGTGACCAGAGCAAGGCATGCCAGTATCCTCGGCCAACGAGCATCAGGTCATCCAGCATGTTCATCATTTTCCGCATGCCTTTCATGACTTATTGCGCATCGAAGCGAACACTGAGCAGGGTGGAAGCACCCAGGCATGTGACCAGGTCCAAAGATCAGTAGAATTTTAAAGAAGAAAAAAGAATCCATCGAGTTGAAAATCCAGGCCCCGGCCCGAGGCAGGAAGCCAGTCCAAAAGTCCCTTGCTCCGTCTCGAAATACGCGGCGAGCCTTTTCCATCCCAGCTGGAGAAGAGTATCCATATCTGCTCAAATGTCCAGGGTTGGCGAATGTATCCGGGGCTTTTTGAGTGGTATAACCTTCCAAATCTCCCCTCTAACACACTTGATTGGGGCCTGCCAGTGATTTGTCCGCTCAATTTGTGCATCCTTGTTCCTTCGCTCGCATAGAACTCTCCAACGGCAGACTACCCTCATCCTTCCAGTTACTAAACCAAGCAGACTAGATCGCGGCTCGTAGACAAGCCTCTCCAGATAGATGAGGAAGTCGATGATCAATGATAATACTGGAATGTGGAAAGAAGGCCCCCGGGGACGATATCAAAACCGGGGCACTGTAAAGAGAAACGGAAAAAAAATGGTAAAAGAAGAAAAAGAAGTGTAAAGCTTTTGGTGAAAGGGGGAGTCAAGAGTGTTGCCGGGGGGGGGTCAGATAGGCCAGGCGGAAACTGAGAATGCTTGGTCCATCAAGCAGACTCAAGCTATAACCAACTTGTCTGGCTTTGATGTGAGATAATGGTCAGGCGGCGATGGTGACATTGGGTATGAGCTGGGCAACTTGCCTCGGCAAGGCGCATCACAATCATGGCCATGCTCTGCTCACTGCTCCTTCTCGGACATGGCCTCTTCCGGCTGCTCATCCTCCTCCGAGAAAGTCATGAGGTCCTCCTCGACCTGATCACTGTCATGACCTGGCTCCGTGGGGTTGCCGCTAGAAAGGCAAAGTTGGCCAGGCAGGACAGTGGATGGCCATGCACCAGCCAAGAGCTGACCCGCAGCATCGCCGGTGGTCTGAGCAAGGGCCTCGAGCTTCTCGGCGGCCTTTGTGGCGATTCCGGGCTGCCTCCTGGCGGTGGTCCCGTCCCCGTGGACCCAACTGTCAGTGCTGATGGTGAGGATGCCCCATAGACCAATGGGGATGGGGGAGAAGTCCACGGCAATGGCGGCCAGCAAGTTGCGAAGGCTGAACATGTAAGGGTATGTAGCCCAGAAGGCGCGGTAAGTAGGGGCCATGCTGTGTATGTAGAAGACGAGGAAGCCCACAGCAATGACCGGGTGGTGCCTGAGGGCAAGGACCCATCCAGCCAGGTGGATCATGGCGATCGGAACCCGGAGGAGGCGCATGAAGGTGCCATACAGGATGTAGGGGTGCTGGTAGGTCTGGGGGACCTCTGTGAGGAACCTCAAGAAGTTCTGCAGCGTGTTGCGCTCCTAGCGGATGCGCTGGTCGAGCATGGTTGAGGTTGTCTTCACAGTACGCCAGACCGTGGTGCCCTCGGTGTTCTGGACAGCAATGACATGGCCATTCCGGAGCAGGTAGCGGGTGATTATGTTGTCCGATCCTGCATTCAGGGCGCGACCGGACCAAGTCTCCGTGGTGAGGGCATGTATGAAATCGGGGTCCTGGAAGATGGCTGTGCGGGCCAGCCAGGTGCAACCTGCCAGGCACCACGTCCACTTGTTCGCGACCCAGGCGGCGCTTCCACCACCGCGGCCACCGAAGAGGAACTTGGCACCTGCCAGATGGTTGTGTCAGCTTCAGCAGGCTCTAGAGATACGTTTTTCTGGTCGGGGAGGGGGGAGGGGTCTACTTGAGGCCAAGTAGTTGGACGAACCAGCAACCTCCCAAGCAGTGATTATGTTCTTGTCACGGCGTTCCTCGGGAATCTGGACACCGATTGGGCCGCCAGCGGCACCAACCTTGGGGTCCTCAAAGCACGGTAGCACTGTGAGTTTCGGAGGAGGTGTCAGTCAGCGGGTGCTTGAGAGCAAGGACGGCCACATGAATACCGACGGCTATCGGTAGCTGTTTTGAAATCAAGGCAGGGTTAAACGCTTACTGTTCTTCAGGAGGCCATCGGACCAGAGGATCTGGTCATCGGTGACGGCCATGATCTTGCCACTGGCCTCTTTGAAGCCCATGGCCTGCTGGAGGCGGTGGCCACTGACGCCCTCCTCAAGATGGACGACCTTGATGATAGCACGGTCCGCGGCTGTCAGACCGTAGGAGTCGAGGGCCGACCTGACAACCTGGACTGGGCAATGTCAACCTATTTTCGGCAGGCAGGGAACTTCTGACATTACAACAGATCTCCTGGATTAAGCTTACCGTAATCGAAAGTAGTGACGAGAATGACCTCGCGGGGCTCGTTCCTGAGCCAGGATCTGAGGCATAGCTCGAAGATCTTGGGGGGGCCCAGGAGCAAAGCGACAACAGAGACATCCTTGCTGGTGAAGAGAGGCTCCTCGACGATGGGGAAAGGCTCGTACTTGGAGCTGTAGCCAGACGCCACCTTGCTCTCGGCCG
The DNA here is from genome assembly GCA_021399435.1 of Diaporthe sp. PMI_573. NCBI lineage: Eukaryota > Fungi > Ascomycota > Sordariomycetes > Diaporthales > Diaporthaceae > Diaporthe > Diaporthe sp. PMI_573. Next base: position 53,495 of record JAJTUP010000004.1, read on the forward strand.
CGCCCCAAGCCCTGTAAGAACGGAGGTCAGTCCGGGTTTGAAGCTCACCACTCAACTTACTTAAGTGGTGATGAGTATGGCTGGCTGTGTTTTGGGGTGGCTTCGACTGTGACTCATTCCCTTGGCTCTCACGGGTGCCTGCATTGGAGAGGCAACGTTTGGAACGTGTCTGCAGTGTTGGTCAAGACAGGATACCGGCTGGTTAGACTTACCGCATGAGGCCGAGAATGGCCACGCCAGTGTATGACATTGTGCAGGAATGCCCGGTGTCAGTGGTGTTGGAGTATGAGAAGCTGTTCACGAGGTTGTGGACGACAAGAGGGCGAGGGGATTGTTTTGGGTGGCTGCGGTTGAGGTTGTAGATGAGGTGGTTGGAATTAAGGCAAAATCCACAAGAAGGTTGGGGAAGTCTGGGAATAACAGCACGAGGCTTTCAGAAAGGACACACTATGGCCCCAAGAACGAGCCCGGATAAGCGATGACGAGGTTGGGATCCATCTGGACTGGCAGTGAGCTTTCATCAAACAACTCTGATCAAACGAAATCACTCACCACCAGTGCCAGTGTTGCTTTCCCCCTTCCCGAGTTCACGCCCTGCTTGGAGAGCTTGAGAAAGCCTGCACGTCCACTTGACCTTGTCGTCTCTGCCATTAGACCTGTAGCCGTGGCACATGGGGGCCAATCTGAGAACACTGACATGAGTTGTCTATGAGCATGGGCTTGATCGACCAAGAGCAGTGGACCAAACATTATCACTCAAACAACCTTCCAGGAAAAACATGGGCCCCTGGGGTGGCATGGGTATGGCTGGACAGTGTCAGTGATGAACCCAGGCATGTGTCGAGGCTTCTTGCCTACACCCACTCGCCCATACTGGTCATTGATGCATCAATGGGTGAGGGAAAGGGCCAGAGCATTATCACAGACCAGACACAGAAATACATGAAGCTCTAATTAAATGCTCACAGAGTTTGCTCAAAGGCTTTTTCCCTGGCCAAATCAGACCTCCCCTGTTGACACCCAGGTATCACCCTAGTGAATTCAGCATGTGCATATGTTTACTCTTTTTATTGACAATTTTGGAAACGATAGGTCCGAGATCCAAAAAGGTAACAGACTTTAACCCGAGACAATGTTTCATAACTTCACTGTAATCACTGATACTGAAGGGGTTTGATCTGCGTTCTTCTCCCAGTAGCTTGCTGCTCGCCAATAAAACATTAGTGTGCTGCAATATACATGTTAAATGACCAGAGAGGGATTGGCGAGTGTGCCCACCCACGACCAAGAGAGAGAGAGAAAGGGGAGGGGGAGAGAAAGAGGGAGGGAGAGAGAGGGAGAGAGGGAGAGAGGGAGAGGGGGAGAGAGAGAGAGAAAGAGAGAGAAAGCCCCATTCTGTATTCTACCCGCTTGCTCCTGTGTCTCCTCCCAGGCAAAGAAGGCATGGTTGGACGTCCCACGGGTGCTTGCAAACGCTGTTTTCGCTTGTACATGCATAGACCGTGCTTGAAGCGCGCCAGTCAAACTGGAGATCGATCCGTGGCCCGACGACAAGGCGGAGAAGCCTTGAAAAATTTCGATCCCGAAGTAGCACGAGATACTCTAACCGATGGTATACAATATGAATCATGCTCGCTCATCCTGTATATGCCATGCTGTGTCGTGGCTGCAAAAAAATATCTACGAGAAGTGTATATAAAACCTTGTCCCAAGCACGGCAGGTAGGCTTCGAAGCACCAATGTAAACGCGTCTTTCCATGGCGTTGGATTCTGATCATTCAAAATTTGTACCCAAAGTCATATGAATTGTACGGTAAGATGCCATATTCCATCACCCGTCCAAACACCCCCGCCAAGATGACATGCTCGTTCCCTATACCGATCGTGCTTCTCATTTAGGAAGATGAGCATAGCAAGACTGAGAGACAGTACTGGTCAAGAGCCGACATCGTCTGAGCATCCTGCCCCAAGCACTTATTTTCCCCGGGTCTGATTTTGACAACTCGCTGACGGACCGCCGAGAAGCCTAGACAACCGGATAGATCCGGACAAACACCAACGCCTTAGCCATTCCGTGATACTGTAAACATCCTGATAGATGGCCATTTTGGTTTTGCGTGTAAATTTGCTGACACAATCTGTCGTTGAGTGAGGAATGTTCCCGGTAAGGTCATCACTTTCTTCAGCGAGGTTGTGGGAACACGCAAGATAAAAATTTCGGTCATGGTCGGGAAGACATCCAATTTCTATTTATCACGGTCTTGCCCAGAATTCATCCTCATCATCTCCTTGAGAGCCGCCGTCTCGGCCTCTTGCCTTGCCAGCCGAAGCTTCAAGTCATCCCTCTCCCGCGTCACACTCTCCAAGGCGTCCTCCAACTCCGTGATCCGGTCGAGGCGTTTCTGCCTGTACTTGCGCGCGGCGATGGTGTTGCGCTGACGCTTGAGGACGACGTCCGGGTCCTCTTGGGGCTTGGCAGGGTGTCGGCCGGCCCCGCTGGCGCCAACCGGCCGCGGGCTGTAGTCGGACAAGGAGGACGCTGGTGATTTGCTTCCGGAAGAAGCAGCGGTGATGGTGGTGGTAGTAGCGGAAGCCGCAGCAGTGGCGGAGGCAGAGATGGCCGCTGGGGCGGCGGTGGTGGTGACGGGTTCGATGGCCTGAGTTGATGTTCGCATGTGAGGATGAACACTGGCGTTGACGTGGCGTGAATGGTCAACGAAGAAATCTGGAATGCCCGTGGGTTCCGGGAGGGCGTCTATGAGGGCAGGGTCTGTGGTCACTTGTCAGTGTGCTGGCGCTCTCACGCACATATTACTAGGGCCAACTCACCAAAAGTAAAGTCCAGGTCGAGGGGGGGCACGGCGGGGGTCAAGGTGTCTGCCGACGCTTCCCAGGCTTGCCCAAACGGCAGAGGGTCTTGGGAAGCATAAGTAGCTCCAGTGGTGTTGCCAGGCCACAGCAGTGGCGACAGGAAATCTGTGCTCGAGAGTTCGAGACCGAGCCCTGCCGCCGCCGAGGGGTCTTGATGGAGACTGTAGTCGATGAAACTACTGCCGGGAAGGTCGGTAGAAGACACTTGCGGCCTGGCGCGCCGCCGCTGCAGATGAGGATCCTGCAGCCACCATTGTTCGATAGTGTAATGCGGCCTCTGGTGTCGAGGCCGGCGTTAAGTCTCCTTTGGAGAATGGGGGGGAGTGATTGTGGTCGAAGTTATACCATCAACCCGGTACTTTGGCTTGAGGGAGGAGAAACCGAGTGAATGAAAGGTGAGGTGAGGCCGTGGTCGTCATTTATAGACAGACCACCGACACCATTGAGTGAGCAGCATAGGGCACTATGCCATCCCGGCCCAAGGTTGTGCGTATAGTATGTACTGTGGTAGTATGCCGCGGGCTGCAACATGCACCCGCCTCTGCTCCGCCCCTCCATTCGAACCTGGATTGGGAATAGCCAAAATGACTCATAGTGACTATCAAAGCCGCGGCGCAGACTGAAACCAAGATCCGGCCAATGGGAGATTGCACGCAATCTTGGGTCCCCCACCCACCGCCCGCTCCGTCTCACCGGAGCTACTGTACTGCATGTCAGCATGAGCAGCACAACACCGCTGCGTAGTCAGTACCGTGCAGCTTGAAAGAACCGTGCAGTTGGGAAGCCCCCGTTCCGAGCCGATGCAGACGATGCAACGATCCTTCCGCCGGACCGTGCACTAGAACGACACCTCAGACCTTCCACTGGCGTTACCGAGTACGGCAATCGGGAGATCAGGTGCCCGGCCCATCTGCTCTCACAGGTGTACAGCACACAGAATAGAGTCTGGCGTGGCACAAAAATATACAAGTGTTTGACGATGATCATAGTCGATAGACTGGAATGAACACACCCACAGCTGGCACCGCCGCCTGAAAATGAACTCCTGACGAGGATCTTTGCATGTGTTGATCCCAACGACAACCCACGTCCTCGTTCCCAGCCGTTCAATGTCCTCGCTATGCTCGAAAAATGATTACACGCCCACCTACACTCACAGTCACCTCGCCAGCCGGTGGTAAAGGGGCGGAACCGTGTCATGGCCTGGAGCAGCAGCTGATATGCCGTCATATGTCGCTCAAGTCATCATCGGCCCACGTAATATCGGCCAGAATATCGAGTTCTCCTTCGGCCTCAAAGTCGAAGTCCCCGTAATCTGTCTCTTGGGAAGCCATCGGCTCCGCCCTGCTCCCTGATGCCCGGCCTGGGGCATGAGATTCTGCATTGGTGCCCATCCCGATGGGATTGCGTGGTCCTGATGTAGCTGGGGACCTGCCGCCGCTGCGGGCATCGCCGGGAAACCTCCGGGAATCATCTACGTGGATGGCCCCAAAATCAATATCATCGTCAAGAAGGTCGTCCTCAGAAATCTCGCCAAGATCCTGTTGAGCAAGTTCCTCGAGCGAGGTCTTTCTCGCCTGCGCACGAAGCTCTTGTTTGCGCTGCCGCTCCTCAGCCAAACTCTCCCTGTAGCTGCGCTCCATGGCAACGAGCACTTCGGCGCCAGGTCCACTGGAGCCAAACATTCGTTTCCTCAGGGGCGACGCCGGCGGCACGGCGCAGCCATTTGGTGAACAACGCCCGGTAGCGCTACCATCCGAGGGCGAGATTGCTTGTAGATGTTTGGTTGGCGGGCGACATTCAGAACCCTCATTCGACTGCCACTGGCCAACAGCATCGTGAATGCCCCCTTTCCTTTGCGGGGACAATGTGCTGAGCTGCGAGGTCGGCCGAGATGGGCAAGGCCCGTTGCTGGACGCCTGAAGGCGTTGGGACTGTGGACGTATGTGTGCTTGAGTCGGGCATCGTGTAAACTCCTCAACCGCCTGGCCCAGAGGTGTGTCACGGGGGCCAGGTCCGGGTTTTGAAGCCGGAAGAAGACGGGAACAATGCAAATCAACACCTCCCGCTCCTGCAGAGGGGGGCATTACTTGGCATGATGCCTGGGCTCCGGAGATGGCTTGTTTCTTCTCGTCAGAAAGCGTCAAATTCTCTGGAAGCAAAGGCAATGTTTTCCCGTGACTAGTAACATGCAGGGCCCGGGATGCAGGCTCTGGTCGCACCTTGCTGGGCGTGTCTAGTTCTTCCATGTCTTGAGAAGAGAGAACCAGATCTTGTGTCGCAAGGAAGGCGAATTCGGCCGGCACGTTTCCACCCGGTTGACCCCGAGAAGGGGGCATAGGTCGTCCAGGCGCCATAGATGATAATCTTCCACCCGGGTATTCGATGTCCTCATCAGTGAAAAATGTAGGGTTGTGAAGCAGCGATGGCGGGCCGCTTGGGATTCCGGCCGTTCTGGCTGGCTGCTGATCCTCGTCAAGCTCACGTGCTTCCTGGGAAGGGCTTGGGAAGAGCTCGTCCACATGGTTCATCACCAGAAGCTGTGTGCTTGTGGGGAAAGCGTCGACTGTTTTTATGGCAGGTCGTCTCGAGCCTGCGTAAGTAGGAGAAGCCTGCACTGGTCGTGATGTGGGTGCGGCCTTGGTTGGCTTCGGGAGGAATCTCGGCATACCGGAACGCTGGATGACAGGCCCGGACGGTGGTTTGAATTTCGGGGGAGCCGGTGACTTGGCGGCCCCCGCGCATGTCATGGCATGGCCTTGCCTGCCTACAGGGACGAATGTTGCGGCCGGCTTCTTGAAGGCACTTTCGGTTGGTCTAGCGCGGAGAGATTCTGTTTGGGGAGCATCACCAAGGGGAGCTCTAGTCCCGGCGGGTAGCTGACGGGCTTGCGATTTCCGTGATATGGGGGGCTGAGGTCGCGATTGAGGATAGGGCGGCGGCGGAGCTCTGGGAGCTCTGGGCACATGCGACGGTGGTTGGACGGGAGACGGCAGGGGCTCTCTGGCTGGGCTCTGTCTATTTGGGCTTGATCTGGTCGCACTCTTGGAGGAGGCAAGTTCAACATCTGCTATGAGTTGATGCTCCAGCATGGTCTCGGTGGCCGGGTCATCAGTGTCAACACTGCTTGGCCGCGACCAGGACTCCATCTCAAGTTCCTGGGCAACCCTTGCGATGGCACCGAATGACGGCTGGGAAGGAATATGTATCATCCTGTCGAGCAAGTTCCTGCCTGGCTGGCCGAGCTTCCGTCGCTTGGCTGTTCTGGCTGCCGAGTCTCCGACGGCGTCTGTTGGGTCTTCGTTCTCTTTCCCTGGCGCTTTCATGTTGTGGTCATGGACGTGAGATGCCTTTTGCTCCTCGCACGTCTCGCCCTGCACGTCGGCATCGGATTCGATCTCGGTGGCAGACTCGGAGTCGGCTTCCTGGACCGTGTCCAGGCGGGTGTTATTCCCTGCCCCGGGGCCCAGCCTGCTGATGAACCTCGAGATTGTGTCCTGACTGGGGTGTACGTCGACCAGGGGCAGACCCTTGCTTCTCTTCTCGCCTCTTTCCTTGTCCTCCTTTGCCTTCTTCTTGTCCCTTGCAGCCCGTGCCCTCGCCTGGGCCTTTTCTTTCTCGAACTCCTTGCGTATACGGTCTTGTTCCATGAGGTCGATGCGCCGCTGTTCAGCCTTTGAGAGCTTTGGGCCCTTGGTCTTCTGCCGGTAGAGCTTCTTTGCCTGCTTGGTGGTCATGGGTGGTCTGCTCTGAACAGCGGCGGCGGCGGCGACGGGCTGTTGTTGTTGTTGTGCTTGACCGAGACCGGGCAGGTCTGGGATCAGCTCAAAGGTCTTCTGTTTGGTTGCCATGGCGGCATGATGCTCCTCGGCCTGAGCATGCAGATGTCGGTGGGTTCGGTGTATAATGGTTGATATGAGGAATTAATTGGGAGGGGAGAGGCAAGACGGGGCAGCGTGACGATGCGCGCATCCCCTCAACGCGTCCTGGGTTGGTGGAGCTCCTACCCCCTGTTGTCACGCCAGCACGTGCAGCCTCTCAAGGTGCCTAGTTCGTTACTGTATGTACCCAAGTACCCTCGTACCGCGTGCCACACCACATACACGGTACACGTAATACAACGCATGCCGTGCACATCTTGACCTTTCATCACGCAGCTTCAGCAATGTCGTCGGTTGTGAAAGCCTGCCTACTCATTCATTCAATAGATCTACCGTACCTTTATAGGTAGTAGGCCCAAGCATTCTCAAGGCCGTCGTCCACAACGGGAGGCTATGCCCCCTACTCGAATGGCACCCAGCAGCTCATGTCGAGACTTGATCATGTCTCCTCTTCTTTTACAACCACAGCCCGCATCTTGACGAGCAGACACACTCAGTCCTGCCTCGCCGGGTCCAGATCAACCTTGCCGACAATTTCGTCAATCTCGGCCATCACCTCTGGCGTCAGCTTGTCCAGCGCCTTCAGGGCTGCACAGTTCTCAACCACCTGTTCTGGTCTCGAGGCGCCCGTGATGACCGCCGACACGTTCTCGTTCTTTAGACACCATGCGAGTGCCAGCTGCGCCCGCGTGATCCCCAGCTTGTCCGCGATCGGCTATTGATCCCCGGGGCCGCTTGTCAGCTATCTCGTTGCCAAGCCAGGAATGGATCGCTATCGCCAGCGTGGCTTGTCACTCACCTTCAGCTGCCTCGCCTTTGCGATTGTGTCCTGCCACTCCGTGTTCGCGAACGAGTCGCGCACCGAGCTCACAAACTTGTCGTCGCCCTTGGCAAACCTCGATCCAGCCGGTGGCTTCTCTGGGCTGTCGTCGTACTTGCCGCTCAGCAGCCCGAACTTGATCGGGCTGAACGTGGTCAGGCCAATGCCGAACCGCGTGTATAGCCGTTGGAACTCGCCTTCCACCTTCTTCCTCGACAGCATGTTGTAGAACGGCTGCTCCACCACCGGCCCGATCAGCCCCAGCTGCTTCGCGACTCCGCACGCCTCTGCGATCTCGTCCGCCGACCACTCGCTGGTGCCCCAGTACATCGCCCATCCCTTCTGTTCGATGACGTGGTTGAAGGCCCGGACCGTCTCCTCCATTGGTGTCAGCCGGTCCGGCCGGTGCGCGTACACAATGTCGACGTACTCGAGATCCAGACGTTTGAGCGACGCCCTGAGGCCCTCGATGATGTGCTTGCGTGACAGGCCGTGGTTGTTGACGAGCACCTCCCCGTTGGCCCCTCCCCAGTTGAGTTTTGTGCTCACCACAATGTCATTGCGCTTCCACCCGAATTTCTTGATCGCCTGGCCCATCGCCACCTCGGACTGGCCCCCGGCGTAGCTACCACCATGTCAGAAACGCACCCGCTCTCCCATCCTTGACAACAGGCATTCGAGACCCACCTCTCAGCCGTGTCGAAGAAGTTGATCCCCAGGTCATAGGCCTGCTTCATGCACGCAAAGGTGCCCTCTGGCCCGAATGTGAGTGTCTAACTAGCCACAGAGGTCTCTAGGGCGGTACCAGACGCACCATTCTCAAGCTGCCCGCCGAAGCTGATGACACCGTCAGCACAATTCCCGGCGCAGCCTTCTTTGGGGCTAAGACTTGGGGATACGTACGTGAGCCATCCGCCCAACCCGAGTACGGACACGTGCAAACCCGAATTGCCTACACCGCGTCAGAATTCGGTGTCCCGCAGGCTATTGAATCACCATCCGCCTTACCTAGCCTTCTGTAGGCCATCCCGGTCTTTCGGGGCTCTTCCCAGGCCATGTTGAGAGTTCCAATAGAGACCGTCTTCGATTGGTTTCACTGTCTTCCAGGTAGATCAATGGCGAGCTGTTGGACACGTCCTCAGGGTGATGCAACGGGGAGCTTGGCCAACCTGTGTTGCCTCTACGAACATTCCTCTTGGCCGAGCGGCCGGGCGGGTTGTCTACTCAAGGGCGGAGAAATTCTCGGCATTGCTGGTCCGATGGACCGGCGGCTCAATGCGGTAGCCCGAACCGGCGCTTTTCAACATAGACCATCGTGAATCCACATCCCCGAGGACCAACCCGCACATATTTCTCATCCTGCTCGCCCTCGAATTCTGGTACGACAGGCAAGATAACTCGTCATTCATCTGGCACCCCAAGTATGGTTGGTACCTCCGCAACTCCACTACAGTACACCATGACTCGTGTCAGCGAACACTACGGCCCAATCGTCCCACGACTCACACGCGGGCTGTATCATCATGGTGGTCATGGTTTCCTCAGCAGCAGCTATGTCGAGCAGACGCTGGCCCGGCTCCTGCCGGAAGTCTGTCCACATTGGCAGTTGCATGCGCGGAGCATCATGTAGCCTCGCCACTGCGTCAACACTCGAGTATGCCGAGGTGGACTCTCTCCTCAGAGCCTGCAAGTCCGTATCAAAGGACCCATCGTCAACGTTGTTGTCGTCGGCCTCGCATGTCCCTGTCTGCGGGTTCCAGGCCAGATCGCACGGACCGACGCTCTCCACCTCCGCTATCCTCGCACATAACAAAGTCAGAAGAGTCTTATTACCACCGCGCGACGAGGCAAGTAGCCTCTGTAGCTTGACGAGCATTTCCACAGGTCGTAAGCCCGTGTTGCTGAGATGCCGTGCCATGTTCGCGCCCGTCGTCAGCGTGTATATGTATTCCGTAAGCGCGCTGGCAATCTCAAAGATCTTGAGCTCTATGGTCGGACCGTGGGCTTCAAGTGCCGTCTTGGAACAGTTGCAGATGTGTGATAGAAAGTCGGCCACGATTCGGTACGGCTGTGACAGCTGACTTTGCTGCTCGGAGAACATGGCGGCCTTGGACCGCCGCAACGATGCTCGCCACACCACCGCTTGCATCCAGCACTTGGTAACGCATATGTCGGCCCTCTGCACATCGTTACTCTCATACTCGTCTGAGGAGATCTCTTCCAGGCGGCGCTGGAGATAGTCTAGTCGGCTCTCCTGGAACGTCTCAATATCGTCATCAGCCTGCGTGAGCAGGTCGAAGGCACCACTCTGATCGAACAACCAAAAAAGATCGACAAGCTTTTTGAAAGCCGGCAGGATTTGCGCCTCGTCGACCTCGACGTTGATCCTGTCCACGAGCGGTGGGAAGCTGGTCTGCCACTTCAAAACAATGGGGAGTTTGTGCAGCATGGCCACGCCCCTCTCCGTGACGAAGAGTAACCACAAGATGCGGCGTCTCATCTGCTGCTCCTCTGGGGCCAGCAAGACATAGGATGCCTTCCTGTGAAGCCCCATGATCTGTGCGATCGTGATGGCCTCACGAAGAAACATCAGGCTCTTGGTGCCCCCTGGGCTCTGATTCTCATGATAAATGTGTTGGAAGAAGGCTATTCGAACCATACTCAGGCCTGCATCAGGGCCGTCATCCCCATTTGCGTCCTGCAGCAGTAATTTTGTTCTTTGGCACTCGGCAGTCATCGAGGCAGCTGTCGCTGGATCATTATCGTCTGTCCTTCCTTCGAAAGGCAGCTTGAGTTGCACTATCACTGCTGCGCACACAGCGTTTGCCAGCGTGTACGTTCCAAGGTCCGTGGGATCCCTGAGTAGTGACGCTATGACGGCTTCAACGTCAAGGATGGGCCATACTGGGAAGAGGCGGAGGCGGTAAATGCACAGGCGAATGATCAAGGACGACACGGGAGTTCTTTGGAAGCCGCTAGATCCGCCGCCTTTGCCACTCACGCGAGATGGCTCTTCGTCAGGCGAGCCGTGGCCTACGGATGAGGCCCCTCCGGTGGACACATCGTCCACAAGGCGACCGGTGTCGCTGCCGTGCCCACGTGAGCCCTGCCCATCCGTAAGGCTTTGGGAGTCCTGTATTTGCTGGAGAGTCTTGGCTCTCAGACTCCGAGGCCCCCTCGTTGCTTGGCGTTTGTTGAAGGTACACGCGATTCCGATGGAAGAACATCGCGCGCAGGGTGGCTCTTCAGTACATCTCACTTTGCGGATCTTGCAGCCATCGCAGGCACGGCTGCCGATCTTGCGTCGTGGCATATGAGACATGCCGTCTTGCTCGAGCCTCCAGCATGTAGGCCCACTTGCTGCGCTCTCCCGGAGATGGCGAGCGTGCAATCAAAGCAGCACGCGAAACAACGTGCCATGCAGGGACCCGAGGATCTACAGCGTCATACTCAGCGGGCCGGCCCTATGTTGCGTCCGACCTGCCTGTACCAGTCAGTCGGGTTTCGGTGGGAATGTCGTGATCCGTTGCAGCGATGAGATGCCTGGCAATGGTCGGCTCGCTGGGAGGTTGAACAGGGACAAGAAGACAGCAACTGGCTGGCTGGACGGGGTTGGCTCCGAGGCCGTTCGAGAATGACCCAGTGGACCCGGTTACCCCAGATTCCAGGGCGGGTCCTGTGTTTGCGCCATTCCGCCCCACAATGGAGTCATGCATTAGTGCGATTTTGTTGTGGGTCGTCTTGAAACCCGCTTTGCGAATTTGGCGAGGGTGTCCGCGCCTGGAATCCACGCCATGGAATGGCAGTCCTCAGTGAGACCATCAGAATATCCATGGATCTTGGAGGCGGGTCACACGAACGACATCCCAAATGAGACCCTTGGATTGTGAACGCTTTTTGTATTTATTTGGACATTGCTACCCGCACAGATCGCGGTTTATCTCGGTAACAGGAACTGACTGCATTGTGCGAGGGAGCTTGACTTCCCTTGGACGGCCTCTCAGTACACGAAACGGAAGTCCAGCCTCTTGTTTCCTTCGTTCCCCCTCGCCTCCGCATCGCTCTGGTACGCCGCCTTCTCCTCAGCACTCATCATCTGCCACTGCCTCTCCTTCTTCCTGTTCAAATACATCAAGACCTGCCGCTGCACCAAGATCGAAGCCAGCGACAGCACACAGATCGCCAGCAGGACTGCATTGCCGTGCTTGTAGTACGGTGAATCCCATGACCTATAGATCTGCGATCCGATAAGACTCCCAATCTGTACGATGACGTTGTAGGTTGCGGCGGTGATGGCGCGCTTCTTCACGTCGAACGTGTTCTCGGAAAGCCAACTCGAGATGATGGGATGGAAATATGGGTATCCCGAGATCAAAGTGACCAGCGAGAAACGCCCCCAGTCCCGGCCCCCGTCCGGCAGCGTCAGCATCGCAACCAGCAAGGGCATGATCCAGAACTCGCCGAAGAAGGCATGGAACGCCCGCTCGTTGAAGTAATCGCTACTGAATGCCAGCGACAACATGGTGATGATCTGGAGGACCGCCGAAGGGATGGTCAACATGTTGGAGTTGAAAGTGGAGAACCCAAGCCTCTTGAGAGTCAAGGTCAGGTACGACTGCACGGGAGTGGCGGGGATGTAAGCGACGAGGCCAACGAAATATAGTCCCCACATGGAGGGGTCTGTCCAGGCCGCGTGCACGTCTTTCCAGGCAACGGGCTCCTTGATCGCCGTGAGGCCCTTTGCTGGGTCGTCACGCAAGATGCGCTGTTTCCGCCTCGTGTTAGCCTGATATGTGGACAAAGGGGGGGGGGGGCAGCGCGTTGGACGATGCAACTCACGTTGACCATGATGATCTCTTCACGCTCTGTGTACCAGGGCTTCCGCCAGAGGGGCCCTTTGGTCGACACAGGGGACGTTGGGAGGTATAGAAACGCCACGACGGCGATGAGGCAGGTCAGCAGTCCCTCGAGCAAGAAGAGCCAGAACCACCCTGGTTTGCCTCCGATGCCTCTCATTTCAAGAATCCCTGCTGCTAATAAGGCAGATATAACACGTGCAACGTTCAGGGTGGACCAGAAGGCGGCGAGCCGCAGAGACAGCTCCTTGGACTTGTAGAAGTACGTGGCAAAGAGGATTGTGCCCGCTGGTCGATGGCGTGGGAGTCAGCGATTGCAGGGTCGAGAAACAACTCCCAAGCTTCACTTACGGATGAAACCGCCCTCGCACATGCCGATGAAGGCGCGGGTGATGTAGAAGGACGTGCGGCCTGTCATCCACGCCTGAGCCCACGAGACCGTGCCCCAAGCAAACATCATGGTAGGCAGGATGTATTTGAAGCCGAACCGCTTGATGAGGATCTGGGCGGGGAACTCGGCGGCCAGAAAGCACAGCAGCTGGATCGTGGTGCCGTTGTTGTAGTCGTCTGTCGACAAGTTGAGGTCATTCAGCAGGTTGTCTGCCAGAGCGTTGGACAGGTTGCCACGGTCGAGCTGGAGACCAAAGAACATGACACACAGGGCCGAGAGCAGGTACGTATCCGTCTTGCGGACAACGCGGCGCTCTTCGGCGTCAGTCCACTTTGCTGTCGGATCGAAGCGGTGCTTGCCCTCGTAACTCTCGTGCGGGGGCGTCACATCGGCCAGAGCATCGCGACCGACGTTGGCCGTCGAGACGGAGCCGGCAGCGCTGACTGTCCTGGCCGGGAAGGACTCGACGTCCTTGGTGTCCATCGTGAAGAGGCAGACGTGCGCGATGAGGCTCGTCTCTATGGCTAGTCCTGCTGCGAGTGATGTCCTCTTCGGAACCCAAGGGCGGCGTCTTCCTGGGGCCGGTTGAATGTTCCTGAGGCGAGAGTATCGAGGCCCCGGTCCACAACTTGCCCAAGGCCCGAGGCGATACTTATGTAGTGGTACGCACGCTGGATGTGATTATAAGATCCCGTCGGGCCACCAATTAGCCACGGGCTCGCTCCCGGAGATGCCAGGTAAAGCGACATGGGCAAGGCATATCACGGCGCCTGTCAGTGTGTCCAATTTGACCCACCAAGGCACGATGGACACGCATCTAGCTTGTTTGGTCCAGTCATAGAGAGGGCCGAGGCATCTGGGCTTCCTCACAGGGAGGACGCTGACGGGCGGACTGCGGCTTCTTGATGGCAACAGACTGTGCTTGATGAGGACCCCGTCGCCTCTAGGCTCTTTCGGTCAAGGCCTTGCCCGACTCGGCGGACCGACATGGGTGCACCGGAACTTAGAACGAATGCAACGTTGGGCACTTGGCTTCTTTTGTGGGGGAACCACCGCATTCACTCACCCCGGGGCCAGATGGCGCGATCGCCTTCACCCTTTGCAACTCCGATATTTTCTCCGCCCCTCGCCACGGTTGTCCGCACTTGTGGCTCCAAAAGTATCGACACTGGCGAGTCATCTGCGGCAGAGATTGGCCGCCTGATGCCGGCACACCAGGGTGGCATCCCCGCCTCTTCTTAACGTGTATGATGCATGGGTACAGCGTTTAGAGCATTCTACAGCGGCACCGGGCTTGTCCTGGCCGGCCAAGCGGGTATCTACACTCATCAGCCGACTATCCCGATAGCCAAACGTGGCTCGGCACACCTCAGGCCACCGGTAGACGTCAGCGTAGAATAAGTACCCATCCAACGCCTGTTTGAACCCCCAGCGACTGCTGGCGCCTCCCAGCGGATAGTCCAACAAGAGCCTTGGGGAATACTTTCCAGCTTTCATGCCAATATTATCTCCTGTTTTCTCGGTCACGAAGTCTTTGACAAGAAATCGACATCATGCCTTCCGTGGACCTACCCGGGAGTGAGCAACAGCTTGGCAGCCAATTCTTTGGTGGCAACGTGGAGGCGCGTCCTCGCCTGCTTAAACCCCTGAGATACGCCGGCACGTTGGACAAATTCGCGCACCAAGATGTGACTCCCGTTATTGGCCGCGAGTACGAAGGTCTTCAAGTGAGAGACTTGCTCAAATGGGGTGATGATATGATAAGGGACCTTGCTGTCACGAGTGAGCCTCACCAAAAGCTGTAGGGTGCCTCACAGTCTTGCAGGTTTGGCTGACCAGGCGCCTCTTATTCTTCTCTAGTCTCCGAACGAGGTGTGGTTTTCCTCCACGACCAAGATGTTACGCCAACCGAGATGAAGGACTTGACGTTGAGGTTAACAGAGCTGGCTGGCTGTGTAAGAACTGATTTCTTGCCCACTTCTGCCCTTCCGACTCATATCTGAGTGTCCGGCAATACACACTCCAACTTGTCACGTACCTTGTCACGAGCACTAACGACGAGACCAGCCTGAATCGTCTGGCCTTCATGTGCACCCCCTCACGGAAGAGGGCAGCGAACTTGGCGACCAGATTTCCGTCATCAGCAGTGAGAAGCAGAAGAAGGGGGGCGGCCTGACCCATCAGCTCTCCGATGTGAGCAGGTTCGCTTCTGCGGGTTGGCACAGCGACATTACTTTCGAGCCAGTGCCCTCTGACTACGCCATGTTAAAGATCCACACGCTGCCACCCACGGGAGGCGACACTCTCTGGGCATCGGGCTACGAGGCTTATGACAGGCTGTCGCCGCCGATGCAAAAAATGCTTGAGGGCTTGACGGCCACGCATGATGCCAAGTTCTTCCTTCAGGAGGCCGAACGGTTAGGCAACCCGTTGAGAAAGGGCATCAGGGGAAACCCCCTGAATCAAGGCGATGGCCTGACTGCGGTGCACCCCGTCATCCGCACAAATCGTAAGTCACCCAGTCTGCTTCTTCACAAAAGGTCGTTTGTTTCCCCCGCGAGGCGGTTCCGTGCTCGCCCAGCACGAGGCTGGTTAGAGGTATCAAATGCAATGCTATAGACGTGGCTGACATGATTGACCCGTTCCGTTGTAGCTGTGACGGGCTGGAAATCCGTTTATGTCAACCGAGGCTTCACAAAACGCATCAATGGCGTTACCAAGGACGAGTCCGACGTGATCCTTGGCTACCTCTTCAACCTGGTCACGCAAAATCACGATGCTCAAGTCCGCTTTAAATGGCGGCAGAACGATCTGGCTATCTGGGACAACAGGAGCATGTGGCACTGTGCTACCTACGATTATGTCGAGGCTCGTGCAGGCGACAGAGTATGCTCTCTCGGGGAGGCTCCATATCTGGACCTGCAGTCCAAGAGCAGGAGAGAGGATCTTGGCCAGTTGTAAATGCGCCGCGGGCTTCGACAAACACATGAGATGAGAGCTCACGGGCCTGTTCTCGAGCTCGCTGCGGGTCCAAATATCTGTACAAATATCCAAGTCATTGTCAGTGTCGATGCTCACCCCGCGTTCACGACCGCTTTGCCACTTGTGTTGCGCCAAATATGTGATTAGAGCCCTCGCGCGCAGCGGCTCCAGACCAGCGGCGGCAAAACCAAACGGATCTCTGACTGAACTTCAACGGCTCGGTGCACCTCACAAAATCCAGTGACTTGTGGCCTTACAAGACAGACGGTCAAGGTGCACCAAAAGCGCCAGCTCTTACTTAGTGCCGCCATAAAATTGCGGGAATTCACCCAGATCGCACTTCTGTCCAGTTTCGAGTCCACGCAACGCCTCTGCTCCCTGATCGAGATTCAAGTGAGCATTACCAAGTGAAAACAAGAAAATGGCGAGAATGACCACGATGACACGGCCAGCGTCGACAGACCCTGAAGCGGAGGCCGTCTCGACCAGCCTTTCTAACCCGGGAGCAACTCCGCTGGGGTCAGACATCAGCCAAACTAGCAACTGTCCATCTGATCTCCAGGTTTCTGGGAGTCGCCCGTTCCTCTGGACAGGCAACGCAGAAGTGAAAGCGCAGCCTAATGGGCTGGACTGGACGCCAACGCGCACAAGGGGTGAGGTCGAGATCCCAGCAGCTGCTGGGGGCACCCATCAACAAGAGGCGCCTTGTATGGGGGCAAAAGACGAAGAGAAACCATCTACCGAGCAACCATCAATCTGGGAGATGAGGGCATATGCTCTGTCACACGTACACGCCGACTCACCATCCCGGCGCGAGCAGATCTCAACTTATAACACGCATGACCGGGACAGTCGCGGTCTTGACCAACCAAACTTAAGAAGATGCCGATCTTGGCTTGGTGCGCACCCTCCTGGATACCCATCGACCTCTTGGCGCCGGTCACAGTCGCGGCGATGGTCGATTTGTACGTCAGGCGGAGGAGGATACCAGTACCCGACAGGCGAGACTGAGGTGTGGGCGCCCACGGTCAACGTGTCCACCGTCAGGCGATGGTGCGAGGACTTTCATGAGACCAAAGCCGCAGAATGGCAACAAACGGTGGCAGGATTTGGCCTGGCGTGGAAGCGATGGTGTTTTGCACAACGTCGGGCCAAAGTTTGGCAAGACGACCTTATCAAGCAAGCCACCAAGCACTTTTGGCAGCCGCTCAGCGACTTCAACTATGTCCTAAGCGTGTACTCATTTCTTGAAGGGGTGAGGAATTGCAACATGCTGCCCCATTTACGACCCATGTACATGGCCTGGAGGTCGCCGGAGCAAACCAGGTTTCATGAGGGCGGTGACCTCCGGGGCGAAGAGGACTGGTCCTTCGAGAAGAGCACATCGGGCCACGATATGTCTCGAGACAATGGCTGCAGAGTCGCGGCAAGCAAGTATCCGCTCACGAGGCAACAGCACCTGCGCGTGGCCAGGATCTGCGGCGACGTGGACCGGCAGCTAAAGGGCCTCCAGTACTGGTTGGATTTGTTCCGGAACTATCGCGAAGTCGTGGCAGTGGCGAGCAAGGATGCTGACTTTCCCATTGCAGCCATGGCGGAACATCGATGGCATCTCAGCGACGCTGCGAGACAGTTCTCGAGCCTTGCGAAAACTCTGACCAGCCAGCTCAGAGTCTCCCGGACCCGTCTGTGTGAGGCACTCGGCTTGGACCCCGAGCAAGTCCCAGGCGGCGACACCGCCTCGGTTCCCACAATGGCCGCAGCAAAGTACGAGAAGGCTGTCGACACTCGCAGTCCCTGCCAGGGCGAGCTGGCACTTCCCCAGGGCTTTGGTCTGCAAAAGGCTTCTCTCCAAGCCAGCCGCATCGCACTCAAGGCTAATCTCTACATAACCTTGCTGCCTTGTAAGATAGCCCAGAGGATTCTTGGGCGGATGATGGCCCGGTCGACAGAGATGGCCACTCTCGCCAGGCAGGCGGGTGACGACAAGGCAGAGGCCAAAATGCGACGCTTGCACAACAAGATAAGGAAGGTTTCCGAGAGGACAGACCAGGAATTCCCCGGCTTCAAGTCAAAAATGACGCTGTTGGACTCGGAGACGTGGGCGGCAGTGCTCAACCCACGGGAGGACATGCGGGTGGAGATCCATGGCGACATCTCATTACCCGTTGAGACGTTGATAGATATGTTGCATGCCCCGCAGGTCCCGGCGAGCATTCAGGGAGGAACACCAGGCGGAACCGGCAACCTCTCGTCAGCTGGTTCCACCCTATCGGCTTCAGAGGATTCAACTGTGACCCGAGCAAGCGGGAATACCGTCCTCTGAGCACATCGAGCTCGGCAGCGGCTGCTCATAAGGCCGAGGCGGACATGTCTTGAGCGTGCTACACATTCCCAGTCTCAATCTCCGAAAAGTTTATATTATGAAAATAAAAAAAAGACTTCAATCTGAATTGATGAGCCGAGATGTAGATGATGGGACGAGACTATGCACACGTTCACAGGGCGTAACCACTGTCGATGTGTAGCCTCGGCGTGACTGTGACATGGGCTTGATTTTTTCTAATTTTCTGTTTTTATTTTCACGGAGATAAAGCCAACAGTTCCCAAGAGTGTAGCTCTGTCTGTTGCGGATAGGAGAGCACTACCACGTTGACAAGGGATATACGACCTCATTTGTGTTTTGTATGTAGAATTCGCAGAGAACAGGAATGCATCTGTTTCCAGATTTGCGCGTAGGTCCAAGCTTGGCAAGATAAGGAACTTGAAGCACGGAAGACCCAGATAGTTCAGCTGGGTGGCAGCGTTTCGCAGGGGCACTCGTATGGGGATGCTTCGTCTGAGGGTTGGGCCTCTCGATCGAGGGCGGAGGGGACCAGAGCCAGCTGTGCGACACCGCTCCTCGTCGGTAACGAAATCAGTAGAGCAGCTGTCATATTCCACCCATGTGAAGGCCATGTAATTCTACGCATCCTTCAAGATCAACCAACTGCAGGTAGTGGCATGACTGGTCGGTGGTAATGTGGAAAAGAGCTGCCAGGTTGCACCCACAGATGCCCCACGAGTTATCGTTTCTACGACAGACATGTGAGTGTTTCCGGCCCATGGGAGACGTCATTTTCTGACGCCAAATACTGCAGAGACTTGAGGACTGGGCCTTTTCGGGTGACAACTGTGAAGTGTCTGCAGGGAGAAAAGCGTGGCGAGAGGAGACCAATATGGAGCAGGTCTGACTTTCCAAGCAAATGGGCCTGAATGCCACACCACTCTCTTAGGGTCAAGTCAAGCCAGGTTCAAGCTGACACCAGGATACGCACGTCTCACCAGCAGCCACGTCTCAAGAATCTGGCAGGGAAGGCGAAGGACCCGTCCAGCATACCGATTACGGCGGACAAGAGATATGGGATTGGCAGAGCCAGGACCGTGTCTACGAGTGTGGTGTGCACGAGTTTGCCCCCGGCGGCAACCCAACTCCTAACTTCTTACCGCCCAAGCCAGCATCACTCAGAGATGGGACTTTGTCGCAGCCCACTCCTAAGCAGAATCACCTTGCATGAGTTGGGCAACAGCCTCTGAAGAAGCACCGCGTGGGAATTAATCCTGGTGGCTTGCGGCCAAGCAGAGCCCTAGTAAAGCCTGCCAAAGATGCCATATGCTATCGCGAGTTGCACGCATGACCTTGGCCCATGCGAATAAGTAGAGGCACGGGCTAAGCCATGACAATCGTTCCATCGTCTGCCATCCATCGTGGGCACTGGCCCTTTTGCGGAAACGTGGGATGTGTTCCTCCCTCCTTGCCGCCTGTGGGAGCTGTTTTCAAGTGTAAAGCTCCTGTTCCCCAACGCCGTGCAGGTGGATGAGTCAATGTGGTCTGTGAATATACAGATAGTGAAAACAAAAACATAAAAGCTGGACTTGTGTTGGCTGTCGCAGTGTGGTGCCGTGACACCAAGCACGCCCACACCTGGACCTCCCTCCCTCGGGTGGCCGCCCCAAAGCCAGCGGCTCACATGAAGATGCCGACCCAGGCAGCGTTGGCAGACACCTCGGACTCGCAGTCGTCCACGGCGCAGAAGATCTTGATTGACTTGGACGTCTCGCTGGGCTGGAAGCGGAAGCCCGTCTTGGCAGCAGCCGAGTCCTTGCCCTTGCTGTGCTTCCTGCGGTTATCGTAGCAATTCTTGCAGTAGACCTGGAACGGGGTCCTCCCAGTTAGCGGGTCCCTGGTAGTGGTGGTGGGGGTTGGGGTGGGGGTGGTTACTGGGGAAGGGGTGGTTGCTTGGAAAGGATCAGACGGAAAACATCGACAAACAAAGCATAAAACCTACATGGCCACAGTTCTTGACAGCCCAGAAGTGATGCTCCTCCTGGCTCTTCTTGCCCCGAGGCTTCTTTGCAGGCCGTGGGTTGTCGTCCTCGTCGTCGGGCGAATACTTCAGCTCGTTGTCACAGCTGGGACAAACGACGACCAGCTCCTCACCGGCGCTGTTGTCGGCGCCGTCTGGGCGTGTGTCGCGGGTGAAGCCCGGTCTAGAAGGCGGTGGGGCCTGGAAGTCAGGCTTGGGCGTGGGTTGGCGCCCGCCGTAACCACCAAAGCCATTAGCCTGGTAGTTGAACTCGGGCGGGTTGCCTGCGAGGGGGTTGGGATTCATCGGAGGAAAGGGGGGCACGGGCACAGCACCGACAAACTGTACGTCAGCTTCTCTGGGGTTGTTGACGGCCTGGGCGATGAGGCCTGGGAGCAGACCACGGATCGAGCCTATCAGGTGGCGGCCAAACTCCTGGTACTGGGCGCGATGTGCCGGGACAGCAGCAGCAGCAGCAGCAGGAGCAGGAGCAGGAGAAGCTGGGGCTGGCAGGCGACGGTGGTTGCGGTGGGCTGGCTGGTTGTTGAGTTGTGCGACAGCAGCAGCAGGTGGGGGAGGCAACCGACGGTTTGCCGGGATGTTGTCGTCTGGTGAATCTAGGGTGAGGTCAATGACGGCCGCAGCGTTGCCATTCAGGATGCTGCCGTCGCTGCGGTTGAGAGATGGCGTGCGCCCGTTCTGTGCCATGTGCCTTCTCCGGTTCCTCGGGAGTGGGTGCAGTGCGATATCGTCGCCCTCTTCCTCTTCCTCTTCCTCTTCCTCCCCCTCTTCCTCCCCCTCGTCGTCGTCAAAGATGTGAATGTGATTATTATGACTGTGGTTATGGCTGTGGTAATGATTGTTGTGTCGGAGGATGTTGACAGGCTGGTGCCGTAGGAGATCAGGGCTGTCGGGCTCTTCTGTCAGGTCGATCACTGGGACATGCTGGTCTAGGTCCTGTTCACGGTCCAGGTCGACTTCCATGAGGTCTAGGCCTTGGTTGTCATTGTCGTTGTTGTGGTTGTGGTGGTGGTTGTGGTGGTGGTGGTGGTGGTTGTGGTGGTTCCGACGCTGCTGCTGCCTCGGTGGCCTGATATGTCTTTGTTGTCGGCGTGGGGGGGTTGGAGGGGCAGGAGCTCGGCCCTCAAACACCACTTCGATGAGCTCGTCATCTTGGTCCATGGTGTCGCTGGGGTCCAGTTCCTCCTGGCCTGACCTGAGGGGATCTTGTGCGGGCGTCCTCCTTGCTGGCCTTTGTGGCCCCCAGTTGCCTCTCCCTGGGCGCAGGCGTCCAGCCTCCCTGACCTCCCGTGCAGCCCTGCGAGCCCTCCGAAGGCGTAGATGCTGTTGCAAGGGAAGATCGTCCTGGTCCCCGTGGTCCTGCTCGTGCTGATGCTGGAGATCTTGGGGTTCGACCAACGCTGTCTGCCGCTGCTGCCGCTGCCGCTGCTGTGAGTAGTTGTGGCGATATGGGCGCTGGGACTGTCGGTTGCGGTCGGCGGGGTCGGCGCGTGAGCGGAAGAGGTGGGTATTTCGAGACGGCGGGCGAGGTTGAGACACAGGTTGAGGGTCTAAGCGAAGGTGAGGTTGGCGATGGATGGCGAATGGAGTGGGGGTGGGGGGAGGGCGGTTGTCGGGTTGGGCGAGCTGGCGACTAGTGCGGGAAGAGTTGTTGGCCAAGGGCAGGGCTTGGCGGTGGTGGTGACGGTGGCGGTGATGTTGAAGAAGGTGGTGGTGAGGACGGTGGTGGTGGCGGACTGGAGGCGCAGGCAGTCGGCGGTTTGGGTGGATGTCTGCAGTCAGGCTC
Source organism: Diaporthe sp. PMI_573 (assembly GCA_021399435.1). Taxonomy (NCBI): domain Eukaryota; kingdom Fungi; phylum Ascomycota; class Sordariomycetes; order Diaporthales; family Diaporthaceae; genus Diaporthe; species Diaporthe sp. PMI_573. The sequence goes on from JAJTUP010000004.1 coordinate 75,449, forward strand.
GCACGGGCGGGCCGAGCAGTACGGGGTGGCAAGGCGTGCCGGTAGAGCGCAAGATTGTGGTTATTAATGTCGTTAGACTGCAAGTGGTGACGGGGCCGATCGACAAGTGGGTCTGGGTTAGGTGAAGAGGGACTCGAGCCTGACGCCACTGGGTCTGTGTCTTGGCCCGAGTCGAGGTCGACGTTGACGTCGGAATCAGAACCAGGGCCAGAACCAGGGTCGGAACCAGGATCAGAGCCGGGATCAGAGCCGGAGGCCAGGCTCAGGTCAGCATCCACTTGCAGGTCTGGTGCCGAGTCAGAGTTGAAGAGAGAGCCGGGCGAGGGCGATGGCGAGGGCGATGGCGATGGCACGGGGGAGAAAGGGAAAGAGCGGGAAGAGGACGGTGGTGAGGCTCTCGATGGCGGCTGGCTGTCGTTGTCGTTGTCGTTGTCGCTGTCCCAGTCGGGGTTGGGGTCGGAGTCGTGGTCAAAGTAGTCGTGTTCGAGATGCACGTCGCCCACTGTCGAGGATGGGAGATCGGGCGACTGGTCGTGCAGGTGGTTGTCGAACAGGTTTTGGTGTTGGCCGTCGCCGTAGCCGCCGTTCTGCATCAGGTAGTCGTCGCCCAGAACGGGGGAAGACCGCAGCGGCCCCACAACAAAGTCCAAGGCTAACGGCGATCTATTCATAGTGGGAAGCCCGGCTCAAAGCATCTTTTTCCGTTGCTCTGGTTCTGTTCTGGCCTGTTCTGGCCTGGCCCCTCTCCGTTACCTTTGTCCGTATGTTCGTTTTTCCCCCTTCGCGTTTCATTAACGAGGAAGGAAGGAAAAGCAGCTGCCAAGGATTGGGAATACAGTGGGGGGGGAGAAAGATACTCCAGACTGTTGGCAAGTCACTGACTAAAGGCAGCGTTTGAGGGATTCAATGTCCTGGAGCTGGGGCGAAACTGGGGCTGGACATAGGGCTGGAGCTTGGGAGCTGGGGGGAAGGTGGGTGGCCGAGGGGGAGTGACGGTGCGGAAAGCAAAGACCAGATGGACCAGACCACGCAAGAGCATGGAAGCACATAGACATGTTGTACAAGTCCCTTCTACTGTGGAAGCTACTTTTGGTGACTGCCCACCCACACACTCTCTCTACCTTTGTCTCTCCATCCTGGACCAAATATCTCCCTTTGCATGTTCTCCTTCGCCTCAAAGGCAGGAACCTGCACAGTTCCCATACCTACACTACCTAGGTGCCTAGGTAGGCAGGTAGGTAGGTACTGTAGGTAGGTACCTTCCATTTGTTCAGCAAGTAAAGGCACGGGCGGACGGGGACAGGTCAAGTGGGGCAGTCTTGGGTCTACAGCCCAATGTACCTTGGTACCTTCTTTCCCTCCACACACATCAGGACATCAGGACATCAGGACATCAGGACAGCCCTGGCAGCTGCATCCCCAATAAGCCTCGTCTTCACCCAGCAGTAAAATCATGGTGGAACAAACATATATGCCATAACGCAAAAGCAAACCTCTACCAATGCTCTGGCAGGTGGTGTGACGACCTCATGTTTTGGCACCCTACCCGTCTCTCCTCTTCCTCCTTCTTTTGATAGGTATACAGTACATACTCGCCCTGCTTGTAGGCCTCAACCTCAATCCAGTAGCCCCTCAGGTACACTCCTCCTTGACCTGTGCAGGCTCCTCCTCTCGCCTGTGGGCCGAGGATGACCCTTCCTAAGCCTCATCAGGAGCCCCCAGCACCGAGATGACTCCGTCCCCGTTCACCGTGACCAGCGTCTTCGCCTGCTCGCCCCACCCCAGCCCGACCGCAGGCGTCGCGCTCTGCAGGAGCTCGCTCCACTTCTTGCTGCCCTTGGAGTACTGCTGCACCGTCACCCCGGACGGCCCTGCCGTCGCGAGGAACTGCCCCGTGTAGTCCCACGCCAGCCTCTGCACCGAGCTGCCCACCTGCAGCACCTTGGCCGTCGCCGCCGCCCCCTCCTTGCGCAGGTCAAACACCGTCACCGTTGTCTGCCCCTTGGCCGTCGCCGCGATCCAGTACCCGTTCTCAGAGAACGCGAGCCCCTCCACCGGCGCCCCCAGCGAGAACGTCGCCGCCTCCTCGCCCGTCTTGGTCAGCAGCATCTTGATCTCCCCCGTGCTCGTCCCCGCCGCGAACAGGTGCCCGTCCGGGTGGAACGCGCACCTCGTCAGCGCCGCGTCCGTGTACACCCGGCTGACCCGCCGCAGCGCCGACAGGTCGTACAGCACGAAGCTCTTGTCCGTGCCCACCGACGCCAGGATGTTGCCGCCCGGGTGCAGCGACAGCGCCGTCGCCGCCCCCGCGTGTTCCGAGAACGACGCCACCTCGCTGCCCTTGTCATACACCTTGACCGACCCCTTGGCCGTGGCGAGCATCACCTTGGACCCGCTCCACAGCGTGTCCGTCACGGGCTCGTCCACCTTGACCGACCGCTCCAGTGTGCCTGCCGTGGTCGAGAATATGGCCAAGTCTCCCTTCAGGCCGCCCACGGCCGCGTAACCTGCCTCAAGCCCTATGGACGATGCCTGCGGGGCCGGCAGTGACTCGGAGAGGCGTGGCGCAAAGGTCGCAATCTCGTCGGAGCTGGCCCAGCCGCTGGGCACCGGTCTCCTCTTGCGGCTCTTGGACAACCTGTGATTTCCTCGAGGTCAGAATCAGGTGGGACGCGTAGTGACAAGGTCAAACACGGGGCAACATACTTGGCTTGGGTCTCGTCCACCTCCGCGGCCAACTCCTCGGGGAGTGTCTCGTTGTCTACGGCCATCGCGTCACCGTTTGCGCCAGAGGCGGAACCGGAGCCGGCGGACACGGTCACCCTGGACAGCGCGGCCCTGGCCTCATCGCGCTCCCTGGACACGCGCGCGATGACCCTGACTGCAGCATCGTGCTGGTAGAGAGCGTTCGCAAGCTCGTCCCGGGTTTGTGAGAGCTGTTGCTTCAGCTTAAAGGTCTCGAGGGCGAGGGCATCCCACTCGTTCTGGAAGGTGGACAGGAGCGCGGGGATCGAGGTCAGGTTGGGGGCCCGGGGCCGCACGACGCGGGCGGACTGGATGGGCAGCAGGTCTTCAGGGTCGAGCTCGTCGCCGGTGACGGGGTCCTTGCCGTTCTCCTCGATGTACTTCTCGATCAGCCGCTTCTCAAAGACAGTGCCGGTCTTCTTGGAAACGACAGGCTCCTCGGGAGCCTCACCCGAGACTGTTTGTCAAGTCACCTCGTGTTAGCAACGATGGACCAAAAACATTTGGCAGGTTGAACGACAGACAGACAGACACGCTGGGCGGGGGCTGCAGGGCTGGACAGTACGTACTGGCACAAAGCATCTTGTCTTATCCTCGATGCGCTGGTGGATTACCAATGGCAGGGCCAGCTGTGCAATGTGGTGGTGGTGGGTGTTCTTTTTCCGAAGCTCGAGGCTGAACTCATCAAGGCTGGCACGGTTTTGCAGCCGCGTTTGGAGGTTAACCTGAGATGGACCAGGGGACGGCAGTCCAACAACCTTGGAGGAAGGTACCTTGGCCAATGTACCCCAGCAAGCCGGGAGACTAGCGTACACCAATAGATTGCTCAGGCCGGCTGCTGACAGATGTGGCGGGCCAGTCATGTACATACTGTGGTACCTGGTCTGCCAGTTCATCCTGACTCGCCCATGGTCGTCAAGTAACGAGGTACCTACAATGACGACATCGGACGCCGAGGTGCCCTGTATATTCTACTTGCTGCCGCGTACCTACAACAAGGCAGAAGACAGCTTGGGACCTGAACATCTAGACCCATTGAGTTGTGAATAACCTCACGGCTGTAGGACACGATGGCCCCAACACTCCCAACACTCCCAGACGTCACCAGCCTGCCGACACTGCCCGATGCACAACTGACAGCCATCCTCGACCTCCTCTTCGAGCCCAGTGACGACCTGCACACCCTCGCGCTCCCGACCCTGCGAGCCATCACCTTCGCCTCCTACCCTGAGCTGGCAGATACCATCCGTGACCAGCTTCTCGTCATCGCCCAGAGCATCCACGCGGATGCCAATGCCCGGAAGCCCCTCCACTCCATCCTGGGGTCCCATCCTCGCCTGGGCGAGAAGAAGGTGCACAGCAGCCAGAGCGCCGCCGAGCAAGCCCAGCTACGGGCTGGGGCTGGGGCTGAGGATGAGGCAGAGAGACTGGCAGCACTCAACAGGGAGTACGAAGCAACGTTCCCAGGCCTGCGCTACGTCGTCTTCGTCAACGGCCGTGGCAGGGACATCATCATGGAGGACATGCGCAAGCGCATAGACCGGGCTAACCTGGAAGAGGAGGAGAAGGAGGCCATTGCTGTGAGTAATGAAGAAAAAAGAAGAGCTCCTGTCATGTAAAGCCATGCTCTGACATCTTCGCACAGGCAATGGCGGATATCGCCAAGGATAGGGCCAGCAAGCTCAAAAAAGAGTCCGACGAGTCCACTGTCGGACGGTCAGCTCTCCCGGCCGAGAGCTGAGCCCATCTCAAAACTTCAATGGCGATGAACTCGTGTCCCACACGATTCTGCGGAAGCTCTCAGCTTTAACAGCATGATACTGCCCAGCGCTGTCGAAGGCTTCAGGCGTCTGGGTCTCCTCTACCCCGTCACGTCGTCCTTGCCCTGTTGCCCAAGCCGGCGGGCTCATGGCTGGGAATAGGCCCAGGACCTACATTCCTCACCAGCCGGGAAATATCAACACGTATCTCCTAAGCGGGTTCACACAGCGTCACTGGGAATGCGGGCACTTGGGATATTCCCGACAAAGAACCTATCCTGTCGAGGACAGCATCGGGGGCTGACAGTAACTAACTAGGTACTATGGTACATGCGCGCGTTCGATTCTTGTTCTTCAAGCCATGACTTACAGTCTGCCCCCCGAAAGACCCCGAATTGACATGCCAATTGGCTACCTGACAAGTGGCCTCGAGGCCACTCTGTCAGTGGGACCGGCGTCATCTGGTAGATACCTTCACAGAATGCTCCTGGGCTGGTTGCCCGTATCCATGTGTAGTGGAGATCGTATGCATGGAGGCTGGTCAGCCTTCGCCTTTCACCTAGACGAGGCCGTGTTACCACCAACGAAAAGCTGCGACTTGGCCAACGTCGAATAAATACACTGTACGGGGTCGATCGAACGTGATCGAATTCCTTGGTCGCGTCTCAGCTTGTGTACGCCAGCATGTACCGGAAGTGGAAGGATGCCCAGCAGGCACTTTTACTTCCGGACAAGTCTTGCATTCAGGTATTACAGGAAGGCACTCATCCCATTGGAAGTTTGAACAGTAGGCCCTTCGAGCTCTCGTCCCGAGTGGCCACAGCAAACCTTGGTTGTGGCCCCCGCTGTGTTGGGACTATCAGCGAAGCACAAGAGGTGCAGTACAACCCCAACGGTGATGGCCACAAGTCAGTGCAGCGTCTAGATGGGGCGCGAATTACAGCTTGTTGTTTAAAAGCCACATACACGGTTCGCTTGCCCAGCTTTGTCGAGCTTGTATGCGGCTCACTGGACTCGGACAACGCTGCAGGTCTCAGTAGTCTCCAGGTGCCACGGCGCAGAAGCATCGGCGGATCCAAGTGTAGGGTCCAGTGTGGCGGCTCTGGTTCCGGGTGCCAGCAGAGCCTCGCCGTTGCTAACCCAGTTCTAATCTGCACCTTCATTTCTGTCACAGTTGCCAGGAGGCTCACTTGTGTGCCCGAACGGTCGGTACGCTTGACCTGGCAGACCTCGCTTGACCTGGCAGATCTGGCGGGGTCCAGCTGAATAAGGTCTCGTCAACGAGCAGTGCCGCGGATATCCGGTATCCGAGTGTTCGGTTTAGAGATGGACGTACAGACGTTGTCAATCTGGGCTGTCTGGTAGCCTTACCACGTCGGGCTCTGACAACATCCTGCTACTGTGGTAAATGCACTTGGATCCTCTCGGCCTGTCCCAGCTCAGCAGGGGCGGGTCGCGAGAGGGATCAGGTGCTGGTCACACTGACTTCTTTCCTCCCCTCGTACATCGTGTACTACGTTACCAACCAGCCAGCCAGCCAGCCTGCAGGATACGGGTGGTTGCAGGTGTCAAGCCCGCCAACCGGGCATCTACCCGAGAGAACAGTATATTTGCTGTCGGGAGTATCGGTGCTGCAGCACACACAGGGCGATTGGTACAGGTCTTGGCACAGCCCGTGGCATTCCCATGATCGACCACACCAGTTGACACGAGCGTGACGAAGTAGGAAGGTTGGGAGGTGTGCAAAAGCGAGGCTGCCCGATTCTTCATCTGCATGGAAGCGGCCCAAGCATGCATGGATTTTTCCATACATGGACTCCACACATGGGCTTGACGGGCTAATGCACGCCTGCGGTCAGACTCGTCCAGTGGAACACACAGTAGCCCTTTCCCCCCAGAAAGCCCAGGGTCCCGCGTGACCACGCCTCGACCGAATTGGAGGACATAGTTTGGCCTGACCAAGCCGGGATGAGGGTTTCTGCGCCAGCTCCCGCTACCTATCACAGCACATACGCAGCTCTGGCTCAAATTAACACTCGACGGTACACAGTAGACCACCTTGACCAACAGCTCGCCCGCCACGGCCTAGTCGCCGGCTCCTCCCCTCGACCCTGTCAATAAAGCTGCTTGGTGTTCTTCATCTCACAATCCCAGAACTCCGAAATATCACGGTCAGGTGCTCATGTGCACGGTCTCTCAAAGGCCAAGTACACAAACCGGCCAGCTTGGACTCGGTTCAAGTCGAAGTGGTTGCCGCCACGTGGTGGCAACAAACCATGTCTCCTACCGTCTTTGCACACGCGCATACCTAGACCGCGTACATATTACCTCGTCAGCACCAGTCAGCTCGACCATCAAGCGAGCTGAGTGAGGACAGGACAGTCCCAATCACGGATGAGCACCTGGCACGACGGGGAGCACATGTGGTCTAGCCTACACGTCTCAACCGCGTGGCCTCCGTTCGCGCTCCGGGTGCATCAGTGTGCCTCCAGGCACACGCAGCATCCAGTCGACTAGACGAACAGAGCATATACAGACCTACCATGTTGGAAGTACCAGCCATCTATCCTGTCATCCTCGCATACCCTGTCTTCTCCTGGTCCGGACCACTCATGTCCTCCTTTTCATTACCCCGACTTTTGGTCATGTTGCACTCCCTTCCCGTGCATTGCCACCCCTTCCCCCCTTCCTCCGGCCCCCTGCGGTGGGGGACGCACACTGACATGCAGCCTCCCCGGATCCTCGCATGATCAATTCTTATTAGTTGGCAGCAATGGTACCTGTGCTTTGGACATCCTTGCAACTCCCATCCCGTCCCATCTCCTGCTGTCCTGAACGCTTGCAGGAGAACAGATCCAGAGCTTAGGCAAGCGCCGTCCCCCACCCCCTTCTATGGGCCTACTCCTCGTGGCCGTAATGTGTTGTGCTGAGTTGGGCTGCGCTGCGCTGAGCTGAGTCTTCTTGTTCCTTTTTTTTGCCACCAGCCCTGCTAGCCCTTGGGACTTCTCCTCGAGTACTCCGTCTCCGGGACGAGGCATATTATCTTAGCGCATCCTCCCCAGCTTTCGTCCCTTACACCAACTCGGAGGGGGCCGATCGATGCTGGAAGGAAACGCGGTTGAACTCTGACGCCTCTTTGGTGCACCTGACCTGCGAGCCGAACTCGGTCACCCCCTTAGGATTTTGTCTCCTATATACAGTCTATTGTCTCGCTTGGGGCCGACCAGAGCGTCCTGCTTACTCACTGCCTTGGACCTGGACGTGGGCAACACCATCTCACAATAATGTTCCGCCGTCACTGATGGACCAGGCACCTCCTGGACCTCTTCGACCGTACGGGCCCAATCCATCATCTTAACGCTCTAACTCTCCAGGTCCCCACGCCAGATAGGCCCCGGGGGCTGAGTACACTGCTGGAGCTCACAGGAGCGTGTGCCTGTCTGCCACGTCTGGGAAGGAGTGTATATTGCGGCATTGGCGGTGGTGCCTCCAGTACCGATACCTACCCAGACTATATTCTTCGTGTCTGCTCAAGGCGTATGCTTGGGGCCCAGACATGGCTGTCTCTATCCATGGCTTGACACAGGCAACCTTCTATCGAGACCACCACCAGCATCATCATCAAAAGAGACCGGCTGGGACCTGCGCGAGGGCAGTTCCGCTCGTCCCTTGCGACAGCGATTCCCTGGGGAATCATCAGCTGTCACAGCCAGCCCCGTCAATGGCAATACAATCCGAGCTTCGAGATCACCACGACCCTACGACTGCCCCGAAGACGTCCTCATCGGGGCACTCACGCACGCCTTCACCGGAGGGGGCGTCAGCCCCGTTCTTTTCGGCGCCCTCGTCTCCTTTGCCTTCGTCTGGACCGCAGAGACGCCATGTATTCGCGTCGCCAGAGCAACCACCAGACCTGACGCGTGGTGGCCCCAAGAGACGAAGAGCCCTCCACGATGTTGATGGCCCTCACACCGGATCCCTGGGCAGCAAGAAGCGCCGACTGCGCCGCCATCTCATCACGTCAAGGCTGTCGCGGCCGTACTCGTCGCCGGCTACCCACATCTTGAACCGGGAGGCGGCAGCCGGGGCCAAGCGCTTCCTGAAGATGGCGGCGGCGGCGGCGGCCAAGAAGCTCACGACCGTCGTCGTGCCGACGCCGCCCCTTGCTGACTGGGGCTCGGGTCGTGCGGTGGCAGCCGCCCAGGTCGCAAGCGTCGTCCCTGCGAACAGCATCCACCACCTTGCACCAGCAGAGATGATACGACGGGCGGCCATCATGAACAGTTTCAGGATCCGAGTGTGCGACGAGGCCCGGGAACGAGGGGACAGGACTGATCTCCAGATGGCGGCCGGTGCTGCGCTCCTGAGGGCGGGGCCCGGTCTGCATGGGGTCGGGTTCGTGACGACACCAGAGGCGGCGGGGGCGCCCACGTCTCTCAGCCAGTCAGCACAGGACACAACCAGACATGCCGGCCCCGCACCATACAGTGCGGCCGTGGCGTCCTCCCCGAGTGGTGCGCATTTATCTTTCATCGCCGGCCCCTCGAAATTCTCCTCGCCGGTACAAGCCACCGGGGCGGCTGTCCGCTGGTCGCCGCCAAACAGCCCCAACAAGCATTCAGGGCCCCATGGTGCTGGACGGACATCGCCGGGGTTGAGGCCTCTGAGGTCGCCGGAGCTTTCTGCTCAGGGCAGCCGGGCCGATTTTGACGGGCTGGACGACGACGAGCTCAGCTTCCCGGCGACGGACTACTCGGATGACTTCCTGGAGAATGAGTCTGACGAGGTGTACAGTGACTTCGGCGCCATGTTCGGAGGGAGCTGTGACGAGGTGGGTGAGAGCAAAGGCACGGGCGAGATTCAGGGGCCTGCTGGCGAGGGGGACAGAGAGCACGGAGTCGAGCACTTTGAGGATTACATGGACGACTTGGACGGGATCCCATGGGGTGCGAGGTGAGACGAGTTCCTGTGGCGATCTGGTTGTAGTTCAAGTTGTAAGCATCATTTCGTGTCCAGCAAAAGCGGGTTCCAAAAAGGAAGAGAATAAAAACAAAAGGCAAGCGTCTACTAGGCATCAGAACCAAGACCAAGACCAAGACCAAGACCAAGACCAAGATCAAGATCAAGATCAAGGTGATGTGACTTGGTGGCATGCGAGTGCCCGAGTATCATGGTCTGCTGTTGTGTTGTGAATCCGAGTTGAAAAGACGTGGCCCAGATGATACCTTCCAAGGTTGGGATGAAGGATGGAAGTACATGTTCGAGTACCTGCCTCCACCTTCCTTCCATCTTGACTTCATCCCCCTTCCCCCCCTCCCCCCCTTGCCCTTTCCCACCCTGGGTCCAGAAAGTTACCTGGTTCAGCCAGACCTTTCACGTTGGAACCTCGACCAGCCTCCCAACACACTCACTCCACTTCCACTCGTGCTCGCTCGCCCAACGACAATACCGCCTTTGACCCCACCGATGAGCCATCCAGAAACAACCAACAGGGCACAGACATGGGAGACGTTAAGGCCAACGGCGAGATGAAGTCTTTTGTCCGCAACGTCTTCTACAAGCAGTGCGACGAGCCAGGACAGCCACAGCACCAGGCATCAGCCAAGCAGAACCGACAGACCCGACACACTGACGACATGGATGGGGATCTAGACGCAGACAGCGACAGTGATGGCGACCCCTACCATCTCGATGTGGACGCCATCCTCCCAGGGCTGATTAAGCTCACTCTTGCCCAGCACCGCATGATCCTCTCCATGCGCGACCTCGCCAAGGAGGCCGACCTACAGCTCCGCATCACCAACGCCCGTCTCGACCTTGTCGAGGAGGAACTGAACCTCATGCAAAGCAGTGTGGCCGAGCAGGACATCCCCAGCCTGTTCTCCGGGGTCTGCACGCGCGATAGAGCCGACAACTACATCCCCAAGTTTGACCTGGCCGATATTGGTGCCACGCTTGCGGCTGGGCCCGGCCCTTGGACCGACTCCGGTCACACCAGACACCGCGTCCGCGACGGGAGCCCCGGCCCAAGGTCTTGCAGACAGCGCCGCCGCAGCCCGCGACCCGACCGGTACGTGTCAGCCCCGACTTGGTTGGATAGATGCCCCATCCCGACGAAAGAGCTGATGACAATACAGTGAGGAGCATGTCAAGCGCACCAGAATATCGTACGACGGCCTCGGCGGCCAAGATCCCAAAATGTCCCCATCGACGTCCATCTTGTCAACACCCGGCCCGAATTCCAAGACCACCATGCCCGATGAGACTTCAGACTCGGAGCTCTTCGGTCTTGACCTCCAAACAGTGCCTCAACCTTCCTTGTTCGGCAAGCTGTGCGGTAAGATGGCGAGGCTGCTGCTTGGATCGTGAGGATGCCGTGGTGGGAAACCCACCGAAAGCTTGGTAGAGAGAGCTAAAACAAAGGAATAAACTCGATGAACTTGGAGAAGTGGAATGGTTGGAACCGATCGTCGAAGGACAAGTTAGACGCAGAGCCGCACTCGGAGACCCAAGCACGGAAGTACAAGGATGGGGACCCTCGTTTGTGACTCAGCCAAGTCGGCCCCGGGTTGGCCGCACCAGTGACAGTAAGGAGTACGACGACGGTGAAACTAATGTGATTTGCTGGTCTGTCATTTGGGGCTCTGACGGGTCGATCGCCTAGATAATGCCGGAGAAGAAATTAGGCAGTCTGTGATGGAGGACTAGGCACACAATGGACAGAGGGGGGACCAATTACGGAGACATGTGGCGATACTTGGCTTCGGATGTGGCCTGGTAACGTTTAGATGTCATCCGGCCAATCCTTCAGAACGTGTCCCCGCAGGGATGTCTGTTTGTCCCCCAACCCTTCGCCTAGGCGTTGCTTCTTGGTGCTCTTCTCGGTCAAGTGTCCACTGGATATCACTACGACGTGTCTTGAGCCACTGGAGGTATGTCAGCCCCGTTGTAGGATTCATATCTGAGGGCTAAGACAGGGACGCAAGTAGTTGTCTCGAAGCCCCTATCGCTTCACGAAATTTCCATTTCTTATCCTGTCTGCCTGAAAAATTATAGAAGGACATGTGAGGGCTATGAAAGGTAAAGGCTATTACTGAATGTGTCATCGACGACCTGCAGCCTCCGGGCAGAGACTCCGTCTGATGACTTCCAGTTCAATTTTCATGCTTCTGGGCCACAGCCAGTGGACTATAGTACAAAGCCCACAGTTCCTACGAAATGTCTCTCTCTATGTGAAATCCATTCACAATACAATGATCAAGAAACACGCAGTAAAGTTGTCTCTCTGTCATGTCTTCCAGATGTCACCTGGCACATTACATCTACATCTTGATCTACCAGCCCACGGGACTCAATGGAGGTCCAGATGGGAAGGCTGTCCAGATAATTGGAAATCAATTCTTAGAGTATAGCTTAATTTCCCTCCTTCACAACATTCACTACGAGCTTTGCTCAGGTGTCTGCTCCGCGGCCACATCATCTATAGTGCTCACTACCCAACCTCGTGTGGGATAACCTCACAAGTGGACTTAGTAGACATCATTCCTGGGACAAGACTCATCGAGAATGCATATTCAGCCAATCCCAGCTATCAAACATAATTGCACGATACGGTTTGAGGCAGAGCTGACATATTCAGAGAAGAGCTCCCGACGAGTCAACAGTCACGTGGATTTCCTGACATCGATCGGTCGTGTATGGCGCCCCCCCAGCTTAACACTAACAGAGGCTCTAACCCTAACCCGCCACCAAGGTGCAGCAAGCGAAGCTGGCTCTGATTTGCCTGGCCGATGATTTGACAGCTGCCGGTGCTGGGTGCAGACTGGGGCCCGCCCATCAATCAGGCCATCCGTTGCCGAAATCCCTCTCCTCCGAGCCTCGATGAGACGTCGACAAAACCATTACCACCACCACCGCCACCACCTCCACAAGCTCGACGAGGCCCTCTCCACCCCACCCACCCCGACCTCCCTGCCGATTGACCGACCGACCGCCCGTCCGTCATGTTTCTGCAACGCTCTGCCGCAGTCGTCGCTCGACGAGCCGCCGTCGCACCCGCCCTGCGACGCACCATTGCGACCTCAATGATCCGCCGTGAGTCCCGCCCGCCCTGCTGCGATTGCGAGGCCAGAGCTCCGCAATTGGCACCTGCGTCATCGCGCCCAGCTCGCTGGCTGGCGGCAGCGTGCTTTGGCCTTCGCATCGCCTTGCTCTACCCTGCATTCGGGCGGCCAGCACCACCCGTGATACGATGGCTGACATGACATGATCCCATCTGCAGAAAACGCCGCCAACAACACTCCTGCCAAGTCCGAGAAGCCCACGCATTTACTGTCCGGTACGCTGCCACAACCCCTCCCCCCTACCGCCTACCTGTCATACGCAGCTATTACCTCCCAATTGGCTTGGCCGCGGCTCGCGGGCCGTCGTGTTGGGACATTGGGGCGGCTGGGGAGCAATCACGGGCAGCCAAAGCTGATTGAAGTGCAACCATAGGCGTCAAGACCATCGACGACCTTGTCGGGCCCGGTGCCCAGCCCGGCACCGTCCCCACTGACCTCGAGCAGTCCACTGGTATCGAGCGTCTGGAGATTCTGGGCAAGATGGAGGGTGTTGACATCTTCGACATGAGGCCCCTGGATGCCTCGCGGAAAGGAACCCTGAAGGAGCCCATCATGGTCCGCTCCGCTGGCGAGGAGCAGTTTGCCGGCTGCACCGGCTACCCTGTCGACTCTCACGGAGTCATCTGGCTGACTGTGCGTTTATTCTCACCACCAACATCCCTCGTACCCCTGCAGCCGAGGACGAACGAGTGCTAACGCGCAACTTCCACCATCTAGATCACCCGCGACCGCCCCATTGAGCGCTGCCCCGAGTGCGGCAACGTCTACAAGATGGAGTACGTCGGCGCCCAGGACGACCACGGCCACGGCCACGACCACCACGGCTACGAGGAGCCCAAGAACTTCTCCGACTTCGTCAAGCCCGACTACTACTAGGCGGGGCCTGGCCTGGCCTGAGCCGATCTGGTGGTGCTGCCGTTGGTCCGATGGACGGCAGACGACGCACACCATTTCAAGAGACGAGATGCACTAGAGGAAGGAGGCGAGCGATCCAGGAGATATTCAGCAGGCCGCAAAGGTTGGGTGAAGGGCCTTGTAGAATATTTAGTATTTGCGGGAGGTGTATAGAAGTCATTTTCAATGCCTATGGCAATAGCCGCACATGTGGTCCCCCCCCCCGCCTCAGTCCGTTGAACTATTTGGGTCTGGGTCTCACGCCCGGACGAGGGGCTCTTGAGTTATCTAGACGGGCCTCGAGTGACCCCGGGAGGCTGTTGGCCATGTTCAACGCAGTGCGGGTATGCTCCTCTCGAGACCCGGCGTCGAGGCGGGGTGGGCCGGTGAAATGGGGTCGGCGGGCGATAGGCAGTGCTCGGAGCTCAGAAGCTGCTCGGGCCTGCCTTGCACGGTCCCGCGAGCCTGGTGCCCCCCGGCCAGGCCTTGGCTGGCTTGATGCGAAGTGACGTGACGTGACGTGACGTGACGTGAAGCTCAGTGACGTGTCGCTGGCGGCAGGGGCTGCCCTCAGTCTCCGTCGTCGTCACCGAAGCTCAGCTTGATTTTCTTTGCCTTCTTCTTTGCCTTGGCCGGGCCCTTGGTCTTGTCTTCTGTGGCGGCCCTGTCCTGCTTCTGGAGACCGAGGCTGTCCTTCTCCTGCTTCCCGCCCTCGGCATCAGCACCAACCACCTTGCCGAGCTTCCTCTTCTTGGAGCCCCCGATCATGGCGACCTTGTCCTCCGGCCTGTCAGCGACGCCGTCCTTGCTCCCGCCCGTCTCCGTGCTGTCCTCGTTCCCGCCCGCACCCGGCCCATCCTCCTGGTTGGCGGTGACGGTACCGTCGGCGGCGACCTCGACACCGGCGAGGACGTTACCGTCGTCGTCGACGATGAGGGGCGCGTCCTCGGCGTCCTGGCTGGCGGAGCGCGGCTTGGCCTGGCGGCGGCGCGAGGCGAGGATGGGGTCGGGCGAGTCGCTGTCGGCGGCATGTTGGCCCTTTAGCCGGGCAAGGAAGGGCGGCAGCGACTGATCATATTGCAGGTTCTTGCCGGTGATCTTGTTGGACATGGCTGGCGGCAGTGAAGCACTCGGGCGGGAGATGATCAAGTCTCGCGTGTCAATCCAACCATGTCAGTTATATCTTGTCTAGGTACGTGGGTACTTAAGTGACCAGTATCTCGGAACGTTTGCTTGGATAGGGTTGGGGTTGTGACACGAGGGCTGGGGGGGGTGTGCCCAAGTGAGGCATCACTTCAGTCTGCCTTGTACCACCCACCCCTACGAATCCTGGTCCATATCCCCCTCAGTTCCGCCCAAGAGATGGTGTATCCAGATGCATATGCATACGCCAGGAGCCAATGACATGTTCCCGCTATCACCAGCTCCAGCATTTCAGGTCTCAAACGCAGAGCGGTGTGCTGAGCCCTTAATGATCGACTTTGATATCCTGATTGGTCACCAGTCCGTCCCCTCATGAGGCTCTGCACTTCCTGCCGACCGTACTTAAAGGCAGGGCTCCTCAGCAGCCTCGGGACCATGGTCTGAGCATGACCTGTAGCACTGCTCCAACGAGTAGTCGGCCAAAATTAAAGACATCCAGACTGTATCCAGCCCCTCCCGGACCCGACTGCCCACCATGTCAACTCCCCATGATTCCTCAGCCTTTCACGCGGCGCTAGAGCAATTCAAGGATGGGCTGGACCATGCGGAAAAGGAAGCCTTCAAGCTGGTTAACTTTGAGGACCTGCTCAAAGAAATCGACCATCTTCAGAAGCGACTGATCAAGCAGAGGCGCGGCAAGAATCTGGCACGCCTGAGACCCTTCCTCGAGGCCATGGCCCAGCTCGGCAAGGTTGTCGAGGTCTTTGCCAACAGCAGCGAGCTTGTTGCTTTCGTCTGGGTACGATCCCTTTCGGGTAGTCTGGTCATTCTCGCCGAGAATGTATACGTGTGACTGATTATTTGTAGGGGCCGATGAAGTTCTTATTACAGGTGAGACGACAATGCCCTGGGTCCGACCTGTGTCACCAAAACCCCTCAGACTGATGAGATGGCATTGAATCTGGCTTAGATTTCAAGTTCGTGGGCGGACGCATTCCACGACCTTTGTGACATGTACGAAAAGATTGGCGAGAGTCTCCCGCAGCTGCTTCAGGCCGAACGCCTCTTCCTACAAGACACAGCGATGCGCAGAGTCCTCGCACTGGTTTATAAGGATATCCTAGAGTTCCACCGACTAGCCATGAAATACTTCAAGCAGCCGAGTATGTGGGAGCCCCTTTCCGGGTGCTGCTGGACGAGACTTTATCTCTGAGGCTGACGCCACGGGGCCAAACAGTGCTCAAACAGCTCTTTCAAGCCACCTGGAGGACATACAAGACCCGCTTCGATCCGTTGATAGCCAATATTCACGATCACGGGATGTTGGTCCAGAATCAAGCCACTCTCGCCCAGATAGAGGAATTTCGCAGAGATCGGCTGGCCAACTGCCAGCAGCACGAGGCCCACAGGCTTCGCGAGATGTACACCTGGTTGAGATCACCAGAACATGATCAGGCTAGCAACGCTGAAAACGACCAATACGAGTATGCCAGGGTCCGCAAAGACTGCCCTGGCAGTGGAAGCTGGTTGTTGAGCAGGCAGGCGTTTACCGAGTGGATGGACCCAGCCTTCCCGGCCATTCCACCTCTGTTGTGGATCAACGGGGTGCCTGGGGCTGGTAGGTGTCCTGGCTGAGATGTCACAGTCTGTCTCCTCCTCCCTGTAATGTGTACTGACATGCCGTTCTCCAGGTAAAAGTGTCTTGACTTCCTTCATAGTCGAGCAAGTGAGACTCTTGTCTCCTCCGCCAACACTCTTGTTCTTTTACTGCAAAAACAGGGACAATAGCCGGAACGACTTTGTATCAGTCGCACGCAACTTTTTGTCGGAGCTCCTGAGGTGCCACCATGACGTCCTGTCTCCCTTCTTCTATGACAAGTTCTCCAAGAGTAGCGAGGCAGTCCTGAGCAAAGTACAAGACATTGAGGAGCTCCTGAGGGTGTCGTTGCTGAACTGTGCCAATGTATACATTGTGATCGACGGCATAGACGAGTGCGGGAGAGAAGAGCGCAAGGCAATTGCCTCATGGTTCCGAGATATTGTAGAAGACCTGAAGCCCCCACATTTGGACCGTGTCAGGTGTCTCTTCGTCAGCCAGGATGACGGTGTCGCTCGAAAAGATTTCGATGGGATCACGACTCTCAAGATCAAGCCCGCAGACGTTGAGGACGACATTGAGCAATACAGTCTGCATGAGGCAGGGCAGATCCAGTCAATGTTCCAGCTTTCGGACGACATGAGGGCCAGCATAGCTGCCAAGATGAGAAAGGCTGCCGGTGGTATGTGGGTTGTCAGCACCGTGTCTGTATACGTACTAACACCACTGGAATGGACTCATAGGGATGATCCTCGTCGTACAGTTGATGGCATTCAACCTTAAGCAACAGACGACAGTGGAAGAGATCGAGGACGAGCTGCAAGATGAGAGACTACCCACGGAGCTTGGCGACGCGTGAGTGCAATCCTGGCTCCGTCATATTCACACGAGAGATCTAAGACTATATGCACAGATATGACCGAATCATGGCGAGGCTATTCGAAAGGGCCTCGAGCAGGGAGAGGGAGGCCTCAAGGGTTATTTTTCGTTGGCTGTGCTACGCGAAGCGGCCGCTGAGATGGCATGAGTTCCAGGCTGCCCAGGCCATCAACTTGGACGAACACTGTGTAGAGTGGGAGCGACGACGCTTCCGAAAAGGCCCCATGGATCTCTGTGGTTCGCTGGTGGCTTTATCAAGGGATGGATGGGTTGATTTTGTGCACTCGACGGCGAGATCGTAAGTCTCTCTCTCCCAGCCTCAAATCGTGCATGCCCGTGTGCCTGAGTCCCGGGACTGACGCCGCTTGGAAGCTATATCGCCACAAGCAATCACATCGATCTGTCATCAGCTGAATTGGCGCTGGCAAACCTGAGTGTGAACTACCTGAACATGCCAAGCTTTCGTCGCGACATTCGCACGTCTGACCTCGGAGCTTTGGTGCTTGGGGGCTGCTATGGCTTTATGGATTACGCGGTGGCTCATTGGGTGCGTCATGTCGAGGAGGCGGCATCCGGTGCCGATGAAGGGGACGCCATGGTCGAGGACTTGGCTGAATCGTTGACGGCCCTACTGGATATGCACTTTACGGCGCCAACGAAGCAGCTGCCCATCTCCCAAGGCAACAAGAGGAGGCTCAAGGTGTTCGAAAGCGTCACGCGCTTCCACGACCTCGAACAAGCGGTTGTGTGGGCTCGCAAGCAACTCACCTTTTTCGGCGAATCCAGAGAATCAGAACGGGCCCTCGACCTTGGTTTTGTGGTCAGCATCATACGCTCTGAGCTCGAACGAGCCATCGATGGCGCCAGGAATGGGCCAGACGGTGAGGCAGAAGCACTGGAGGCCATGTACGGGCCCAAACCGTTCAAGTGCAGCAGATTCAGCTGCCGCTACTTCTATGACGGCTTTGAAACGGCGGGACAAAGAAAGCAGCACCACGACAAACACCTGCTCCCGTTCCGCTGCACGGTGATTGGATGCCCAAGGTCTTCAACCGGCATGGCATCCAGCGGAGACCTGCAACGGCACATGAGAGATACACACATGGCCCCAGGAGAGAATGACTTTCCAAGTCTGGACGAGACCAGTGACCAGGAGGGCAGCACAGGGCCGGCTCAAGCAAGAAGGCAGGAGCACGAGGCCAGACCGAAAGCCAAGCAGCGCCAGGCAAGCGAGTGGCCATGTGGGGTGTGCTCCAAGGTGTTCCGGAAGAAGTTCAACCTGAAGTCTCACATGGCAACACACAGCGATAAACGGGAGTTCTGCTGTGGCATTTGTAAGCGTGCGTTTGCCAGGGAAAGCGACCGAATCCGACACGAGACGACACACGAGGCACCAGGCTTTGTCTGCGGGGGCGAGCTGCTGGATGGGCAGACGTGGGGATGTGGGATGAAGTTTGTACGCGCCGACACGCTGCGAAACCACCATAGGACGGCGGCCGGCCAGGCTTGTTTGAGTGCGGCACCCAGGGACAACGTTTGAGACATTGTGGCCAAAGGCTCAGCATAGCTTTTGGGGGCCAAAAGTCCACGTCAAAAATGGTGAGGAAGTGGTAGCGAGGGCTTGTCATTGGCTCCACGTGCAACTTTTGGTTCCAAGGTTTGTGTCGATCGGTAATGAAGGCTCAGCAGTCAGCCCTACGACACCTGATTCAACCTGGAAAATGCTGAGGAGATGTTGTAGATGATATGTAATTGGTTCTCCGTGAGTATATCGAGTCGAGCCGTATCATGCATACCTACGCTAGTGCTGACTTGAAGCATGCAGCTGCGCCACATACCCCTCTCAAGTGTAATAATTATCTCTTCCGCCAAGGTGTGGGTTTTTCCGTGGATGGCACCATGGCCAGGTAAGGCTGCGCAACATACAACCCGGGTTTGACACTCGTTCCAGACCAGAGCACTTGAGGCTGGGTTAGCAGCGGTCTGTCTGGTCATCGCTGCAGGCGTTGCTGCTCGGGCAATGGCTGATCAGGTCTGCCTCACCCCTCGCGACTAATAGAAGAGCGAAACTATATCCAGGTACAGGTGGGAAGGTGCTGAGCACCGCCATATCATTGGCTTTCCTTGTTCTCCCTGGAGAGGCAGCTCAGCCACCGAGGCATTTGGTGGCGGCTTATCCGCCTACTCAGGTCGCACAGTAGAGGGATTTGCAATCTGATACCATTTGAGTCTTCATTCTCCATTTGCTCAATTCTTCAAGGCACATCTTCTTAGATCATACACCTGAACTCCTGGCGTCTCACTTCTGAGGTCCCCATGCTCACTGTACGTGGGCTGCCAGACTGCCTTGTACGCCAGGGATCTCTCATTCTCACATTCCTATATGTGATTATTTAGCATAAAGATACTCTGACGGCTTGCTATGGACTTCATGGGGGCCTGCAAGGTGACAGATGACAGTGCCTGTGTTCTTGTCTTACAGAGCTACCATGAACATTGTAGGGGTTTATCTCACAGCACATCGGCCATCAGGGAATCTGCAGCTAACTGACAGCAAAATTCAGACAATAATTATCTATCGCTAAGATAAAGACACAAATGGACGACCACACTATATCACTGAAGCGCAAACGCTCGTTGTTCACCTCAAGTGAGGACAACGACGCAGATACCGTGGGGCCATCCTCGCCGCGCGAACTTGGGGAAACAACATGTTCCACGTGTTATGGCACGGTAAAGTGAAATCTACAAGACTGACAAAAACCGGCAACTAATTAAGTTGGTGCAATAGATAGTTGACGTGCAGATACGTGTGCGACAATGGCCTCAAGCGGGAGACGGGACTAATGAGTTCTCATCATTCGACCGCTACCCTGTCGTCTCCCAGGGTGCGGTTTATGGGCTCGCTGTACACACTGACATATTTGCCGTCTTCAACCGAACGACCTCACAATACATGCACAAGCTTGCCGGAGTGGGTGGGGTACGCCTCGAGGGGCTGGTCAATCGAAGACAGTTTCTCGCAGCCGGGGCGAAAGCCGAGACCACTCTAGCAGTGGAGGTTAATGTCTACGGTAAGAGAGCAGATGCCAGTAAGGCAGGAGAGATTCTCTCCTCGTCCGGGGTATACTTACAACAGCCGGTGTGCGACATGGAACATACCGCCTACTACAACCCTCACTTCCTTCACGTGGAGGAGCTGTTGGGCCTGGATCCGGTTCAAGAGACCCCGAAATTCAACATCGTCATGGAGCCCGTCGCAAGCGACGGTGGAATGGAATCTAGTGGCTCTGCAACGCCGGAAGCTGAGCAAGGTGACACATTCTCAGAGATCAGCAATGTTCTCGGCTCTCTATCCCATCATGCTATTTTGAGCAAGAAGACTGGCGCCGTGGCATTGAAATCCGAGCTCAAAGAGTGAGTCAGTCTGTTACCCATCTACATTATATTGATGCACGCCGGTGACCTACGGCTGACCCACGGGTACTTTGGCACGCAGCTATCAGATGGAAGGGCTGGACTTTATTTCGAGGCGTGAGACTGGGCTTCTCCCGCCTGAACTTAGTCTGTGGGGTGAGGTTACGGATGAGAATGGAGAGCAAGTGTGAGCTAATAATGCCTGCCATTTACCCCAGGGCCCATGCAACATGTGCATTGTTCAGACTGACCAAAGAGGACATCGGGTCCATCACAGTTACCAGCACACCATTATTGGTGCGAGACGGCCGAATCGATTAGATGTCAAGGGCGGAATCCTTGCCGATGAAATGGGGGTGGGAAAGACAATTGTCGCGTTGGCAACTATAGCGGCATCGCTTCATCGCGCCTCGGAGTTCATCAAGAGCAGCCCTGAAGACAGCGGAAATGGCACTGGAAGGCGACGATCAAAGGCTACCTTGGTCATTGCACCATCATCTCGTAAGTAAGACAGTGACCTGATGACCCTCAGCATATGAACGTGATTGTTGGCGTTACAGAAGACTAACCGCCATATTACACGGCGCTCTATAGTTCTTATAGATAGTTGGGTTGACGAGATACGGAAGTAGGAAGAGCCCATTCAAGTGACCATTTTCTTTGAATACTGAACAAGACCACAGGCACATATACCCTGGACACATGAAATTCTACAAGTACCACGGCCGACAGAGACAACAAGACGCAGACCTGCTCTTTGAGCGGGACGTGGTCTTCTCAACCTATGCCACCCTAGCGAGCGAGCCGGACCGAGGGATGGGTATTCTGAATAGTGTTGAATGGTTCAGAATAGTGTTGGATGAAGGTGAGGAACAATACCACGCCGAGTATCTTGCCGCCCTGGAACGCTGACTTGTGGGACAAAATTTCACCCGCAGCCCATGAAATTCGCAACACCACCACAAAGCAATTCCACGCAGTCTTCAACCTTGCCGCCCAACACCGCTGGTGTCTGACCGGAACGCCGATACAGAATTCTGTAGGGGACCTTGGCGCACTCGTTTCTTTCTTGCGAGTCCCCCTCCTGGACAAGCCCTCGACATTCCGAAGGTACATGCTCAGCCATGCCCGGCACGGCAGCCGAAATCCTGTCAAGAACTTGAAGCTCCTTCTGAACTCGATATGCCTCAGAAGGACCAAGGACGTGGCTGGCATGTCTGATCCCGTTATCCAGACGCGGGTCCTGTCGCTCACTTCGACCGAGAGGCGAGACTATGTGGAGCTGCTGGACCAGCTCCGGAGACACGTTGACATGGATGTCAGCGGGCACACAACCACGGGAGGCAGCACACGTATGCTGCAGGGAATCCTGAAGCTGCGGCTCTTCTGCAACAACGGCTTCATGGGCCGCGGCGCGTCCAGGATGCCGTTCGACGCGGACGAAGTACTGAGCTACCTGCAGCAGAGGGACCAGGCGTTGTGCGTGCTGTGCTCACGCACAATATACTCCATCAGCAGCGTCCCCGACACAGATGGAGGCTGCCCGCTGGAGCCATGTTCTCATCTCGCCTGCAGGGACTGCGCCGTGCGTCTCAGCAGTAAAAAGCAGTGCCCTCGCTGTGCCGACGGGGACAGCGGCTCCAGCATCCAGGGAATACTGCAGAGCATGAAGGAGTTTGAAGCGAAAGACACATCCGGCCGTGGGGACCCGCCACAGGGCCCACGGTATCCATCCAAGCTATGTGCCTTTGTGGAAGATATCCAGGCCCAGGTGGCTGTGAAAAGGTGAGTGAACCAGGACGCTCGTGTGGCCACAGATTGAAACACATACGGAAGTGCGTCAAGCAGATCTAGCTGACGCAGATCCTGGCAACAGTATTGTCTTCTCATTCTGGAAGACGACTCTCGACCTCGTCGGTCGGCTCCTCGCAGCCCAGGGGCTGGGGTATTACATGATCCACGGCTCACTTCCGCTCCACGAACGACGACGCATTCTGGATGGCTTTCGATCTACTGGCAATGCTCACATACTCCTGATGACGCTGGGAACTGGCGCAGTTGGGTGAGTTGCGATGGGTGGAAGAAATTGTTGTCGACATCGCTCATAGCCGACAGAACCCCAAGAGAAATGTTGACCAACTGACTCATGCTTATTATTTTCCAGACTCAACCTGGCGGTTGCGTCGAGGATCTATCTCCTGGAGCCGCAATGGAACCCACAGCTTGAGCAGCAGGCGTTCGGACGAGCCCAGAGACTGGGGCAGACGGAACAAGTCACCATTGTTCGCTACATCATGAGAGACACCGTAGAAGATGTAATTCGGGCCTGTTGACCCCTTTTGTTTACATTCCGGGGAGGGAAGAGATACTGACACATGTTTGCAGAGCAATGTCTGGCCGAGACAGGCCAAGAAGCTGCGAGATGCGGCACGGGGCTTCGACAAGTCGGGCGGAAAGCCTGCGCCTGGCGACGAACAGGATCTCGGCGTAAGTCATGTTGAGCAGTTGAACATTGGCTACGAGGCTAGCAGGACTAGTAATACTGACGGGAAGACCCCGGATAGGACATCTTTAGCCACGCAAGCCCGGTTGCGACGCGCAAAGAGGGGATGCCGTCCATCTCAGACTTGTGCAGCTAGATTTGAGTTTCAACGCCCCGGCCAGCCGTACAAGTGCTACAACAGCATTTCCTACATCGAGCGGAGAGGCCAGCGCCGTCACAGCCCTATAAAATTGACCTCGTCGGCAGTCGTTCACGCAACGCAGCAGTGAGAGTGTTCATGTCTGCAGGCAGCCAGCTCATTTGGCGCCCGGGGCGAACAAGACCTGCTTGGGGTCGTAGTGGTACTTGACCTCGCCGTGCCAGTAGGGCACGCTGTCGACCTTTGAGATCTTCCATGCCTCGTCGAGGGCGGCGACGACGTCGTCGGGCAGGGGCCCCTTCTCGATGTTGTCGAGGTTGTTGGCCAGCTGGTCGATGCTGGAGACGCCGATGATGATGCCGTCGTTGCCGTCCTTGATCTTCAGCTGGGAGTGGTGGACGACCCAGCGCGTGGCTGTCTCGACGAGGGACAGGCCGTGGGGCTCGACGGCCTTCTCGACGACCTGCAGGGCGTTGAAGGTAGAGTCACGGAAGTAGCGGCCGCGGTACATCTTGCCGCTGGCTGCGGTGTCGCTGAAGCGGCCGTCTGCCGGGGTGAAGTCCTTGGACTTGATCTTGCCGGAGAAGAGGCCGCCGGCGAGGGGGTTGTAGACGACAATGTCGAGGCCGTAGCGGCGGCAGGCCTGGACCAGCTCCGTCTCGATGGAGCGGGTGATGGCGTTGTACATGCCCTGGTAGACCGAGGGCCGGACCCAGCCGTTGTACTTTGCCGTCAGGCTGATCTCGGCAACCTCGAAGGCGGTGAAGTTGGAGAGGCCCAGGCGCACGAACTTGCCCTGCTTGTGAAGCTTGTCGAGGGCCTCGAGGGTCTCTGCAAAGGGCGTGGCCCGGTCCTGGAGCATTGTCAGCGAGGAGTGGCTATCCGGTTATGAACAGACATGGCGGCCCGGGACATACGGCTGCGTGCAGGTACAGGAGGTCGACACAGTCGGTGCCCAGCTCCTTGAGGCTGGTCTCGACGCTGGCGATGACCTTGTCGGCGGTGTTGTCGCCGGGTGTGGAGGGATACTTGACCTTTGTGGCCAGGGTGAGGCCTCTCTCCTTCCAGCCGGCCTCGCGGGTGAAGGCCTCCTGCTGGCCGCCGATGTAGACTCGTGCGGTGTCGACCTCGCTGTAGCCACGCTGCTGGTAGAGGTCGAGGATCTTTGCGAAGTCAGGCACGGATGTGATGCGGGCACCGGCAGCCTCGTCGGCGCCGAAGGTCATGAGGCCCAGGATGACGCGCGGGGTGGGGGCTGCTGCGACGAGAGGCATGACGGGCAGATGTATCAGTGAACACACTATCTACAATCCTGGTGTATATCAATATATGTGTCAATATATATATATAGTGTTGTCTCTCGGGATAGATGCTTGGATGGGGGTGGGATGGGTGAGCAGATGGAGGCAATGAGATCACACTGGTGAGAAGAGGTTGTTCACAGCAGGATCACGACATGTATAAACAGACTATAGATGGTGGCCACTCACCGTAGCAGTGCTAGACTAGTATGTCTAGCTCGACTCTCTAGACTACATGGTCAGGACCCCATGACGGAGATAGAGAGGCCAAAGGTGGTTGGTGGGCAAGGAGCTCGGACGACCGCCATCGGCATCGTGTGAATGGCGACATTGGGGAGATATGGAGCCCCGAGGTGGGGGTGAGGGTCGTGTTTGAAGCTTGAGCTTGACCGTGTGGAGCAGGGCGTTGTTCACCTGGTCTGTGATGTTAAATGCCTGATCCATGTTGAGCTTGCCGTCTCGGGAGAGAAGAGATGTCCTAAAGTCATACTCTGCCGGCTACGAGGACTGATGCACAATAGATAGTTCAATGATGTGGTTGGGTGGCTCTCGCAGTCGACAATTCATACGGAAAGGATTATTCGACCCTCAAAATTCAATGACGCTGCCATGGTGAAGGAGCCTTCTCCTAGCAGAAGCAGCAGACGTTGGGCGAGGAGCTGAGCGTGAAGGAGTGACGTCGAGCTAGCTGCCGAGTCTAAAATGTAACAACCACCCCTCGGGATAAAAGCAACACCAGTCTACATATATACGAGACATATATATACACACATACATATATACACTAGACTAAAAGCCCTCACTCAGGTCAACACCACACCACACCACACCACACGCCAATTTGGACTCTCCCCCACGCTGGTCATCATCAATCACCTCCAGAATCTACAATATCTACTAGCAGACATGGACATCTGGGGCCTCCCCTCGCTATCCCGCGGAGACAGCCTCGTGGCCGTGTTATCCTCGTGGGCCGGCGTGCTGTCCCTCGCCGGCCTCATCTACCGCGTCGCCATCTTCGTCTCGCCCTACCTCGGGCCCTCCAGGCTCGGCCGCTACCTCCACGACACGGACGGGAACCCGCCATGGGCTCTGGTCACCGGCGCCTCGGACGGCATCGGGAAGCAGTTCTGCCGCCAGCTGGCTGCCCGCGGCTTCAACGTCGTCCTGCACGGCCGAAATCCCTCCAAGCTGGGCCGCGTCAGGAACGAGCTGGCCAGCGCCTTTCCCCAGCGCCAGTTCCGCTCGCTCATCGCAGACGGCTCCGATATCAGCTGCAACAGCTGCCGCCCGGCGACCCCATCGTCGCCCGCCGCCACCGACAGCAACGCCAGCAGCCGGGCCGTCGACTTTGAGGCCATCGCGGCCTCGCTGGCAGACATCAACCTCACCGTGCTCATCAACAACGCCGGCGGTGGGGTCGTCAACCCCGTCTATCAGTTCCTGCACGAGTCCCCCGAGGCCCGCCTGGTCGGCAACATCAACCTCAACGCCGTCTTCCCCCTCCTCATGCAGGCCCGCCTGCTGCCCCAGCTCCTGCGCAGCTCCCCCTCGCTCATCATCAACATCGGCTCCCTGGCCGACAACGGCATGCCCATGCTGGCCTCGTACGCCTCCAGCAAGAGGTTCGGCGACACCGCCTCGCGCATCCTCTCGCGCGAGCTGGTCCTCCAGGGCCGGCCCGCCGACGTCGAGGTCCTGTCCGTGCGCGTCGGCGAGGTCACGGCCACCTCGTACAACTCCCACCCCGTCTCCTTCTTCGAGCCGGACGCCGCCACCATGGCCCGTGCCGCCCTTGCCCGCGTCGGCTGCGGCCGCCCCTCCATCGTCGGCTACTTCCCCCACGCCCTGCAGCAGGCCGCCATGGACCTGGCCCCTGCTTGGGCACACGAGAAGTCCATGCTGGACATCATGAAGGACCGCTGGAGACAGGACCAGGAGATGATGGCCAAGGCCAAGAGGGCCTGAGGTGGGCGACCGCCGTCTCAAGCCGGCCATATTATTCTGGGTACCGGTACACATTGCCCTAGTCAGGAATCGGAATCTTGTGCATGGTACGTTCGTTGATTACTATAGCTCCCATGTGGGAAGGGTATCTTCTATAAAAAGTGGTCAAAAAGCCCCCAAACGCCCCCCTACCCCCACTACCTGGGCATCCCGCGTATCATACATCACCAACGCGATCATGGCCACACCAACATTGCGCCCGCCTGTCCTTTCATTCCCCCCTTTTTCTCGCGAGAGAAATGCACCGACCAAGACGCCGGTGACCGTCTATGCCCGTCCAATCCGGTGCAGCTTTTATGCTGCGCAACAACCCCTTCAAAAAAGAAAACGCCAACAGGTGTCGGGGGTCCGACAACGCAATACGCCGGGGCCAGAGCATGCGGCCTTGGCGGCAAGTTCTTGGCGGCAAGTTGTTCTGGGATGATCTGCTTTGCAGTGGCCGCCATGGTGGGATGCAAGGCCTATGGAGCCGCCTCCATATGGAAGTTGATAGTCCCGAGCTCGCCGTCGACATCACTGTCCTCGTCCATCTGTGCGGTGTCGGGGGTGGCAGGCTGGTCGTCCGAGGAGCTGTCGGTCTCGGGCCAGTCCGCCGTGTCCTCGCCCGAGCTGGACGAACAGGCGTCGTCCTCGTCGAGGCCCCCCTCGCTGCAGCAGCCCGCGGCGTGATGCATGGCCCTGGAGGCCACCAGGTCGCGTTCACCGTCTGCCAGGCGCTGGGGGAACCTGTCACCCAGCAGCCTTCCAGCGCCGGGCACCGTGGTCTTGTCCGTCATGCTCGCGTAGAGGCCCTGGAGGTTGTTGACGGAGAGCTGGAGCATCTGCCCCCAGTCGGCGGCGGACCTGGCCTTGTCTGCGGGGCTCATTGGCTTGTTGATGATGTGTATTGGCCTCTCGACACGCCTGCGCTTGCTGATGCCGGACGGGCTGTTCTCCGGCCTGTGTCTCACGTCGCTGCTCGCCCTCCGCTTCAGGGCGACAGCAGATCTCCTCCTCAGCGGCAGTAGTCCGGAACCCTTCGAGTCGGTCATGTGTATTTGGCCGGCGACATGCTGGCGGGCCCAGTCCTGCTCGGAGCCAGCGTCGGCAATGAAGGGTGCGGATGGGTGGTTTGCGAACTCCATGACCAGATGGAGGGGGTGGTTGCAGAGACGGAGAAGTAACGTAAGAGATTGATTGGGTTTATATTGGGAGAGAAAGTACAGACACGCTTTTTTTTCTTTTCTTTCTTTCTCTTTCTGGCTTTGTAAACAAATGGGATATGGATTTAGGAAACAGTTTTGGGGAAAAGGGAGAGACGAAACAAATAAGATGGGAGGAAATGAGGGCGGACAGGGGACACGTCAATATATAATAATAACGCTGGGGAGGGAAGAGAAGGGCCCTTGATCGTAGGATGGAAGGAATATCGATCGTTGAATAATATGTGACCAGAGAGTTCGTGCCCCGTGCGGCGAGCCCACGGCGTCGGTCTGTGGGACGGATCAAGGCTCATACAAGGAGCACCAGGAGCCAAAAGCTTGGATGCGACGTCCCGTTGGTGCCGCCCGCCGTCGATGGCAGGTGAGCAGGGGTGGCCGGGCGCGGCGCTGCGGGCCAATCTGGATGTGAAACGTGAGACTCAACGTGCGTCTGCAGGAGCTCACAGGGTGGCTTGTTTCGAGTCGCCTTTTTCCTGACTTGTAGCACACCCTGGCCTTGCCCTGGCCTGCCCTCTTCTCTTGGAGCGAGGGGGGGCAGGATGCCGAAACACACACACTCTCTATCTCCCTCTCTCACACACCGACGGAGAGAGACAGAGAGATGAATAGAGATTATCGTATGTGGAGACGGGGAGACATAGAGAGACTAGAGAGAGAGAGTGTGTGTGTGAGACCCAAAGCCAGAGTGATTCGGGGCTGAGCCACGCACCTAATCTTCGGCCGCTCCGCATCTCACGCAACACAATCCAGCATTCAAGAACCTGACATGGCAGCATGGCGACACTCGTGATCTCCGGAGGGAACCACAAGAAGTGCACGCGTACCGGAGCCTACAGCAGGACTGGGTAAGAAAAAAAAAACCCCGTACTGTGACTGTGACTGTGACCCCCCGGCGGCCCCCGAAGTCGAGGTTTCCAAAATTAGCAGGGCGGGGGCAGGCGACAGGAAATTCGGCCGATGGCACAGCAGATCCACACGCCCAAATACCTGCCCTTACCACAGCAAGTTTTAACGCCCACGACCAGATGCTTACTCCGTACTAGTAGACCACAATAGCTAAGCACGATGGCATCATTGGGCCTGGCCGTATCTCGCTGCCTTGAGCTGCTGCATGACCGAGGATGCATGTTGGGGCCAGCAGAGAGCCCAGCCTGTCCAGTGAGGTCCAGTGATGTCCAGTGATGCCCAGTACGGCGGGTACTAGACAAGAGGATGAAGTATGTGCTGTAATAAATGCTTAGAATAGCATCACCCGTGGCGGTTGGTTGCCACACAGAGAAGGCCAACCGCGATCGCAGCCCCGTTGGTGGGCCTTCCACCCAGGCGGCCCGCAGGATGGATGGATGGATTGATGGGGCCTTTTCCACATCTTCGGTGGCTCAAAGCGTGGCTGAAGTGGTGGACTGCGTATACAGTATTGCCTCTGTTGTTTGGTGAGTGGTGACCAAGGCTCGAGTCAAGCACCGAGGGATGCCATGGTGTGCTTGCATGAATCTTGAAATGTTGGATCCCGTATCTTGACTCTTGACCGAGCTGAGCTGAGCTTGCGGAATTGGTGGCCAGACAGTACAATACTGTACATACAGCATAGTATAGTATAGTATAGCACAGTGTTGTACCGTATAACAGCGAGTGCAATATCATCATGAATAGAAGGCAGAACGGGAAAAGGCGAGATGAATAATCGACTAAAGAGACGAGGTTGTGCGTCATCAGGTCTCCAGGTCTCGTGTTCTGTGCCTTGCAGGCAGTTCTGGGCAGGGCCAGCCAACAAACCACCAGAGTCGAGTTGGGATGCAGCTGGTTGGATACGAGAGCATGCTCGTGATGGGCGACTTGCATCAGGGTTCAGGTTGTGGTGACAGTTGGGGGGAGGGAAGGGGAGGGGAGGGGGTTAGTCCCCCGGTCGAAAGGGCATGAGAGGTGCAATCCCTGGCAGGTTCTCATCTCCGACAGCAACAGGTGTTGATGCTTGCACGGCGGCTAATAGAATTGAACCCAACGGTACCGCACTGAACATTTATTGTTCTTTT
The DNA here is from genome assembly GCA_021399435.1 of Diaporthe sp. PMI_573. Classification (NCBI taxonomy): domain Eukaryota; kingdom Fungi; phylum Ascomycota; class Sordariomycetes; order Diaporthales; family Diaporthaceae; genus Diaporthe; species Diaporthe sp. PMI_573. Next base: position 105,192 of record JAJTUP010000004.1, read on the forward strand.
AAATTGCAATGATACTAGTCTGCCGACGGTTGGCTGTTTATCACACTGCTGCAGTGTACTTTGAGAAATCCAACCACGGCTGCCACGGCCAACCAACACTAGCACAACGGCTTCTAGTTTTTTTTTTCTTGGTCCGTCTGTCAGTCTGCCAGTCTGCCAGTCCGATTGTGGCAAAGGCGAAAAGGGGTTGCTTGCGTGGAAGGCGGGAAGAGGGCAGGGATGGAGGGATGAATTGACTGGATGAAATGGCTGGCACTGCTTGGTGTAGTCTATGCAGTCAGTATCCAAGATGACTTGATCAAGAGGTAGAGGAAAAGATACGTACCGTCTGAACCCAAAATCAAGCCCGCTTATCTCGCCTATCTACCAACCAGCGGGCGCCTTCCCCCAACACGCTAGTCCCGTTCCAGCACCCAACCAATGGCCGTCCACCCTCCTCCGTCTCCCGTCTCCCGTCTCCCGTCTCCCACCTCCCACCTCCCAACTCCCCGTGCCCCGTCTGGCCCCCCTGTCCCACCCCCCGTCCCCAGACCAGAGAGCCAGCAGCAGCAGGAGCCCAGGCCAGGCCTGGCCAGATAACGAACGGACACCAACACTTTTCCAACCACGGCTCACCTCTCACCCAAACCGAACTCACCCACTGCTGCTGTTGCAGAATAACAGCACACACAACAACATCACACGGGCTGGATTCCACCCGAATCGACTCGACTCGACCTTGATCGAATCGAATCGATCGACGACCACCCATTCAACCTCCTCGATGCCCCCGACAACGGGCTCTGCATAGGGCAACATCCTAGATCCTGACAACCAATCCAATCCAATCCAAACCAAGCAGCCAAGCAAAAAACACGTGCATTGCGTGGCCTCGTCCAACCTGCAACGCCATCCAACCTCGTGTCTTCCTCCGTCAACTGCTCTGCACTGCTCTGCTCCGCACTGCTAAGCTCACCTGGACGGTCAGGACGGCTCGACACCTGCAACTTGCCCCCGTTGCTGCTCCCTCGCGCCGCCTGCCACTCGTCGAAGCTGCTCGCCTCGACAACCGGCCCTCCTCCCCCCAATTCCGGCTTCGCTTTCCTGCTGCTAGGAGAACATATCAGAGAGGGGGATCTTTCTTCCCTTGCCGCTCGTTACCACCACCATCACTCGTCTCGCCGCCGCCCACAGCCTGTACACGCCTTAACCCGCGCGTACTTGATCTGGCCAGGCGAGCACTCGAGCTGGCTGCTGTGGTCGACCGTGTCACCAACCCCAACGTCTAAATAATACCTGCCCGCTGCCCTCCTACACTTATAGACCTCTCTCGCGCGACTATCGTCAACCCTCCGGCCCCTCTCGAGGTACACTCTACCTCCGAGCCGCCTGTCGCGTCGCATCGCATCGCATCGCGCATACCACCCACCGTATATCACCTCGCTCGCCATGGATCTGATCCGCCGGGCTGGCAAGGCCCTCTCCGGCCCTCCGCCCCTCCCAACCGCAGACGAGAAGCTTCACAAGTCAAAAACACAACCCGGGAGGCTATGGTCCCGCCTGGCCTTCTTCCGGAGACCCCTCCGCCTCAAGGGCAATTCCGCCATCTCCATACCTCTTGGCGTCGTAATACTCTTCCCCCTGATCGTCGTCATCCTCATCCTCGTCCTCTTCGTCAGGCATCCAAGCTCTGCTGGGAGGATACTGATGCCAGCCGGCGCTCCCCCGGCCATCAGGTACGCAACGCCCAGGGCGCCCCCCTCTTATTTACCTCCAACATCCATCTCCCGCACTTTCTTCCCCCGTCGCTGAACTGCCGGCTGACCTTACCCTCTCTCCCCCAACAGGAAAATCAGTGAGAAGTACGACAAGGTCTTCGTCGAGGGCTGCTTGGAACCCGACACGTCCAAGCCCAGGGCCAACGGTGCCTTTGTCGTCCTGGCCAGGAACAAGGAGCTGGATGGTGTCATCCAGTCCGTCAAGTCCATCGAGCGCCACTTCAATCGCTGGTACCACTACCCCTACGTCTTCCTCAACGACGGCGACTTCAACCAGACCTTCAAGGACACCATCAAGAACTACACATCCGCCCCCGTCGAGTTTGGCAAGGTCGGCCCGGAGATGTGGGGTTTCCCGGAATGGATCGACCCCAAGGTCGCCAAGGAGGGCATCGCCAAGCAGGGCGACGCCGCCGTCATGTACGGCGGCCTTGAAAGTTACCACGCCATGTGCAGGTTCTACTCGGGGTTAGTCAAGCCCCGCGCAGCACACAGCTCTTGACCGCCGTCCTTGGCTAACCCGACAAAACAGCTTCTTCTACAAGCACCCCCTCCTTGCCAAGTACGAGTGGTACTGGCGTCTGGAGCCCGAGATCAGCTACTTCTGTGACATCACCTAGTATGAATAGCCCTGTGGTCCGTCCGTCTCCTTGACGCTAACCCCTCGTAGTGATCCCTTCCTGGCCATGATCGAGGCCAACAAGACATATGGCTTTACCATTGCTGTCAAAGAGCTTCGGGAGACCGTCCCAAACATCTGGCGCTACGCCTCCGCCTACAAGCGCATGAACAACCTGACCTCCAAGGGCCTGTGGGAGATGTTCGTCGATCCCAAGCCGGAGCCTGAGCACAACGAGCCCCCCCAAGACCCAGAGACGCCGCCCCTGCCCGAGGAGATCCTTCGCTCCGAGCCTGGCCGCAACGGCCTGCCCGAGATAGACCCCGAGGCCATGGAGGGCGAAAGCTACAACATGTGCCACTTCTGGTCCAACTTCGAGATCGCTCGCCTGAGCTTCTTCAGGAGCAAGGAATACGAGGATTTCTTCGAGATGATGGACCGCAGCGGTGGTTTCTGGATGGAACGCGTAAGTCGTCCATGCACATAATGCCCAGCTCCTCAACCCAAGCCCCCCCCCCTTTTCCCTGTTCCGAGGCATCGTGCTGACCCGTCCCACAGTGGGGTGATGCGCCTATCCACTCGCTCGCCGCTGGTGCTCTACTGTCCCCGCGCGACATTCACTACTTCCGTGACTTTGGCTACCGACACACGACCATCCAGCACTGCCCTGCCAACGCGCCCCTCGGGCGACAGCTGCCTCGGCAACCGTACCTCGAGAAGACGACGTCGGACGAGCGCAAGCGGTTCGAGGAGGACGACTACTGGGAGCACTGGGACCCGCCAAAAGAGAACGGTGTGGGCTGCCGGTGCCGCTGCGATACCGATATTGTCGACGTAGAAGGCAAGGAGGGCAGCTGTATGGCCGAATGGGTCGACGTCGCCGGCGGGTGGGCCAGCCCTTAGAAGGGGTGAAGCTTCCCAAAAATAAATAAGGGCGGGGGTGCGAGAGAGAGAGGAAGAGTGTATACAAAATTATCAACATCGGGCTTGGATGGCCTGATGACGACGTGAACGGACGCGGACACGAGAATAGGAGTTGCCACGACTTGAAGCTGGGAACGATGCCGAGGCTGGGGCTTGGGAGGCTGGGCTCGGGGAACCTGTGCATCACACGATTCATGTCGGGATTTGTCTATATTCGGTCGCAAAAGAGCCGCAGAGGTAGCGAGCGCTGTGCGTGGGAGGTCTCAACGGCGTCTTTGCTGGGACGCATGTCGCACAATAGATGTGGCGCCCGTGAAATTACAGTCAGTCATACTTGCATCTTGTTCTGCATAGAGTCAAAGAGTGGGGGGGGGGGGGGAGGAATGGAGGAGAGGCGCCCGGAGCAAGCAGGATCAGAGAGCGCAGAGGTGGCTCGGGTTGTCTGGGCTGGGCTGGTCTGGGCTGGTCTGGGCTGGGCTGAGAAGCATAGCAGCTGGTGCCACGCCATTAGACACACATTACGGTCCTTCTGCGTGCCTCTTTGATCCTGCTTGTGTGCCTGTCGAATATACAATAGATACCACATAATTTAGTAGGAACGGACCACATGTGTTGACCGTGACAGTGGCCGCGACTCGATGTCTTATGTGCATTGTGCAGTATGCGTGTGCGGCCAGGGTGACGACGAAGTTGAAGACGGACGCAAAAACAGAATGAGAGAACTTGCGCGACAAATTTGCTGATCATTAGTACTATCAATGCCAACACCGGACCCTCCTCGACTGTTTCCGTCACCACTCCGCGCTGTACAACGGCTCAGCAGAGTCGGTGACGGCGCCGTGGCTGGCGTCACCGACCAGCCGGGCGTACTTGGCCAGGGTTCCCCTGAGGGGCTTCTGGGCCGGCGCCGTCCAGCTCTTCTTCCTCTCCCTCAGCTCCTCGACCGTCGCGTTCAGCACGTCGATGCGGTTCTCGATGGCGTCGATGCGGACCTCGTCGCCGTTCCTCACCATGGCGATGGGCCCTCCCACCGCCGCCTCCGGGCACACGTGGCCCACGATGAACCCGTGGCTGGCCCCCGAGTACCGGCCGTCCGTGACGAGCGCCACGTTGGTGAGCCCGGCGCCCATGATGGCCGCCGAGGCCGTGAGCTGTTCCGGCATGCCCGGCCCGCCGCGCGGGCCCTCGTACCGCACGATGAGGACGAGGTTGCCGTCCGTCACCTTGATCTCCCCGCTCTGCAGCGCGCTGTTGAGCTCGTGCTCCTTGTTGAAGACCCTCGCCTTGCCCGTGAAGGACAGGCCCTCCTTGCCCGTGATCTTGGCCACGGCGCCCTGTGGAGCGAGGTTCCCCTTGAGCACCCGGAGGTGGCCCGTCTTCTTGATGGGGTCGTCGAGCGGCCTTATGATCTTCTGCCCGGGGTCGAGAGAAGGCCACGAGCTGCAGTTCTCGGCCAGCGTCTTGCCGGTGACGGTCATGAGCGACCCGTCGATGAGGCCGGCCGCGATGAGCATCTTGAGCACGGACGGCGTGCCGCCGATCTTGTACAGGTCCTCCATGAGGTGCTTGCCGCTGGGGGCCAGGTCGGCCAGGAAGGGCACGCGGTTGCTCGTCCTGTCGATGTCGTCCAGGGTCAGGGGGACGTCGGCGCTGTTTGCCATCGCGAGGAAGTGCAGGACGCCGTTGGTGCTGCCCCCCAGCACCATGGTCAGGACCAGGGCGTTCTCGAACGCTGCCCGGGTGAGCAGGTCCCTGGGCCGGATGTCCCTGGCCATGACGACCTTGATGGCCTCGGCGACGCGCTCGCACTCGCGGGCCTTCTCCGGGGAGGTGGCCGGGTACGAGGAGCTGCCGGGCAGGGAGAGCCCCATGACCTCGATGGCGGTGGCGAGGGTGTTTGCGGTGTACATGCCGCCGCAGGCGCCAACGCTGGGGCAGGCGTGTTTGGCGATCTCCTCCAGCACATCCTCGGGGGTGGCGGCGTCGCCGTTGGCCTTGGGGCACTTGGCGTGTAGCCTCCCGTACGTGTGGGCGCCAGCCGACTCGTAGCAGGTCGAGATGTTGATGTCGCGGTCGAGCAGCGAGGAGTGGCCCTTGTTGATGGTTCCGCCGTAAACCATGATAAACGGCCGGTTGTGGCGCGCTGCGGCCATAATGACCCCGGGCATGTTCTTGTCGCACCCGGGGATGGAGATGTTTGCGTCATGGCGTTGCGCGCAGGTCACCGTCTCGATAGAGTCGGCTATGATCTCCCTCGACTGGAGGGAGTAGCGCATTCCTGGTGTTGTGAGAGGTTGGTCAGACTGGGGGTTTTGGCCAGGGGGAGTGAGCTGACCTACCCTCGCTACCCATTGTGATGCCATCAGACACGCCAATGGTGTTGAACTGCCAGGCGAGCATGTCCTGCTTCTCTACAGACTTCTTGACGATCTTGCCCATGTCCATCACTAGCGAGTGTCAGTCAGTCAGTCAGTCAGTCCGAACCGGTGCCGGCACCACTTCTCCGGGTGAGCCCCTGCGTAGTGCTTACGGTGCGTGCTGGTGTCCCATGTCAGAAGCTGAAGGGCATCATGTCCGGGACGACGAGGGAGAGGGCTGGCTGGCTCACTTGCAAGGGTTTCCCTCCCACCATACAGTTGAGATACCAACATGGGGGGCGTTTCTCATGGTCTGGGCGTCGGGAACACCAGCGGCGTAGAGCATGGCCTTGTGTGCGGTGGGACGGTTAGCTTGACAATGCTCGGGCCTGGACGTGACATTGACGAACTGACCTGAGCTCCGACATAATCGTGACCCTTGGTCATGCTGTGACTCCATCGGTTGAGAGGGCCTCCGGGAGGGAGAGAGTCCCACTGGATGTAGTCGCCGTCCCTAGGGGTGTTCCTGGCCCCATTGCTGACGTTTGGGTCCATACTTTTCTTTTCTTTTCTTTTCTTGTTCTCTTGTGAGATCTCTTCTCGCCGTCAGCCAATCTGGAAAGATGTATCTCTTGATGGGAAAGGGGCGGCGATAATGTGGCACCAGACCATTTTACGACAGGACAGGGTATACACACAGCTTGTAGTGAAAATAACAGCCGAGGGCTGTGAACTTGTGGAATGATCAAGGCTGGGCTTGGACAGGGTGTATATCCTCCCTGTGAGTATTACCATGCAATTGCCGAGGCGATTGCCTTGAGGTGGACGTGAGTAGGGCAGGCGCAGTGTGGATGAGGCGTGAGTGATGAAAGGGTTGGTTGATCAAGACTAGAGAGAGGGTCAAGAGCAGAAGGCAGAGAGCACAGAGCAGAGCAGGGAGCAGAGGATGATATCCGGATCGTGGCCCGAGATCATAAGAGCAGAAAGCACATGGGAGACGGAGGCACTTCGGCCTTGAAGATACATGAGCGAGGTACGAGCGTTGATCGGAAGAGAGACACGCGGAACAGAAGCAACCACACAACGGCGGCCCACCATGCCGGTGCTGTGCCTGATGCCGTGCCTGCAGCCGGTGTGTGGGGGGAACAGGTTTGGGAACAGCGAACAGCGAACAGCGCGGGGGGAAAGAAGAGCAGGAGAGGCACAAGATGTGACGCAGTAGTAGAGAGGTACTCCGTACATTGAGGATCGTGTGCCGTGCGCGGAAGCATGATCCATGCCTGCAGTGCCGACTAACATGGGTAGCTAAGCGGTAGCCGTGGCCGTAGCTGTATGGAACGGGGGCATCTTGGTACTTGGTACAGGACTACGGATCTTGTATTGTACCAGATCCAGAGCTGTGAAGGGCCGGTTCTGGTTCCGCCAGGAATACTGCCCTGGTACACGAGCACGGTAGAGGCGTGAAGACATGGAGACATGGAGACATGGAGACGGAGAGCGGAGAGGGCGGGTCGTGGCGTGCCCACTCAGTCGCATGGTCCAGGTTCTTCCGTTGGTCTCTTGGTTCTGGTTGTGGATCTGACTCCAGCTTGGGGCCCCAGGCAGTTGATCGAATCATGTCGTGGCCATTGGCAACCGCCTAGCCCTTCCTGTGTCGTCGTTGTTTGTCGTCGTCGTCTTCGTCTGGTCCAGTCTCAAGGACCAGCAGAGGACCAGCGGAGGAGACTCGGAAGATATTCACACGGATGGTGCCGACGTGGAGAGTGGGGAGACACGAGGCTGGCTGTCAATCAAGCATATGCTGCAGGTTCTTGACAGCCATCATCAGAGCGTAATGGTGTGCACGGCAAGACAAAGGAAGCTCGTCCGCCTCCGCATTCTGCAGTGGGGGGGGGCGGGGGGCGGGGGGGAAAATTGGAGGTGGGAGGTGTACAACCAGTGGGGAGAGGAGGGGGGATTCTACCCCTCTTCCTCTTCCTTCGTCGTCTCCATATCCGAGACTTCTTCTCTGTTGTACACGGTACATAGTACGTACTCCTCCACTTGTCCCTCAACTCCATCAGGCCAACCCCCCCAGCGCTATTTGTTAAGTCCTAGGTGCATAGCATGCACGACTGTATCTAGATCTTGGACACCACCATGTACGGACTATATTGCTGATTATATACATACCAATGTAGTACATGCATGCAAACCATGGCATACATATGCCCAAGTCTAGAGTACAAGGACTGGCCGGGTTACCACTTTTGGCCAGCCACCGGAACCAACACCTCGTGTCTGCTCAACCCAAGTAATACGGTTCGACGGATACATATGTATATATGTATATATAAAGTATATACACACATCTATAGACTTGGGCACTAGCCCATGCCTACCTGTATAATATATACCTGGAAACGGCCAAGAGTGCCTGCTCTGCCGTCTCTCAGAACCGCACCCAAGCAAAACACTCTCCTCTGGTCGCTTAATCAAAAGCACTCGCAACGCTCGCTTAAGCTGGGCCCACAACAGGACTGACACTGAAGTCTTCGAAGAGGGCTTTTCAAATCAGAGGGTGAGAAAAACAATCAATGGTATTGCAAACCTCCACTGGGCACCTTCACATCGCGCCCGCCTTCACTAGATACTGAATGAACAACAAAAGTCAAGTAAGCAAGATAGACCGCCGTCCACGCTCGCCGTCCATCCCGTCCCCACGGCCACCGGCACGTTCCTCTTTGTTGAGCTACCAATGCCAGGCCGCCTGTCCTCCCCATGTCCTAAAGATGCCGATGCACATGCTCGTATACACCCATGCACATGCGCATGCAAATCCCACACATGAGGCTTTCCAGATCCGCATGACTCCATGCAGTCGCTTCAAGACCAGCCCATCCAAGGAAAAATTCGACCCCGTCCCACAAACAAGCCCAGCCAGCCCGTTCCATCCCACGCAGGCAAGGCCACACCACCAGCTCTCATCCCCCGCTTCATGCCTTTCACCAAGCCACCAGGTTCTCAAAAGGTCACGTATCGGGTCGAAGAGAAGTTTTTGTTTTGCATACCACACAACGTCGTGCTCAGGGTTGACCCAACTCCCCAGGCCGTAAAGGCTATAAGGGGAGATCGGGAGAGGTCGCGGTAGGAGGATGTCATCATGTATTTGAGGAAAAGGCTTCCCGGGTTCTCTTCAGAATCCCCGATCGTCCATCGTCATCTCATGGTTCGTCATCGTACAGGACAAATGAGAGAAAGGAAAAGAAAAAGGAGATGAGAAAAAAAAAGAAGAGGCTGTACAAAGGAAATGGTTGGTATCAGGTGCGCCCAAAGCTCTATCGCCTGAGGGCTCTCATCTTCTGCTGTGTTTTGCGTAAACACGAGTCCACTGTTCAGGGGTTTTGTGAGACGAGGCTTTTTAAGCACCGACACCAACCATGACCCTCTCCTCTTCCATCCTCCTCACCATCTCCCTCTCCTTGGGGCTCCGCGGGTTGGCATCGATGCCCAGGATGGCCGAGATGCGGGTCTTGTCCTGGCACTGCTTGCCGTAGACATCCCTCTCATCCGGGCTGCCGATGGGCGTGATGGGGGTCTGTGCCGCGTAGCCGTGGCCCGACGACACGCTGCCGCCCGACCTCCAAGCCTGCTCCAGGGCCACTGGGTGCACCCCGTTGCCGTAGTCGGCCGCCACGGCCGACCAGAAGCTGTTGCGGTGTGCGCTGTACACGGCCTGCAGCCGTCCCATGTCGACGGGCTGGGACGCGCCGGCTGACATGGGGGCGGGGAGCCCGGAGCAGTCCAGGCGGAGCGGGGCCATGGATGCCGGCGCGGGCGCGTGGGCGCTGGCCATGGTGGGCGGTGGCGTGGTCCTGGCGTGCGAGGCAGCCGAGAAGCTGGCGGACGGCAGGAGGGGCGCGCTGTGCTGCTGCTGCGCGTGGTCCTGCAGCGAGCTGTACCTGGAGGAGCTCAGGGCGAGGGTCATGCCGGCGGGCTTGGGCAGGATGGCCGGCAGGCGCGGGGACGAGCCGGAGCCAACGCCGGCGTTCATGATGCTGGGGAGCTGCACGCTGCCGGGGGACCCTGGGTGGCCGTAGCTGATGACAGACCCGGGGGGAGACACGCTGCGGCTGGGGGACTCATGGATGGGGCTCGGGATCGAGGCCTGCATGAGGGGCGAGTGTCCGTTGGACGAAGAGCTTGACGACATGGACGTCGTCCTCTTGCGGCGGTTGCTGCCGTGGCTCAGTTGGTGGTAGTGCAAGCGGCACGCCAGCTCCGTCTTCTTCAAGTGGGCGGCGATGTGCTTGTACGGCATCTTCTGCAGGCGGGTCTGGAGAAGGTAAACCTCCTGTTTGTGGGTTCAATCTTGTCAGTAAAATGAACTCATCATATGTTCCCATGTGCCCATCAACCAACTCCAATCTCCAGGGGGAAAAAAGGGGGGGGGGGTCTCAAAAAGCCCAGACACGGCTTGCGTCCCCAGAGAACCATGCCCTGAGCTCCGATGCCCCCCCTAGCAACTCGTCTTGTTCCAAGTCACGTACCTCATCCTCGCTCCAGGCTCTGCCTCCTCCAGTCGAAGAGCTCTTGCGGCTCTTGGTAATGCCATACTCGTGGCGGTCCATAACATCAGAAGTCGGGTTGTACATTGCTGCGGGCATTGTCATAGCCATGGTCGGAGACATGATGTTACGGTTCTCGTGTTGGTGTGGGTGTCCAAGAATTGAATACGTATCCAAGTTGTTTCGTGTGAAATAAATGATCGCAGGCCAAAGCTGCGTTCTGAATCGAAAAGAAGGGGGAGATTATTGGGCCTCTTTTCCCTGGTTTGCTTTGATTCTGTCGAGATCGTCGTCTTCCTCTTGTTCTTCCCGAGACACACAAGGATGCCGTTCCTGTTGGTGTTGGTCGTCGTCGTGGTCGTCGTCGAGAGCGGGTAGAGAATTGGAAGGTGGTTGAGGCCGATGGGCGACAATAAACCAGATTACACCGTTGACTAAAAGTGTGTGTATTTCTAAAGAGGGAGGGGCAGCCAATCCAGTTGGTCTCCTTCGTAGAAGACAAATGAGCGTCAGGGTTCAGCCGCGGTAAAATGAATAAAAACTATTAAAGAAAGGGACACACACACGCAACAGCGTTGTGAATAAGGTCAGTAATGTGAATATCAGGATCAACCGTGATGAGAAGGAAGAGTAAACAAGACCAAACGATCTCCGGGAGGGAGTGGGCATTAATAATAGTTGCTCGAGCGTATTGCCTGGCTCGCCGGCGCCCCATGCCAGCCAGCCAGCAGCAGCAGCCCAGGATCGACCGCACCATCCAGGGGTGACAAGAGACGGAGAGGGAGAGGAGTACCACAGGATGGTACCGATACCAATCGTGGAGGAGGCATATCAGCCTTGGGACGGATGGGCAGGGGTGCTCGGTCTGGCAGTCCAGGTAGGCTCTAGCCTTGTTACAGACCTCCTCTTGGAAACCCTGGGCCCCAAAAAAAGGTTGTGTACGGACTAGGTTGACGGGTCGGAGGTGTGTGGCAGCAGAGTAAAGCATAACAACGTGCGGCTCCACCCAGCCATTCTGGGCCTGGTGTGGCCCTGCCCTGGTCAGGGCTCCCCACACATCAAGCAAGAGCCTCAGAGTTTGAAGTCTCACCCAGACATGAGCATCCCGGCACCCGCAAGGTCCATACGCTTTGAGTCAAGGGTCGTCGACAGCCAGTTGAGAGCGGGAGCGCCTGGGCATGGCGTCAGTATCCCAGCCAGACCACTTGATCGGTATCGCTCGTCGTCACCGTCTGGGGAGGGGTGTATGAGTTTTGAACTAGTCGTTACAGCCCTACCACTCGATAGGGCGGATGAGTGCATGTACATGCGCACCCACGGACACGCATATACACGCCTGCGTGCGTGGGTGCTTATGTGTGGTGTCTTTACTCTTGGGCGACTACTGCCGGACACTAAATTCGTCCCAACCGCCCACGAACGCCTTCCTGCATGCCCCTGGGCCGCAGAAACAATTCTGGAGCTCTGGTCTGGACGAGGAGCAGTGAAAGACCAATGATCATGGCCGGCCCTCTCTGAGAAAGAGGGTGAGGCGGGTATTGGAACGGAAGGTGGCGGCCCCAACTGGGGACACACATACACGCACATGGCCAGAAAGGGAGAGACGGAACATGAGAGCGGGTGCAGATGGCGGCTGGAAGCTATAGCATCCGGCAGCAAGGGACGTAGGCAGGAGGCGAAAGGGCGGTAAACACGACAGATCCAAGACACCAGGCAGGCCTGGGCAGGGTGCAAATCTGGGTCCTGCGTTACATCGATCAGATCTGTTCTGTTTGATGTGAATTTCGTTTCGGACAGCGCGACCGAAGGCGAAGGGGACGAGGGCCCTTCTCGGCCGGCCGTCGCAGCAAACACGAAGGAGAGGCAGGGCAAGCAGGGTAAGGGAAGGGAAGGTAAGGTAACGAGACGGGGCAGGTTGTATGGTTCTGTGGTACGCGAGCCGGGCAAGGCCTTGCTTGGCTCTATGGGGCAGATGGTGGATATGTGTCTCAGGGATGTAGGTGTAACCGTAGCTCTGGATATCACTGCCCGCCAGGTAGTGCCACTAGACGAAATAGTGCAGGCAGTGCAGGCATTGCGATCCTCAAATGGCCCAGGGTTCGGGCAGAATAGCAGTCAGTGGTATACGCGGTGGACACAAGAAGACAGATTGCTCGACCGGCAATCGTAGGCGACATTATGGAGCGTCCCGAGCGGCCGTCCATGCTCTCTCGCGTCGAAAGGAGGGGGGGGGGCTGATGGCTGATGGGCGATCAATGACCGTGTTAGGCACAGCATGACCGAGCTCGCATTTAGCCATGTCCCATCTGGAGGTTGTGATGTTTGGAGTAGTAGCAGCACCAGTAGTAGCCGGCTTTTGGTTTCTGATGGATGGGGAACATCGCGTACGGCAGCGGGGCAAGACGATAGACGTAGTCGAGGGCCGAGTTGAGATGAGCCGAGTTGGGTTGAGGTGAGGTGAGGTTGAGGTTGAGTTCCATCGAGCCAGCCCGGGTTGCAGGTTCCAGGTTCCAGGTCCCAGGCTCCATCCAGGTCTGGCCCTGTTGTTCACCTCTCCTCTGACTTGTGGCCCGTGTTTGAAAGGGTGTGGGGGCCCTTGTGGGCCGGCCTCTTTGCTTCAGATCGTTACAGAGCCGCGCTGGTCCAGGAGAGGGTGCGCCGTCGTGATTGGACAGTAGCGCCGGTTCCTGTCTCGTGGGCTCGCCCCTTCAGGGACTACCCCGGCCCGTCCTGTCGCCCCGTACAATCTTGGGCAAGGGCTGTGCTTGCGGATGGGGCCTGTGCCCTTGCACGTCCTGGCACGTCCTGGCACGCCCCAGGCTCGCCCAGGTTGAGGCTCAGCCGCCCAGTCATCCTCGACAGGACATTTCTTGATTGGCGGGTGACGCCCACGCCTGTTTGGTTTGGCATGGCACCCGAGGGCCCCCTCCCCCGTTGAAACAAGAGGCTGTTTCTATCCTCCAGCCTGATACTGACCATTGGTCAATCATGACGCTGGTCGCATGGGCGCCAGAGAGCCGAGGACGCTGCCATGCAGTATCTGCTCATCCCGAAACTCGATACTCACTGGACGGGTTTCCAAACAAATGCGGCCTTGTCCATCCCATCTGGCCCAGCCATTCACACAGGGAGGGGGCGCGTTGAAGATTGAAGGAATAACAATAATCATGTCGAAAACAGAGAAACATCAGCACTGCCCTGCCGCCTACTCGAGCCCGGCGCCAACAAGCCTCGCTCGGCAGGTTGCCTACTGGCCCGCCGGCCCAGTCCAGTCCAGTCCAGTCCAGTGCCAGCGTCGACAGGCGCCCGGGTCTTGGCCTCTTGATGGCGACATGTAAGACCAGTCCAAAGTTGGCGTGCCCATGTGCGTGTCTGACAGACTTGACATGTTGCCGCCAACACCGATCCGGTTTGGTGGGCGTGTCGCCGTGCCTGCTCCGCGCTGCCTGTTTGGTTTTAATCTCGCATGCTGCAGACTCCGGTCGCGACGTGTGGATCTTGGCATTCTACCTGGTCCTTGGCCCCACGTCGGCTCCGGACAGCACAGCTCGGAAGCCAGACAGGCTGACAGGTAGGTCAATATTGAGATTGCGAACCATATGCAAAAGCTCGTATGGCAAAAATGCTGCGGGGCCGGCACCGGTTCTTGCCAGGCATCCTGCAGAGAGCCGACCCAAGAAAGCCTGTCCGAATGTCTCCTGGTGCTGGGGAGCCTGGCGAGCCTGGCGAGGATGCCGGCCACTGTTGGTGGTGGGCGTGGCCGCAAGGCTCCGGTCCCTTGAAACTCGCTAGGTGGTAGCCACAATTTCACCCTTGTGTCAGCCTTTCACCACACCACACCAGTTCAGTCCAGCACAGGCTCTGCTGTTCGTTCGCCTCGGTTCACCTCCCGTTGTTACTCTCACTTCTTCATCACCTTGTTGCTGTTGTCGTTGTGGTTGTCGCTCATCAGGCAGTCCAGCAAGGTCCAGTCCGGACTTGCTGCCCTCCCGGCTTACAGCAAAGCATCTTACCGTCTTTGTAGAGCCGCTCCCCCGTCGAAACCTCGAGTCTCGACGCTCCTGGCATGCTAGGCCTGGCCTGGCCTGGTGCAGTAAGGCATGGCATATCCTGGACTGGTCTGCCACAGGGTAGCCCCGTGACGCCCCCATTCATTCGTCTGTTCCGCCCCTACGGTCAAGGCTCAGAAACAAGATTCTCCTGTGAGAACTTTGCTTTCCCGTCCCCGCGTCCCACTAATGCAGCCAAACCTTAATGCATCCTGTCCTGCCGCCGTTGGTTCCGCAAATTTGGCAGCTCTTCTTGAGCCTCAACATTTGACGTCTAGTCTGGCTTCGTCATACAGTACAACCCCCCCCCCCAACTACTCGCCTTGACTGACACAACACGTCTGCGGCGCTTGGTCCAACGTCTAATCCCTTCGCTTTGCATTTTCACTACACCACCCCTGTCTGTCAGTATCTTTCTCCCCCTTTCCCCCTTCGTACAGAGGCCCCGAGGCCTAGGTAACTGGCGGCCAGGGCTAGAGTATCAAGGCTGAGAACAGTTGAGCCCGCCCTCCTCTTCTTCTTGGGTGACCGGCTCTTCTGCGGATGGACCAGAAACAGAAGACGAGATGAAAACAAGACTGCCTGTGCCTGTGAAAGTGGCGATCACAAACACACTCAGCAGGCACGCCCTTGACCGCCAGTCTGTCCCATGATCGGCCTTGTCTCGTCTCGACTTTGTGCACATCAGTGGGCCCAATCAAGCCACCTCCATACTCGAGGCCAGTTTCGAGGCCGTTTGGCATGTTTGCAAGAACATTTCCTCTTATCCTGTCCCCCCTGGCCCCTAACCTCCTTGCGGGCAAGGGGGGCTTTGTCGAGCTTACTTTACAGCGGCCGAGTCAGTCTGTCGCCTGGAATAGATCAGCATTATCGGAAGACGCCGTTCGTGATCGTAAACTCTGGCAGTTGTGCCTCGCATCGTCCAGGATCTCCAAGTTCTCCACGCAGGCCGAGGACAGTGTCTGCTGTGTATGCCTCACTGCCGCGTGGCGACTTGGCGCTCGTCCGTTGCGCTCGATAGCGCTGGTGGTGATCATACAGGAGCACACATTAAAACATGCACCTCCAAGTCACTGTGCGGTGATCGGCTTTTGCTCTTGATCAACTTTGCTCCATCCGAATCTGCGCCACCGTGATTGAGCCTGTTCTTGTCCTCGGGAGAGCAGTTTGGCAAATGCAATGAGGGAACATGGACTCCCGGTCCAGGGCTGATGGTAAGTCGAGCCTCTGGCTAAGCCGCGACCTCGGATGCGCGACCAAGTGTGTGGCTGCCACCTGCAAATGAAGCAGCTTAAGCGTGTATCTGAAGGGCCGAGTGTCAGCAAAGTCCCTATGGACCCCCTTGGCATCCCATGGTCCCGAGCAAAAGGAAACCCAAAGGTTGCGGCACATGAGCGTGTCGGAGAATATTGATCATAGACGGTCGAATTTGCACTTCCTTCACACATGGTGTTGTTGCTCTGTCCATTGGGTGAATCCCTCGGCCGAAAAGAGTCAAGCGACAAACACCTCAACGGGGCTTGTCCTGCGATCATCGTCCCATGGCCGTCGGGGGTAGAACTTCGGACGCTTGCTGACCATCACATTGGGCAGTCAAGGTTCGCAAGTGGCTCGAAATTCTGGGAGTCAGTGGTCTTGCGAAATTGCAGGCCCCGGAAGCTTGGTTTGCCGCGGTACGTGGATCGTGGAGGAGGTAGGTTATGCCGAGACCGAAAGCCGGCGGCGAGTCGATACCCATTTTTGGAAGACTCGACACAGGGATAGAAACTTGACAGGCGCCATCGTCCCATCAGTCCCGGCCAGTCCAGCAAAGGTTGGCATGCGCCGCGATGTGGGCGCTTGAGGCTCAAAACTGGATCAAAGATCATGCCAAGGATGCTGCCATCTGCGGACGTCCTCTTCTGCGCTGCGCGCCTCGGTGGTCTGCAGTCAGGAAGGCTGGCAGCAACATACCTCATGGAGTGCCACAAAGGCTGGGCTGCGGCGCGCGTTGTCTTCATTTAATCCCATGGTCTGCTCGAGGGTTCCAGGGTTTGATCATTGTGGAGGGGCCTGTTCTATGGCCAGTTCTCACTCAAACATTCCTTTGTACATGTGGAGGGCCAGTGTAGATAGGACGAAGAGATCGCCGCCTCCCAGGCGAAGGAATGGAGGGGGTGCTTTGATTCGCACATCGAAAAATGACGAGCTGATAGCCTTGGTCGTACGTGGTCCAGGTTGTGTCCGCCGTACTGCACAGTAAGGATGGATGGGTCCAGTAGTTGCAGTCCCATCCTTCGGGCATTTAACGGAGAAACCCTTGTTAAGGTTATCTTGATCACGGTCCCACTTTGTCAAGGCCCCTGACAGCGCCTGGAACACCCTTGATGCATGAACTAGGGGGCCTTTTTTTTTTGCTGCAGGGGCTGGGGGTCCCCACATCTGACGCTTACGAGCTCTTGAGCAGCTGTCAACGTGGGCTTGCCGACCGGCAGAGGCCTTTGTTCCGACGGTGGTAGTCACCGCAGGTCCTCAAACGCCGCTTGTCGAGGAGACTGACAGCTCTGCAACAGGCGCAGTTTCAGCGCCGGGGTCGCCGTTGGATGACGAGGGTGGAGGTCGGTCAAGCACCAGAGACGTCGGCAGACAGGCATCTGCATAATAAGCGCTTGGTCTTGTCGTCTGAGCATCGCCAAGGATGATTGGGATGGCTAACAGTAGGCTGCTTGGGACGGCTGTTCAACCCGACAGTTCAACGTTCGGCCGCGAGGGTGGTGGAAACGGGCGGACTCCCGCGAAACGACGGGCTCCTCGAGTATGGCGAGGCCGTCTCAAACACGGCGAGAGTGCGTGTCGAGCGTGTCGAGCGTGTCGGGCGTGCCGACGGGCCGATCGAGAGGGAGAGAGCTCGAGTTGGGATATGAGCGCGCGAAGCAGGGCGGGCGACCGTTGAGCGCAGTTTAGCGTTGCCCGCGCTGGCGTTTTCTCGATTTCGTCCGAACTCGAGACGGAGACGGCGAGGCGAGGGGGCTTGGGGGGGGGGTGCATGAAGATGTGCATGATGGGCAGTGGTCAGTCCCGTCTCGTTCTATTCGAGTCTGCTGTCGATGTTTCGGTTCAGCCGCGCGTTTCGATTCGATGTTGAGCATGTTTGGGATTTGCGCTCCTGCTGACGATGTCGACGGTCGTCGGACGGGAAGCTTACGTGGGTAGGTTTATGGGCCTTCCGGGTCACTGTGTGCCCTGCCTGAGCCGTCATTTATGCGAAACAATTGCCCGCTTGGGCTATGTTTTGACTCTTCCTTGTCGTGGTTGAATGTCATCCGGTCTTGGGTAGGTCATGATCGCTTGCTCAACCAAAGATCATTCCTGCACCAACATGCTGCAGAGTGTGTCATTTTGACTTTATCATAGCCGGTCCGACGAACGATAATCATGTGAAGGACTGAGAACCCCATCACGTGCGGCGTAGTGATTTCAACATTACCAGACCCGTTCACTGCATCGCCACAGGGGTTCGGAGACCACATTCGGTAAGTCAAGCTATACCGTTACCTCAAGGCGCCAAAACTGCTTGTTGTCAGTGCAGTTCTTCCATCGTGTGAGTTGGCATGATCTGCTCACATGTCGAGGACCTCGGAGTTGTGGAACGACCCTCTTAGGATGTCAAGCGGGCAGATGTTCGAGTGACCATCTCAGGACGATGTTTCGCAACGGTCTGTAAGTCGAGCCAGATGAGTATCGCGCTCTCAGTGTTTGGTATCTCGAAGTCTAGAGTCTATGTCGTGACGGCAGACCTGACCACCGTGGCTGTGAATGGGTTTGGTGCAGTCTTGGTCTGCTTCTCGCAGGAACTGACCATCGCGCTCTTCTCGCGCCGGCTTCCTGTGGTCGAATGAGACGGATGCTATCGTCTCAGGCGCATGGCGCTGCCGTGCGGAACACATGGGGAAGAAAAAGGACGGCATACTCTGGTTCTTGTGCTGAGCAGTGGGTGGAGAACAAGTCATGTGCTTTGGACGTCGTGGTCAGTAGCCACACTAAATGGCACGGAACTGGCCATGGCGAAGTCGCACCGGAGTTTCTACGGCGCAACTGTTGGACGTGGACTGCCGATGGTCGTTGCATTTCGTCCGTTCGCGGTGGTTCCGCAGAGGCTGCGACCCCAGCCTTAACGTTACCTGGAGAGGTGCCAATGCGACTTGTCATGCACACACACTGTTGGAAATCCGACCCCTTCGCCAGTTCTTCTGGGTCAGTGCAGAGAAGCGACCCACGGGTGATTAGTATATCACGATGCCGTGCCCGCGCGGCAGCTTGGGCTAGCAGGGAAGGCGAGCGCTGCCTACATTGATTCCGTTGTGAGTGGCAGGTTGGGACCGCATTCTGGGTAGTGCAAGTACTACCAGACCGCTGGAATCAAGGCCGGCGTTACCAAAGCCGGAAGCTCATGATAAAGGAGGCGACGAGGGTTCACAGAAGAGAATCCTTCGGGTCCGGCTCAGTGGTTGAGTAGCGGAACATGCACTATGGCTGGCCGGACGGACTACACGGATGGTCTGGGCTATCACGAGATTGTCCAGTGGCTATCCTGATTTCGATATGCCTGGAGATCACTCTTGTCCGCAGGCACAGGTCGAGTGCTTTGAGTCCTCAATACGGGGGTGACGGCTCCCTCCGTTCCACAATCTCTGACCACACAGGAACTCATCACGGGACTTGGGAGGCCGGTGGCTCCGGCGAAGATGAGACCACCAACTACTTCCCGCAGCTCTTCCTGTCGTAATCAAGCTGAGCGTGCCATTAGCCTTGGAGGAGTAGTTTGGAACACTCTTGTACCACGCTCAGGTGCGTTGTTTCTACAGGGTCCCGGATTGGCGAAACTCTTCGATGGAGTTGTCCACGTCGTTTTGAACCTCAGCGTTCGACAGACCTCGCGAGCGGATCAAGTTTGTCGCAACGTGGACGATCATGGGTGGCAAACGCACTCGGTAACGAATTTTCCAGCCTTGCTCGTCGGTCACTCCACCACTCGAGTTTGCATGGCCGCATGGCTCGGGGGCGCAGAAAGGGATTGGAGCCCGAACTTCGCAACTCGCCCTTGGACATCTACGACACCAGCAAAGGCCGCCGCCGCACTGGCCTCGGTCCTTGGCCCAACAAGAATGCATTGGCTCATCCGGCAGGGCGGGTTTGCAGCTGGGCCCTGCAGGCAAGATGCAAATCACCGGGTGCTGCTCCGTCTTCGCACATTTGGGTTTCGCTGATACAAAGTCAATTTCCTTCCGTCCCCTCCCTACGGTAACATGTATGTAGGCGTACGGCTGGGTAGCAGGACTGCCGCGATAGACGCAAGGACAATTTATGAGCTGGTCATACGTCGTGTGTCTTGAGCGCAATGATCGCTGTCTGACCAAGGTGTGGATATCAGGACCTGGTGGTGATGTTCGGGCATGAATGAAACGAAACATATGCGAGTGGCTTGGATCCTGAGACGACAATCCGTGCTGAACTGAAGTCCGAATCCGGTTCGTCGGTGTACGTATATGCGCAAGATTGCGAGGCGGCACGCTGCTGTGGCAGCCCTCAGGCAGAGAGAGGATGAGGCCAGTCAATCCGACTCTGAAGGTTCGCCTAGACTGCCATTTCGTAGCGCCTAGAACTGCAGTCGACATGAGCCTGCTACGAAGCCCCCCTCCCCTCCGCGGTCTCGCTCGCACATAGCTGGGCATAGAGAGCAAACGGGTTGGCGGGTCGACACTTGAGCACTTCTGAGTTGACTGTGTTACAGCAGGCCGAACGAGGAACCCTGTGGACACCAAGTAGCTCATGCGCGCCGGCTCGACTGAAGTCGAATGTGCGGAGGAAATTCTGGCAGGAATGGGCAGGCTGCGGCCTGGACAAATACCGTCGTACAGGTTGTAGCATTCAGTACTTGTGGTCGGGGCTTTCGAGGGTGCTTCCCATAATGCATCGCCAGCGTATTTGACGACGGCCGCGGCCAGCACCGCCGACGGCTGTGGCGTCGAGCTCCACACGGTGTGACGGGTTGGGTTAGGGCTCATCGCGCGGAAGGTGCTGGGCGTGGGACCCTGGTGAGCAACGGGCAACATGACGGTGACCTCAGGCGGATGTACTCCGTACCAGACGACCCCAGTGGGTGTCTTTCATGGCCAACCTGAGCCACTGCCTGGCCCCCACAACAAAAGTAGCCTGTGCCCCGTCCTGGCCTCCCCAGAATACTGTGTAGAATTTCTGGTCCTGAATCTCAAGAATGGTTCCATAGACTGTGCAGGCAAAGACGGCGTGTGAGGGTTGACGATGGACGTGTTGTGCCTGTCTCCTTCAATGTTGTCTCCCTGCCTCGTCGTTGGCAAGAGGTGGCTGGGCCGGATGGTGAAGCCCGATTCAATCACTTGCAAAGTGATCCATCCATCCACTCGCTCCCTGGCGGACCACGGGCAATAAGCCAACGTCGTATCAGAAAGCGGTTTCTGTGCGTGGCCCAGCCACCACATCGCCGGCACAGCCACCTGACTGGGGCCAGCAGTACCACAGTAGTGGCCGGAGCGCCCATGACTGGCGCAGGAGCGACGAGATTGAGATTGATTGATCGAGCAGGTGGTTGATTGGCTTGTCGCTTTGGGAGCATGGTTGATTGATTTCCTTGTCAGCACTGAAAATTGAGACGTCGCATCAGGCGGCCGGTGCCCAGGGTCGATGACTGAGACGGATGACTGTGGATTTCACGAAGAGGAGACTCTCGCAAGATGACGCCAACTTGAAGACGTGGATGCAGGAAAGGTACGTTCTCAGACGGTATGGCACGGTACGCGGCCTGGGGCAAGCTGCCTGCTGGATTTCCTAATCGGGCCAGGCAGGGTCCTAGCTGTGCTTTCCTTTCCAATTGAGCCTGGAGTTCCAGAACGTTGGTGGGTAGGTACCTAGGTATACTGATACAGAGGAACCAAACACACTTGCACCGAGCTTTGGGACTGTTAAGGAAACACTTGGAATAATATGAAGGAAAAAAAGGAAAGAGAGATAAAAAAAAAAACGGCGACACGGCAGCTGAAGGCAATTGCACCCAAGCTGGCCTCATGTACCTCGTACACAGCAGACTGGGTGGGGAAGGTGCTGGCGCCCCCAGGTAGGTACCCAGCCGGGGCAGAGCAGCTGGACCTGGTTGATTGACGAGTGCTGTCAAGACGTGTGCCAGAGGAGGAAGCCTCTCCAAAAACGTGGCAGAATGAATGCCTAGCAATTTGCTGAAGACTGTGACTTCAATCTAAAATGTCCTAGGAGTCTGGTAGAGACCCAATGCAGTTGAATTGATGATGGCCTCCAGGGCTGAGGTGCTCGGTACTCGGTACATGCAAGACCACTGCTGCTATACATGTGTACTACATCAGGTACCTTGCCTCTGCGACAAGAGGAAGCTGCAACGGGAACACCTCGAGCTCTCGAAGCTTTTCCACGCTAGGACAACGCTCGAGCCATTCTGTGCTCCCTGTCCTAAATGGCTAGCTACCTGTGCTGGAGACTTGAGATTGACACAGACAGAGAGAGAGATGGATGAGAACAAAGAAAATTAAAAAAAGATTGTCCCCTACCCGCCTTCCTACACCAATCAGAGCAAAGAAAGCAGTGACTTGAGGATACCACCTTCCCTTGTCCATCTTCATCAATCCATCTCTTAGTGCTGGTGCACCTGATTAGTCAGCCGATCTGAACCTCTCGGCCGATAGGCTGCCTGTCTTGCTGGGGTACAAACTGCAGATTGGCACAAGTACCTGCGACAAATTCAACCACGTCCTTGCACACCAGACTGACTACACCGCACACTACACACTACACACTGCAATCAACCATAATCAACCATACCCTACACGGACGGCACTCATCGTGGCCAACAACTGCCTGGATTTGGTACCTTGATCCAAAAGGATACATGAGAGTAAGTACAGTACAACAACCATCCACTTTGTCACTCAACCCATTCATTCAATTCACTGTCCATCCACCCTTTCACCCCTTCACCTGTTCAACCTGCCTGGTCAACCTGCCTGGTCTCTGCGTCTGCGTCTGTGTCTGCGTCTGTGTCTGCGCCAGTGTCGGGCTGGTCGATTGCCTCTTGTTACCGCCCTTTTGCTGCCTGCTGTATCCTGCCCTGCTCCTGGCTCCTGGCTCCTGGCTCCTCGCATCCGCAGAGCCGCATCTCCCATGTATGTACCAAGTACATTCTACGACATCCAGCATCGACAACCAGCACCAGCACCAGCATTGATATTGGCATCCGACACAATGCCCTCTGGACTTGGACTGGGGCCATGACAATGATCATAATCATGGCCACCCACTGCGACTTTTGCGTGGCCCTCCCCGTTTGACAGTCAGCGGCCCGCCAACCAGAAATCTCAAGAACGGTTGACGGCCTGCCCCATCCTCACTCTGAGAAGCAGGAAATGCTTGCTGCTCGCCTCGCCTCGTCTTCTGGACAGGTGACATGGCAAGTCCTTCTCTGGTTTCGCCTTGGGCCCAGCACCAGCACCCACCAGCAGCAGCCCAGCAGCAGCCCAGCAGCAGCCACGGCTCGCAGGCGTGTCCTTTGTCAGGTCATTGGCGTCGTCAAGGCTGGCAAGTGCAGACGGAGGCACCTCCGCGCCAGCACTAGTCGCCCTCGCCCTCGCCTGATTCGATGTTGAACATTTCGGGGGCCAACGCCGGCAGAACCGCTAAGCCCTGGCAACATCGCACCACACCATCAACACCACGTTAATATCTGCTATGCTGTGCTGTGCTATGCCATGCCGACAAGACCAACGAGACGGAAGAACACCAACCTGCATCTTGACGAGACGAGCACCAGTCCTGCTTCAACACTGCGCAACTCCAACAATAACTCCGACACACAACTCTACACACGGCTCGGCACGGCACGTCACGACAACGACACGACACGACACGACTCAACGAAGACCTTTCCCGATCATCCCGCCGATCGGCCTGGCTCTCGCATTTTCTGCCGTCTGCCTTTTCTGCCGCCCCTCCCCACCCCCCGGTCGTGTCAGAGCCAGCCGGAGCCAACCATCACCGCCTGCACCCCACAAAAAAGTCTGCCGTCGCCACTTTATTTTTTTTCGGCCCTGGGAGATTCTGTCTTCTATTTCTGTTCTGCCCGCCTACTGAACCGAGCCCTGCCGCCCGAACTGCAGCTGCGCTCAATCCCAAACCGTGTTGGACCAGGGCTTTGCTACCAAGCAGGGGCGCCTTCTTCCCGTGAGTTGGGGGTGTGTAGGGCGCGGTGAGACGGAGAGAGGGCGAGGTTTAGACGAAGGAGGGCATTAGGCAAGAGAAAAGTCCAGAAAAAAAGAAAGAAAAAAAGGGAAGACAACAGACAAAACACACACATACACACTGGTACTTGAGGACTTCCAGGGTGCATCGGCCACAACCGGCCATACCGTGCCGTACCCCCAGCCAGTCTTGTCAGATACTACACTACACCACCTGCAAAATTGGATCGTCCTCGCCTGCGCCTCATGCAGATGCAGGCGCCACCGGCACCCATGGCAAGCTATCCTAGCTTTCCGTCTGCGCTCGAGCCGCAGAAACCCCAGCAGCCAGGACAGCTCGCACCACAACCACCAGCGCCTCAGCACCACCAGCTAGGTTATTACTTTCCGGTGGGCGAGTTTCTTGTCAATCTCGCAGCCACTGAAGCCGGCCCCGGCCCTGGCCCTGGTCAACATTTCAATCTCAGTGGCAACCCCGATGCCGATCTGGGTGCCCTAAACCACACTTACTGGCCTGCCCACGTCGCCAACAGCCCGTCCTTTCCACCTCCATCCTCCGTGCCACAGGAAGAAGTACTTCGCCATCTCACCAAACCCAGCCTTCATCATCATCCGGTCGGTCAGCACAGCGCGACACTGCCTCGCTCCCAGGGCTCCCTCTGCCCTTACACACTCTCCGTTCTCTTCTATCACCACCCCCTTTCTTCTCTTGCTCTCTCACGCGTCCTCAATCGTCCTCTCGTTGTGCGCGCATCTGGCAATCAAGCGGCACCACATACGTACGTACGTACATCTGGCTGACAGTCTGCGCGACGCGCAACCAAAATTTTAGGCGATGCAGCAGTGGCAGGTCGGCCCCATGCCGGGCAACTACGCCCAGGCGTACCAACAGCCCAACTCCACCAACCACACAGATGGTTTCAAGTGAGTAACTACCCGCCTCTCTTGTACCTCCCTCGTATCGAGCACTCCCCCAGCAGACCACCACCCGTCCAGGTGTCATTCTCCCCCTACTTCCCAATCCCCCCAGTCGCCATGTCCTGAGAGCTCGATTCGCAAGGAAAAGCCAAGCTCCAGCTCCAGCTCCCGCCCCAGCTCCCCAGCTCCCGCTCCAGTGCTCGTGCTCCCGCTTGTCCCCCCTACTGCGCCAGCTCGTATTCCACATGTTACTTTTCTTCTTCTTCTCATTCGTCGCGCCTTGCGCCTGCTTCTGCGCCCAAGGCTGGCTGGCAGTCCCGCCATGCAATTCTGGGTATACTCTCAAAGCAAGCTCTCCCTCTCTCGTCTTAAATGGGCTGCCGGCCTCGACCAGGTCAGACCAGATCAGACCAGACCTGTCACTGCCAAATGGGTTCTATGATCTATGGACTCGGAGCTCTGGACGAGAAGCAATTACGGTTTGACCGTCGACAGGCTCGGCCGAAAAGTTTGCTTGCGTGCGTTGCATGCCTTGCCGGCTGAATTTTGCTCTGTCCAAGTGCATCCCCTGCCAATTGGGACTGAGGCTTGTGCCATGGAACCCCGAAGGGGGAGAACCTGCTCGGTGGCTTGCGAACAGGTCCCGGGTACCTTGGGAGGGTCTCTCTGTCTGACCGCCTGCCGTCCTCGCCCTAGCGGGTTGCCCTGTTCGTTTTCCTGCCCTGTCCAGCCTGCGTCCCATCTGATCTGAGATATGTACCCTATGTACCCCGTCACATATCTCGCTTGTCCCGTCCTGATCCCTCTCCGTTCTCTCACTCTGCTCACCTCCTCCCTCCGTGCCGTCATCATCCTCCACACCTACCTCTCCCTGCCTGGTCCTCCCCCCCTCCCTACAACGTTTGTCACGAACAAGCATGGGCATGACACCAGACCGTGGGCGACGCAGGAAAGCACTCATCACCGCATAATCCTCAGACACGGACAAGCTGCTCTCTCTCTCTCTCTCTCCATCGCTGTCAACGCCGCCGGGCAAAGTCAGGGTCAAAGGGCGCCTCAGGCTGTCAGGTATCGATCGATATCGGGCGTGTGTGTCTCTGTCGGTACCGGGACTGCCTCCAGTAGCATACAAACGCTGGAGCCGTTGGGACCACCGGAACCTTCCCATTGTCGGGATAGTCCCCACAGTTGGCAAAACTCCAGTCCCAGTCCAAGCCCAGGTCACCCCCCGCGGATGAACGAGCCCAGCTCGCGCCCAAGCTCCCTGCCCCCCTGCCCCCAGCCTCCCACCCCCCCCCCCAAAATAACCAGCCTAGAGCTGTTTGTTCCCGCGTTCGCGCCTGCTCCACCATTCCACAAGGTCCCGGCCGACCCACGGGTTCCCAAGCTTTGAAGGTCGGGCTGAGGCGGCGGTTGCCCTGCGTGCTGTGCTTGCTTGCTTGCTTCTTGCTGAGGCTCCCTCTTCCCCTTCCACACACAACAACCCTGTGTGTACCGGCTCCGACTCTTGACTCTACATCTACATCCACATCTACTTCACTACTCTACCTCTACCTCCGCCTCTTGTCTCGCTACCTCTGCCGAATACATCCTCGTCCTTGACCCCCGGACCCTCTTTTGATACCTCGACCGGCGATTGCTGTCGGTCTATTGTTCACGTCATCCTCCGCGTCTCGCGTTCTCTCTTGTTCCCTCCCTCGCCCACGCACGCACCCAGGCTGTTTGCTATCTATCGCGCCTCGCTACTTGCCTGCTTTGTTTGGTCCACTCGACGCGACATCCCCCCACCCTCGGGGTAATTCCTCGTCTTTAACCGCCTTAACTGCACCTTCCCATCCTCGTCTCGTCAAAGTCTCCTCAATGAAGAAGCGAAACGAGCTCCAGCCGTCATGGCCGCCTCAACCCCAACAAGCGATGCCGATGCAGACGCAACAACAATCGCCTTTTGCTAACACGCCTGCTTGGGGTTATAGCGCCCAACACCAGTATGCTCAGCCCGACATGAACCGCCGCAACGATTCCATGGACTACAGGACATATGCCGCCGCCCAACCACACGCCCAGGCCGCCCAGGCACAGGCCCAGGCCCAGGCACAGGCACAGGCCCAGGCTCAGCACCATCAGCAGCAGCAACAACAGCATCACCCGAGCGCGATTCAGCCCCCGATCCCCGTGTCGCAGCACGCTGCTCAGCAGCAGCAGCACGTGCCGCAGCACGTTCAGCATCCCCAGCATGTTCAACAACATCCGCAGCAGCAACAACAGCAGCAGCAGCAGCACGCCCAGCACCTCGCCCAGCAGCCCCAGCAGGGTTCGCCGGCCCAGCAGCACGTCCAGCAGCAACACGTCCAGCCGCAACACGTCCAGCCGCAACATGTCCAGCACGCGCCGCAGTCGACCTCTGTCCAGCCCCAACAGGTCCATCAGCAGCCTCCGCAGCAGCCGACCCCCCAGCCTGCCCCGGCTCCGACCCCGGCCCCGGCTCCCAACAGGCGCAAGCGTGCCGCACCAGCGCCCGCTGCGCCGACTCCGACCGCCCCGGTGGTGGCCCCTCCACAGCCTGTTCAGACCCCCGTTCAGCAGGCCCCCCAGATCGCGACACCCGTTCCCGTGCCCACGCCTCCTGCTCCGATAAACGTCCCGACGCAGCCTGCTACCCCTGTCGACAACGCCCAGCCCGCCGTGCAGGCCCCTCCGGCCAAGAAGAGCCGGACGAATACACCATGGACGCCAGCGGAGGAGCTGCGCCTGAAACAGATGAGGGACTCCGGTTCCAGCTGGGCTGAGATTGCCAAGGTATGCCCTTTGATGCTAGGCGGGGAACGCATTGGTCGTGGGAGTCAACCGCTGATTACTTTGTCCCACAGACCTTTCCGGCGAGAACGGAGGGCAGTGTCAAGAAACACTGGTACAAGGACATGCATTACGCAGAGTTTGCCGAGGATGAGGTACGCGGCGCGAGCGCCCCGGCGACAACCCTTCCCCCCAATGCTACGTGCCAAGCATGCTGACTGTGAACCCTGCAGAGCGCGGCGTTGATGAGTGCGATCAAGGAGTACGAGAACAACAAGTGGAAGGTTATCGGACAGAAGGTTGGCAAGCCTGCAAAGGCTTGCGAGCAGTATGCCAAGGAGCACTTTCCAGGTAGGCACCCGCGGAACAATCCCCCAGGACCATCCTCGACTGGTGACGCGAGACTGACACTGCCTGTTTACAGATCTCTTCAACCCTGCGAAGCGTGGCTAGGAGCCGTCACCACAACAACCAAGTGTGGCGAAGAATCGCGAGGCTGGGAAGAGTCCCACACCCCTCAGCACGAATCCAAAGCCGGACCCGAATCTACACCATCCTGTACCCGCTCTACCTGTCTTTTCAAGTCCGTACAGCCAGCGCCCACGCAGCCATGAGCCCCAGAGCTCGGATCCCAAGCCTCCACACCCGCAGTCGGAGAGTCAGCTTGGGACCCCGGCGGCGATGGACCCAGACCGTCGCACGTAGCCTGCTGGGGTTTGACAGCACCTGGGATTGTGTTGTCTCACCAAGCCCCCCCCCCGGACGCCCAGCCACCCGGGCGGGCTGTGCTCCGGTTGGCTTCGTACCTTGTTGACCGTTCTGAACACCGAATCATCGCACGTGCCTTTTGAAGGAGCGAGGAGCTGGCTGTTGGGCGCTTGGGGAAGGCCGACGCAAGAACCGTGACGATATGCACCCCTTAATGCCTCGATGACGTTTTTGTGTCTGTATGTGTGTGTGTCTGTGTGTGTGTCCAGGTTGGGCATGTTTTCTTTTTCTTCCCTCTTCTCTTCTCGGCGTCGGCTCGATGGGCGAGGTTTCCTTGTCACGATTGGTCCTTGGTCTTTGGTCAACATCATAGCCCATGCTCTCTTATTATTTTCATGGGGACAGAATCCATGTGCTGCAAGTCTCGAACATATCCAAAGCAATGCGTGGTCGGCACGGCAAGGCGCGTGGGTGCAACATAATCACATAACCGCGCATTCACCAACGAACACTCACACTCACACACGGAGCTTTTCCTGCGGCGTTGTAGGTCTCTGGACGAGCAGGATGGAGGAGATGGGGAGGTGGGGACAGCGACGGGTGGCCTGGTGGGATCTTCTGACCAAAGGCAGGCGACCCGAGGAGGGAGTGGTAATTATGTCGGTGAAAGATGGGGCTCTGGCTTCTGGCTGGTGGAGGAGGGTGGCATGGGAGGTTGGCAAGTACTATTTTGTTACGGATGTCGAACAGGGGGAAGGGGAAACTGGCTGCGGGGAGATTGTGATGACTGGCTTATTCTTACGAAAGGCGGACGAGGTGGTGGACTCGTTTTGATGAAGGGAACCTTTATACCCCCGGCCAATATACTGCTTGAAATTCCTCTGGCAATGGCCTCGTGTGTTGAGCACCGCTGTGAGGGTTGATGATGCGATGTTGTGTCGCACGTGACGGGAGGTGCAGGCAACCCAAACTGAAGATTGGTTCTTGGGAGCGGAACTGAGGGCATGGTATGTAATGTACGTACATGTTATATGTACAGTACAGTGGTCTGCGGCATAGTAGAGTAGATATAGTAGGTACATGAGGGACATGTCAATGGACGGCGTTGGACCTTGTGGGTTCTTGCAGGTGGCCCACGGCCCAGGAGTGTGGGATGGGATGGGACGGGCTTGGCCCGGACAGGGGGGGGGCGAAGCTATAGCCAGGCCAGGCCAGGCCAGGCCGGGGTGGTTGGGCCGAAGTACTGTGTACCGGCAGGATGAGGTGGATGGCGGCAGGGTTTGATGATGATGATGACGACGACGACGACGGTTGCTACTCTCTCGACATGGACGAGACCGGACTGTTGCCTTTGGGTGCCTACAGTCCATACCCGTGCAAGCCAGACACGATAGCTAGTTGTGCTGTGGGAGTTGGGTTTCCTCTGTATGTATCTAGGTATTTTAAGTGTCTCTACCCAATTAGGCTGTCCCGGTGTTGTGGAGCCATGGCGTACTTCAAGTGTGTAAAGAAGCTAGCAAGGGAAG
This sequence comes from Diaporthe sp. PMI_573, assembly GCA_021399435.1. NCBI lineage: Eukaryota > Fungi > Ascomycota > Sordariomycetes > Diaporthales > Diaporthaceae > Diaporthe > Diaporthe sp. PMI_573. The sequence goes on from JAJTUP010000004.1 coordinate 134,665, forward strand.
AAGCAGTGTACTGTCACGTGTGCTGCAATGCATGTGAAAAGATGGTACACTAGGCACTGACTGGACTGTAAGTCTGTACTTGGTGTACGGTGTTGATCGAATTGTGACGCTGCGATACATTGTACTTGGGAGGTACGGCTCAGGGTCTGAGCACTTTGAGCCACTGTGGAGAGAATATGGATACTGAGTAAGAGATATAGGTGCGGCGTTTATATTGTGGTATCGGCGTCGGGACAAGGAACAAGGGCCAAGAGAGGAGGACTTTGGTATGAACATGGGCATGGACATGGATGGCAGAGATTGAGGCGGAGATGAGGGTGATTGATGATGGGCAGATGAAGAAATGGCAGAGAGAGAGAGAGACAACAGCCAGACCAGACGGGCCAGACGGGAGCACAGGTCAGCTGGACAGGCACTCACCTATTGGTCAATTGCTGTGGGCAGACTCGTGTCATGTGTTTGTTCCCCGGCAGTGTCGTGCCGTCAAAGCTTCCAGTCAGGTGCTGGGCAAACAAGCTCACCAAGGTTTCGGCTGTGGGTGATCTTTGAGGGGGAGGGGCGCCAATTGGGTTTTGCACAGATAGATGCAGGTTCATGTTCATGTTCATGTTCATGTGCAGGTGCAGGTGCAGGTGCAGGTGCAGGTGCAGGTGCAGGGGCTGGTGCAGTTGCAGGACCGTTTTCCCTAGCATTTATCTCTTCCTTTTTTCTTTTTTGATGTACATATATGAGTTGAGGTATTATAAGTTTACAGCACAGCAGTCAGTCAGCCGATGGACCGGGTCCCCACACACACCCCTTCTATAATCCCCCCTTCTCCCTATCCTCACATTGGCATGTCCTCTGGCCACCCTGCCAACCTCCCCCGTGGCCTTTCCTCAATCGAGTCAAGCTCCCTTTCGTATCGAGCTCCCGGTGTGGGCCAAGCAGGGAGTTGGTTCGTCGATCCTCGCGTCCTTGTTCTGGGGGAAGGGGGGTTAGTTCAGTCTCTTTCCCCAGGGGTCTCCCCTTTCAGCCTTTGTGGATTGGAGGAATGGGCGCGTCAATGGGTGGATGAATGGATGGGATGGATGGATGGACGGTTCGGTGTTTTTTTTCCCTGGGTGATAATGCTCTGCTGTTATTTTCCATTCTTCGCCCCCCGCCCGTCGTACTTTTTGTCGGCTGTTGGATGCTTGGTTTGCCGTCTCCCTTCGTCAACACTCATCCTCATCCCACATCGCCCTCACTCTCGTTATTGCGTACCACGCACGGCCAGTCGTTGAGTCACTCAGTTGTCAAGACAGAGTGGACAGATCCAGCTCAGAACACCCTCGTTTTAGATCACGGCCGACTGTGCCTTCTCATCCAGGCGACACCAAAAAGGCAGTCAGTCAGTCAGTCACACCTGCACCTGCAATTGCAGACCAGTAGTGTTACTTGCTGCTTGCCTTCCCGCACCAGCGTCACGCCACGTCCAACCACAACAGACACACATCGCCAATCATCGCCAGCTGCAAGACATATCCAAACATGCTGCCATCACTTCTTCTCCCCGTGGGGTCCGCCCTCCTCGCCGCCTCCTCCGCCCTCGCAGCCAAGTGTGGCAGAGGCAGTGCCTGCTCCGAGGATGAGCCCTGCTGCTCGCGTGAGTAAACCTGCCAAGATGCCTTTTTTATCTGCCGTGGCTGACACAGACATCGGCAACCTGCAGAGTATGGCGAGTGTGGCGTCGGCGCGTACTGCCTCGGCGGCTGTGACCCTCGCTTCTCCTTCAGCCTCGACAGCTGCGTCCCAGAGCCCGTCTGCCAGTCCCGCTCCCTCTCCATGGACTCCCTCGACCGCGTCCAGTCCATCGAGAAGTACCTCGGCGACCCCTCCGAGGCCGACTGGGTCTCGTCCGGCGACCCCCTCGTCTACAAGGACAACGTCCTCCTGACCATGCCCGCCTACAAGGCCGGCACCGTCCTCGCCTCCACCGTCTACATGTGGTACGGCAACGTCAAGGCCAGGATGAAGTCCTCGCGCGGCAACGGTGTCGTCTCCGCCTTCATCCTGCTGTCCGACGTCAAGGACGAGATCGACTTCGAGTTCATCGGCGCCGACCTCGAGACCGTCCAGACAAACTACTACTACCAGGCCAACCCCGTCTGGACAAACTCGAAGAACATCACAGACCTCTCCGACACGTACCAGAACTTCCACGACTACGAGATCCAGTGGACCCCGGACCAGGTCGTCTGGCTCGTCGACGGCAAGGTCGGCCGCACCCTCAAGAAGACCGACACATGGAACGCCACCACCAACCAGTTCGACTTCCCCCAGACCCCCGCCCGCGTCCAGCTCTCCATCTGGCCCGGTGGCAACTCCACGAACTCGGAGTACACCATCGAGTGGGCCGGCGGCGCCATCGACTGGAACTCCGAGGACATCCGCAACTACGGCTACGACTTTGCCACCTTCAGCGACATCTCCATCGAGTGCTACAACGCCACCTCGGCCCCCGGCACCAACAAGGGCAAGGGCTACTACTACAAGGACGCCGCCGGCACAAACGACACCGTCGTCGACGGCGACAAGCCCACCGTCCTGGCCAGCCTGATGGGCACCGGCACCGACATGGAGGCCGGCGCCAGCTCCGCCTCGGCCAGCAGCTCCGCCTCGGGCGCGAACTCGGTCCCCGGCGGCACCAGCGGCACCGGCAGCGGCGTCGGCAACGTCGTCGGTAGCGACGGGAGCGGCTCCGGCTCCGGCAGCTCTGGCGGCAGCTCCACCTCGAGCAGTGCCGACTGCGCCGCCACCGGCTTCACCGTGGACTGCAACAACGACTCTGGCAGCGGCAGCAGCAGCAGCGGGGCCGCAGGTGGCAACGACAAGGTCTTCGGGGCCAGCGCTTTCGCGGCCATCGTCGCCTTTGTCTTCCTGGCCTGGCTGTAGGATGATTGCGCGCCGCCGGGGTAACCTGCGCGCGACACGACACGACACTCACGACTCTCGAGTATTTAATTCTCCCCTCCCATGCCATCATTCCCGATCACGACGCAACGCAGCCCCCTTTTCCAGCCTTTTTCTCCTTAGAATACCACTTCGTGTACGGGGCTTCCCGCCTTGTTTGATATATCATTTTTTAGTCTACCAATAGTGCGGCCCGGATACCTTCCCATCCAGGGCGTATTCACTTCTCAGAAGACTCATGGGGCAGAGGGGGGGGGGGCAAGAGGTATGGTGTCTGCCAGCAGTAATGGAGGAGGGCACGTCGATTTTACACGGCTACATGTCTGGGAAAAGGGTCATGAGCAGGGAGAAGAAGTCCAAGTAATGGCCGATGAACGGCCGCCCGCTCCTTTGAACAATATTGAGGGAACGAAGCAGTCTGCTGAGGTGGACGGGCCCACCAGGGGCCCCGCTGTACATAGAGTGAGCAGGTCTAAAAGGATACAAAGACTTGTCAATGAGCGAGTTTGACCTTAATACCAGTCTCATTCTGGTCAGTTTCTAATGAGACATGGCTGAAGTGGTGTAGTTATCGACATCTGCGTACTCGCGCCGAGTACATGCCTCGGAGGTGGTCAAGAGACCGCGATCGAGGTTTGCCGCCTGAGCATCGCTCGGCTTGCGCGGGAGCTGCCACGGTTTGTCCGCCGTCGCAGTCATGCTTGATATTGTCGCCCTCGCACCTCTATAAACTTGTTCCATGACCGCTACGGGGCAAGAGAGAAGCATCCATGTAGAGGTCTCGCTTCGCAGCCAACCAAGAACCTTGGGAGGTCATGAATCGAAACCATGCGTGCGTTACTCAGCTCGGTATGTTATTCATATAGGATACCACATGCAACGCTGTGCCTAGATGACTTTCGGGGCCGCTTCAGAGGATAAACCAGTATTGCCATATGAGAATATCGGCTTCCGCTGCTGCTCCTGTTTCTGCATCAACCGTCAAAACGCCACGTTTACGAACTTCCAACGGTACCCAAGTGGACCTTGAGCGGCACGAGCATACCATGCACCAAATCAACAGTCAAGTCCCAAGGACAGCGTGGCGGATATCTTGGTCCTAAAGCTGCTGATAGATCAATATGGATACAATTACTCACCCAGGTTATTGACTGAAAGAAAAGAAGGCACATATGAACGAGCGTTCACGAGTGAGACGGAACAGAATTTTTGGACTCATAACTTTGGGTTTGGCAAAGAAGTCCCTGAAGAAGGAGCAGAGAAGCCTCAAACTTCTGAAGGATTCCGCATTACACACCACACGAGCATAGAGTATGTACGATCAGCCACAGAAGTAGCACCTTGATGGAAACAACCCGGTTGTTACAAGTACGTGCATAGGTAGTCAGACTACATACCTCAAATGTCAGAGATCAGGAAAGCGTGGGTGATCTGTCCCAAGACCACTCATGTATAGGTTTGTGGCTCAATCACAGCAGCGGGGAACTCAAATCTCGGCAGTATTTCACAAAAAGAACATCTCTCGCGCAGTACTTGGCAGCCCTGGAGATCCTGCACATTGTCAAAATGAATATCCCAGACGAAATACTTACAGTATCGTATGGCACCGGCCCCGATGACCACAATGATATCTGGAGGATTCCTGGTCTTACCACCCAGTCCAGCCGTTATATTTACATAGAATTGAAAATCCTGGGCCACAAGATGCCCCCCAACTCGCTTAGGAGCCGAATGCTTTTCATGTTTCAAACACGCGCCGTGACTAGCCCAAAGCCAACCATCCTGTATAATCATGGACGGCAATACCTGCGAAACTTGTGTGATTGGAGCACTCCATCTTGATGGACTGCAGCTTGGTGGAGAGCGAGGTCACGGTTGCCAGGCCCTTGAAGCTGACCTTTGCCTCGGCGCTGGCCACCGTCTCGACCGCCAAGTAGACCTGTTTCCCGGCGGCGTCGGCCGCCGTGAGCGGCTTCTCTGCCACCTCGAACAGCTCCTCGACCGAGTTGCGGTAGGTCATGAAGGTGACCGAGTCCAGGGCGTTCAGCATCCACGAGTCCATGGCCTCCCCCGTGAGAGGGTCGGACATGGTGTCTGCCCAGAAGGGCAGGTCAGCTGCGGCGGCGATGCCGTGCGATCTGGCGAACGAGGACACGCTCGTGACGATGCTCTCCCACGCGGGGATAAATGTACCGAGCATTGACTGCCAATCGCCCAAGGACCACAACTGTGCAACCGCCCCAGTCAGCGCCGCATCAACATCACGAGTTGTCTTCGGGTTGGGTTGGGTAGGGTGTGGCACATACTTCAACATCCATGTGGATGCCCGAGAATTTGGCGTTGGCCGAGGCGTTGCCCTGGTACTGGTCGATCCACTCGAGGTTGGACTGCAGGCTGGGCGTACCACCGCCGAGGATCCACTGGGCGTTCCCCATTAGTGCCTCCACTACTATCCCGCTGGCAGTGCACTGCTGGATGAAGTTTCCAAAATATGAGTTGTCTATGTCGGCATCGACGTGCAGGTACGCCCTCTGCAGGCCCTGTTCCTGGGCGAACGTGAAGAACTGTGACGTCTCAGCGGCATCTGTGATGAAGGTCGTGTTCCAGATCCAGGTTGCCAGGGGCGCCCTTGTTTGTGTCTCGGCCTGCCTGGATTCGGGAGTCGACGGGGCGGCCACCGGCGACGCTGCTGTTGTTGAAGAGCTGGAGGCAGACGTCCTGCGAATGCACAGAGATCTCGAGAGCGACGGCCCCATGGCGACGAGAGCGAGCGGAAGCGAGAGTTTCATCGCCGGGAAAGTTGAAGTGAGTAGCAAGGTGGGCGTGGAAGAACGAAAGAATGGCAAAAAAGATCTGGGCCAGCAGACTGGGGCCGTGAACCGGCGACCTCGAAGGAGTGGATTTGACAGGCTACGGTGCCGTTTGCTGGAGCAGTGCAGATGGAGGCAACCAGCCTCGGAATGAAAGAGAATTGCAAAGGAGCGGCTGGGGAAGTCTAACTAGTCAGTCAAAGGACTGGCCCATGATAGTGATGGGGGTGGGTGTTGGGGCCTATATGTACAGTATGCACACTTGAGCAACCCGTAGACAAATTGCCAAGCAAGACTACATGCATTCGTCAGAGCCTTAGAACAGACAAGGAAGGGCACTGGCCGAGACATGAGCCGTAGGCGGGTGACGGGCTGGCGCGTTTACTTGTACATGTATGTATGTACTTGCTGCGCTCTGCGAGCATTGAGATACCTCGTTGCTCAATTACAATTTAATATCCGGGGGTTGATTTTGGAACCCGCCCGGGAGTCATGGCAGTACACACAGTATGTATGGATACATGCAAGACGCGGACTGCGACCTCAGCGGCGGTGGACTCTGCACTTGCAACTGGGGCTAATCTTCTTCTTGCTTGTGCCTGTGCTTTGAGCATTTGCATACAGGATGTCGGCCCCTCCAGCGTGACCTAGCCAAGCTGACAAGTCAAGAAGCTCATCCTGGTCCGGCCCACAGGCGTGCGTGGACCAAATTTCAATCCGTGGCGAAGAGGCTGCCGCCCGCTCCACGTAGCACAACCAACAGCCTATCCCGAGGGGGGGAATTCCAGATTCAAGGGTCATGCGGCGCTTGCTGAGACAACCGCATCATTTGGGGGCGGGCAGTCGGGCACCCCCACAGATGCGCCGCGAAAGCTTCTGGTCCTCGAGGTTCTAGCCGCATTCACGTGGGTGCCGCGGGTATGCATTCTCACCCAGGCAAGGGATATCGAATAGAGTCGTCGTGGCTTCACGTGGGCAGCCTCGTCGGACAGTGGAAATGCAACATTGGACTACAAAGCTTGAACTTTTGTTCCGAAAAGAAACCACATATAAGCTTCGGACGGAACTGTGACCAGGGTTCAACCCGCAGTAGACGACGTTGCAGTAGGCTTAATCGTGAGCTCCCTGGCAGCCTGGGCGCTGCTAGTATACATAACGTATATTATCAGCGAGCGCCCCATATCACCGAGCGCCCCACACCCCTACCCCCCCCAAACAACTATCTTCAAATACACTACAATAATACTAGGAACCAACTATAATTACATCAGAAACAGCTGAATCTGAGGATTCTGCAGCCTCCCAGCAAGTACGCGCATTATGGCCAGGCTTGCCACACACACTACAGCACCGAACCTTCGTACGAACCCCCCCTGCACTACTACCTTCTGGCTGTGTATCTCCTACTACCTCCCCACCCACAGCCTTCTGGGCCAGTAGATCCTGTGCATCTTGTACAGTAAGTGATCCTCCAAGCTATACGCGTGTTCTTTTAGCTCTCCGGCGCTTGCTTAGTGCCTTGTTGGCCTTGCGGAGCAAAGAAACCTCTAACCGAAGGAGAGCAACCTGGTGCATTACAGCTATAGTACCCTTAGTAAGTTGATCTACAGCAGCCAACATCAAAGTCGGAGAGCTGTTTTGATGGTTGGCAATGCGAGTCTTGATAAGTGTTGACTGCGATTCGGCTTCTTGGGGGTTATACAATATCTGGAAGACCCAAGATTGTAGAGTGCTAGGCTGTAAGGTTGAGGGTATTGGCATACGAAGCCGTATATCTAGGGTAGAAAGTACCCTCTCTGGATCGTACGGCACTAGGCCAGCCCCTGCAAAGCTACCCTGTATATTGCTCTCTGTTATAGAAGCAAAGAAGGCCTTGCGGAAGGCACAGAGGAACTCAAGCTTGCTGACATGGTTGATTTGCATGCATACTAAGTCCTCAATCAGGCAACCGTACGCCTGTTTTAACGGCCTAAAACAGCTAATATTAAGTGGCTGGCACTTGTGAGAAGAGTGCGGAGGCATACAGAGTGTGATAATATTGTTCTGCTTACAGTAGAGCTTGAATTTGGTCGAGTGGTGGCTTTTATGGCCGTCGAGGATTAACAACTGGTATATGCCCTTTAAACGGGATTTTGTATGGTAGTCAAAGTACTTGATCCAATCTAGGCCTACTTTATTGGTAGTCCAGCCATTGTCGGTAGTTCTAATATACTAGTCGGCTGGAATATTGCACTCAGTATACTAGTTGGCAAGGTGGTACTATATAGCGAAGATAATAAAGGGAGGGATAGCCTAGCCGAGGGCATTAACTCTCTAGATCACTGTTGCCTATTTGTAGTTGCCAGGCTGGGCTAGCTTTGCCTTGCTACGGCTATCTGAGGTTATAACTACCATACCTGCACAGATAACACCCATTATAAACCCAGTCTCGTCAAAGTTGTAGATATTGTCATCTACAATACCATACTTAGCCTTAGTGTTCTATATAAGTGCAAACCACTTGCTAATAACCTTTAGATCCTTGTACTTGGCCCTCTAGTAGTTGTATCGATGTGTCTAGCGTATCCGGAGCTCTGGCTGGCGTTTGATAAAGCGGTATGCCCAGAGCTTGCCGACAGGGGGCGCGTCGCGTATATATAGCAGGTAGTTGGCCATATCTTCCACACCAGAGAGTCTAGGTGGAAATATACGCGCAACTAGCTTAACAATATATTGAATAATAGCTTGCTCTTTAGATTCGGTAAGCTTCTTCGAATTGGCTGTATAGTCGCGTCGTGTAGGCTTGCTAGCGCGTCGACGTCTCAGGGTTCTAGGGGCGACCCTGTAGATCTTAGCTGCAGCTCGTTTGCTTAGATTCTTATCATCCTGAAGTGCTTTGAGAGCCAAGATTACCGAGGCTTCTTTTGACGTAGTAGGCATCTTGGAAGGTTGAGGAAATTTGTTGTCAAGTGCAAAGGTGACGCGTCGCGTAGAAAGTGGGGCGCTCGGTGATATGGGGCGCTCGCTGATAATATACGTTAGATACGTATTTAATTACATGGGTGCTCTTAACAGTAAGTAGCACTTTATGAACAGTTCAATCCCGACATGTCCCCCGACCCGCAGTCTGTCTTCCGGCAGGAGGACCTCGGCCAATGGCAACAGCATCTGTTACCCCTGGCTAGTTGGAATTGTACATACGGGCCCCCTCATCTTCTAGTAGACTATCTGGAAGACCACCTATCTACCCCACCGGCTTGACTGGCTTGGCATATGTCGACCATACCTAGCCGACTGCCATTCTGGTCCAAGACGGTGCGGGGAGTGGGATCGCTGATGTCGATAGAGGCATGATGGTGTCATTGTGAACCCCCACACTGTGTAGCACCACGAGGGTTGCCGAGAAAGCCTTGGAGAACTTCGGGATGGCCGCCTGTTTTTGTATGTAGGAACAGGTAATAGTGGAGGGAGAGCAAGAAAGAAGGAAATCCTCCGCAGAACGGCGCGTTCGTATAAGGGAGTCTTCCGCGCACAATCCGTTCTGAAGTTTGTCCTCGACAGTCACGCTGCCCGTTCTTCAGAGCCCTCAGCTTCAAGACCGATCAACACACTGCTCCTTCAGCTTCGGATCCTTTCCTGGGGTATTCTAAGAGAGAGCAGCCGGCCGAGAGGGCTTGTCCAAAACGTCAATGACAATGCCACCTATCAAGATGTATTGGCCACTGCCTAACCTTGGCTACCTTATGGTCATCGCCGGCGCTCTCGCCTGCCAGCTAGACTTTGACAGTCCTTCTGGGGTCAACCACCTGCGCCATACTCAGCCTGTCGTCAATGCCCGCCAGGATAGCCCACTCCCTGTCCTGTCAGAGGCCGAGAGTCTGCTGGTAAATTCCTTCGATAACACGTCAATCGACAGCTGGTCTTATTACTACACGCACGGCTATCACATCGCAGGTAGCAACAAGACCATGGCCCAGTGGACAGCGGACCAGTGGTCGTCGTTCGGTGTGCCCTCGTCCCTGGCCGAGTACTGGACATTTCTCAACTACCCAATCTCTCAGTCAGTCTCACTGGAGCTCCCAAACGGCACCAGCTACTCGGCGGTCCTCATCGAGGAGACCTTGAGCCAGGACGAGACGACCTCGTATCCTAACAGTGTCCCCGCGTTCCATGGGCTTTCATGGAGTGGGCAGGAGTCGGCCGAGTACGTATACGTGGGAAGAGGCCAGCAGGTGGATTTTGAACGTCTGAAGGCTCTCGGTGTCCCTCTGGAAGGCAAGATTGCCGTGTCCAAGTACGGCGGCCCTTTCCGTGGGCTCAAGGTGAAGAATGCCCAGCAAAACGGGATGAAGGCCGTCGTCATCTTCACAGACCCGGGAGATGACGGCAACGTCACAGAAGCCAACGGGTACGCACCATATCCCGCAGGCCCTGCACGGAATCCAACAAGCATACAGCGCGGCTCGGTGCAGTTCCTCTCGCAACGGCCTGGGGATCCAACCACGCCCGGGTACCCATCCAAGCAGGACTCGCCCAGGGCTGACACCTCCGACGTCACTCCACGCATCCCGTCGGTGCCAATCTCTTGGAAAGATGCTGTGCCACTTCTTGCCGCGCTCGACGGCTTCGGAGTGCCCGGGGACCAAGTCAACCGCTCGGGCTGGGTAGGCGGCCTGAATGTCACTTACAGTACCGGCCCGGCTCCTGGCGCATTGATCTCTCTCTCTAATGAGATGGAGGACACGGTTACTCCAATCTGGAATGCTGTTGGTGTTATCAATGGGACCGACCCAGACTATACGCTGGTAATCGGCAATCATCGAGATGTAAGCAAGACCTTACAGCTCCAATAGCTTTCTCATTTCTTGCTCTCCTTCCTTTTTTCTTCTTCTTCAGACCTGTGAACTTTAAGAAATCTCCGGGCGGTCTAGAGGATTGTATTCAAATGTGCTCAACTGATGTGCCATAGGCATGGATTGTTGGTGGCGCAGCCGACCCGAACTCGGGATCAGCAGTAATGGTTGAGCTCTCCAAGGCGTTCGGCAAGCTCTTGTCCACCGGCTGGAGACCAAGGAGAAACATTGTCCTCTGCAGCTGGGACGCTGAGGAATACGGACTGTATGGGTCGACAGAGTGGGTCGAGGAATACGTGCCGTGGCTTGCGCAGACCAGTGTAGCCTATCTCAACATCGACGTCGGCGCTTCCGGACCTCGCCCGCGATTCTCGTCCACGCCAGAGCTGCACACCATCGTACAGGACGTCATGAAGAAGGTGTTGTGGCCGCAAGCAGGTTCAGATGAGCTCAACCGGACCATGTACGACACCTGGTTCGACGAGACCGGCGGAAACGTCGGCGTCTTGGGCAGCGGGTCGGACTACACAGCATTCGTGCACAACGGCATCAGCTCGGTCGACGTCGGGTCGTCCGGAGGCGCAAACGATGCCGTCTATCACTATCAGTAGGTCCTCAACTCTCCGGAGCAGGATATTCAAGCGTGGCTGACATGATACTTAGTTCCAACTACGACAGTTATCACTGGATGACCGCCTACGGCGATCCAGGATTTGTCGTTCACAAGGCCATGGGGCAGTTCCTCACGCTGTTGGCTTATCACCTTGCGGACGATCCCGTCATCCCCCTCGACCTTCCCAACTACACAACCCAGCTGCGGTCTTATCTGGCGGAGCTGCGTGCCACGATCACCGAGGCTGGCGTAGAACTGGACGTGGGCCCCCTGGCGGCTGCTATCGACACCTTCGAAGCTTCGGCCAACAAGATAGCTGCACTCGCAGCTGAGGCGACCATTACGGGCGACGATGTCCTTGTTGACCAAGTAAATTCCAAATATCGCGACTTTCAGCGTGGCTTCACCTCGCAGGGCGGCCTGCCAGATCGAAGCTTTTTTAAGCATGTCGTATTCGCCCCAGGCGTAGACACCGGTACGGCCCAAGTAGTAGGCTCAAAGACACAACTCAGACACTTGCTGACAGATGCCACAGGGTATGCGCCGGTCACCTACCCGGGAATCACGGAGGCGGTTGACGCCGGGAATACTTCGTTGGCGTCATCGGAGCTGCAGAGGACCGTAGCAGCCGTTGAGGCAGCCGCAGCTATCTTGATCGCATGATAATCCGCATTGACGAGATTGTCAGCGCGCAAATAGCCAGACCGTCTTGTGCTGGCCTGGGCCCAATCCAGGCTGTAGATCCGATGACTTTCTTCAAAACAAGCAGTTAGATCGTATTCAAATTCAGCTCGACGGCTTTGTAATTACTATGCATTATCATGTGTTCCGACGTGTGGTGACAGGGAGCCTCTCAACTGATTGAGTGTACGCGTAGGGAAAAGAGTCTCGAGACATGGCTTATGCAAAATTCGTACACAGTATACTGCTTCCCCTTTTTGTTCTCGCGGATATACACAGCATTGGGTTCTGGATCTTGGTAAAAGGTGGCATAGCTTGAGCATGGTCTCCTCCGCCCGGCAGATCACAATGACATGTAAGTAATTGCATCAAAAGCTTATCTGCGTCACAGTGGAGCGTTCCTTCCACCACCACCCCCCCCGGGCCCGGGGCCACAGGGCCATGGAGTAACAGTACGCCAAACGTTGAACGGCACGCACTAGAAAGTCGCACGCCAGCACGCAACGCCAGGCACTCGTGCCCAGGAGCATGGCCATGACGGTCACTCTGGGAACATTACTCGGGTCGCACTTAATCCAATCTGCCCCATCCGAAGGAGAGTCGCGCAGCATGTGGTCGTCCTCGTCCAAACCCGGCCATACCTCCTTGCTACCGCTGTCCACGTCGTTGTCGCATATATAGTGAGCGGACGTCTTATTTCCAGGGCGGTTACGAGGCTGTGGACTTAATATAAAATCGAGTCATTCAGGGGATCATTGCAGGGGCGGCTGCGGAGAACTCGGGCGGATCGGAGTGGGTAGGGCTTCTTTCACGAAGCTTGTTTCCAACTAGTTTCCACCTATCACGGCACATAAACCGGGCCCAGGGTGCGGGTCGTCGACTCGTCGCACGACTCCTGTATGTCTTGTAGTGTAGCCTACATGATATCTAATTAAATAAGAAGAGAGACGGTCATGATATTTCGATGTTCCGGTGTGAGGTCCTCCGTGACAACCGGCGACGTTCCTTCGTTTTCATACACGCATGCGTAGATAGTCATTCTTTTGATTCACCAAGAGTCTCTGGCAGATACTCTACCATCCTCCTCCAACCATACTCTTTAAAGACCCGTCTCATAGTCGTCTTTTGACCAACATGAAGCCGGTCGTCATCCTCAGCGCTCTCTTCGCCGCGGCAATTGCTGCCCCCAGCCCCGACGCTGTGGCACGCTCCCTTGCTCGCAGGAAGGCAGCGAGGGCCCAGCGGGCCCAGCACAGCAAGCCTCGCATCCTCGCTGCGGGCTCGGACTATACCGAGAACTGGGCCGGCGCAGTCCTCACAGGGGACAGCGTCACAGCGGCGTCTGGCAGCTTCCCAGTCCTTAAGGCGGCGGTGCCCACCGAGAAGGAGGCCGGAGAGAAGGAATACACTGCGTCGGCGTGGGTTGGCCTTGACGGTTACAACTGCAACGGCCTCTGGCAAGCAGGTGTTGACTCTATTGTCGAGTCTTCGGGCGAGACCTCATTCTACGCGTGGTACGAGTGGTGAGTATCCACGAGCATTCAACACCGTCTCGGTGACCCGGATCCCCTACGTTGAGTTCTGACGACGTGACATCAGGTACCCCGCCGACACGCAGGTTGTCGACCTTGGGGAGATCTCCGCTGGCGATGTAAGCTTCGTCTACTGGTGCCGCGCCGCTGCGTTATGAGGGTTCTGAGAGGCTAACGAGTTACCCCCTTTCAGGTCATCAACGTCGAGCTCACGGCGGCCAGCACAACCGAGGCGTCTGTGGTTCTGGAAAACAAGACAAACGGCAAGAAGTTCACCAAGACCGTCACCTCGTCGGATGCGCTGTGCGGCACCGCTGCCGAATGGATCCTCGAGGACGTGACTTTCCAAGACCCCAACACCGGCCTGGCCAACTTCGGGTCCGTCACCTTCTCCGGCATCAAGGCTACGGTGGGCGGGTCGAGCACCTCTTCCGTCAGCGATGCTGTTATCATGGATATCAAGGACACCGACAAGAACATCCTCACGTCCTCCAAGGTCTCCGGTTCCACTGTCGTTGTGACTTATAACTAAGTGATGAGCAGATGGCAGTTGGCGATGACACCCAAAGCCGAGCTCAGTGGCGCACATTCTCCGGGCTTCTTGTGGGTGAAAGGTCAGGTTGAGGAGAACTCTTGATGTTCAGGTGAATTTTTTTTTTTTGGAAATTTGTAGATAATTCGTCCACCTACACAGCAAATCTGAAGCGCGAGCCTGTCGTTTTGCAGGTACAATTGACGAGACGGCAGGAAGTCGGCACACGGGACGCAACCGCGTGGTGAAGAAACCCTTTGCAACCAATGTTGGCCGACTGCACGTACTGTAACTGACTAATGTAAAGCAATTTAAAGGGCAGCACTGCACGGGCATCTGCCGAGGCGAGCACCCTGACTGGAATTCTCGAGGCCTCAAGCTCACGGAGGATATACGTGTGGGTCTCGGCAGATTGGTCTACCCCGTACACACATGAATGACTGTACTGTACTTTACCACTAGTAGGCCTGGTATCGGCTGCCGGGCCGGAGGGCGGCATGGCACGCGACCGGGAGCCAAGACTCTGTCGGGCTCGGGATCGGAGTCTTTGACTCTAGTCATCAGTATGCATGTGTACAAAGGAGAGTGGGGGAAAAGTCACGGTGCCGAGGACGGGTCAGGCTAGGAGTAATTCCCTGTCGATGTCGTGACAGGGCGCCCCGATTTTCGCTCCTCGGTTGCGCTCTAGATTTGCCAATGGCGGGCGCAGAACGGAGTACTCCGCTGATCCTTTGCCTGGGGGTTTTTTTTTTCGGTCTAAGTGCGTGTGAGAGCGTGCATGAGACAGGGAGAGGGCGACAAAGAGACTTGAGATGTAGCTACAGAGACTGAGTGTGAATCGGCATGACTCCTTCATCATACACATCCAAAACTGGTTTTCTCGCAGTGCAAACTTTCACACTACTCAAAAAGTGTGACCGATTTCTCACTCCCACGTGCATCTGTCTCGTCAGCAGGACAGCACAATTGGTTCATTGGGAATCTCCCCAACTCGAAGTCCCACTCTGAACTTTAGTAGAGTTTCTTGTTCCGCTAAGAGTAATTTAGTCCGGCATCACCAAACCGCGTCCCGGTCGTCAAAGTTTAGCCTCAATTTGTCCCCTGCGGATGGTCGTGTAACAATATACAGCACGTACCCTGTTGACCGGACCCGCGTGCGAAAGTCTATTTCGACATCATGAGCACTGCCAACAACAACCAGCCTGGGCGTAAGCCTGGACTTGCCTCGCTCTCCCCTGTCCCGGATGAGCAGACCCCCTTGATTGGGACCACCACGTCACTGCAACCGGGCCCCTATAATAGATCGGCATGTGGAGACGACGACGACGACGACGGCGGCGGCGGCAACGAGGAGGATATCGACCCGGATGACTTTGACCTGCTGCTCACTCGTACGTCCTCGTACGCGACCGGGCTGCTGGGCCCAGAGGCGAACGAGACCCCGCTTCTCAGAGGTGACCGCAAATACAGCAGTAGCAGCAGGGCAGGCCGACCACCGCTCGTCTTCTCCAGCCGGCGGCCGTCTGTGACGAGCGAGGCCCTCGAGGATGAGGTGGTCGCCGAGCTGGACAGGGCACCGCCACTCTTCCTTGGGGGCATTTCTCATGGCCGCTTCTGGTGGATCTTTGGCAGCGTCCTGGCCCTTCACTTCGTCTCGTGCTTCGACGGCACCATCATGGCCTCGTCGCACCCCGTCATTACCTCCTACTTCCAGAGCTCAAACTCGGCGTCGTGGCTGTCGACCGCCTTCCTGCTCACCTCGACCGCCTTCCAGCCGCTGCTCGGCCGGCTGTCCGACACGGTCGGCCGCAAGGGCCCCTACCTCGTCACGGCAACGATATTCGCCCTGGCAACCCTCTGGTGCGCACTTGCCCAGAGCATGGCGAGCTTCATCGCCGCCCGGGCCGTCTGTGGTATCGGGGCCGGTGGGGTCATGACCCTAGGAAGCATCATCGTCTCGGATCTGGTGCCTATCGAGAGGAGAGGCGGTGAGTACCCACCCCAAGGCTGCCCCGTGCAGGGCCCTGCCGAGCCGTGTGATTTGTGTGTTGATTTGTATCTGTCTCTGTCTGTCTGTCTGTCTGTCTGTCTATCTGTGAACTGAACTGATCCATCAAACCGTGTGCAGCATACCAGTCTTATATCAACATGGTGTATGGTGTTGCATCGACATCCGGCGCCGCTCTTGGTGGCTTTCTTGCCGAGAATCTGGGCTGGCGCGCAGAGTTCGGCATCCAGGTGGCCCCTTTGCTTCTCTGTGTCGGCGTCTCGGCCATCACGATCCCCGGCGATCTTGGGATGGACGTCCAGGCCCACAAGGAGACGATGCTCCAAGCGATGAAGCAGTTCGACTTCAGAGGCTCTTTTTTCCTGACCACCTCTATCACCTTCCTCATCCTCGGCCTGAATCTCGGCGGGAATGTCCTCTCCTGGACCCACCCCTTCGTTCTTATATCGCTGGCCTTATTCGCCGTGACCTTCCCATCATTCCTGTGGGCTGAACGGTCTGCATCACGGCCCATCATGCCTCTCCGCCTGATACAGCGGTCGCCCCACGCCAACATGATATTCGCCAGTTTCCTCTCCGCTTTTATCATGAATACCGTGCTGTTCAACATGCCCCTTTACTTTCAGGCTGTGCTCCTCACCTCGGCCACAACGAGTGGGCTGTGCCTTGTAAGCCAGCAATGCCCTGAAAATTACACCCACTGCCCTGTCAGGCCCTATCCTCTCAACATACTGACTTTCAGATCATCAGATGGTTCCCACAATTGTCTCCAGCACCTGTGGCACTGCAACCGGCTTCATGGTTACAGTAAGTGAACTCTTTTGGGCGGGACATCACCCTGTTCACGTCTGCCGCTAGCACACATAGGGTGCCAGTGCTTGCCTTGACCAAGTCAATTGCATTTCACCGCTGTGAACATTTTCCCGCATATTAATATACTAAACACAAACAAATCTCTCTAGTGGACTAAGCGCTTGAAGTGGCCCCTCGTGCTCGGTGCGGTCTTGTTCCTCGTTGGGACGGTCGTCCTCTCATCGATGCAGCGTGGTTGGCCGCTCTTCATCTATCTCATATTCCTTGTGCCACACTCGATGGGACAGGTACGTCGCCCCCTCGGAATATCTCATCAGAGTTTCCAGCTCGGCCTGTAAAACACCAATGCTAATCTTTGCATCAGGGATTTGCATTCCCCGGCACCTTTATAGCTATTCTTGCGGCCAGTGAACAGGCGGAGCAGGCCGTCGTCACCAGTACTTTAATTCTCTGGCGAAGCGTGGGTACTGTTCTTGGCATAGCAGGAAGCAGCCTTATTATACAGAATTCACTCTGGGTTTACCTTGAGATATACGTCACCGACAGGGCAGCAAAAGATGCTGGGTTTCTTGGTGGCAAGGACGAGGTGATTGAAAGAGTCAGAGAGAGTATTGAGGCCATCGGGAAAATGAGAGGTCTGGTACAGGAGCAAGTTGTAATGAGTTACGAGGCTGCCATCAGGGCCGCCTTCATATCTTGTATTTTCCTCGCCATAGCCAGCCTTGTACTATTATTGCCAATTAGGCTGCCGCGCTTAGGCGAAAGGAAGAAGTAGGAAGCCTGGCTGTTAAAATCTCAAGGGTCTGCTGCAACAGTGCCTGTAGGAGAGATTGAACACTCGGGCTCCGACGGGGGCCTGTGGGAACCTTGTTACGGTGTGTTCAGAGCATATGCGATACTGGCTCGGGAATCTCGGCACCACATGGGAAGATGGAATAGGAGGCGCTCTGAGAAATTCTCAAGCATGGAAAGCACTTGAGACGTGGACACCACATTCGCTTGGTTTGGGCAGACACGTTGAAACCGAGCCTTTTCTGCCATTGTCAGCCTAGCAGTCAAGAACATGTAGCCTCAAGCAGCTCCGTGGCAGACGGGGCTAATCCTCGTCTAATACATGTAATTATGTGAGGACTCACGTGAACATCTGATGATGACCATTGTTCAACAAGAGCACTGGAGCCCGGAGCTACTGCTTGGGCTTTCTTGAGTATTCATTTCCATACCAGAGCTCATTTGGCGCTGCCCGAGTGTAACAGAACGTCTCACACGAAGCTCTTGTGTCTCGTGCAATTTTGTTAGGAGCTCCTACAAACAGCAAATGCATTCCTTGAATGTCTGAAGGAAAGAAGCTGCCTCATCTCTGTGTTTCGGACATTTTGGAAACAAGAAAAGCCTTGAGTATTGTTGGGCGTGGTAGGAATCAATAGAATGGAAATCTTCATGTCCTGAACAATGAACAATGAGCAATGCATGATTCGGTAACTGTTTATGATTTTCTCTGTATCTGCCTCTTCCCATACACTGCTCGTCACAGTACATCGTCTACGCCTTTATACAGGGCTTGAAATGCCTGGGTTGACGAGGTTTGGGATTGTTCGTCGTGGTTGTGAAAACGGCACTGAAATGCCCGACTCAGGATGCGCACGATTTGAAAAATGGGCACAAAACCTCAACTACCAACTACCAATGCTTGGATATTGCATGCGTAAGTCACATTCAAGAACCTGTCTGCATCTGAAGCCATAGCTAAATTGATCTGTTCCAAGTCCACAGGATGGCTGAGGCCTGTGATTACTACTCGAGAAACGCGCCAGTAGGGCAAGAACAGGTTCGTCCAGCGGCGAGTGTGTATTGAAATAGCAATTGGCGGCGCTACTACAAAAGGACAAATAGTCCTAGGGTTTCCCAGATGAGGGGACGATCTTTATGCAATCCATGCAAAGCTTGACTCAATTTACGCCTGAGCTTCTGTTTGGGTGTTTAACGAGATAGAACTCACATGCTGGGACAATCATCGACCACAAAGGCGAAAATGCTTGGGTGGTTTGGCTCCGCTGACGACCGGTATCCATACGTAAGCAAGAGGACCTGAAGCGCTGTCACGATGAGGTGCGAAAATACTATGAGAAACAAGGTGTGCTGCGGCGCTGACCTTCCTTGTGACAGCTGACATGTTTAGAGTTGGGCATCGGGACAACATTAACATTTTACGCTGCAGGAAATCCAAACGCAGCATTTAAAGTCTCCAGGGAATTTCGAGCAGCCCGAGTGTCGTGATTTTAAACCCTGATTGCGTGGCAGGGTATAATTATAAAAAAGAGTATTACCCGGTTAGTGACATATTCTGGGATTTGCTCTGACTATTTCAATACTTGGCCCTTCTTATGAGCAAGCCTAAACATATACAGGCTGACAGGGGCTTGATGAAAGCACTTGGCATGAAACCTTGGTGAGCATGGTAAGATGTTCGAATCTGAATCATACTTGGCGGTATTTTGATGATGTTCTAGTATTGTATCTATGGGCTATCCAATGCTGTTGAGGCCAGTGACTTAAGAAACCCGGAGAATGGGCGAACGTGATATTGTTCCCGACGGCAAGCCACGGCGTTCAGAGGCGTGCAGCAGAAACTAGTGGCTGCGGGTGCTTGAGACACAGCGACACAGCGACACATGCATGCAGCAAGCGGCCGCCCTGGATGACGCAGGAAAAGCAAAGGTAGTCCCTATCAGTGTCCATCTCAGAGTCGATAAGGCCTGACTGCTGCTTCGAGTTCATACACCCATCCATCGTCTCCCATCACCGAGTAGACGCGCTGCGCATGCCATCTTTTCAAGTATCTATGAAAGGTTGAAAGCCTCTCGAACATTTGAACGCTGCTACGTATGCCGAGATATTGCGGATTGTACTCGGGTGCTCTCGATGGGCGGCACGACATGTACAGGGTTTGAGTATCTAGGTACCTAGGGAGGTACCTATGTATGGAATAAAATGCCAATGCTCGTGTGTGCCTGCCTCACGATGCCCCTCGAGAATGTGTTGTGACCCGTTTCCGCCCCTGGCAGGAAGTCACCGCCCGACTTTCCTTTGCCAATCATCTAAACTTGTTGTCCGGGTGACATCCTGGAAACATGGAATGTTTGCAACCTGTCGCGGCACGGTATTCGAAGTTACAGCCATGCCTACATGTCCTCCACTTGCTCCGGGCCCATTTCAAACTACACATGTATGCTTCGACAATACCGGCTACCGGACCAATATACCAGGGCGTGGCACTGGCAAGTACGGCACAAAAATAATATTCAGGATTCATTCCCATCTCCGTCCCTCCCGTGCCTGCACATGCAATTGCTGCACTGCGCCGTCATTGTGCCGCCGAGGGGTTCCGTCTCACAGGCGTTAATTCTATTGTCCGAACATCTCATCCAAAGCAATCCAAAGCAAGCCTTGGCGTTTCAATCAGTGCCTCCCTGGCTCTGACAAGGGCGGCTCAATCCTGCTGATCAAGGGGTGCACCGGCAGAGGAGGCAGCCAGGGCAACCAGGCCGTCATCAGGCTCGCTTGTCGCTCGGCACAAACGTTCCGTGTGGGTGTGCCAGTTATGCCAGCCCTGCATATCCCTTGGGCTCGGCGCCGGCAACACGGCAACGTCCTTGAGGATCGGCAACGCAACATTCCACGAGGCCAAGCACAGCCTGTCAGCTTGTCCAGCCCAGGCAGCTGCCAGGGCCTTCTATTGTAATAACTTGCAGCAAAGCAGAGAAAAAAGTTGGACCATCAAGCCTGGGCGCCGCCTGCACAGTGCACCGGTGAAACTGCCAGACAGGACCCAAAGAGCTTGCCACAAGTGTCCCGGTGAAAACACAGACACACGGACACACGGACACATAGACACACATACCAACACGCACCAACACACCACTGATGACTGGGCCCGCGGTACGACTGCGCCGCCAATAAACAGTAGAAGGTGGTCGCTTGTCGCTGCAATTTTCCCCTTGCCTGTTGCCTGCAGTCAGTTGTGGAGCAAAAAGGCCGGTGGGCTGGCTTTTGCTTGGCCGAGGCGACTGGACGACCTGCCTCTTGACGGGAATAAAGTCTTGGCTCTCACCTCTCTGTTTCTCCGGCAGCTTGGCGAAGGATCCTACGCTGCCCAGAACCGGACTCGCTCAGCACTTCGGACTGGGGCAAAACGGCACGCGCTTGGCTTCTTTTTATCTGGCGGCTTCCCGCATCCTCGCAAGAGGCCGGTGCTACGCTGCGCTTCCCTGACCTACTTATCATACACACATCCACCTGTCAAAGCAGTCTGCGTGGCCGGACCGGAACAGGAGAGAAAGACTTCAGAGAGACACTAATACACCATCGACTGACTGATTACCCTACCGAGTGCAACTGCTTGCCCTGCTTCGGAGTGTGACGAGACGAGACGCTTCTTTTTGGTGCAGCCTGATTCACTTTTGGACCATCCAAAAGACCCACAAGCGACTGCAAAAACCCCGTGCTCCTCCTCCTCCGGCCAGCATCTCATCATCTCACGCTATTGTTGGGGCCAACAGCAAGCTTCAAGCTCTATTCTGCCGAGCTGGAGCCGTCAATGGACTTCATTTGACAGCTTTTCTGTAGCCTGTTCAACAAATCTGGCCGGGCGGCTTTTTGGCACGAAGAGTGCTCTGCTATGCTGAGACTTCTGTCGACAACTGTGACTTGTCTTGACATCTGGGCGCAGCCCACCACGAGGCAGCGCCCCGTCTTCCCGGGTTGACCACGCATAAACACAACCGACGCCCGCCCCGAGTCGACCGCCGCCATGACTGCTCACCAGTCCGCAAAGAACGTGAAGTGGGTCGAGGGCCTCAGGGGCATCGCTTCGGTCATGGTCGTCATGACCCATGTTGCTCGCGCCTTCGACTACGCCCTCTTCTTCCCAAGGGACGGGGCAGACGTGCCGCCTCGCCTCTGGCAGCTCCCCATCATCCGCATTCCGGCGCAGGGCAGGATAGGCGTCCCCATCTTTGCCTTCCTCACCGGCTTTGTATGCGCCCTCAAGCCGCTCAAGCTTGGCCGGAACCGTCACCAGCAGGGCGATGCCCTCATGGCCGTGGCCAAGAGTGCTTTCCGACGGCCTCCCCGCCTGGTCCTGCCGGCAGCCATCGCCACCTTCATCAGCTTCTGCCTCACCGCCATCGGAGGGTACGAGACGGCGCACTTCTGCGACTCATTCTGGGTTCGGTTCGACGCTCCCGGCATGGCGCCCACCTTCATGCGTGAGGTGGAGCGCCTGTTTCGCACGCTGCTGACCACCTGGACGAACACAGACAACCCATACGACCGCCATCAGTGGGCCATGCGGCCGCTGCTGGTGGGCGCGTTCCAGGTGTACATCCTGTTGGCTGCCACCATGGGCATGAGGGTCAGGTACCGCATGGTCATTCACCTTCTGCTCATGGCATACTGGTGGCTGAACAAGCAGGCCAACACCGAGACTTTTGGCTCGTTGATATCCCTCGGCACACTCCTGGCCGACCTGTCTCTGCACCGTCCGACCCAGAACTTGATCGCCTCCAACCACCGCGTCTTGTCCCTGGTCGTGGCGCCCCTGCTCATCATCAGCGGGCTGTTCCTGGGCTCTTACCCCCAGGAACACGAGGACTGGTCCCGGTGGTCCCTTGGCCTGCAGCAGACTTTTGTAAACATGGACCCTCCGCCTGGGGTATCTCGCGGCAGCCTCCTCGTGCCCGAGGGCACAGATGCTCGCCGCCGCTTCTCCTCGATAGCGATCCAGTCCTGCGCGGTTGCCATTTTCATCAGTCCTTTTCTTCGCGAGTTGCTAAGCAACAGGTATTTTCTTTGGCTTGGCCGACACTCGTTCGCCGTTTACCTGGTCCACGGAACCATCCTGAGGACTGTCGGCATGTGGATCGCATATGGATTGACGCCCAGGTTTGAAGAGCATGAAGATGGCACGTTCGAGGAGTTCCTGCACATAAGAAGCAAGAGCAGGGTCTGGATGGCGATGCTGGTGTTTGTGGTGTTGACTTACACCGCAGCATGGGCTTGGATGCGCTGGGTCGACACCGCATGTGCGCGGGCAACGCAGTGGCTGGAGAGCAAAGTGTTCCAGGCCGAGGACGACGAGGATGCTGATGAAGCTGAGAAGGGCTTCAGGGGTGCCCTTGTCGACAAACACGCCAGAGACCACCAGTGGATGGCCGGCATGGCGGGTCCAGCGGTCGACGCCAACACGGACGGAAGCTTGCCATCAGCCGCTGGCACTCAGAATCACCGTCGATCAGTCAGCCAGGCGGCCTTTATGAATCTGGGCTCACCACTCAGGACGGGGTCTCTGGATAATGGAGGACGACCACCATGAAGCTAAGATAGAAGACGGTGCCGGCGACGACGAGGCCACAGGATCGTGTCGCGGGCCTGCGACTTGTGCAAACAACAGCCCCTGGCGAGTCGAGCGCGGAATGAGTCTTGTTTATGTTGTTGATACCGAGAATCGATTGGGATTGCGGCGCTTGGATTGGGTCACTATACAATACACCTGAATCGTGATTGTCATTGTGGAGGGATTGTCCCTTGGGGCCGACGCAAAGTGGGAGGATCTGCAGCCTCAAGCTCTTTCTTGCACAATGCAGCACTGGGAACGGGGTCAAAGCATCTGCGGAGATGGGGCTTTGGACGTTATGCCATCATGTATTTATTCGAGCATCATGAGCCCAGATACCACGAAATAATGGCAGCGGCCGAGCAGTGAGGGCATGGGGAGAAGGGGATCTGTTGTACCTGCACACATAATTAGATACAGCCGTGGAGAAAGACGACCGGCTTTAGAGGGGCCCAAAACCCATGTCTAAACGGATGCTGTTCTGGCTTATATAACAATTCATTGATACCAACAATTGAGACCAATCACGATGTTCCGAAGGAATCAGTCGTGTTTTAGTAAGGCTCAGGGGCTTGCGGCCGACCATGTTTCAGAAAAAGAGCCTGTCGGGAAAGGCCGAGCTTGTCACAGACCGGGAACCCGACCACGACCAAATCGACCACATCGGCCGCTTGATCAACAGTTCAGATCCCTCTTATTCAACACCTAGACTTGCCACAAAAATCCAGTCCCACTTTCTGGTCACATTTAGGACCGCAAGCAGACATGAGCTTGGTCCAGATCTCTACGCAGCGGTGCGGGAGATGGCTAGCTGCGTTGTTGCTGCTACCCGCCCAGCAAGCCTTTTCGCTATCAGACCAGATGCTCAAGGAGGTCGACTACCCTGTTTTGCCTCTGTTTGGCCCAATGCTGACTGTATGTAATTATTATGAAGGCTCGCCGCTGTCCATCATTCCCCCCAATTGACGGAAATCTCTGATTGTAAATGCAGTGTACCGCCCATTCACATCAGCTCCCGTTGCCAAGTGAGCAACAGGATGAAAGATCAATATGGGAAATGAAACCCTCACCGGGGAAAGGTCGCGGGCTGTTTGCTGCCAAAGACATTCCGAAAGGAACACATGTGCTGGTCGAGACACCCCTCTTGATCGTGAGCCCTCCAGCGCTGGTTCCAGGCATGGGGTATTCCCTGTCCGAAATGGCTGCCGATGTGGAACACGAGTACGCGCGGCTCAGCCCGGAGCAGCAGGAAGAATATCTCTCGTGCCACGAGCAAAGACTCGAGGGAGATAGCCAGGGCGAGTCAGGCCGGCTCATGGCGATCCTCCGGAGCAATGCCTACAATTTGGACGACGGCAGAGTTGCCATCTATCCCAAGGTGGCACTCATCAACCATTCTTGTCAGCCCAATGTGCTGAACGCTGACAATGGAGGCACGAGGGTCATCGTAGCTACACGGGATATTCAAGAGGGAGAAGAGGTATGCAGTAGCAGACACCAGCTGGTGGACAACCACACCACTGATCTCATCTCTGATCTCAAAACAGCTGACTTCTTCCCACCCACAGATCTTCACAACATACATCCCACTGCTGATGGATACAGAAAGGCGCCATCAGAGGCTTCACCCGTACGGATTCCGTTGCGACTGCGCAGCCTGCCTGACTGGGGCCTCGGACACGAGACGGGTTCAGGCTGGCAAAGACCTAGAAGAGTTGGAGAACTCGCTGCGGACACCTGGCACGAGGACAAGGTTTGCAAAGAACAAGCTCATGTCAACAGCTCAAGCCCTGGCAGAGTACGTTGAAGAGGAAGGATTCGCCGATTATTACGTCAAAACAAGCCGGCTGGCCTTGGACCACGCCGCCCTGGCCGGCAACAAGAGCAACGCCAGAAAGTGGGGAACGAGACACCTGAAGCATCATGAGATGGTTGACAGAAACTCGAGCGGGTCGCGACAGGCCCAGAGACTCCTGGACTCGTTATGAGACTGGTGTGAACTTGCACCGAGCCATGTGGGACATTAAAGCCGCATGTGATGTTCAATGGCTGGCGGCTCTGTGAGGTCCAGCCCGGAGATACGAGATCCACCATTATCCAAGGTTTCCAATTCACCTGGTAATACAATCACTATTCCAAAGGCGACACGTATTGTTGAAATAGCATTTATAATTCACATGGACCGCCTACATACCGATTAAGAAGCGTATGTACACGGATTAAAAACGAAGCCACATAATTCACATGGTCAGACAATGCCACAATGTTTGGATAATAGTCACAGGGTCATGCAAGTATGTCCATGCCCGAGATTGTGGCGATGATGGCTATTTTGAAATTAACATGTAGCAATGTCAACCTTCCACAATGCTACAAGTGCAGAAGATGGCTGCGTCTTTGCGTTGTCCTGCTTAGAAACGCTCCTCTTTCCCATGAATGACGAACAAGATCTAGCACTCGAAGGCAAACCGGAGGAGCGCGGCAAATGTCAGTGCCGCTCACCCAGTTGATCATGCCCAAGGTGTCCCCTGGGCTGGTTAGTGCAGCAGAGCAGTCTGTAAGCGCGCGGATGTTGAAGCCCTTCCGAGCTTCCGTGCAGGTTGGACCGGCCGCTCTGCGTGCTTGTTGACATGTCAACGCGTCTTGTGAGCACTTGGATCCATCAAATATTGGGCTCAAGAAGCTGTGGCAGAGCCGGAGGAAACCCCAGAAAATCAGCTTCAATGCCGCTCGGGTTCTATATAAAGCCTAGAGAATACATCTCAGCTGGATCTCAGTCTTTCATCTAAGAGTGGCGCTGAGCAATGGTATTTGCATATGAACTGTAACATATTCCGCGTCCGAAATAATCGCCCACTCCTTACGCCATGTGATTGTAATCAGTGAGACACACTGAAAAGCCCGTAATCAAGGAACAAACACAAATCCCAATGCCTAATAGGTGTATGCATGCACATCCATTGCGGATGGTCCCATCTGTGTGGGCTCCAGGGCAGAAGAGCGCTCATCGCTTTGCCATGGCATTCTCCCGCACCAGATGCCCAGCCTCATGAGTATCGTCCCTTGCCTGCTTCAGGAATGGCAGCAGTGCCGTGCCTCCCGTCCCCGTCAGCTCCTTGTCGGCCCCGCTCTTTCCGGCGTCCTTCTTCTCGTTCTGCTGCCTTGTGGACAAGGTCGCCAGGTTGACCGTCTTCTTGCCTGTGTCCCCCGTCCACGGCTTCCTGGATGGGATGACAATATATGTGGTAACGATGCCCAGATGCTTGTTCCTGAACTCGGTCAACGTCTTGGTGGCCGCCGCGTATGCTTCCTGCATCCTCGCGTGCCCCTCGCCGCTCGTCGGCATCATGGCCAGCGAGCGGATGCTGCCCGACCGCCCGACATGCTCAAGGAAGCGCCGGTGCCCGCCCGGCATGTACTCCCTCACCTCCTGGTGAAAGCTCTTCTCCTCTGGCTTGCCGGCCTTGGCGTGCGGGTTGTTGCTCCCCTCGGACGTGTGCGTCACCCCCAGCACGACATCCCAGAACTGGATCAGCGACGACTGCCCGTTGCTGCCGCCGCGCCACTGCTGCCACGATCCTTTGCCGTTGCCCTCGTCGTAAAACAGACCCTTTGGCAGGCCCGCGGCGGCCATGTTCATGGAACCGGCCAGGAACGGCCGAATCTTGTGGTAGAAGACCATGGGGTCGCACCTCTCGCGCATGCGGTCCAGGAGCACGCCGACCTTCCTGATGCAGACCGACAGCTCATCCAGGGCGGCGGCGATGGCCTCGTAATCGCGACTGTGGATAGCCCGCAGGGCCCCGAGCATGGTCGGCATGATGTAGGCGCCTTGCGCCTCCATGGCGACTGAGACACAGAGAAACCAGGACTCGTCCTCGGTGCCCGTGAACGTGTGCGGCGACTTGAGGCTATCGAGGTCGGTAAAGCAGCCAGTGGACGAGCTAAAGTTCCAGAGGTTAAGTGCCGCGTATGTTGCTACTGGCGGCACTTGGAGGTGCCGGGATACAGCCAGAAGAGGTACTGATATTGCGGGAGGCAGGATCTGTCACAACGGAACGGTCAGTATGGGCATCTGTGGGAGTGCACGGAATTTCCAGCGACGGAGAAGGGGCTCCAGCTGACCTCTGCAGCCTTGTCACCCCCCCAGACATATGAATGTGTGAGGAGGGTCAGGATAACATAAGACCTCCTCCATTCGGGCTCCGTCCTGAGACCATCTGTCGAAAGCACTGGTAACTGCTCGACTCTTTGCCTCAGTGTGCCATTGGACAGGAGGCCTTGTACATTGTGGATTAAGAGTTCCCAGGGCTCGTAATAAGAGTTTGGGAGAAACTTTAGAGGCTCTTCTGCTGGGAGGAAGCCATTGCTCGTGACATTGAAAGACGCAAGAAGCTCCTCGTCCTGCAGCTGCTCAGTGAGGGCGTGAGGCGACATATCGGATGCTGCAAGCCGCGCAGGAGGAACACCTAGTAAAGAACTGAGCGCGAGAGAGAATACAGAGAGCCGCGCTCAAGCGTCTGGTCTGCTGCTAGTGCGACGAGAAAAGAGGAAGGAGGCGGGCTTGAGAGCAATGTCTAGATGGATCTTGGGGCTCAGCAACAATAATTCTCTCTGTTCAGGAACGTCTAGGTCTCTATGAGGGATAGGAATTTCTATAAGGATCAAAGACACATCTTTACTGATTTGTGTTAAATCCTCGAGCAACAGGACCTGCAGGCAGGTAGAAGACAGCCAGCTACGGTCCCGGGCGTGCATGGAAGGAGAGCGACACTCAGGGGTGGGGGCACAAGGCCCTGCACTGATGCCATTTCTTCCGCGATCGAACCATGTTGTCTTCTTCCGTGGATCTCTGGGACTTCCGTGAGCACAAGCAATGCCTCAATTGACTGAGAAGACGAATGCTGGGCCAGGAATATCGGACCCGGAGGGCTGGGCATGGCATCGGGGGTTCGAGACAAGAATGACATCCGGGGCGGCGGTTAAACACGGAAGAGACAGAGCGTGATTCGGAAAGGCGGATGTTCGGATGTCACGTCCCGCCCACACAAACCCTCGAGCCCTGCTGTGTTTACACTACGCAGTAAAAGTATTCCGTACCTAGCTTGGGCCACCGGGCTCGGCCTTCCTTGCGCCTGTTTTGACTTTGACTGACTAAGTAACCCACCTGGAGTCCCTGAAACCGAGATGTGTGGTGCCGCTCTCGGGGCGAGCCGAAAAGCTTTCTAGGGCGCAGAATCCATTACATCAGCGTCCTCAGGCCTGGACCAACTCCATTCGTGGCTTGAGGGGGTCCCCCAACGTCGGCGCTTGGACGGCCTACTACATAGAGAAGCAATCAGGCACATTGGAGAGGACGCAGCAGCACTCTGCTACCTCGACGTTTTCTTTTATCACCTGGGCACCAAGCGTAGAACTCGTTTCTTGTTTTCTCTCTCCTTCTTCCCCTCCTGCTTCTTCTTCTCAAGCCCATTTCGGAGATGGATTTCAGCGCCACCGCTGACCAGATTCGGTCCGGGAAGAAGCCGGCCTTCAGTGACTTTTCTCGGCAGCATGCTCGGTCACTTGATGAGTCTGACCCGATCAAGCACCTGCGAAACGGGTATATCTTCCCGACCAAGGCTTCACTCAAGGACAAGGCGCTCAAGCCCGTGGCATCATCCGCGGCCACGGTGGTGAACGGCACAGCACATGCAGCCAACGGGCAGGAGAAGGACAGGGACGGCGCCATCTACTTCTGCGGCAACTCCCTGGGCCTGCAGTCCCAAGCGACACGGCGATACATCAGCGCACAGCTCGACACATGGGCATCCATCGGTGTCAATGGCCACTTCGCTGACCTCGAGGACTCGCCCCTCGTCAACTGGCAAGACATGGCCGCCCAGTGTGCTACTCAGTCGGCGGGCTTCATGGGCGCGTTGCCCAGTGAGATTGTGTACATGAACACCCTGACGACCAACATCCACCTCCTGCTGGCCGCCTTCTACAGGCCGACGGAGAAACGCCACAAGATCATCCTGGAGTGGAAACCCTTTCCAAGTGACTACTACGCCATCCACTCGCACATTCAGTGGCACAACCTGGACCCGGCAAAGTCCATGGTAGAGGTCTGGCCCAAGGATGAGAACATGTACATCCCCACCAGCCAGATTCTCGCCACCATCGACGAGCACGCCGACGACACGGCTCTGATTCTCCTCCCGGGTATTCAGTACTATAGTGGACAGCTGTTCGACATACCGACCATTACCAAATACGCGCAGGACAGAGGCATCGTGGTAGGCTGGGACCTGGCCCACGCGGCAGGGAACGTCGACCTCAAACTCCACGAGTGGAACGTCGACTTTGCCATGTGGTGCACGTACAAGTACATCAATGCCGGCCCGGGGTCCATCGCCGGCGCCTTCGTGCACGAGCGTCACGGCAAGGTGGAGTGGGCCCCGGATGCCGACAGCGAGGACGGGCAGCCGAAACCCGTGTTCCGGCCTCGGCTCAGCGGCTGGTACGGCGGTGACAAGAGCGTGCGGTTTCAGATGGCCAAGCAGTTCCAGCCGACCCCCGGCGCGGGCGGATTCCAGATCGGCAACCCGTCAGCGCTGGACCTTGCCGCCCTCAGCGGCGCCTTGAGCATGTTCAACGAGGCGGGCTTCGCGAACCTGAGGAACAAGAGCCTTGTCCTGACTTGCTATGCCGAGGCCCTACTAAAGCAGATCCTGGCAGATGAGCAGCATGCCGAGAAGCCCGCGTTTATCATAGTGACGCCGGCCAACACCGCTGAGAGGGGCGCGCAGCTGAGCATCCTGCTGAGGGATGGCCTGCTTGATAATGTGTTGGAGGAATTCGCGGATGAGGGAATTGTGTGCGATAAGCGCAAGCCGGACGTCCTTCGTGTGGCGCCAGTCCCCATGTACAACAGCTTTGAGGACGTTTGGAGATTTATGGAAGTCCTTCGGAGGGCGCTGGGTGTCCCGCGGAGGTGATTGATTGTATGGCGGGCCAGCGGTTTGATTGGTCTCGGGACTGGCATTGAGATCTCAAGCTTGAACTTTTGAGAAGACCTGATATACCAAGACCTGATGCAGATTAAATTTTAAGCGCTGCCTTGAGTGCGTTGTAGTTATACCACTACTGTGATGGTCGGAAAATCGTGATCTGACGTTGAAAGGTTTTGACAGAGTATGTATGTGTCTCTGCTATGAATATGTGGCCCACGCCCACGAAGCTGCCATGCTCAGCCTCGTTGGGTCGTGTGGCCGTTGGTCATAGCGCATTCTTATCCCGACGTGTCGTATGAAAGATTACTGCCTCTCGAGACTACACCAGATGATATCCGCGTGAACCGAGGGTCCTTCAGGGGCGATCTTGCAATATCGCTACCCAATCTCCGGATGGAAAAGCCACGGCTGATCTTCGGGAGCGACGTGAGATGAGGATGTTTGAAGTTGAACTACGTGCCTGGAGTATGGAATCAGTAATATCTATACCCAAGACATGAGACTGCGCCACAGTAAATCTGGAAAAGTGGAGGTCGTTTAGCTGACCGTGGCACCTGTCGTCTAGCAAACCACATCTTTCATATCCAAAGGACGCCTCGCCATACCAAAACTTGAGAGCACGTCTCGATCGGGGATGAGCTAGATGGGAAGTAGCTATAGCAAGTATTGGATGCTGGAAACTTGTCCGCACAATCATCTTCATCAGTATTTCTCCATTGAAATCGGGATATGAATTACACTGGCGCCGAATGCCATGAATATGCCTTGTTTCAATTCATGCTGAAAAGTCATGGCGACCCCAAATCGCCTTGAGCTGTATTTCTTTGATCTTGGATAACTGAGCATCTCTACTTCCGAGAAGGTCGTATTACATGAGGCTTTTTGGCCACCACGATCTCAGCCATCTTAGACATACACATAGCCTGGAGAACATCGACATGGGTGCGCACCAATGTAGGCTCTTCAGTCGTGACTCCTCGCAAGGATTCCAAGGTTTCCCAAAAAAAAAAAAAAAATACTGCGCGCAATGTATTTTCACCCGGTATCGTTCCTCTCATCTTTGCAGCCACGCTTTCAATAGGCACACGTTTCAGGGGAGCCGCTCCCACAAACACCGGTTGACCAAGGCTGTGAGCACATGGGCTCGCGATAAGTACCAGAAATCAATGAAAGGACTTAAGTTAATTTCTACGTAGGATTTACTAGAGATTCGGGCTGTTCCCGGATCATCTTGACTGAGTACAAAGAAGTTGAAGACAGTGGCGAGTCTTAGGTGTCACGACGACTCGAATGTCATTCCCAAAGATAAGACTTCAGTGACGACTTGAAGGCATAATGAGGTGAGAACCATGCCATCCAGGCTCTTGCCCGAGCCTCCCGATATTAAATGACTGCGAAACGGAAGAAGAGCGGCGCCAAATATATCGTCATGATCGCTGATTGAGCTGTGTTTGCGCTGAAAGAGAACGCCCTCCTTGAAGGGTATGACTGAATAGCCTTGTTGACACGAACTAAATGAGGTGGGAAAATTGAGATGATGGACTCATGGAATCACTAAAGTATAGACCGAGTGGTAAGTGAGGGAGGGACCATGTGGGTCTGAGTGCATGGAAAACGGCGCCGGGCTTACACAAGCGCTTGAGCCGACCTCAGCACCATCACTTCATCCCGCCCTCCGAGACTTCGTCTGAGTCGCATGTAGACCGGCCAACCCCCTGAATGACAGGACCTTCCGGGAGGTGATAACTTCGAATTATACATCGATTGAGGCGTTGAGCATGTCCTTTCGTGACAGCAAAGGAGGCGATCGAGGGTTTTGGACGTGTTCGGTTAGCAGGTTCGGAGCTGTTAGCTCCGCAGTGCTGGGATGTATGCGAGTCTATGACTAAATTTCCGGTTGCCACCGACCAACATTGAAGGGCAACAGTGTCCTTCGCGCATATAAGATGCATATGCTTTGTCGTCAAGTGGGTACGCGCTTGTGATTCATGATGAAGGAGCCGCTCGCGCGTACTCAACCTCATCATCACGTCTGGAAACAACTGGCGTTTGAGCGACCCGAGATCAAAAGCTATAGGCATCCTCCCTGGGTTGCAGAATCACGAATAACTCAGTTTCTCGGCGAGAAGCTCGAAGAGTTGTAACAAACCAAAATGACGCGCTTGACGTCTATGCTGGCTGCCTTGGCCTCTTCATTCCCTCTGCTCCACGCCGCGTCTCTGGAGAAACTCAATGTGACGCTCGAGCACAACCCCAGCAATGTGGGCTTTTATATCTACGTCCCCAACCAAATTGCCCCAAACCCGCCGGTTCTCGTCAACCCTCATTGGTGCCACGGCGATGCACCGTCCGCGTTCGCTGGCTCCAAGTTTGCCAGCCTGGCCTCCCAGTATGGTTTTATCGTCATCTATCCCGACAGCCCCAATCTCGCCGACAAGTGCTGGGACGTGTCTTCTCGTGCAACTTTGGCCCACAATGGTGGAGGGGATAGCCAAGGGATCGTGAGCATGGTGAACTGGACGCTTGACAAGTACGAGGCCGATGCCACGCGTGTCTTCGTCACGGGTGTCAGCTCCGGCGCCATGATGACCAACGTCCTCGTAGGGGCCTATCCCGACGTCTTTGCTGCCGGCTCAGCCTTTGCGGGCGTGCCGTTTGGGTGCTACGGTGCCAACATCCCGGCAAACGCAAGCGATGTGGCCTATTGGAACAGCGACTGTGCTGAGGGACGCGTCCAGTACAGCCCTGCGGAGTGGACTGCGATAGTGAGAGCCGCGTATCCCGCATATGGCAGCGGCTGGCGGCCAAAGATGCAGGTTTTCCACGGAACGGTGGATGAGGTGCTCAATTACACGAATTTCGGCGAGGAGATCAAGGAATGGACGGGCGTCTTTGGCCTGAGCCAGACACCTACGGCCACCATCCAAGACACTCCCCTGGCAAATTGGACCAAATACGTATATGGAGACGGGGGCTGGTTCGAGGCGTACAGTGCCTTGAATGTTCCGCATAACATCCCAGTGCAGGCCGATGTCGCAGTCGATTGGTTTGACCTTCGGTGTACTGAGGGGGATTGCTTTCGCTGGGGAGCAGGAGGGCCAAACAAGTGATGGCCAGAACCAAAGACAGGTGGTGAATAGAGTACACAAATGCAAGGCTTGACTTCCCCTGATACGTTCCCAGACATTCTTACATGGCTATCGATGCATATGCCCATGCCCACGGCCGTTCCTGTCTCGTCATCTTCTCTCGGCGTCTCCTCTCCGCCCTGGACGAGGAGTAGCAATAGGCTGATGCAAAGGGAGCCAGAGAGAGAGCTACGCGTCCTGAAGATTCGCGGCCGTAGTACGTGACCTGCGAGCACTTGAGAAGACAGGACTCCGGGACTGGAGATTACCTTTCTTGAATGCACACATGACCTTGGAGCATGTTTGTCCATATAATTCTTCGTGCGGGCTTCGCCGAGTTCCTATCTGAGAGGACGACGACACTAGGCTTGATACAGTGGCCATCTATGCTATTTCACGCACCAGCATGTGGTGTTTCTTACTACCTTCCTAGAACCAAACGTTTTCCGTAGCCAAGTCAGCTAGATATGCATCTGCTTCACAGTTGGTGTGGTGTGCAAGAAAGGGTGGGAAAGGACGGGGTGGATGGCGGGCTACATCACTCAAAACGTCTGAATTTGTCCGAGGTATGTTGGCTCGGGTGCTGCGTGACGAGGCGCAGTGACGAGGAGCCTGCGCTATGTGTCGCTCGAGCTGGGTATATGCAGTATGTTGCGATTAATTGCCTTCTTGACCGACACATGTATGCACAGTAGTACTGTTATAGTCTCAGGTGTTGGAAGGCTGCAATCGTTACACCGATCTTTCAGCTGCTAGCGGAACGGGGAGTATCCTTGAGCAGCACGCGGGGTCTGGTGCTTTGTCACATTGCTCCACATGAGAACATTCACCAGAGCTCATGGATGGAGTTCCTTATCTGAACGAGATTATCGATACTGGTGTTGCACCGCCGGCATTTGGGGTCCGCTAAGCCATCAGGCGGATTTCCGTCCAGAAGAGGAAGCTGAGTGTGTCCCCCCTGATTCCCATCCAATATCAGTGATTGCGATCTACTGCCGGGAGACAGTATAACCTTGGATAGAAGCTTAACCTGTCGGCTCCGAGCCCGACCCGCTGAGGCTTGACCAGCTTCCCATGTTGGGATAGGTCGTGGCCCAACCGCGTCACGGCATTGGCCTGTTTCATGTTTTGTTCATCCGGTCCTGGTAGCATTGCATCGGTGTCAAAATCTTGGCGAACGCGCGCAGGAGGAACACCACTGGATGAGCCGGAGATGCCAAGCCTGACGATGCCCACCTGGGATATCAAAAGGTCAAGACGAGACGCCCGACCCTGTGCTGTGCCGGGCCGCGTGCTTATCTTCGTTGGCTGTCAGCACGTGAACGCCCGTAGTGTCTTGACTCGAGGTGGAGTCGCAAGCGAGATGACCACCGGAACGGGGTGTAAAGGCAGCTGAGGGCCTCATATATTGGCACACGCTCACACGGGGGCACATACTGTAGATACATAGATACATGTGTACGAATTATACGTATAAATATATCTACATCTGCACGCCCGTCCAGTCAGCTGGCTGCGAAACGTCCCAGATGTTCACGAGCAGCAGCCTCCTGGCCCTCGACACCTCCTGCTGAGCCTCCCGACTTGTGGCAAAGGATAGTAAAAGGTCTCCATCATCAAGCTCATCATGAAGACCTCGACTTCCCTCCTCGCAGCCGTTGCCGGCCTTGTGGCCATTGTCTCTGCGGCCCCGGCGCCTATGCCAACACCGCCAGGCATCCCCACAGCGTCCGCGGCCAAGACCCAGCTGGCGTCCCTCACAGTCTCCACGCAGGTTGATGATGGTAACTACGACAGGGACCTGTTTCCCACGTGGGACACGATAGAGGGCACCTGCAACACTCGGTATGTTCCTGCCGTACATGCACCTGATCTGTGTGTCACTTGGATAGCCGAAGCTGACGTTGTCCGTTCTCTCACTCAGCGAGTATGTCCTGAAGCGTGACGGCACCAACGTCGTCGTCAACTCAGCTTGTACGGCTACGTCTGGGTCGTGGTTCAGCCCGTACGACGGTGCGACCTGGACGGCAGCCAGCGATGTAGACATCGACCACATGGTCCCGTTGAAGAATGCTTGGATCGTAAGTCTCTCTTCCTCTCACACAACTTGCCGGCAACAGACGAGGGGCCGCAATTGACAATTACGCAGTCTGGGGCCAACGCCTGGACCACCGCCCAGCGTGAGGCCTTCGCCAACGACGTGACTCGGCCCCAGCTCTGGGCCGTGACGGACAATGTGAACCAGTCCAAGGGGGACAAGAACCCCGCCAATTGGAAGCCGCCGCTGTCCAGCTTTTATTGTGTCTACGCGAGGAGCTGGGTTCAGGTCAAATACTACTACAAATTGACGGTTAGCAGTGCAGAGAAGACGGCTCTGACGAGTATGCTTAACACCTGCTGAGCCTCCAGGGCCTATTTGTATATACAATGCCGACTACGCGTGGCAGGTTGACCTGGTGGATGGTGTTCAGGGGTCGGGCTGATGGGGCCAAAGGGCGGCAATCAAGATTGCTGGACAGGAGAGAAACCTGAGCAGTTCCGAATTGACCCAGACTGTCCCAGATTCTTCACAGTGGGCCGTTCCAAAGCTCGAGTGATACGTGCTGAATCGACTGGTATCATTATTGTTTTCTCCCTGTGTCCTGTGCCGATGGACTGTCGAATATCCCTGTGACACCCGGTTCTGACGCTCGCTCAGACGCTGATCGTCTTGAAGACGCTGAACTCGTGGCCTGTGGCAACCAAGGTGCCGGGTATCTGGGGGTGCCAGTGCAGTTCCTTGGCCTGTTCGTGGTAGTGCACGAACAGCAGCTGGGGCGGCACATCGTTGACGCCCGCGGTGTCCTTGCTCTCTTCGTCATCCAGCTCGACGGCGAGGTCCCACAGCGTGACCGTGTTGTCGCCCGCCGCGACGGCGACGATGCTGTCGTCGGTGGGGTGCCATTCGACGCTGGTGATCTGCTCCTTGTGGTAGTCGAAGCTCGCGACCGGCGTGGGCTTCCCGGTCGCGTTGGGCTTCCACTGCCGCAGGTCCCACACGCCCCAGACCCCGTCGTCGTCCCCAGAGGCCAGCAGGTTGGACCTCTGTTTGCTCCAGCTCATGACGTTCACGTCGGTCCTGCTGACCGGCATCGTGATCATGGCCTGCCGGCTCTTGCTCCTGACGTCCCAGATGCGGATGGAGCCGTCGGACGATGCCGAGGCAAAGACCTTGTCCTCGGTCGGGCTCCATTGGATCTCCTCCACGCTGCCGGTGTGGCCGGTAAAGGGCCTAGTGTCGGTGACCCAGCCACCTCCATCGGTGCGGGTGGTCACGTAGATGACACCGTTGTTGTCACCGGTGGCAAGCTTCCCTGCCGGCGACATGGGCGACCAGTCGACAGCATAGCCTTCTGACTTGTGAGCACGGATGGTAGACAGCGGTCTGTTCTGCTTGTCTGACACTATGACGCCTGGGGTATCGAAGCTGGCGAGATGGGGTGTGACGTCGTGGATGTAGACGTCGGAGGACTCTGTCATGGTGGCGACGAGGGTGGTAGGAGGTTTTGAGGGGTCGGGGTTGGGAGTCTGGTGGGCGCGTATGCGGTTCGTGGTGGAGGACAGGGGAATGCTCTTGGACTCGAGGATGGGGTCGGCGTCTTCGTCGTCGTCATCGTCGTCGTCGTCATCGCTGTCGTCGGCCTCCTTTTCCATCCTGCTCAGGCCGGCGAACTTCATGACCATCAAGGCGTTCTCGTTGGCCCGTTGGCCCTCGGCCTGGGTGCCCGAGACGGTGTACATGGTGGCGGGGTAGACCTTGCGGTTGTCGCCGAGGGAGTCGCGGATAATGTCGAAGGAGAGGCATGGCCACGGGGTGGAAAGGTTGTGGAGCATGTGGTAAGTGCTCGGGTCGGGGGCAAGCGTCTGGCCTGGCTCGAGTTTTGTGCGGCCGACGATGAATGTTCCAGGGCCCGTGGCGGCGCCGTCGACGTCCATTTCTCCCGCGGCTGCTCATACGGACAATCGTCAGTCAGTCGCGCTGCTCCTCGGTGTGTTGTATCATGCCGTCTTGTCTCGTCGCAACGCACCTGCTTTCTCCTCGGCCTCCCTCTCAGCATCTGGCCTGCCATCGACGCCGGCCTCGAGGATCTCGTCCTCACTCTCGAATTCATCCTCGAACTCGTCCTCGAACTCGCCCATTCCCTCGTCGGGCTTGTCGTCAATGTCCATGGCGTCTGGGCGGTGGCCGCCCTTCAACGGGCCGTCATCGTGTTCTCCTGCACGCTTGGACATGGTGTCGGTGCTTCGATCGTATGCGGGGCCCAAGAGACTGACGTTGGCAGTGCAGCAGCTCGCAATTGAGGTGGAAGTCGTGCTCAGTTCAGGATGCAATGACACCTGGGCAGGTGGTGGGAGGGGTCAACCTCGGGCGCGATAACTCACGTCTCAAAAAAAAAAAAAGAATTTTGGGCGGCGATAAGATAAGCATGATAAGATCGCTGGTTACCCATGCAAATGTACCTACGTACCTGGGTACACCTCGTACATGTACCGTACCACCTGGTCAATAATTCATTAACCTCAGAACAGCAGCTGATCTTGCTCGCCTTGCTGTTAGGTGCAGTGCGTCCACTTCCGGAGTCAGATAATTTGTTGCTCGAAAAGCGAGGAGTGTGCCATTACGGTAGATGACATCATGCCTTTTAAGCAGACATGGAACGACCTTTGGAAAAACACAACTGCATTGGCTTGTTTGCTACAAAGGATTCTCGCTTAACCATAACCAAATGCAATTTCAACAGGGATTCAACTTGCTCTGCTCAGGGTTGATCCGTCGAAGGTACACAGCCAAGCTCTCACCGGGGCTACCCAGTCAACAGTATTGTTGACCGATCAGGTCGTAATACTTGTAAAGGCGGGTGCAATCTGACGAAGCAACGCACATGGAGTTCTGCTTCCTTTTGAAGAGTCCACCCACCTGATATGGCTTTGCAAGACGAAGTTGTGTGCTACGAAGACCTCGAAACTTTCAAGAAAAGAACCAGGTGCAATGGACACAGTGCCATTCCATGTCCGTGGTGGGTAGTCCACAGCCTTCCGCATTCGATCCTAACATACATATCCGCATGCTCCAGACCCCCGCCAGATGCGTACTACTTGGCTATCTGCGGCCCCAAGGACATACGATCCGGGCAAAAGCCCGACGAAAAGTTGGACACACAACTGGCTGTGCGGTTTCACCAACTTAACACGTCTGAGATATAGCCAACAGTGTGGTCTGTGAGTAGGCCAACGGCTGACGTGAGACCATAAGCATGTATCATTGCGTGTCATAATAGCTACCAGTGAATGAGTTATATGTTCCGTTGCGGGTATTCTCAGCACGGAGACTGACAGCATGTGCTCTGGAAAGGGGAAACCAGAGAGTAACAGGGACAGTTTCCACCGCAGGCTGCGTATTGGCTCAATTTCCCCACTGGTGAGGACTCACCAAGCAGAGCAGTCGGGGAAACGCCACCATTGTCGTCGGAGTCGTTGAAAGAACAAGTGTTAGATAGCGCCAGTCATCCTATCTATGATCCCCACGACTGCGAGTATCCTTCTCTCCGAGGCCAAGTTGTGTCTCTTGGTCCTGGCCTTGGAAGCCTGTAATTGAAATGTGTCTTGCTTTTCTCTGAACAGGACAAGGGGGTGAGGAGAACTGATGTTTGGAATTTACTTCGTGGAGTCGACCAACCCGAATTCATTGCTTGTAGAAGACCAGGCATCTGACCTCTATGCTCTGTCTTCCCTTGGCGTCACTTGGTGTGTTGGGGTCAATGAAGGCTGTGTGAGGGGTGAGAGCCGCAATACCGGCCTGTCCGCCTGGCTGGCCTTGACTGGCCGAGTCAAAACATTTGATGAACATGGCCTCGTCTGGCGTCATGTCCTTCATATACTGTTCGGCAGGTTTGTGGTTTAGCCCCTCGTGCTACACAAATCGGAACGAGCAACATGATTGCGGTCGAGCGCCGGACCGGCAGTCCAGCATGGCGAGTCGTCCAGCAGGAGCCTTCAGAGACACCTCTCGACTCCCAGGAAAAGGGCAGTGAGCATTGAATGAGAGCACTCACCCAGAACTTGTGCTTTTCGTTGGGCGCGATCGAGTACGTCTCGCCTGCACCGTCGAAGCCCGTTAGCTAGTTAGATCACGCCGTGGCGGCTTGCGGCCTTTGGCCCAGCCACACCCGTCGCTTCTTACCTCTGA
Source organism: Diaporthe sp. PMI_573 (assembly GCA_021399435.1). Classification (NCBI taxonomy): domain Eukaryota; kingdom Fungi; phylum Ascomycota; class Sordariomycetes; order Diaporthales; family Diaporthaceae; genus Diaporthe; species Diaporthe sp. PMI_573. The sequence continues at coordinate 174,163 of JAJTUP010000004.1, forward strand.
CTTCGTATCCCGTGGTATCTTTTGCTTTCCCTGGTTCCGGCAGTATCTCCTTGCCCCTATCGTCCTTCTCATCCCCAATATCCCTGTTCCTCAAGGGGTAGAGCAAGTCTACCTTGACCAGGTCCTCCGGTGCAGTAGACCTCCAATCCACCACGGCAAGAGGGAAATCACTGGCCGGATGCCCTATTGGCCTCCAGACATTTATCAGCTGGTATCTTCCCTTGAGTAACTCATCTGCCTCGCCTGCCGGCGCGTGTCGCCGAACCCTGGTCTCTGCTGCCCTTGGTGTTTGGTCGACGTGTACCTGCTGCACTGGCTGCCGAGGCGATGAGGGATCATGCTTCCTGATGGTGTGGTCAAAGATGACGACCTTGTCGACCGTGGGCCCCAGTTTCTCCCTCAGGAGTTGCTCGACCTCGGCGTAGTACTTGGAGCGCACCTCCGTGTCGTCTGGTGCAAAGAATGCATCCTGTTGAACCTTGGATGGATAGTCGTAGACGGCAAACCCGGAGACATCCACGCCGAACTCTATGCTCTTCTGAGCCGCCTCACGAATGTTGGCAACGGACCGCTTGCGCTCTGTGCGGTCGAAAGAGGTGGCGTCGGTGTCGACCTTGGCCCATGGCTTAATGAACGGCTCCTCAGAGTGTGTGATAGTAGCGGGATCGATATACTAGGTACGTGACACTGTCGGGTTAGACCTCACGAGCTCGGACTGCAGGACAAGGGGACGGGCGGATCTGAACCAGGTTTCTCGACGTCGAGTCGTCTGGCAGAGGCTAACAAGACCGGGTCCAACGCGTTGGGGGTGTATGATTGCACGTTGAGACGCAGACTACGTACCCGGAATACGCCTGTCGTCATGGTGGAGTGGGCTCTGGTGGTTTTAGTGAAGGCGTGAACTCGGAGCTGGCGGCTCAAGAATGCGACGACTTGTGGTGCTTGAGGCAGGTTCAGGGGTACGCGCATGCCACAATATTGCAACAGATATAACTAGTATAACTAGGTCGGACCCCTCTCGCCGGCTGCTCGTGTGGGAGGCCGGATTTTACACAGCAGGAAAGTTTGATCTCCCAATCGATTGCAGTAGTGGAGGTATGTGGACTTCGTATAGAAGTAGAAGCCGATCCGGGGCCCGGTCCAATGGATCGGTTCCGCATTTGCACAGGACGATGGGCAATGCATCCTGCAATGCCCGCCCTACACTACTCATCCAATCCAAATGCTAGTTGATGACGTGACCTAATTATTATTAATCATTCTGAGTGGGATTGCCTGACTCGATGGATGGACACAACTAATCAGTCCCTCAACAACCTCGGCAGGAAAGCATGGGTGATTTCAAACACGCCCTGCCCGCAGAGCTTAGAAATACGCATACTGGCTCCCACACGTCTCACACACACACTGCCAATGGACCCTCGCAAGTCGGGGTATTTGCCCACGTGTTTGGCATACGGCCCCCACAGTCTCACACCTGGCTGTGCTCAATGTGTAGTGTATTCACGCCATTGCCCACGCGGCATAACTGCAGGCGTGCTGGGACATGGGCAGATCGCACTCAAGAGTTCCGCAATGACACAAGACGCTATGAAAGGTAGGGAACCATCTAGCGTTTCGGAATAGCCACGGAATCGCAACCATACCAGTGTCCGTCCGTCTTTTGACTCCCACTGCTTAGCAATCAGAAAATATGTTGCAAAAAATCATGATACTTAAACAAACAGCACGACTGCCCTTCCCACCCTTCTCTGTCCCTGTTGCTTCAGGTCCAGATATCCATTTCCTCATCAGCTCTCACTAGCGACATTCTTTGTCTAGTTTTATATTTCCCCGTGAGCTTGTCACCCACAAATTTGCGCGTCCTGAATTCATCTTTCCTCACACTGCCCAGTTCTCAGTACCGCAACATGGCCGAGAAAACCAACCTGTTTAAGCCTCTCAGACTAGGCCGTTCGGAACTCTCCAACCGCATCGCTCTGGCGCCGTTGACCCGCTTCCGCGCCGACAATGACCACGTTCCCCTGCAGAATCTCGTACCCGAGTACTACGCCCAACGCGCCTCGGTGCCCGGCACCCTGCTCATCACAGAAGCCACCTTCATCGCGCCGCAAGCAGCGGGATATCCCCTCGCGCCCGGCATCTGGTCACAGGCGCAGATCGACGGCTGGAAAACAGTCACCAAGGCCGTGCACGACAAGAAGAGCTTCATCTACCTGCAGCTCTGGGCTCTAGGCCGAACTACGCATCTGGAAGGGGTGAGGAAGGCAGCTGGCCCGGACGCCAAGGTCGTGTCTGCCAGTGACATCCCGCTCGAGGGCGGCGAGAAGCCGACGCCGCTGACCGAGGACGAGATCCATTGGTATATCGCTCAGTTTGCCCAGGCCGCAAAGAACGCCATAGAGGCAGGCTTCGATGGCGTAGAGATCCACGGCGCAAACGGTTATCTTGTGGACCAGTTCATACAGGACGTCTCCAACCAGCGCACCGACCGATGGGGCGGCAGCATTGAGAACAGGGCTCGTTTTGCGCTCGAGATAGCCAAGGCAGTGACCGAGGCCGTTGGCTCAGACCGGACGGGCATCAGGCTGAGCCCTTTCTCTGATTTCCAGAGCATGAGGATGGCCGACCCGGAGCCACAGTTCTCGTACCTCGTCAGGGAGCTCAAGAAGTACAAGCTTGCGTACATCCACCTCGTCGAAACACGCGTCTCGGGCAGCACTGATATCGAGACTACCGACAAGATCAACTTCCTGGTTGACATCTGGGACAACCAGAGCCCCGTGCTGCTGGCAGGCGGATTCAGATCGGCATCAGCCGTCGCCGCGGTAGATGAGCAATACCCTAACAGAGACGTTGTCGTCGTCTTTGGTCGTTATTTCATCTCCAACCCGGACCTGGTCTTCAGGCTGCAGAAGGGCATCGAGCTCGCCAGCTACGACAGAGGCACTTTCTATAATCCCGGAGAACCAGACGGTTATATCACGTATCCATTTAGCAAGGAGTATGTTGAGGCAAAGGCATAGATGAACAGGCCACTGGGGCCAATTTAACTTAGAGAAACCATTCAAGCTTAGACATATAGATGCCACAGCGTAAATAATTTGCGTTTTCCTTCACTACATGAGATGCTTCGGACCTTCACATCCTAGCCCTGCGCGAAGCGCGCCTTACCCCGGAAGCCAACACAGCCATTCAAATGTGTACAGCTGTTCGAAGCGACCGCCATCCACAGCGTCACGACGTCACTGCAGACGTGGCTGGCTGCATGACATGTGGTAAGCCCACAAGGTTACGTTCTGCGAGTCGGTCGCGTCTTAGGGTGAAGCATCATCCCTGACGGCCGAGATAAGGACTACACGGTTCACTCCGATTCGGCGGCACGTCCAAAGCTGTCTTTTGTGAGGCTGCAAATGCTGATGTCTGAAATTGTTCATGATCAACAACTGTGTGGAGTTCGGCCTGATAAGACGATTCTTGGGCATTCCTCCATGTCTTTTATCATTTATATTCTACAAACAAGCAATGGCAATTCTCTCTCTCTCCTTGATGTTCCCTTGTCGCAACGACAAGCGTCTGTCTATTCGAGGTCATCACAGCCCCTGTAAAAGTTCACGCTCGCGTCCCACGGCCTGGCACAAAAGAATTTCTCGTCAACACATCACACAACCCGAGCTGTGTCTACCATGTCACGCTTATATGTCACAGCAAGTATGCCGCACAAGAACTGGGCCGGTCTCGCGGTTCCGACTTTGAACGTCGAAACGAATGATCACACAGGAGGTGGAATAAATTACGGGGGTCTGCACCCGTCAAGTATCGCAGCTTTGCTAGGGAAAGGTCCAGATGTGAAAAAGGGGGAGAGGTTTGATTTCAAGTTCAATATCAATGTGAGCACTTTTACCAAAAGGTGATTCCCCGTTGCGTTGCGACGTGTCATCTGGAACTGACTCTGGCTTTCGCTAGGGCTCACGGAGCTCAGCGGCTCTCGTGATTAACACAACAAAGCATTTACCTCACGTGGAATGGTCATCAGATGGCGGTCTAGGTAAGAATGATGGTCGTGTAATTCTTAACACCAAGAACTTATGCTGAAATCGCGACAGGAAAGCTTCCTATAGCTGGGGCTACCGCCCTCGCAAGCAAGTTTCTCTTCCAATCTAGCAAGGGCCTTCAGCGGTCGAAAAAGGCATTGAGGAATGTTGAGAGTGACCGGAGACGAAGGGATGTTGCTCATTCGCACAGTTCCCAAAGACGTCAACCTCCCATCGCACTCAACTACCATGCATCTCATCGGAGCTCACCAAAGGCGGAAAGGAAACACCAAACAAGAGAACCCAGCCAGTCAGGCCGGGGTTCATGTGTTTCAGCTCATTCTAGCACACCGCATCAGTCTCGAGATAATGCCATTGAGTCGGTCAGCCCTCGCAGGTGGAAGAAGCCGATCAAAGATGAGAAGGGCTATGACTCTGGTTACGCGAGTAGTTCAGACCAAATGAACGTTCGTAATCATGTACGTAATAGGCCTCAAAGGCCACTTGAAGCAGCAAGAAGGAGTAGATAGGAATCTCAGGTGTCACTCGAATCGGCTACAAGGTGGTTGACAAATAGACCCGAGTGAGATTGATTTGGTACCAATTAAACTTTCTGCTAGGATCAGACACCGTGACTGATTAGTCTACGATTCTTAGATATGCTCGAATATATAATAGATTGCGTTACATAGAGCCTCTCATCTGAAGACTGTCTTGGGTTACTAGGCACCTAAGTCTCTGGAAAATAACGTTATATTCTTCAAATAATCGCACTGCCATAATCCCGAGCCCCCGGAATTCTGGCGAGAGGAACCTCAGTCTTTTCATCAATGTGCAGCCATTGACCGTCATACTTCAGCTAGCCTGGGCACCAGCCTCGAAAAGATTTATCACACCATCTCCGTTCAAGTCGTCCTCGCTTCCATTGGCAGGCGTGCCGTTAGGGTTGTTGCGGTCCAAATTAGACTGGATCTGCTCGATGGCCGATGAAATGTCCGAGTCTTTTTTTGCGCGCTTGCTAGCCTGCGCGCCAGCTTCGAAGAGATTTATAACCCCATCGCCGTTCAGATCATCTTCACTGCCGTTTGCAGGTGTTCCGTTGGGATTGTTGCGGTCGAAATTGGATTGGAGCTGTTGAATGGCGGAAGTTATATCACCGTCATCTCCCGAGTTGTTCTTGACCGGAGCTGCGACGGCATGACCGGCGATGACGGCGCAAAGAAGCCACGAAGGTCTCATGGCGGGATGAGTGAGGAATATTTGATTGTTGCAAAGTTGCAGGGTTTAATTTGGCACGGGAGAGATTGCGAGGCAAGCCCACAGAGTTGATTCCCTTTCGTGACGTCGATCGAAGGGCAAACACGGGGAATTTATACATGGCCTGACCTCAGATGCTCTCTTTCGCTGGGCATGGAACACCCAGTTCATGCTACAATACATACCTAGGCAGTGTGCCAGGAGAACTGATCATGTTTCTACGTTAATTGAGTCTGCATATACCCCTTGGGTCCCCCCAAGATTTCGAAACGATGAGACCTTGACCTGATGCCCACGTCTCATGTGAGGCAAGCTTCAAAGCCCCGACAGTCAACTAGGTGCCTCAGTTAAGCCTTCAAAATTGTTCCATCAGTTTCAATCAAAGCGACTTGAATAAATTTCGTGGCCTCTGCCCTCACCCATCAGATACCTGCGAATGAAAAGCATTTCGTAATCCATAGGTGTAATGTAACATTAAACTGATATGTTTCGCCTGGTCATCTGGTCCTGAGATCCCTCTCTGCTGCCTTGCTAATTTATAGGGATAGCACGATCATGCATCCATACAGTTACCAGCACGCTTTCGAGTGCTCTATAATCCTCGGACCAACATTCTCAATGCCTGCATCGAAAGGTACACCAGGCTATTCCCGAGCTGCGAGATAGGGTTGCGTGCAAGATCGTCCAAATTTCCTGTCATGTCTGGCAGGTCATAATGCATGCAGAACAACCTTTATTATGAACAGAACTGTAATATGCTTTCCTCCTCATTTGTTTCACAATCCTCCGAACTGTTCGGGTTGAACGTCTGATCGACGTGACGCATCGCTTTCAAACCGCTTGGCAATTGTCTCAAGGAGCCTTGTTTTGAAATCTCAGTGACGGCCGACCGCCAAGACATCACTGACACGCAAATCCACAAGGACTACCCCTAACGGCTGTATGCGTAAGGCGATTCAGCCTTCCCAGATAAGTCCGCGCCCCCTCACCGACTATTCAGAGCTAAAAGGAAGCACCATCGATTACTGGGACCGGCAGCGATCGAAAGGAAAAATCATGTTCGCACCTCGTTGCTCACGCCTCAATTCTTAGCCGGCCAAACGTTGAGGCGCTCATTGAGCATTCCGAGGCATAGTTCCGCGAGCAAACAAGACGACCACACGCTGCAGACAGAATGTCGCGTTGTAGGTCCGCATAAGTTCCAGAACAGACAGTTGACCCGTGGCAGGTCACACAGGGCTAGGCAATGTCGTCCTCGTCATTGACAATGCAAAAGCTCCCATCAGGACTTAATGGCAGTGATAACGTTCCTCGACCTCAGCTGATGAAGACCATACGCCGCCGGGCCGAGTTCACGTATCTCTTCAGCGCGCTTTGGGTGGTACGAACTGCGACGACAAGCTATGGTGCATATTTGAAAAGCGCGCCGTTGACAGCCGGTGAGCTAACTTTTGTTCCATAGTTCTACCGCCTGAAGCGGTCAAGATTTCTCAGATGAACCTCAACCCACACATCGAGCAGAACCTTAGGCTGGAAAGGAGTCGACGTCTCATCGGATAGGGAGACACTACAATGGAACCACACCATGCTTCCGCAGGTTGTGGATACGCAACCAAAACCACAGTGGCCGAAGCCATGAAAGGTGCACACGGGTATCTTGGGCGACACTTGGGATGGGTACGCAGCGTCACCGTCGAGCTGGAACAATAAGTGACTCGAAGACGAGTTCAACGCATCAAACTCTAAGCTGGGATGGCGAGAGGTCCCTGATTTACAAGATCTCGAATGAACAAGTAAGCCTGCATTTCAAGCATTTCTAGATCAATAGCTGTTCGCGCATGTACAGTTAGTCAGTGCGAATCAGCTGGGCAATGTCCCCCGGGGAATTCGTTACACCTCTTGGTCATTCATACCTAGGTAGATTTGAATTAGGAGCGATCCCCTGAATGAATATATCATCATTTAGATGCCAAATGAAGCAGCTGGAGTACAAGACGAAAGTAAGTAAATATTTCTAATCCGCACTCTTATTATCGAGGTACAGGTGGTCCCTTCACACAGGAGTAAACGCTCAAAGACCTGGCGTTAAAAAACCACACGCAAGTAAGCGGTGCACAACCTTATAATGTCCGTACAAGCAGACCGGTCTCAACGTACTGTCGGGTAATTAGTCTAAGCTGATTTTACAATCTGACCTCCATCTAGGTTAATTCTATGAACCCCCCCCCCAAAGAAAAACAGAACAGGAAAGCGTCTGCTCATCTTATTCACCTGCTCGTTAAGTATGTGATTGCATTGGACAGTCTCACAGCCGTTGATCCTCCAATAATTTGAATAGAATAAGATGGAAAGTCTTTGCTTAGCACCTCCAAGGTCTTCTAACAAAGTCTTCGGAAGCTGAGACTCTGGTGAAAACCAATTGGAGCCGTGCAATCGGCCAGTATTACAATTGCGTGATTGGAATGGAGTCAAAGATATGCCCGAGGCCTAGTTTAGTGACTGAACATAGCGTCATGTCCTCGAATGAGAGTCCCAAGACTTTTGATGTCCACGATGTTCAGGCTTGCCTGCTCTGGTTCTCTGCTGGCAACTGAATCAAACATAGTTCAAGTCAGGCAAGACCGCCCATCTTAATCAAGGGAGACGAGATGTTTCCCCCCTACAGATGAGACACAACTGGATGCGTCTGTAGGATTGCAATGCGGATGTCTCTAATTCCCGCCCATGACGCAGCCTCAGTGTAATTATGCGTGATCTGCCTCGGCGGCTAAATGCTTGGCAGATGTGCACAAGCATTGCACGCAACGAAACAGTCGTGCTGGCATGTGATTTGTTCCCAGGCTTTTTGGGATGGAAAGAGAATTTAAATGATCGGACGATGACGCGACGGATCGCCCCCGCATACTTCCGATCGAAAGTCAGTGCTACCGCATCTCTATACCTCAGATTATCAGATTATCACAGCTTTGTTGACTGTCTGGCGCCGACCAGGTTGGAAAAGGTCAGCCAGAGTAGTTTTAGAGGTTGGCGGCCCTCGGATGCCAGTCGATAGGATCGGCCGGGCATATCTACATCGGGCAATTCCATGAGCTGCTCCGCGACGGTCCAGGTATCCCTGGCGAGTCTCAATATGCGTCACGCGTTGGCATCTCCAATCACCCAATTACCAGATGACAAGCCGGGCATTTCATGGGCATGCATGAATGAGAGGACCCTGGGAAAATGAAACCACAGCCATTCAGGGCTGAGAAGATTCTTCGCTGGTGTCAACGCCCCGGAGCCCCCTTAGTTGATAGATAATATGTAAAGCATGACGTCGCCGCAAGATCCACAGCATGTCAACCAAAGACAACAAACTAGGCCGCCCGTGGTAATTGAAAGAGTACGAGTACGGAGAGCCTCAGCTGGCGCAACTTTAAAAGCATGCTGCATCACTCCGTACCCGTGCACGCCACTATTTCATCGCTCAGCCCAACCGCTTGACGAAAACTTCAGAGCTGAAATATCACCGTCAAAATGGGCCTCCGCATAACCGCCGCGGCTCCGGCCATTGCTTCAATCGCCGCCACCGCCCTCGGCATCGTCTTACTGGCTTCCGGGTCATCCACGGGCACCGCTAACAGTAACTATTGGATCGCGGTGAGTCTGCAAGGACGATACTGCGACCGCGCAGTCCCGAATCTCCAGAGCGGCACTGAGTACTGACTGCCTGGAATTTGACAGCTCAACACATCCAAGATCGGCCAGGATCTCATACAGATCACACCTGCAGACCAGTCCAGTGGATCAGGCGGCTCGAGCAACGACCCTCTTGGAGGATTGGGCGGCATAATCAATGGAATACCGGGCCTCAGTGGCATTCTCGATAACTTGACCAACAGCGTTGACCAAGGTCTGAACGATCTCTCAGGCACAATCCTGGGGAACCTGACAGAGGCCCTGGGAGTCAAAGACACATACCGGCTGTACACCACAAAGATGTGCCAGGGAAGCTTCCGCAATGAAGACGACCCAGACAGTGGCGTGGACATCGAATCATGCTTTACTTATCGTGATCGAGGCCAAGGTAGGTAGTTAACGCGCGCTGGTCGTGCAGACCAGTTGGGAATTCGACTCCCTAGCTCTTGTAGTGGTGCTTTTGCTGGCAGAGCCCGACTATTAACACTTGTTCTCCAACAAATTAGGCTTGACCAACATCACCAACTCGATCCCGTCGTCGCTGACGGTCGGGACCGCGCAGGTCTCCGTGCCTCTTGTGGCAACGCTCAAGCAGTCCCTACAGAGTACAGTCAACCTAGCTGCCACTGCTGCGACCGTTATGATGGTGCTCTTGATCATTGGCTGTATCAATACTGCCATTACAACCATTGGCTCCGGTAAGATTTATTTCCACTGTTCTGTTGATCGTCCCCAATCTTTGATCGTCGTCACTGGGTCTGACGCATTTTGGCAAGTCCTCGGGATCCTGCGTGCACAATCCCGCGTTTTGAGCCTCGTCAATACGGGGTTCTCAATCCTGGGTGCAACTATCTTCCTGGGCCTGGCTGGTATTGCGACCGGTGTTGTTGTTGCCGGGAGTGATAGTATTTCAGACCTCGGACGAGGCTTCAACCTCGAAGTCAAGCAGGGCGGCGCATACATAGCAATCATCTGGGTGGCTGCTGTTCTTGCTTGGATCGCTAGTGCATACTGGTTCATGATCTGGTTCGTTGAATTCAGAAGAAGCGCCTTTTCGAGACGGCACAGAACCTCGGCTCAGATTGGAAATTGGAGAGGGATCATCGGAGAGGTTAGGAAAGATTTAAAGGTCAACGGGCACAGCGGCGGTCCCACATATGACGGCGAAAGGGGCGCACTGAAAGCATAACGGCCCCGGAAATATGAGCATTCGTCAGTTTGCTTATGAAGCTGAATCGATTGTGATCACAGGCCAATAATCTAAATATTTCATATCTAAGAATCACAGAGCACCTTTTCGGAAAGGTAAAGTTAGTGTGCACACACAGTCTACTTAGTCAGTCGCCCACAACCGAGATATCCCTCCCATTCGACACGGGTTTGAACCTGAACCTGAGCCTCTGTATCTGCACGCAGACCCATCGATACAAGTGGGCCTGTACGTTGTGGAAGCAAGTTGTGGGATCCAATATTCCTTGGACGTATGTCTATGGAAAATTTAGCCAGCCAAAAACAGAGGCTGTCACATAGACCTGTCACTTTGATGTTGCCTTGGGCTCCCACACACTCGGTCCCGAGCCCAGTCTGATGGAACCTTGTCATTTCAGGACTGGTCAACCTGCCCTGTTGGATGGGCTATGGACTATTTGTATTCTATGGGTTCCTCTACTAAGCCGGAACGACAATGAGTGTCCTGTAAGGACAAGAGACAGTGATAATATATAAATGCATTGGTAATTTGCAGAACACTTAGACGTTGGGAATTTTAAACCCACTGTTGTCAGCATTGTATGTTATCTAACGCTAGGTCTTTCAGCATTTACCACTGTTTGAAGGGTCCGCCCACAGCTCTATACGGATTAAAAATGAAACCACCTAGACGTTGGGACAAAGAGATGGTTAGGGGGGAGGGGGGCTGACAATTCCTGTTGTAACGTCCCCGGCCCGGCTTCCGCCCCCCCCCTGATTCCGCCCCCCCCACATCCGCGTTCACGCGTGTACGCGTCTGCCCCCACCCTATATAAACTCAACCATATCTTTCCGAGAGAATTTTTTCTGGTCACCAAACTTCTTCCAAGCATCAACCTAGTCATCATGAAGCCCTATGGGGAAGCCGAGATCCATGACGCCCTTGTTGCGTGCAGGGATGGAATGCCCGTCAAGCAGGCTTGCAGGACCTGGCATATCCCCCGTTCCACACTTCGCGATCGCCTCGCCGGCGCGCAAAGTCAGCGCGTTTCTCACGAACCTCAGAGGCCTCTTTCTGATGATCAGGAGGATCGATTGGCCCTATTCCTTATCAACCAAAGCAGCTTGGGCCATGCGTTAACTCGCTGGGAAACGAGGGCTCTGGCAGCCCGAATGGCCTCGTCGGGGAAGGAGGTCGCTCCTCTCGGAAGGAAGTGGCTGAGGGCCTTCCTCCTTCGTCACCCTATCCTCCAAAGCCGTAAGTACCAGCGCGTTGAGGCTAAACGGCTAAGGGCAGCTACCAAAAAGAACGTTGGGTCGTGGTTTGACTTCATGCAGTTGCCTATCGTGAAGGCAATTAAGCCGGCCAACTGATGGAATGCCGACGAGGGCGGGCTGATGGAGGGCAAGTCCGAGAAGGCGCTCACGATCGGCTATTCGGAAGGAAGCCAGCTTCTTCAGAAGGACTTTAATTCGAGAGCGTGGACCTCCTTCCTTGAGTGTATCTCCGCCACGGGCAAGTTCCTCGTCCCACTCGTTATTTTTAAGGGACTCAGCATTCAGCAGCAGTGGTTTCCTATCGCCCTTGAAGATCACGAGGGCTGGCAGTTCACGGCGACGAAGAAGGGGTGGATGGAGGAACCTATCGCTATCCACTGGCTTCGGAAGGTCTTCCTTCCTCAAACAGTACCAGAGGACCCATTAGAATGGCGCCTTCTCGTGATCGATGGGCACCATACACATACAACGGTCGAGTTTATGTGGGAATGCTTCTCGAATAAGGTGTATATCGTTTTTTTGCCCGCCCATACTTCGCATATGCTGCAACCGCTCGATGTGGCGATCTTCGGCCCTCTAAAGCTCGCATTTAAGAAGCATCTCGATCACCAGGGAGGGCACGATTCGTCAACAGTCGTGGCAAAGAAACGGTTTCTTTATTGCTATCACAAGGCTCGAATTGACACTTTGACGGAAGCAAATATACGTTCTGGCTGGCGGGCGACTGGTCTCTGGCCAGTGTCTAAGCATAGGGCACTCGGAAGCCACTTTATCGCCGATAATCGCGAGAAGGAAGCGAGATCGTTGGAATCTGGCGGTACCAATAGCTCCAGCAGCCATTTCTGCACTGATAAGTGTTTTTGTCGGCCTCGAGGGACCATTTTTGCGACCCCTAAGCGATCTCAAGACCTAAGGGGTATGGTGGCTCGGTATGCCCGTCAGAAGAATCTCAGCCCCACATCACGACTCCTCTTCAGGAAAATCCTCAAAAGTTGGGACCAGATAGACGTCGATCTGACGATGTCCTCACAAAAAGCCCGAGAGTTGGAAGCCCAGATTGAAGCCAGTAGGGTAGTCCGAAGGAAGAAGGTTCAACTTGACCCGAATGAACTTTTCGCCGATATCGAGGCCATTCGGAGGACTCAGATTGAAGCGGGGGTGGTATCAGAAGAAAGCGACGCTTCAGAAGAGTCGGAAACACCATCGGAAGCGAGGTCAACTATCGTGGTGGCGGCGTCGTCGGCGACGAGGCGAAGGGGGCGGTCGTGAGGGAAGGGGGCGGAATCAGGGGGGGGGCGGAAGCCGGGCCGGGGACGTTATAGAGACACTCGTTCAAGGTAAGGCTTAGGCCAACTTGTTTAGTTGCATTAATATAGACCACTAATAGCTATAGTATTGCAAAATTATACATCTTGCCCACCAGGCTCTCAGTCTTTCTCCCCAGCCACATTACCTAGCTCCCGTTTCTAAAGGATTACAGACCTAGGGGAATATCACAACCTCATTGCCTGGGCTGACAATGCGATCACCAGTATTTCTCCCTCTCAGTCCTCAGAGAAGAGCCTAGTTGTGCGCCGGTCTCCTATTTACACGTGTCTGCGCCTCCATGCCAAGCTATACTGTATCGGCGGGCTAAGGGTCCTCACCGTTCACTAAGCTTTGAGGGATCGCAGATCACTCCCATAAATAATTAGGGATGTGACGGTAGCACGGCGGCAGTTACAAATCAACAAGCAAGGCTTTGTGAGGATCGCACTAGGAGGCTCCGAGACTTGCTGGCGATATCAAGAACAGGAGGGACCCGAGAAAGGCTATATTTCGACACCTGACTCCAGAAATCCAACGATAGTAACCGGAGCCTAGGTCGTCAATCACTGACAGGCAGGCCGAGACTGTGGCCTCTGTTGGAGATTACAGCGACGTCTGACGAGGATTCCGGGGAAATCCACCAGACTTGGTCGTCCTGAGCCATGTCATCGCCGAGAAATGCCGAGACCAGCATCAGTTGGCAATGTCAAAAAGACGGTGAGATCTCCGACGCTGCGTCATTGGGCTTCGGGAACCGTTCCGGGTGTCTTGTTGGTCTTGAGATCAGCGTGAGTACTGGGGGGAATTTAAGGTTCCGCGCACTGGGGATTGAACTGGAAGGTTCTCCGTCCCCTGTAGTAGATAGCCGAAGCATTGTCATCAGAGCGTCAGCAGGCCGCGCTGCGATTGTCCTCTCATTGAGCCAAAAAAGGAAGAAGAGAGAGGCGGGAAAGCTTGAGGTGGATATTGCGCAAGAGCAAGCAGGGCCGTGCAGGACCTTATCAACTGTTGTCGTCCGTAGGAGCGGGCATTTGCTGAGGCCCGGTCTGTGGCAGAGAGCGGACTGGTGCCCGGTTGCACCGGGCATAGCAGGCGGAGTTACTCCAGCTGCCGCCTCCTCGTATATGGCGTCAGTGAAACGGGTCTAAACTTATCCCCCGCACGCTCGGAAAGGGCCCAAGTGTGCCATGGCCCGGGCAGTATTTGGATGTCTGGCCTGCCCCCGGAACGAGCCGCCATGGAAGACGACGAGGCTGTGACTGTCGACAAGTTACAAATCTGCAACGGCTGACTCGTTCAAAGCCCGGCCAATGCCGCCTCGAGAAGGATTAGTGTAGCCCCGTGAGCCTCGTCCAGTTGCTGCCGCCGCCGCCACGGCCTGCTCCCTAGCCTTAGCCCGTGTTCGACCTCGCCAGATACGCCGTGGAATGAGTCAGGGACATGCATGGAGCTTGAGACGCTCGCCCCAGCACCAAGGCCAGCGCCAGCTTCAGCGTCGCCCGGCATGCCTCGTGCCACCACCAGCGACCTGCCAGCATGCACCGACTTCTTTTCTGGCCCCGTCGATGTCATCCACACGGCCCAGCCTCTCGGCCACTTCGAGACCCTTTTCGACGTGCAGACATATGTCACGCGCGGGACTGCGACGTCCAACTCGACCATCGTGTTCTTGACCGACGACTTCGGCCTCAACCTCGTCAACAACAAGCTCCTCGCCGACCAATACGCCTCCAAGACGGGCCTGCGCGTTCTCGTGCCCAATTTCCTTCCAAACGGGGGGCTGTCCCTATCGACAATACGTCTCTCCGAGAAGCTGGCGGCGTCGGTGCGGTGGTACAATCTCTTTGGCCACGCACGGCGGGCGTGGTCTGGCCTGAAAATCACCATCATCCTCGCCGCCTTCTCCTTCAAGGTGCGAAGAACCTTCACTTCTGTTCTGAACTACGTGCGCGCCGTCAGAGCCTCGTTGCCCCTGGGTTCCAAACTCGGCATCGCCGGATTCGGCTTGGGAGGGCATTGGTCGTCGCGGCTCTGCGCCGAGCATGCCACCGAAGGAGGAGGCTCGCACCTGGTCGGCGCGCACTTTACCGCACATCCATCAAATGTCGACCCGGGTGAGACCGCCAGGCTTGCGAGCAGGTTCAAGGTGCCACAGAGCCTGGCGCTTGGGGACAGAGACGCCGGCCTCCCCATCGACCAGGCGCACGAGTTAGAGACGAACCTGAGGGAAGTCTACAGAGACAACCCGGACAGATTGGAGGTCAGGATGTATGAAGGGTGCGGGCGTGGCTTCGCACTACGTGCGGTCCGTCGGGCCGGCGAGACCGAAGTGGTAGACATGGCCCTTGAGCAGGCTGTTATGTGGTTCCGAAGGTGGCTTGTCTGAGCTGCTCCTGTCCCTCGCGAAGCAGGAGCACCTGGGTTCACCACTACCGGAGGGACGAATGCTAGCCTGAGCCTTGTCTGTCTATATCTTCTTTCTTTCTTTAGTTTTTCGCATCACATCTCAGCGTCTCGTGCTGCAGACAAGTTGAGCAGGCAGTCCGGAGAAGCACACATGTCGCTTATATCAACACCTACACATATCCCTAGGATGGTAGTCTTGGTCGGCGAGTTACAACAGTACAAATAAACGTCAATCGTGGCAAACATGACCATGACGACTTGCCTTTTAAAGCCGGAGACATCCGAATACCAGACGCCAGGCTGTGTGCAACTCCCGGGACCAATGGACCGTGAACACCAGTTGCTCCCAAACGTGACAGCTCCTCCGCTGCGGCAGTAACCCAGATACTCCTTGTTGAGGTCGCTTGAATCGATACCTACCACTTATTGATATCAGAGATCAGGGAGCCTTATATGTTATGGACTGAGCAGATGGTCCTCAACGATCCCCGCTGGGATTACCTGTAGTGGGCCGGAAAATAGTTGAAAGGCGATACTTGAAAGCAACAGACACAAAGGGCTTACTTCTGCAATTATATCCTAGCAGAACGTTGCCATACCTCTCTTACTTCCCCTTTCCCAGCTGACGCTGCCTGGAGGCCGGTGTTTATGAGGGCCACACTGTGTAACCTCTCCTACATTTTGTACCCCGCGCACTTTGTCATCAACCACGAAGACTAATAGATAATATTGATTCCCGGAACTGAGGCATGAAATGATAGTGGACGTGAGGCTTGGACACGACTTAATTCAAGTAAAGGGCACTGAGTGGCCTGCGTTTTGGTCGTACATTTCGCTGCCTTAGCCATGGCAAAGATATGTCTAAGCAAAAATCGCCTCTTTTAGCATTCCTCTAATGTTGGGCATCAGTGCTGGTCATGCGGATGTATCCACCTTTCACCGAGTTCGAACCCAAGCACTGCTCTGGCAGTTTCCGCCTGGATAACCTTCCCTCCTTTCTTTTGAGGCCGTTTCTCATGGAAGTTGCTCATTGCATCACGATTCTCCGTTACAAGGGTCCTTTGAAGAGTAACTAGCGAATGCATTGACACCAATTGCAATTGCTATGGTTCGTAAGTGGAGGGGGGGGGCCCGGATGGCACCAACACGGCATTGGATCGCGCTTTCTCTATTTTCCTGAGTTTGTTCGTTGAAGTCCTCTATGCCATGGATCAGTTAATTAGAGCAAGAGAGAGACAATGTGGAAGAGAGAGGGAGAGAGAAGGTTGCCGCATGGACGGCATAACCGTCACTGCAATCATCGTCACAAATTCCGCTGTTAACTCGTCGGATTCACTCGTGTAATCACCACGATACGGCTGATGCGCGAATCATGGGAACATAATTGCTTGTGTCTTTGGCATATCTACCTGCGCTTTCCGTTGACAGGTCTGAAGACCCCTTGCTGTTGCATCTACGCTCGGCAGGCAGAAGCCAATGGGCTTTTCGAGGTGGATAAATATGTTCCTGCTCTGTTCCAAAGGCTAGCACGGCCAACATTCTCGCAAGACTCGTAGTTATATATAGAGATTACGCTGGTGTGGAGATGTAAGGTTAAGCTGGAATGACTTCTGGTCTTGCATCGCCTTCGTACGCGCCCTTCGTGTTGAACGGCCCAGACCACGCTTGGAACTCGGCCATGCTGTCCTTAACAGCCCGCTCCGATTGGTTTTCATCATTGACAACATCGCCATCCGTGTAGTGCTCGATCGTGAAGCCGCTGGGGTCGTACCAGTAGTCAAAAATTTGACTGCCAAGAATGTGCCTCCCAATGCCCCACATTTGCGTGTAGCCCTTCGCCCGGAGGTGATGATGCCCAAGTTGCTGGATGTCCATATCGTGTACCTCGAAAGATGCGTGATGGGGGCCGGCGTACTTCTGCCCCGGAAAGAGCGTGAAGTGGAAGAAGGCATGATGATCGCGATAATGCCCCCCAAGGTCGATGTCGTAAAAGACGGCCATGTCCTACGTCGATGTCCTATCACTTAGCATGGCAATCTCTGGCCAAAAACTTGACGAGTGTGCACCTTACTTACAAAGTCTTTGTTGAACGCATTGGCTTGAACATCCAGCGCCCGGAGGTTGAAGTGGGTCTGGTACCACTCGCTGATCTTCTCGATGTCAGCTGTGATGTGACCAAAATGGCCCAGCTTGTGGACCGGGGCCGGCCCCTTCTCCAGCCGCTGAAACCGCCCCCTACGCGGCTTCTCGTCGTCCGTGGCCAGAGTGTCCGATCCCATGTTGTAAGCGTCTGCACCTTTGGGCGGCTGGCCTCGCTGTACTGTTGAGTAGCCGAATACAACATTGATGGGGATATTCTCCGGGTCAAGGATGGTCACAACCCTGCCGCCTCCAGGAAATTCCGAGTCGCGAATGAGACCAGCACCTGGAAGTTTCGCCGCCCGCTCGAGGTCTTCCCGGGAGGTGGCTTCCAAAGACCCACCGAAGAAGAGAGGCCGGTCTGTCTTTTCCGCGATATAAGACACTGGCTGGTCGTTGTAGCCCCTGTAGAAGATGCGCTCGGGATTGGACGTGCGATGGGTTTCTTGGAAGCCGAAATCGAGCAGAAAGTTATGTTGCTGAAATTTTGCATCAGACAGACTAGACCGTCCCCTAGGGTAGGTAGATATATAGATTTTGGCTTACCTTCTCAAGGTCTGTGTGACCGTAATGCACCCATACCGGGCGGCTGACATACACGCGGCCAGGGTTTGGCTTCCTGTGGAGTCCTGATACAAAATCAACGCGTCCCGGCGCCATAATATCGAAGTTTATTTGACTGTTTTAGGGGTTTTGACGGGGGAGGCAGAATGGTGACAAATTACGAGTAGGTGCGTATGCAGTAACTACTCATGAGAGTCAAGGCGCTGATGACCATGTTCAAACTGACCTACAATTATCTACTTATAAGCGGACGCCCGTTTTATATTTCACCAGATGGATTCAAGTCACTGAAGCCTCCTACGACAAGAGCACCTCTGGTGGGGCCGACGAGTCGGAATGGTGGAGGGACCCGAGAGGAGGGTTACGGTGCCGTCGAATCCAGTTGGGCGGGCATACCTGGGCAGTCAGATAAGAAAGCCTGATTCAAAGTTAAAGGACGGGTTCCACGGCATCTGTAAGCTCCCCGTTGTCCGTACTGGTGGCCCTATGAGCGGTGGTCTACGAATCATTTCGCATCGCCTGCTGTGACGGGGCGCCCGACTTGATACAAGTCTGCTTCGCGATTCTCAGGCACGAGAATGACCGACACTCAAGGCCTATCTCCGAATAAGACTTTCATTTTCATCATTGATCAATCAACCTTAGCACCTGAATCAAAGATGATCTGACCGATATCTTGAGACTTGGCGAGTAATACTTACAGTACTGTGCGGATAAATAGTATATAATAAGTTAATATTTATTATAATAATATATTAAATTTAATATTAATTTATAAAGAAAAAGATTTTTAAATAATAAAAAATATAATTTTAGTTTTATAAATAAATAGTAAACTTTCTAAATAAACTTAACAATATTTATTTCTAACCTAAATTTAATCTTATTAATTAGTTTATAAGAATTATTTTTATTTTTACTATATTAATCTTTTATAGACTAAATTAATTTAGCGCTTATAGCGTCTATAATACTACTACTTTAACTTAGTTTTATACTTAATATATAATATCTAGGTAGTACCCTAACATACTAGTATAGATCAATGCCGGTTTTGGCCCCAGGTAAAGTTACTTTCACTATTTCCATTACATATTTATATTCTCACTAATTTACTGAAGTGAGCGCATGTCGTAAAAGGTACAGTCCTCGCTCTAGCTGTGCTCTATTATACACCCTGATAAAGTATAGGCAGACTTTGTCGACGAGTTTGGACCATGCGTGGCGACGAGGCACTGCATAATACAGATTGATTCAGCCACTGCCAGAATTTGTGGTAAAGTCTGTAAGGTCTAGAAAGCCATAATCTAATTGCTTGCGACTCTTTGAAACAAGTCTCGTAGGTGTCTGGCTACCTGATTACATGCAGTCTGTCACTCAACTCATGACGGAGGACTTTGCGTGGAATGCTCCGAGTCCTTTGCAGCAAGTATGCTGGGCGGCTTTCGCAGCTTCAATAATACGACTATTAGTATAACCATTGCACCTCGGACCAAAGGATCTGAGCTGCCTGCTCCGTTGCATAAGTCGTTTCTTCACCAAGCTCTTCCAAATAGAACAACAGCGATCCAGTGATCCGGTCATGAATGGGCCTGAAATCGCATGTCGAGATCTAGTTGAGGGGTCCCTGAGTACTTCGCGCACATATATGCAATCTGAGTGACCACATCCATACCATCTGGTGACAGCTATGGACGGACATATCCTTGTAGATCTGTCAGCGCACAGTACTCTTGATCAGGTCCCGAAGATTACTCCTGCCTTCAGTGCCAAAGCATGCTGTTCCCACGTTGTGACAGCATGGCTTCTTTCCGAAGCTCGTACTTGCCACTCCTGCACATTTAGTTGTCCCGTGGAGATGAGAGCTGGGTCTCACCTGCCACGTTTCTTTTTCACGGCATCCTTCCCAGAATATTGGCAGCAGCAGCCGCACATGGCCAAATATTAATAGCACCCGCGCGTGGCACGACATTAACAGCAAGTTCCAAGCATGCTCTTGCACATGATGAAATACCATAACGGGAAGTGCACTTACAATTCCAGGTACCACGAAACCAAGCGTGTCTCCAGCAAGAGATCCGGGCCGACGCGTAGACACTACACGCACCTCAACAAACATAGACAGACTTTACGATATTCCTCTCCTTTGCTTTTCTAGAGCCTTCGAAATGAAGTGCCCCTGGTTCACTTCTCACTCGGCAGCTTGGTTGTCTTCGAAATTCAAGCAATCCTTACTTTGTCGCTTAACATTGACTGGAATGAATGTTGAACGGGAATGATTACTAACCTTTTTTTGATTGATTGGAAAAAGGAAAGGTTAAAAGATCTGGGCTTTGCTGTCGTGACTTTGTTGGCCAAACAGGTCCGCTCTCCAAGCAGATTGCCTCTCCGAGAGCCCAGAGATTTGCCATAAACTTCTGCGCCGGTGATAGCGTTGATCATGGTATAATCAATCATTTACTACCCTTTCGTAATGCATGCCTAATAAATAAATATCCTTGGCATTTGACAAAGTACAACCCAACTCGCAAGGCGCTGGGCAAGCATTTTAAGCGTTCAAGTCAGGCCGACATCTTCCAGCTACCTGAAGGTCGCGGGTCATATATTTAAACGATATAGGCTCAATTATTTCTTCGCCACCTCGGTGAGTAGAGTTTACCCCGACTTAGTTGCCCATTTTCACCCATGTGCCTCTCGCTCGTGGTAATCCAAGCGCGTTCTTTGATGCCAGACAGACGGTTCAGTCTATCCTTCCACACACCGTCCTTTCCCATTGTATTTCAGCGGCAAAAACTGAGCAAGCAAAAGAATCATGCAGTCAGCACCACATCTAGCGCCGTATTTCCCAGTGCTATTGCACTGTCAGTAACCTTCGAGCCTGCTCTGTCCCGGAGGACAGACTCTGCCATAGTCAGATGTCTGACTCTAGAGAGGAAGTCACGATTCTCTCAGGGCTTCATGCTTGGGACAACAAAAACAAACAGTTCCCAAGTAAACATGATTCCCAGAACTTCTCCTCATGCTCACAACACACGCACGCACGCACACATACACATACACACACGCACACACACATACACACACACACACACACACACACACACACACACACACACTCTCTCTCTCTCTCTCTCTCTCTCTCTCTCTCTCTCTCTCTCTCTCTCTCTCAAGATGTGTAAGTCCACGTTTCGTGTTTCATAGTGTCCTCGAATATGCCAGTCCAGGCTCCAAGACTAACCCACAAACTAGCGATGACGACGATGACGACGACAGCGACAGCGACAGCGACAGCGATAGTGGAGCCGGCGGGGGTTGGGGGGCCGGCCCCATCGTAATTTCGACACTGGCCCTGACCGGTGTGTGTGCGTTTGCCGGGCTCGCGGCCTGGTGCTGCCCTCTCCGGCCCGGCCCGGCCTGGCGGGCGCTCGGCCGCGCCGAGCAGGAAGAGGACGACGAGGAAGAGGAAGAGGAGCTGCCCCAGCAGCCCCAGCAGCGTATGAGCAGCCAACAACCATACCTTTTCACCTGTCACAAGGTACTAACTCCTGTGAATAATAGACCAGCAGACCCAGGAGCAGCAGCAGCCCCAGCAGCAGCAGCAGCAGCAGCCCGCGGCGGCGGCGGTGCTGCCGCACCCTGAGGACGACGCGGCGGCGGCGATGGCTGCCTGGCGGTCGTGAGTCCGGGTTGGGGGGGGGGGGCGCTGCGGCGCGGTGGTGTTGGTTTTTTCTGTTCGTTGATTATATATTTATAAAATGAGTCTAAATAGACTTCTCCTTGTTTCCTGCGTGTCGCGGTTCTGCGTCGACCTTTTGATGAACATGTTTTCCGCCTCGGCTGTTCCACGCAGTGTGATGTACATACAGTCCTCGAGTCTGTCGTGATTTGTTATGGCGGCAAGCCCGCCCAATGTGAAGAACAGAATCAGGAGATAAACCGCAAGGAGAGCAGGACGTGACCTTAAACAGCTGTGCTTACAGTAATTGTAGTAGGAAGACTGAGTCTGGCAAACATGTTATTGTTAATATTCCAAATAGGCTTATGATTAAGTTCGAGGAGCAGAGGGGGCGTATGGCACCCTTTTCGAAACCTCTATACTCGTGACCGAGCCCCGTCTTCCCTATATGAATTCACTATCATGGCATTTCCTATGTACTAATATGCCCCTGAATTAATTTATAGACGCAAATATCCTTTCAGAAGCTTCTATAAAACTCCTTTTATGAAGCTAAACAGCTTGAGCAGCCGTTGGGAGTTGTGTCCAAATTGGGTGCCGGATGGTGAAAGTTTGTAAGACGGGGACCCGTGGATTTCAATTAGATAAAGGGGAAGCTGTTTCTAACGAAGACAGGGCAAAAGTATCATGTATGTTAAATGGCCAAGCACCGACAGGTATAATGCCAGCATCGGCGGCCATAGCAACATTAGTAGCAGTCTCCAGTGCGTTCCTTTGGCGTACTCTACAGCGTTCCCGTGAACTATGGTCGCGATAGTCTTCAACAAGAAGCAAAGCAGAACTCTCAACTGCAGTGACAGCAGCGACAAAAGCAGCATAGGAGCGCGAAGTCGAAACAGCCACGGCGATTGCTTGGGCCGTACGTGCAGCGACCATCCTGGGATTTGGCTCATCCAGGGCACGGATCATTCCGATAGCAGCAGCCTGAGCTGCAAGTTCAGTAGCTTCAACCGGCCTGGCTTCATCTCGGGGTGGGCGTAAGATTGGATGGGTGTCGGAAGGGGGCCGAGTTGCTGGATTCCGCGCGCGAAGGACTTCAAGGCTCTCGCTCCCGTCTATACTCGACTGGAGCTCGTCTATACTCCGGGGCGGAATATCTAGTGTAGCGTATAGAGGTGGTGGAGGTGATAGTGGAGAGTCTTCTTGTGTGCTAGGTGCTGTCGTCTGTGTCTTTAATACACCAAACGCGCGACACCGCGTCTTGCCTCTCAAATTCAGTCTGCGTCGCAGCCAGGCACTAAGGCGGCGTACCATTGTATAGGTCTCGCTCTTTGATCGCTTGGAGTGGAGATGCCCGGCTGAGATCTGAACTGTATCAATGCCAGTGGGCTATTCTGGTGCTGTGTGTATGGGTAAGGCTGTTTCGAGTCGATGTTGTTGGAGTTGTATGCAGTGTATTGTGATGAGTGCAAAAGAGTTTCCAAACGAGCTAAGATTGGAAGTTTACGTATTCTTATATTACCGCTCAATTTGAGCAATTTGGGGCCTGGTTTATATGACAAAAGCACTTTGCAATAGTGCTTGACGGCGTGAGACTAGGTTGAGCTTCGGTCAGCGATAGCTTCGACTTGACGAGTTGGTAGCACCAGCACGAACCGGCATGTCTCAGCGCTTAGAATCATAGCGCGACATAATGGCATCTTACGGAATACTGATTTGTAGAAGGTTGATAGATCACCGCAGAACTCGACCTCGAGCATAACAGCATCCTACAACAGACAACAGGTACCAGCCACCTTAAGGGACGATTAAGGAGTGTAGATATAAGCAATAGCAAGAATTAACTGGACCTGTCGCCTGAAAATGCAATCATATGCAGGAGCAAAGACGACGGAGACTTTGACATGGGCTATGAATGGGCTACGACCAGCCCAGTGAAGGCTGGCTTGGATGGCCCCAGCCAGCTGGGGGAAGGTGATGCAGAGCTGCTGTGGAACGCACGATGGATATATGCCGAAGACTCGAAGCGACGAGCTACAACAACGTCAAAGCAGTATACAGCAGCTAGGCGAACGCTGCCATGTCATACAAGATGAAGGGCACATTCCACGCAAGAATGCTTCCAAAGCAGCCCGTATATTGAGAACGCAAGAGTCGGTCTCTGCAAGCCTTCGCGAATGGCCAAATCCGCTTCTATTGTTCGACGAGGAACAGCGATCCGTTCAATTTGTCGAGGTTCAATCTATCCCTGTGCCCGATGAGTCAGCAGGCTTCGGTCTGTTTGTACGCAAGGAACTCTATGAGCACAGACTCGATCAGCTGAACTCGCAAATTCTTCGGGCTGTCATGGCCGTAAATGTTCGAGAAGGCTTGAAATGGCTAGAAGCAGAGGGTCACTGGTTCGATATTGTTGAATTCATGATGGGATTTCTCCAGGCTAGTAGACCCCGAGTAACTCCAAGCTACGCACTCTGACATATATACCGTGGTTCTAGGGCCAGCAAAATACGGTCCAACATGGTCGCAGACGATTTGCTGGAAAGAAGAGAAAGAGGTCATTCGACAACAATAGAAACAATGAAATCCATCATGTGGGCTTACTCGACAGTGACAACGGGAGAACACTGGGTTGTTATTATACGGTCGGTGTATATCGAGAACTACCAACTGAATGGATCAAAAGTCTTCGAGCACTGGAGATAGCGTCTGTTCTCTACAGTCAACTTCCCGGCGCGACAATCTCACTGCGCCTGGTCAATCAGGAGCTATTCAGGGCTGAATGGTTCCCATGGGACTCTAAGAAGGAGGAGTCCTTCACCATGGTCATCAGCACCTCTGCCCAAGATCTGTGCAAGGACATGAGGCGAGCACATTCATTCGCATGCATTGCAATGATGGAATCCGGAAGATACAACCTTGATATTGAGCGCACGAGAGCAGTTATCGCACTCTGTTGTGGCAATTCCATCTTTGTTGCAGGTATACTGTTGTCCGACCCCCCGACTGATAATCTCGGCATGAACATTCGACATCTAATCGGCAATGTCGGGCATGCTTGGATGGTTCTGATGGTTTCGCCCGATGAGCCTTCAACTAGAGCACCAACATACGATGCCTCGATGATCGATCACAACTTATACGATGGAAGGCACATAGACAGCTTCAAAGGGACATCCCTTCATCTGTCCTTCACACAATGGGAGATGCCACTTGAATGGTTGGTACAGCACTGGTGATGTCGACCAACAGCTCTTCCTCCTGGAGTCGGTTATTTCTGTTCAGGACAAAGGTCAGTGGATCGCCGACTTGGATGTTTTGGGTTTGGAGAGAGACGGTGTTGAAATTTTACAACTTGTTTGTGACTGTGACCGCCCAAGCCTCCCACAGCTAAGGACATTGCATCTTTGGACTCCTGGGAGGAGCTACTCGACCCCCCGCCTTCTGTTGGAGTCATACGAGCGAGTAACAATTGGGTAGCTCGACTATGTGCTGCCGCAATCCTGGTTCGTAAGGGCCAAGCCCATTGCGTTGTAATTATGGCTGACGAACCTATTTGCTGGGCTTGTATGGCGGATCACTATGCATGGCCTGAGTCGCATCTACCCCAGTTCATTATAAATTAAAGGGGGTGGTTTTGTAAATATAATATTAAAGTTTATATAAGCATTAAAACAACCATTAGTCTGGATATTATTTATACTTAGTGCCTATAGCAACAAATACTTTATATCTATACTAATATAGTCTAAAGTATTATAATTTAACCTTATACTAAGGAGGGATTAGTATATATGGTGTATCATTTATGATTAAAAGAAAAATAGAAAGACTAACCAGTAATTTCAATGGCAAGGACGTAAAGAAGAAGTAAACTGGCTATAATGGTGTAGTTATTAACCCAGAGAGACACTTTCCTAACCCGCCTCGCCCAGATCCGAAGGCTGACTGAGTCGCGATTACGACGAGCAGTATGCAAGCAATGAGGCTATTGAAAACACTTGCATGGCCATTAATTGCGTAGAATTGTATGATGAGCAAGTGAGAATCTAGCAGACATGGAAAGGTGAAGCGTGAGAACACTGCACAGCGATAAGGTAGACTCGTGTGCGCAATATTTGAATTGAGCCACGCCTCGTAGACCTGCGCCGCATTTACCCCTCCGCTCAATCCAGGGCCATTCCAGTTTGTCGTTGCCCGTCAAAGACGATCAAAATGAAAAAAACCCACATAGGTGCTGTTGGTTCATCCTATCGTACCATATTGCCGAGTCTGGACAAATTGCGGATAACACCCCAAAAAATCCCGGGCAAGTCCATGTCGTATCGCGCTGGTGTAGCAGAACCAACATGCGAAGCTCAACCAACAGCATCATACACATGCAAAATTTGGACCCAAAATTGTGGAACCTGAACGCGAATCTGCATGGGATCTCTCGGGGAGTGGCGATTAGGTAGGTTTCAATTATCCCTTGCATGATAAAATTTGATGGTCATGACACTCTCCGCTTCACGGAGGCAGACGATATAAAATCAAGCCATGATTAACTTGCTATCCCAAGATTCCTAGACCCCTTATGAAGAAGGCTTTGATGACTATTTGAATCGATCTTTCTCGTATCTAGCCCAACAAGACATACTCAAGAATTATATTTCCATCATGGCACCTGAAGCCAGCGCAACAGAAATTAGTGCCGATTTTGTCATCGTCGGCGGCGGCCTGTCGGGTTTAGTTGTGGCATCACGACTGAGCGAAGATGCTAATGCAAGAGTCATTGTCATTGAGGCCGGCTCAGATCGCCGGGTTGACCCAAGAATTGACACGCCTGGGCTGATGCACATGACAGTCCCCCAAAGCAACGCGAACAACATACAGATTGCTTGGCCTAGGGGCAAGGTCCTTGGTGGAACATCAGCAATGAATTTTTCCGCGCTCGTCTATCCAGCCAAGACCGATTTTGACAACTGGTACTATTTTCTTCCTTCCTCCCTTATGAAAGACTTAGACACATTCTATAAAATACTTATTATTATTTTAGCTTAGTAGAGAAACTTAAAGAATATAAATAGTCTATAGCTTTAGCTATATGGGTCTTATATAAGGCTTTAAATAGTAACTTTCTAATCTAGTAAATAGTCTTGATTGTTACAAGAATACCACAGTTCACTTTATCCCGACTTCTAAAAAACCGGCAAGCTACCCAGATACAGTGAATTTCACTCGTTGCCAGCGGGCTAGACCCGGGTGCACCAGCAGCGGCTTATGATATGAAGCATCGCAAGAAATCCAAAACCGAAAAAGGAAATTAACTGGCTGCACACCTCTGTACCGGTACTGCCGTCTTCATCGATGTTGTCACGTACATGTGGACAGACACTGGTGCTTTATCCGGCTAGAATGGGGAGACACCGCACATACACTGTGCATGCAAACTTATCAGAGCTTGCATTAGGATCGTGCATTTCAGTGAGAAGGTCTCTTGGGCTTGATCGCCCACGGTCGGTCTCTTCAGTGTGTGTTCAATGGTCCGGCCATAAATTGGTCTGATCTCACATGCTGAACCTGGGCACCTGTCAAGATAATCAAATAGCGTCTGGGATGTGAGCAATAGTGGAACTGATGTATTTGACATGTACACGGAGGCGGTGATGTCTGATCCCGGCGGCTTCAAAGTCCTCATAGGTACTACACATTGGCTTGCTTCTCCGCTGCAATAGGCAATCGCCAAGGTGCTGTTAGAGCTGTCATCTTCTGGGGACAGTCCATGAGGCCGTGGCGCGTTATACAGCCGCATCAACTGAGACATCGAGATAGAAGCAGGACCTTGTATTAGTGTGTTCTTAATCATCTATGGAATTCAATCAACAAGCAGGATGGGTGGCATCCTGCAGTTTCCCGAAATACCAGACTGGGGCACGGCATTATGAGGTGTAGCACGTTAGAACCCATCAGAGGGACCCATCAGAGGAATCCTCCGGGACTGAAAAGACCGAGACAAGTCATCACATGTGGTTGCGCCATGTATTGAGGCCACGCAAATACCTCATAGCGTTGGTGGCCTCAGCGCTTAGCAGGGGCGATGCTCGAGACATAATGATCCTTCCACAGCTGGTCCGAATCTCCACTGTTGGCTGTCATGTCTTCTTCGCGGTGACTCGCCTTGTCGTCGTGCGTGAACTTGCTTTCCGGTCCACCCTCTTTTGCCGTCTTGCACCCACAAACCTGACAAGAGCCAGCCGTCGTCACATCGAGATGAATCCGTCCATCAGAGACCTCGTGAGCCTGGATGGAGCGGAAGCACTGCGTCTCAGCCACGGCGCTCAGCTTCCGGGTGACCTGCGCAGACTTGATGTGGTCCTTGTTCAGCCGCTCGATATTCTCCATAGCCTGTCCACAGGAATGATTCAGCATTGTGTAAGGACTTGGCCAGTCAGGTAGGAGGGCGCGTTGCAATGAGCGCCGTCATGATAGACTCACCGATGCGGCATCCTTCCTCAAATTTGAGTGAGCTTCACCTGTTCCATCTTTGAAAATGGCCTCCAGACCAGCTATAGACTCGAGAACCGCCACGTTCATCTTGTCAGACGTCTGTCCAGTCGGAGACTCGAGCTGGAAGCAGATCTTGCCTGCCAACTCGTTCATGTCGGCATTGGGCTTGAAATCAAAGTGTTTGTAGACGTGGGTGGTGTCTGTGTGCGGATCATGAAACACAACATCGCCAAGGACGTCGAGTCGTCGATGACCTATCTGACCATGGACGTTTGCCGGTGTCTTGCGTGCAGACGAGGGTAAAGAAGACGATCGCGGTGGCAGTGTTGTCGAGTTCTGCAACGGGGCCTGCTTAGAACCGTGAGATTGGGCCTGGGCGGCTCCTGCAGCACCATCTAGTCCCCCGTCTGGAGCGCCACCGCCAGCTTGACTGCCTTTTACCTTGTCTGTGAGACCCTGGTCACCCAGAGGGGCAGCTGCTGTGCTGCTCTTTGGGGGGAAACTGGGCCGAGTGGTGTAGTCAACTTGATGCTGTTTAGCAGACTCATGGTCCTCCTCACGACAGCGTTCCACGAAGCCCTTGTAGTCCGTTTGGTTGGCCAGGTGGAATAGCATCGGTTCGAATGCGTCGTCGTAGTCTGCGTGGAAGACAAAGTGCTTCGCAACGTGCACGATGCCACTGCTGACCATTGAGGACTGGCAGCGGTGCTTGTTCTTGTGATAGACGGACTGGAGATCCTGTGGGAGAACATATAGTTGGTCAGCAGGCGCGCCAATCCGGTTCTGTGGACGGTAGGTGAGAGCCGTGATGCCATGGGCTTCTCCGTTCCTGGGATCCGTGGACGGTGGATTGTGTTGGATGACCTGAGTGGAAGTCGCTTGAACAAGTGGGAGAAAACATACCTCGAGATACTTGTTGACCTTCTCCCTGGGCCAACTATGGCAAGTGTCCTTTGCGATGGCATTTGTCATGCCAATGAGGATGTTGGTCAGGTTATCCTGCTCCCTGAGCCTGAATTGCTCAGCAATGCTGCTGTCGATGGCCTCAGCGGCAATTGCCTGGGCTTTGTGCAGGTGCTTGGTGGCGTTGTTCATGGTTGCCTGCATGGCCTCGATCTTTGCGGAGATGGCAGCAATCTCATGCTCCCTTCGCTCAGCAATCTGTTTGGCCTCCATGTAGTCCCGTGCACACTCGTTGACACGGTGGTAGAGCTCAAGGCCGCTGTTTGCAATGACATCGTCTTGGGCAATGGTAGTCAGGATCTGGTCCAAAAGCTTCTGGTAGGTTTCGCGACCAGCGAAAGAGGGATTATCTCCCTTTGGTGATTCTTGTCCTTGATTGTCTGCCTTCATCGTGGGTTGCGTCTTGTCCCTGTTGATGCTGGAGGTCTTCTTCTTTCCAGTGTTCAAGACACCTTCTTGGGCTCGAGGTTGTGCTGGCGTTGGTTTGGCGTCAGAAGAAGGGGGAGCAGGGGCAGGCATTGGGTCAGAGTGAGGTGAAGACATGTTGGTGCACCCCAAATTGTGAGGCAGCAGGGTCTTGGGCGCCAGGGAGCCACTGTCACTGGTCGAGCTGAGTGTTGATCTGGCGTCGTTGCTGTCCTCATCAGGGTTTCTGGGCTTGTGCAGCATGAGGGAGGTGGTGGAGAGGGACTTTGGGATTCGAAAGTGGCAATCCACACGTTTGGTTCGAGTTGCCAGGTCACGTAAGCGGTCCATTTTGGATGGTGGCGGCGTTGACTGTGGTGATGAGATCAGTAACCATGGTGGAAAGGTGGAAGGTGAAAGTGTCCTGGGGTTGAAAACATCAGACGAAAACATGGTGTGGCCAGGAACAAGTGTAGGCTGTGTGTGATGCGTCTGTGTCTGGTCGTCTCAATGTGGGTTTTGTGCTAAAGATTGCTTTACTATTTTCAAGCCTCCCACCAGTGAAGTTCCGTTGTCCCAGGGACGCCAGCAACAGCCTAAAGTGAAAGAGGCACACATTCACATGCAGGCTTGAGGGCTGAGCATCAAAGGTTGCAAACATACCAGGACACAGAACAAGACACACCAGGCAGATGAGGCCACTGAACGTTTTGGGCAGAGTTGAAGCACACAGCGAGGTCTGCTACATAGGCACATGAATGATGATTGAGATTAGTTCAATCGCTGGCCCAGTCAAGCCGAGATTTGTAAGTTGATTAAAGCGGAGCAGAGAAGTTGCCAAACCACCATGGCCACTTTCTGCAAGCTCGAGTGTCCGGTGGAGACCATTCACCAGCGAACCTGTTCCCCGTCTCGTCTCACCAGTCTACCTCAAAGTCTCGTTCCGGCTGTGGCTTGGCTTTGAACCCGCTCATCTTAACATTGTTCCAGGCCAGTTGCTCCGAGGTTATCGTACCTGAGAACCGCTTGCAGTCGTTTCCCGAGAAGACGATGTAGCCCGAACCGTGGATGCTGCAGCCGTGGCCGCCCATGTCAGCCGCTGCCGAGGCATCATCGGACAACTGCCCCTGCCAGCGGAACCAGAACTTGGGGTGACGGAATGAGTTCTTTTCAAAGGTGGAGGCCCTACGTCGCTGACGCTCCTCCGAGTCGAGGGAGCTAGAGACGGACTGCAGATCATCGTCGCCGTCCTCATCATCATCATCGTCGTGGTCGTCGTGGTCGTCGTCCTCGCCATGGCCTTCTCTCTCCTCCTCATCTCTCAGAGATGCTTTCCCACTGCCACGACGGCCACGACGGCCACGACCTCCGCGGCTGGGTGACCCCTTGCCATTGGGCAGTCCTGCCATTCGCTCTGCTGTCTTCTTCCCCTTAACCTCAGCCTCACCCGAGTCGGCTGCCCCAGTGCCGCCGAGCTGGCTCCAGATCCTCCACAGCAGCTTCCTGTTGCCCGCGAAGACGACGGTGGCGTCCATGACCCCGGCAGACTTGAGAGAGCCTAGGAGGCCGTCTTCGTCGTCGGTCAGCCGGTAGATCTCGAGGACAACCTCGCCGCTCGCGCTGCTCCGCCGCCTCTTTGCCTTGTTGGAGCTCCCGGCGGCTGCAGCGGCATCTGCACTGTCTGCCTGTAGCCGGTCGATGGCGGGACACTTGATCAGGTGCGTGCCAAACATGCTCCTCACCTGGAACTCGTGGCGCTTCTGACCGCGGCCACCCCGATCGTTTCGGTTATGGAGGTGACGCGTTGTGAGGGCCGCATCCTGCCAGTCATTGTCGCTCTCCATTTCTCACTTGTCTTTGTAGAGGGCCACGAGGACCAAGGCCAGAACCCTGAGAGGCTGTCTGAGTGACATGAAACCAGACGGAGGACAGCAGGGCAACTCACCACGGGACAAGCAGGACAGGCTTCCTTTCCCCTCACCAGTGCAGCTTACGGCTTGGGACAGCCTGGATGAAGTTGTCCCTCTCCTCTGGCAGCTCTCGAAGGCTGTATGTCCCGGCACAAATCGAAAGGTCGATGAAGAGAGGACGCGGAAGAGGACAACGGGGAGAGGAGGCGAGAGGCTCGGATTGGCCAGGAGCTGGATTGGGGAAAGCATGGGGGCTGGGCAGGGGATGGGAACGACGGGGAATGGGGACTCGGCCGGGGGACGGGGCAGAGTCGCGTGACGTTTGCCGCGTTCTGTGCTAAGTATCGAACCACTCAACCCGCCCGCCCACCGCGCCATTGCTACACAGTAGTCTCCCTGTTTTTGGTTCTTTTTGTATTAGTCAAGAAATCATGGTCCAGCATCTCTCAACGTCCCGTTTAGGCCCTTTCCTGCAGTACTGAGTACTTGGCACATAGTGACAGCTATGGATCCAGAAAACAGAGACCTGATGCAATGCCTGTCGGGACCCATGAGTAGTAAGTAGCCTTGGCTTATTTGTCACAGATGTCACTTCTCACAGACCCCGAGTCCTAAAGTGGGTGAGTAACCTTCGTGACCCAAGCCAAGGGCTGCAAGGCTTTGGCTTCATGTGTCCCAGATATTGTGCAGTACGCAATTTGGTTCTGCCGAGAAACATGAGCCGCAGTTCTGATTGCAACGACCACAGGGAGGTACGCACTGCTTGGGTCAACAGCAGACAGCAAACAGTCTCAAGCCAAGGCCAGGTATGATATTGACACACCAGCGAAAAGCCACCCCTGGGGAGAACATTACATGTACAAATGTACGGTGCATTGAGGCACGGACATTCCAACCGACAGCTCACTCGTGCAGACCAGGAAGAAGGGAGGTCAAGAGACAATAGAAGGCAACTAAAGTGAAAGCAGGAGACCAGTCCCACCCACATACAGGATGGAATGCCCTGACCGTAGGGGCAGTTGGATAATACTGTAACATGTGGAATGACAGCTCATGGACGGAAGAGCCACTCCCCGGCCAGTCTAATTATCTCATCCCTCTTCAGCCTGCCGTCCTCACTCGTCTTCTCATCCGCACCCAAGGCCCCGGGCATGTCGAACCCGTGGCCAGCGTCGGAGACACACAGCCATTTGACCTCACCATCCCGGTTCTTCTCCTCCCAGGCGAACCTCTGGTCGCCCGTGGTGATCAAAGCCCCCAGCCTGCCGGTCTCCTCGGGGGCCTCCTGGCCTATCTGCTGGTCCAGGGTTGGGACCTGCCTCCCAGCCAGGCGGCACGCCAGCCGCCAGGCCTCGTGCCCCAGCATGTCAAGCTCGCACCCGATGACCCAGACCCGCGCCGGGAGGGCGGCCCGGTCGACGAAGACGGGCGACAGGAGCGGGTCACGGACGTCGTGGCCGACAGGCACGTAGGACCAGTCGAAGGCGGCTGCGAGGCTCAGCAAGGGGTCCCGAGCGGCGCCACGGGAGCCGTGCAGGGCAGGCTTGTAGCGCCTCGTGGCAGCCTTCTGCTGGGGCGTGATGCTGAAGTCGCCGACGGGGTAGATGGGGATGATGCCGGCGGTGATCCTGCTGCGGACCGAGGGGAACTGGCTGACGGCGAGGGTCAGGTTCCCACCGGCCGAGAAGCCCACGAGCCCGACCCTGGCGGGGTCGAAGTGGGGCGTGAGCTCGTGGTCGGAGAAGACGGCGTTGATCTGGGCCTCGAGGTCGGCGAGGGGGCCGGGGAAGGGGCTGGCGGGGGCCTTGGCGTAGTTGAGCGCGACGACCAGGGCACTGCTCTGGTTGGCAAACCTGTGGTTCCAGGCGTCATTGTCGGAGGGGTCACCGACGACGAAGCCGCCGCCGTGGATGGAGAGCAGGAGGGGGAGGCCGGGCGGCGAGGGGGAGTGGCGGTCGTATGCGGCGGGGAAGAAGACGCGGACGGGCAGTCGAGGCCGGGCCGGGTAGGTCTTGATGAGGGTTGGGTAGTCGTCGGGCGGGCTGCGGCTCTGCCTCCAGCGGCGGACGGTCATGAAGGGGGCGATGACGAGCAGCTGCATGGCATTCACGGCCAGGCCGAAGAAGAGCCTCGTGAGGAGTGGCCTGCGGGCGAAGGGCTGCTTGTCGTGGCCAACTGCACCTGCACCTGCATCTGCCTGCACGGCATTGGCGTTTTGCTCTGCCATCTTGTTGCGTGCTCTGTCGAGTTTCCAATTGACTCGACTTGTGCCTGCCTGGTCGATGTTCAAATTGACTTGTGCCTGGCCGATGGTAGCTTGGGCTGCAGGGTCAATTGATCTTTATCGTGAGATGATGTGATGGTCGTGCTCGTGCTCGTAATCGTGCTCGTCAACCCGACGACGTGTTTTAACGTTGGCGCTGAAGGGTGACGGGTGCAACGGCCCAGGTGTGTCACCAACGTGCCTTTGACCTTGAGCCGTGAACCTTGGACCTCGGGATCATTATCCAGGTGGCTAGCGCTGCGGGTAGTAGATACGATACGTGAGACGCAAGGAGGGAGGGAGGGAGGTCGGTGGGCAGGGCATCCTGACCGGCAGTTTCGGCTGCCATAGACCCTCCCTTGCTGCAGCTGCATCGCATCTCCCATCAAGTTCTCAGCCCTAACCCTGTTTTGGCCAGGTCAACATGAACTCCGTTACTCGGATTCCACCCCTGTCTTTGGGACCTGGAGTTGCCAGTGCCGAGGCGAGGGTCTCCAAACGTCATCCATATTCAAAGCAAACTGCCATTCTGCTCGGCTTACCAATTCATAATTCTACACACCACTTCCACCCCAATTGGGCCTTTCAGCACGCACTTTGATCATTTAAATCACCAACAGGTCTGACAGACAGTTTGTGGGCAACATGGCGAGCCAAAACAACATCACCCTCTTCGACCTCGCCAGCAAGGATGGCAACAAGTGCTGGTCCCTCAACCCGTGGAAGGCCCGCTTCGTCCTCAACTTCAAGGGCCTCGACTACCAGACCGAGTTTGTCGAGTACCCAGATCTCAAGACACGCCTGGCCCCTCACTTCGGCACCCCGCTCGACGCCTATACCAGCCCCACCATCCGATACACCGACGGAAAGTACATCATGGACTCCAAGGCCATTGCCCGGACCATCGACAAGGACCACCCGGAGCCGCCCCTGCACCTCGACTCGCCCTACCTCACCAGGCTCGAGGAGATCCTGCCCAAGCTCATGCCCGCCCTGAGCGGCCACTACGTCCCCTGCATACCCAAGAGGCTGCTCAACGACGCCGGTGTCCCTTACTGGTACAAGACCCGTGAGGCCAAGTTCCGAATGTCCCTTGACGAGCTGGAGACCTCCCAGGGCGGGGAGCCCGGCTGGTCCAAGGCCGAGCCCTTGTTGAAGCAGGTCACCGAGGCCCTCAAGGAGAACCCCCTCGGGCCCTTCTTTGCCGGCAAGACCGTCAGCTATGCCGACTTCGTCTGGGCTGGCTTCCTGATCTTCTGGCGGCGCATCGGAGACGACAAGTTCAGCGAGCTGCTCAAGAGGTCCGGCGACCCTGCCGCCCACGAGGCATTATTGAAGGCCGTCGAGCCATGGTCAGAGAGGGACAACCACTGAGGGACTATCAAGGAACCCGAGCTACCGCTATGTGCGCGTGCGCATCGACGAAGCAACACCGGCTGGCCACTGCGGGCTGGTCATGCCACCGGCCAACGACACCGCCGGTGGGCTCAAGCCGAGTATCATCTAGTAAAAGAAAAACAACGTTTCTGCAGATTCATGAATCCATCTCTCAGCAGTAACCCGCACACGTTTCCTCCCCAACACCATAAATCGACCGATTCAGAGTTGGGTCAACCGCTTGATAGGGACCTCTAGACACACAACATCAAGTATGTGCATTGTTGGCATCTGTGTGACATGCCTGACTCACTCACTACTTATGTACAATTCTTGGTGAGAAGTGGCAGTGCCGAGATCTCAGGTGGTTTGTTATTTGATCCCCTGGTCCTTAATCCCCCCCCCCCTTTCCTGAGACATGCGTTCTGCCTCTTTAATCTTGCC
This sequence comes from Diaporthe sp. PMI_573, assembly GCA_021399435.1. Classification (NCBI taxonomy): domain Eukaryota; kingdom Fungi; phylum Ascomycota; class Sordariomycetes; order Diaporthales; family Diaporthaceae; genus Diaporthe; species Diaporthe sp. PMI_573. Next base: position 209,539 of record JAJTUP010000004.1, read on the forward strand.
TCCGATCATCATCCTTGATTGAAAATGCTATTCCGCATCACAGACACTGAGAGTAGTACGTATTAGCGGCCTTGCACGTTCCTGAAGAGCAGCAAGAAGCTCCCGTCCACCCTTGCCCGCCGCACTGCCCGTACAGGGCGGCACAGCTGCCACCACCGGCAGGAGGTGTGGGCGAGCTCGCGGGAGGCGTCGTCGCCCCTCCGTCGTTGCTGCCGCCGCCCGCGGATGAACCCACCGTGATCGTTGCTGAGCCAGTGCTGAAATACTATTTGTCGGGAGCAAGCCACCGTCAGCCAAGTCCCGTTGCAGACAAGGGATATCGCCGAGGCCTCAGGGAGCCCTCTTCGTAACTCACCCCCTCGGTAGCCACAATCTGGTAGTTGTGCGTGCCCAGGTTGAGGCCAGACTGGGTCCATGCGTTGAAGTGGGTGGCCATGTTCACCGTGCCGCCGGTCCTCTTGGACTGCCGGACAGACCAGTATTGGTAGAAGGTCGCCGTGCCGTCGATGCTTGGCTGGTTGACCCGCTGCGTCCGGTAGATGTCGTACGTACCACCGTCAGAGGTCACGGAACCAAGGCGGGTGGCACCCGTGCTGGGGTTGTAGGTTCCAAAGTTCTCGACAACGTAGTACTCGATCAGCGGGTTCCTCGTCCAGCCGTAGACGGCGAGGTACGAGTTGCCATTGGGCGAGTACGTTCCCGAGTAGCTAATCTGGCGAGCGCTGCCCGGGTTCCAACCTGCGTTTGCCGCCTCGTTAGCCCGTAAGATCGGAGATGAACAACACAACAACAGACAGTCCGGTTGAAACACACAGCACGAGCACTTGATGATAACTACGGGACCGTCTTCACTTGCCTTTGCCTCCGACAAAGTTACCACCACTGCCCCAGGTCACACTGTACTGGCCCGCAGGTCCATTTGTGTAAGTGACCTGGGACCCGCCGTCAGTCCAGAAGGAATAGTAGAAGCCGTTATGGGTCCCCGTCTGGCTCTGGGACTGTCGCGCAACCAGGTCCGACGACTCGGTCACGTTGGCATCGCGGCCGAAAAGAAGCTCGTGGAAGGCAGGTCCGCGCTCCGTAGGCACAGCAAGCACCGAGCCTGCGGCGAGGAGGGACAGGTAGGAGAGAAGGCTTGTTAGGGCGACCATTTTGATTCAGTGTGGGTATTGCTGGGTCAGATGGTTGAAGTCGACTTGTCTGGCACGGGAGGCAGCTCAGGGGGTCGAAGCCGCCCACTTATATACGATCCAAGACATGACCATAATCTCGTTCCATCGTGTGAGCTCCATCTATTCCAAGCAGGGCTTGGCCCTACTGTCCGTACCGCCGAATGTAACTCGAAGCACTCCTAAATGAAGTAAATGAATCCCAGCCGGGAAAAGGCAAACTGGTCCCATGACCCCGTCGTGTTCGAGACATAACCTGTGCAAGACTTTATTCATTCAGGGGCATCCACCAACCATTCATCCGAGACTGAAATTGCCGTCAACTGCTTGCTGCTTTTCCAGCTACCGCCCGTACGTGCACGGGTACACGATGACCTTTGTGCCACCTGTGTGGCTATAGAATATCTTGGCAGGAATTGCGCGGGCCCTCGCCAAGAGCATTCAGGCTAAATGCAACGTGGCTTGTGTGCACATTGCACATCCACAATATAAACATTCAGGGCCTAGCCATCTTGGCATGGTCTGGGTGACAGGAACGGTCGTAAAAAAAGTTCTGGGCAGAGACCCCAGATAGGAAGTGCGGTTGACAACAGCCGAAGGTTGGACGACGAGGCTTAAAGCTAAAGCTGTACCGACTATCCGAAGCGTGGGTGAGTACCTTGTACAAAATGTATTATAATTCAAAGTCTTTCTCACAATGAATGGCAGAGAACGTTGCCAAGACGCCGTACTTTTGCATCTTGTGTGAAAACCAGTCGTACCACATTTGAAAATAGGCCCCACACAAAAACGCTAGACCTAGAAACCCCTTTCTTGATGCACTCTCCACTACGGACACGCAGGATTGAATAAGCATTGTGGCCGACACTAGTAGCTACTATTTGAGAGCCAAATAGTTGATGACAATGTGTCCGGTAACACCGTGACGGAAGAGAATGAAAATCAGTCCACCCCTGCTGAAGAGGGAGCCAGCGGTGTTGTTGAAGAGAACAACGGTCTTGCCGTTGAGAATATGGGTAGCGGTTCCCGGCAAGCGAAGCCTTGTGATAAAGGATGTTTCAATCGTTGTTGCTGCGCCAATCGCTCGGGCAAAGAAGACATGTCTAGAGGCTGGAACTATGAAGTCAAGCTCGCGACTGGAATCCGTTGGTGAAGCCATAGCAACGGGGACGCCCAAGGCTGTCTTGATATGTTAACTAGAGCCTCAATGTTCGTGAAAGATTACAACGTTGAGTCTAACGGATGAGAAGATGCGGTTGATGCGGAAATAATAACCGCACAACGGAAACAAAGGACGTGGGCCTGGTATCACGTTTATATTTGTCGAAAATGAGATGAATACGTTGCTTACTGCCGTCCGCCCTGTCCATGATCAAGCTACGCCAAGAAAAGAAACCTTGAATCAGCAGATTAGCATTGCCGGTACCCAAAGACTAGTCAAAAGCGAAAGTAATGGGGGGCAGTCTTTTGGGAGAGAGGAAGACACGCGTTTCAACACCACACGTGAAGCACTGGAGATTATTTCAGCCAGGCGGTTGCCAGGACTTGTGCATATAACAACGCCAATCTAGTTGTCTCCCAGAAGACTCGTCTCTGCAAGTTTAGTACCCTTGTCGCTAGAGACTTATCTTACAGTGATTTTACCCGAAGGGAGTCCGAAGAACTACACGGGTAAATATGCAGGTGGCGGCGCACATTAGCTCATGGGGGGCACTGGGCCAGCACCTGGATCCTTCGGGACCTCTAATCAAACACCCACCTTGTGCTGCCTTGGCCCCCGTGTTGAAGGGTGAATATCTGCCTGCGTCACATGCCAAGAGCAATTGCGATCGAATGCTTTCAGTGCGCCTAAAACCGTATCTTGACTAAGCCCGACTGCTCGAGTTCTGCACTAACCTAGGGGGTCCAGTAGAGCACCCGCAACAACTGGATCCAAGGTTTCACGTTAAACAGACGAGAGGCTACCTAGACTCTGAATAAGACGTTGGAAAAGCTCGATCTTCCTGGTGACGACCCGGAGTTAGGTGAAGCTCTGAACTCACTGTAACTACGCACCTTTGAATAGCTTTGGCCAGTTACTTGGCCGGTGCCGCGGCGAATGCGAGGCGGAAGTGGGTCTCACATGTTACCTCAATATCAGAAACGAACCAGCTCCCTTTGCTGAGCAGGACGTATTATTTGAATCCGAAAGGTCCAAGTCTCTCCCAAATCACCTCCTCCGCTTTCTTTTCAGTTTTATACTTGCATATAGCGTCTTCCTCTTCAATGGCGTTGTACCACCGCCTGAGGCCTTCCTGTTCACCTGGATGAAACAGCCTAGTATACTCCCAGTATTCAGGATGCCAATCCGAAAACTCCCAGTCAATAATGCCAGTCATTTTACTATGCTTAACCCGAATATCATTATGTGTCAGCTTCAGCTTGTACGTCCCCTCTGGCTTTCCGTGAACCGCCATCACGTTGGGCTCATATTCCCAGTACTCAATAGGCTCCTTACGACGTATGTAAGTATGGAAGTTTGCAATCGTGGCGAAGGGGCCAAATGGGATCGACACGATGCGGGTGTCAAAGCATGGGATGCCGCCCACCCCACCTATCGCCGGTGGTTACCGCCGATGTCCTTCTCCAAGCGTCGAAGCTGCATCATGTACCCCGATAGTTCCTTGACAACTGACTTGAGTTCCGCGTCGCTCATCTTATCCATCACTTCCGACAGGTCATTGCCAGAAATCCTCGTGTCATAACAATGTTGGCAAAACCTTCGAGCTTCAAATCGTGGTAGACTTCAAGGACTGCGCAAGTCCGCATTAATTGTCAGTAATGAGTAGGGAGAATGCACAAGGGAACGGAATGCGTTTGTAAATGTAGTCGTGACTATCTTAGTTGACTTACTTTCGGGGACAGGTATTGAGATGTTGGCACGCACAAAGTTTATGGCCGCGATCTCAGTGACGCGAACATTGAGCTTGGCGACCTTGTTGAAGGGTATCACAACCACGTGGTCGGGTCCGTGCCGCCGGGATATGTTCAAAGGCGCACTGGCGTTGATACGCAGTTGTAGCCATCTAGGGAGCGGCAACGGCTTCCTATCGATATGGCACGGTGGCGACGGCGGCCCCACAGATTGTGTTTTCTCGGCCTTTTGGCTGGGTGATGATAACATATCAGCCGGCCCTGCTGTGATGGGGTCTTCCCTCGAGATTCCTGATGAATTCATGACTGAATGGCCATCCTGTGTAGTTTGTTGCATGAAGTCAATTTGGTGTTCACTGAGGCGATATCTACTTTAGCAAGTGCTCACCGCTGGTCGACGCTGGCCAACGTTTGCTGGTCTGTTGGTCCCTTTTCACATGCAGTCTCTTTTTAGCCTACACACATCGGCTCACGCCAAGTACCAACAGCAGGCCCCATGGCCGAATCACAGTCCGTCAGCCCAACTGCACCTCTGGCGGCTTGGAGAGACGGTAGCAATTCTACGTATTGGACTAAAGTCAAGGTCAGCTTCAACTTCACTCAACGGCTTGGTCGCGTCACTCTACACAAAGCATCAGATCATCAAAACATGCGTTGAGGCCTGCGTTGCATTTATCTGGCACGGCGGAAAGGCCACGAAGAACTTGAATGTCGTGACACTCTGAGATGACGACTGTGTATTTCTCGGCCGTTTTATACTTTAGTGTCAGTTACCACGCTTGTGAGATGGACAACAGTGCCGTTCCCGGACTGATGGTATTAGCTGTACGCAAAAACTCGCCATTTAAAGTCTTAGCCTGAGAGAAGTGTGAGTACACAAAACATGTGAGGTATGATAGCGTAGTAGGTTATGTTACGTTTAATCTTTGGGATGAGAAATTTGGAAAAATATGTGCTTTTACCCTACGCGCAAATAATTGAGGCGCCTCTTGCCAAGTTACCTTCAATTGACGCATTGAGGTCAGCTGCCTTGTCTCTGAATCTCTCCTCGAGACAGAAGAGATTTGATTAATAAGACGAGGACGTTGCGGCCGCAGTGCTCGTTACTAACGGTGTCAGTGATTCGTTGAGGCCCCGCATTTGATCGGTGGTCTCGTCGGCCCCGACCGGGAATGACATTGTATCCTTTCCGTTTTCGAATCGGCAGGGATTGTTGGAATCCCTGCTATATATCACACCCACACCAACTGTGTGGACCGGCCTAATAAACCAAACAACCCTTCAATAGATGTTAGGTAAACATTGGAAAATATTACTTAGCTTTTACTGTCCCACGATGATGGCAGGCGCGTCTGTTTAAGCAATCTGCAGCTGGCACTAAGGAGTGGTCGCCTCCCAACACAAATATACAGCCCCATATCCAATAACTAATCAACAATTCGGACCTTTGTAGAGCCGAGATTCCTTTCACGGTATTCGAAGGGGTTGTAGAGGCTTTGCCCAACTTACTACACAGTAGAATTAAGTTTTGGGCCTGGTAAGGCCTTCTGGAAGCAAATGTGGGGCCCCGGCTGGCAAAACATATGACCGAGTCCACCCATTTTTTGAGACGATCCGCCTTTGCGCCTCCTGAGATAGGCCTCGTTACTGAAGCTTGAAATGCCATGAGGTCTCTGCTTAGTCTACCGATCCCACGTTGAATCTCGTTCCTCGTGAAACCTGTTTTCTCTGAATACTCATCGACACTAGTCCGGCTCCACTGCCTCCAGCATGGGGCATAAACCAATCACGTGTTCTCCACCAGGCAAAACGCAGTGCAAAGTCTATGAAACGCCAATCTGTCCGACGGAGGATCGGACACTGTCGAAGCTGTCCGATGGAGGATCGGATGCTACCGTAGCCGTCAATAGCTTCACCTGGGGCTTGCGTTATTTCTCTCCATTCTCACGAAGTTTGACTTCAAGTTCCTCGAACCTTTTCCGGATCTTTATCTCACAATCATCTTGGCGCCTCCAGCTTCCGATTTATAAAGACGGGCTAAAACCCTTCACGGTCATTTCCGTAATCTCACGCAGCGTTTGATCTCTTCTTTTGACACATTTGGAAATCTCATCGTTGACGTAGCCATCATGCCAAACAAACCTTTCACTGTTCTCATAGCCGGCGGTGGTATAGCCGGCCTGGCGCTTGCAAACATGCTCGAGAAAGTCGGCGTCAATTACTTGATCCTTGAAGGTTATCGCGAGATGGCCCCTCAAGTAGGAGCTAGCATCGGCATTCTGCCAAACGGTAGCCGTGTGCTTGACCAGATCGGAATGTACGATGAAATCAGGAAGCTCATTGATGCGCCTCTTTTCGAGTCATCTCTTCGCTCACGTGAGGGCGCCTCAATCACTAGCTATTTTGGTATCGGGACTCAGGTGGATGAAAGGTAAGTTGCACATACCGGTGTAAGCATATTTCTGATCAGGTGTTGACACGTCCAAAGACACGGATATGATACCGTTTTCGTGGACCGCCAAATGGTTCTTAAGGCGTTGTGGCGCAACCTCAAACACCAGGAAAATGTTCTTGTCAGCAAGAAGGTGACCAAGGTCGAGCTTGAGCCGTCTCGAGTGAAGGTAGAGACGAGTGATGGAAGTTCTTACTACGGAGATATCCTAGTCGGCGCAGATGGTGTCCACAGCAAAGTCAGAAATGAGATGTGGCGGCTTGCGGATGCCCTTGAGCCTGGCTACATCCCCGCCTCAGAGCACACTCGTGAGTCTGTCCTTGGAGAATCTGGTGCGCATAGCAACTGACAGATGGAACAGAATGTCTTCCCACAGTCTATAAGTGCATCTTCGGAATATCCATTGACAAGAGCTGGGAGCCTCAGACCGTGCAGACAAACTTAAACCAGGGTTACTCCTATCTCGTCATCAGCGGACCTCAAGGCCGCGTCTACTGGTTTCTGTTTGTCAACATGGGCAAGACTCACTACGGTCCTGAGCCTCCTAGTTTCACAAAGGAAGATGAAGAGGCGTTAGTGAATGAGCACATGAACGACAAGATCATGGAAAACCGCACCTTCAGAGACTTGTACTCCACCAAGATCTCATCTGTGCTGACTCCTCTCCCTGAATATGTCTTCAAGAAGTGGCATTTTCGACGCATCATGACGATTGGAGATGCCGCACACAAGGTAAGTTATTTATATTCTACACTGACTTCATCCGAAAATACCGCATAACACTCCTTTAGTTCGAGCCAATCGCTGGCCAGGGAGGCAATAGCGCCATCGAAACTGCCGCTGTCCTCGTCTCAAACCTCGCAACCATGATCAAGAGCAAGACGCACCCGTCTGACATCACCACGGCCGACATCAACGCCGTCTTCACCAGGACCCAAGCAACCCGAGAGACGCGGGCCCAGACACTCGTCAAGGCATCCCATGAGGAACAACGCTTCGCCGCCATGGAGGCACCTTTCGATAGGCTTGTCGGCAGATACCTTGCACCAATCTTATCGATCGACGAAAAGTGGGATCAGTGGTCCAAGAACGTTGAAGGCGGTCACAAGCTTGACATCTTGGATGTTCCGAAGCGTCCCCACGCTGTTCCGTACCATGACGAGTTGGCCAGCACTCCCTTAACATCATCTTACTTGCCTCGGATCGCAGTTGCAGCCTCGCTGTGTGCTCTGATCTACGTTGCGCAACAAGCGCTTGTTCTTGGCCCGGAGGCAGCCTCTCAGAGCGCTACATTCCTAGACAAAGTTGCGAAGAGTACATACACGGGGTTCACAATGATTGACGACCTTCTTTCTGTACTGGTGTGGGCCTTCTCGGAGCAAGTCGCAGGTCCCGATCCCAACAAGAGGATCCAGTGCCTTTATTTCTTGGTCAACCTGATCCCCACGATTTACATCTGGACGGTCGAGGGCTACCGCAACGGCAACATCCAGTCGCTGGTCTCCGTGCCCTCCATCTTCGCCATTTACCAGCTCCTCGGTATTGGAAAGGTCGCGCCGTTCTACTTCCTCCTCAGCGTGCACACAACCAGCAGAAGCGTCTATGCCCGCACGACCGGACGTCCCATTCCCTCTCATGTCGCCAAGGTCCTCCTGCCGGCACTGTGCCTCGGATACGTCATCCCTACAGTCCTCATGTTCTTGCCCCACGAGGATAGCATCACTCAGCAGAACTTCATCGCATTCTGGCAGCCTTCTCCTCTCTATGTGTCCTTACTTGTCTGGGTTGGCTCAAAGGCTTTGTGTGCCCTGAGAGCACCCAAGCCCTTCGATTTGGAAATCTTCGACAACAAGGACCTACCCTACCTTCAATCTGGCTACGCCTTCTGCTTCTTCGCCACTGCAATCACCCATATCTGCGTTCTGCTGTATGCCGGTGTCAGCCCGTCCGTCTCTGTCTCCCAGTCCTTTTTCAGCCTGCCCAGTTTTGATGCGATTGATATTTCTGGGTTCTGGAAGTATGATATGGTACTTTGCTTCAGCTCTGTCGCGGTCTGGCTTCTTCACAGCGTGTTTGAGTTGAGACGACTCGGGTATATCACGACCTTCACCGCGTTCAAGGCTACAGGATTGACTTTGGCTGCGGGGATACTTGTTGGCCCGGGTGCGACATATGCTGGTGTCTGGGCTTGGAGAGAGTCAATAATTGCAAGCTATAACAATGTAACAACTAAGTTGAAGGAGGCTTAGTGATACAGTCACACATATAAGGAAGAGTTTAAGTCTACATAATGTTACACAACTTCAACGGTACTCTTCCGTTACTATCATTAATCTCGCAAGCCTTTGGATTCTTCTCAACGAGGGATACAATAACATTGTTATGTCCTCTTGCTGTTACTAAGTGAAGTGGTGTCGAATTCCGAAAAACTGAATTTTGCTTCCGTGTTTATATCCTCGCTGATGAGACGCTTTACAATCTCATCGTGGCCTTTCTCGGCAGCCAGGTAAGCGCTGTAGCGTCGAGGTAGTCGGAGGTTTCTAAATTACGCGATACGGTAGACGCCTAAAATCAATAGGTCCAGAATGCGAGTCTATATAAACCATACAGCATAATGTAGTGTGAGGCCTCTGTTGTTAGTCATCTTGACATTAGCGAGTAGTCGCTTTATACGACCGTTATAAGATAAAAGTGGCCGTTTATTGCCGACCAACAACTAAGGAATTTGCTGTAATTATCTTTTAGGCAAGTAGAGCCTTTAAGGTGCATTAATTTATTAACAACATTCTTGTAGACATTGAGCGCTGCTAGATGTAGAGGGCTTCGGCCATACTGTATATTTTTTATCAACTGTTTATTGGTCTGTCTACTGTCTGCTCAGCCTTTTAATTACACTTCCTTAAGCTCGTGTACAAGGTCAATAATGGCTTTGTATATCTGCTTATAGTCCTCCTTTAACGGCACCTTAAACTTTCCCTATAGCCTTATACCCTTTAATATTTCTTCCACCTATTAAAACACATTAGATTAATCGTTAACAACAAACCAATATATCTAGACTAGGATAAGGCAGGTTTAAAGTTTAAGCACTACTATTTATTTAAAAAGATTTTTTTAAAAACTTATATATATCTATAGTTATATAATTCCCAGTTATTTCTACTAAAGTTAACCCTTATAGTTAAGCAACTAGGTAGATGTTATAAACCAACACGTTGGCACCAAAGGAACCCGTTAGGAAAACCCAGACAACCCGGATTAAACGCCACGACGCCCGCCCCGCGGCACTAGTTGGCAAGGTTACAAGAACACGCCAAGACTCAGGATTAGGGTTAGACTCGCCAGGCTCGGTTACAAGCCCAGCAAGTAGGCTCGACAATCTACCTATCGGGCTATACACCAAAGATTGCAGGCTTGCCTTGCAAACTAGCAAGCCACTAAAGAGTCGAAATATATAAGAACATAGTCATTACTATAGTAGATAGCTTTTATAGAACAGACTCTTTAGTCGTTAATTTAAGTATTTAATTTAGCAACTAGATAGCCTTATAGCTAGTAATTATACTTATAGAATTATTATGTCTTATACTAAATAGTTAAGTATTATTTTTATACTGTATTACTAATATAAACCTTATAGGTTATTTATTAAACCCTATAAAGATTTAGTATAATTATTATATTTTAACAACTCTTATTTAGTATAGCTATATAGTTACTAACTATATAATATTAAAATATAATGACACCTTAGACTCTAGCCTCTTTTAGTATTGTTAAACGGAAACGCTTGTATGGGCGCTGCACGCAGAGAGTTACCCTAGACTTGGCACTGGATTTTCTCTAAGTGCCTATAGGGCGTACACGCTGGCAGATGAGTTTGGTGGCCGTGAGCCGATTTTTTAGGCTGTTTTAAGACCCTAACTTTATACCTCTACATTCCCCTTATTTCTTACCCAAAAAGTATGTAACTTAGTTTATTAGATAGCCTAATTTCTAAAGTTTATCTGTATTTAGTTTGGTTACTGTCAGGGTTAGGGTTGGCTGGTTATTTAAAGTCAAAGATAGTGGGTCCGAGGGCCAAATTTTCCGGCCTCCCTATCTACACACTAGAGCCAACCCACGTGTGCCTAAGGGTGAGACAATGTTGGAGGGACTATAAGGAGGGCTGACAGAAGCCCACTCAAATTTAATGCAAAGTTGTCCAAACCACTCTTAATCGTCTCAACTTGCCTCCAGGCACCTTACTGTGACCCTGCCATACACATACTGCTGAAGGCACTAACCTTTAAAAGTATTAGTAATAATAATGTTTAAAATATAGCAGCCTAAATTGCAGCTTTCCAGCAAGAAGTTAATCTCCTTTATATAGCCTAGCAGGCTAGGGCCTATAAGATAAATAAGCCCGGCCCCTATAAAGGAGAAAAGGAAACCTTTTAGAAATTTCTTATCTAGTGTCGAGCCTACTTTAAGCACTATTACCTCTAGTTTAATACCTATTACAACAAAATTATCTTTACTAGATACTGGCTTAAAGGCAACATACTTGTATAATTTAAACCAACCCTTAAAGACTACTTGTTAAACGGAAACGCTCAAATTCGGCGTGGGCCCTTCACGTAAGGAGTTACCCTAGAATGCACGTAAGGAGTTACCCTAGACTTGGCACTGGATTTTCTCTAAGTGCCTATAAGGCGTGCACGCCGGCAGATGAGTTTGGTGGCCGTGAGTCGATTTTTTGGGCTGTTTTAAGACCCTAACTTCGTACCTCTGCATTCCCCTTATTTCTTACCCAAAAAGCATGTAACTTAGTTTATTAGATAGCCTGATTTCTGAAGTTTATCTGTATTTAGTTTAGTTACTGTCAGGGTTAGGGTTGGCTGGCTATTTAAAGCCAAAGATAGTGGGTCTGAGGGCCGAATTTTCCGGCCTCCCTATCTGCGCACCAGAGCCAACCCACGCGTGCCCAAGGGTGATACGATGTCGGAGGGACTGTGAGGAGGGCTGACAGAAGCCCACTCAAATTCAATGCAAAGTTGTCCGAACCACTCTCAATCGTCCCAACTCGCCTCCAGGCACCCTGCTGCGACCCTGCTACACACACACTGCTGAAGGCACTAACCTTCAGACTACTTAGAGAACAAAGAACACAATTAGGACGACAATATTAAAAAGATCTTTAAAAGCTTTAACTACTTTAAACAAGCTCTTAAAGACGCTTTTAGAGACTTAGACAAGAAAAGGTCTATAGAATGCAAACTTATAAAACTTAAGCAAGGAGAATTAACCTCTAAGTACACTATATACTTTAAATAACTTACTACCTATATTAGTTAAAAAAAAGACGTGCTTATAAGCCAGTTTTATAAAGGACTAAAAGAGAATATTAAAGATAAAGTTTTTAAGATAGATCGGCCCGATAACTTTGCTAAGTATGTTGTTATAGCTATATATATTAATAATTAACTTTTTAAGCAATAATAGAAATAAAATTATAAGAACCCCGGAGACTATTAGAAACCTTAAAACCCGTTAAATATAGGGAAGAAGTATTAATACGGCAGTAATTTCTATAATAATAATAGGCCTTAATATTAGAGAGGATATAATAATACCGCGATAGGTACTTATGTAGATTTTATAGAACTTAATGCTGTATAAAGGAAACTAATTAGTAAGGAATGCTATAACTATAGAAAACTAGAATATTTTATCTAGGATTGCCGCTAACTAAAGAAACAATAGAATCCCGTCTTAAAAGAACGACAATAGGTTAATATAACCTTATAATAAAAGCTACCTAAATAGTATAGCTGCTTGCTTAATAAGTAATGTCCGGTATATCTAAAAGGCAAGACTAATTATATTTGTGAACCCAACCTCTATATAAAATATCTAATCTACCCTAATAAGTAGAAACCCGGAAATCTAGACAACCTACTATTTATTTCTAAGAAAGCAGCAGATACTAATAAAAAGCACAGATTCCTTAGTTGGGCCTTCTGCTTTAACAATTAGTATATACTATACTTTTTGAAAAAAGAAGCCTCTAGATGGTTTTTAAAAGAACCTTAATAGGAACAACAGTTAGCAATAGAAAGACAAGAACTACTATACTATATAGTAATAAGAGATAGTAACTTAAATTGCTTAAACACTAAGTATATAGGAGTAGAAGAGTTCTAGAACAATACCCAGAAAAACGGTAGTCTGTAGCAGACCGACTAATAACAGTAAGTATAAGAAGACCCTATAAAAAGCCCCAATAAAGATCCCGAGAGATACCTAGAATGTAGTATTTCCATTGCTCTAGATACTAGTACTACTAGAATCGCTATTATAGAAATCTAGTTAATTTAAGCAATTAGAAAACTCAGCTAACTACCTAAGAAGCATAGAACAGGCAATAAGCCACACCTATAGCTAGGATACCTAAAATATAAGGAAATCTTCTAGGCCTCCTATATTTAAAATCTCTACTATACTTACTTTAGAGAGAAAGTTAAGTTTAACCTATTTTCCTGACACTTTAGTAAAGAACCTATTACCAGAATATATAAAGAAGACAAGCTTTATTACTAGAAACCTAGCAAGTATAATAGAGAAAAGATCTACACTATCTTTACCTTAAACCCCTAGCTACCACTAGAATGCCGATATAGTAGGCAACGACTTTAAGACTACAGATTACCAGGATATCTTATTTACAGGAAACATAAGCTAATAAGCTGGTACTATAATACATAATAAAAAGACTAGGCTATAAAAGCCTAGATCTAAGCCTAGTAATAAATAGGAAATAATAACAATTGCCTATAAGGAGACAATAGTTAATTATAGACTATAGGTCTCTATATATAATATAAACGACTAGTTATATATATATTCTGCTATAAGTAGAAATTAACGGAAAAACATATAGCGTACTCTTAGACAGTAGTACTTAGAGTAACTTTATATTACCAAGAATTATTAATAGGGACAAGATTCTATAGCATTAAAAGGAAGACCCCTATAGACTTAATACTATAGAAGGCATAGAAATAAGATACAGACATAGAGTAATTAATATAGAGACTAATTATCTACCTGTCTTAATCTAAGGACATACTATTTTTACAACTCTAGATATTATAGATATAATATAATATAAATTAATCTTAGGACTTCTATGGTTAAGAGCTATAAATTCTTAAATTAATTAAACTACTGGCTAGATTTACTAAGACAATACTATTCTCTAAAAGAGGGTTATAATTAACGGTATAGGACAGAGTTTAGTTACTAAAGACAGTAGAAAAATGCGCTTAAATAAACCTATAAATATCTCTAGAAGCAGTTAAAGAGAGACTTAGCTTTAGAAAAACAGAAAAGAATTAAGCTACTTAAAGACCTTAAGAAAAGGCCAAAGCCAATCAGCATATAGTATAATATATAAGCAAGAAACAAAGCAATACCTTCCCTCCTATATTAGCGTAAAGAATAAAGTATACTAGCAAGATTTAAACAGATACTAAGAAATTACTATAAATTTAGAAAAGTATTTTAAGAAGAACTTAATACAGGAATCCCCAAATATAGCCTGTATAATTATAAGATACCCTTACAAAAAGAAAAGACGCCTAAGTTTTCTAAAATCTATAGACTTAATAAAGAAAAACTTAAGGCACTTAGAAAGTACCTTAATAAAAACCTTAAAAAGAATATATTTGATCTTTAAGATTACCAGCAGGATACTCTATTCTATTTATATTAAAGAAAAATGGCAAATTATAACTTTATGTAAACTACTAATAACTAAATAATATTACTATTAAAAACCAGTACCCGCTATTACTTATTAAGAAACTATAAGATTGACTCTAAAGAGCCAAATAGTTTACAGCCCTAGACCTTAAAGAAGCCTACAACTTTATTTAAATAAAGAAAGAAAAAGAATAAAAAACAGCATTTTAAACACACTATAGATACTATAAATATATAGTTATACCCTTTAGATTAACTAATATACTAGCATTATTTTAAGAAATAATTAATTAAGTCCTAGTTATATAAATATCTTAATATATTTGTTATTATATATTTTAACAATATCTTTATCTTTTTAGTATCTTTTAAAAAATATAAAAAGTATGTTAAATAAATACTTTAGAAACTCTAAAATATAAATCTTTTAATAGAACTAGAAAAGAGCTTCTTCTATATATAAAAAGTTAACTACCTTAAATACACTATTAAACCAAAGTATATTAAGATATAGAAAGATAAAGTCTAAATAATTAAGAAATGACTAATATTAAATAATATTAAGGACATTAGAGTATTTCTAGGCTATGCCAACTTTTACAGATAGTTTATCAGAAACTATAGCGGCATTTACAAGCCCCTTATAGATCTTATTAAAAAGAAACAAATATTTAAATAAATAAAAGAGACTTAATAAATATTTAACAAAATTAAAAATAGAGTTACTAAAAACTTAGTACTTAAAAAAGTAGATCCTACTAAGGAATTTAAGATATATATAGACGCCTTAAATAATGCGGCAGGTAGAGAACTAACCTAAAAAGATAATTAAAAACAAGTATACTGTTGAATGATCTTTGCTATATGGCGTAATGTATGTACGTATGTGTTTGTATAATTACTTCTAAATTTGTTAATGTCTGTCTAAATTATAAAACAAGCGGGAAAGCTTGCACACAGACCTCTTAGGTCTGCATGTACTTCCTTGCTGGATTAGTTATCCTCCCTAGTCAATATAGCTATGTGCAATTAGCTTTAGTGCTATTCTAATACTGGGGGTCTTTTATTTTTTAATTGTATACTTCCTTTAGGCCAGTCGAGCAAGTTGAATTACTTGTACGCCCTTTTCTATAATAAATAAAATTACCCTGGCTAGGCAGGTTATGCTGTCCTGGTTTTTCAATTGTGTAGTGTAAGTAAAACTCTAACCAATAGTCTACCTTAAGCACTTATTGCACTAACTTTTTTAACCTTCTTTTTAGTACCCTTTCTGACCTGCTTTCTAACTACCTTTTCTCACAACTTTCATCATACTAGCTAGAAGATGCTAGAAGGGACTGTTGCCTGTGATTTACTTGTACAAGTGACCCTTTTTCTAGCCAGTTAAGGTGGTCTATATACAATGCCCTTCTGGTGCTAGTATAAAAACCTCATGTCTTTTGCCTTTTTACTTTAACCTTCCCTTCTTCTCTTCTCTATTACACGACACTTTTTTTCTCTCTCTCACATACATATATATACCTACCTTATATATCGTGTAATCTAAAAATCTTTAAAACTTACCTTTATTATTATACTTCTTTATACAATGTCTGATTATAGTTCTCCACGCAGCCCTTGCGGGTTGCCTCTTTCTCTATATGCTTTGCCTATACCTACGTCTGCTGTTGTAGTACCTATCCCTGCTCTACAGGTAGGCCCTGCCCAGTCTCTTCTCGCGCCTCTCTTTAGTACTTTAATATATATTCCTAGTCTGACTACAAGCTGTCGAATTATAACCCTCCTAACCGGTTACTTTCTAAATTATACTTTCCTAGCCTCCCTTATTATCAATATCTATATAACCCTTTTCCTACTATTATTTCTACTCTAACATTTTTATAAAATGCTAAGTGTGTAATTGCTGCACTCTTCTTGTATAATATTTAAATGCTGTGTAATATTAATATGCAGCCAGTCGACATTATTACCTATATTATTTGTTGTCTAAGCTACTATTATGCGATCCTGATTCAGTTGTACAGTCAGGATGGCAATTAATGTACCAAATGCTTATATAGTTTGCCTGATATGTGCCGGTTTGAGGGGTATTTTTGGCTGCCTAGATTTTAGGGGGGTGCTTGTATGGGTTGCGTCTAGCAGTTACAGGGTCGCCAGTGCCCTCATTATGAGAACTACTAGCCGCGTAGAGCCTATGCTTGTAGAGGAGGTTGTAGAGGTTGTAGTAGTAGAAATAGTCTAGATGATGGTAGCCTGGGACCCTCTTATAGCCTAGTAACTTTAGAGGGCATTAAGTAGGAGATTAAATAAGAGGATAAAGGTTCCTTGATTAATCTATATGCCTTTAGATATATAGTCGAGTAGGTATATCCTGGGTTTTAGGTTTGTATGATGATTTTCCTGTATACTATTGTTAAAAACACCTAGATTAAGGGCAGAGGGCTAAGGGTAGAGGGACATAGTAAGGCTGTAGTCAAGATATTCTTTAATACCTCATAGAGAACAAATTCAAGGAAGGAGGAGGCAAGCTAGGTGTAGGAGGGAAAAAGTTGATCTGACTGAAGAACTAACTATCTATCTAAGAGGAAAAGGCTAGGTATATATACATAGAAGGTTCGGACCTTTGGAGAGGTATATCCCTCTGACGGAGAGAATAATGACTCGAGAAAAACAGGGGCTAGAAAGAGAAATGGAAAGGGTGGAAGGGATAACTCTGATAAGAAGATTCTGCCAAGCTAGGCTAGCTAGTTTCTCTACTTATATCTAGAGGCTTGCATAGATAGCCTATTCTTTTTGAAGGAGGTGGATAGGGGCTGAGGGAGGCTGGAAGGGCTTTGAAGGGGCTGAAGGAGGCTGAAGGGGTCTGGGGGTCTGAAGGAGGCTGTTTATAACAGTAGGCCCTCCTTTCTAAAGCAAGTTCCACGAGCTGATTTAAAACAAAAACAAGGACAAATAAACAAATAAATATCTAGGGCTAGTAAGGGTACTGGGCCAGGTACTTCGAATAGGCCTTGGTCTTAGAGATATTTTCCAAAGGTTCCCAGGTAGGTGTATCATAGCCTACCTAGCTGACTAAGAACTGGTGTTTCTTTCCTCTAATCCTAGAATCAAGAATTTCCTTTACCCAGAATTCCTCTTCCCCTTCAACCTCGATAGGGGGGGGTGGAGGAATAACTTGGTTAGGGAGAGGATCTTCGGCTAGGGGTTCAAGTAGAGAAACGTGAAAAAACTGGGTGTATTTTCATACTAGGGGGAAGCTTGAGTTTATAGGTATAGGGAGAGATTTTCTGAGATATCTCGAAGGGCCCTAGGCGTTTAAAATCAAGCTTTTGAGAAGGCCTAGTAGTGTGAATATGGCGGCGAAGTAGCCATACTTGAGAGCCCAGAGCAAAATTCGGAGTAGATCGTCGACTTTTATTTACCTGCTTAGAATAGGCTTCCTGAGCTAGGCGGATTTCTAAACGGATAAAATTCTCGAGGTCTGAAAACAAAGAAGTAAATTCTTTTACTTCTTCTGGGGTTGAATCTAGGGCTGGAAGTAGGGAGTCGAAACAAGGGTGAAAGCCGTAGTTGGTAAAAAAAGGCGAAATCTTAGTTACTGAAGAAACAGAATTATTATAAGTAAATTCAGCCATAGAGAGCTAGTCTGCCCAGTTGTCTTGTTGATAGGATATGTACCCTCGAAGGTATTGTTCTAATAGGGTATTAATAGCTTCTGTTTGGCCATCAGACTGTGGGTGGTTTGTAGTAGAAAAATTCTGCTTAATTCCGAGTAACCTACACAGGGCTTTAGAAAATTCGGAAATAAAAATAGAACCTTGATTAGAGATAAATTTAGAAGGAAGACCGTGAAGATGAAAGATATTATCTCTAAATAGTAAGGCCCAGCCTTTAGAATCCAGAGTAGTGTTACAGGGTATAAAATGGCTCATTTTTAAGAGTCAGTCGATAAAAATAATAATAGCGTTGAAAGAATTCGAAAGGGGTAGGCTAGTAATTAGATCTATAGAAATAGAAGTCTAGCGTTTCTGAGGAATTTCTAAAGGTTTTAGAAAGCCGAAGGGGGGTAGTTAGGAGGGCTTAATTCTAGAATAAATAGAGTAATTTCGAATATACTGCTGAATAGTCTTTCGAATAGAAGGCTACTAGAAATCCCGAGTAATTAATTCGAAGGTAGAGGTAATGCTAGGGTGGCTAGCAGCTGGGTAGGAGTGTCGAGAAGAAATAACCTGTCTCCTTAGGTCGCCCTCTAATATATAAACTAGATTTCGAATAAGAAGGAGGCTGTTTTGAATAGAGTAAGTAGCTAAATTTATAGCTAGGTGTCGAGGGGCTGAATTCGGAGGGTTTTTAAGTAGTGATTGAATTTCCTTAAAAAAGGGGTCTGAAGGAAGGGCTAAGTGAATAGTCGAAAGGTTAAAGGTAGATTCGAATTCCGAGAGAGTAGGGGCAGCTAAGGTAGCTATAGCTCTTAGATATATTATCTTTTTAGATAGTATAATAGTTTTTTTAAAGGCTATAGCTGCTATACCTCCCTTTTAGTCTTGGGGTCTTCGAGTAAGGGCATCGGCTTGAGTATTTAACTCCCCTAGGTGAAAAGAAATAACAAAATTCATGCTAGAGAGCTCATTAGCCTACCGGGCCTGTCATCTATTCAAGACTTTTTTTAAAATAAAGGTAGATAGATTTGAATAGTTTATAAGAACTGTAAGGGGTTTAGTAAGAGACTTAGTATATAAACGGTATTTAGATAGGGTGTCTACAATAGCTAGCATCTCTTTATCCCTTATCTTATAGTTTTCTTTAGCTTGGGTAAGCTTTCAGGATCTATAGGTAATAGGGTGTAAGAGGTGCTTTTCATTATAGGGTACCTTTTAGGAAAAGATAGCTGAAATAATGTTATCTGAGGAGTTGGTTTCAAGAATAGAGTTAAGGGTAGGATTGAAATGGTGAAGAATAGGTTCTAAAGTAAATAGCTCCTTTAGGGTTTTAAAGGCTTTTTGCTAGGGGGGGTCCTAAAAGAAGGGCTGGGATTTTCGAAGTAATAAAAACAAAGGTTAGTAGACAAGCGAATATTTTCGAATAAATCTTCGGTAGAAATTGGTAAATCTAAGGAATGACTAAAGTTCTTTAACTGAAGAAGGGGCCTTCCAGTCTCGAATAGTAGCCACCTTAGTCAAATCTATAGAAATCCCTTCTAGAGAAATAACAAAACTAAGGAAGGTGGTCGAAGTAGTGAAAAATTCATACTTTTCACCTTTAATAAATAAGCCAGCCTTGGCTAATTTCTTAAGGATGGCTCGAAGGTGCTGGGAGTGTTCCTTTTTTGAATTCGAGAAAATAAGGATATCGTCTATATAGATAACCACAAAGATATTAAGAAATTCTCTCAAAACATAATTAATGAAAGACTAAAAGACAGCTGGGGCATTAGTTAGCCTGAAGGGCATTACTATATATTTAAAAAGGCCGTATCTAGTACAGAAGGCTATAAGGAGTTTATCACCCTAGCGAATTCGAATCTGGTTGAAACCCTAGCAAAGATCTAGGTAAGAAAAGATTTTAGCTCTAGAGAGCCATTAAAGAGAGTCGTCTATTAAGGGCAAGGGGGTCTTATTACGCCTAGTTATAGTGTTTAGGGCCCTATAGTCAACACAAAAGCAAAGTCTACCTCCTAGCTTTCAAACAAAGAGGACAGGTAAGGCGGCAGATAACAAAGATAGCTTAATATAGCCCTTTTTCAGGTTATCATCTAAATAGACTTGGAGAGCCTAGAGCTTAAGATCTAACATAGGGTATAGGGGGCCGAAGGGAGCTAATTTTCCTTCTTCAAGTTCTATAAGGTAGTCAAGCATACCCCTATAAGGAGGGAGCCTTTCAGCGTCCCTTTTTCAAAAAAGAGGGAGAAGGTCGTGAAATTAGTTAGGTATCTTTAACTAAAGAAATTCCTCTTCTTCTTTAGGGGATTCTTCGTTTCCTTTAAAAGCTAGGTGGTCCTTAATTTCTTGAATAGAGACCTTATAGATCTAGGCCTTATCCCGTTTAGCGAATCGAAAAAGGGCTATACTAGAAATTCTCGCTACCACAGGGTTGTTAGCTAAGAAGAGCAAAGTCGAGGCTAGAGGCAAAGGCTGAATAGTTAAAGCTAAAGGTAAAGAATAAGTAGGTAAACAAGAAAGCTAGTAAATATCCAAGGTAAAAGAGATCAAACCGGTCTTCTAGTCTATAATAGAGTTATAGTAGGAAAGCCAAGAACACCCTAGAATAGCTAGGTAACTAGAGATTTTCGTAACTTGAAAAATAGAAGTTTCAAGGTACTGGTCGATCTAGAAGCAAATATCAACTTCATAAAGAATATCTCCAGCAGAAGACTCCCTTCCATCCACTACTAATAAAGCTTTAGGGCGAGTTTTCTTCCAAAGGGGGTACCCTTAGGTAAGGGCAAAGTCAAAGTCGATAAAACAAGAAGTAGCTCCTAAATTAATCATTATTAATCCAGGAGTACTAAAGAGAGTAGCTAGGAGGACAAGAAGGGCCTTATTTCCAAGGTCTAAAGAGTAAATATAGTAGGTCGAAATCAGGGTCAGGATAGGTCAAAAAACAGGCGAAATAGGGGCTAAAGTAGGGGGTGAAGTTTGAGTTTAAATAGGGGTCGAAGGGCTAGGGGGCCCTAGTAGGCTGAAGGGCTAAAAGCTAGGGGGCCCTAGCAGGCTAGTAGCAGGGGTGTCCAGGGGGTTCAGTAGGCCAGCTACAGGGGGTTCCAGGAGCCCTTCAGGGGGTCCTGTCCCTATATATTAGGTTAAAAGCAGTCCATCAGATTCCTCCACCAATCTATCAGGGTTAGGGTCATCCTCAGAGTTAAAAATACTAGATTTTTCAGAGTATTTTTTAATATCATCATCAATTAAATCTTCAACCAAGGGCAGCTTGTAGGAAGGTAAGAAGTCTGAGGTAAAATATAAAGTAGGCTATGAGACAGGTGGTAACTATAGCAAAGTCGGTTCAAATTCTAAGGGTGAATAAAAATTCTAACAGCTAGTAGGAGCGGGTAAATTAGGCTATAGGCTAACTACCTACTCTCTTTTCCTGAATAGGGTACTAAAGCCAAAGAAGTAGGGGTTGAATTAGGTAGTATAGAAAGAGCAGTGGCGGCAGAGGCAGGAGTGAATTTCTTTCTTCCAGGGTGGGGGCAGTCTTGAACAAAGTGGCCCGGCTGGCCACAATAGGTATAGAGATTATTAGCCCTTCGAAAGGCCTTCCTCTAAGCCAAATCCAGTTCCATAGGGCCTGAGGTCAAGATGGGAGCAGCTGGGCGAATAGCTAGCTAGGTAGTAGGGGTAGGGGCTGGAATCAGAGGCTGGGATTTTTTCTTTTCCTTCTAGTGGGTAAAAAGGTCGTTATCTAGAGAAATACACTTATTTATATAAGAAGAAAAATCCAGAGGCATGTCTCGGCCAACCAGGAGGTCTTTAAGGTTCTCTTTTAGACCTCTACGGAAGTAAGTAATTTTTACTATATTGGAGGTCCAGCCGAGAATAGAGACAAGGGGGACGAATTTTAAATAATAGGCCAAGTATGAGGTTTCCTGTTTTAAAGCCCATAGGTCTCTTTCAATAGTACTAAGGGCATCTAGGTCATCAAAGACAGCTTAAAGGGCCGAGAAGAATTCCAAATAGGTAATAAAATCAAAGAGGCCAGTAGAAAGGTTAAGGTAGGGGGAGAACTAAGAAAGGGCCGAATCTCAGAGGAAGGAAGCTAAATAGGCTATTTTAGCTAAATCTACTAAGAAGTAAAATAGGTCCGAAGAAAAGACTAGTTATAGTTAGGTAGTAAAAAATCTAAATTTTTCCTTACCCCCTAAATAGGGGTCAGGAGGCAAGAGGCAAGGAACCAAGGGCTAAGAGGGTAGCTAGGACGAGAAGGAGGTAGAAGCTAAAGGAAAGATTTCCTTCTAGGTAATTCTTTATCCTAGAGTATAGAACACGAAGAGAACTACCCTACCTAGACTATCTATATCTTTAGGAAAGATAGGGCCCTAAATAGAGGTCTGGGAGGTAGACTAGCCTCCTCAAGAAAAGGTAGAGAGGACAAGGGTAATCTAAGGGCCAGAGATTCTAGAAGGTAGTGGTAGATTAATTCCTACAAAATCCCTAGGGATAAAGGGGAGGAAATCAAAAAGGGTCTACTAGTCTGAAGTCATCATAGAAACCAAGAGGGGACGAAAAGAGGTAGGAAGATAGGGGAGTTAGATCAAGCTATTAAAAATACCTAGATTAAGGGTAGAGGGCTAAGGGTAGAGGGACATAGTAAGGCTATAGTCAAGATATTCTTCAACACCTCATAGAGAATAAATTCAAGGAAGGAGGAGGCAAGCTAGGTATAGGAGGGAAAAAGTTAATCTAACTAAAGAACTAACTATCTATCTAAGAGGAAAAGGCTAGGTATATATATATAGAAGGTTTAGACCTTCAGAGAGGTATATCCCTCTAACGGAGAGAATAATGACTCGAGAAAAACAGGGGCTAGAAAGAAAAATAGAAAGGGTAGAAGGGATAACTCTAATAAGAAGATTCTACCAAGCTAGGCTAGCTGGTTTCTCCACTTATATCTAGAGGCTTGTATAGATAGCCTATTCTTTTTAAAGGAGGCGGATAGGGGCTGAGGGAGGCTAGAAGGGCTTTGAAGGGGCTGAAGGAGGCTGAAGGGGTCTGGGGGTCTGAAGGAGGCTGTTTATAACAACTATGGCTAAAATTTAATTCTCCTCTTACTACTTTTTCTTTATATAAATGCTTCCTGGCAATTATAAAAAGTTTCTTATTATGTGGTTGCTAAATTTTATGGCCTCTTAGGGTTAATCCTTAGCTAGCCTTATATAATTTTCTTAGGTTCTAGGTGTAGTCTTTAAGGTCTATTGTACGGCCTAAGGTATCTTGGTTCTATTTTAAGGGGTTCTAACCATATCTTAAGGTATCCTAGTTATATTCTTATATATCCTAAAGTATCCTAGCTATGTCTTTTATACGTCCTAAAGTATCCTAGCTATATCTTTTATATATCCTAGGTCTATCCTGAGCCTGTCCTGGCTGTATCTTTTGTATATCCTGAAGCTATCTTGTAGCTATCCTAGGCCTATCTCCCTTCAGTCCTTAAGTTTTTATACGGCTATCTTGTAGCCTTTTCTTCTTATCCTTATACCTTCTAGTTAAGCACCTCTTCCTTTATTTCTCCTTATAATCATGCCATTATTCCTTCTGGCTAAGGCGTTTTATGTATATCTTTACCCTGATCTTTAAAGTGTTTATCGAGATTAGCTTTTTCAATGCTCTATTTAGTGCCTTCTTTATACAAGCATCAGCTGGGTTGTCCTTCCTATCGATCTACTATACTTTAGAAATTTCTTTCTTTTTATACACTTCCCTTAATAATATGATATCAATTATTAGTCTCTTCTTATCTATTATGCCCAGCCTAACTAGATAATTATACAATAATCTTAAATCTATATAGATAACAACTAAAATTCTTGGCATTCCCAGACAGGTTATAATCTAATTAAGTATTGTACTAAGTGCCATACCACTATCAAATCCAGTTATCATTCCATATAGCTTACTTGCTAATATACTTTAAGTCACTCTTTTACACTTAGTTAAGCTCTAATAAATAATGTTTTTATAGATTTCAAAGTCCTCTCTTGTACGGCCAGCTTCCATTGCCAGTATAATAATAAATCCTAGCTATAAGCTAAGATCTATATTATTAGCAAAAGACCTGTCTGTAAAAATATAGAGCTTTACACATTTAAGGTCTAGTAGTATAAATATTATTCCTCTTTCAGGATTTTCTATTTACTACTTAATTCATACATTAAGTGCCTTTATATCTTTCTTTTCAGAATCCTTAATTTATATGGTTATTAATAAGTTGTATACTGCTTCTAGTTAATATATTAAAGTAATATATATACCCTTTACATGCTGGGCGACATACTGTTAGGGTGTATCTTTGGCCTCTAGGTTAATTGAGACTAGGTTTGCTACTTGGTCCTTTTGTACAAAGGTAATGTTGTTCCTATTAAACTTAATCTTCCCTCTATTAAACTTAATTAGTTGTTTCGGCCCTAGGATTTGCTTATCCTTTACGCAGAACTTTCTGTTATATAGTTCCTCTTCTTCTTTTCTAAAGAATTAGGTAGTTGCAAAGCTAAAGGTATTATCTATCTACATCCCAGTAATTCTAAAGTTGTGTGGTCTATTTATAGTAAACAACAAGCATGGATTGTATATAGAAACCTTTATTCCTAGGGTCTCAGTATGGTATATATAGTATGTCTTGTATTAGTGTAATCCTGAATCAGCAAGACTGTATAATGGTTTCTAAATTAAGAGGATTGTCCCTAGTAGATATTTGTCGTATAGCTCTGCAGGCAATTCTGCTAGGATTATATATATAAGAGGGTTATGTGATTGTGTGTAGGCTTGGGTGATATTCCTTAATTTACCTTGGCAGTTAAATTGTTGTATAAGGGTAGGTCTTAGTATAAGAACCAGCTTCTGGCTTATTCTCTGAATTATAGGGGCTTGGATTAGAATTGCTTCCTTTTCTAAGTCTTTATACCTTTGTACAACCAGTCTGGACTTTTCCATTAGCTTGGTTAACTTATTCTTTACTTTTTATACTATCTTTATCTTGAAGATTTAAAGGCTATTATATTATTTTAGGTTATACCAAATGAATTAAAAGACATCTTTACTAGCCAGAGTATCTATTTCTAGTATGTCTGACTCTTTAAATGGCCTTCTAAGAGTAGTGATAATATTATCTTAGTATAGTTTAACTGCCAAATTGTACAAGTCTTTCTCTTTCTGGGTAAGGAAAATGCTTGGCAACTACTGTATATATGTAATAAATGTTAGTTGTATAGCAGCCTTGCGGGAGCATCTTCTTTTCCTTAGTTAAATAGCTTGTACGGTAGCCTTTCTTAGTTGTCTCCTTTTTCTTGGCTAGGGTTATTCTTATACAATAAGCTGAAGAGTATCTAATTTATCTTGGGGTATGGCTTCTACTATATGGTAATATAGCTTAATATATGTTGCCTATACTTAAATTAGTCCATTTGTTGTACCTACTGTGATTATATATCTCTTGATACTGTCGACTTTATATAGTTCTTTCTACCCCTTATTTTCTTTCTAGATCAGGACATTACTCTGAATTGGTAGAGATAGGGTAGATTGGAGGTTCGGGCTATTTCTAGTGTTAATTACATGGTTAACTTCTACCTTGGCTCGAATTATATATAGTATCTTCATTACTTTCTAAACTACTAATGCTTATTGTGTAATATTTAGTAAGGATGGCGAGTTTTGTAATATTTATGGGTATGCTCTAAAAACTAGAAGTATTGGTATAATGCTATTTAGTTTCACAGTATTGTTTAGTGCCTTTACGGCTATCTATAGGAGTATTTTATTGTCTATATAGTAGCCAATCTTAGTCTTTAGAATTTTAAAAGCTCTTCTTAGGGGGCTGTATGAGTATTTAACTTTGCCTAAAGCCTAGTATGCCTCTATAAGTATCTCTTTGTATATACTTCCTATAATCTTTGTATTGTTTCGGAATTTCTTTAAGGCAAAGTTGGTTCCCAGATTATATATGATGTAGTTTGGCGGACCAATATACGTATAGATCTAGCACTTGTATAGTGTATTCTAGGTGTCTTATATGGAGAGAGAGTTAAGAAATATAGCTATTTGAAAGCTTGTGTCTAAGTTGATTATATAAAGTGTATTTCTTTTACCTAGGTGTATGATGTTAATAACTACTTTGTAGTTAAAGTGGCTTTTGTCTTTGATTAAGAACTTGAATCTCTTTGGTGATGGATTGTATAGCTGGTAGAAGTGGCAGAACTTTTAAATCTTCTCTAGAATTGCCTCTTTAATATTATTGTGCCCTGTATTTTTCAACAGCTTGTATAGTCTGTCTGTATGGGGGTGCCTAAATTGTCTGTGGAGTTTTTTAAGCTGTGGCTTTGTGAGAAATACCCTAGCCTCTGTATGGCTTGTATTAAAGAATGTATGTCTCTATTTCCTAACTACCGGGATGGTTGTATCCCTTTGTATAATGATGTCTGATAGGTTGTTAAAGTATGCCTTTAGCCTATCTGCGTTGTATAGGGAAAAAAGAAAGGGGGTTAATATATTTAGGATGTAATATATAATACTTCCTAGCTGGTTTACAATATTGATTATACTAATTGCTGAGATAGTATTATTATTCCTAAATTTGACTTTAGCTGTATCTGTACTCTATCTAATCTTTATACCTGGGTTCTTATAAATATAGGCTAATATTTGTAGCATCCCTACTGTAGAGAACTTGGCAGCTCTTGTATCTTAGAGCTCCCCCTGATATTTTATACTATATGGGTTATGGAGTATGAATTAACTTGCTTTAGTTATTTTTAGGGCTGTGTAGATATCTTTCCCGGTTATATAGTAGATAAATGCAAAATCTACTAGGTTTTGTTGGGGAATAGCCTTGTTGTCTGTATTCTATAGGTTAAATAGTGAGTTTTCTACTTTGTGTAGTAGATCCTCCCCTTTGTATTCAAATAAGTAGGTAGCGAATTTCTCCTCTTCTAAAATAGGTTCTTGCTTAAAGTCTTTATATGCCTAGAGGTATTGTTTTTGTGCGTCTATCCTTTTCTTATCTATATAGTTTATAGACTAGTATCCTTTCTTCTTATATATAAAGCATTTTATTGCCTTGGCTATTATACGATATAGTCTAAAGGGTTGTTATATAGATTGACTTTAGGTTGGTCTTAGCCTAAAAGGGGTTTGTATTGAGGATTGGTAGTTATTTGGCCGAAAAGAGGTTTGTAGTATAGATTGGTAGTTGTACAAAGTCCTTTGGCGATTCTTAAAGTTTAAGCTATATTGTCTATCTACAAAATTAATTCTAGCCTCTTTGTATAACATAAATTATTGAATAGAGTTTCTTTCTATAGCTACTTGTAGTGCTGTGCAAAGATCTGCAAATAGGGCCTTGCATGTAGGCTTCTGGTTCATCATAGCTGGTTCCAACTCTGGTACCGCGCGGCATGCTCTGACTACTGTTGTATAGAGTGCTATTTTGCCCTAATATCCCTCTCCTAAGGCTCTTTATACAAGCTATAGCTTATCTAAGAGGGTTTCTAAGACCTTTGGTAAGGTTTTATCTAGGTTTTCTTTCCTTATTTATATAAATAACAAGGTTGTCCAGTCTGCTTAGTACTGGCTGTAGTTCATTGTGGTGTTAAAGTGTGTATCTATAAGGTTATATACTTTGTCCTACCTCTTATCTGGTCCAATGTGGTATATATAAAAGTCTTCTATGCGACTAGAGAGGATATCTGGGAAGACTATATAGTATTAATCTTTAGTGATTTGTAGCTGTCTGTAATAACTAATAAAGATCTGTACCTTGTTGTATAATAGGTTGTAGGGCTTGTCGGTATAGTTCCTGTCTTTTCTCTACCCTTTCTGGAAGATAGATACTTATTGAGAGTCTATTGGCCTATTGTGGATAATTTGTGTTGGAGGTAGATTATATGGTGCATTATCTATATAGACTAAATATGCTGTGAGTACTATACTATGTTGTTGTGGAAAATTGCCTACCTCTTGTATGTATCTTGTTCCTAGGGGTGTTTGTTACGCGGCTTGTGTTTTAACGGTAGGTACTTAAAGGTTTTGTAATGTTTTGTGTAACTACATTTAGGGCAGTGGTTTGATTGTCTGTTGTATATGGATTGGCTCTGGCGCTTATAGTGGGTAGTCTTTTGCTGCCTTCTCTGCCTTGATAAGTCGTAGAATCCGACTAGTATAGGGACCTCTTAATATTGGGATTCCTCTTGCCTTGAGGAGATTTAGGAGTACTTTCTTAAATATATGGTTTACTTTATTAAATTAGTAGGAAGTCTACTCTTTAAAGTTGTTGACTAGAGACTCTAATATATTAGCCTTGCTTAGGTCTAGATAAATAATATCTATTATAACCTGTGTAAAGTATATATTAATCTAGATATTGTTTGGTGGGGCATCTAGGTCGATATCTAGGTCCTAGTACCTTGGATTTATCGTACTTTACTATACTTTTAGCTATATTATGCTTTCTGCGCTTATCTTTTTGTATGTTACTTGGTTGTAGCTATTTAAGCCTGTTGTTATAGCCAAAGCTAATAGTTCTGGTATATTGAAGGATAATATCTTATATAGTGTTTTGTTAGCTTGTTTACGCAATGTCTTCTTTGTTGTGCAGTGGCACATATGGCTCTTTTCTAGTTATATAAGGTCTTGGCTACAGATATCTCCTATCTAGCGTTTAATATAGCAGTTTTGATTTATATGATTTTGAGAAGATTTTGTCTTCTAGAGGTGTTTTCTTCCTTTCTAACTAGCGGGGAGGTTGAGATAGCCTCTAGGCTCTTAGCATAAGCGTGTAATTCTAGTTACTTCTATGTCCCGTCTGGTATTCTATAGCTGTAACTATGGAGTTATACCGGTATTTGTCTCTTTACTCTTGCTAATCTATAATTACACCAAGTAATTACTAATTAGTATTGAATAGCCTTTACTATATGGCGTAATGTATATATATACATATTTGTGTAATTGCTTCTGAATTTGTTAATGTCTGTCTAAACTATAAAATAAGCAGGGAAGCTTACACGTAGACCTCTTAGGTCTATATATACTCCCTTGCTAGATTAGTTATCCTCCCTAGCTAATATGGCTATATTGTTATAAACAGCCTCCTTCAGACCCCCAGACCCCTTCAGCCTCCTTCAGCCCCTTCAAAGCCCTTCCAGCCTCCCTCAACCCCTATCCACCTCCTTCAAAAAGAATAGGCTATCTATACAAGCCTCTAGATATAAGTAGAGAAACCAGCTAGCCTAGCTTAGCAGAATCTTCTTATCAGAGTTATCCCTTCCACCCTTTCCATTTCTCTTTCTAGCCCCTGTTTTTCTCAAGTCATTATTCTCTCCATCAGAGGGATATACCTCTCCAAAGGTCTGAACCTTCTATGTATATATACCTAGCCTTTTCCTCTTAGATAGATAGTTAGTTCTTCAGTCAGATCAACTTTTTCCCTCCTACACCTAGCTTACCTCCTCCTTCCTTAAATTTATTCTCTGTAAGGTGTTGAAGAATATCTTGACTACAGCCTTACTATATCCCTCTACCCTTAGCCCTCTACCCTTAATCTAGGTGTTTTTAATAGCTTAATCTAACTCCCCTATCTTCCCACCTCTTTTCATCCCCTCTTGGTTTCCACGATAACTTTAGACTAGTAGACCCTTTTTGATTTCCTCCCCTCTATCCCTAGGGATTTTGTAGGAATTAATCCACCACTACCTTCTAGAATCTCTAGCCTTTAGATTACCCTTATCCTCTCTACCTTCTCTCAAGGAGGCTAGTCTACCTCCCAGACTTCTATTCAGGGCCCTATCTTTCCTGAAGATATAGATAGTCTAGGTAGGGTAGTTCTCTTCACGTTCTATACTCTAGGATAAAGAATTACCTAGAAGGAAATCTTTCCTTTAGCTTCCGCCTCCTTCTTATCCCAGCCACCCTCTCAGCCCTCAGTTCCTCGCCTCTTACCTCCTAACCCCTATTTAGGGGGTAAAGAAAAATTTAGATTTTTTACTACCTAACTATAACTAGTCTTTTCTTCAGACCTATTTCGCTTCTTAGTAGATTTAGCTAAAATAGCCTATTTAGCCTCCTTCCTCCGAGATTCAGCCCTTTCTTAGTTCTCCCCCTACCTTAACCTTTCTACTAGCCTCTCTAATTTTATTACCTATTCGGAATTCTTCTCAGCCCTTCAAGCTACCTTTAACAACCTAGATACCCTCGGTACTACTAAAAGAGACCTATGGGCTCTAAAACAAGAAACCTTATACTCAGCCTATTATTCAAAATTCATCCCCCTTGTCTCTATTCTTGGCTAGACCTCCAATATAGTAAAAATTACTCACTTCCGTAGAGGTCTAAAAGAGAACCTTAAAGACCTCCTAGTTAGCCAAGACATACCTCTAGATTTTTCTTCTTACACGAATAAGTATATTTCTCTAGATAACAACCTTTTTACCCACTAGAAGGAAAAGAAAAAATCCCAGCCTCTGATTCCAGCCCCTACCCCTACTACCCAGCTAGCTATTCACCCAGCTACTCCTATCTTAACCTCAGGCCTTATGGAACTGGATTTAGCCTAGAGGAAGGCCTTTCGAAGGGCTAATAATCTCTGTACCTACTATGGCCAGCCAGGCCACTTTGTTCAAGACTATCCCTACCCTGGAAGAAAGAAATTCACTCCTACCTCTACCACCACCACTCTTTCTATATTACCTAATTCAACCCCTACTTCTTCAGCCCTAGTACCCTATTCAGGAAAAAAAAGCAGGTAGTTAGCCTATAGCCTAATTTACCTGCTCCTACTAGCTGTCGGAATTTTTATTCACCCTTAGAATTTAAACCAACTTCGCTATAGTCACCACCCGTCTCACAACCTACTCTACATTTTACCTCAGACTTCTCGCCTTCCTACAAGCTGCCCTTAGTTAAAGATTCAATTAATAACGATACTAAAAAATACTCTGAAAAATCTAGTATTTTTAACCCCAAGGACGACCCTAACCCCGATGGATTAGTGGAGGAATCTAATAAACTACTTTTGACCTAATGTATAGGGACAGGACCCCCTAAAGGGCCCCTAGAACCCCCTACAGCTAGCCCACTAAACCCCCTAGACACCCCTGCCACCAGCCCACTAGGGCCCCCTAGCTTTCAGCCCTTCAGCCCACTAGGGCCCCCTAGCCCTTCGACCCCTATTTAGACTTAGACTTCGCCCCTTACTTTAGCCCCTATTTCACCCGTTTTTCAACCTATCCCAACCCCGATTTCAACCCACTATATTCACTCTTTAGACCTTAAAAATAAGGCCCCTCTCATCCTCCCAGCTACTCTCTCCAGCACTCCTGGATTAATAATAATTAATTTAGGAGCTACTTCTTGTTTTATCAACTTTAACTTCGCCCTCGCCCAAGGGTACCCCCTTTGGAAGAAAACTCGCCCTAAAGCTCTATTAGTAGTAGATAGAAGGGAGTCTTCTACTAGAGATATTCTCTATAAAGTCGATATTTACCTCCAGATCAACCAGTACCTTAAAACTTCTATTTTTCAAGTTATAAAAATCTCTAGTTACCTAGCTATTCTAGGGTATTCTTAGCTTTCCTACCATAACCCTATTATAGACTAGAAGACCAGCTCGATCTCTTTTACCTTAGATATTTACTAGCTTTCTTGTTTACCTACTCGTTCTTTACCTTTAGCTTTAACTATTTAGCCTTTACCTCTAGCCTCGACTTCGCCCTTCTCAGCCAACAACCCTGTAGTAGCGAGAATTTCTAGTACAGCCCTTTTTCGATTCGCTAAACAGGATAAGGCCCAGATCTATAGGGTCTCTATTCAAGAAATTAAGAACCACCTAGCTTCTAAAGGAAACGAAGAATCCCCTAAAGAAGAAGAGGAATTTCTTTAGTTAAAGATACCTAACTAATTTCACGACCTTCTCCCTCTTTTTCAAAAAAGGGACACCAAAAGGCTCCCTCCCTATAGGGGCACGCTCGACTACCCTATAGAACTTAAAGAAGGAAAATCAACTCCCTTTAGCCCCCTATACCCTATGTCAGATCTCGAGCTCTAGGCTCTCTAAGTCTATTTAGACAACAACCTGAAAAAGGGCTATATTAAGCCATCTTCATCATCTACCACCTTACCTGTCCTCTTTATTTGAAAGCTAGGAGGTGGACTTCGCTTTTGTGTCGACTATAGGGCCCTAAATGCTATAACTAGGCATAATAAGACCCCCTTACCCTTAATAGACAACTCTCTTCAATAGCTCTCTAGAGCTAAAATCTTTTCTTACCTAGATCTTTGCTAGGGTTTTAACTAGATTCGAATTCACCAGGGCGACGAACCCCTTATAGCCTTCTATACTAGATACAGCCTTTTTAAATATATAGTAATGCCCTTCAGGCTAACTAATGCCCCAGCCGTCTTTTAGTCTTTCATTAATTACGTTTTAAGAGAATTTCTTAATATCTTTGTAGTTATCTATATAGACGATATCCTTATTTTCTCGAATTCAGAAAAGGAACACTCCCAGCACCTTCGAGCCATCCTTGAGAAATTAGCCGAGGCCAGCTTGTTTATTAAAGGTGAAAAGTATGAATTTTTCACTACTTTGACTACCTTCCTTGGTTTTGTTATTTCTCTGGAAGGGATTTCTATGGATTCGACTAAGGTAGCTACTATTCGAGACTGGAAGGCCCCTTCTTTAGTTAAAGAACTTTAGTCATTCCTTGGATTCGCTAATTTCTACTGAAGATTTATTCAAAAATATTCGCTCGTCTA
This sequence comes from Diaporthe sp. PMI_573, assembly GCA_021399435.1. Classification (NCBI taxonomy): domain Eukaryota; kingdom Fungi; phylum Ascomycota; class Sordariomycetes; order Diaporthales; family Diaporthaceae; genus Diaporthe; species Diaporthe sp. PMI_573. The sequence goes on from JAJTUP010000004.1 coordinate 242,280, forward strand.
CCAACCTTTATTTTTATTACTTCGAAAATCCCAGCCCTTCTTTTAAGACCCCCCCCAGCAAAAAGCCTTTAAAGCCCTAAAGGAGCTATTTACTTCAGAACCTATTCTTCGCCATTTCAATCCTACCCTTAACTCTATTCTCAAAACCAACTCCTTAGATAACGTTATTTCAGCTATCTTTTCCTAAAAGGTGCCCTATAATGGAAAGCACCTCTTACACCCTATTGCCTATAGATCCCGAAAGCTTACCTAAGCTGAAGAGAACTATGGGATAGGGGATAAAGAGATGCTAGCTATTATAGATGCCTTATCTGAATACTATTTATATACTAAGTCTCTTATTAAACCCCTTATAGTTCTTATAGACCATTCAAATCTATCTACCTTTACTTCAAAAAAAGTCTTGAATAGACGACAGGCCCAGTAGGCTAATAAGCTCTCTAGCATGAATTTTATTATTTCTTTTCACCCAAGGGAGTTAAATACTTAAGCCAATACCCTTACTCAAAGACCCCAAGACTAAAAGGGAGGCATAGTAGCTATAGCCTCTGAAAAAACTATTGTACTATCTAAAAAGATAGTATATCTAAGAGCTATAGCTACCTTAGCTACCCCTACTCTCTCGGAATTCGAATCTACCTTTAACCTTTTAACTATTTACTCAGCCCTTCCTTCAGACCCCTTTTTTAAGGAAATTTAATCACTACTTAAAAACCCTCTAAATTCAGCCCCTCAACACCTAGCTATAGATTTAGCTACTTACTCTATTCAAAATAGCCTCCTTCTTATTTAAAATCTGGTTTATATACTAGAGGGTGACCTAAGGAGATAGGTTATTTCTTCTCGATACTCCTACCTAGCTGCTAGCCACCCTAGTATTACCTCTACCTTCAAATTAATTACTCAGGATTTCTAGTAGCCTTCTATTCGAAAGACTATTCAGCAGTATATTCGAAATTACTCTATTTATTCTAGAATTAAGCCCTCCTGACTACCCCCCTTCAGCTTTCTAAAACCTTTAGAAATTCCTCAGAAACGCTAGACTTCTATTTCTATGGATCTAATTACTGGCCTACCCCTTTCGAATTCTTTCAACGCTATTATTGTTTTTATCGACCGACTCTTAAAAATGAGCCATTTTGTACCCTGCAATACTACTCTAGATTCTAAAGGCTGGGCCCTATTATTTAGAGATAATATCTTTCATCTTCACAGTCTTCCTTCCGAATTTATCTCTAATCAAGGTTCTATTTTTATTTCTGAATTTTCTAAAGCCCTGTGTAGGTTACTCGGAATTAAGTAGAATTTTTCTACTATAAACCACCCACAGTCTGATAGCCAAACAGAAGCTATTAATACCTTATTAGAATAATACCTTCGAGGGTACATATCTTATTAACAAGACGACTGGGTAGACTGGCTCTCTATGGCTGAATTTGCTTATAATAATTCTGTTTCTTTAGCAACCAAGATTTTACCTTTTTTTACCAACTACGGCTTTCACCCTCGTTTTGACTCCCTACTTCCAGCCCTAGATTTAACCCTAGAAGAAGTAAAAGAATTTACTTCTTTGTTTTCAGACCTCGAGAATTTTATCTATTTAGAAATCCGCCTAGCTCAGGAAGCCTATTCTGAGTAGGCAAATAAAAGTCAATGATCTGCTCCGAATTTTGCTCTAGGCTCTTGAGTATAGCTACTTCGCCACCATATTCGCACTACTAGGCCTTCTCAAAAGCTCGATTTTAAACACTTAGGGCCCTTTAAGATATCTCAGAAAATCTCTCCCTATACCTATAAACTCAAGCTTCCCCCTAGTATAAAAATACACCTAGTTTTTCACGTTTCTCTACTTAAACCCCTAGCTAAAGATCCTTTCTTTAATTAAGTTATTCCTCCACCCCCCCCTATCGAGGTTAAAGGGGAAGAGGAATTCTAGGTAAAGGAAATTCTTGATTCTAGGATTAGAGGAAAGAAACGCTAGTTCTTAGTCAGCTAGGTAGGCTATGATACACCTACCTAGGAACCTTTGGAAAATATCTCTAAGACCAAGGCCTATTCAAAGTACCTAGCCCGGTACCCTCACCAGCCCTAGATATTTATTTGTTTATTTGTCCTTGTTTTTATTTTAAATCAGCTCGTGGAACTTACTTTAAAAAGGAGGGCCTACTATTATAAACAGCCTCCTTCAGACCCCCAGACCCCTTTAGCCTTCTTTAGCCCCTTTAAAGCCCTTCCAGCCTCCCTTAGCCCTTATCCGCCTCCTTCAAAAAGAATAGGCTATCTATACAAGCCTCTAGATATAAGTAGAGAAACCAGCTAGCCTAGCTTGGTAGAATCTTCTTATCAGAGTTATCTCTTCCGCCCTTTCCATTTCTCTTTCTAGCCCCTGTTTTTCTCAAGTCATTATTCTCTCCATTAGAGGGATATACCTCTCTGAAGGTCCGAACCTTCTATGTATATATACCTAGCCTTTTCCTCTTAGATAAATAGTTAGTTCTTTAGTCAGATCAACTTTTTCCCTCCTACACCTAGCTTACCTCCTCCTTCCTTGAATTTATTCTCTGTGAGGTGTTGAAGAATATCTTGACTATAGCCTTACTATGTCCCTCTACCCTTAGCCCTCTGCCCTTAATCTAGGTGTTTTTAACATATATGCAATTAGCCTCAGTGTTATTCCAACATATACATTATTATAAAATTTAGTAAAAAATTTAATAAACTAAAAACATACTATACTATACTAGACAAAGAATTTATAGTAATAATATATATATTTTAAAAATAGCAATACTACCTTATTAAAGCCAAGAAACAAATTAAACTCTATATAGATTATAAAAACTTAATAATCTTTATAATAACTAAATAATTTAATAAAAGACAGGTTATATAGAATGGGTGGTAGTAATAGCGATGGCTAAAGTATAATGATCACACTAAACCTTTGTAGGGTTCAGTAGGTAACCTATAGGGTTTATGTTAGCAATACGGCGTAGAGGTAATACTTGACTGCTTAGTGTAAGACACGATGATTCTGCAAGTATGATTACTAGCTGTAAGGCTATCCAATTATTGGACTAAATACTTAGATTGACGACTAAAGAGTCTGTTCTATAAAAGCTATCTACTATGGTGATAACCATGTCCTTATATATTCCGACTCTTTAGTAGCTTGCTAGCTTACAAGGCAAGCTAGCGATTTATAGTATAAGGCTTGACAATCTACTTGTCGAGTTGGCTTGCTGGGCTTGCAAGCAAGTATTGTAAGCCTGACCCTAATTTTGGGTCTTGGCTAATCTCGTAACTCTGCACCCTAGTGTGTAAGTTCCTGCAGCATGGCACCTAGTTCCGGTTCCTGGGGTTACCTAAATAGGTTCCCTAGGTGCCGTTATGTTAGTTTATAACATTATCTCCCTCCTTGTATCCTTTGTCCTTAAAGGTTTGTCTATTCCCTTTCTATAGTATTATCTATCCTTTGGATTATACTTTCCTAATTTATTATATTAAATAAAGTTAAAAACTCCCGGGTTTTAAAATCGTTCCGTCGTTTTAAGAAGACTGTCTAATGTAATTCTCTGTTAGAGTCTATTATTACAAACGCTGTTACCATGTATAAGTATACTTTCTGCAAGACTTATGGCGTTAAGTTTTGTAAAGCCTCTAAGCAGGACTTGAGTTGCTGCTATAAATATGTCTGCTAGTAGTGTTTAAAATATAATATTTACAAGCTAGACAACTTGGCAGACTTTCTATATATCTCTGCCTAGTACCAAAAGTTGGAGGACAAGATTAAGCAGCTAGAGGAGAAGCTTATGTATTTAAGGAAGTAGAAGAAGATGTAGCGGGAGAAGATAGCGTGGGCCATTTATTGTAGTTTCTCAAATCTAGAGGAGTTAGATTATATAGAGAGCAAGGAGGCTGAGGCTAAGCGTAAGTGTATTGTTAAGTAATCTGCTAAAGTTGTTTGTAGTGGCTTGCCTGGTTTTAGTAAAATGGAGGTTTAGGAATCTTGGCTTTGTGCCAATAGGGATGTTGGTGTCTTTGATTGGAGTTTTATGGTAAATAAGGGTATTGATTGGTCTAAATTTAGAATGATGGATTTGAGTATTAGCGGTAGTGATAAAAATGTTTTTGCTGGTGGGCCTTCTGGCTGGTAATAATTAATTGGTAGACTTGTTGACTGGTTGAAGGGGTTGACCGGTTAAGGCAGTTAACTGGTTGATATGGTTGATTAGTTGACGGGGTTGACTGGTTGAGGCGGTTGACTGGTTGAGCCCTTGACTAGTAGACTCTCTTAACTTTGCGCGGTTTTAACTAGTCGAGCCTTTTGACTGGTTGACATGTAGACTGGTTGAGGTGTCTAATTGGTCTAGTTGCCTAACCGTTTTATAGGTCTTGTGGATCTTCTGGGTTAGTTAGTATTGTTGGGTGGCTAGTTGGTTAGCCTTGCCCTAATTGTTCTTGTTTTAATTATAGTTGAGTTTCTAGCCTAGTAATCTTTTAAGAGTTATTTACAACTAGTAAGGTTGTTGACTAGCTCTTATGTATTTTTACTAGTGTTATAACCTTTCTACTTAATTAGGTATTCTATTATTTCTTAATATTATTATAAGTTGACAATCTTTTTAACTTTGTATTCCTTGTTATACTTATTAACTGTTTTAATTTATGTCTTGAGTTTTATATTTTATAGTACTAGTTCTAATAGTGAGATATAAAAAACTGGGTATTGCTTTATTTTTTAAGGTAATGAAAGTTTATAGTTAGTGTTTAAGAGTTTCTTTAAGATTTTAAATAGTCTGATCTTTTTATAATTAAGCTTGTTACTAGGTTACTTGGTTTTAATGTTTTAATAAAGGAGGTAGACCTTATTTCTCTTCTTAAGAATTAGTTCCTTAATTCTTTTCTAGTTTATATATTTTGCCATTCTGTCTTGTATAAAAGAGAGTTTATCTTGAATATCTTTCTGGATTTGTCTGATTTTTATTACTTTTTGTTCTACTAATTCTACTACTATATTGTCTAGTAGGGCTTTATAGTAAGCCTAGGGTTTATATCTATAGACTATAAAGAAAGATGACTATCTAGTTATGCTAGTTGTTGTACTGTTATAGGTAAATTATACTAATAGTAGTAATTTAACCTAGTTATCCTGTAATTAGTTAATGTAGTATCAAAGGTATTGTTCTATAATCTGGTTGATTTATTTTATTTATTTATCTATTTATAGGTATGCTATTATCAAGAGCTTGTATTTTAATTTAAGTTATTTTATTAGTAACTTCTAGAAGTTTAATATAAATAACTTGTCTTTATCTAAGATAATTTTATATAGTATACCGTGGTTGTTTATAATAATTTACAAGAATATATATATAAGTTTTTCCACTATACTGGCTTTCTTGTATAGTATAAAGTATGTATACTTGCTTAGTCTATAAACTACTACTAAGATACTATTAAAGAGTACTTTAGTTAAGGGTTCTTGTAAGAAAGGTAGCTTAATGATAAAGTCTAGACTAATAGATAACTATATAGTTATAGGTACTAGTAAGGGCTTTAGAAGTCTATATAGTTTATACCTAGCCATTTTATTTTTATTATAAGAATTATATTGCTTGATGATTTCCTCTATTCTTTGTCTAAGGTTTGGGATTTAATGAGTTTATTAGATTCTTTTTACTGTTGCTAAAACGCCTTAGTGTCTATATGCTAGGGCTTTATATATTTCCCTGATTAAGTTATCTTATTTCTTAGAATCAGTAGGTGTTTTCTTAGGTGTAGTATTAATTCTAAATATAGTGTTAAGTTTTTGGTTAAGTATGAGGCTTCTGTCTTCTTGAGTTTTAAAGATTGTTTATTTGGTAAGAGATTCCTTGTTTTAGTAGTTAGGTTACTTACTGAGAGTATCTGTTTAAGCGTTCTTAATTCTATCTATGTATATGATCTTAACGTTAAACTATGAGAGGAATTTTATATATTTAATCTATCTTTTGTTAAGTTGTTTGGTTATAGTAAAGGTTGTTAGGTTCTTATAATCTGTATAGAGCTTGATCTATTTCTTGGCTCTAATAAGGTAGTGTTGCTATTTCTAGAAGGTATATACTATTGCTATGAATTTTTTGTCTAGTATAGCGTAGTAAGTTTCTGGTCTGTTGAATTTTTTACTAAAGTTTGTAATAATCTGTATTTGTTTCTTATTGTCTTTCTAAATAAGTTCTCCGCCTGCTATATTGTTTGAGGCATTAGTGTGTATTTTAAATTCCTTGGTTGGATCTGCTTCTTCTAGTACTAGGTCCTTTATAACCTGGTCTTTAATTATTTAAAAGGCCTGTTGTTTGTTTTCTGCCTACTGGAAAGGGGTCTCCTTCTTGGTAAGGTTTGTAAGTAGCTTTACAATAGCACTATATTAGCTAATAAACTATTGGTAAAAGTTAGCATAGCTAAGGAATGCTTTAACGTCTTTGATGTATATTGGTGCGGGCTATTTCTTAATTTCTTAAACTTTGTCTTTCTGTATTTTAATAAGTCTAGGTTTAATAGTGTATCTAAGGTAGTCGATTTTCTAAATATAGAAAAAGCTTTTCTCTAGTTCTACTAGAAGGTTTATGTCTTGAAGCTTTTAAAGTACTAGCTTGACGTGTTTCTTATATTCTTTAAGGGTCTATAAGAAGATAAAGATGTTATCTAGGTAGGTGATAATGATAATATTAAGATATTTGTATAGGATATAGTTAATTATTTCTTAGAATGATGCTGGTATATTGGTTAATCTAAAAGGCATGACTGTATATTTGTAGTATCTATAGTATATTTAAAATACTATTTTCTATTCTTTTCTTTCTTTTATTTAGATAAGGTTATAGGCTCTTTTAAGGTCGAGGGCTATAAATCATTGTACTCCTTATAGTCAGTCTTGTAGGTTTTTGATAAGGGGTAGCGGATATTGGTTTTTAATAGTAATGTTGTTAAGCTATTAATAGTCTATATAAAGTCTTAGTTTGCTATTCTTTTTAAGTATAAATAAGATTAGATATTCTACTGGTGATCTTAAAGGTTAAATGTATCTTTTTTTAAGGTTTTTGTCAAGATATTTCCTGAGTATCTTAAGTTTTTCTTTATTAAGTCTATAGATTTTGTAAAACTTTGATGTCTTTCTTTTTTATATAGGTATCTTATGGTTCTATTAGCTATATTTAGGGATTTCTATATTGAGTTTTCTTTGAAATACTTTTTTAAATTTATAGTATTCTTGTAGTATTCTTTTAAGTTTTGCTGGGGCCTTTCTTTCCTGGTGTTAATATAGGTAGAGGAGGTATTGCTGTGTTTCTTGTTGGTATGTAGTTGAATAGTTGGTCTACGGCAGACTATATTTTTTCTATAGTTTTAATTAACTCCTGCTCTTTTCTAGGGTCCTTGGTTGGTCTGATTCTTTTCTGTCTTTGTTAGAAATATTAATGGGTTTATTTAAGCGCGTCTCTTTACTATCCTTAGTGACTAAACTCCATCTCGTACTATTAATTGCAACCTTTTTTTAGGGAATAGTATTGTTTTAAAAGATCTGGCTAATAGTCTAATTAATTTGGGGATTTGTAGCCCTTAGCTATAGAAGTCTTAAGATTAGTTTATAATGTGCCGTATTTATGATGTTTAGAGTTATAAAAGTTGTGTGTCCTTGGATTAAGACAGGTAGATAATTAGTCTCTATGTTAATTACTTTGTTTCTATATTCTACTTCTATGCTTTCTATAGTACTAAGTCTATAGGGTTCTTCCTTCTAATACTATAGGATCTTGTCTCTATTAATAATTCTTAGTAATATAAAGTTACTCTAGGCGCTACTGTCTAATAGTGTGCTGTATGTCTTTCTGTTAATTTCTGCTTTAAGTATAATATATGTAAAGTCTATTGTCTGTATTGCATATAGGAACTGTTGGTCCATAATCAGCTATTGTTCCTTTATAGGTAATTATTGTCTTTTCCCGATTTCTATTAGGTTTTAACCTGGGTTTCTGCAGTATGTTGCTTTTTTAGTTGGTCGTAGTACCAGCTTATTAGCTTGTGTTTCCTGTAAATGGAGTATCCTGGTAATCTACAGTCTTGAGGTTGCCATCTATTGTATAGGTATTCTAATAATAGTTAGGGGTTTAAAATGAAAATAGTATAAGCCTTCTCCTTATTGTATTTACTGGGTTTCTAGTAGTAGAGCTTGTCTTCTTTGTATACCTTAGTGATGGGTTCTTTACCAAAGCGTTAGGGGAATAGGTTAAACTTGGCTTTTTCCCTAAAGTAAGTATGATAGAGGTTTTAGACACAGGAGGCTTAGGAGATTTCCTTATGCTCTGGGTGTCCTAGCCATAGGTGTGGTTTGTCGCCTATTCTTTGCTTTTCCGAGAGTTAGTTGAGTTCTTTAACTGCTTAAGCTATCTAAATTCCTGCAATAGTAATTTTAGTAGTACTAGTATTTGGGGCAATTAGGATACTGTGTTCTAGGTATTTCTTAGGGTTTTTGTTGGGGTTTTTAATAGGGTCTTTGTTTTGTCTTGTTGGTTAGTTGGTCTGTAGCAGACTACCGTTTTTCTGGGTATCCTTCTGGGAGTCTTCTGCTTTTATATATTTGGTGCTTGAACAATCTGAGTTGCTGTCTTTTATTACTGTGTTGTATAGTGGTCTTTGTCTTTTTATTGCTAACTATTGTTTCTGTTGAGGCTTTCTAGGAAACCATCTAGAGGCTTCTTTCTTTAAAAGGTATAGTATATACTGATTATTGAGATAGAAGGTCCAATTAAAGGTTCCGTATCGTTTATTAGTATTCGCTACTTGCTTTAAGACAGGTGGTAGGTTGTCTAGATTTTCGGGTTTCTGCTTATTAGGGTGGATTAGACATTCTACATAGAGGTTGGGTTAATATAAGCAGTTTGTTCTGCCTTTTAGGTATACTGGGTATTGCTTATTGAGTAAGCAGCTATACTGCTTGGGTAGCTCTTGTTATTAGGTTACATTAACCTATTGCCGTCCTTCTGGGACTAGATTCTATTGTTTCTTCTAGCAGCAGTTCCTGGTAAAGTATCCTAGCTTGCCGTAGTTATAGCATTTTTTGTTACTAGGCCTTTATTAGGCTGTATCAAGTTTTATAGGTCCTGTATGGGTACTTATTGTAGTATTATTATATTTTTGTTAGTATTAGAGTTGATAGTTGTTGTAGAAGCTACTACTGTGCTGGTATTTCCTTCCTGTATTTGGCTGGTTTCGAGGCTTCTACAAATTATTAGGTGTCTTGTGCTGTTGTTTCTATCTTTATTTAAAGAGACAATTATTGATGCAAATAGCTATAGACATGTATTTAGCAAAGTTGTCGGGTCGGTCTAGCTTGGCGATTTTATCCTTAATATCCTCTTTGAGTCTTTTATAGAACTGGCTTATAAGTATATCTTCTCCCCAGCTAATATAGGTGGTGAGTTACTTAAAGTAGGCTATATAGGTTAATGTTGATCTAGTCTGCCTAAGCTGTATAAGTTGCCTCTTGGCGGTTTTATTTTTGTTGGGGTCTCTAAAAGTATCCTTGAGGGCCTGCTTAAAGTGGTCGAAGGTTTTAAAGATTTTCTTAATATTATTATCCTAGTTTTTTTTATTATTTTTTAAATAGTCCCTTAGGGTAGGTTTAAACTATGTAAGTATGTTACCTTTAAGGCAATGTCTAATAAAAATAATCTTGTTATGGTGGGTTTTAAACTAGAGATAGTTGTATTTGAAATAGGCACGGTATTATATAAGGAATCCCTAGAGGGTTCCCTTATCTCTCTTGTAGGAGCCGGGCTTGTCTATCTTAAAAGCCCTGGCTTGCTGGAGTATATAGAGTTGTATAATCTCTTGCTGGAATTAGCCAATTTATTTACCTATTTCCTTAATAGAGTCAGCCTTAGTCTGGGCGACCTAGGAGGCGGTAGAAGTCTGAGGCGCCATTATGTTATTAATATTGTACAGTCGGTAATTATATTGTTATAAACAGCCTCCTCCAAGCCCCGCAGACTCCTTCGGCCTCCCTCAGCCTCTTCAGCCCCCTCCAACCCCCTTCCAAGCAAGATAGGCTATCTATACTAGCCTCTAGATATAAGTGGAGAAACCAGCTAGCCTTAGCTTGTCAGAACCCTCTTATCGGAGTTATCCCTTCCGCCCTTTCCTATTTCTTCCCTTCGGACTCCTAGTCTTTCCCGAGAGACTATTTGACCCAGTTTTCTTAAGTCATTTTCCTTCTATCTTTCTCCCCGCCAGGGAAATAAACCCCCCGATACGCTCCGGCTCTTATGTATATATATAGGGCCTTTTCTCTCTAGATAGTTAGTTAGTTCTTCAGTCAGATCAACCTTTTCCCTCCTACACCTAACTTGCTCCCTCCTCCTTAAATTTGTCCCTCTGTAAGGTGTTGAAGAATCCCTCGTCATCTGCCTTATTACGCCCCCCGCCCTTAATCTAGGTGTTCTTAACAGCTTGATCTAACTGCCCTATCTTCCCACCTCTTCTGCCCCCTCTTGGTTTTCGCGATGGCTTCAGATTAGCAGACCCTCTTTGATTTCCTTCCTTCTATCCCTAGGGATTTTACGGGAATTAATCCACCACTGCCTTCCGGGATTTCTAGCCCCTAAGTTACCCTTATTTTCTCGGCTTTTTCTCGAGGAGGCCAGTTAGCCTCCCAGACCTCTATTTAAGGCCTTATTTTTTCTGAAGAAATAGATGATCTGGGTAGGGCAGTTTTCTTTGCGTTTTATACTCTAGGACAGAGAATTGCCTAGAAAGAGATTTTTCTCTCGGCCTCTTCTTTCTTGTCTCAGCCCTTAGTTCCTCGCCTCTCGCCTCTGGACCCCTATTTAGGGGGTAAGGAAAAATTTAGATTTTTTGCTACCCAATTACAACTAGTCTTTTCTTTAAATCTACTTTGCTTCTCGGCTGATTTGGCTAAAATAGCCTATTTGGCCTCCTTTTTCCGAGATTTGGCTCTTTCTTGGTTTTCCCCCTACCTAGACCTTGCTACTAGACTCTCTGATTTCGCTACCTATTTAGAGTTTTTCTTGGCCCTTTAAGCTGCCTTTGACGACCCAGATGCCCTCAATACTGCCAAAAGAGACCTATGGGCTCTAAGGCAGGAAACCTCTTGCTTGGCTTATTACTCAAAATTTGTTCCCCTTGTCTCTATTCTTGGCTGGACTTTTAATATGGTAAAAATCACCTACTTCTGTAGAGGTTTAAAAGAGAACCTTAAGAACCTACTGGTTGGCCGAGACATACCTCTAGAATTTTCTTCTTACACAAATAAATGTATTTCTCTAGATAACGACCTTTTTGCCCGCCAGAAGAAAAAGAAAAAAACTCAGCCTCTGATTCCAGCCCCTGCCCCCGTCACCCAGCCAGCTATTCGCCCAGCCGCCCCTATCGCCCCTATCTCGACCTCTAGCCCTATAGAACTCGACTCTACCTAGAGGAAAGCCTACTAGAGGGCTAATAATCTCTATATCTACTGTGGCCAGCCTGGCCACTTTATTTGGAACTGCCCTCACCCTAGAAGAAAGAAATTCTTAAATATTTCTTATACTTCTACTACAACCCTCCCAGCTCCTCCTCCTTTAAATTCGACCCCTTTGGCTACCCCTATCTCTTCGACGGCTCTCGTTCCCTATAATATGGGAAAAGAGAGCGGGTAGATAGCCCACAGCCTATTTTACCCGCTCCTTTTAGCTGTCGGAATTATTATTCAGCCCTTAAATTAGATCCGACTCAGCCACAGCCCGTTTCTTGCCCCCGTTCCTTCTCAGCTTTCTTGCCTTCCTACCGGCCGCCTTCGGTAGAGGATTCAATTAATGACTATACTGAAAAATCCTCCGAAAATTCCTCTATATACAACCTAAAGGACAACTCGAACCCCGAGAAATTAAAGGCAGAATTAGAAAGACCGTTTTTCGACCCACCAGGTGTCCAGGGACCCCCTGTAGGGCCCCCTGAAGCCCTAACCTGCAGGCCTAAACAGGCCCATTCCAACCCCCTATCCCCCAGCATGCCGACTTTTCAGCCCATTTCGACCCCTTTTTCGACCTCCTTTTCAACACCCAATTTAACCCCTATTCCGACCCAATTTATCCACTCTTTAAACCTTGAAAATAAGGCCCTTCTTGTCCTCCCAGCTAATTTTTCTAGAATTCCTAGATCTATTATAGTTGATTCAGGAGCTACCTCTTGTTTTATTAACTTTGACTTTGCCCTTTCTCAGAATTTCCCCCTTCGGAAGAAGACTTACCCTAAAGCCCTCTTAGTAGTGGATAGAAGGAAGTCTTCTGCTAGAGATATTCTCTACAAAGTCGATATTTGTCTCTAGATTGACCAATACCTTAAAACCTTAATTTTTCAAGTAATCAAAATCTTAGGCTATTCAGCTATATTAGGGCGTTTGTGGCTTTCCCACTATAACCCTACTATAGACTAGAAAAATAGCTCTATTTCTTTTACCTCAGATATCTGCCAGCTTTCTTATTTACCCTCTCGCCTTTTAGCTACTATTTCGACTATTGTTTTAACCCTAAAACCTCAAACTACCCAGACTTTAGTTTTTTCTTTAAACAACCCTATTATAGCCCAGGTTTCCAGCACAGCCTTTTTTTAAATCGCCAAATAAGATAGGTCCCAGATCTATAGGGTATCTATTTAAGAAATCAAGAACCACCTTTTTTTAGAAGAAAAATCTCTTAAAGAAGAAAAAGAATTCCTTTAATCTAAAATACCCTCTTAGTTTTACAACTCTGAAGGTTGGTGGATCGAATGGGAGTCAGGTAGCAGTAGGGTGCACTGAGGTCTTGTTGGGACGCTTGAGAATGGTTTGGACAACTTTGCATTGAATTTGAGTGGGCTTCTGTCAGCCCTCCTCACAGTCCCTCCGACATCGTCTCAACCCTGGGCACGCTGTGGTTGGCTCTGGTGCGCAGATAGGGAGGCCGGAAAATTCGGCCCTCGGACCCACTATCTTTGGCTTTAAATAACCAGCCAACCCTAACCCTGACAGTAACCAAACTAAATACAGATAAACTTCAGAAATCAGGCTATCTAACAAACTAGGTTACATGCTTTTTGGGTAAGAAATAAGGGGAATGCAGAGGTTCGAAGTTAGGGTCTTAAAACAGCCCAAAAAATCGGCTCACGGCCACCAAACTCATCTCCCAGCGCGCACGCCACTAGCAAAAAGTCTAGGGTAACTCCTTCCGTGAAGTCTAGGGTAACTCCCTACGTGCAGCGCCCACACCTAAATGAGCGTTTCCGTTTAACACAACCTGGCATGTATAATGCTAAGAAGTTTGCTTCTTAAATGTAAGCAATTACTGAATATATGAGAAGTGAGATGGCTGCTGCTTAGACCCGTTACAGGGAGTAAGTGAACTATAAGTACTACCTAGCCTGCTAGTTCTGAGTTAACTAAGAGGTCTAGCTTAATGCCTGAAATATCGAGACTCTACGTCTTGTAAAGAAACTAGATTAGAAGAACTATGGCCTGTTCTGGATTAAGAAGGTTATTAGCCCTTAGGCCTATTACCTAGCCCTACCTAAGTTTATGAAGATTTACCCTATCTTTCACGTTAGCCTATTATAGCCTACTACTAATGACCTGCTACCTGCTTAGAGAAATAAACTCCTACTACCTATTAAAGTGGATGGCCTACAAGAGTAAGAAGTTGAAGAGGTCCTGGATTCCCGATGGGATTATCGTAGCCGGGGCTATCCATGCCTGAAGTATATAGTCAAGTAGACTAAATACGACAAACCCGAAGAGGTGCCCGTGTCATACCTAGAGAATGCTTAGGAGGTTATGCGCAACTTCTATAGGAGATACCTGTACAAGCCTGGCCCCTAACGACCTCTTAGGAGTTTGGTCCTAGAGAGGGGGGTACTATCACAGTCCTGGCGGTCCGTGGCGGACCGCGCTATGGGGGATGCCTAACCTAGAGGGTTGGGGTTAATTACGTGAGCCGCCAGCTCGATAAAACTCCGCACCCTGTCCTGATAGCTGTTTCGTAGCTCTTCGAGCTACGTCTTGTTAACAGAGCCTGTGCCTACTGAGGATAGAGCCTGTACGTAGTGAATAGAAGACCTGCCTGATCACCCTGACTGCTCGACGTCCACCTGTCCGGGAACCGCCTGCCTGCTATCGTGACAATACTCTCGAATTAAAGTCCTTCTAAAGAAGCTCGCTACCATCAAAATAGCCAATAGTCAGGGCCTTCTCTAACTTACCCTCCATAAGCCTACCCTTATCAGCGTTCTATTAGTTAGCCAGCTTAATCACCTTTACAATAAGTAGCCCCATAAAGTTAAACCACGACCCGACATTCTATTTAGTAGCTACCCTAAGCCACTTTACTTTAACACACTAATACTTACAGCTTCAGAGGATAGGGTAATGAAGGAGGAAGGCCCTTAGCCACTTTTTTCCAAGAGGATCAACCTTCTTCCCCAAGGAGCCTAGACAAGCCACCAGGGCCCTTATTTCCCAGCAAGTCAGGGTATGGCCAAGGCTACTTTAGTTAACCAAAAACATTACCAATTAGTCCTCCTAATAGTTAGAAAAAACTCTTAGAGGGTTAGCAGCAACGTAATGGCTTTATCAGCCAGCGAGACGACTTTAAAGTATTAAGCATAGAATATACCAGGTCCTGGAAGCCTTCCTAACAGGCATGCCATCCCTAACCACCACAATAGCGTCATGTATCTTAAGTTTACCATAGGGCTTCATGATAATAAGGATAATGCCTAGAAGAAGTTTAGTGATCAGAAAAAAAGTCCTCGTGGAGAAAACGTTGAGTTTATGTAGGGTGGGTACAGACGCGTGCACGCGTGAACGCGGGTGTGGGCCGGCCGAGAACGGGGGTGGGCCGAGATCCGGGCCGGGCACGTTACGTGAAGATCTACCAAGCCACGTGGACTAGATAAGCGTACAAAGGACGATATGGCATGGAAGGACGGTTTGATATCTGGAAAAAAACGTATGGAATTTACATCGAGAACAGCAAAGAGAATTTCGTCTGCTGGATACGGCAAGGCGATGGTAATATGTAGTAGTCACTTATGCAAACCTTGGAAGGCCAGCCAGATGGAATAACGAGATTCCAGTTTACTCAGAATAACTTAGAAGCTAACATAAAGGCTAGATATTGGCGGTTATGTCCCTTCTTTAAGCGGCTGGCCGCTATGGGAGGCCTTTCGAAGCCATCTCAACATACAGAATCACTGTAGACCCCCAAGCACGTACGCCGCAAAGGTCAGATGTACAGAAGAATATCCATATCCAAGTCCGACCCAAATGAAAACTTTGTATTTCTCACAAAGATTGAGCAGAAGCTACACCCATCCAGTCGAAAAAAACCAACACCACAGCGCCATTATAGACAAGGCATGAGCGAACAGGACGAAATTCCCACCACCATGACCCTCGAGCATGGGAGACCTTGAAGTACATCAAAGCAGACAAAGGCTTCAACTCGGAAAAACCCACAGTATGCAGCTTCGCGCGGTGCGTGGATACACAAATAACTTCAATAGATGATTCTGTTTTCTGCTGAATTTCAAGCAAATATAGTGCAACCATCGGCCGGCAGCAGCGGATCTGCCCTTGGATGGTGTTGATGGCAACGGGGCGGAGATTGCTCATGCTTGGTTGAAGGCAGTCAAGTGGTGTCAATCAGTCCCTCCGGGTGGCGCCAGTCAGGCAGAAGGTCGTCAATGTCAACGTCTGGATTTTGCCGGGCATTGTACAGCAACAACAGTGATGCCAGCGCCACCCTGTCACAGTGCATGTTGTTGGTGCCAGCTAGCTCCGTGAGGAGGGCCCAGAGGTTTGGCAACTGCATAACGGTCCAAGTCAGCACGGGTAAACAAGGCAAGGGAGACCCCAGAGTATTTGAGAACAAGAGAGAAGAAAAGCAAAGAAGCAAGCTGACACTGGAACTGACCACATGTTGAAGAGCGAAAGGGTCCGAGCCGAGAAGAATCAAGGAAAGGTGGGGGGAAGCTACCTGAGCCCCTAAGAACACTGGATGACTTACGTTATCCTGAAATACGCGCTGCATCTCCTCAGGGACTGCGCCGACCGAGGAAATGCTTCCGAGGCCAAGGCCAGATGCGGACGATGCTTCCGAATTCAACTCGCCGTCATACATCATGACGTCCTGGCTGGCTTGCATGCCGTTTTGGTGGTGTTGCTGGCGTCTGCGCGCTTTCCTGATCACATGGTCGAGCTCCTGTGTGTAGATACCCTGAGCGGACTCGACAGTCTTCTCGCGGTAGCCGCGGCTCTCCCAGACTGTCCATTTGGAGGAAGACTTTTGGAGACTCTCGAGCACATTGGCTATCTTGCGGCCACGCGAGCTGCGCTGGGCCAGCTCGGCGACACTGTTCTTCTGGAAGGTGGAGGTGTAGTAGCTGGTGACCATCGAGTCGAAGTCAGCAAAGCCTGCTGCTCTGACGAAGGTGAGGATGGCCTTGAACCGGGATGTGTTGGTGGCCGAGGCGGCCAAGTTGGCGGCGTCTCCGGGGCTGGACGAGCCGGACCCTTGCGAGCCCATGGTGCCTCTTCGAAAAGCCGAGGGACCATTGGACTGCCTCGAAGGGTCCATTGGTGTCTGCATCTCTGGAAACAGCGGCGGGCTGGGCAGTGGTGGCTGCATCAGGTTTTCCAGGAGCACATCCTCCATTCCGGCCGCGAAAGAGTCTTTCTTGGGGTTGTGCATTCCTTGTTGGTTTTGGGGTGAGGACATGAAACTCATGAATTGGACCCGCATCTCTTCGCGATGCTGGGCACAGGGGCCTGTCATGCTATTGCAACTGCAGGACATGTTCAAGTACTCGTTCGCGAAAGCGGCTAGGTCGGCGTCTGGGGTCGGCAGCAGGGTCGGGTCAGGGACCCAGCTCTTGTTCATGTCATCCCCAAAGGCGTTCATGGTTCCTGGTGGTTGAAAACGCGCCCCAGGGATCTGGACTGGTGACTGAGAAAGCTTGCCGGGCTGGTGGTGTTGATTGTGAGGGAAACCGCCGGTTGGGAGCAGGTGGTGTATTGGATAATTGGTGACAGAGCTGTTGCTGCTCACACTACCCGCGCTGCTGCTCCGGCTGGAAAGGCCAAAGTGTGCGTGATGGGCGGCTTGCTCTGCAGCCTGCTCCCGTGCGAGGCGATCCTTTTCTTCTGCTACCCTCTCCTTTACTTTTTGTCCTAGGAGGATAGGGTCAGCGAAGCTCCAGCAGGCATCCCCCTTCCCAGTGATTGGCCCTCACTCGGAAGGAAAGGGAGAAGACGAGACGCCGTTGAGACTCACGATGGTTCCGTTGTGCTATCCTGTTCTGGATTCTCCGCCTCTGGACAGCACCGGGGCTCTGAGACCTTGTCTTCTTAGGTTGTGTGGGGTTGACTGGGGCTGTGGATTCGGGTTCCACGTTGGAAGCAGGTGCAGTTTTCTCAGGGGCTTGGGCAGAGTCTGATGCTATTGTGGTTGAAGTATTGGTGGAAGAGACGGAGGAGATGGTGGAGGTGACTGAAGAAGAGGATGACACGGATGTGTCAGAGGTGCTGCCGGGATTCAATTCGTCCTGCATTGTGGATAATACCAAACAAGCGTCAATGGGCTGGGCTGCAGCGATGTGATGCGACCCGGGAAAGGCCTCGAGCCGTGTTGGTTGACAAGACAAGGCGGAGGTGACAGCAAGTGTGGAGTCAACGGTGTCCGAAGATGTCAGGAGGTGTTGGTGCAGAAGGGGGACGGTACGCGAAGACAAGAAAGACAAGGCACAAGTGGCAAAGGTTAATCAAGGCCCACGAGTCTGCGGGTGTTGGTGATGTTGCAGAGCCGGTGGGGTCTCGTTGAGATATATGGATGACCGAGCGTGAGCCAGATGATGGAGTATGATAGTGCGGTGATCAGATGAGGGTCAAGCGATCTCCATCTCAGGGACGCAAGAAGGCGGCGTGGTTGTTTAAGTGTCAAGCATTCAGCCAAGCCCGGGAGCCAAGATTGCCAAGGAGGCTTGACGGTTGAGAGCTTGTGGTGGTGGGCATGTGTAAGAGGAGGATCAGGATGCTCGAGACACACTCGCACAAGCACACACATCACCCAGGTACCCAGGTACCCAGGTACACACGCGCGCTTGTGGGAGCAGACGAAGGTTGATGGGGGAGTGGGGGTATCAATTCCGGGGTAAGGGTCCAAGACAAAAGATGCAGGGTCCAGGGTCCAGGATCTAGGGAACGTGGTCATGAACATGGGGGACATGCATGTGTGGTACCCTTTTCCTTCCTGCTCTTGCAGAATGGGGGTGTGTGTGGTGGGGGAGGGGCATGGGGCGAGGGGGACTAACAGGAAAAAGGAACAGGAACTGACTGACCGACCACGAGGAAACAGGGACTGGGACATGAGATGGGATAAGCAGGAGGCAGGGACCCCCCCCGCTCGAGTGTGAGATGGGATGGTGGTGAATTTTGGAACAATTTAGCCCGCGAGGCCTTCCCTTTTCGGTAGCAGACCGGGACAAGGAGAGGAGGGGCAGAAGAAAAAGGTCCCCGGCAGCGGAGGCTCAATTGGCCGGGTAAGGCAGGTAAGGCAGGTAAGGTAGGGAAGAAGGGAGGGAGGGAGGAAGGAAGGAGGGGAAAACCTGGGAAAACCTCGGGCCGGAATGGAAGCTGCGGAATGCCTCACACAACACAAGCACGCACAAATCGGGCGAGGAGACGAGGACACACGCGAGATATATGAACAAGCCACACATGGCATCGGGTCAACCCCAGCCTTAGGCTGCCCACGCGGCGGCTACCTGGCCGCAGCCATGACGTCGCCAGCCGAAAAGGTCGGCCATGACACTGTCAGCGCTCTTCCTCTCGTCCTCACTCACTCACTCTCAATCACTGCAACTCTTTTTCAGTCCATGGTCCATGGGCTGCATATTGCGCTGGGACAAAATGGCCCCAAGCACAGCACACCGCGTATCGTGGGGCAGCATCCACCATCCATCCACCAGATGCCAATGCGGCTAACAGTGAGAGCATCAGGCCGAGTGATTCCTCCCAGCTCTCAATGGTGAAGCTGCCCGCAAACAGCAGCCAGCCGGAGCAGGCTCGGTGTGGCCTGCACCTGCTTGCCGAGATGGCTCACAGTATCGCCAGCTCCAGCACCACGTGTACATGCGCCCTAGCATCGACATGGAGACGCGACCCAGCCGAATTGGCCAGCACAGGACCATAAACTACAGCATCACGTCGAAGGAGCCAGATCACCATCCAGGCCATAAAACACACACCAAATAACCTTGATATCCCAGGATAGCTCCTTCGTTGGCTTTTGACTTGCCGTTGCTGTCATGAGCCAAAGCCTTTCGGTCTTGTTGGTCTGACACTTCTTTCTCAACATGACAGCCGACTCGAAAAAAAAAAAGAGCACCGAGCGCCAATACTACTGATAATGGGTCCCAAGCCATCATCCTGAGCTGCCACAGTGATTACTGCCCTAGGATGGCGCGCACAACATCAAGGGTCGAGATCCTTCCTTCAGGCGCCCTTCTCAAGCACCATTGCTGCTCAACCACAATGCACGGGCCAATCAGCCACATTTTCCAGTGGGCCTTCAGCGCCCATCTCATCCCTCAACACATCGCCTTGGTCAAAATCTGGCTTGCATGTCACTGGTTATTATTCCTGACCTGGCGAATGGTCGAGTCGCGGACAGGCACACACCCCGGAGATAGGTCTTCTTGGCTGTCATGCTGGATAAAGTTCAACCGCTGACCCGGATGGCAAAGACGGAGTCGCCCCTTCATGACATGCCTTCGAATTGACAGTGGCGACGGACAGATTCATCACGCTGCGAGAGTCTCGGGGCATTTGAACTGCCATCTACATGGTGATCCGGGGTCCTGACGCGCTGGCACCTATTCAGATGCCGTGCTGGGATTGCGGGAGATGGACTGCTGATCCTCTGCGGTTCCCGATCGACCTAGAGCCCTGGGAGTATGTAATGATTTGCAAGGCTGCCTCAGAATACCCGGGGCTTACTTCCTCGCCTGACTGTCGCCGGCGATAGGACAACACGTGGACCTGCACGAGCTTGCAGATGTACACCCGAAGGATGGATCCGTTTCAGCATCGCAGCGTTCATGTTCGATTGTGCAAGGACCTCTGAGGTAGCCATACGAGGACGCTGCACTGGCCCGGATCCGAAGCACCGGCGACCACTCCTGCTCCTTTCTGTCTAGGGGAGTCTCTGGACCACTCCCACACTGGGCCCAGGCTGCCCCCCCACCTAGTAGACACACACCCCTCGGACTCTTGGCTTACACGTTTTCAAGAGATCTGCTTACGCGATGGAACGTCAAGCATTAGAACAAGCTCTTCCAAGCCTTCCAAGGGCCATCCCAAGCTTTTACCAAGCATTGGGATCACCGTGGTCGACGGGTGGCTGGGTTATTGGTTCCTAACCCCCGCCAAGCCCGTCCTACTCTGTTCAAGGACGAGAGTCGTCGCCCGGACCGGAAACCGCCATGGTCTGAAATTCTGACCGAGGAATTGCGGCTCGATTTGCTTAGGCATGCAGCGGCGCAGGTCAGTCCTGCGCTCCCCTTGGTGGAGCTTGCCCACATCCTTCATCCGATGGCGCATGGCCCGTCGCCGACGTGCAATGGAGACGCTTCCGCAGGATCCTTGCCCCTCTTTACCTGGCAAATTGAAGAGCCGATGTGAAATCCCTGAGGAATCTTCTACGCTGCACACGAAGCACCCTGTCACACTTCCCAAACTAACAACATAGATCGGGCGTCTCGTGCACACTGTATTTATCCCGACTGCTTTTGTGGCGTTGGGGAAGATATAAACTTAAGATTCCGCTACTGCACGTTCAATGTATTGGTCTTCGGAGAGGGCCTCGTCCAGCGACATGGGCTTGTCCTTTGGACTCTTGGCCAGTCTGGGAACATGAGGCGAACGTATTACTTCGGACCCAGGGTGATGGATCAGGCATGATGGCGCGTTGACCAGTGTTGCACTGGAAACGGTCATCATGGAGGGCTGTCCGCCGGAGGTGTTCGCGGAGACGACATATTCTCGCTAAGTGGGGATTGTGATAAGACACACGGGGGAGTATCAACCTATTTTTGGACCACGCCAGTGGATGAGCCCTACCCCTACTGTTGAGCCCACATCTGGAGCAAGCTAGTGCAGGCGGGTTGTCATCCGAAGGCGTGGGTTCCAGAATTGTTCCCCGCCATTGCAACAGTACCTTTTTCGCAGTTCGTCCCAAGACCAAGAACGATTCCTGACTGCATAATAATCCGGTGTGCTATCGACTAGTGAACAAGATTCCAAGCAATAGCTTCAGTCCGTCAGCCACGTGGTGGCAAGGTTGACAGCAAAGGCAGTGCGGTGTCCTGTTCGTTGCTTAGTACTGCAGCCTGGTCAAGTGCTTACTGCGGGTGGTGCACACCCCAATTTGAGGGCAGTGAACCGAGAAGCAACGCGCACACATGGCAGGGTCGTGTCCGAGATCTTGCAGCGTATCATTGAGATGGAACCTTCCCGAGTCCACATACAAGGCGTGCGTGTGCTGCTGCCCTGTAATGATATCCTCGTGGACAAATACACGCACACTTGGCATCAATGCGGCTGTGACACTAGGACAAGACCTTGTGCGCCACTCAGAATGCATGGGACATTTGTGGGCGGAGGGTCGGGACCGTCTGATGTGTTGTGTATGACAGGCGAGTCCACAGAGCGAGCTCTCCCAAGCACGGGGTCCGGGTCTCGGTGACAGGCAGCACAGGACCTGCACATCATATCACAGGAGCTGCCAGACAGAGCAGAAGGATGCGAACTCAATGGGAGGTGTGAATCGATAACCCGCTGTGATAAGGGCCGGGTTGTTGGGCCTGGGCTGGCCGCAACCCTGCGCCCACGTTTCCGGCCCCTTGCGCCAGTAGCACAGGAATGACGACGACGCCGCTACCGTGCTAGGACGGAAATCGCTGATCGCGGAAACATGTGTCCCGAAAAGAATCGCTCGGGGAAGACGGCGCCCGGAACGAGACGCAGCGACCAGTCCGTACTACCATGCACGGTCCGAAGATGCGTGCGGATGGCTTCAATCAAACAGCGCTTGCCCGGCTACCGGCCGTTTGGGAGGGTTTTCGAGCCGCCGGCGGCGTTTAAACGTTCCTAGCCTCGCGCCTTGAGCGCTCCAGGGAGGATCACCCAGTCCGACTTACACGAGGTTGCATAGGCGATGATGCATGGAAGGATTTGGGCAAATTACTAGAAAGATGCACCGATACACCGGTGGGTGCCTGAAGAGGGGCAGCGTGTTACCAGGCTAATCGGCTGGATTCGGTGGCGGCTGCGCTTGGGATTCATCCTGTCGAATCGCATCTCTTCTCGAGAGCACAAGGCGCCAGGCTTTGGGTGGTGAACAGGATTGACCCGGGTACGCCTGGTTGCACTGCGCCGTCTGTCATCGCTTGTTCAGGCATACTAAGCGCGAGCACTGACGGGCGATGGAATAGTGTCGCGCCTAGGAGCAAAGGACCTTGGTTGGGATGAGCACAGCAGCGGAGTTCCGGCGTGCCGGGAAAACAAAGACAGATCCTCAACGCTCTCCCAACGGGCAAGACTGGGTGGGTCCCAGGCAAGCTTTCGATCCGCCCCGCCAAGATCCGTCTGCATGGGAAACCCCTGAAGACAAGGTCGGAATGCAACACCCACAAAGGTCCCTCTGCGCCGCCCTGTTATTGGCTCCTCGTCAACTACATCTCATCCTTCGCGCGTGTTTGCACTGCAGCACCACCTCGCCCCTGCCTACGCAACGCATCCCTCCCACGTCCAAAGGAATGGGGGCTTGAGGGAGCTGTTGCACAGGCAAGATGGGAGGATCACCTCGTCGATGAGCCCGCGAACTGTCGATGGCTCATGACGAGGCTGCCTCTCTGAGTGGCGAAAACTCGGTGGATAAAGTGTCAGCCAGAGCCTCGCACAATCTACAGTTTCCGGGCTGAGGGTTACTAGCTTCAACATACGGATGGGACAGAAAAAAAGGAACTGTTGTGGATATCACGCTGGAGCACAGCGCCCAGGTGGGACCAAGATCTGTCATGCTTTCGATTGAAGCCATTCCGACTACCATCCCTTACGCCAGCCAGCCCGTGACCCATACAATCTATGCACTCCATGCAACGCCGAATAGGAAGACAGGAAATTTTGGCCGAATCAAAGGAATTCGAATGATCGAGGAAATGTCAAGAGGGACTATTGAAAGTGGCAAAACTGCCAGGCTATTGCAGTCTCACCCGTGGAGACCTTGGAAGATATGTTCTCGTTCGCTCAGACAGATTCCGACAGAGACACCCAAGCCGTGATGAGTCCCATGATGGAAGTAGATGGAAGCTACAAAAGAAAAAGAAGAAAGATTGCAAATAGCTCAGGACCTGACCGAGACGGCATCCAACCTGCGCATCAGCACCTCAACGTCGTCCTCGGACGATGAACTCGACGAGTCGTCCGCCTCGCGGCGGCTGTCCAGCTCCGTCTCGAGGATCAGGTCTACTACACGCGAGATGTCCTGTTTCTCCCGCGGGACCCAATGTCCGCCCTCGAACTCCACGACCTTGGTCCGCCGCGGATTACACATCCCCGCGATCTGCCGGCTGTCCTTGACCCACGGGTCGCAGCGTCCGATGACGTGGACCGTGTGGCCTGGGAACAGCTGAGAATCCGCATTCAGGTCTGCTGCAACCGATGTCTCCGGTGGTGGTGGTGGTATTTGCTTGCTACCGCCGAGCATGTTCGCAGCAGCCATCATGCCCGCAACGGCAGCCTGCGCCGCCCCGCCTCCCGTTGCGCCGCCCATCGCCACGCAGAAGCGCAGATTGCTCCACTGCGGCGAGCCGATCGCCAACTCGACGCCCAGGAGGCCAAGTGCAGCAAGGGCGCCTTGCGAGAAGCCGATCACTCCGACGACGTCCCGGCTGCGGACTCCCTGCGCCTCGAGCTGCCGGGGAATGCTCTGGTTGGCGATGTCGAGCAGGCCCATGACGCCCCGGCTGAGGCCCTCGGCACCACGGGGGAGATTGAGCCCCAGTGTCGCTGCCGCGTTGATGGCCGCGGCTGGTGAGACGCCCCGCCGACCGGCCCCGCGGGTCCTGGCAGATGATGAGCCCCTGCGCTTGGATAAGCGCCGTGAGGAAGCCGCGGTTTCCGGTGATAGAAAGGAATCCGAGGCTTCTTGTGCACCCTGGCTGGCCGAGATATTCTTCTCAATCCCAGCGCCAAACCACCGGTAGTAAGCATCCATACCCTGGAAATAGGGTAAGATTCCCGGTCCCGGGGCGCTCCGGAGTGGAGCGTCCACGTAGATGAGGTCAAAATAGGGGCTGAGTGCCTTGGCCAGGAAGTGTGTCTGGATGCGAAAGATGGCGGCGGTGCTGCCCGCGCCGTGGAGGAGAAGCAAGACTGGCTTTGAGCCGAACGCCTCGCTCCTGTGGCGCGTCATTCTGAGTTGTTGATGAGATTTCAATTTAATGCACCCTCTGTGGTGAATGCGACTCGCGCTCTTGTGTCTCCGTTTTCACCCTTGCTGCTGGTGTTCTTGCGTGTCCCGCCAGAAATTGCACGCTAGGTGTGGAGGCGCGATTGTTCATATCCAGCCGCACAACCCTGAGAATATGCCGAATTTATATCAGGGTAGCTGTTGTGTGCCCAAATCCATGGGGCAATTTGAAACTCGTGGGTTTCAATTCATGCGATAGAGGCTATGGCAGACCGGTATATGGATATACAATGCAGCGCTTTGCTTCTGCAGACTCTACCGCAATGTATGAATGTTGTGTTGAGCAGGAGTGCGCAATGACTCGAGAGGGCAGGTCGACGGGCGAGTGAATTTGAAGATGGTGGCGGAGAATATCCAAGGCGCCTCGGAATATACTAAGTTATAGAAAGCTGGACCACGCTTTGAGATCGTTGGCCCAAGGGGAGAGAGATGTCACTGCGAGTCTTGTAAGAGCATCGCCCAAAGGTTGGTCTGGATCAAGCAGTGTGAAGTTGTCAACACTGTCAAGCACAAGTCACGAACGGTGGGCTGACAATCCCGACCAGACTGCGAGCTTGAGATGTGCTGGGTGTTTCCCGAACACAACATCATGCTGAATCGCGTAAATAGGCACTTGGGTCTCGGCACCTTTCAGTATTTGTCCATTACCCGTGCTTGGAAAAGTCCTGCATCCGCGGCGACACATCGCAGCTGAGGATCAGCCTCAAAGTGGATGGGTGAGCGTCAGCTAGAGGATCCCGGGTCTAGCTCCAAGTGTGGTGGCCACAAGGCGAAGTGGCACTTAACCGCCACGTTTACCAGCCGCCACCCACTGTCAGCAGCTTTCGGTGAGGCCCGTCACAGGGAGGGGAGCCTGCTGCCCCTGAGGCCAGGTCAGAAGCAATCTCGGTCAGCCAGGATAGCAAAGACTCCCGCTCAGAGCCTCAAAACTCAAATAATGCAGGGCAGGAGTCGTGGTAAGCTAACTAGGTACCTTGCAGATTTGCCTCGTGGCTGACAGGGTTGCTGACAAGCAAGCATGATGACAGCCAGAGCGCGGACTGAGCATCGCTATCCGCCTCCACAGTCTTGTATCATTGCAATAAATGGCATTCGGGTCCTCGGGGGATAATTTTTCATGAAAAGTGTTTACATATCCATGGGTGACAGCAGCTGACTGAGCCGACTTGAAGTCTGTGTCAAATGATTGAATCCGCATTGTCAGTTCAGATTAGGTGCTACGCAGAACTGGGTGTGCAGTACTGATAGTTTGCAAAGCCGGAAGATCAGATTGATTTCTGCAGCCTGTCGATAATCATTTTGCGAGGATTTGAAATTGGGAAGAGTCTCTTTGGTCTATCTTTATGTTTGCAGGGCTTTCAAGGGTGTGACACGCGTCATTTATGCAATTCTCTCAGAATCATCTTGGCAGTTTTAACATTATATGATTTTATCTCCGAGCTTGAGTCTGTTCGAAGATCCGGATGGGTACATGGTAAATTTGGATTGGTGGGCTGTGCTGCTGACTTGCGGGCACTAGAGCTCTGCAACATGATTGATTCCTGGCGTACACAACACATGGAACACATAAGCACAGCTAATTTAATCAGATCCAGTTGTGGAATTTGAGAGAAGTGATAAAAATTCACAAAAAAGAAAAATTCTCTACGAGCTTTTCATAAGGACATCTGCACTAGGACGAGAATTCCCATTTCGCGACGTCCCACACAAATATGTCAAGCCCATACCAAATGCTACTTCTAGAACATAAGATGACCCCTCTGTTTTCAACCTGTTGCCTCTTCATGGGCTCAAAAGCTCTGTTTTCTCTATTCCCACCACCTAACCCAAATCAAAATTCGTGACTGAGGCTGATACAAGTGCTGAGCATTTGTACCAAATGAAAGACCATCTGAACATTGAATCCCAAGTCCTGCCAAAGGTTCCCCAGAAACCTAGGCGTTGACTATCAGCATCTGGCCGCAGCCGAAGCACGTAATCGTCGTCGTCGGATTCAATTGTTTGCAACCCGGATTCGGACATTCCACATTTTCGACATATGGGCCCCGGACCTCGCCGTAGTTCACAGGTGAGATGGCCTCGGCGTGGCTTGCCATTGTGTAGGGGACCCAATAACCCGGGGTTTTATGATCCTCAATGATGCTCTTATTGTGTGTATCGCCGGGATTTCGGGGGGTTGGTGAATATTGCGATGTGTATCAAACGGACGATCCACCACGAGCGGAGATGACGAGAAATTTATGGCTTCAATCTCGTCTTGATGCAATGAATGTCTCCGAAAAGAAAGTCGCGACTTCTTCGTCGCTGAAACAAAGGAACCTTGGAAAATATTGTTGAAAAAGCCAAAGTCTGTTCACATGTGTTTGTAC
This sequence comes from Diaporthe sp. PMI_573, assembly GCA_021399435.1. Lineage (NCBI taxonomy): Eukaryota > Fungi > Ascomycota > Sordariomycetes > Diaporthales > Diaporthaceae > Diaporthe > Diaporthe sp. PMI_573. Next base: position 269,248 of record JAJTUP010000004.1, read on the forward strand.
TAGTGCCACTCTCGTGTTGGACCCCAGCTACGGAATCTCCCCCAACCAAATTTCAAGGCCGCTATCCAGTCTTGAGTACATCGGAATTGGTTTCCCAATATGGTGCATGCTGCAGAGAACAAACCTCGAGTTCTGAAAACGACTGGTTAATATCCCATTTCTCATCTTCACTAATAACTCAACTTTAGGTTCCGAACGGCAAAAGTCGCCTGCATTGTGCTTCTGACCGTTTGTACTCATCACTTTGTGGAACATGATGGTGATGCCACCAAATAGGGTAGAGGGCCGATACCGAGTTGGTAGAAGCTCCTTGGTATTGTCGCCTGGTGACAAGTGACAGATGCTAAAACAGCTCCGATGGAGGACACGAGGTGTGACAATCCAACTTACTAGCCCGCACTCCACTATAATGATTGAAGAAAGGTGACCAGTAGGCTTCTCCCTGTGAGTATCCAGTCATAAGTCCCTGAACGTAGCGGATGATTCGGACTGTCGGTGCGGATGGTTGGCCCAAATCACACTGTGGTACGGTACGTAGGCGCTAGCACTTTATGTGCCACCACATGTTGTGACACGACAGCCTGATTGAGAAGAGATTTGGAGAACCCCTGTCAAGCATGTACGACAGAGACGTTTCCCTGTTCTACGGCTGCGTAGGCGAGACCATGTCCTAAGGCTAGGCCGGGTAGGGCGATTTAATTTTCTGGGCCTAGAGGCTTGCTGCCGACCCCAGGCTCCTGGGCCTTCTCGAGTGTAGTTACGATCATAAGTGTTGACCATACCAGAGATAAATTACTTCCAAGTTGTGGTTTGTTGACTCATAAATGTTCGCCTAGAAAGTATACCCTGAATAGCTGTTTTGATACCGCTGATATTAATTAGATCATAGGAAACAGCTGGTTTGTCAAAGATATGCACAGTTTCTAACCCCTCCGCCCCCAGAAGCTTATTGATAGCCAACACGTCTTTACCAAACGACACTCGTAGTGCGTCCCCCGTGATCTCTGGTATCTCTTGCTGCAGAAGAAATTCGAGAGAATCAAGCAGAGCACCGGGCATTGGAAGTCAAAGATTTCTGCTGTGATAGGTAGTCTCATGCGCGAGAAAATGTTTCAGAATCGAGGCCTGACCACTCTAGGCCCAAGCCGAAAGGTGCGGCTCTATTGCCGGACAGCCCCGTCCAGACGATAAACAAGTTTCTGACCGCTGATCTGGCCCTTCCGGATGGCGGTGACGCCCTCCCCAGCGAGCCCTTCGAACCCGCCGGGGCTGATCTTGGTGGGATGCGGCGAAAGCCTGCCCTCGTCGAACAGCTTCTGAATAGTCTCGAAGAAAGGCTTGGCAAAGTCCTTAACGCGCTGGTCGCCCTCGTTCCCGTAAGGCGCGGGCCATGAGCAGGGCTTGCCGCCCAGCATGCTGGCCAGGATCCAGTCTGGCTCGACGACCTTGCGCTTGGACTCTGGGTGGGGGTCCAAGGCCGTGTACTTGCCACCGCAGCGGCCCAGGGCCTGGTAGCAGATCTTCATTGAGCTCTCCTCGGTGATGCAGTCCAGTGCGTAGTCCAGGGCGTTGGCGGTGTGGGCGCGGATGTCGGCGCCGCAGGTGGGTGAGTTGTAGTCGAAGACGGCGTCGGCCCCGTAAGAACGGACAAGGTCAAAGTTGTGGGGCGAGCAGGTAGTTATGACTTTTACGTTGCAGCTGGGGCGGTGTCAGCAAATACAAGGATGGTATGGCTTGGGAAACCGAGGAGGGCAATAAGGAGTTCCTGGTATTAGAGGAAGAAGGCGGAGGGCAGTCTCACAGCTTGAGCAGTTGGATGGCCATGGTTCCCGTGCTAGTACTGCCACCGTACACCAGCACGGGCATCTGCTCGCCGGAAGCCTTGAGCAGCCACTCGGTGGGTATTCCGAGGCTCCAGAACAGGGCCATGCCCGCGGTGGCGATCCTCATCCCCATGCCAGCAGCCTCCTCGAACCCCATGCTCTCGGGGATTTTAAGCGCCATGTCGCCGTCCAGGGCGACGTACTCGCCGAAGGCGCCAGCCCTTGGGCGGAACTTGTTCATGCCGTCAGCGCAACCGCAGACCCTGTCGCCGACCTTGAGGCCGGGGCGGGAAGAGGCGACGTCCGAGCCGATGGCGACGACGTAGCCGGCGCAGTCGAAGCCGAACATGGCGCCCTCGGCGATGAAGGGGCCGACCATCTTCGTGTCGACGGGGTTGAGGGCGACGGCGACGGTCTGGATGATGATGTTGTCGGCCTCCAGCTCGGGGACTGGGGCGTCCTGGCTGACGACCCACTCTCCCTTGTCGCCGGCCAGGATGGCGCGCTGGGTCTTGGGAAGCCCGGGGGCCGAAGCTACGGCGGCAGCAGACATGGCTGCGGAACGGCGAATAGATGGCGACAGCAGAGAGGAGAGGCGAGTAAGCGGTCAGGGTGATAGTAGGAAACAGGTGAGTGAGTGGCTCGAATTAGTCCTGGTCGAGGATCCAGTGTGTCGTCGGGGAGAGAGTTGAGTGCTCGTCGATATCCCCCGATGTGTTCGCCATCTCGCCGGACGCCAGGTATTTAAGGGCGACACACGGAAGCTCCGGTGGTGGAAGGGATTCAGCTCGGTGATGGCCACCTCTGGTTGACAGTCATAGCACCGGAGAGTCCAAATCCTTCCCGTGCCAAAATGTGCTGTAAGGATGGCCGAAGCCGTCAGGCCACGTCAGGATGCCGGCGTTTGGGCGGGTGATGAGCAAGGCCTTGGCATAAATGGAAGACTGGAAGGGGTCATGTCTCGGTCATATACTGTGCAGGCAGTTCTGTAGACGGCCAAAACGTTGCCATATTGGGGTGCAGGTCAGAGCTGTGCTGGCTCAAGTGCTCGGTCAGGAGATGTCATGCCCGGTCAGCAACATTGATGTCTGACGGGCAGCCCCCGCCTTGGTGCCAGCCAAGCTCAATTTGTGCCCTCTTGAGCCTGTTGAATATATAAATTATATAGTTGGATATCATTCATCCAAGCGTTGTGTCTCATTATGAATTTCATCTTTGTGCGTCCTACGTCCTCCTGTCAATGATGGTTAAAGTCCAACAATTGCCTCGACCGCCAGCCCTTGATGTCACCCGTTGACTGGAGTCTTGCCCACTGTCACGAGACACCTCAGGACTCGCGACAAAAGGATTGGATGAGCCTGAGCGTGTACTCTGGCGGAAAGAGGACATCGGAAGAGAGGTGCAAATGGAGACAGGGCACGGCGGGTCTCGGGAGGGTTATCTTCCTTACAGAAGTATTTCCACTGGCCTGCCCAGTGCAAATAAGCTCTCAGTGAGAAGTCGATAAATTAGAGATAAATTAAAATTTTCTCGTGCAGCAGACAACCTTCAGCCAAAACGGCGCCTACATGGATGCATGCATGCATGCACGATCCTGTGCACGATCCTGTATCTTGGACCCTTATTCCTAACCGGGAAGCTCAAGCAGCGTCCACCCACCAGAGTCGGGCCTCGTCTCCGCTGGAGGCCATGGTGGATGTGATTGAAGGAGATTGGGTAAATCGTCCGACGTTGGAGCGCGTACTCGTGCACTCGAGTTAACCATACAAGAGGTAAATATATGATGATATTTTCCTATATATCAAGCGGTAGATGTAGTGCGGGTACCACAGTACAACAATGTAAGGAGCGGGCCAAAGGGATCGATTCCTCCTCCCTCCGCATGGATGTCTACCCCTCCACACCTGTGCATCACACTCATATCAAAGCACTGAGGTACAACGAGAAAGGGCGACTTTATACAGTACATATTAAATAGTAGTCGTGAAAATGGCATTCCTGCTCCACGCACCTCATTACATCCCATCCTGCTCATGCGAATTCCATCGTCACCTTCATCTCCACCTCTAATTATCCCGCTGTTGCTGTTGCTGACGTCTGTCTCGGAGCCGAGTGAGCCCTTCAGCCCCGCCGTTGAGGCAAAACAAGAAAAAAAGCACCCTGCAGTAGTGCGAGGAACTGGTGGCCCAGGAAAAGCATCCATCTCGACAATGACCGGCCTGTCCAGACTCCAGGGTCCCTCCTCGAGCATCGTGGCCCCAACCATCGCTGCTAACAGACTATAGCCTGATCCTTCGCGCTCAGAAGTTCCCAGTCGGGACTGCAGATACCCACCATCACCTTAATCACACGCCCTCTCCATCACGTCTTTCCCTGCAGGCCCCAGCAATGTATCGTCTCTCGTCTTCAGCCTAATGGTCACCTACCTGCCGGCCAATGAGAGTGAGCTGGGGTGGAGCGTCGGGTCCTGGCTGTATCCGGTGCCGCCTCGGCCGGTCAATCTGGTCCTACAGATCCCTGCCCTGTGTGACTCGCCGGTGGGATGGATCCCGAGGGCTGCCGAAAAAAAAAAAGAATCATCCGAAAGCCAACAACGTCGATGGCTGTAGATTTGTGAGAAAGATAGGATATTTCCAAACAATGTCATGAGAAAGGAAATCCGGCGTCCAGGTGGTGGGGCGGCCGGAACACTTGTCTGTATACCAGTTGAGAGCGCCGGCGACGTTGCTCACCTCAACCTCGGCCCACCGCAACGTGACAACCCCGCCACTCAGAACTTGCCCGGCGACCTGGCTCCGTGTAACGCCCTCTCACTGTCGCTCGACGCCCCCGACAACACCCCGCCAGCACCAGTGCTGCTGCCCCCACCGCCCTTGGGCAACACACGCAGCCTCAGGCCGGTGAACACACAGAACGCGACCGCAATGATCTCCATGAGCACCGCCATGCACAGGAAGACGGTCACGTCACCCTCAAACGGGTTGAACTCCTTCATACCGCTGAAGTCTGCAAGGAGCCCGTACACCAGCCGCACCGAGATAAACGGCGCACATGCCGCAAAACACACCATCAGCTTGTTCTCCTCGGCAGGGATGTACTTCCACTGCCTGAGGAGGTAGCCCCAGAGGCAGACGGCGAAGACGTAGATGGCCAGGAATATGCATACTGCCGCCTGCACGATGCTGTTGGACGTGATGTGGTTCGAAGACTCGGCTGCCTTGGTGCCACCGTATATGCCCAGGCTGAGGCCCGTCAGGGAGGCGAGGGAGATGACGGAGAAGATCCTTGTGGATATTCCGTTTATCACAAAGCGGTTTCTATAGAGGTGGACGGGGAAAGGTTAGTGCTCGCTGTCTTGGGCTCATTGTTCAAAATGGTGGGAAGCCGATACTCACACCCGGGTCAGGAGGGCAATGTTGAGGACCGTCAACGGCGACAGCCCGATCGACTGGCAGATCAGGGCGCCTCCGTACGTTGTCCTCGACGGACTGTTGATGGTCGCCAGCTGGAATGCCCCGGCGAGGATCCGCAGCAACGAGAAGGTGATCAGGACTAGCCACCCCGAGCCGCGGCTCCAGCCATGTCGTGAGCAGAGGACGAGGGCACACCCGAGGTACACGGTGAAGAAGAAGAGTTGGACCACTGCCACGCCATCTCGGTAGGTAAACTCTCCAATCTCGCTGAAGGCCATGGTGACGTGCCTCTGGACGCGGGTTGCTGAAAGGTTGAGTGAACAAGCTTGGAGGCAGGGACAAAGTAAGAACGGGCAAGGAACAACGGCCAAGTGATATTCGATCCTTATCAGAGGGGTTTTAACAACGTATAATCAAGCTTTCGCCAAGCCTGTCAAGCTGTAAGCCAGGCAAGGTGTGATAGTGACAGCGCAGATGGACGGACAACACAGGCGAAGAGATATGACAAGCAAGGAATGGAAGTTCCTAACAATCCTGATGGGAGGCGATTTACTCCCTCTTATGTCAGTCCTCCACTGTGAGATTTCCAGAGCTCATGGGGTCATGTTGCCCAGGCATGCGCGGCACGGATGGTGCCATTAATGAATATGCGTCCAAATCATGGCGGCGTAGGATGCCAACCCACCAATAATACTTGGCTCATTCGTCCAAAACCTGTCCGGAAGAAGAAAAGACGAAAGTTGAATCATGGCGTGGATGAAAATAAAGGGGGGGAAACAACCGAACTCGTCAACTTGCCGTGTTGTCGTCTGATGCTCTTACCATTCCGATATTGAAAGCGTGCCTCCAATCCGATATCCTGGCTTACGGGTGCATGACCGTAAGCCACGGTACCTTTTTTCCTCTGACAGGGATCTTTTTTTCCCGCCTTTACTTGGCGGGTAGCCTTGCGTGGATGACTGTCAGCATGCACAAAGGGTCGGGTTGGTCCACGCCCAGGGGTGAGTTGGGAAATGGACTAGGAATTCGATGGGTTGGGGGACTTTGATAGATTCTTGGACTCAAACCCGATCTCGACGACATGCCTTGGGCTCAAATACTAACATTTCGGTTAATGTTTTCAACAAAAGTGGTGTGATGCTGTCATGGACGTCTTTGGTTCAGGTTTCTCTGGCATCGTCGACGGACCAGAGTCTGTGCCAAGCTGCTGGGAATTTCAAAAGAATGTCAGCCATGGCGAAGTCGAAGACTGCGCAGAATGCTCGGGGCCTCAGGTCCCTTTATAGTGTCAGCATTTCCGCCTCCCGGTCAGCGATCTGCTCGGTTTGTTCACCTGAGGCGATGATCTATCCAGCGATTCCAAGGATGGGGCGACTCCTGTTGCTACAATGAGTAGCGAACAGATATTCATGAATTGATTTTAAAACTTTCCATACGGTTGAGAATGCTTCTATTGGCGGGTTTAGACCCTCCAACCGCCTCCATCGTCACGCGTGCAGGACCGGCGCGTTGAAGGAAGACTGCCCCTGTCGATCATGGCGACAGCCAGAAGCAAACACAAGATCAGGCTTCAGATCGCACTGTCATCGCAAGAGAAATCCCCCATAGATCGAACTGTGGCAATTGTCATGCAAAAGTCTCTGGTCATGACGGCGAACCTTGTCAGACTGACAGGCGTGATGACATCGCGTTACCTTGTATAAAAGAGAGGCTGACTCCCAGCAACCTGTGCCTGACTTTTCCAAGCCATCATATCCAGTCATCATAGACCGTCCATACCTTTTTTTTTTTTTTTTTTGCACTAGAAAGGAACCAAGCAGAGGCAGCCTCGCGCAGGAATCCTAGGCAGGCTGAATCCCTGAAAGTCTCAGCCTTGTAGGCCTTCAAGACACGGCTCCCGTTCGGTGACCAATTAGGTCAAAACAGCAAGCATGGATGACTTCTTCTCCAAGCCGATGAAGCTGGTCACGCTGGCGGCCGCTGGCGATGCCTTCGTTCTGGCTGCTGTCTGGCGCAAGTGGGGACCCACGCTGCCGTACACGCCCGCTTTTCTTAGGGACAGCTACTTCAATAGCTACCTGGTATTCTTTTGGGCTTCCTGGTGGTTGCACTTTTGGGGTTGGCTGTGGTACCGCTTGATACTGAAGCCCAAATATCTCTCCAAGATGCGACATCTGCCAGAGCCTACGGTGGGTCTTTTCCTCGTTGAGTCCATGCGGACTCAGCGTTATGATGTGTGCGGTGAAATACTGACGCGTGACATAGGAAGGTAGGAGTTGGTGGTTTGGGTACGGCGGCCGCACCTTTAGCGAAGGTAATGGAGCTGGTCCGGCTGAGTGGTGAGTGGTCCAAGCTAAGCATTCGTTGATGGCCTTGTCTAACAAAATACCGCTTCATAGGTCCCGCACACTGAAGCACGATGGCGTCTTCCGCTTTCTGGGCCTTTTCAACTGCGAGCGTATTGTTGTTGCAGCCCCAGAAGGTCTAGCAGAAGTACTGACCAGAGTGAGCGACTTCATCCAGCCTATTCATCTCTCGTTCATCGCTCAGTCAATTCTCGGACCGGGTGTCGTACTGGTGAATGGGGAAGAGCACAAGCGTCAACGCCGTCTCTTGCTTCCATCCTTCGCCATGAAGCATATCCGGGCCCAGCAGTCCATCTACTGGTCCAAAGCAGTCGAGGCGACCGAGAAGCTGACGAGCCTCGCCGCCAGCACGGCGAGCCCGAACTCTGACGGATACAGTGACAAGACGGAGATCGGCGAGCTGGCGGGCTACACTGCCCTGGATGTGATCTCCAAGGCAGCGCTGGGCGTCGACTTCGAGGCCATCGCAAACCCAGACTCGCATCTCATCCAGAACTACCGCACCGTTTTCGAACCGACCCGCATGTTCCAGATATTCAGCGTTCTCAAGTTCATCATCCCGCCGAATATTGTCAACAGACTGCCCGTCAAGCACAACACCGAGGTGCGCAACGCCGCCCGCGTGGTGAGGGAAGTGTGCCGTGCCACCCTGCGGGAGAAACGCGAGCGGTACAAGCGCGGCGACCTGCACGACTCGGACATTGTGTCGGCGCTGATCCGCGACCGCAACAAAGAGCTGGAGGAGGACGATGTGGTGACGCAGATGATGACGATGCTGGGGGCGGGCCACGAGACGGTGTCGGTGGCCATGACCTGGGCCATGTACGAGCTGTGCCGGCACCCGGAGTGGCAGGACAAGCTGCGCGCCGAGGTGAGGGCGAAGCTGCCGCCGCCGAGACCCAACGGCGCGGCACCCCCGGCCGAAGCCCTCGAGATCGAGAACATGCCCCTGCTCAACGCATTCTGCCACGAGGTCATCCGCTACTGGCCGCCAATCCCCATGATCATGCGCACCGCCGCCGTGGACACCACCATCATGGGGCACTTCGTCGCCGCCACGACCAAGGTCATCCTCTCGGTCACCGGCACCAACCGCAACCCGGACCTGTGGGGCCCCGACGGCGCCAGCTTCAACCCGAACCGCTTCTACGACGAAGCTAGGGACAAGTACGACTCCACCGGCGGCTCCAACACAAAGTACGCGCACCTGTCTTTCATCCATGGCGGGCGCGACTGCCTTGGCCGCAACTTCGCCAAGGCAGAGATGCTGACCGTCATCGCGTGCTGGGTCGGTCGCTTCAGCTGGGAGCTGGCCGACTCCCGCGACATGGACGAGAGCAGAGTGCCACTGTCGGGTGGGAGCTTCTCCAGCAAGCCGTTGCATGGAGTGTGGTGCAAGGCCAAGGTCGTTCCCGGCTGGTGAGCGAGGTAGGATCAGATAGTGGGTTTTGGTTCAGAATTTTCCGAAGATCCTTGGGGGCAGCGTGATGGTAAGCGGCCTTTAAGACGTGGAGACAATGAAAAGGAAGACTAAATATGCATGGCTGTGCTTAAAGAACTGTCAGGCTGGAGTAAGCTGAACTTGCTATTTGCATGGTGAAGAGTTGGGTGCTGGCGTGGCTTTTGCATAATTACCAGACGGTTACGTATCACAAAAGGACTATTATTTTCGAGAGTCATCAGATCCTTTTTGGGCTATTTTTTGAAACTTCTCTCTGTTTCTTTGCGAAATTTCACACGAGGCGTTCACATGTGCTCAAAATTTCCAAGTAAAGACATAGCTCTTAGCTATACAGGTACGTGACTGAATTGCCATGAAGTCATGTACATCCGGCCACCTATATCCCAATGAAGGCGAGCAAAGTCTATGTTAATTAGATCTATCAAAGTGTTCTGCCTTGCAACATGTTTGTTTCCCGTTCGGGTTGACCCAGATCTTTTAGACAAGATTCGGCAGAAAGCTGTTCCAGCAGGCCAAAGTTCTCCATCCAGAACGCAAACTGACCTGTGAGGACACTTCGATCCTCTCTCATCACCTGGGCATATCAATGAATGGAAAATTTTTAGTACTGGTCAACATTCATAGGCCAGAAACAATCAATTGCTTCACATTGCCAGACGATGCGGCAATATTTCTTTTGAGTTATGGTTTTGTGCTTATTTACACATGCCTCATTGTTGGTAGCTTTGTACAAACGAAGGACGACTGGTTCCGTCTGGTCTCGGCTGTAGTCAATGCTGACCGGAAGGATGAGGCACTCAATCTGATATCATATCCGACATGGAACACAGGGAATACCCGACCAAACCCGAGGATGATCCTTGTGTGAAGTAAGGGCTCACAGTGATTTTGGTATGCCAGATGAAGAGCATGGCAAGTTGACATCTTCTTGCGAGACCCGTCTGGAATGTATCAAAGAGCCTCTTGTCTCGTGACTGACTGCCCGCTCAGTCCTAATCAGCCGTTGGTTCATGCAGAGAGCCCCAGCTCAGGGCGAGCCTAGATTTGTAATCTTGATAAACAATTGACGGGAAGTGGGTGCCAAGAAGCAATATTCCCCGCCAGTCGCATTCTCACCGCTCGCTGCCGGATGTAGCCGAGAGCGTACCCGGTGCCTCCCGCACTGGACTCTTCCTCTCCAATGTCTGCCTCAAATGCTAGCTATCCCATCAGGCCAGATTCATATATGTATGCATGAAGTCTCTGCAGGATTGCGTGAAGTAGTCTAATAGAATAATGAGGGGGCGAAGTCGGATCAGTGTGCCCGCCGGGATCATCCACAACACCACATACATCCGACAAACTTGGCTCTGAACTTGGCTCCAGACTTGGTCAATGAGTCCACAACTAGCGTACAACACCCCTGGGATAGCCTGAGGGTGGTCATATTGGTTGATAGCTGCATTATTTGCGGAGCACACTGACTCACTTGAACACCGCGCAGCTCCTGGGCAGGGGTCTGCCGTCGTGCTCGCCGTGGGGGCACTGTGGGGGCATCCAAGGGTTCCCCAGGTGGGCAACCAGCCCTCTCCACGGGGAAAGTGGGAGAGCTGGTGGAGCCAGGCGTCGAGTCTTTGCTTCGCGCGGGGAACAAGTCGGAACCAGTTCGGCACCCCAATGACGTTTCGCGGAGAAGATCGCCCCATCTCCAATGCATCTCGGCCAAGAAAAGGACCGAATGGCTGATCGCTGCTGCATGCATGTTTGCTGGGGGTATCGTGGGATGGAAAATCTCTATCTCTGCCAGTGCTGCCTTTCACCTTTCATGTCTGCATCCCGACGACACCTTCACTTCCCTTCTCCCTTGCCTCAAGTGGCCTGGCAGTCCGTCCTTCGGCCTTGAAGTTTGATTCCTAGGTCTCGAGATTACTCCGCAGCCATGTCATCTGTGCACTCCGCATCCGAGGCGTCTCGGAAGACGACGATATGGGAGGATATCAAGGCTTACCGGAAGGCTTATTGGCTTACAGCCGTCGCATCGTTCGGTGGGATGCTCTTCGGGTGAGTATTTGCACCTTCGCACTCCCATACATTCAACATGTTGCCAGGCTCCGGTGTTGAGGTCGTGTTTAACTGATTCCTGCCCATTTCTGCATGTATGCTAACCTGTATATACGCCAACAGTTGGGACACTGGGCTCATCGGCGGCGTCTTGACGATGGACGCCTTCCAACACTCCTTCAACCTTGACCCCAAGAGCTCCGACTTTGCCAACCTCCAAGGAAACATTGTGTCTGTCCTGCAAGGCGGCTGTTTCTTCGGCGCTGCCGCGTCTTTCTGGCTCAGTGACAAGGTCGGCCGGAAATGGGCTCTCATCAGCGCCGACCTGATCTTCATTATTGGATCCATCATCCAGACCTGCTCAGGCCTCGGCACAACAGACCTCACCCAGCTTTACATTGGTCGATTTATTGGGGGCTTCGGCGTTGGTCTCATCAGCGCTGTCGTTCCTACCTATATTGGTGAGAATGCCAACAGGGAGATTCGTGGCCGGTGCATTGGATGGTAAGTGTACAAGACAACTTCGGTTTTCTTTTCCCTCTCTTGCGTGATACATCGTTCTGCTGCTTCGAGCCGCGCTAATGTTTGCCACACTCAGCATGCAACTCTTCAACGTCACCGGGATAATGCTTAGCTACTTCGTCAACTACGGCATCAGTAGGCACATCACGAGTTCCACCGACTCGACGAAGTGGCGCGTTCCCTTTGCGCTGCAGATCCTACCCGGTACTCTTCTGCTCCTGATCCTCTTCGAGAATGAATCACCGCGCTGGCTCGTCGAGAAGTTCCGCATCGACGAGGCCAGGAAAGCCCTTTCCCGCGTGCGAGCCCGCCCCGTCGACGACCCTGCCATTCGTGAGGAGCTCCAGGAGATCATCGCCGACTTCGAGGGCAAGGAGAAGCTGTCTCTGACTCAGCAGCTGAGACTCGCCTTTTCCAGCAAGCAGATGCTCTACCAGTCCTCCCTCGCTGTCATCCTGATGTTCTGGCAACAATGGACCGGGACGAACTCGATAAACTACTACAGCCCCCAGATCTTTAAGAGTGTCGGCTTGGCGAGCAGCTCTGCGGGCCTCTTTGCTACGGGGATCTACGGCGTGGTCAAGGTTGTTTTTACTGCGCTGGGGTTGATGTTCGGTGTCGAGCAAGCTGGCCGAAAGGTAAGCCATGAGTCCCCTGTGGCCAAAACATCTCACCCTCTATGACGAAGTCAAGTGCTGACCCAACATCTTTCCCAGTGGTCCCTCATCTGCGGCGCTGCCGGCCAAGCTTTTGCCATGTTCTATATTGGCATCAACCAAGCAGTGCACCCTAATGACTCGACCTTGTCAGGCAACAACATATTTGCCATCATCTGCGTGTACCTGTTTGTAGTATTCTACTCGTTTGGCTGGGGCCCTATCCCCTTCGTCCTCTCGTCCGAGTGCTCTCCTAATCATGGTAAGTGATGAGTTCCAAGCCCAATTCCGATGACGGAACGGGACTGACATCTCGTACCAGTGCGATCTCTCATCATGGCTGCGTCTCTGATGACCCAATGGCTTTTCAATTTCGTCATTGCAAAGCTCACACCCATCATGCTGGATCGCATCACATTCGGCACGTTCCTCTTGTTCGGGTCTTGCTGCATCCTGATGCTTCTGTACGCCGTCTTCTTCGTCCCGGAGACGAAGGGGGTCCCACTTGAAAGCATCAACCTTCTCTTCAAAGACAACATCATCGCAGGCGCTACAAAGGATACCATCCCCAGGTTTAGCCGCGCAAGAAAGATGCAGGCACATCATTTGGCGTCAGGACAGCGGGCCGGCGAGCAGGGTGGGAAGGACCTAGATGATGAGGAACGAGAATCCGAGGCAGTGCATGTAGCCTGAAGGATCGAAGGATTGCGCAACTCACGAATATCTCGGGGTTGTAGATGATGTCCACATGCTGGTCCTCAGACCAACTTTGATACCCAGGGTTGAATATTAGCAATGAATCCTGCTGCGACCAAGCAATCATCCACTGTGAACGGTGACCAACCAAAGAGACTGATTGTGTATTATTAAGTAGAATACCAGGGTTCGCAAGATCAATCAAAGGAACAATGGACATCAGGCAGTGTGGAAGTGCATGATGTTTTGGAAGAGAACGACCAGACAGTAGAGTAGTTAACATACCAGCGACGTTAACGCACTCTCAAGCCAGGAGAAGTTATTGTGTGCGCTTCGACGTCATGCCGGTCAGACCACGGGGACTCTTTTGAGCCGACAACGTACATTGGTGACATCTTGATTGATTTTTAACTCGCAGTAATCTTAATCCAGTCACGCATGCTTTCTGTCGTTCTCAAAAGGAGGAAGATAAAATTACGCCGGAAGATTGAATTTGGATGAGTGCGTCAAAAAAAGGAAATTTGATAGAACAAAGTCGGCCCCCAGAAGCTCCTGTGCAAATTAATCAAGTACACGCCAAAGGCTCAAGTCTTACGCTAGACAGGGAATGAGCCAAGTACAGTTGATGAGATAAAGTGGAAATGACGTAGTATCTGAATCTCAAGGCATGCTGTCGGTAGCGGAGTAAAGTCAAGTACCGGGGTTGCGCTTCGGAGTAGTTCGTCCTCCTGGGGATCAATACAAGAAGTCGGGACCCGCCCATTCTGCCTAGCCATTATGAGCTCGGAACTTAGTAGCTTCCAGAATGAGTATTTGGCAGACACTGCCATATGAACACTCCTAGCCGCCAATCGCCAATCGGGGGATTTGCTGTGCCTGTGTGGTTAGACCGACTGAGGGCCTCCCGTTTAGCAACCGTGCAATCTTGTATATACATTGAGCGAACCCATGGCACCGAAGCTCCATGTTAGTAGGCGGTGGTCATCCTCATTTCATTGAATTATGTGACTGATACCTGACTGTGTTACGAGCCTTCGTTGCATCGAGCCAGGGCAGAAGGCGACTGACTCCGTGTCGGCTTTAAGCTTTCTTAGGATCAAGCTTGAGCTCCACGCAACGACGGATTAGACTACATTTAAGCAGAATCTAATTTGCCAAGCCTTGTACGCCCCTAAGTAAGTCGTTAACGTTATGAATACTGTCTTCAAACTTCCACTAAAATTTCCGGCCTTCCCGAATATGCTCATACATCGTGTATAATTAGCTACGAACGCTATTCATGGTTCAAGCTGACCTCTGAGCACCCGTGTCTGTCTAGCTCTGGGCTTCCACTTAGAAGGAACGGGGTCTGTCGCTCGCTCTGCAGAATTTTAACAGTCCAGCCATTGTTGATGAACCGCACCTCCTTCGGACTTATTCGATCATTCAGCTAATCGAACAAGAGAGTTTTGCACGATGCTCTCCCGTGGATCTTTGAAAGCAGGACTCCTGCTAGCCCTTGGGCTACTGGCTGCAGCTTCTCCACACAAGCACAGAAGGCCACATGAGTGCTCTAGTGGCAATCCGTCCGGATCACTCCCAGGTTCAAGCTCAGGGGACGGCACCGGCTCCGGCCCCGGCTCGGGAACTGGCTCGGAAACTGGTAGGCGGATGCTCGAGCCACTGTGTTGAATTGCTCCCCGATCAAGTGTGCTAATAGACCTAGGAAATACGGGCGCTGGGCTCATCTATCGCGACCTGGTCGTCATTGGCGGCGGCGCGACTGGCTGTTACTCAGCATGGCGTGCGATTGAGGGTGGTAATCTGTCGGTCTCTGTCATTGAGGTATCGGACCGCCTCGGTGGTCATGTCGACACATTCTACGATCCAGCGACGAATCGGCCGGTAGACTACGGCGTGCAAGCATACATCAACAATGAGCAGACGCAAGAGTTCTTCACCAGATTTGGTGTCGCCCTGAATGCATCGACCACTTCGCCCTTCAAGACCTATGTGGCCGACTTCAAAGCGGGCGTAGTGATCCCGAACGCCACCTATCCAGACCCAACTACCCTGATTGGACCACTCACCAACTATCTTGGAGTCATGTCGACGAACTTCCCCTTCCTCAGCGAAGGCACATTCGATCTTCCAGATCCCGTACCGGAGGACTTGCTGATGCCATTCGGCCAGTTCGTTGCCAAGTACAACATAAGCGACGTGGTTTCGGTCATCTTCACGTTTGCCCATACTGTTGGAAATCTCCTCGAGGCTCCCACCCTTTATGTCGTCCAGAACTTTGGAGCAGCTCACATTCTTGGCTTGGCGAGTGGGTACATGTATGCGCCAGCGGGCAACCAGGCAGTCTATGATGCCGCTGCCGAGTGGCTCGGCGACAAAGTTGTCTACAACACCAAGGTGGCATCTACTATACGCAATCAAGACGGGACAACCACCGTCATATTGAGTAATGGGGCCGCAATCGCGGCCAAGAAAGTGCTGGTGACAATCCCGCCCACCTTGGACAACCTCGCCGGGTTTGACCTTGATGATGAAGAGACATACCTTTTCGAACAGTGGTCCGACGTGCCATATTATGTTGGAGTCACAAAGCAGACTGGGCTTCCTGACCTGACCAACTTCATCAACGTCGACACCACCTCAGTTGGCAACCTGCCGTCCGTTCCCTACGTATGGCGCCTGGAGACGGTTGGCGTGCCAGGTTATCAGACCGTCAAGGTCATCGGGGAAGCCGATTCCGTCAAAGCACGAGGTCTAGTGTACGACGCTGTCACGAAAATTGGCAAGTCATTGGCGACTTTGGATCTCGGCGGTTCTACGGGACCAGGGGACGACATATTCGCGGCCTGGCAGCCGCATGCGCTGCTGGGCCTGAATGTCCCGACCGACTCGATTCGGTCAGGCTTCTACAAGAGCCTGTATGGACTGCAGGGTCGTCATAACACTTACTGGACGGGGAACGCGTGGGCGTCTGATTATTCGCCATTGCTGTGGGCTTTCACAGACATGAGAGTTCTACCTTTGATTTTGGGGATGAATAATACTGTGACAACCACAAGGCGAATTTAATAGTGGCGCTCAAGGATATCGGTCGAAGTTAATCAGTGGTCACGATTGGAAAGGGACCAAAGCGTAGACCACTATCACAACGGCATACGGCAATAGATAATGTATATTTCACAAGAAAGAACAGATCGTTGTGAATATTGTGCATCGCTTTTTCTGTTGGGAGAACACTGAAAAGAGCCATGAAAAGTTGTAGTACACTGGAATGTATTGTTCTGCTTGACACCTATTTTTTCGTATGCCCCCGCAAAAGTTTGGATCAGCACCATCTCGTTCGCTGAATGGTGGGACAACTCGACGAATTCAGGGCAGTGTGACGAGATCCCGTGGAGACCCACAAACCCCTTAATAACAGTCGGGCTCACTAAGCCACTCACAGAAGCACAACGTAGAAAGAGGCGCCATATGGGAGATTTCGAATGTCCGGAAGTCCACAGCGGATATAGAAAGGTTCAGCTGGATGCGTTTCAGGCCGTGCCGAATGCTTGTGGATGTGCTCAGGTACTTTGTTCTGACAGCAACGATCGCCCCCTTTCCGGGGCAAGGATAGGCCCAAGTATCCACCGAGTAGGCATATAAGCTCTTCGGGCCGCGTTGATCATACGCTCATTTCTTGGTGTGAATCGCGGCAGTCATTTGCTCTTATTTCCAACTAAGTGCATATCATCAGGATGAAGTCCACTCTTTTGGGAAGTGCGCTGGTCGCATCGGTGTCTGCTGCAGCCCGTTCTTCTCCTCCCGACGGAGCAGTCACCGTGTGCTCCAAGAGCTGTGACTTCAGCACAGTAGGCTCCAATGATGAAGACCCCAGACCCACACATTGCTGATGCCTTGCAGATCCAAGATGCTGTGGATGCTACGTCGAGTGGCAGTATTTTCATCTACAAGGGCACTTATACCGAGCAGGTCAGCCAGTCCAAGTAAACTTATCCATAACAATAGTAAGCTCACCCTTGAGTTAGGTCAAAATTCCCTCATCAACCAAAAACCTCGCCATCTACGGAGAAACTACCGATACTTCGTCCTATGCCAACAATGTTGTCAGTCTCGAATACAAGATGAGCCAGGCCACCGGTGCCTCCAACAATGAGGCCACCGCCACCCTTGATAACCAAGGTGCCAACGTTTCCATCTACAACATCGATATAAAGAACACATACGGCAAAGGATCACAGGCCGTGGCAGTAATGGCGTACAACAAGGGGCAGCAGGGGTACTACGGCGTTGGTCTCTACAGCTACCAAGACACCTTTCTCACCTGGGAGGGAACCCAGATTTTCGCAAATGGCTACATAGAAGGCGCCACCGACTTCATCTTTGGCCGGGAGGGCTCTCTTTGGATCACGAACTCGACCCTGGGAGTCGCGGGGCCAGGGTGCATCACGGCAAGCGGCCGCACCAGCGAATTATCCGCAAGCTACTACGTGATTACGGACTCGACCGTGACCACGGCTTCCGGCGCTGAAGTGTCTGCCGGGGATGTATATCTCGGCCGCCCGTGGGGGGAGTATGCACGCGTGGCTTTCCAGCGTACGGAGCTGCCGGATCTGATCAACAGTGCCGGGTGGAAGCCTTGGAACGACGACGAGCCTCGTACCGATTCTGTAGTGTATGGCGAGTTTGACAACACCGGTGACGGGGCATCTGGTGAGCGTGACTTCGAGACAAAGTTGACTGCGGCGCTGGAGATCAGCGAGATTCTGGGTAGCGACTACGCCGACTGGGTAGACGCTGCTTATATTTGAAGTCTGTTGGGCACATTGCCGGGCTGTTCTGGCCTGAAAGATGGCTGACGCAACGCGAGTATTCTTGTATATATTCATATCCTGCAAAAGTAGGAGAACCAATAGTACATAGTGGCATAAAATAACTTGATGACTAGCTGGAAGGCAAATTTTTATCGCAAGGATGAACCCGAGAAAAAAAGATATGAGGTTCCACTCCCACAATGAGATGTAGGAATGAAGGAAAACAGAGCACATGTGCATGTGTTCTAGACACAGACTATCGATTGTTGGCTTTGTGGGTTCTTCAGCGGTTACAACCGGCATTTCTGAGCGCGAACGGTACGGACGGTGCCCTTGTTCCCACCCAGCTGCAGTAATGTTGCATCATTGGAGGCAACAACGCCCCGTATATGCGACAAGAGAAGCTCGAGCATGCTCATCAATGACATCTGGAGCTGGGTCACTTGGGTGTCGACTGTCGGGTGGCTATCGGGCAGCGTCGGAGATATGCGCGGGGAGCTGCCATGGACGGAAGCGGATCGGGAATGCGGAAGCTGTTCTTCGGATGTAGGATCTCTCCCTTAGTTCCCTTCCTCGGTCTAAGTGCTGGCAGGAATTATGCATGTGCCCCTCGGTCATCGCTTTGATGACCCAGATAGAGACACATAAGCGGAATAGGACCTGAGTCCCATACGCAATTCTGGGATGGTACACATTGCCTCACATGTGAGCTTCTTCCATCGCGCGGGGATCTGGTATGGACAAAGCCACGCCTACATCAATACATCTCGCCATCAGATCACTAGCCAGAAGGAGAAGAGGATCCGTAATCTGATACTTTTGAGTTTGGGAATTCGCACGCGTCAGAAGTGTCGCAGTCAGAAGGCAGGTTGCTGATATTCTACGGCGGAGCCCGCCGCCGCCCTAGACATATGGTCATTAACCGGAAGACAGTTCTCAATAATCGCCCTTCACAATTAATTGTTGCTGCCATGCCTTCATTAATACCTACCGCCCAGCTGCGGCTTAAATTCGCAAAGGCACTCTCACAGATGTACCGGCAGGAAGTACCGCAGTATGCAACACTACAGACGCTGGTGGGCAAAGTCAACAGCAGCTGCGGCGCCAAAATCCCCCTTTCGGATATACCTCGACATGGCGCTGTTCGTCTTGCTTCATTATCTGAATTGAATGTAGCGTCAAAATTCTTCAAGGTGTTGGGTATGGTGTCTGTGGGTCACTACGACCTTTCGGCGGCCGGGCTGCCAATCCATGCCACAGCCTTCAGACCCATCACTCAAGAGGATCTTTCCGCGGCGCCTTTCCGGCTGTTTGTTTCGGTGTTGCGTCCGGAGCTGCTTACGGAGTCACTACAGCCGCTGGCTAGATCACTCCTCAGCAAGCGTTCTTCAGTCTTCAGCCAGAGGACGACCGACCTTGCCGACCTTGCCGCCTCCCAAGGGGGACTGACCGCATCGGAAGCAGATGAATTCATTCAGGGCGGCTGTGAAACGCTCGCCTGGAGGAATCAGGTGGCTTTGACGAAGCAAGACTACGATACACTCAAGGCTGATAGAAACGGGGATTTGCTGATTGACATCATGGCGTTCCGTAACCCGCACCTGAACCATCTCACCCCTGCGACAAAGGACATCGATGCTGTTCAGCGTGGTATGCCAGAGGTCGGCCTGGAACCAAAAGATCGTGTAGAAGGACCGCCAGAACGTGCCTGCAACGTGCTGCTGAGGCAAACAAGCTTCTTGGCGGTTGACGAGGGCATCGTGTTCGACCAGGCGGCATCAGAGAAGGGCATGAGAGGCAGCCACAGCGCACGCTTTGGAGAGATTGAGCAAAGGGGTGCTGCACTGACTCCGAACGGGAGGAAGCTCTATGATGAGGCCATTTCTGAGGCTACGCGGTCAAAACTGCTCGTGGAAGGCAAAGAGTCCGCGTTCAAAGCCTTGTTCGACAAGGCCCTGCCCGATGACTGGGAGATATTGAAGAGCGCAGGGCTGATATGGGTCGAGTACAGCCTCACAGAGAAAGGGAAGGAGCAGGGAAGGTCCAGCAGTGCCAAGACCCTGCAAGACGCTCTCGATGATGGTCTGGTTAGCTGGCAGCCGATCCAGTACGAGGATTTCCTGCCATTGTCAGCGGCCGGTATCTTCCAGAGTAACCTGCATCATGATTCAGCAGTAGAGGTCCACGGCGCGCCCCAGGATGCGCTATCCGCATCGAAACGGCAGCTGAGGGAAGTTCTTGGTGAAGAGGGGATGATGGATGAGATGAAGCTGTACGAAGAACAGCAGCGAATCGGCATTGAGAAATGTTGTGAGGCTCTAGGAGTGTCAGCATGAGAGGTGTGACGCAAGGGGGAAGAAGAACCGAAATCTGCCACTGATGCAAACCACAAAGGTCGAGCACATGGCGAGAAATTGCTGCAGCCGGGAACATGCAGCCTATGACGAATGAAGTCTGTTAAGGAAGAATGGCAACGCGAATAGCGTTCATGTTTCATATAATCAGTCCCCTGGAAGCTAAACCTATTGACGATGACCACTTGAAAACTGATTAGTTGGCCATTGGGATTCTGTCACAGCCGCAGGAGAAACAACTCTTGGGTCTCTACATCCGAAATGGGGCTGGGCTGGACACAGCTAAGTGGGCCCCTTGAGCCAAGAGCTCCCAACATCCTCAAGTTCAGCTTTGGGGGCGTTGGACAAAAATACTTAGCGGTCTAAACCGTAGACCCACACCAGCCTCCAAACGCCGCCTCTGTGCATACCACACTGCTTTGCCGGTGACCAAATCACCCGAGAATTGGGCGGCAATTTTTTTTAACTTGAATTCGAAAGAAACCCTTGCAACCGTTGAGCCTGTGGCTCAACTTGATACGCGACCCTCTAACCAGCAGCCATGGCTGCCTCCAAAGAGGCCACTGACCCTCCGACCATCGACATGTCGGAAAAGACCGAGACGCAGCAGGACGTCATTGAGAGCATTAACAAACTCCTTCGACGAAAAACAGAGCTCGATATCAAGAGTACGGCAAAGGCGTTGAGCAAAAACGATGTGGATTTGGCATCGATCATGTCAGACGAGCAGGTGCAGAAGGAGCTTCGTTCTCTTGAACGGACCGTTGCTGGCTACATCGGCATATGCGAGGACAAGCTGCGGCAGAGGATCGAGGACCTAGTGGCCCCAGAGTTATACGCGGAACGAAACGATGTCGTCTTGAAGCCATTACCGGAATCAATGATAGTAGAAGAGCCCTTGATCGAGGAAGCTTTCGGCATCGGCAGACATGCTACCACCCCCACAAAGCCTCAAGAATATCATGAGGAGGAACAAACACACACAGAGGAAGAGATTCGAAGAATCCAGGACCCCATAGACCGCCAAGGAAAGACTCTGTACTTCTTCTACGGCACTCTCATGGATCCAGCCACCCTCCAACGCGTGATTGGGTTGGATGCTGCACCCCGGATGAGGCCCGCCCACGTCGTCGGCTACATCACCAAGCTATGGGGTCCCTTCCCTGTGCTGCTCCACGGGCGTAGGGACGACGTGGTTAGGGGCATGGCGTGCGAGATTGAGGGAGCTGGGCCCAAGCGCCGGCTGGAGGACTACGAGGGGAAGGACTATGATGAGTGGGACCTTGAGTTGCGGCTGGACAAGCCCGATGGCGCATGGGAGGGGGCTCCCGGGGTGACATTCAAATGGGTTGGTCCCAGGGACGAACTGGAGGATGGGACTTTCAGCTTGAGTAAGTGGCAGGACATTTGATCCTGGTAACTAGAAATGGGGAAACAAAAGGAACAAGAGATAGGTTCAGACCCGGTCGTGAACTTGAATACATTTCCAGACTGAAGCATGTATTTTCAGGCGTTCTTGAACCAGTCGTGAACCTCGCCACTTTTAAAAGCTGGTATCATGCCAGGAATGAAATGCTTATGATCAAGTTCGGACGAGGATAACGAAGTACAGTTTAGAGACTGTGGCAGCTGCTTCAGAACTGCTAAGGGAACACATGGAAGAAAAATAGAAGAGAAACTCAAACATTGAAGCCCTAATATCTTCGAGAGGCAGAGCCGGAATTGGTGCCTCCAGTGAGGGGTATTATGTCCGGCCCGTCGTGCCGGTTAAATGGGCATGGTAGCTTATAGAATTCATGGGTTTGCTACGTCTCACAGCGCACACCGACCTTACAAATCCAATGCTGCGCTATAGAAAGCATGCTATGAATCATAGATCGACATTATTTTCATGTATTATGTCCTTGCATGTATAAAACTCCAAGCATTTTCTTGTCAGGGCGGATAACTAAGGCTCACACCCACATCGTGAGAACGCACAGTTTGATTATATTTCTGGCCACCTCACCGCTATCCCACGCAGCCACAGTACCATCACAATGAGCGGCAAAGTGTACTGCGTCACTGGCACCAACCGCGGCCTTGGACTCGAATTTGTACGGCAGCTCGCGGCGACCAAATCTAACACCATCATCGCCACCATCCGCAGCGCCTCCACAGACCTAAGCGACCTCAAGTCCGTGGCTTCGTCCTCGACACATATCCTAGTGTGCGACACCAGCGACCCGGACTCTATTGCGTCCTTCGTGCCCGAAGCAACCTCGCTCCTGGCCGGCCGCAAGATCGACTTCCTCCTGCACGTCGCAGGCGTCAATTTCCACTCGGAGCAAACCAGCCTGTCCATGAGTGCAGATGCCCTCCATACCAACCTGCAGGTCAACGTCTTTGGGCTCGCGAGGACAACGCAGCTGCTCCTGAGCAGCGGGGCGCTGAGCACTGACGTGCGGATCCTTAATATGACGTCCGGACTAGGCAGTCTGACCAGATCCGAGGGGATATCGCCCCGCAAGTGCCTGCCCTACAGCATCTCCAAGGCAGGGGTCAACATGCTCACGGTGCACCAGGCCGAGGAGCTGCGGACGGCGGGGCTTCCCGGGGCCGTGGTGCTGGCGGTGGACCCTGGATGGGTAAAGACGCGAATGGGCGGGGATGGCGCCGTGCTGGAGCCGGAAGAGAGCATCGCCGGCGTGTTGAGAGTCCTGCACGGGGCCAAGTCCGAGACCAATGGGAAGTTCTACAGCTATGACGGGTCGGAAGTGCCATGGTAGACTGTGTTCTAGGAGCTGTTTTTGGGACCAGTGAATCGGCCTGAGGAGGTCTGTGATTCATCTCACATATCATGCCAAACTGTGAGATGCTGAATAAGTAGTACGCCTTGTGTTGTGGGATCTACATGTGTAGGCCTAAGCGTCGGTTCGTTTCTGAAAATTGAGCACGTGTGGATCGAATAGGGCCCTAATTCTCCAAAATCCCGAGAAGCCATATACGCGGAAAGAAGACCGTGGATCGGTATTCTGTTGATAAGAGCACGATCTCGTCAAAACCTAATGCAAACTAGCCCCACGGCTGAACGTACGATCGACACCGTTGCAGGACGGAGCAATCCCCGCCATGCGTACTACTCAGTGCTCGGAACCTTCCGAGCAAATAGGGGCGGTCGACGTTCTCAACAATTGGTGAAAAGGCGTACTGGTAGGTAAGCCTAAGTCGACTTTAACTGAAACCGGCCTGTTCCTAGCGCAAACATGAGGCGTGTCTGAGTCGTGCAAACTTTATTTACACGGCTGTGATGCTGATTGGGAATGGGCATCAGGGCGGAAATCAAAAAAGTCCATTAGTTGTTGTGGCCAATGTGACGGCGCAAAAAAAGAGTTTGTTCTAGCGCGGCCAAAGTGCAATACTGTGTACTGGGCTGCTGACATTCAAAAGAGAACAGCGGTGCTCTCGATTACTGTCCGATGTTTGAACGCCGCATCTGCACGCTGTCCCCACCTTCGGAATCGCATTTCTCCCCTCTACCTACCCCCAAGTACTATCCGGTCTTGCGAGAGCCGTGGTACTCATCGCCATGTACGCCGACTGAACAGCCCGTATGGAGCATGTCTAAGCAAGAAATGAGATCGTTGGCATTCATCACCCCGATATGTCTCCTCACTTTGACGAGCCTAGTCCTCGTCGCGAGGATTGGAGTGAAGGCAGCCGTCACGAGAGCTTTTGAGTTGGAAGATGGTAAGCAAGCAGACAAAACAGATCGAGCCCCATGCACCACATCCCCACCCGTTGGACACGTTATCGGACCATGTCTCGATTTGTGGGCCATACCTCGAAACTTTCCAGATGATACCCGGATATACTCGGATGGGTTGCAATGAACAGCGTTATGGCTATGATGTATTAACAGGGCTTTGTGTTATTTGTGGTCGACAAACGCATGACAGTCCTCATCATTGAAAGTTGCTGACAGCTCGTCCAATCTCAGGCCTCATAGTCATGAGCTTTGTACGCAGACCTAACTCATGATGTCGGGAACATCAATTGACTTTTCAGATATTCACCCTCGTGCTCAATGTGAGCGTGTGTCTCTGTGAGTGTCGCCGATGACTCCCTATTGATGATGATGAGCATATGATTGACGGTGTGACAAAGTGACCGCCTTGGGCCTCGGACAACACATGAACGAGGTCGACCCGGAAAATCTGTCCGCATTCATCAAGGCAAGCAGGAGCCTTCGTTGTTGGCTTCGCATCATGGCGACTAATCGCAATGGCAGGTTTCGATAGTAGCGGCTATATGCTACAGCATGAGCCTGATCCTCGCGAAGGCGGCCATCCTGGATCATTATCTCCGAGTTCTTGACAGTAACAAAAGCAAAGCGCGGCTGTTCCTCAAGCGAATACTTGTTTCACTACTTATCGTGCAGGGAGCTGAAGAGACACTTGTGTCCCTGTTCTCATGTCAGCCACAAACGGGCAAGGCTATTGTGAGACTCAATGGGGTCTGCTTCGAACAGCGGCCGATGTGGTTTACCGGGTTCACGTTGAACCTGATCTTTGATCTTGTATTGTTTCTCCAGCCGATGGCAGCACTCTGGAATAGACGCAGGTTGCCTCTGTCGGAAAAGATCGGCCCACTACTGAGTCTCCTCGGCATTTCCTTGTGAGTCGGGACCCGAGACACAAGATACCAATAGATCGAAGGACAGCGTAATGCTGACTGTATACACGCAGGGTTTCCGTGACAACGGTCGGGCGCGCAGCAGTGGTCGTCAATATAAGTAACGACATCACATGTAAGGTCTCCGTATCATGTTGATGTTTTATGGTGTTTGTTAACAGTCCACTAAAGATGATTACCCTGTGCCACTCATCTGGTCAGTAGCAGAGGCCGACGCCATTGTGCTGTATTCGACCCTGCCGTCTTTCTTGATTCTATTCAAGGCACTGCGCAAGGCAGGCCGCAGCAAGGACAAGCAATCGAGCCACACGAGGCAGAGCACCAGCTTGTCGAACATGAGTCCGGTGCACAGCGAGGGGACTGGATCCCACGAGCTCTTGACCCCAGTAGAACCGCACCCAGGGCAGCCTGTGCAGCTGCACGGGGGCCTGGGGCCAACTCCGGGGGAGCGGGTCTCATGGATCGAGAAGACCCAGGCGTTTCCGGTAGGAGAGAGGAGCCAGCAGGAAATGACGAGGCGACAGATCGGTACGACCAGCGTGGTCGAGGTGCTTCCGAAAGCGTTGGCGCCTTCTGGTGAGGCGGTCGAGGTTGAGCATGGCGGAATAATGGTGACAACGACAGTCAGGAGGGAAACGGCCCGGGACCCGGAATATCAGACCTGGGAAGATACGAGTCTGCCGCCTAGCACACTATTGTAATTTGGAATAGCGAAATACCGTGCCCGCAGAGCACCTGAAAACCTCGTGAGAGCGAGCAAGATAGTCGGCATTGAAGCTAGGACGGGCGTGATCCTCTTAATGAGTGTATCACTCCACTTACACCAAATTTCCCGAGCTCGCCGGATTTGGAAGATCCGTGCTCGCGAATGAGTAAGCTAAGCTGCTTTCTTGGACGGCTCCCTTCCAGATCATCAAACCTGAGCGCCATCTCACATCACATCACATCGATTACGTGCCTTCGCGTTTGAATT
This sequence comes from Diaporthe sp. PMI_573, assembly GCA_021399435.1. Lineage (NCBI taxonomy): Eukaryota > Fungi > Ascomycota > Sordariomycetes > Diaporthales > Diaporthaceae > Diaporthe > Diaporthe sp. PMI_573. Next base: position 295,041 of record JAJTUP010000004.1, read on the forward strand.
ACGGGTCAGTCTCGCCGACTGCACGAAGTTGCCCAGCTTCGAAGACGTCACATATAGTCGTGAGGTGCATCACCGCAATCCGCGACTAGTATCGCTTTCTAACAAAGATGTACCTCGACGACCGAGTCTGATGTGGTAGAGCCTCCAGAGGGAGGATGGCCCAACATCTCCGCAGAAACGATGCACGGCCTCGGCAAGACGGACGAGGTAGTCCAGCTGCTGCGCCACCTGCCTGACATACGCAGCGGCGAGCGGGCGCGGGGAAGGGCCCTGGGTTGAGTTCGCCAACTGGACGGACACTGCGAGCGAGCGCGGCATCGCCTCCGAGGAGGAGGAGGGCGAGCCCGCACGGGTCTGTTCCGAGCCGGCCGAGTACGTGGACAGCATCTCGCCGCAGGTGATTAGCTTCACGTCTAACGAGAGCTAGCTGGGAGGCATTTTCGTGCTCGATACGGATGGTGGCATTGTGCACTGGTATGGGTGCTACGGCGAGCTGAACTACTCCGAGGACGCGATTGAGGATGACCCGTATGACTGGGCGCCGGAGGACGAGGCGGAATGAATGGCAGCGGCCTTTGTTCCCACCACTTCAATAACTGTACACGATGTCTACACTCCCTCAGGGCCCGGCCGAGAAGGGTAAATTGTTCTGGTCCAGGAAGTCCACCGTCAGGATGGCTGACCAGACCTGGATAAATATTAGTATGAAAAAGGCGAGAACACGGTCCCATTCCGGGCCAAAGTGAGCGAAGTTGCATGGAAGATGACAGGTATTTTGCCAATCGATATTGAGGATGTTCTCTGTTATTTTTTGAATGTTGTTTTCGTGCCAAAATCTTGTGGATGCTATATGTGACCAGAACTGCTGGGTCTTGTGTGATGAATCAATCCGAGCCATTGTAACATGAAAAGTAACGGAAGAAAAAGTACTCGTGAGCATGGCACCTTGACGTGCGTCATATGGGTTGTTGGTATGCAGTGGCGAGTATGTCGAGTCTTGGAAGTAGTTTCGGATGTAAGCAATTGTGCCAGAGAACTGTGGCTCATTTGCAACGGCATCGAATTGGCCCGTCCTGTTTCTGGCAGTGTATGCGGACAGTGAGTGTCAGTCAGACACATACGACCACATCACATTGGAGCAGCCAAGACCGTGGCTGGTGGATCCCTGTCAGGGGAAGGAAGGCACACTGGCTTGGATGGCACTGGACCTTCTCGGGACGGCAGACGGGAAGGAACTAGCCTGCACTTGCTGGGCACCCTAGCACCCAAGTCAACTAGACCGCTTGGGGCCACAGCAAGAGGGATGATAGCGAGTCAATCAATCATCAATCATCAATCTCCTTTAATCGTACACCGAGTGGCCCATCTCGACCGCCCAAATCCCTCCTCCTCCACCAAACCCACCGACAAACATCTGAAAAGAGAACAGTCGATCGTTTCCCTCTTGTGCTGCTGGGCCAACTCCTCACCCACATCCGCTCGTTTCAACAAAAGTGGCCCTGTCCAAGGTGGCCCTTGCAGACCACCTGTTACTTCTTTTTTGTTGGCAGCTTGTCTCTGTCTGCTCGTCCCACGTCTTCTTCTTGTCAACCTCGATACCGATTAATCCGACCTCGTCCTCCCTCCAGGCAGGCAATTGATCTATCCTTCCTTTTCTCTTTCTGTCTCTCTCTCCCTCCCTCCGTCCACCATACCAGCAGCATATACGATCAGCTGCCAGATCGACCAAGAAAAACCAACATTCCTGCCCCCACCACACCACCCCGATTAGCTCGCTCCTCAAGCGAGATCAACCAAGACCAATACAGTGGGGCCATCTGCCGTGGCTGGAACAGGTGGACCTGGACACGTGGAGTCTGGAAGAAAAGAAGCTCTGGAGACACACCTGGTCGGACCCGGATAGGAGACGCGCCTGCTGCAGGCCCGGACTGGACTGGAATACCCAGTACTACTGTGTAGAACCTTGGCCATTCCTCTCTGCTGCCATGAGAGAAGGCGACGTCTTGCCTTACGACGACAACAACCACACCCACACCCACCACCGACGCCACTCCACAAAGTTACAAACCTCATCTGGCGGCCACAACGACTTCGAGCCCCCGCCCCAACAACCTCCCCCCTCCCACTCCTCCCGGCCCCTGCCGTCCTTGCTCGTGAAGGCGTGCAGGAACATGCATCCGCCCTCCTTCAAGCAGCTCCTCACAACATGTATCATCCTCACAGTCTGCCTCTTCCTCTACAGCAGACGACTATGGGCCGTCCCAACATCACAAACCCATGACGAGTGGGCAAAACCCCCGCCTGCCCCCATACAGGACCACTCACCTGCAGACCCTACCGTCCCACGACCACCCGACGGCGAAAAGGTCGAGCACCAGACACCCTTCCAGCAGATCCCCTACCACTGGAACGACTACCAACCGTGAGCCTCCCATTGTCCTGCCCCCAATTGGCCCAGCAATGGGCCCGCCTGTCAACCTGCTAACCTGTGCTCACCCACCACCAGCCTCCAAGCTTTCTTCCACGGAGTCCGTACTCTCGTCGACTACAAGCGATGGGTCCCCGAGCAGCTCCAAGAGTCTGCCAACCTCAAGGTCGCCGACAAGATCCCCCTACAGCCCACAGTAGCGAACCCCTACGCTCATCTCGACGGCGTCCAGACCTGCTTCCTCGACGAACAAGGCACCGTCCCGGCTCCCGATATCATCTCCTACCCCGGCGTCCCTGCGAGCATGCCCGCGCCCTACTTTGGCGGCTATGAAGAGCTTGGTCTGGCCCCAAACCAGTGCTTTGAGCGTTTTGGCAGACTCGGCCCATATGGCTATTCATATTCAAAGGCGGAGGGCGGCTTCGAGCTCGGGTCTGTCCCGTCCGACGAGCCAGCGCTGGAGAAGATGATCCCCAAGTTCAACTACGCCAATATCAAGTGGGACCAAGTGCAGAAGAGGTGTCTCGAGAAGAACCGAGAGCGGTTTGGATTGGACAAGGACGCTGTGAACAAGCCCGATGGCGCATTGTCGAGGCTGTGGTCCCAGGCCGAGAAGATTGCCGGCAAGAAGACCCTGGCCCGAAACGCCCTCGTCCTGCGCGCCTGGACCGGCATCGAGTGGTCACCCATGCGCATCATCACCACCAGGTCCCTCATCACCGAGCTGTCTCTCAAGACCGGCGGGCAGTACGATGTCCACATCCTGATGCACGTCACTGACGACTCGATCGACATTTCGAACCCGGAGACAGCGCGCAAGATGGTCCAGGAGAACATCCCCGAGGAGTTCTGGGACATCACCACCCCCTGGTCCGTCCCCGCAATGACCGAGTACTACCCTGGCTTCACCGAGGACATGACCATCGAGAACGACAGCGGCAAGCCGCTGTACAGTGTCTACCGCGTCCCGCACTTTGCCCTGCAGTGGTTCGCCCAGCACCACCCCGGGTACGAGTTCTTCTGGAACTGGGAGCTGGACCTGCGCTACACGGGCAACTACTTTGAGTTCTTTGACGCCGCTGCCAAGTGGTCCGACAAGCAGCCGCGCAAGTACCTGTGGGAGCGCAACGAGAGGTACTGGATCCCCGGGCTGCACGGGAGCTGGGAGGACTTCGTCAAGCACGTCGAAAAGGAGACCAAGGCCAGCAACTTCCCAAGCCCCTGGGGCCCCATCTTCAACGACGGCGTCGTGGACACATCCACGTTTCCTCCCCACCCGATGGAGAAGGACAACTACGAGTGGGGCGTGGGCGAGCCGGCTGACCTCATCACCCTCAACCCCCTCTTCGACCCCGAGAAGAACGCGTGGTGTCTGCGCTACGACATCACGGGCTACAACAAGTCGGTCCCGCCGCGCCGCACCTCCATCATCACCATTGGCCGTTTCTCGCGCCGGCTGCTGCAGGCCATGCACGAGGAAGCCTCCCGGAACAAGCACACCATGTTCCCCGAGATGTTCCCGGGGTCCATCGCCCTGCACCACGGCCTCAAGGGCGTGTACATCCCACACCCCGTCTACTTCGACCGCCGCTGGCCACTGGACAGGCTCGACTCGGTGTTCAACAAGGCAGAGACACCAGAGACGAGCGTGTACTACTTCCCCTTCACCCCGGGCACGGGTGAGGCCAACTTCCTGACGGCGAGCTACTACTACAACACCGAGTTTGGCCCACCACTGTGGCACCGATGGCTGGGCAGGGAGTCCGGTGGCGCCGGTGGACCCGAGGCCGAGAAAGAGTCGGGCCGCATGTGTCTGAGGGGTGCACTGATCCATCCTGTGAAGCAGGACCTGGCCGCAGACAAGGCCATCGGGGCGACGTAATATGCTCACGGCTGAGCGCACGTGTCCGCAATGCATTCGGGACGGAGCATTGCATATCTGTACGATGATGGCTGGCTGTCATGATCAAGGGTTCTGGTGTTTTTGATTTAGAGTTTTGCTGCATGAAAAGCAGCCCCGGATACCTCATAGACTTGTAACGAATACACATTGGTAAATGGATCCGATCCACCAAGTGACTGCCTAGCAGTGGCGGCGACAGTGGCTCGAACCTGTGCTCCTCCCCTCGCCATTCAAAGGGATAGCACTGAGGATGCAGGTGGCTGGCAACCACCCGTGGGGAGTCTCGACGTGAAAGGGGTTTGGCTGTGGTCCTAGAGGCAAGTCGCAGTACATTGTATTTGGCTGGACACTGACCGACTAAGAAAATTATGTGGTACGGCATCAAACCGCGACTAATGGCAGATTTGTGCCGGTTCGAGGTATCACGGAGCCCATGTTCCGTCCTACTGGTTACAGTTACAATCTCGGAAGAGCAGGGAACGCTTGGATGAATTGAGAGGGGTTTGGCAGGGCGCAGCTGAAGCACTGCAAAAGCAGGATCAACAAAGATAAACTGTCCTCGTGCATCCTTTCATTGCCTATCTTTCTGTCTGTCAGTCTGCGCAATTGATGGTGATGCTCACCGTGCGATAGGTCGATCGACCAAGCCGTCGTCATTCACGACCCGGACATGAGGTTATGAGACAGAACCGGGGCCGGCTCCAACCACAAGACAGGAATCGCGAGGTGGCGTTGATGTGGCCAATGCGAGAGAGACGGCGTTCTTTGTGTTGTCGTCGCACTCGTTCCCAGCCATGTTCGCGTCGCTCCCACGACAAGGCAAAGCCCTCGTGCTGGTCTGCGCCATCAGCCTCGTCACAATCTGGACGTACCGCCTCCCGCGCCTCTGCATCTTCGACCAGTGCCCCAATGCGCCCGCCTCCGTCATCCCGTGCTCCAGCAGGCTTGGCCACCAGCAACAGAGCAACGGCAGCGACCTTGACCTGTCGGCCCCGGACGCGCCGTTCGTCGCCTGGCCCCTGGCCCGCGTCTGCAGTGAGAACAAGAGGTGGACCCCAGGCCTGGTATTCATCTGCGATAACAACTCGGGCGGCATCGGCAACATCCGCAACTTCATTCTGACCTGCCTGCGCTACGCTATCGAGGCTGGTGCAACCGGGCTCGCGCTGCCGACCATACAGTCCCGCAGCGCAGCCAAGCTGGCCGACCTGTTCGTGGGCGATCAGCTGCCGTTCGACTATTTCTTCGACGAGGCGCACTTCCGCCGCGGACTTGCCGAGGCCTGCCCGCAGATCACCGTCTACGGCGCCGACCTCGCCGACGTGCCCGGGCTGGACGCCGAGAAGCTGCAGGGGAGGCGTGTGGGGCCCATACAGATCACGCCGAACCACTTTGGCCGGAGGGGAGGCTGTGACGTGCGCGACCTGAACCGCCACAGCGCACTGTTTGGGGAGCGCTTCCACGCTTTCCTCTGGGAACAGGATGAGAGCCAGCAGCAAGAGCAGCAGCAGCAGCAGCAGCAGCAGCGCCTGGGGCCCACGGGGGTCTCGAAGCCCAGGCTGGTGAGGATGAACTGGGGCGTGCAGTGGAACTGGCCCGTCCTCCAGGACGGGCCGGAATTCACAGCCTCCTTTGGAGGGCTGCTGCGGTTCCGGGACGACATCCTCTCCCTGGGCGCAAAGACGGCGGACGCGATGCAGAAGCTGGCAGCGTCGCCGGGCAGGGACGGGCGCGGCTTCGTGGGCATGCACCTGCGCACCGAGAGCGACGCGCTGGGGACGTGGCCCTCGTTCGAGAACCAGACGGCCGCGTACCTCGCCAGGGGAGCCGGCCTCGACCCTTCGCCGCCTATCTACGCGTACCTCGCCACGGGGAACGCCACCGAGGCGGCGAAGCTCGCGGCACGGGCGGAGGCGCAGCGGGGGCTGCGCGTTGTCACCAAGCACGAGCTACTCCGGCTCTCCAACGACGGCGAGGCCGGGGAGCTCCTGCGGCAGCTCGATGCTCTCAGCTGGGACCAGCAGGCGCTCGTCGACTTCGTGGTGCTGCTGCGGTGCGGCTTCTTCCTCGGCGTCAACCCCAGCTCGTTCAGTATGAACGTCGCGCTCAAGAGGCACCTGAGGGAGGATGGCTTGCTCACCCGGCCCTGGAGGATCGGTGATGGAGACGGAGACGGGAGGAGCTGGCTTGTTGGCCGGTACGACAGCTACTGGGAGGACTGGTTGTTTATGTATGACTCCTTGTGGCCTTGATTACTTCGAGATTCGTAATATCTTACTATCCTGCATATCTCAAGCACTGGGTTCTTCATTTGTTCTCGCCAATAACCTTACCAAAGTACGGAACATATCCAGATAATCTCTCTCAACTGCCGTTGGACACAGTCAACTTGTTACAGTCTGTGTGGATCCATGGGCAACTCATCCAAGCTGCGTCCGCGGAATTTCACAAAATAAACTCCCTGTGCATATCTGGGCTTCTTGGAGAACAAACACACCCCCGAGCGGATCCTGTTCGGGACACAAAGGAATTTGTCACAGATTTGTTCAGTCAAGTCAGTCTTCAGCGATCTGGGAAAAGCCAGATACAGAAGTGTGTCATTCCTCATGGGAAAGTCCGACTTTCAAGCATCTATACATGGATCATTGTGTCCAAAACCCGCCTAAGCCTGCTTAAGTCCCTGAGCTTGATGGATTGAAACATACAGTTCGAACATCCGCTATCAGATCGGCAACCAGGACACGTTTGCTAACAAGGGAATGGGACTTTGCACATTCTAGCAACTCATCACCGATATTTACACCGTTGGTCGCACTGCCACGGATATTTGCTCAAATATTTTATTTTATTTGCAAAAAGTAAGACATGGTGTCCGGGAATTTCAAAGTACTGCACGCAACGATGATCGTGAATTTTTCTCTCTCTTACACTTGCTAGAAAGAATGCAAGCCCCCGCTTACATTGACGATATCACCATTTATCCAACCCGCCCCGTCCTCACACAGCATCGCTACCGCCCAGGCAACCTCAGCCGCCTGCGTGAGCCGCGGGGCGACCGGTGTCGCCTGGGTGAACCCGGCCAGCCTCTTCTTAAACACTTCCGGGGAGCCATTGATGGCAGGGCCGTCCACGGGGCCCGGCGCGACGGCGTTGACGGTGCACCCGTACTCTCGCGGCAGCTCGCGGGCCCAGCACTTGGTCATGGAGTCCAGGGCGCCCTTGCTGCCGGCGTACAGGGTCCACTCCGGGTGCGGGTCGCGCGACGTGGGGCTGATGATGTTGATGACCCTGGAGCCGCCGCCGCCGCCGCGGGAGAGGTGCGGCAGGGCGGCCTGCGTGAGGAGGGCGGGCCCGCGGGCGTTGAGGTTGAATATGGCGGCCCAGCGCTCGGGCGTCAGGTCCCTCAGCTTGGTGTGGTCGCCCTGCCCGGCGTTGTTGACGAGGATGTCGATACGCCCAAACTTTTCCACCGCCGCCGCGACGAGCACCGCGGGCCCGTCCACGGTCGACATGTCGGCCTCGACCGCGATCGCCTCGGTGGGCAGGGAGTCGCGCACAGCCTCTGCGTCTGCCAGTTGGGCTGGGCCAGGATAATTCAGCACAAGGACGGCACCGCGTGACGAGAGCTCCCGTGCGATGGCTGCGCCGATGCTCTGGCTCGATCCACTCACGACCGCCACACGGCCTGCTAGGCTAACAGAAGGCGAGTCTTTGGTGTTCATGTTGCTTGTACGTGGGCTAACATGATATGGTACGCTCTGTTAACGGGCAGAATAGATCAGGTGAAGCCAGCACAAATATGAATTAAGCTTCCGCTGCCGACACAAGGTGCGCCGATCGTGTATGAGACCACCCACTTGCCGTGTTTAATACAGGCCAGTCATTGAAGGTGGAGGGTGTGGTAACTACAAGCCGGAAATACGGAAATACCATCCCACTCTCCGTAGGTGGCGTCCTTATTCTGAAAGCTCCCGAAGAGAAACCGGTCTCCAAATCTTTCCAATGGTCATGTACCGGTATACAGTGGAATGCTGGTGGACGTCGGTGGTGCTCAATCAACCGTAGTTGAGCTTTGAAGGCTGGGATGGGTTAGATTGTGAGCTCGATTGTGGTTGTTTCTAGTTAAACATTCCCTACATTTACAAAGGCCCCGCCCAAGGTTGTGCCACCCAACATAATCTTTCATTCAGGATGAGGAACTATATATCATAAAACCGATGAGTGTCCAAGCCACGTCTAGTAATTCCAAGCACGCATCTCCTCCTTATGCAACTGCCTCCTCCGGCTCCCCACCGGACCTGAGCGGGGAGTTGGTGGGGAGCTGGTGGGGACCATGTTTGCTACACAGTACCTACGAAAGGGTGTGGTATACATCAATACATAAGCATCTGTCCACTTCCAGGCTCGTCACCATGTGCACAGCGGTGTCCATTGAAGCCCGATTTCCGACATGTGGGGCCGGCTTGTCCACATATTGCGCCCCTAAGATATCTCCGGGAAGATGACCTATGGAAGAGGCGATATTTATTATGTAGTAGACCACATTGGATTTGATTCCCGAAAGTATTCATCACATCAAAAGAAAAGATGCCCACGTCAAATGTCTATCGATCATTGGCAGGCAGCTGGCTGCGCCTAGGGTACGCGCTGCTAGCTGTGGCTGTCTTCGTCATTTTGCGTCGCCTTCTTCAAGACTACCTACACGAGAAGAAATATCGATTCCCTCCCATGGTTCCTGGCCTACCAATTGTAGGAAATTCACTTCAGTTACCTACCCGCCCCGGCCTACAAGGCCCTTATCTTGCGAAGCTGGCCGAGAAATATGGAGAAATGTGACCCTTTGATAATCCCCTTTTGCAAGAAGAAGAGCTAATTCTGTTCTAGGTTCACCATAAAGGTCGGAGGCACCTACTGGGTTGTTTTGAACTCGAGGAGGACAGTTCTAGAGCTGCTTGAGAAGCGCTCCGCAAAATACTCATCCCGCATGCAATTCCCAATGGCTAATGACCTCGTCTCAAGAGGCAACCGCATGCTGATGATGCCATACGGAGATCTGTGGAGGCGAGAACGCAAGATGATGCACCAGATCCTCAACTCGAGCCAGCTGAAGAACTTCGAGCACTTTCAAGACAACGAGTCTGCGCTACTCATGTTCGACTACCTCAGAGAGCCACAGAAGTGGCACATTGCCCATGGTCGCTTCGCCAACTCCATCATTATGAGCTTCCTGTTTGGCAGGCCCTCTGAGCTGGAAGACCCGCGCACAGCTGAGTTGCTAAAGACGAGCGAGGAGTTCGTCAAGTACCTTGCTCCTGGTGCCACGCTTGTCGATGCCTTTCCGTTCTTAGCCAAGATGGACTTCCTCACGTCATTTCAGCCTTGGAGGTGGAAGGCCGATGCATTGTACACTGAATGTATTCGGTAGGGTTGCTTCTCCTAATGGTTGATCGCACCTGTTGTAAGCGGAAGTCGTGCTAATGAATGCCCCAGAATTTATAGCGGCCAACTCGACGAGCTTGATCAGCGCCGGCGGGAGGGCACGCACAAGCCCTGCTTCGCATCCGAACTGCTCTACTCTGGAGCCCAGGCCGAATTCACCCGCGACCAGCTCCTTTACATCCTGGGAACGCTGATGGAAGCCGGGTCTGACACCACACGAATGACTATGAACCAGGTCATTGCTGGCGCCGCCCTGTTCCCAGACTGGGTAGAACGGGCACGAAAGGAACTCGACACGGTGTGTGGACATAATGCCGAAAGACTCCCGAATTTCGCGGACTTGGACAGCCTGCCGTTGATCAAGGCCGCGGTTAAGGAATCACTGCGATGGAAGTACGCCGCACTCACAGCTTTCTCTCTTTTAACTGTCAGCCTACCTGTATGTTAACACACTTCATAGGCCTAGCATTGCCGAAACAGGCATCCCTCATGCGACGACTGAAGACGACGAATTTGAGGGCTACCATATTCCCGCTGGCACTGTGGTAACCTACAACAATTGGGGCATTGCCAATGACCCCTCAGAGTACGACCAGCCCGAGCGATTCTGGCCCGAAAGATTTCTGGATGAGGACCTCGACAAATTCTTGAAAGGTCACTTGGGGTTTGGCGCTGGTGAGCTCACCCTTTCTCCTCAAGCTTTCGCCGGAAGCGTGCTTTTACATGCGGCTCTGACAGAAGTTTGTGTAAAGGTCGCAGGGCTTGTGTCGCCTATAACGTTGCAGCCAAGAGTCTGTTGATCGCTGTGTCACGTCTGGTGTACTGCTTTGATTGTCTCCAGGTCGACGGGGCGCCTATCGATACAAGCGCCCCGTTGTTAGGCACCACCGGAGTGGCGCCTTTCAGAGCAAGGGTCCAGATCCGGAGCAAGGCGCATCAAGACTTGGTCACGAGGACATACTCTTCCGTGGTGAACAGTGGCTACAAGAATTGACCGCACCGTCCATCTGTGCCGGGACGCCTTTCAGCGATGTGTTTCACTCCCCCTCCCACCCACCATGCGGGTGGGGATCAGTATGAGAAAGTCTTGAAGCCATTTTTCATTATCTCACGTCGAGGCTCAAGTTCAACGAGCACCCGAGCATCTATAGTGCCACGATCGCCATCCGTCCCAAGCCCCTTCGCCCCGAACCGCGCCCAAATATTTGTCACAATTATCAAATTCCTCAAATAATTTCAGTTTGTCTTTGTTCTTCAACAATTGCTAGGCCGAGCAGGTCGTGGTGGCCTGGTTGCCCCATTCTTCCGGTCTTCTTCACTGGGCTCCTCAGGCTCTGCTGGCTCCTCGCACTCTCGTGGTCGTACGTTGTGTGGCTGTGACGATGTCGCATCCTGAAGTGCTCTGGTGTTGAGTTGATCTCGGGACTGAACGCTGCCGGAGAGTCCGAAGGGAATGCTCAAAGCCAAGCCCCCGGAGACGAGCGTGCTGATGAAAATAAAGGACGAAGGCTTCATTGTTACAAAGACGGACAGGTTTGTAACGGAGTTTTGAACGTCGAGTATGTGAGAGGCGGTGTTATCTGACAAAGTATTGCGCTGAGGAACTCTAGGATCAGTTGATAGATTGGAGTCTAGAATTTCCTTTGGATTCGTGGATTGTGCCTTATATAAGAATGCCGCGGATTATGAAACAGGAGCCAAGTGGAGGTCTGCTGATAGCTTTGAACTCAAGAAATGCTCGGACCAGACCGACGGGTCGCTGAGTCGTGCGATCGAGACACAGCCCTGCGGAAATTCATGCGATGGCTGCCATTAGCAGCTTTTTATAGTTCGTCTGATATCATTTGATAGGCGGCAGTTCGTGAGCGCTCGTTGAATTCAACGTAAAAGTGAGGCAAACACCAGATCCCATTGACCGATATTGTCACCTCGGGCTCGCGTTGCGATAAATGGAATTGACGTGCACTCATTTCCAGAAACCCTCATCCTTGCCGTCGAGACAGTACTTTCACAAGGGCTCCGTAAGACTATAATCGAGTTCTTTTCTTAATGACATTTCCTTAGTCGTGCTTCACGATGACTGTTACAGGGTCGGATGATGGACTGGGCAGTGGTAAATGCTTTTCCGTTTATGTTACATTTACCTCCAAATTTGGAATCCCTGGTTTCACATTTTAAAATAAGAAAATCGGGTTCAATCGCTCAAAGCTGATCACGAACTACTTCAAATGATGATAGGTTGAGGCCACAGTCAGAGTGGTTCAAAGTACTTACTGCCGCAAAAACCAACAAGTCGGATTTCTTCCGGCCGGCATAGACTATATATTCCCCTTCTCGTACAAAATGACCTCCTGTAGAAAACTCTCCCTCCTACCGATAGACAGTATATGCCCTCTCAAATAGAGTCCACGTGTTGACTTTACGGACATTGAGCACTCTGTATCCAATGTACATGGCCTGATCTAGAACCAAAGCAGCCAGGCTATGCACTCCGCATGTCCCTCTACATAGCGCATAATTTGTCCCTCTTATAATCGTCGACAGCATTCCACAGACACCTAATTTTTCACGTATTGAAAAGGTTCGATCTTGGTGAAGACATGCCCGCATGTGAATGTAGATGGTATTGACAGCTGACGAGAAAAATACAAAGCATTCTCCGACCTATTCCTAAGTTGACAAGCGGTGATCCAAAAGTCAAAGAATTACCAGGGCCTTTTCTTTCCCCTATTCTTGTTTCACTGTCTTACTGCGCTTGATTTCTACCACAGAGGTGAATAGTAATGAGCAATTAAACTTCAACATGCCTGCCCATGACGAAACGTTGGGAGACACTGTTCGGAAAAGCCACCAATGGTGGTGAATCACTCGTGCGTCTTGTGGCTTGTCAACTACTTTCCCCGTAGTCCAATTTCAAATAGAGGTAGCAGCATCGACACTGATCAAGAGTTTGGACCAAGGATTTACATCTTGGGTTTTCTTTTTCTCTGCTACTGACGCGCACGATTGCTGTAATCCCTGGCCAAGGTCGACCAACTGAAAGGGGTCGAAGACTGGTCAATCAGAGACTACGTGTACATCGGAGAGATAGTTCTTCCATTCAAACGACAATGCGTGCCCCGTTCAGGTGCATATGCGGCTTCTCAAAATCTGCATGTACAAACAAGGGTCTTATAAGACGATAGCTCGATTGGGTGTAGCGGGTGACGATGCTTACCAGGATCCATCGCTCTGTGGAGGACTGTTGCATTGAAATACGCAACCGATACGATCATTATACGTATACGTTGGGTGACCACCGTGTATCATACGAGATTGTGCTTCTGATTGAGCAGATGCAGCTTCCAGGCAAGATTCGATGTTGGCCAATTTCAAGTCGCTGGCTTCCCATTCACGATGAAGTCAAAGATCCAAAGAAAAATGCATAGAGTAGCAGCATTTTAGGAGTATTCTCTCCGATGTCACTTGGTCCGAGATTCGTTCACACCCGCCTTGAGGAACACAGTAATGGCAACCTAGAGCGCTCTGGCCGCCGGCGTATTTGTGGGAGAGTTGAAGCCGGAGCTGTGATCAGTGGTGAATTACCCTAGGGTACACTACTTAGAGAATCACACAGCAAGACCCAAGTTGTCGCGGTGTAACCCACTGTCACAGTTCAGCATGTCTCCCGAACGCTACCACGTAAACCCCGTGGGGAAAGCTGGTCACGGCGGGGAAACGAGGCCCAAGATGGGGACCCCAGCTCGGCAATCCTGGCTCAACTTCGGCTGATGCCAATAGCGTAGTCCCGAGTCCGGAATTTCCGGGGCCCGTTGTTCAATTTTGTGGCCTCGAGATGATCATGTGGGCACTGTCGACGACGCTCTGCACGCCAAGTGACCGCATTCACACCGGCACTTTCCCCCATCCACGGAAAGCTCCCGGAAAATCCAATCAGAGGCAGGGGTTCGTCCCTTCCAGCGTATGGCTCTCGGACGGGAAGCATGTTCGGTGCCCCAGGCCCCAAGCTCCAGATCCCAGATCCAATGCTACCCATGTGAATATGTCCCCTCGGTGTAATGTTAAGCAATGCAGGGACACCCATACGGGCAAGGGATGGCGATCTCTTGTGCGGCCGCGGGCGTGCAGGCATCCTCGAGCTGTGTGGAGCCATAACAAGTCCTTCTTCTCTCGGATCCTATTGCAACGAGGAAGCCTCGCCTCCTCAACGTGAACTCCTCTCTCCCTCACCGAGTGACGACAGCAGACCGCTGTCGTGCTCGGGGCTAATTATCATTTTCCCCACATGTGGGAACCGAGCGGACACCAGCCTATGTAGGAAGTAGTGCTACAAGTACGAATGCATAGGGCATATAACCCTATGATTATAAGATGACGAGTCGCTCTCTACCTCTCGCCGAGTTCTCTCTCAACAGGGTCGTTGATTGACGCCCCCATTCGATCTGCCTAACCAATTCTCCAGAATCGACATAATGGTGCGATCTTGTCTGCTGGAGGGTCTCCTTGTCCTCGCCATCTCGACAGCGGTGTCAGTACCCTTTGTCGCCGCTCAGGAAGGCGACTTTACCAACCCGGGCAACGTATATCGTCCAAGATTTCGCTACTGGCAAGTTTTCATTTCCTTGTTCGTCTTGGGCTGAAGCGCTCACTTACTGACCAAGCAACAAAGGCTCCCCGATGCGTCCGTGTCATCAGACATCGTCGCTAAGGATATATCCTCCCTGGCTGACATCGGCGCCGGCGGCATAGAGTACCTGCCGTTTTACTTCTACGGGCTTGTGTATTCACAGCTTATTCCTGTACCGGACGGTCAGATTGAGCCACCTACAGACTGGTCCATTTACGGCTTCGGAGATACAGCTTTCAACGAGCTGTTCAAAGAGACGCTGCAGGCGATCAAGGACCAGGGCGACGGCTTCAACATAGATTTTGCACTAGGTCCAAACCAGGGTGCTGGTGTGCCTAGTGAACCTGGGACGGAGGGTCTATCGTACGAAATAGTAGGTCTTATTTACCATGTAACTTCTAAACGCAGAAACGAGGCACGAGCCTTACATCTTCCAGGCACCAGGAAACGCAACCGTGGTAGCAGGACAGACATTTTCCGGCCCAGTACCACCACCATACCTCCCAGCTATTCTTCAAGGTGGTCTCGGATTCCAGGGACAGCTCGAGCAATTCGGCCCGGCGAATCTCACCGCCGTTTTCGCGCTCAAGGTCACTGGCCGTACGTATATCCCCCACGACCGACCACGCACAGCTCAACCAGCTCACTGTGTATAGAAACGACTCGTCCAGTCTTCACATACGGAATTGGAGACATAGAGCTTCCAGTCTTCATCCTAGATGAGGACTCTTACATCGACCTGACACCAAACGTCTCGACGGACGGGCAGCTTGAGTGGACACCCCCGGCCGATGGTGGCAACTCCACTTGGAAACTTTTCAGTTACTGGCAAAGATACACGAACCAGCGGGCTTGCCGCGGAGGACTCAATGCAACGACAGTCATCGGGAATGGCTCTTGGACAGTCGACCACTTCAGCACTGCTGGAGCGGTCAAGGTTACGGACTTCTGGGATCAGCAGATCCTAAGTGACGCGGAGACTGCCGAGCTGCTCGCAGACGTTGCCAAGTACTGTATGAATCCCCCCCCCCCCAAACAACAACAACAACAACAACAACAACAACAAACCTTTGTTGTTGTCTTTTGATCCTTTTTCTTCCCTCATGCCGCCCTAGACCCCATGTATCTCCAGACTGACCCGCTGGTACACAGCATGGGAAGACAGCATGGAAATCCTAGCAGCTCTATACTGGACGCCCGACTTCCTCTCGCGTTTCGAACAAGAGATGGGTTATAGTCTCATCAAATACCTGCCCTTGCTGTACAACCCCAAAAATTCCTGGGTCGGCGGCATCCCCGCTTACCCGGTGCTCTATCAGTACAGCGAATATACTACTGACAACACCAGCGTGCATGACCTCGACTATCGCACTGTCTTAACCTCTGGCTACCAGGACTACATCGACCATTTCGAGGAGTGGTCCCATGCGCGCGGAGTTGAGTATTCCAACCAGCCAGCGTACAACCTCCCATTGGAAATGCTGCGCAATATTCCATCGGTCGATGCTCCCGAGGGTGAATCGCTGGGATTCGAGGACAGCGTGACTTCGTACCGTCAACTCGCGGGCCCCGCCCATCTTGCAGGGCGGAATGTTATTTCGAGCGAGATGGGAGCTGTCTCTGGACCGGCGTTCAACCTCACCATCCCGCAGTTTCTGTATCACGGCAAGGCAGGTCTTGCTGGCGGCATCAATCAACACGTTCTGCACGGTGCACCCTACTCCGGAAACTATCCCAACACCACCTGGCCAGGATACACGACGTTCTACTACCTCTTCAGCGAGATGTGGACGCCAAACTTGCCGACCTACGGATCAGGCCATCTGAAGGATACACTGGACTGGTTCGGCAGAAATCAATGGGTGCTCCAACAAGGTGTTCCTAAGATGGATCTTGCCGTGTACTACTACGCAGCTCCTTGGGCCCCTGGTGATGAAGATGCCTTTGGCGGTGTGAACGGACTGGGCGCCCTGGGATACACATACGACTATCTCAGCCCGCAGAACCTACTCCTCCCGCAAGCAACCGTCCGAGACGGAGTTTTGGCTGCGGACGGGCCTTCGTACAAAGCGCTCATCTTCTCTGGACAAGAGATCATCACATTGGAGGCAGCTCAGGCAGTCCTTGACTTCGCCCAGGCTGGGCTTCCTGTTATCGTCGTCGGCGACGCTTCAGCACTGGCCAACCAGACTTACCCATCTAGGGACCTGGATCAACTTTCCAACATTACAGCTCAAATAGCACAGAGCTCAGCGGTACATTTTGTCACCTCAATCGACGAGATATCTGGGACCCTGTCTGAACTGTCGATCTCGCCACGGGCGGGTCTCAATTGCACATCTAACCCCGTCTACCCAGTTGTCCGAAGTGACGTGAACAGCAGCACTGAGTACGTCTTCTTGTACAACGACCAATATATCTCAACCGACTGCAGAGTCTCATTTACTTCCTCTGGAAGCAACGCCACCCCATTCGTATACAACGCATTCGCTGGAACACAAGAAGAACTGGTTGAGTTCACAACCGACGGATCAGTGTACACTCTCCCACTTAAGCTGGCAGCCAACGAGACGACAATCCTGGTCTTCAAGTCAGGCTCTGGTACCAACAGCACCAGCAAGCCCTCCGTCACGTCCTCCAGCGAAAATGTCGCATCCGTCAGGCGCAGCAACTCGAGTGACACCTCGGTCCTCGCAACAGTCAGCAGCTCTGGCTCAGCCAGCCTCACCTTTGACTCCGGCAAGACTACCACATTCGACGTGTCCCTCCCCGAAACCCTCGATCTGCCCACCTGGGACATTGAAATCGAAGACTGGCACGCCCCAGAAGACCGCTTCGACGTGGAGGCTGGCACCGCTATCACCCTGCACAACTTCACCGACCAGGCCCTCGTACCCTGGACGCAGCTCGGCGCCGGTTTTGAGAGCGTGAGCGGCGTGGGACGTTACACCACGCGCTTCACCGTGCCCTCCCTGCCGAGAAGCAACTCCTCCTCCAGTGGCCCTTCTTCTCGTATCGGAGCCCTTCTCTCGCTGGGCCCGGTGGTCAACACCATTCGCGCGAGTATTGACGGCGTCCAGCTCGCCCCGATCGACCCGGCGCGATCGGTTGTAGACATATCGGGCTACGTGGTCGAGGGCCAGGAGCATGAGCTCGAAGTTGAGGTGACCACGACGCTGTTCAACCGGATCAAGAGTGAGGCGGACCAGGTCCAGGTCTGGGGCCAGGTTGCGTCGGCCCAGCAGTCCAAGTATGCCGAGCAGGGGCCTTATGAGTACGGGCTCTTGGGTCCGGTCACTTTAGAGTGGGTTGCCGTTGCCGAGATCGATGCCAGTGCCTTGTAATCAAGGGTCGAAACATGTATTGTATATAATTCGCTGGACTTTGTGAGATGACACTTAATATCAGCCTCTTCTCAAAATGCTTGCTCACACAACAAGCCCAGTTCTGTAATGAATGAGTGTAGTGTTTCAAACTGCTCGGCTGACTGTGGAATTCTCAGCCGGGTAGAGCTGTTGTGATGGGTAGCCCATGTAGGCAGTAGGGTAAGACTTGTCGTGGCTAGATAATTGCTCGGAGACATCAAGTGGAGCCGCAAAATAAACTCGAGGTACAGAATTTGTCTCCGAGGCAGTGTGCGCCGCGGAGGAAGTAGGGTTTTTGGCATGGTAGCTTTCAAGGTAGGTGCGCTTCAGCTGCTCATGATATGTATCATCAACAGAAGCTAAGGTTCTGTAAGTCGACAGCTCAGTCCTGACGGTAATGCCCTGGGATGGCCGTGAGTGATGGGTCTTCTGGATAAAGGTATGAAGGCCCGTCGGCCTTCCGTGCTGGAATTGTGGAAGTGTTGGATCCTCGTCTGAGAATCTGAAAAATGCATCTTTGGGCTGGTTGGAGTCTGAGACTGTGCTGTGTCTTCCCCGAGTCCTAAGATATCGCATAAAAGAGCTCCAGGGGCTGCTCATAGTAGAGCCCTTGAAGAGCACAAATACTATTGGCATGCAACTGCAAATAATGCCTACATTGAGCTCAGCTGAGCTGAAAGTGGCGATACATGTCAGCTGGTTGGTGAGAGACAGATGTTGAGAAACATGTGCTCATGATGGTAAGGTAGTCTACTCACGCTAAAGAACAAAGAAGGACTGAGTCCCATGTGTAGTCGTTTGTATCTCGTGACCGCCAACGATAGTACGCGGCTACAACAGAGCATACGCAAGCGCTATAGACCAAGATTTATTAGTCAAAAGGTGGCGCAAAGCAGGACGAGGCACGGAATTTACTTACAGCAGGCCGGTCAAGAAAATGCCCATAACTCCGAGTTTACGCTTCTTCTGGAGGCGAAGAGCAAGCACGGAGCTGATGGGTATTGCAAGAACGTATAGGTCCGTGACAGCACCGAATATCCCCTGTGCGGCGGAAACGTCGATACTCCGCCTCCCGCAGCGGTTGTTGCTTGCTCTTTCCTCCCATTTCATCGGATCGAGACCGGGAAGCTCTTGGTCCACTGGAACACATTGGACCAGAAGGAATATGAGACTTACGACGTAGAAAATGACAATGAGAATAATACCCGCCCACGCCATTATTCTTGCGGTCTTGTTGGGTTTGAACATCCGAAGGTAAAACGCAAGGAGCGTACATTTGGTGAACATTGAGCTGACAGCATACATGCACACCGCGACGAAAGAGTTCTGTACGAGTATGAGCCAAGACCATATGATCTAATATGCGCAAAGAAATTGTTTTGGTTGACGTACCACTACATATTTGTGGTCGATGGCTGTTAATGGGACGTTCCACTGATGAGGCCCAAGAGGATCGCCAAGAACTATTCACTATGATCAGTGGGCTAAGAAATTGGAGGGAACTGAGGAAAATCGTACTAGATAGTAAAAACGCGCTGGCAGTGGTGACACTAGCAGCCGACACGAGGCAGAGATCTTGAGAGAGTGTTAGATAACAAGTAAATGTGTACCCGGTTACAAACGAGGCTGCTCTTTGAGCTCTTGGAGTGCGACTTTTGACGTTACTTACAGTCGTCTATACCGAATAACCGCGTCACAAATACTCTAGTGTATGCTCGTAGCATCACAAACATGAGCATGACTGACAGTGTAACGCAGATGACAATTCTTCCTGCTGGAGCTCGTGTCGGTGGATTGTCGAAGTTTGGTAGCACACCTGCGGGAGGAGCCAGAGCGGGAAACAGGCTTGGATCGTAAGACGACAAATTCAACGTTGATGGGTCCATTTTGGTTGAAAAGAAACTTGAATGTAGTAGATGTTTGAGGAATAGATGATAAAGAAAATTGAGAGTAAAGGCTGCAGTGCGACTTCTCTCTCGCAAACTTGGCTTGATGTTACTGACTTCTGCACTCTCTGCAGATTTGCGACAGGTTCAGACCGAGATTCGATGTTGTATAAGCTCAAGTTCCAATGTTTCAGGCCAACGGGATGCATCCTTTGGGCAAGTGTATGTATGCCTAATGCAACGCACGCCAGAGTATGTGGCCCCCAGTCCTCAACGGCTTGGCCTTCCCTATCGCAAACACTCAGCCTTTCTTCTTCCGACACTAGTCTCGGAGATGATCCAATCGCTTACAACTACCTCGATATTACACGAGGTCGGGCGCCATGTGGGCGTCGGCAGGTCGTGCGGCAGTGCAAGTGGGCCGGACGCGCCGCGGCAAATCAGCTGAATCAAGACGGGCGCAGAATACCGCTGGAAGACTGCTTGTTGAGACACAAGGGTGAGGGCACTAGTGAGTGCACAATGACAACATGTGTGCTGACGGGTTCTAGTTTTCTTACTCCAGTACTTCAATGGCGGCTCACATCAGCATGGAATGGTAGGGTCAGCATACTAAACTTGCCACCAATCATTTCTTACAATCAATGATCAGGTTAATGCTTTCCGTATGACAAGCCAAATTCAACATCGGATTGGACAAGATCTTTGTCCAATGATAACCAAAGCATCCAACAACTGCCCTCGTGCTCACCGAGTAATCATCGTGCTTACACACACGGCTGAATTTCAGCTTGATGCCATCGCTGACAGTGCAACTTGAGGAATATTCCAAAGCACCAAACATCAATCCAGTGAACAGGGCAACCAGCCAATATCGTCGTGTCAGCTATCCTTCCTGTCGAGGCAACCGCCGGTTCGATAAACCGTCTTGTTCATGTCACGTTTTGACGGAGCTCAGTCTCTCGGGGCTGCGGGAAGCTTGTTCGCTTGATAAAACAGACCATACAATGATACGATGCTCCACTAACTACTCAGGAATGCCGAGGAAACCAGAGACTCACGGCAATCAGGAGAAGATTTTCGCTGGAGGCCTATGGTATGGCGATGAGACCGTATGCAATATACATGCCTTTTCCAATCTTATGTATTATTAAATTTACATACGTCATAGCTTGATTCCGTTAATACTGCTAGAAATGATAAGTGGGAGTCAGTTACTCTTACAGCGATGTTGGGGTAGAATACGACTGAGTAGTGAATGACGGCTTGACCTTTTAGTGCAGGTTGAAGCTGGCGTCATCACCAGCAGATCCCGCCTCAAGTTTCTGTCAGCTGTTCTTTGACGCTATGAGCTTTACATGCCGGACAACCCCTTCGAAGGATCCAGATTGTGTTTTGTACGCACCGCCTTGACAGAAACAGAGAATCATATGGGCACTTAAATGGGCCTTGAGCGCTCTCCAGGATTCGCCAGCCATGTGTGGAATGAGTGTCGTCGTCGCCCTTCGCGGCACATCTCTCGATGGCTCACGAAGCATTGCGACCCAGCTTAATGAGAGCTTGGAGAGAATCTCTCATCGGGGGCCGGACTCCAGAGGCACATGGGTTAATGATGACCAAAGTGTTAGTACTAAGACCCTCGGTAGGCACCAAAAGTTTGGACAAAGACTAATCACGTCGCAGCGATGGGTCACTGTCGCCTAGCCATCAATGATCTCAGCCCAGATGGACATCAGCCGCTTCATAGTTCCAATGGCCAAATCCATGCGGTTGTAAACGGCGAAATTTACGACCACGATCGTCTTCGTGTAGAGCTGAACCATCAGCATGGCTATGTCTTTAGGGAGGCATGCGATTCCGAACTGGTCGTTGCGCTTTACGAAACCTTCGGGATGTCCTTCCTTTCGAAGCTCCGTGGTGAATTCGCGTTTTGTATCTACGACTCCAGCAAGCAGTATTTTGTTGCTGTTCGGGATCGATACGGCATCAAGCCTCTATTTTGGACCGTGGTAGGCAGCAGGCTCTTGATATCTGTAGAGGCGAAAGGGCTCCTGCCACTGGGATGGAAACCTGAATGGGATGTAAAGAGTATCCTCGAGGCTGGGTGGAACCACGATCAACGGACACTGTTCAAAAACGTTCAAAAGGTCAGGCCAGAGCATTACATGGCCTTGCATTTGCCATTCGGGTATCCCTGCCCCGGCAGTACTGGGACCTGAGCTACAGAGAAAAACGCAAGGTGGATACACGTGGGGAAGACGAGATGATATCAGGTGTTCGAAATAGGCTTCTTGAGTCAATTCGACTTCGCCTGCGAGCTGATGTACCAGTCGGCATCTACCTGTCTGGTGGGATCGATTCTTCGGCCATCGCCGGGATCGGCCATCGCCGGGATAGTCCATCACCTGGTCCAAGAGCAGGGCGTGAAACACGGCATACAAGGGCCAACCGAGAGGCTCTCTTGCTACAGCATAGCTTTCGATAAAGAAAGCGGGCTCGATGAGTCAGCCATTGCAGGTCGAACTGCGGAGTGGCTCGGCGTCAAGCACGTTAAGAAACATATGGACGAACAAGGACTGGCCCAGAGATTTGAGGATGCGACCTATCATTGCGAGCATCACAACCACGATCTCAACTTTGTTGGAAAATACGCTCTGTCCGAAGTACCACATGAGGATAACTGCAAGGTCGTTCTCACAGGTGAAGGGGCAGATGAACAATTTGCAGGCTATCCGTTTTACATCCCTGACTTCCTCCGGGAACCTGATCTGGCCTGGCCATGCGAGGAGCCAATCCCGGGAAAACAACGCGAAGAGCTCTGTACTGAATTCGAAACCCAAATCGCGGGCTCGTATTTATCGATAGGCGCGGATGCGTCAAACCGCGGCCCTTCTATTGCCCGCCAGCAACTGAACAACATTACTACCCCGGCATCGATGGCAGCCTTTCAACTACAGCCAAGATTCTTTGCTCACTGGACTAGTGGTAATAGTTCTGCCACTCGATTCGACACCATTGCTAACAATGTCGACGGCCGTGTACTCGACCTCATTCAGAACAGCTGGCACCCGCTTCATTCAGCACTGTACGTCTGGACCAAAGGACACTTAGTAAACAACTTCCTTTCATGCCTAGGTGATCAGACAGAGATGGCACATAGCATCGAGGCAAGACCTCCTTTCCTCGACCACGAGTTAGCCGAGTACGTGAACAGCCTCCCACCTAGTGTCAAGCTTCGCTGAGACCCTGTTTCCAAGAAGATCACGGAGAAGTGTATTCTGCGAGAAGCTATCAAACCTTTTGTCACAGACGAGATTTATACTAAAAGCAAGCATCCTTACACGGCACCCGCAACTTGGCCGGCTGGCGGACCGTTGCACCAACTATTGGAGCGCTTGGTAACAAGATCAAATGTAGAGCAGCTAGGTTTTTTGGACTGGGAAAATGTAAAAGGACTCGTCGGCACGGCTTTCTTCAAAAAGGATGTGGCATCTTTCCGACAAGCGTTGATTATCGCAGAGTGGATCGTTATCTCCCAAAGATTTGGCGTTGAGAGGGAAACCTACCATTGATCTCGACACTGAAGCATATTTGGGTGCTTCAAAAAGGCTGAGAGTGACGTATAATAGTGCTTCTCTCATGATACCTGTGGAATTCGAAATGTTTTGAGAGGACACCATCAATGCCTTTTCACCAAGCGCTTTGCAACTTGCGTACATGTTCTATGGTATTACTGTCGAGCCCGCCAAACACCAGCACTCTTATCTGGCTGCCCCAGCTATCTCTTTGACCTTGACGCTGCCCAGCTCATCGTCGAAGTATGTCGAGTTTTCCTCACTACTTATCCTGGAAAAGCCATGTGGGAGCTTTCCATGATAATTTCCCGAATCCAACAGCTTCGACGCAGGGTGCCTGCTCTGTAGCTCGATGTCGCCTAGCGACTTGGATGCTATGCGTCTAGATCTCGTATCAAGAGACTCAGCACCGATTCCTTGACCAGGACCGAGCATCTGTTGCCTCCAACAAGTGTAAAAGGTCTTTAACGATGGCATATTGGCGGCGATGATGGCGACTTGTAACTCGCAGTTCAGCATGACCAGCAGCTTCCCCAGCGTGAATGTAAAGTCTGGTGAAGTCGCGGCTTCGACCAAGACAATACCTCGGAGTCCGCAGACCAACACTGCCGACCCTCCAGTTGTCACAACAGCGAGAACCGTCATGCGGCGTTTTGATGACATCTGCAAAGAGAAAACGATCGGCAGAGGCAGAATAAGTATGAAAACATCAGTTGCCAGGGTAAGAGCGTATGTGGCAAACAAAATAACGCCGAGGTCGATTCTAGTCGCATTTGGGTAGTTTTCAGGCTCATAGACGGCTGCCAAGGGTACGGCTTGCAGTCCGACTATCAATACGATCACAACGGTGCTGACGATGTGGAACCCTAGAATGGCCCAGAGCCAACGCCGGAAGCCGGTGCGATCGGTCAGGCGGTAGTAGAAGAGAAGAAAACACATCTTGATGCTGAATTGCAACAATGTGTACCAGAATTGGTTGACGAGGTTCCACTGCCAAGGTTAGCGAGATACCCGGTAGTCGTTGGTCGCCGCACGTACCTTGCGAAGATTTGGCAACCACTCAGGATGACTTGCTGTAACCTCGTTCATGTGTCTGTGATCAGATTGTGATTTAGTTTTGAGGTGTATCAAGTTGCATTTCGTGGTTCGGGGGAATTTCAACTTACAAACCGGCTCCATGGTGAAATAAATAGTAAGATAATACTTGCTGGACAGTATTAAAGAACTGTTCGCGTATTATTATCAACTGCTGCCGGCAACTTGCAAGGTTCACACTCAGAGGAACTCACCATCATTGCGGCCATCAGACAATCGTCCCACCAGAAAGATCTCATTGTGAAGCCGCGGACGTAAATACGCATCAATATTGTGATGGTACTGATGCCGTACAATATGCTAATAAGAACGTACGAGAGAACCTGTAGATCCTCCATTATGGAACTGGTCTGAAAGACACCCGGATCAGTTCAATCTACGACAGTACACCAACGGAGGGATACGTAAGACCCCAAATCTGCGACGTGGCTACGGGCGATAGTTATGGATATCAATATCAATTCCATGTGCAATAAGGTTTTCGCTAGTGCATCAGTACCTATGATTTGACCAAGGTTGATCCCGAGTTCGTGCCCGGGTCACTTTTCCGGATGCTCGAGGGCAAGCACATACCTAAGTGGCCACCGAAGTATTGGTGTGAGCATAAGGATTGGCTCAAGGTCGATGCGCGGCCGGTTACACATGATGCCTGTCACAAACCTGGGCCTGCTCAGGGGCCGAGAAGTGGGCGGCAGACCTCCCGTTCTTTCTTAGCGTCGAAACTCTGTCTACTATAGCCTGACGTTGGTAACTCGATCTGGAGTCAGGGATTTCGAACATCAGACGGTGTGAAGCTTTAAGTTCTGGACGATCCTTGCGCAGAGCGAACGGGGTCGTCTGTTGGCGTCGTGCTCGTTTAAACCCTGATTCGGTGAGTTTTGCGATCTGCGGGGAAGATAGGGCTGGAATAATTAGGTACAATGTTGTGCACCATGTCACTTATCAAATGCGGGTGAACAGCCATCCATGCTAGAGACGGAGAGGGAACATGACGAGGCAGCGGCCCAAATCTCAGATTCTTACCTGTTCATCACGGCTAAACGTTGTATTCTACCTCTCCCGGCAATGGTTTCATGCCATGTAACCATCTGATGTCTCGAGTCAAGATAACATCGCGAAGGCGAAAAATAAGACGTCCTTCTGGACCCATTCCCGAGTCTCGGTACTGGAGGTAGGTATGCGACCTGACTGACTTCTAAGAAACACTCTACTTGGCAGGCAGTGTTGGGGGTCCGTTCTCCTGATGTCACTGGCCTGCCCGATTTCCGCTCCTTTACCAGAGAGACTGCCCAGCCTCAGAGACAGTCCGTATAAAGGCTAGCGTTCATCCCGCATGAATACACGATACAAAGACTCGGTTCCGACAGAATGTGCTACTGTGATGTAAATGCTGGATCTGTGTTGCCGAGATCTTGCATGCATGTGTCCCAGCCCGGCTACTTCATTTTCCAGGATGAGTGGGCCAAGGCTACCCCGGCGCGCCCCCACATGACCCGAGAACTCTATTCCTTTTCGTCCGGGGCTGCAGAAACAACAAACGGTTTCGGGATCCGACTCGTGCGGACTGGACTGAGATACTAGCCTTTGATCTCCCAGGAAGTTGTATGAGAGTCCGAGCCTCTTCTTGACAATGCGGTCGCTCTGTTGCGAATTACCATCAGCGCTTTTAAGAGATGGTACTCAGGTCTTTGCCCTGAGGACAGGCACAAGGTTGATAACATGTCCTAACAACGGAGTTCGAAGCACACAGCCACTAATGGCCCCGGCCTTCATGGTCGATTTCAATTGTTCGATATTGTCAATTTCGAGCAGTATTTGGTTGACCGCCGGAATCTCACGCCCTCACATGAGGGCTCAATACCCTGAGAAGAACTGCCAGAGAGTTTCTGGGCAACTGGCGAGTCTCTATGACCCGATGTGCCGGGGCCATTGATTGGGCAGTGCTGATAGATCAGAAACAAGATGCCGCGTACTTAGGGACCTAATACATAGTTGAGCAGGGCATTTCCTGCGTACCGAGAACCATCGGAAGCGTCAGAGATATATCATCACGAAAGGTCTCTTGGGCTTGTCATTGGAAGATAGCTTGAGGAACAAGATCGTCTCATTTCAAAAGCCTACAAAATGTAACACTGCAACTTAGCCTTGGCCTTGTTGAGGATTCTAGGAACATGGCCTGCACGGCAAGGAATCGATGACCATTCAATTGGATGGATTAGATACGCCATCCTTGCTGTTGACATATGAACGCCGGTGGATTTGCGCAGACGGAATAGCATTCAACAACTTTGAGGACCTTATGCCGGAAGGCTCATTTGCCACCCCCTCGTAGTCTTGTCGACATGCAAAGTGCATAATTGCAGACTAGATCAAAGGTTGAATGTGTGGGCACCGATGTTTATGGTTTGCTACTACGTGTTAATCACCTGCTACGGGTCCCAAAGTGATTTGTTCTGTAGCATTCCAAAACACGACGAACGCGGACACGTGAAAGGAAAAGAACAGGCGCTTACGACGGTGAAAACCTTGTTGTCGGTCGTCTTGAGACCAGTCGAAGTTGCCTCATTCAGGGCCAAGGTCTTAGCAAAAGTGGTGTCCGCGGCATTGAGCGTGATGGTGGTATCGGTATATTCTAAAAATCAAAGTCAGCTTATGACACACTCGAGTCAAGTCAGCCAAAGACTCACTATGCGCCGCGACTGCGCTGTCGCATGCGTGTGCCTGACACTCGACGGCTGTTCCCCAGCCCTGCGCCTGGCCGGAAGAGGTTGACAAGTTCGACACTTGCTTGCCGTTGACGGAGACGATCTGGTCATACTTTCCGGTGCTATCATTATACACGTCTAAACAAGTCAAAATTCAGTGAGAGTTCGAAAAGTCTGCTAGCGGTGCCGGGCCTCTTCGTACAGCTCATGGTGATCTGGTCACCAGCATTTGCCGGAACCTGCTTTCCATAAAGCTGAGTTCCGTCTTGCAAAGTGCTTGCCCACACGCACCATTGACCCGCGGCGGCTCCGCAGTTAGCTTTAGGATCAGAGAAGGAGACCGCGAGGGCCTGGATCAGGTCATTGCCACTGGTTCCCATTCCCGGCCAAAGGGCGAGACGGTCAGTCGCGGGACTGGGGACTTTGGGCAAGACCAGGGTCGTCTTCGCCGAGCGAATCCATGAAGCTGTAGGCCCAAGGGAAAAGTACGGCCCGAACCCAATTGTGTTATCGTCCGCCGCCATCACGCCGCCAAAGGTGGCGAGGAAAGCAAGAGGTGCAAACTTCATGATGAACGAGGCCAAAAGGGAACCCAAGTCCCTGCTTGTAAGACTAATATGGGCTAGTGACAGTGAATTGTTGCGAGGAGGGTGGCTCTACTGAGAATGATGCCAAATAGCGATGCCGTGGGCGTCTCCTTTATTCTTCTGGTTGTCAGAGAGTCTGTTACATCCTCTTATAATGTAAGCAACCAGTACATTGGCTCACTATTATGGCAAGTTCCATCGCAAGAGAGCGCACCATCAACTTGACAAAGGCGGCCTTCGAATTGGTGGAATTGCTCTTGGCGCGTTCCGTTGAAGCGTGTAGTCATCTAATTTCTCCGGCTTTTTTTGGAGACTACGGCCATGAGAAAATGATTCCACCGTAGTATTACCAACCCCACTCAGAGACACCCCTTAATTCGTGTTGATAGGACTTCCCCATTCTGCTATTGAGCCCCTTAGGATTGCGACTCTGTGATTCGGTACTGCAACAGTCTGAATCATGCGCTTGTTCGATTTTGGTTCCTTTAGACCACGGAACGCGTTCAAGCATCAATTTACGTCTTCGTCCGGCACTTGTGGCTGCGAATGTAACCATCCATGGATGCCATGTCGACCAGGTCGTGCGGCCTTAGCTGATAGGCCGAACCGAAGAGGCGATTGTAGCGCGCCGAAGTCTCTTTGCTCTGGGGGGGCACCTGGGTCCAGGGGCATTTCCGGGGATAGTGAATTGCGGAATCTTGATTTCAATAGCAGTAGGGAATGATATGCCTGAGGAGCAATGAATTTTGGTAAAGATTTTGGAACAAACAAGAGGCCAGTATCGTGTTCGCAGACAGCGTTCCGAAACCATAGGCTGTCTCAGTGAATGTAGAATTTAAGGTCATCAAGCAGCGGGCGACATCACAAAAATCGCTACGGTCAATTTCCCCTCGCGTAGGCACCACAAACAGATGGGCTTACAGTTATTGTTTCATCTCAAAGGTCTTTTCCAAGGTATCAGGAATACAATCATGTATGCATTTGCTTCCCCTTGTTTGTGTTCCATACAATCCAGGCCAGGGATGCACGTAGCGTGCCTGCAAACGGCACGCGTGCCCGCGCCTCGAAGCTCAGGCTCTTTGTCTGCCATGGACCAGAGTCACTGCGCCTAATTTGATTTTTGAGCCCGCCATCCACTCTTGCAGTGCATTTCCACATTAGCAAGACAGCAGCTACCGGGAAATCGATATGGCGACGAGACCTCGCAACAGGCGGCGCCCGATCCCGCCCAGGGACAGCCGTCTCGAAGAGCTAGAGGAAGCAAAGCAGGTGACAACTGACTACCTTGGCGAGCTTCGAAGAGGATTTATCGACGGCTGGGATGTTAACCGAAGGGCAAACATCATCCACAATATCGTACTTCCGAAGCATGGGAGATGGCGCGGAATGCAAGATCCTTACACAGCAAACTCGAGACCGCCCACGGTCTTCAGGGACAGATTCATCTTCGCAGAAGGCATCCCGTCAACTCCAGAGCGCCTATCACCCAGAGCCCAACAGAAGCTCCAGGGTGCATATGCAGCCGCATTCCGACTGGATCAGAAATTTGCTCCAGCCCACATCACCTTCCGGAAAATCCTAGGTTACGGCGGCTGTGGCGTTGCCGCGCTGTTCGGCTTACATGATAGCACAGGGAGGGAGAACAAGATTGTCGTGAAGGCGGATTTACGGTCGCGTACTGGGGATTTAATCAAGACGGAGAAGAAGAACATGACATTGATGTCCGGGGCGAAACACGTGATCCAGCGCACACTGCTGACGCAATTCCCGTGGCCCAAGGATGTTCCAGAGCGTTACGACTATGTTGCGGCTTTAGGACGGATCATCATCAAACTTCCCATATTTCTCGTCCTTGGTAAGCATCACTCTTCTGCTTTTACGGATCCCCGTCTTTTATTTTTTGGAATGTTCCAGAAGGAATCACTTTAGGATCCGTAGCCAGGCTAACGTAATATGTAGTGGCCTCCCTCTTCTTGCTCACCTCGGCCCGGGCCACTCTCTTCCTCGTCGAACGCGTGATGGATTGGATAGAGCGTGACCAATTGGCGGAAGAGGACGCCGGCTCCGACCTAGCCGAGCCCATTGCTAGCCTGTGGTCTTGGGGGTGGAGTAATCTATGGCCTGACTGGCCTGCTGCATCTCCCGGGGTTCTAGGCATTGATGATGCCATCCGCCAGAACAGAAAGGACCTTGATGACCGGCAGGACATCATCTCCATGGAATTCCTCAAGTGTGGCGACTTGAGCAAGTGGATCAGCAAATTGGCACGACAGAACGTCGACGATCCAGAGTCTATATTCACCGAAGAGGTGGCGTGGACAATCTTTGAATGCTTGTGGAGGGGTTGCATCGCTTTGGCATATCCTGCAGGGTTTTACCAGGGGAAAGATCCGTCAACCACTCAAATACCCCAGATTACTGAGTCGAGTGAGAGGTCTGCAGGGAGCGACG
This sequence comes from Diaporthe sp. PMI_573, assembly GCA_021399435.1. Classification (NCBI taxonomy): domain Eukaryota; kingdom Fungi; phylum Ascomycota; class Sordariomycetes; order Diaporthales; family Diaporthaceae; genus Diaporthe; species Diaporthe sp. PMI_573. The sequence continues at coordinate 325,102 of JAJTUP010000004.1, forward strand.
GTGATCCTATGGTTCATTTTGATTTGGACCCTCAAAATGGTGTGGTCTCCTTCTTATGTTGTTCCTCCATTCGTTGGGTTACACCTCTCTGACGTCTCCCGTCTTTTAGTTTTCGTTGGAGATTTTGCTCCAGACCATGCTTTGTGGCCATTGACCAAGGTACGTGATGTTATCCTACTACTAAACCCTTGCTGTGCGATAAATAGTGGATACGGAGTCTAAGAATGCCGCAGATAGGTGATTTGGGTTTGAGTCTTCAACCCAAGTCTCAAGTCTTCGAGGACGATATTGATGAAGAGTAAGCCCGAAGACTTTGGTCACTCAAAAAGGGATTCGCTGACCCGACCTGCGATTGACAGATCGACACGCTGGAGACACAGGACTAGGGGAAAACGCAACTCTTTTCTGCCAGTGAGTCATCATCTCATTTCCCGGGCCCTGGATCTTCATCTACAAATTTTCCCCAGCACAGATAAACTGAGAATTCTATGAAATAATAAAGGAGCAAACTACCGAGCAATGGGACTATATCCAAGACCTCAATGCTCTCCGAAATCATGAGGTCGCTGGGAACTACGGCGTGCACTCAAACATCTACCATATCGGCTTGACCATGTTTGAGATTTTGACTTTGAACCTTCCCGATGAGCCTTCCTTTGCAAGGCCTTACGAGTTCAGCATCGATCGCCAATCTCTGAGCGGATGGACGTACGGGCACAATCTATTGGAAGAGAACAACCCTGAGCTCGCCCGCCAATACTCCGCGGAACTGAGGCACACGGTCGCGTGGTGCATGGAACACAAGCCAATGGAAAGGCCTTCATTGAACCGCCTGGGTCAAATTATTGAACGAAATACTGCAGGCAACTCCCCGGACAACTCCCCGAATCAGCCGGCTGACGCCCAGAGAAAGTTGGTGGACAATCTTCTGGGAACCCCACTGCCGCCGAGGGCTAGGTGATATGTCTTAGTGAAGGACTTTTCAGGCCAGGCTTATCGTCATTGAGACACAAGATGAAACTCTAATAGACTCAGGGCGGCAGCAGAGCTTTGACTATTCAACGAGTGCATCTAAGCGTATGTAATGACATCCAAATATTTCCTCCGTCCTAAAGTCTCGCTAATTTAGCAGCAGCTTTTTCTCTTCTCTCCCATGCCTCCGAATTCGCCTTCTCCCACATTATGATTCTGCGTTGATGCCCTTCGATGAATATCCGGACCCAGTCTGGGTCAAATCGTGGGAGTCTCCGCCCAGGTCGGCCTTGGCTGGGCTCCCCGGCGAGAGCACGTACAGTCTCGAAATATTCCTCAAAACTCGGCCACAGAGCAGTGAAAGCAACCCCATCACCTTTTTGATTTATCCGTTCAGCCTCCCATGTCTTCTGCTCTCCAACGGGGGGCAGCTTTGCCCGTCCAGCGAGGACTCTCGCTGCGAGCACTGACTGCCATTCGTAGACCTTGAAGGTCAGACCGGCTGCCACGGCACCGATGAGAACAAGTGTTGGGTCTGGCTGATGGAAGATGTGAAGATACAGGTCTGGCACGCGGTTGTTGCGAATGGGGATGTTGGGGAGGAACGGCAGCGACCATGAGTACCCAGTTGCGAGGACGACGTGGTCGACCTTCTCGACAAGTGTCCCGTCCTCGAAGAAAACCGACCTTGTGTGTGGGTCTATGCGTGAAATAGAAGGCACCTTGGTGATTTCTGGGTGATCAAAAGCAGCGTCGCCGAAATACAGGTTTGACTTGTGGCCTTTTATGGCAGCAAAGACAGGCGACTGCGCAACTCCGAGGACATCCACCGCAGCGTCGGCACCTGATACAGATGCACCGACTACAATAACCCTCTATTCAATTTAGCGCGCGATGGTGAAGCAGAGATTTGGGTAGACTTCTTACCTTGCCTCTGTACTTCTCTCGACCCCTATAGGCTTTGCTGTGCTCTACAGCTCCAGGGTGGAGGTCCGCAAATTCCTTCAGGCCTCGTATAGAAGGAATGTATGGCACGGAGAAATGCCCATTTGCTACTACAACAGCATCAAATCGCTCTTCCCACCAATAGTCGAGCTTCTTCCCACTCCTTCGGAGCACAAGCCTCCATTCCTCGCCATCCTTCTCCGCAAGCTCCACCGTAGTGTTGTACTCCACAAAGTCTTGGTAGCCTCTTCTATTGACCAGATCCTCTATATACTGGCGGATCACCTGGTGTGAGCGGAAAGGCGTGTCGTTGCCGTGGACAGAGATGGAGTGGTCAGATCGCTGCGCGGGAATCGGCTCCTGTGAGAACTCCATGACAGCTGCGTCGATGTTTGTCTCCAGGAGCGGATACACGGGCGTGTCATCGTATCTGGGGATATTCTGTGGTCTGACTTGCGCCGGCAAGGCTCCCGGTATGGCCAAGGGTGCGTCTGCGGTTCGCCTGGCGAGGTTCTCGAAATCGGAGAGCGGCGCCGGCGGCGTCTTGTCGAACAGCCTGAGCCGGATCAGCACGCGTCGCTTTTTCTGAAATCTGAGAACCGTAGACTTACCAGCAGCCGCCGGGTCGCTCCCTCCTCTCAAAGACGCGAATAATGTCAAAAGCTTGCTCCTGAGCAAAGGCATCTATGGATATGGCCCCAGCTGGGCCAGCACCGATGATGGCTATTCTCTTGACTTTGGACATTGATGTTCCATGCAGGCTTCCACCTGCCGTAAATTTTTCCAAAGAGGTAGCTGCAGAAGAGAAACAAGACATTTTGCTGCAGTCAGACCTGCAGCGGCGTTTGGTGATATCACTGCCCCACCGTGGCATACACCGAACGCTCGGCACGATGGCACCATCGGCGCTTATTCAAAGCCCGCCGCGGTAGGACAATACTGTTCCTTACACCCGAGATGCTGTATGATAATTCGCGCGCTCGATATTAGCGTGAATCTTTATATCGATATCTCAAACAAGATGTTATTGGCGGTCGCCAAGCATCACGCAACACTTGACAAGCATAGCGTCTTCTTCCTCCACCACGGGACAAGCTCTCCCTCACGGCTCTCGAATTGATTGTCACACCGGACATTGAACATGCAGAAAACTTGCAATCTTGAGCAGTCGAAACGTGGTGAGTGACAGATGCTTTCTGGAATCTCCCGTCATGAGTCGATACCATAAATCTGAACTCATTCGATTCAAAAACAAACATATGTATTGTTGTTCTTGTCACACGAGTATTTTGTCGTCCTTCATATAATACTAAAGTAGTACTTATGTGCCATGGAGAAAACCATAGACGACCATGAGCCCGAGAGCTCTCCCGAAAGGTCAGACAGCCACTCTTGGACTGCGAAGGAAGAACATGCGGCGCGACGAAAGTAAGGACGATCTCATAAATGACACGACGAGTAAAGCTAATAACCATAACGGTCCAGAGTTGACACTACTGTCCTGCCGTTGCTATTTCTCGGCTTGCTCGTCTTTCAACTCGACAGGATGAATTTAGCCAGCGCCCTCACAGCTGGCTTTGCCACAGACATCGGAGTAAATCAAGCCACGATCAATCTTGGAAACCAGCTTATGTTCCTCTTTATCGTGGTATTCGAGATTCCATGCAACATGCTGCTCCAGAGGGTATTTTACACACGCGTCCCCGATGCATTTGCAGAGCTTCCAAATTAATAACCAAGCACAGATTGGGCCGCGCAAGTGGATATCCGGACAAGTAATCGCCTTTGGCCTTGTCGCCACGTTACAGGTCCTCGTGCGCAACCGAACCGGCTTCCTCATCGTCAGAAGCTTCCTGGGGCTTGCCGAGTCCGCCTACATCCCAGGAGCCGTGTACACGCTGTCTACATGGTATCGACAGAAGGAACTAGCCAAGCGGGTCGCCATTTTCTTCTTTGGAATGTTCTCCGGAAACGCATTATCACCCATTCTTGCCTCTGGAATCATCCAGCTGGATGGGCGACAGGGGCTTTCCGGGTGGCAATGGATTTTCCTGAGTATTTGCCGTCTCCATTTGTGCCGGAAGAGAACCATCACTGATATCCCACAGTCGAAGGCGTATTCACAATCTCGGTGGGCCTGTCACTGCTCTTCATCCTGCCCGGCTCGCCCGACTCGCCCACACCACTCCTATCCCGAGGCATGATCCGCATCTCACCGGGAGACCAGCACATCCTGCAGCAGCGGCTGCTCACCGACGGCGACCACGAAGAGACAGGCACGCAAGGCCTCCACATCCCGTGGGCGCTCGTACGCAAGACCCTCCTGCACTACAAGCGCTGGCCGCACTACCTCTCGACCTCGGTGGTCTTCTCCACCTGGTCCCCGCTGACGACCTACACGCCGTCCATCTACCTGTCCCTCGGCTTCAGCCGCGTGGCCGCCAACGCGCTCGCGACGGTCGGCGCGGCCGCGACACTGCCGGTGGTGTTCCTCTTCGCCTGGCTGAGCGACCGCACAGGGGCCCGCGGCGCCTCCGTCATCGCCGCGCAGGCCTGCTACCTAGTAGCCCTGATCGCGGCGCGCTCGGTGCAGGACGCCGGCGTCGGGGTGTGGCAGCGCTGGGCGCTGTGGACCGTCGTCAACGCCTTCGCCGTGGGCTACCACCCCGTTCACAACACGTGGGTGCAGCTCAACTGCGAGGGTCCGCGCGAGCGCAGCATCGCTATTGCCATGTGGGTCATGTTTGCTATTGGCGGGCTGATGTACGGCTCGCAGTATTTTCAGGGCGATGACCGCCCATTCTACCGCAACGGCCTACGTACCATGATCATCCTCGTGTCGTGCGGGATTGTGCTTGCCCTAGTGCAGGAGTTTGTGTACTGGCTGCATAACAGGAAGGTCAAGAATGGCACAGCCACGATTATAGGCGGAGAAGACAAGCCGAGGGTTTATGTCTTGTAGGTGGAGGCTTGGGTTCCGCTGTACCATGCCATGGCTAGATGTTTAAATACAAAGGCTTTCTCCTATGAACACGAACACCACCTACATAATCACAGTAACATAGCCACATTCAAAAAAAAAAATGAAAACATCATTGTGGAGCCTCTGTGGCTTAGTTGTCTCTTGTGTGCTTATTCTACAAGAAGTTGTTCCACAGAAGATTTACCCATTAGAGGTCTTCCCAGGAGACACCATTTCATAGGAGGTTGTCCCATAGGAGATTATCCTACAGGAGGTTTGGTAGTGAGCACTCTAGCTACTGTGGCCGCATAGTGGACACCCGAGTAAATGGTGTATACAAACAGATCTCGTAGATGTTTTGGGCGAAAGGTAGCTAACATACCATTATTCTCAAGTGCTAGATTGAGAGCATTTCTTCAATATTCCAGCAGTAGGTGATCATACCCAGCACATTGATTGTGAGACTTCCTAGGTAGGTTCAAAGTCGGATTGATAATGGCCAGGCAGGCAAACTAGCTTTTAACGCCCGAGATCGTGTCCATGGAATTTGTAACTCGTCATCCTAGGGATTGGCATCAACATCACAGGCCCAGGGTAAACATGTTGAAGTTTGGAACGGATAGCTCATTCAACCAAGTGACATTCACAATCGTCTTTTGTGGTCTTCAATGTTCCTCCCCAGAAACACTTGATCTAGCTAAACGCCTTCTTGAAATGAAACCCAACATGGTTTGAGAGAAGCCCCCAAGTTCCAGACTTGAGACTTGAAGAAAATCGAGCAAAGATGCATCAGTCGATATGTTCCACACCACATCGGACCAACGCCCACCCCGCAGCCCCTGTCCATGCAACACCAACCATGGAAGAAAAGAAAGATGCTGGTGATGATGATGATGATGGCGCCTATGGGAGGGATCTAAGCAATAGACATTAACGTTCCCTTTGATGATATAGCGCTATTTTTAAGATGGTCGTCATCTGTTCAGTCCTCGTAGAAATGCTCATCTATTGAATTCATTTGCCGGCAGCCACAAACCTCGTCTATTGCTGCAATTGCTCCTTCTGGTATGGTTTCTCGGCAATGATCCGGTAGCTGGTGGTAATAAGCCTCATCTCATCCATTTTGACAAACGCCTCCCCGTCGAGGCAGAAGCGATTGATGAGCGTCTTGAAGTGCGGCGGAAGGGCGTGCAGCTTGACCATAACAAGGATCAGTCGGCGCATTGTGCGGAAGTATAGGTCCACCTTGCCGATGAGCGGGCTCTGCAGGCCGTCCGTGGCGACGCTGGCATTGTCTGAGACCGTGACGACGAGGCCGGCGTCGGTGAATGCCTTCTCCATGGATACCGGGGTTGGCGTTCCCACGGCACCGATGAGAGGCTTCACACGACGCATGAGTTGGGTGTGCTCAGGGTTCTTCTCCTCATAGGCAGGGTACTTGACCCAGTCCAGGGAGGAAAAGCGGCCACCGGGTTTGAGGACACGAACGACCTCCTTGGCGAGTGCAGGGTGGTCCTTGGCGAGACTGAATGCCTGAATGTTATAGAAAGCATCGAACGTCTCGTCCTCGAACGGGAGCGGCAGGTCATTGAAGTCCTTGATGATGAATTCGTTGTCAAAGCCCAACTCGTCGTTGAAGGCCTGAGCCTGAGCAATTGAGTTTGGCTCTATGTTGAGGCCTGTCACGCGAGCACCAGAGTACTTGGTGATGTGGGCGGCAACGCGACCTCGTCCGCAGCCCAGGTCCAGTACTCTCATGCCGGGCTTCAGGCCGAGGTCCCGGGCGATGGACTCCTCGTACAGCAGCTGATTGTCCCTCACGGAGACCTTCATGTTCATGGCGGGCGGGATGTACATCTTCTCGACATCGCCAAGTGCGCAGAGATGATTGAGCACCCCGTAATATGACTTGAGGCAGTCACCAACCTTTTGTTGGTAGTTGGGGCCCAGGGTGTCGATTATCTCTGCCTCGTTTTCCCAATCCAGGTTGTAGATGATGTAAGAGGCCATGAAGTCGTCCACCTCCTTGGGGGTCAGTTTATACAGGTACTTGAATGACCTGACAAAGGTCTTGAAGCGACTTGTCGACACGGAGCGGTCAGGTTCGGCGACGTCAGCCTGTTCCTCAGGGACTTTGGCCAGCTTGCTGCTACTGCGCTTGGATGACAGGGATTGGCGCAACCTCTTGGACCTGGTCTTCTTGAGACCGCCGCCATTGTTGCCTTTGGTATCCAGTTGTGGGACCTGCTGGGCGTCTTTCTCATTCAGGGTCTCACTGGTGCGAGTACTGTCGGTCATGCTAGGGTTTGATATAGCCGTGGAGCTTGTGCTGCCCGACGGCGTAGATTGAGGCGAAATGTCCTTGGTGGGGACATTGCCAGAAGGGGCAGGGGAGGATAGTATGACGGCAGCAGCCATGTCGAGTGCGTCCCGATGGTGGGGCAAGGCGAGGAAGAGTCTGCTATGCCTGGACGGCTGTGTCGAGATGCGAGCTTGAGAGCAAGACCCCGAGGTACTCAGGTGCGGTGTGACGATGCTGTCTCACGAGACGGACCGGGCTTAGGCCTGGTTGAAAGTGAAGGACTCAGCCGGGCTTGGGCCGAGCGTGGTGTGGTATGGTGTGTTTTTGCGCAGACAGCCGATCAAGTAGACCGATGAGTGTAGATATCAAGACCTGGTGACGAGAGATGGCTTGATGGGCAGGCAGCAGGAGGACCAGTGTACTGTGTAGTAGTGAAAACGGCCAGCTCTGGAACAAAGAGGTTGGACCGGGAAGACGAGGGGGTTCTTCGGAGGACACAGCAAGGAGACCCAAAGGTCCAAGACACTGGGTCGGTCGAATGAGTCGAGTTGGCAGGAGTGGAGACGCGTCTTTAGAGGCAGCAGGAACAGGAGGGAGTGTCAAAGACTAGAGAGACGGAGTGTGTTTGTAAAGGGGATGTGTCTGTAAGGGCACGAGACACAAGATCTGGTGAACGGTGACTACTACTAGGTAGACAATAACTGAGTGACTGAACGACCGAGTGACTGACTAATTGGCGGAGTGCCTGCCAGTGAAGAGGGAGATATCGAGAAGGAGGAAGAGTGTGGCTCGATTGTTTAGATTATTGGAGGAGACAGGTGGTGCGGTGTGACAAGAAAGTCGGGCGTAGGCAGAGTGACTGGTGGGGATCCGCCCGAGATTATCTATGTGATTTGCCCGCGTGCTGGCGGGGTCCGATGCCGAACGTCGAGGGGCAACCCGCAGAATGTCGAGAGGGTAACCTTGAGGAGGGACAAGGAGAGAGAGTAGCAGCAGAAACAGGAATAGGGAAGTGGGCTGGACTGGAATGGGCACCGATGCGACGAGATGCAAGGGGAGGAGGGAAAGAAGGAGGGGACCTTGGAGGTACCTGGGCAGAGGTACAGACCAACCTGCGAGTACGTATTTATTCGGAGCAAGTGAGGCCCATGCGAACGCGTGGGCTGTCCTTCTGTCTGTGCTTCTGTCTAGCTGGGGAGGGAAAGTTCAAGGCAGGACAGGGCAAGGCAGGGCAAGGCAAGGCCAGACCCAGCCAGGTCATGTCCGATTCGGTCATAGGAAAGGGCGGAGCGGAGTCGGACGAGGCAAGGCAAGGTTTGTGGTCTGGAAGAAAGAGAGCGATGATGAAACAGGAAAAACCGGCGGCAGTGGGATGTGGGATGTGCATGTGCATGTACAGCATGTACAGCATGTACATGTGGATTGTATGTACACGTACATGGACATACAAGGCGAGCGAGCAAGCGGCCAAAAAAGGCTTGAAGAAAGAGGGAGGGTTGGCCATGGATGGGCGGGCGGATGGTTGGGATGATTTGCAGGGGCGGGAGACGGAGATTCTCAAGGTAGCGAGCGAGCGAGGAGACTGGCCGTCGCTGGTACCTTTCCACCACTCCAAATATCACTCTTGGGCACTCTTGGGCACTCTTGGGCTTTTCTTTTGACATGGTGGTTGCATGAAAGTATCAACGAGAGGATGATAGAGGCTTGAGACAAGGAGAGACATTGGGAACAAGAGCGTTGATACCAAGCACACTCAAGAAGCATCAACGGCCAACATGCAAACGAAACGGACCTCCAGAGTAATAAACGGCGGTTGTTGGTGTTGACGTTGATGTTGGGCCAGAGTGCTTTCCGTTTTCGAACTCCCTTCCCCTACAGATGGTACAGATCGTGCAGGGTCGACAGCCAGCCTTGGCCGTCATTGTGTCCGGGAGCTTCGGCGGATGGGTTTGATGGGGTCAGTCAATCAAATCCAACAGGTGAGGTCAGACGGCGGATGGGTCCCAGCAGAGAAGGCGTGACATGTAATGACTGATTGATAAGTCACAACGTGGATCTGCAGCGGGGCGTTGTTGCTGTGGCTGGTGCTTGAACTGGTCGATTGGATCGATTGATGGATGGATTGGATCGCGCCTGCTTGCGCCTACATTAGTGTGGTCTTCACACACACCCTTTCTGGCAGTCGCTGGGTGGACGGTCCCTTCCCCACCTTCCCGAGCTCACGGGCACCAAAAAAACAAACCAACTCATGCATGATTGACTAACTGACTGTCGCCCATCGCGGATTCATCATCTCGCAATTTCTTGTTATTTTGGCGGGGACTCGTGCCTCTCACACCCTCCCATCGCCTGATGACTCTCTGGCCACCGCCAGTGATCGTCACATATCATCTGGAATAAGCTTTCAACACCCACCCGGTCCACGGAGTAACTTATTGTTGTTTTGATGTGTCTGGTTGCACCAACGGAACTGCCAGACTAGACCAGCGACAGGCTGCAGTGTCACCGAAGCATCCGGACGTCGCTATAGCCCCTCCCTCTCGATAATAAGCATCGTCCCATCTGTCCTGTCCTCTCCTGTCTTATCCTAATCTGTCTTGCCTTGCAGTCATTTTCTTCCAACCTCTTGTCATCTGCTGGGCGCCGTCCGTCAGCACTACCCGATCCAACCAGTCAAGCTTTTAAGGCCGAGATTGCTGCTTGGTAATTCATCCGGACCCCTGCTACATACAGTACATGCCGTGCATGCCTCTGGATAGCTGGACCGCGAGACTTTGTTCATGTATGCCTCTCTGGCTCCGTCTCTCGCTCTCCACATCGACCCGTCTTATTGCCGACCCGCGACCCTTGTTTGCCTTTCGGGTCCGCCTCGAGGATCCACCCCCGAAACCAGGATCGACGTCGCCCCCGATATCTGCCGGGCCTGGCCTGTCCTGCCACGGCCTGCCAACAAGCCAATCTGCCGACCACTGATCGCTCACTGCGACTGTGACGCTCCTCTGAACCCTGCCCTTTCACCTGCCGCTGTCTACGCGGTCTACGCAGCCGAAACCATCTCAGTAGCATTCACTCACTCGAGCCTTCGAGCCAACAATCGTCTTTTTTTTTTTTCACTCTCCCCGCCGTGCTGATTGCCTGGCGATTTACTCCGGATCGGCGCTGACCCCAATGCACCTCGGCGCCTGAGCCCTCGGCTGTCACCAGCTGCTCTGCCTCTGCCAGGTTTCGCCCGGTCCTCTAGACTTTGTTCTACGTCGCAGTGACATGCCAGCCATGACAGTCTGATGACGGCATTACCCACATGAGACTGTGCCAGGCACGTGCTTCTACTCGGGACGATCGCCACACCACTCCACGCCCGCACCCCCTGTCTGGTCCCGGTCCAGCTCCGCGATTTCTGTCCGGATGGGGAAATCTTGTTGCGCCTCGTTTTCGCGCCTCTCCTTGCCAACTTGCCTCGGACCAGAGATCCTAATGGGACCGATCCTTGGTGCTCAGATGCTCGTTTTCTCCGTCAAACAACGGCCCGGAGGTTAAATCAATATTGAGGATGCAAAGCCTGGCCACTCACAGGTGGACGAGCCATCGTACCATCAGCCGGCCGCAGCAAAGTCAATTCGGCTTGACAATCAGAACCAGGCGCGCGCTTCGAGATCACCGTCTACGGTCGCGTCAGGTACGATGGTCGTTGAAATTGTCGTGACAGTGTCGAGACTCTTGAAAAGGCGCCCAAAGAGGCATCTGACGGCCCCAAGCACACTGGACGTTGTCCAACAGCAGTCTGGCTTACTCGCACACGCATGCGGCTCAACCAAGACATCCTTCTATTTTGGGATTTAAGCTTTCCCACCAGCCAGTTCCCCCCAGATGAGGGGCCTGCGACCCTTAGCGATGTATAGCAATCTGAGTGTGTGCTCAGCCCCGGCCCCAGACCTGGTTCAGGACCACCTCCACCGAATTCGTGGCTAGGGCCTCAGTTGTTGCTGGCACATATGCCGCCATGCTTCTCTCACCATCTTGTGAAAAGAATTTGTCCAATATTATACCGCTCGGCCGAAACCGCCCCCTTTCACACACAAGCCGGTAGTTCATCCTGTGACACCGTGGCGCTCAGGCGTCTTGAATGAAAAGACTTAGCAACCTTGAGATCCGTCCGCGTTATAGCATTTCTTTTCCTCGTACCTTTATCTATTTGTGAAGTTGCTTTAATTTTGCCGTTTTGGCTACCCGTGTAGGTGGTTCAACATGCTTCTGGTTTGAGGGTGATGCGGCCCAGACCATAGTTCTGAAAGCCTCGACAGATTTTCCATATCATCACAGTCTCTTTCTTTCCACCACGGTGGAGCAAGCGCACAGCGAAACAGACCCAAAAGGCAGACAAGATCTACACAAACTTACGCAAGCCTATGCCTATGTGTTTTATATATGCCCTGCCTGGCTTCTGTACATCTTACACGTAGCATGTCATCTCTTCTCTGAATTTATTAACGGCATGAGTGTTGACGGAACCTATTTCTCTTTTCTCAAACTCAATTCAACCCCTACGCATAGACAGTACAGGAAAAACCATCACCCTTAATATATTTTCCCCAACACAGACTCCATTTTCACGGCAAGCATGCAGTAGCTCCCGTTGCACGTTTTGGAAGGGATCGGGTGAAGGACGTACTGCGTGCATGTGTGTCAGTGGGTAGGGGTTTACGGGGCGGTCGGGCGGCCCGGAGCATGCTCGAGCCACTCACCTTGGGGAGTTGTGTGAGGGAGAGGTACTTGTCGGTGACCTGACCTCATGTACCTGTATCTCACCACCGCCACTTGCTCGACCGGGCCCGTCCGTTCCCCGGCAGTTGGCCGCCGACGTGGTTCCTGGAGGGTCCCCTGAGGGGTCCTCGGCATCAAACCTGAATGGACAGACAGACCGTTCAACATTTGATACTGTTCAGGCATGTATCCACCATCCTCGATCCCCTGACGCCTATTTAAATCTGCATGGATGACCTTTGTGCCATACTGGCGGGAATGTGGGTAGGGTCCTGTCCCCCTTGTCACACCAAGGATTGCTGGACTTTCACTGACTATTAAACTAGGCGACCTTCTGGTATACTTTACCTGCAAGACACGTATCATTCTAATTTCAAATGTAATCTTACCCGAGTGCGTTGAGAAGGTCTGATGAAGTACACCAAGTCTGGTCTGACCTAAAGCAAACAGCACAGTACCTGTATGTCCAGCACTCCCAAACTCACCGAGCACTGCCTCTTTTTGTTCGTTCACACTGCGACTGCGACATGCGAGATACGAGATGCATGACGGAACTCTCACTCGGACCAAGAGCTGTTTTCGTGACACCGCTACAGGGTGGCAGCCCAGGCGCTTCAATGCCACCTCTAAGGTTTTCGCAACCTCCACGCTCGGTAGGTACATGCGAATCATTTTCGTCTCTCATGGGCAACCGAGGAGTAACTATGATACAATGTCACCCACTCACTGCCCGGGTCGGTTGGGGCTCTCCCCCGGCGGTCAGGGCAAACACAGTTGAGGAACGGAAGCCGGCGAATGATGTAGCGAACTAGGATGTGTGTCAACATTTATATCATCCCCAGTTGACAGTGAGGCGGCCATGGGTGGTATGTACGTGATTGTCTGGATGGACTGCGCTGGAATACGTTTACCAGATCCACTTGGGCGGCACCGACGACTGCAGACCATCGAGGGAAGAGACGAAGCTCTGTCGGAGATGCCTCGGGGTCGGATATCCTCAGACACGCGGCGTAGGGGGCAGAACAATGCTTCCAACGCAGTGGCATCCACGATCATCGATGGACGGATCCGCCATCTTTAGCCGCCTATATCTAGCAAAACCTGTCCGTTCCGGTGATGCGAGCTCTAGACGTTTTCACAATCTGATACTGATATACACACAGGTAGGCAAAGCCATCGCTGCGCCATGTCAACGCTAATCGATAATTAGAATGAAGGAGGGTAATTTCTAATAATCTAAAAACGCCGGAGCTATGCTAGTCTGTCATAAAGAGACCATGACACATTATCATATGCTTTCCTCTCTTTCTCGGGTCGTTTCTTTCCCTCGTCGCCATTTCACCCAACGAACAGCAAGTTGAGGTTGGTGGCGCACACCATTCGCACATTAAAAGCAAAGGGGCGATCCCTCGGGCCGCGGAGAAGGCTCCTTCGCGCGTTGACGACCAACCGCTCCTGCGACTGCAACATCACGTGCAATGAGAGAACTGAAACGCAACCGGAGCAAGTGGAGGTCTGGGGATGGGGGGCACGTTTTTCGCCCACCATGGCAGGGTGTACTCGATGGCACACACGGGGCTTTCCTCCTCACAGCCTGGCTCTGCCCTGGGACAGGCTCTCCCAGTCCGCGCGGGTGAAGGGCACGTAGGTATCGCCGCGGGCCCAGTAGATGGTGTCGTCGCTGGATAGCTTGTCCGGGTCAACGCCCTCGGCCTTGAGCGGCACCTTGTTCTGCTTGTGGTTTCCTGTGCTGAGGGGCTCCGAGACGAGGCGGATGAAGATTGGCACGGCGTATTTGGGGAGGTTGGCGCGGGCGTGTCTAATCACTTGTGGTTAGAAGCAACTCACTTACACCGAGAAGACCGGTTGGGGGAAGCCTTGGAAGGCTCATCCGAGGTCGACTCACCTTAAGAAATCCGCATAGTCAAAGACCTCCCGCTTCGACTCATCGATCAACAGCGCCACGGCACCAGCCCGCCCCTCATGCCCGGGCAGCTGCACGCCGTAGACGACTGCCTCGATGATGCCCCCGCCGTACGTGCCAAGAACGTCGCTCACCTCGGTGGTGCTAACATTCTCGCCCTTCCAGCGGAAAGTGTCGCCAAGCCGGTCAGAGAAGAACCAGCGGCCGTCCTTGTCCCGGCGCAGGGCGTCGCCTGTGCGGAAGTAAGCATCGCCCTTTACGAAGACGTCGCGGGCGATCTTGGCGCTGGTGGCACCGTCGTTGTCCCAATAGCCGCGGAACGTGCGGCCGGGCAGCTTGCTCTCGTAGTCGAGGCGGACGAGAATCTCACCGCCCTCTTCGAAGGGCGGGCGGGTGGCAAAGCCCGTCTTCGGGTCGCGAAGCAGCTCGCCCGTCTCGGCGTCGGTGGCGGCGGGCACGTACTGGCGCGAGAAGAAAGCCCGCAGAATCAGCCCGTGCACGCCCAGCGACTTGGCCGTGAAGTCGCCCCTGCTCGAGTTGTCAAGCCCGAACATGAGCTCTGTCGAGTTGTAGAACTCGTGGATCGTGCCGATGCCGAAGCGGTCCCGGAACGGGATCCATACATCGCCGCGTAGCCCGTTGCCGAGGACCGTGTGGACGTTGTGGGCGCGGTCGAGCGGCGACGGCGGCTGCGCGAGTAGATACCTCAGGGCCTCCCCCACGTAGATGAAGAATGTCGCTCGCGAGGCGCGGATGTCATCCCAGAAGGTGCGGGCGTGAAATTTAGGGGCTATGCAGAGGGTATCGCGGGTCTGGGTGGTGGGTACGGGGTGTTAGTTGATGAGGGAGGCCAAGCCAGTGCCCAGGTGAGGTAGGGCATATCTGTCTCTGAGAACGTACCAAAAGCTGCAGGATGGCGTGAAGGCCGCCTGTCATGTGATAGTAGGGCATACAGTTGTAGCATCTCTGGTCTATATTGCTAATCTCCCCGAATCCGCGGCGCTTTACCGCTGCTGACAGGAAGGCGACAGCCATGGGAAACGAGATGGCTTTCGGGAGGCCGGTCGTACCGCTCGTGTAAGCCAGGGCTAGCGGCGCGTCCACACCGACACCCTTTCGCAGGTCATCACCAGGCCGAACGGGCTCCATGCCGAGGATATGCCCGCGCACATCACCGAGCCGGCAGATGCGGTGGCCGCTGGCCTCGAGGTCGCCACGCACGGCATCTAGTCGTTCAAGCACGTCCCCGTCATCGTCGGCGAGGATGAGCTTGACCTTTGCAATCCTGACGGAGTGGATCAGGGCCTTGGCGGCGAGGTTGGTGTTCACCAGGGCCGGGGCGGCGCCAATAGCCAGGAGGCCGTACCAGGCACAAACCATGTCTGGGGAGTTGCCCATCAGGAGGGCAACGTATTGCCCAGGCTGGACGCCCTGGGCGAGGAACCATTGTGCGAATTGGTTGACGCGGGCGTAGGTCTGGTTGTAAGTGAGGCACTCGCCATGAGACCAAATGGCTTCTGAGTCCCCTTTCTCACTGACTGCCTCTTCAAAGCTATAGTATATGGAAAGGCGACCCTTGGAGGCTATCACACAAAAATCAGTCCAAGCTTGAAAGGAGAGGCCGGGGCGAAGGCCTCGGATATTTGATATCCGGGGAGTGTAGGGGAGAGGATGGCGTCCCGATATTTTCATCTGAGGTCATGACCTTGTTAATACTCACCTGTCTTGGTTAATACTGAAAAGGCCGCCCTACGGCCCAGGAGAAAGTTAAGGTCCTGGCCAATAGAGAAGCGAGCATTGAGGTAGGCGAGGCCTGCCACAGCAGCAGCAGCCTTGCCCACGAGGGCAGCGGGTACTTTAGGCGGTGGCATCAGTAAGGCTCTTCGATATCTATAAAGTGAGATGCCCTTGAAGAGACCAGGACGAAAATTAATACTAAACACTTACCCAGAGACATAGCTGTGCTGATGTACAAAGCAAGCCCTTCGTCCTGGTCTTCTCTGAGCACAGGGGGAAGGGGTGTCTGATTCGATGTCGACTTGGCAGGTAGCGACGATGCAGCTCGGCCCGTTGTAGCAGTCACCGCGAAACTCTAAAGGGCAGTCCGATTCCAGTTCGAGCGAATGTGTGGTTCTGGTGTTGAGGACCTGCAACGGCTTCGGGAAGTGGGATTAGGCAAGTTGGCCTCAACAGAGACACCAGCAAGTGAGAGAGATAGAGTAGGTCTTGCTCGAATTCCGGGTCGTCTTCACTTGAGCATGACTGGTTCCAGTACAGTCCGTTCACCTCGTCTTGTCACCTTGACCCATTTCACGCCCAGCTGAGTCGGGGAACCTGCAAGTGAATTTTCTCCAGGGCGAAGCAAGACAAGCTGGCGATATAGGGACAGGACCAGAGGCAGCACATGGAATTTGCTGAGGATACCATGTTTCCTACCACTTCCGCCGTCTGTTTCATTCATCCTCCGAACCCCGTGGGCTTCTTCCGCTCAACAGGCCGGGCTGCAGCTGGCGGCAGCTAGCATGGATCGAGAAGAGGGCCGAGGCTCGCAGGAACCAGCAGATCCCAAGACGGGTCAAGTGGAGAACAGGAATGGCCTCCGCTTGGTGGACGGGCTGGGGTGATGTGAAGGCCATGTGGTTTCATTGAATGCACCCTTGAGCCTGCATGCAGCGAGGGAGTGGTCCAGTGGATCATGATGCGAGCAAGGGAACAGGGATGGTTCCGTGTGTGTGTGCGCACACTTGTGTTAGCGAGGGCAGACAGACAGAGAGACATCCACAACATCACAACACCAATATACCAGCAGCACAATAGACTGGCATAGGTGCTTGAGAGACGAGGATGTCGAAGAAAATGAAATATGACAGGGGGGTGGGATCAACATTGCAAATTGTCGACTGTCAACTGCAACCCACAGAATAACATCTGCATGTTTCACAGAAAACGACCAAAGAAAAAGTGTCGCGGGGTGCTCGTGCCGTCCACTGGGATGGGGAAGTTGATGCAGACGTAAGGCAGAACAAATGCGCACCCCGCATCTGCATCTGCATCAAATATGCATCTATGTCTGCATCTTGTACACAAGCATCTCGAACTGAGCTGGAGATGGAAGTGGTTTGACATGAACAAAAGAGACAGGCTGATGATAATAGCATGCCCAACTGGATGATGCTCCTCCATTGCGCAGTACTGTGTACAGCCCTTACCAGCATCGTGCCGCCCTGACTGTGCGAAGGGCGAGTCCACCAGGGAGGAAATGAGTGGACAAGCCGGCTGCGAATAAAAGTACTTGGATTGAGGATGGGGATTGCCGCAGACAGATCGTGATCCCAACAACCTGCAGGTACTTTTAACAGGTTCTGTACCGGATTTCTGCAAAAGGTTGGTGAACAGAAGAGGAGACGAGACCAAGGCCCAATGGGTCTCTGCTTGCGAATCTGGCCAAAGAATTAATTAGCGTTACATGGTTACATGCCGAGGTCCGGCCGCCCAAACTCCAGACAAGTGCATGACCAGCTCCTCCCAGCTGGCACCCAGCTGATGGTCTTATCGCTCTTATCGGTACAAGCCTGGTCCGTGCACGCAGCCCACCAAGGTCGATTTTCGAAATTCGGCTTGCCGCTGGCGAAAGAGTGGAGCCGCCCGTTGTCGATTTTGATCTCGACGTCTGACCTTGCCAATCTTTTGTCTTCCTCTTCCTGAACCTCATCCTCGACACTCCATATCCACACCTCGCCAGCAACACCCACGACCACCCCCCTTTCCTCACGTCAATCTCTCCCCAGGAAATCCATCAAACCAAGTCAAAATGGGTGGCGGTATCTCTGTTCGCGATGTTGATGTAGGTGTCCCAACTCTTCCAGTCTGACCATCCCACACGACCTGCAAAATGGCACGAGACCGACCACACGCACACACAACACTCGACGACAGTCACCACGATAACAATACGACAACCGATCGCACCCCATAGCCATTGCTTCGTGAGGGGAATCAACCCACTCAATCGACTTTGCGCATACAATTATGGAAGGGCATCGGGTCGACGTTACAAATTGGAGAGAAGAAAAAAAACACCATGGAGCAGGCGTGAGGGGGTCGAAAGACCTCTGAAGACGGAATATTTGCTGATGGTGTTTTGTCTTGATCTGCAGTCGCACAAGTTCATCAACGCATACGCTGCGTTCCTGAAGCGTCAGGGCAAGCTGCCCATCCCCGGTATGTAACCCACTGACTGACCTCTGATCCTGTTGTATATGTATGAAAACTCTCGGCTGACCACATATCCATCCAGGTTGGGTTGACACGGTCAAGACTGGCCCCGCCAAGGAGATGCCCCCCCAGGACATCGACTGGTTCTACGTGCGCGCCGCCGCCGTCGCCCGTGCCGTCTACCTGCGCAAGACCATCGGTGTCGGCCGTCTCCGCAAGATCCACGGAACCGCCAAGAACCGTGGCGCCCGCCCCTCCAAGCACGTCAACGCCTCCGGCTCCGTCGACCGCAAGGTCCTGCAGTCCCTCGAGAAGATCAACATCGTCGAGATCGACGAGGAGAAGGGAGGCCGCCGCATCACCCAGGCTGGCCAGCGTGATCTGGACCGTACGTTCTTTTGCCCAGCCTTCCAAGGCTCTGCTTGCCCAACGTCATCAGTTTGGATGCTAATTTATACCGTGTAGGCATTGCTGCCCAGACCGTTGCCGCTGAGGACGAGGAGGAGGATGACGAGTAAACTGTCTGTCTAAAAACATGACGGTGGCGTCGGGTTTGGACTTTTTAACTATGGATTGCTTGGTCATCGGCGTCAAAAAAGGGATCAAAATGGAAATGATCTCACGGATTTCGTCTCGGATTTGGGGAAATGATACCACGTCAACATGACCGACCTGCCCCGCCGTTTTCTTTGTTGCCGGTGAAATGCTATTGCAGAGACCAAATCCAAGTTCGCCAGTCAAACCCAACATCAAGTTCGTAAGCAGTGGCAATGTGATCGGGCGGTGTCTTGCGTTTGGTGAACAAAGCACCCATATTCGTGAACTAATGAGCTCGTTACCAATCATTAGTAACATGCTATGATATGACAAGAGTCTGTAGTGAGCTCCGGCGCCTTGCTCCAACCCAACACGCCCTTGCAAGCGCAAGGTACATGGTCGAAAGGCACGTTGCTGCTACGCTCTCGTATCATACAGGCTTCGTCTCATTGGCCATGTCAACGTCTGCCTCCGTTGAAAGCCACCAGACAAGGAAGGAGGGTTTTTTCTCTGGCCACAATACAGATTATATATCACGAGAAACCCTCATATCTTCTCCCTCATTCCTCATATACAGACCAACCCTCATCCATTCTCGACTCCCATACCCGCATGTCTCATGAAGAGAACTGCACCGCCAGCCCGACCCCTTGGAAGGGCGCGTCTAGTCTCCGGAGGTCGACGTCGGTGCCTAGGCTGAACAGCAGGGACTTGTAGCGCCCCTCGTACATGAGCCCGACCCGCATGTGCTGGTCGCAGCGGCACTTGACCACGCCGGCGGGCGAGTCCTCGTCCCCGTCGTCGGGCCACTCGCCGCCTCCGAACGATGACACCTCTCCCAGCTCCCCCGTGGTGGTGAGCTTGGCTCCTGTGGAAGGGTCGTACTCCTCTTCTGGCGTGTTCTTGTTGTCGTCGCCGTCGAGTCGCCATTCCAGCTTCGCCTGGAAACTTCGCTGTTTTGGGGGAGGGTGTGCCGCTGGTAGTGCCGTTGTTGTCGAGGCCGCCGCGGCGGTCTTAATGGAGTTGTTGCTGACGTCCCTCGCGTGCATCGCCTCCGCGAGGCTCGGGTCGACTTCGCGGTCCAGCCCCGCCCTGGCAGCGAGGACCGCCTCGGCCTCCTGCGGTGGGATATCAGCTGGGTCCGCGATGCCTTCATTCCCTACCACACTCGGCCAAGCAGCAGCAGCAGTGGCCGGTTCAGACGGCGTTACTGCTCCTCCCTCTTTCCTCGCCCGGCCGCCCCGCCACAGCTCAACGCCTAATGCCCAATCGCTCTCGTAGCTGTAGATGTTGAAGCCGAACTGGCTGGCCAGCGTGCAACCGCGGCCCGCCATGACGGCATAGGTGGCGCTGAAGTGCCCCAGCAGGTTGAACGTCAGCGCCGCCGTCAGCGGGGTGCCCGCGTGCGTCGGAAGGGTCTGAAACCGCCCGCCCAGGCTGAGCCCGCCCGACTTGTTGAGCAGCCCGTAGTAGATCTCGCCGCCGACGCTGAAGCGCCCGTTGACGCGCTCCCTGTCGGCATTGTTGTTGTGATTGCTGCTGCCGTTCGTGGCGACGGCGGCCGGTGTCTGATCTGAGAAGGGCGTGATGGGTATGGCCGTGCTCGGTAGTGATGCTGCTGCTGTCCCCGGGACCATTTCGGAGGTGTTGCTTCGCAGCGGCGGGTTGGTCGCATTCCACAGCCCCCGCAGGCCCAACACACCACCGTCCGACGAAGCGAGCGTCTCGAGGCCGAAGCGGCCTGCAGGGTCGTCCCACGAGGCCAGGGCAAGCGCTGTGCCGCCGTGGTGCAGGGTCTCCTGGCTGACAGCGCGGAGGGTCAGGTTCACCTCGGGGGTGACGCGGGCGGCAAGCAGGGCCTCGAGCCTGTTCTGGGGCAGATACAGGCGGCCGTAGACGAGGCCATGGCCGACGGTGTGCCTAGCGGCATTGGTGGACAGCGAGCGGTAGCTGCGCAGGAGGTTGGGCAGGGGGATGCGGTCCGAGCTGGTGGTCGCGTCGGTGGGCAGGGTCGAGTAGAGGTACGAGACCCAGCCGTCCTTTATACCGATGCTGTATGAGGTGCCGAACTTGGGCCGCACGAAGGAGGAAAGGGTTATCCTGCTGCCCGTGGGCGTGGGGAAGTGTAGCAGGGAGCGGGATGTGAGGTCGAGGTTGGAGTACTGAGGCGGCGTCAGTGAGATATTCGCAATACTCGGCACGGAAACGGGGTGTCGGTGTGCCTTACGCTGTTGTCATATGTGTTCCCGCCGCTGGCTGTGATGAAGGCCTCTTGGAGATATTCTGTGAAGTCGCGCATCTTGATCGATGCTCACTTGCATCTGATGAAGTGCCGGCTGGGCTGTGGACGGGACGGGTTGATGATGCCCTCCTCTCGGTGGCGAGGGCTCAGCGGCCCTCGCAGCGGCAAATCCTTCAGCGTCGCGGGGACCCCTGGTTGGGCCAATTCCAGCGAGAATGTATAGTATAACTTGCTGTATCAGAGGAGTCTCATTCCATCTGGTTTCCAGGTGCTCAAGATGAGAGAAGATGAGAGCGATGTGCGAGTGATGCCTTGCTGAGTCATGCCTTGCCGATGCCATCGACTGCTGTTAAGACTGAGGGTCCGTGCGTCTCCCGCTGGGCAGGTTGCGATGCAGGGTTCGGCAAGCATCAGCAGACCCTGAGGGCAGCCTGACAAGATGCTCACTTTATGCACTATCTATTCATCATTTATTTGGAGACGGTCACTTCGATTCTCAGTATCTGCTTGAGGCAGGAAGGCTAAGAGGTGAGACCATCAGATCAACGGATTTCGAGCTCCTTCACGACCTTCTCTCGCTCAAACAGGATATCCAAGTAGCCTGCCTCGTCGCCAACCTTCAACGATGCATGTGCCTCCGGATCACCCTGGTGCCAAACAACACCAGCCCGTGTGTAGATGTTGTTTTCTTGGTCCTGGCACCGTAAAATTAAAAACCCTCGCTGATTCCCTCGCTGATTCCTTCGCTGACCCCTTGCAACCTCAAGCAGACACAACACCTCTCCTCGGTGGAACGTCTGATACCCGGTATCATCGCAGTCCTCAAGGAACATGAGATCACCTCCGACTTTGGGAACATATTTCAACCAACTGCCGTCCTGCAAATACCAGAGGTACGCCTTCCGCTCATCCTCTCGCTCCAAGCGACACAACATCGTACCACTGCGCACCCTCAGAACACTAGTCTTTAGAGCTCCGAACCCCGGGCTTTGCAAGTATGTACATCGTGCCTCCACAATTTCAATGACAGCTTTGTCAAAGTAACTCTGGGTATCGCGGTAGCACGTCTGGCCTGCTAGTGATGCCCATGACCAAGTAGGCAACGAATAGGGTCTGTTCAGACCCAGCTTTTTCTCGAGTCCACCAAGGTTGCGCCTGCAGTACCATAGGAGGTCTAACCAAAGACTTCCTGACCACAGACCAGCCATATACTTCTCATTGGGGCGAAGGAGCTGGAACTTCTGAGCCATAGCCGCAAGCGCAGGGAGTCTGTCGTTCCCGAAACTAAGATTGAGGGGGGAGTAACTGGTCGCCACCACATCTCGCCAGCCCTGGTCGACAGTTACTATTTCGTCCAGTGCTGGTGCTCCATCCGCCCTCGCACCTTGAAGTTTTGCCGGATCCCACTTTCGATTGCGCTCCGGACGATATCTGTGGCGTGATGTAGCGCCACATTCGCACCTGGCGTCCTGGAGACACTGATATATGATCTCGCTCTCAGTGAAGAAGAGCACTCGTGGTGAGACCATGCGCTCCTGAAAACACCAAGCCCTCTGCAAGAGAGGATATCGTTCTCTATGTGATTCAAGTATTGCGTCGCCACTGACCTTGTCATCAAGCGGGTGTGACGGCTGGATATAGAGCGGAAAGGTTGTGCTTGTCGCACCTTCGGTAGTACCATCCAAAACCTGGTCAAACTGGAGATTTGCTATTGGAATCGCTTGACTCCTGTTTGAAACGGTTCGAAGACCTGCACGACTGTCACGGCCCGACAACGCCGCCACCGTGGCGTACGAATTCCTGTACACGTCGAACATCTTCACCGACTCTTTCATCCAGTCGTCCTTGGCCAGTTGGTTGATCTGGCCTGGCTCGTTTTGGATAATGCACATACTGTCTATCCACATGTACCGAACGCCGAGGTTTCGTGCAAAACGAACTGCGTCTTGAAATGTTGCCGGCAGGTCGGCCCAACGAATCCGCTCCATTTGATCTTCCAGGTTAGAAGCTGTCGTCATGCACAGAGGGCGATAGTCCCCCCAACAATAGCTCAGAGCAATATATCGCGTGTCTAAAGCGTCGGGAAAAGTGTCGTCGAGTCTCACATCGAAACCAGTGTCAAACGCATCCACGCACACCATTCGGGTAGGCAGAAATGCATCGTCCATATCTGAGCAACAACGCCCATGAGACCTTAGACAGTCTGTTATGCAGTTTTTCGCAAATTGGACCGAGTCGTTGGAGAACGCATTGACGTCTGTCCAGTGGCATCTGGGTACACGGTACGGGTTGAAGGAGAGGTTGACCCCATTGTCGTTGGGCGAGAACAGACGCCACCATGAACCCGGATCCATGTCTAGCAGTGGACCGGCGGCGAGGTCTCTGCTCCCGAATCCGAGGTGATATCCGTCGATTTCCATCACACCGTTCTTAATCCCGAGTCTTTCCAGAACCAGATGCTGAACTCGGCAGTAGGCGCATTCTGGCATAGGTTTCGCAAGAATTGCATCCACATAGGAGTGCCCGCGGTCCCAGAAGACTTGCCAAGGTTTCTGTTCCCTTAAAGCTCTTGCTCCGTGTTCGCATTCAGGCTGAAACGAGTCCCATATCGCAGTCCCGTCTTCCTCGAATTTATGAGGTAGCCGAATCGTAGGTAAAGATGGCAGCGAGCTTGAACTGTCGCCCGACGTCGCGTTGTGTGACATTCTCGCCGACTTGGTTATTGCACCTGGATGAAGCAGACTAGAGTGGGGGTTTCCGTGGGGTTGATGATGATGCCGTCCTTGCTTATCTGCCCGGGTGAAATCAAATCAGAACCGACTGGTTGGTTGGCTGGCCTGCTGTTGTGTGCTTGTCGGTCGTGTCATGTCGTGGTATCTGTCTATCGTCCATCGGTTTGGTCTTGCGGGCGAAGACGTCAAATGGTGGCAATCAATCGAACACCCCTCACCTCAAAAAAGGGTTCCATGGGGCAGGGTTGGTACGTACCTACGTAGTGGCCGCTGCCGTATCTTGTGTTACATTCAGGCAGTTCAGGCAGGCGCCTGAGGGTGGATGCCTAGGGGACCGGCAGCCCAGAGAGAGGAGGAGTCGGACCCAGTCGTGAACGCGTAAGCGCGACAAGGGACAGAGGGACTCAGGGAGAGAGAAGATTAGCTACATAGATACAACTTGGGCATGTAGAACCACGTTGTGGTTATGAGCGTGGCTCACCAACTCCAACCCTCACAGTACCCGCTGCGAATTCATCCACTCTTTCATGCACTTCTCATGTTGCTGAACTTGACCATCTGCTCTGACATGTCATAGCATAGTATCCAGAACTACAGTGATATTTCTGGTGGAGTTTCACTAACATTCATGAGTGTGAAAATAGTGTGTGTTAAGAACTACGTAACTAAGCAATTCCGTGCATTTTGGTCCAACTGAACCGAATCCGCAATAAAACCTGAGGAAATTTACTTTTGAAGACGAACATCAAACGGTAGACCTCGAACTGTGACGTTTCCTCGTTCCAACTGCGCAACATTCTCGGATTCTGACAGGCGGCTGCCCCTGGTAAAAAGCAAAGGAAACAAGAGTTTTGTGGTGTAATTAGGGAGTGCTAATTTTTCAACGTAAAACATGCATGGAAAGAAGAGTCCGACGTCGTCTGACTCTCACCATTCGAGGCACCTCGATTCGGCGCAAAGACGTAACCTTCGTGAACCACAAAGTGTGGATGCCGATGTTCCTCTTCGGCGGAAACGCGTCGTGAATACTTGAAAAGGTCCTTGAAATGACTGAATACGGGCCATCAGTGAAAGACCAAATCGTACCATAGAAAATATGACCTGCTGCATGTCTGCAATGTCGAAGCATGCGGGCGGTGGCTGATGAGTGATTTGGACATTGCATTTTCCCGGACTCTAGGCATCCATGTCTTGAGTTTGAGATCCGACCGCTTGCAGTGCCTCCCAGAACTTTCTTATGGCATCCGACGCGTTTGTCAAGTTGCTTCCAGGTTCCCAGGAGTTGTTGTCGTAGGGATAACCTCTCCATTTGACGAGGTACCATTGCACGCCGTTTTCCTCCTTTGCTTGCAAAATCTCTTCCACTTCGAACTCCTGAGACAGCGAAGGTGACATGCTGTCCGCCTGGTTCTCTGAACCAAAAGCAGAGGACATACCTGCTGGACTTGGAGATGTGGTGATACGAGGGATCTTGGTCGATCGGGTATGAGACTCGGGAGTCGGCATCCCTAGGCGCCAGCCGGAAGGCGGAGTGACGTTGAAAGTCGCATACTGACGTATGTTATGCTGGTAAGGCTCCTCTTCGACTGGAGAGCCTCTTTTCGCATACTCGTGTAGCCATTTGGGCATCAGCTGCGGCGCACTGCAGGCCCGACGGCTTGTTGACATCAATGGGGTGACCGGGTCACTGTGTATCATGACACTGTCACCTTCGTCGTCCATAGAATCGCACTGGCGGCCGGTGTTTATATTATGGTTGTTGTCGAAAAGACCTAGCTCGTCGTCGATGACGTCCACAACCTTGTGGGAACCAGAAGGCTTTGTTGCATTTGTGACTTGCTGGTAATTTCCAAGTCGGTCACGAACAAGCTGAGGTCTCTCTCCAGGTATGTACCAATCATGCGATTCGCATCGAAAAGCAAGGCCAGTCTTCTGAGTCAGGATGTCGAGGAACTAGGGTCAAGATCAGTCGCAGCCCTTACTTGCTTGGTGGTTGCCAAATATTGCATACCTGGACGCAGCTGCTGCAGATGACCTTGTGGTCGAGATGGATCGTGGTTTCGCGAAGCCCAGACGGCAACTTGTTGAGCTGATCCTTGAGTAGAACGATATTGTTGATCGTGAGCGCTTTTGTATTAAGCACATGGGAAAGCGCCTTCATCAGGATGTAGATGGCCAACTTTTTCTGTTCTAAGAGTTAACGACCCATGTCATGGTTGTAATATCCTGAGAAAACTCAGATGTGCTGGAAGATCATACCTCGGAATGGCAAGCAACATACGCACCCTTTTGTTCCGAAGGGTTGCCCGGGAAGTGCTGTAACATTCCAATCCAGTCAGCACGTCTGGCATTAATTGGCTATTTGTTCCATACTGACCTGATCAAGCCAATAGTTACCCACAAGCTCAAACTCAAGAAGCTCTGCCACCCGCTTAACAAGCCCTGTATACTCCATGTCATCGAGGACATTTTCGCGCACAGCGTTGTCACCCTTGATGCCCCAGCCTGAGAGGGCAAATACCGGATTACTGTTCTCATCTGCGCCGCGGATGAAACCTGTGCATTTTCTTGCGAAGTAGCCATGTTGTGCCACCGCGACTTGTCTAACCTCAGCGAACTCTTGTTGCTTGCTGCCCGGAGATCGAAGAAACACAAGGCGCGTGGGCGGATCCCGCAAAGTCTGCTGTTGATCTGCTTGATTCATGTGCGCAGAAGTCTGCAGCTGAGCTTTAGCAGTCCGGGATTCCTCCCGAACGGCTGCATGTCCTTGGTCGTAGGCTTCCTTGCTTTGGGGCTTGATTACCTTCAGCAGCACACGATAGATGTCCACCCGTCTGCTTGTATCCGGGCTTTTGGTGGCAATGCTTTCATACTGATGAAGCAGATTCTGGAAAAAGGCGGATCGCGGTTTCGCATAGTTTAATGGTGTATTGCCCTTGCTGTCCTTCTTGTCTGGCGAGGCCCCCTTTCGTAAGAGGTACAGAAAGATGTCGCTTCGTCCGTACAACGCCGCAAACATGAGCGGGGTCGTTTTCGTTGCAGTCAGAGCGTTCATGCCAAGCTCCCCGTCATGGACGATCGAGCGAACAGTGGCGTATTTGTCCTGCAGGACGGCAAGATGCAGGGGTGTCAAGCCATCGAAGCTCGGGGTTGAGCTGTTGGCTCTTTCGACCCTTGACTGGGTCATGTTTCCGACAGAGTAGAAATGAGTCCCTTCCTCGGAAGGTCAGTTGCGTTTTGTGGTGAGAAAGGTACTCGAATACGTGAAAGCAACAACGCAGAACGAACGTAACGCAGTTGATGACAAGACATGATAGCAGAAAAAGCGGTACATGAATGAGGGTACATGAATGAGTAAGCACTGAAAGAATCAACGGAAGGATCATCTTTGGAAGGAGCTCACCAGTGTCTGGCCTTTCTGTGAAGATGCTAAAGATGTCGGCGGTTGCAGAGCTCTCAAGGTGATGGAGGCTGCGGCTTGGGGCTGCTTCGGGGCCAGACGGGTCGATGGAAGGGCTTTCAACGCTGTGGAAGTGCAAAAGCTGCTGAAGGAATTTTCAGAGGGGTCGTAAAACACTTGGTATGCTGGGTCGAAAGATACCCGTGGCCACCAGAGCTGGAGACACGCTGCCGGCGGGAGCCTTGAGCAGTGTACTTGATTGACGACGGCGATGTTTTCGCTTGAAGAGGAACGGAGAGCTGAAGCTGAAGAACAACTGGTAACGATGAAGAAGTTTGTGTAATACAGGAAGTGGCGGGCTCTGAAAAGTTGTTGACCGAAGAACAAAAGGTGGCCGTCAGGGGTTTCTGCTGTGGAAACTTTAGAAGTCGAAGGCAGCCATGGTGTGTCCACGCAGCTTGGCTGAGAAAGTTCAGATGAAGCAAGCTGGTAGTTTTGAAGGGGAAAGAAGACGAGTTACAAAACATAACAGGGAATAAATATGGATTTTACGGGCTGAAGCTCTATTATCTTCCTGGAACAAGTTTCGTATTATTTCAAAGGCTTTTCCTCTATGTACTAGCAACATCAAAGCCCTGATATAACTCTCTGGACACTCGTTTCGGCCGTTCTTACGTCATTCAATACGTATCCCATCTGGGATGAGGCCCCTGGCAGCTCGGTCTTGAGGATGCCCAGGTGTACAAGCCCACGCAACGAGCCAACCTCAAGGCCCATGTCCCTCTTACGGTGAAGCTAGCATGGAAAGCATCGACGTAGTATCGCCAACCGCACTCTACAGGGGCAAATCTACTTCCAGCCCAGAACTCACCTCAAATGTGGCAGCCTCGGAGGTCAGCCTTCACTACCCAGGGATGCACCTCACAGAAATCATACGGCAAGTTGGCGTATTGAACAGTCGAAGACCAAAGGGTTGTGATGTGATGACAATGTCATTGCCAAACACAGTATTCAAACCACTTTTGCCGAGTGGACTTCTCGAGTTGAGTCATTGGATCTAGTCTGAACTTTCATTCAGACGGCTATCCAGGTAGGCAGCATTCGAGTGCTTTCCTTGGGCAGATTAACGCCCCAATCCGGTGACCAGTGCATGCTTACCGACCAATGTACTTCAGCTCCAGCCACCGCAAGGGAACGAACAAGACCAAGGTGAAGACCAATGTCAGTTCGTTTGCGAGATCTCCGCCGGCGCTCCCAAGCAGCATGCCTATCGGACCCGTGAACCAGGTCTGAACCATACCGAGGACCCAGCCGACGACGCCGACGAGGAAAGCGACTAGTGCGGCGAGGCCTAGGGGAAGCTTCGAAGGGTCGTTCCAGGCCTCGAGGTCGTAGTTGTCGCAGCTGCCCTTGCGGTACATGTAATGCTCGCACCAGAGGATGATGAAGAACGAGGTGGCCCAGTAGCCGAGCAGGGAGAGGAAGTTCTGCAGGTACGCGTTGAGGTTCTCCCTGCCGCCGGCGGCGATGCCCAGGGTGATGCCGAAGAGCACGACGGTCCAGACGAAGCGGGGGATGCGGGCGAGAGGCCGCGCGAACTGCTGGACCGACAGGGCTGACGAGTACAGGTTGATGCAGTTCATGCCGATACCAGCGAGGACCAGCACGACCAGCACGAACTTGGCGAATCCACGGGGGAATAGCATCGTCTGGATGAGGAAGCCGACGCCCTGCTCCTCATACACGTCGGCAAGCTCCTGGTCAACGCCCATGGCGGACCCCACGCAGCAGCCAAGCACCATGCCGATGCAGGTAGAGATGCCGATGCCCATGGTGGTGAGCGTGAAGACCTTGACCTTGGAGCTGCAGAGCGAAAATGTCAGAATTAGCCCGGTCACTTCACGCCGGTGTAGGCGAGGAGACTCTGGTCTTTCTCAGCCAACACCAAAAGGAACCGGAACCACATACGTATTGACAGGGTGCTGGACGTAGTAGTCTGCAGCAATGGTAGCCCAGGATACGGACGAGCCGTAGACCACAGCCAGCAGCGACAGCACGGCGCCGGCCTTGTCGTTACCGATCAGGGTGCTCTTGGACACGACGTCGGAGCGGGGCGCCATCTCGCCGTACATGATCATAAACAGCACGAAGAAGATCGCCCAGGCATACTTCTGGTACTCGAGGATGGCGCGCAGGCCGCAGAAGTTGAGGGCGGAGCTGCAGACGGCGATGATGACGA
Organism: Diaporthe sp. PMI_573; assembly: GCA_021399435.1. Taxonomy (NCBI): domain Eukaryota; kingdom Fungi; phylum Ascomycota; class Sordariomycetes; order Diaporthales; family Diaporthaceae; genus Diaporthe; species Diaporthe sp. PMI_573. Next base: position 354,333 of record JAJTUP010000004.1, read on the forward strand.
TGCCGACGATGGAGCTCAGCCTGCCGTCCGACACGGCCGACAGCGCGGACCCGGCCGTGATGGAGCCGACGGCGCTCCACCCGATCTGCGAGATGACATTGAGTGCGGCCAGGATCTTGGACGGGTACCAGCCGAAGCTGTACCTGGCGATGGACATCTGCCGGAGACCCGTTCCGGGGCCGAGGGTGGCACACCATCCGGCGACGGAGGCGCCGAGCAGGGTGCCAAAGATGGTGATGGGGATCGTCTGGCTGAGATCCAGGCCGAATTCCCAGCCCAGGAACCCGGTGGACAGGCACGAGACGTTCATCGTGGCGCCGGCCCACAGCAGGGCCATGGTGGCCTGCTCGTGCCACGACTGGGGGCGCTTGTCCTCGGGCCTCATTCGCTGGATAGCCTGCGACTCGATGCCTAGCTTGGAGTCCATGGTCGCCTCAAGCGACATTAGCCTGTCTAGCATGCCAGACTTGCCACTGCCCACGGACTCCGAGGCCGAGTCGGCGGGCTGCGACCCCACGCGGTCGAGCTTCTTCTCCTCGTCGTAAGCGGGAGCCATCTTGACAGGCGGGTGTGTCCGGTGTTGTCAGGGGTTGGGTTCACTGGTCTCGCTGCTGCTCAAGCGGGTGTTCTCGTCTCCCCCATCTTGGGAGAGGGAGAGAGAGAGAGAGAAGGAAGGGAGAAGGAGAAGAAACAGGAAGCCGGACACGCGACAGTTGGACCCTATGTGCGTTGTGAATTTTTTCCACCTCGTGTGGGCGTTGTGGAGCCGACCCTTTCTTCGCCCGTTGCATTATCCCCCGTACGTAAAGAGCTTGTTTCCCTGGCCCTTCTGCGGTTGATTGTTATCTGGCGGTCCACATTTACGAGGGTCCGGAAGGGCCCTGGACGTTCGATAGCGTCTCGCCATATTGCCACAACGGACCGACCGATGGGCGCCGGTCCATACCGTGTGTAATTGTATGACAGGGTCGGTTCGCGGTCGGGTGTCAGGCCAAAGTTTGACATGACTATGACAGATGGAATTTAGTCTTCTTCGCGGGTGTTTTGGACTCACGTCCAGGGTTGGACCCTGACTTCTTCGCTTGCAGAGTCGGTCCACCGGCACCATGTACTCCAGCACCATCCAAAAACGAGATAGCACCCCGTCAGCAGGTACTGAAATAGGCGACTGATGACGCATTTTGAATATCTGTTCAAATATAGTCACTCTGGGTCTTTTGTTGCTCATTTTCTGGACAAGATAGTAGCAGCTTCTGTGGTGTCGCGGTTGAGATTTGGAGTCCTCTCACATGGCTCAAGGCAGCCGGGTCACAAGGGCCGCACCCTGGCCAGATGACCAGGCTCAGCAGTTACACATGTCCAACCTGACTTATAAACTTAGAGGTTAAGAAGAAAGGGTAAAAAGACGATCAGAACTCCTAAACACATTTTCTTTCTCTCACATCGAATTAGCATCGTTTCCTATTTGGAGTTTACACTTAGACTCAGACACGTCTCACTTGCTAATACTACCGGCCTACACCCAGAGAGCTCGTCTGACCATTAGAATATACACCAGGCAAAAGGCACAGCCTTCAACGTATCCAACCAAATCATGGCGCCTCAATATCCGGACATATCATCCCGTCGCTCTAGACCTCGGCAAGCGAGACCTGCCTTGCGACCCACTCGCGAGCGGAGCGACGTCACCCGGCGCCTCGGACAACATGCACTGAGGAACGCAGCAGGCAGATACCCACAGCAACGGGAGCCACAAGGTGGGAGGAGTAGTAGCAGGAATGGCCACGGTGGAAAGCAGGGAAACCACGGAAGCCAGCACAGCGATGGAGGCTCAGGCCTCGGCCAGGCCGCGATGAGCTTGCTGGTCGGCCAGCTGCTGGAAGAAGTCGTCGACTATGTTGTCCGCCATAACTTCTTCCGGCGCCAGAAAGATTCTTCATCCGAGGGCGCTACGAAAAACACGGCGACCACGACGGCGACAACAGCAAAGGCAGCCGAACAGCAGCCGCAGGAGCAGCCTCACCTACAACGGTCCCCCTCACAGTCGTCGCTCGAGGAGAGGCAGCGCCGCCGCCGCCACAGACGGAGCGAGGTTCTCATGACCTCACTGGACCGGCTCTCGGGCGAGCTGGAGACGACATACGATGCGCTGATGCGTGTCAGCCACGCTCCCCAGGGGGCTCAAATTTCCACGGGCGATGAGCCCCTTATTGCCAACGTTGATGAGCTGCGACGGGCCATCACCCGGAGCCTGGCCAGAATAGAGTCGATTCGCCACCATCACCGTGCTACCAGGCGAGGGTCCAGGAGCGCAAGGTCTACGAGGATGGGATCGACCATAACCAGGGGCGGGTCTGATGCTCGGTAGTTGGTTAGATTGGGGAGTTCTGGCGTTAGGTCTCTTCAATCCTCACTTGGACAATATTTCCTTTTCCCCTCAGAATGTACTGCAAATGGATCAGATGGTTTGTTTCTTACCCATAGCTGCTTCTTGAAAGCACATTTAGAATTTCATCAGAGGCTCACGGAGTCCTTGGCCATGCACATGGATTGAATGCCGAAAGCAATACTATTTGTGACCGGTAAATAACAAAGGATACCTGGTGGGCCGACTTATAGGATCATTTAGATTAATACGTACACATAATCCAAAGCACGACTCGCCAGCTTGAGAGTGTGGTACCTCTAAGAAGAAGAGGGTGTCAGCATTCGCACCACTTGGGCGTCCTCGTTCCCCAGACGGTCGGTATACTGCCTGAGACATTCACTATGGCCCCTCACACTTATGCCTAAAATTACTGGATTCACGCACGCGGCTCATCAGGAAACTGTGATTGAATATATAGGAATGCATTAAGAAAACCACCCGTGGGTCTCCCAACGGAGCTCGACAGGTCGTATTACTTGTTGCTTTTTGGCATACCACTTGTGCAAACTCGATGGCCTCGCAGTCACCGGCTTGGTATCAACAACGCTGCTTTACTTGCTTGTTGGAAGATTCTCTTCAGGCCCGCCAGCGGGGCCGCTGTAGTCCCACCACCAGTCTCCCTCATGTCGGCACGGGCCTATGACACAGTACTCGCCGCCCCCAGAGTTGGCTTGGTTGGGGGAAAAGAGGATGAATGGGTCGCTGTGCCGTGACAACCCGTCACATGTGTCGAGGTAATCGTTCCATACTGTGTACGCAGTGTGAGCTACGTTGAACCAGATACAGACAGTCTCGCCCGCTTCAGCACTGCAGGTGTAGTCGTTCAGCGTCGTCCACTTCTCCCGGACAAAGAATCCGCCTGAGATCCAGTTCTCCACGTGGTCGTTCGACGTGGTGTAGGAAATGGAGACACCCTTTGGTTTACGATAGCTGATAGAGCATTTTGGAGTTGTTCCACAGTTCGTTCTCCCCTGCAAAGCATCCCATGTCAGCAAACTATCGAAGGTGGACTTCTTATTGTGTTTAGATGTCAGACGGTGAGTTGGACTGGCTATCATTTATTTGTGCGTGTATGTGTGTGGCGTTTCTTTTTTTTTTTTGTTGAGGGGGGGTCAGGAGGAGAGGACATTTAGGACACTGTCTTGTTGAAGCGACTGTCTAATAGCCAATATAGGAACTGATCACTTACGCTCAACTGAAAGTTGTAATAGTTCTGATGAGGATCACCGTAGCCGAACAACTCTGTGGTTCCGCTCTCACTGCAGGCCGGGGCACGTGGAACAATCTTGGTCGGATTTGTGTCAATCGGCCCCAAGAACGTGCGTGTTGCTGCATTCAGAGTCTTTGAAAGTCGAGAAAAGGTGTTTGGGATGCACTCAGCATCGTCAAGCTCACCCAATGGCTGCAGTGGGAGCCCAGCAGGCACATTGACAGTGCAGGAGACGGCAGCTTCGACATCGTTGAACACGCGACCACAGATGATCCCGCCGGAGTGCTTGATATCTTCGTGGATCCGGTAGGTGGAGGGGCCAACGGTGAGGTTGCCGCTGCCACGTTCATCGACGTCAAAGATGATGGGCAGGTTGCCGAAACTGCCCGAACTGAGGGAAGCCGAGCAGGCTCGTCCCACAAGAACGTCGCTGGAGACGGCCTCGACTGTGATGTTGGAGTTCACCTTGTGGTAAACAACCGTGAGCTGTTGTTTGTCGCCGGGGATTTCGGAGATGGCTGGCAAAGCCAATGCGAAGGAAAAGAGTGGCAATAGGGCCACTATGAGAGTGAAGAGGCTCATATTGGCGAAAGGCAATGGATCGAAGCGGAATGAGTGGATGCTGTGGTTGTTGGGCAATGGATCTCGGGTCTGTGTTGACTTGCTGACGGGTCCAAGTTGTCGATGGTGGAAAAAGTTGGCACCAAAGCTTGCAAGATACCGGAGGCAGATAGATATAGGATTTTGTGACTCACTATAATCTGTGAATTGAGAGTGGACCCATGTTTATGAATGGTTTATGTGAATGTTCGTAGCTGCGTTTGAAGATCACGCTCAGTTGTCCGTGACTTCCTCTATTATCCAAATGCTGACGACATATCGGTGAATCAACTGCTCTTCACAACAGAACCATGCCGATTCTACATCCTGTAACAGTTTCCAATCCCATAGCGGCCTGGGGTTGGCTGCATTAGCGTACGACACTCCGAAAGACTGTTTGTTTCCATTCGAATATTTGCAAACGGATAGGTTCGAGCATTGCCACTTGCCCAACTTGAATATTCCAGTCAGGCGGCCATGTATAAAAATTCGCCAGTTTGGAAGTACAATTAGAACGAGAAGAAGCAGATAGTCAATAGAGCAGAGACATTCAGTCTACCCAACGTTTGCTGAAACAAAACCGACAATTATCCGGAAAACTGACAAAACCTGTTGCACAGCTAAGGACCGTACATTGCTCTGGAGCTCAAAATCTCGCTACGTACCGGTAGAATGTTTGAATGGTGATGACAACTCAGCCACCGCCTCCGCTGGTCTGATTCAAATTTCCCCTGGGCAAATGCTTCCCAAAGACCGCTCTCACAAAGCAATCAAATGTACATAGGAATCAACCACCAGTAACGCCACTTGTAACGACTTCCATCATCACACATGTCATGAAAATATCACATCGCTCGCAACAAAAGAAAGAACTGCTGGAATCGTTTGACCATGCTCGTCAACGCCTAGTAACCCAGACACCCGAGCCAAAGCTCTCATTCATGCCGGCGGATCAGCGGCCGGAGGCGGCGGAGGCGGCGGAGGAGCACCCGCGCCCTCGGAAGAAGTCTTGGAGCCTTTGGAGCTGTGGTGCCGATGGTGTCGTCGCCGTTTGCTGTGGAAGTGCACCGTGTACCGGTACCGGTATAGGAACACGATGCTCGCGATGATGAAGAGCCCGAGGAGGACGCCCACTACGATGCCGATGGTGGTGTTTGTGCTTGAGGTCGTGTCCCGCCTCCTCAAATCCACCCATCTTGTGAGGTGTGACAAGCTTGACTTCGGCGAGATTGTGTCCGGCGCCGAGGCGGCCCGCGCGGCCGGCGATAGGGCAGAGGAAGTGAGCGGGCGGGAGTGGAGCAGGATATACATCCAATGCTTGGTCTTAATGATCTATTTTATGCTCAAGCACTTTGCTGAGAGGTTGGTATGACCACGAGATGATGCCTGGTGGAGACGCAAACGACATGTCTAATAAATGGAGTCAACCGAGAGTGATGCACACGTGGAACAATGGAGAAGGAAGAGAGAAAGCAGTCAAACGCGCGACCGTTGGGTTCGGAAGGGGCCGGGGGTTCTGAGCTCATTTTTTAACTTTTTCCCCCTGACGACCTGCCATCCCATCTCTTCCTTGCGGCCCGGCGGCCAATGTGTAGGAGCCGCCTCGGAGTGCCACCCACCTGGGCACCGCTCGCGGTGCTCGGCGGCAGAGGAGTCGTGATGTGACACCTCACACAAGGCGAACCTAGATCCTTCCACGCGAGTTCCACGCCAGTCGTGTGCCACCCCAAATGGAACGCTTTCGTTATTGCCAAAACTCTCTCGATAGAGGCGCCCAGACAAACAGCATCGTTCAAGTCTCACAGAACGGTAGAATCGGGAGGGGAACCTGTGTGTTGCGAGCGAATAGAGAGCAGGGCGGGGCGACATGCATACAAGCTTGCATGTGGGCACTGCAATTCCAGGGCGTTCCCCTACTGATTCGACAGTGCTGCAGGTCTCGAGCCTCCTGATTGCCTGTATTCGTTGATTAGTGACGACTTGCAGCGCGGAACTACTGCAAGCTGTCCATGGCCGGGATTGGCTCCCGGACATCACGAAATAGCGCTGTAAATTGTGGAAACTTGTAGCGGTGCAACGGTGCGTTGATTCGGTCTTCCTATGCGCCAGTTGATTTCTTGGTCGTCAAACTCATGTTCTAATCAGAGTTCAACGTTACTGTACGGCTTGTTGCTCGCGAGTCGCCCGGCGAGGGATATTCAGTCCAAGGCCCCTGTCCATCCTGCATCAGCACCTGCAGCTTCCCGTGGACGTGGGCCACCTGGCACAGGAATATAAAACAAGCGCTGAGCAGTTTGCTCCACTGAATGCTTGGTAGCAAGGTACGCATATCATGTGGCCAGCTCTGGCTGCTGTGCTACCTGCGTGCGCGAAATCTTTCCCTTGTGCCTCCATCTGAGAGTGTTCCTAATTCGTTGTGCTTCCCAGTACCAGTCTACGAGTTGCTATTAGTGGCTGACGAGCAAGTTATCCCAAAGCCTCCGAGAACTTGAGGGGCCACATTCATCCTTCGCCAGCGATGCAGACCAATTGCTGAGACCGAGGGACAAGCATGTTTGTCATCGTTATTTCTCCGATACACTACATACGAGACAACATCAAGCCACTGGCATTTTACGTGTGCACATTCGTCAGCAGCAACCAGTGTGGGGTTGGGTGAAGGTGGTGTTGCGGCCCAACGACCCCAACATCGTGCATGAGGTACCAATTTGAGCTTCATACAATCTAACCCCGATCTCCCGATTCCCTACGGCCTTCCGCCTGTCCGCCGACTCAGTTGCTGCCACCTCTTCCAGGGTCTACGAATATCACAATCGGCGTGACTGCCCCAGCTCCGTCGATGAACTGGACATGATATCAGGCAGGACTTTTGTAGCCGACCCGTTTCCTTTGTGAACCCAGGTCTGAAGAATCACCAAACAGGGTATTACAAAGGAGAAACAGACCATGGGGCTACTCGAATCACAAGGCGCTGACGTCAAGCATCAGTTTACCCCCTCTAGGTGCAATGTTGAATCTGTCATCCATCTCCATGTCAGCCTCACTCATCTCGCTGGACAGAGACAAGCGGGCTATTCGAAGCACCTCGCTGATCCCAACATACAGCTCACACCATGCCAGGTTCTGCCCTATGCAATTCCGACGTCCTACGCTAAATGGAGCTTATGGAGGGTTAATATCGAAAGAAACCACAAAGATCAAAGCGGTGGCGACTTACTAAGAGCAGTCTCCATAGCCTCGAGCTTTGGGGACTCTAACCATCTCTCTGGTATAAAAGACTCCGGATCTGGGAAGACAACAGGGTCTCTGTGGTGAACATAGTTCTGCATCCCCACAACCACTCCTGGAGGAAGCTCCGTGCCATCAATATAGATGGGCTGATCGAGTATCCGTGGCAGCGTTGAGATAATGGTCGGATAGAGGCGCATAGTCTCCTTGATGACGGCGTTCAAATACGGCGCCTCGCGTAATTCAGCCAGGTTATTTGTATCGGACACTCTCATTATCTCTTCCCGGAGGCGCTCCTGCACGTGTTGATTCCGAGGCAGGGAGATCACGTAGAGGAAATAAGTCAGAGTGGATGAGGTGGTGCCGCTTCCAGCGAGCATAATACCCATAGCCTCCTCGACAAACTCTGCCTCGCTGAGTTGACGTCCCACCCAGCCATCTACTCCATCCCTGAAGGGAGCCAGCAGGAAGTCCTGAATATCCTCTGAATCTTTTCGGTCCAGGTACTCTCGCACCATCTGACGGCTGCATTCATGCCAGTAGTTGTGCGCCCTGTACACTGCCCCTATGCGGCCTGGCACCTTTGTGTTCCAGCTGGCATCCTTTAGCGGCGGGAAGATGGCGTTGAAAATTAACCTGGGGCCGCTCGTCTCCATTGCCTTGAGGACCGACAGCGCACTGCTGCGGCTACCGAAGTCTTTGGCAAATCCCGCTGCACAGACGAGCTCGAAACTGAACAGCGCACAAAGCTCGTACGCATCCACGGTCCCACGCTTTGAGGCAGCCGCGTCTGAGAGAAAGCGGTCTGCTAGAAGCCGCGACTTGTCTCTGATGATGTGCTCCAGCTTGTGCATCGACTGCAAGGAGTACGGCGCTGCCACCAGCTTCCTGCGCGCCGCGTGCTGCTCACGGTTGACCATCTGGAAGATATTGTCCGGGCCTGTGAATGTGGCAGCACCGTAGAAGCTCGGGTCCTTGTGGCTGGTCTTTGGATTCGAGTAAATGGTCCGGTAGTGCGCAGGATCTGCTATGGACACCTCGCCTGGTGCAACTCGCACCACAGGACCGTACTTCTTGTGCAGCTCATACAGCCATTGCGCTCGTCGGCCCTTGAAAGCAGCAAGGCTGACTGGCAGCCCCGTCAGTCGCGAGAGGAATGGCCCTGGTATAGTTCGCAAATTTCCAAACACAATCAGTGTTATGACCCGCACAAGAACAGCAAAGGAAACAGCCACAGCGAAGAGTGCTGCTTGCTCGCTGGCTGTTTTCTGCCGCAGCTCCGAAACGATGGAAGATGCAGGAGCCATTGGCACAGTTTCGTGGGATGAGGTTTATCAATTATCGAACTTACTATGACAATTTGTTAAACAGAACAGAAAGAAAAGAAACAAACCGATCACATGCCCTATATGTGGACGATCACCCTCAGTGGTTTGTCCGGCCCCGCCCCCTCTCGTTCCCGATAGTTTCGTCAACGGGTCAGTCAACTTCCCCGAAACACTCCCGTGCGCCCAGATGCGGGGGTTGCCCCGAGTCGTGCAGTAGTTAAGAATAAGTCAAGCAGAAATATGACAGTCATGTGCTTAAAAGACGGCAATGTGAGCGTGTATTCAAGCTGTCTTGCCGTTCACTGCCTGATGATGTGTGGGGCCGAGCGGCCTTGACGAGGATCGTTTCCATGCTTAAATCCGCCCGGACTTGATCATACACACGCACTGTGAGAAGTGACCGTTCGGCTCAGTGCTTACCCGCTGAGAGTTAGTGAAAACGCTGGATTCGAGGCTCTCGTGCGGAAAAAGGAGAGGAAATGCCCTATACTAGTAGACATTTGGATCTGTTGCTGTATTCACGTGATGTTCCTAAAGATATTTCACATAATTGAGTTGACGCCAAACCGACCTTCATCTCCTCATTCCATCTTCCTAACATACTCTACAGGGCCATCATAGTGTTTCTTTCCCCAGAACAGGTAATAGACCGTAGAAAAGAGGATGACCGCGCCATATATCAAGATGTTCCAATTCATGTTGGCCGCGTCGGGATGGGGCGACGAAGGGAAGAACGCCAGTATGAAGAAGAATATCAGGAAAACCATCGAGATGATATTTACAACCAAGCCCCACCTGCCCAGGGTGAACTTGGATTGCAGCAGAGGTCGGTTCGTACACCGGCGCCATATTGTACATCCGATTGAGACGATGTAGCTGGACAGCATGGCGTTGATTTGCAGGCCAGTGATGGAGTTGAGGGCAGTTGCAGACCCTAAATTTATCAGGGACAAGACGCTGGTGAACACAAAGGTGAAGATGAGCGCATTGAAAGGGATGTCCCAGCCTGGTCGGACGGTCGCGAACCACGTGCTGAAAGGAAGTCCTTTGTCTCGTGCAAAGGCATACAGCTGGCGGGAGCTTGTAGCAACGAAAGTTAATAGCCCGAAGAAGAACATTATCGTGATGAAGACGGACATAGCGGTTGCCCCTCTCGTTGACTGGACCGCGTTGTAAAATATCTGCATGAAGGGATATCCTATTCCTTACAAGTCAGTAACTGTTGTTGACCTGTCCAGACGATAGCAATGATAATCAATCGGACAGCTGAAGAACTCGGTGACTTGACATTGTGGAAGGCATGTGAGGTCAGGCAAATCAACCGATTGGGAGACTATTGCGCACTAGCAGCACATAATTCCCAGGACATAGACCTCCTTGGCTTCGGAAATAGGAGTGTTTGGGGCCAATGAAACCATGGGGAGAAATTTAGAAATATCGCACCTGTTGGGCTGTTGAGAGCTTCTTCAAGGTCCCCAACACAGAAGCAGAACGTAATGGCCATAGCCCAGGCTAAGCCGCCGTTCACAACGGTCGTCCAGATCATACACTTTGGGAGTGTTTTACCGGCATCTCGAAGCTCCTCAGACATGTGTACGGCGGCATCTCCTCCAATGAGAGGATAAATACCGCTTGTGATGCCCATGAGAGCAGACCCACCGAGGCTTCTCCAACCGCCTCCGTCGCTGAATTGGGTGAAGACTTGTTTGGGTGACGCGTTGACAGGTGCGAGGACCCAAAGACTGACCAAGATACCGAAAAAGGCAAAGATGTGAATGACAAGGATGATGGCCTCAATCAGAGGTAATTTTCTGGCCAGGACCTAGGACTATGTTAGCAACTCTTCCGGCACCGAAAGCATAGAAACGGTATATATCGTCATACCGTATTGAAAAGGATTGCGAATGCAGAGACAGCTATAGTTAGAAGCGTCCCATGCCATCGCTCGTAGGAGTAACCAGGGTTGTTCAGCGCAATGAGCCCCTGGATCTGTGTTCCAACGAGATACGCGCCTGAAGTACAGCCTACTTGCCAACCCAAAACACAAAGCCATCCCATCAGATAGCTAATGAACTTCTGACAGTCTCTGGGGGCGAATTCAGACACCCAATGATATCTAAATGCTCGTTAGCTGTTGCGTGTTGATAACTTGTACGTGGTGGCACACATACTGCCCGCCAACTGTAGGCATCATCGAGCCCATTTCCGCCCTGGGAATCCGGAATTAGCAAGACATAAATTGAGAGTGTTGTTGAGCCTCTTCTGAGGCGAGGGGTACTTGCATTGAGGTGTTGATAAAGATGAATGCCACCCAGCAGATAAAGAACATCCAAATCAAACCCGCGGTACCGCCGTTGACGAGGCCGATGTTCGACACACTGCAAATTCAAAATGAGTCTCGATTTTTTATAGCCATCCATGCGATGACAGCCACAAACCTAATGATGCTCTCCCATGATGCCATGAGAATCATAGTGAAGCCAAACATCGAAACGAACCGAAAGTTCCTCTGCACGCCATCAACATCAGCAATGACATGACACGGCAACCCCGTCGGCATTCAATATCACAAACCCTCAACTCCTGCTTCTTTCCCATCCGAAACATATTGGCCCGATCGTCCGAAGTGCCACTCTTCTCGTCAACGGCACTGCCGTTGCCGAGTGCCTGACGAAGGCTCAATTCACCATAATCATTGTCGACCTGCGCGCCGGTCTTCACAGCTGAGGCCATCTTGGTAGCATTCAGCTGCTATGGTTGATCTCTGGCAGTCGTTTGCCACGACTCAGGCCAGAGGACGGTGCGGAGGTAGGCACCAGAGAAGGGGTCGAAGGATTTTCAGGGGGCATGTGATATATCACCCACTACCTTCTACGCCGAACGGATACATACAGGAATGCAACACTCTAATTGGGTTGGCCCGTCTATATGTGCAGGGTTGGAGACAGAACCGAGCGTGCTGGACAAAGACCCACCTAATAGTGCCGCCCAGAATCCAATTCAAGGGGCATCACCATTGGTATGGGTAAATCGACAGGCATGAAGAGCGAAATTGCGCCAGGCATGGCGTCACGCCTGATTGGGGGCGGACAGAAATCGCTTATCCCCGAGGATTTCAGACTTCATGGGTTTCTGGTCCAAATGCCAGACTAATTATCTGCTCAAGGTTTACGTACCTGCTTGCTATGCTCGAATGCACTACTCTTGATGGAGAAGTCGTTACACCCTAACCGGCACAGTTCTGATGAATACCTCACATCTGTAGATTTTTCATCGCAGCTGCGTAGCCAACATAATAGAGTAGGGGTGATACGAACTGAATTGAGCCGTAAATATTAACCACGATCGCCACGCTGGCGCACTCCGAGCGATTTTAACACCTAAAGTAGGTATGCAAGCGTGGAAAAGTTCCGTTACTGTCCCCACCCTTTTGAGGCTAGTAGTTATGGATATGGGGCCCCTCTTACATTTAGCCCACGAGGAGTCAGATTGGAAGGCATGTCCGGAGACTTGCGCAGCACTCGATTCTTTGACATCTCGTCTCACAACAGCCTAATGCATCCTGCCGTGGCTCCGGGCTGGGGGCATGATATGATCCTCTTAAAACTTATAAGACAGCGAAGTCCTAGCCCTCGCATTTTGTGTAACAAGAAGGGACAAAGGCAAGCTGGGGCTTGGGTGTGGACAGTTGCTCGAGCCTGATCTGCGACTCAGACCCATCCGTATCCCCTCAGCTGGATCACACAACCATTCGAGTTTGAGTGACTGGAGAACCAGATACACGTGGAACGACAATATTCAAGATGATCGACACCAGAGACCCCCACACGCCAAAATCTGGTTTGTGGGTTCCGAATACAGGCGCGGCTAGCTTACCGGAGATCCTATTCGCAACCTGAAACTTTTCCCTCGAGGCGCCCCAAGCCCCGGCTTCGACTTGTGGTGACCTGTCACAAGTGACAGGATGGGGGTCAGCGTTATGCCTGCATCGGTGAGCATAATTCGCCAAGGTCGGAAAGGTGCCGGGCAGAAATGTACGGACCGCCCGTAGCCCGTACCACGGTCGCGCCTGTCACGTTGCCTGTAAAGGCCTTGGGTCTGTCATGATCCACCGCAAAACACAGCCATCTGAAGCCGCGTTTGGGTCGTAATCCCGGCCCTGTTCTCTTCCTTCGATGTACGCAATGTGTCGGACTTGATATCATAGCTAGTGCCTGGGCAAATCACTGTAATTGTTCCGTTGGCTGTCAATCCATCATAAATCTGGATTGTGGCACCCTTTTGCCTGGCTCGAGAAGGTAGGCGTGATTTGTTGCCCACGCGGGTACAATATACGTGACCCGCTGTTGGCTTGTGTGCGATAAGAAGTCCTCATCTCGCACTGACCACTGTTGCCCCCTCAACTTGTCTCCAGCGTTCATATACGGTTGGGGGACCTCCACCATCCGGCAGGGAACGGCAACATGCTTTCTTGACAGCTTTTCCAGATGTCAGTTGAGAATCATGAACTCGCAAAGCTCTGACGGCGGAGCTGTTTCATTTTCGCCGATTGAGTACAATGACCATGCCGGTTACCTTTGGATCGTCACCATCTTGGGCATGATATACAGCAGCTTTTCAGCATTGGCTAGAGCCGGCATCAAAAGGGGTATTTATGGTGTTGACGATTACTTAATTGGACTCGCCACGGTAAGCCTGGTCATGATTAGAATGCGAGCTGCCCCATTCGGCTGACCTTGAGACTCTGAAGCTACTGCTATATTGCCAGTCATCCGTAATATTCTACGGACTGAGGAATGGTCTCTCTAAGTCAGAGGAGATAACCACGGGGGATCAATGGCCAGTTGCTGGAAAGGTGTGTTGTCTACCGCTAGGCCATGCACAGATGCCAGTGGTCTATACCTTCGATTCTTATGCTGAATCTCCCTCCTCATAGACGTTCTTCGCCTCCGAAATCCTGTCAATCGTGATCCTTTGCCTGGCCAAATGTTCAGTTGCTTGTCTTATCCGTCGCGTGTTCACGTTCGATATCGACAAACCCTGGATGATTTGCATGGGAGTTTTGATCTTGGGCGCAATTTGGGGTCTTGCATCTTTGATCGGACTCGCAGCTAATTGCATTCCTGAAACGATGATGACGATTGCACATCCTCGTCAGTGCCCCGAGCAGGTGAGCCGCCTCTTGGATGTGCCATAACAGCCCTTGTTTAATATTGAAACCGATCCAGTCTCTCCGTTGGCAGATCATAACAGCATTCGACATTATCACAGAAATACTTCTCTGCTCTTTGCCTGTCGCTTTCGTATGGTCGAATACCATGTCGTTGTATCTCAAATTTCAAGTCTTCCTTGCTTTTGCATTTCGCCTGCCATTGATCGCCCTTTCTGTCGCCCACCTCAGCCTCTTCAAGCCATACATCATATCGACTTCACCACAATTGGAGATATCCGGCAGCCTCCTTCTACAACAAGTCATGCTCACCTACTCACTTATCTCCGCGACTATACCCAACCTCAAGAGCTTCATGAAATCATTTTCAACGGGGCTTGGCGTATCCTTTGGCTTCATGGACAAGGATCCGGATGCGTCGTCTGAGGCTTACGCACTGCAAGCCTTGACCACTCATTCCGGGAGGCATAGAAATGAATCGCCCCTAGGATTGCCGTCTGGTCTCCATTATGACGGCGCTGATGATCTGGTTGGTGGTCAACGCCCCAGACTACGACCTGGGTCGCTACAACATGAGGTTGTGATTCAGCATAGCCCAGATGACAGGTCGGACCATAGGAGCAGTGCAACGGATGATGGAAGGGGAGTTAGTAGATGTGGTAGTAGGGATATGATTATTAAAAAGGAAGTTCAGTGGAATGTGTATCATGAGCCAGCATAGCATAGCGTCAACCATCGTCTTTCACTCATTTCTCGTGGACTACATATATGAGTCTCGACCCCGATATCCCTAGCCAGAAGTTGTGCCCTGTTTTCAGTTTACGGCCTGCTATGAGTTCGGATAATACCGCATCCTTTGCTCAATTTTCCAATATTTCGTATTCTCCTGCAACGAGGACTGTTTCAGAGAAGAAAATTTCAGGGTTGTCAAACAGTTCACTTTCATCTTTGCCCCAGAGAGTCCAGTTGAAGAAGCCAGCAACAAGTGACGTCTCAACCTCAACCATCCTCTCGCCGCTTATGTTCCCAGTGTTAGTTTTCACCGGGGGATCCAACTCCTTCCAGAACGTGATGTCACTCCAGTCAGAGTGCAGAGTCCCGTTGACCTCTATGATACGCCACCAGCTCGACTGCGCCTCGGTGTATATGTCCCAAGAAGAATCTACGTGAGAACCCGCGTGCCCCTCGAAGCCGAGCAGCAAAGACGGACGCGCCACATCCGCGGCTGAGCTGTTCAGCTTACCCCAGAAAGCCCCATCTAGATTGATACCAGCAGGGACCAGGCTCTGGTCTACCAGCTGCGCGAACGCGAGAGCGGCCGCCCCACCGATGGAGTGACCGAAAGTGCCGAAGCTGTCTGTCGTGGAGGCGAAACCAAGCTTTTTGGCCAGCTTCGGCCATGCGTCGATAAAAGCAAAAGTGTCGTTTATGCGGTGCTCAATTGCGGTCCGAGCTTCGTCCGCACTCCAGGCGTAGTCGAGGGGCGGGCCGTAGTACTCGCTGCCGTTCGGATACAGCACATATGGCTGCTCGTACGTGTGGTCGAAGGCGGCAACGGTAAACCCTTTGGACGCTAGCTCAGAGAGCAGGAGGGTATAGCACTCGCACGGCGGGCCTCCAAGACCTGGTCCGAAGAGCAGAGTGGGCGAAGCGGATCCCTCGTCCTGGAGCAAGGTTTCGGCAAAAGGCGCGCCCCATTGCACCCGTGTTGTGAAGTTGGCAAGCGTACCGTTAGGGAATTGAAGATACTCCTCAAATTGCTTCGCGGTGACTTCTGTCAAATATGGTGTTGTTCCAGGAACATCTGGCTCTTGCAATGTCGGGTAGAACAACGTCACCAGAAAAGATGTACTGACGTTGCCTGGAGCGAATACATCTGGCTCATTGATGGCAATAACCTGTTTTGCTGCGCCGACGTTGTATTTGCCTGAATATGGCGGAATCTCATCTGCCACAGCCGGTGATAGAGTGCTCCACAGGACAGCGAGAAGCAGCAGGGTGTTGCGCCGGAGGTCGCTTCGTGAAGGCAGATGAATCATGCTGGGTGTGAATACGAGAATGACTCATCCAAAGTGCAAGGCGGAACGTCAAGAGTTAATGGAGACTTGAGGGCATTAAATACATGGAACCAGTTTGTAAGTGATGTGAGCATAAGCAGACCAACAGGATTCATATCCCAGCAGCCATTCGTGAACGACCTTCCTCTTCCGGCCGCAATTATCGAATTTCCTCCTCTATGCAGTCAGCATATGGGGCACCAGCACAGACATCAGGCTTTAGGTTGTGGAACGGCATCCGTCAAAGATTGCATCATTGGTCATCAAGACTTGAGAACGGCTCATCTGGTCTGCAAATTGGTGGCACCCTGACTGCATGGGTTCAAATGCTCACTATCCATCATCGTAAAACCCGAGAAGGCTGTCTCAATACAACTAGGCAAATAAGGCAAGCTTCAAACCACAAGTTTGAGGTCACAGACGAGTTATGTTGAAGGTGCTAAATATCCGCGAAGGTAATTCGAACTATCCTCAAACTGCAGTTTCCAACTATGAAAGTCGCATAGGCTCAGACGAGATTCAAGAAAAGATGAGCAAGCATTAAATTCGGGCCCTACAATTGACAGGCTGTTGACTAGAGCGATGATGAACCTGAAAATTCTCTTTAATTGCACGGGCGGAATGGATAGCTTTCTGAAAAAGAAGAGGCACGTGGGGTCAGAATATACATTGATTGATTCGAACATGATTTCACAGTGTTAAGATGTCAAAAATTATCTTTGATAAAGCTTATTGATAACATTTGATGTTGCTACACATCCTCGCCTCGAGCTCTCCTCTCGTCCACATCTCTCAGCATTGGATCCATCCCCCTCTCCTCCGCGAGGAGAGTATCAAACAACTCAGATTCGCCCATAGCATCATAATTTGGCGCTATGGTCGCTTTGGGTGCTGCTGGCAGAAACTCGTTACGGCGACGAGGGGAAGGCGAACGATATCGATCACGTCGAGGGGAAGGCGAACAATATCGATCACGTCGATAACGGTGAGGCCGACCATGCTCGTAGCTTCTGTGTCTTATCCTACGGTGCCGTGGTCGATTTCGATAATAGTCGGAACCACTGTATCTGTTGTTTGTGTATCTGGTTCTGTGATGCCGTCGACGTGGTCGAGGGATGTGCTCTCTGTAGAGTCTATATTGTGGAACAGGACGTGAGCGTGAGCGTATTCCAAAACATTGACGCAAAAGACGCCCTAAGCCGCCACCACGTGTATGGAGACTCGAAGCTTCTCCTCTGCTTCCATCACGTGAAATGGCGTCATTTGTGGAATTTGAGGCGGAGGAAGTACGTCGAGTATCCTCATTATCTCCGACTGCCGTTTCCTCATTTTCCTGTTCAGCTTGGTGCTCTGACCCAGACCTCCCATTTCCTTCCGTCGCGTTTACTAAGTCATAGGGTACATCTATCAGTATATCAGCCTTCTGAGGAAGAAGCATCATCACTTACCTGTCGGGCAGCGCGAATGGCGCCCATGAACTTTGTGCGGTCCTTGTACACGAACCTCGGTTCGAGGATGACGACGACGTCGGCCATCTGAATGAAACAAGCGACACCTGTTAGAAGTGATTAGAACCAAGAGAAGGACTGTCATATGCGAACTCCGGGATATGTATGCTCACCTTGGCCCACACGGTACATCACGTTTGGACTTGGGGGTTGCGCGGACCAGCGCCCACTCTCGTATTCTCGGGGTTGGACTCATTCCAGTTCCAAGGGCAATTGCATGGTTCGAAATGTTCGTGGTTCTATGGAAAAGAACTCTAGTCTGGGCATTGATATACTGGCGGGAAGACCAAAGCCACCCACAGTTACCTCCGAGTCACTCGCGGCAAGAAACCAAGGACTACACCTTAGTCATAGCCGTCACAGGATAGAAAAGCACCAAAATGACCGATTTTACAAGCCAATGTTGGCATCGGAAGCCATATCATATTGTTTCATAGCTACTTCTCTAGCTACTGGTGGTTGCAACCAAGATCCACACAGAAATTAGATATAGCAGTCCATGTGACTCCACAGGTACTAAGATGTACAATATTTGAATGTGCTCATGTGTTCGTAGTCCACTGTTTCTCCTTAGCTACCTAAGCATGTGGATCGCAGCACAGAGCTTCCTACTGCTGCCTTGTCACTCTGAAGACGAGAGACACTGTATTATCAAGAGAAGTTGCAGAAGGAGAGTATATATCGGATGAAATGCAGTTCTGAATCCCTGCCCAAGTCGCCTCCATAAATCACGCCCCCTTCCATTATCGAAGCCCTGCCTCAACACTCACTCATTTCCATCAGTCAATCTGTCTACATACAGGCAAAGCGAAGACATGGATCTCGATTTCTTGACTTATCACTATCAGATAAAACAGCTTTGGGAAGAGGAAAGGCTTTCTCGCTATGAACCAGGCGGATACCACCCCGTACACCTCAGGGACCTCTTCAAAGAGGGACGTTACGAAGTAGTCGACAAGTTAGTCTGGGGAGGGTTCTCAACAGTGTGGCTAGCCAGAGATCATGAGTAGGTGATTAGGTGGTCTTCTTCTCCATCCAAACATTTGCTGATGGCGTACAATCACAGGCAACAGCAATGGGTTTCCCTGAAGATCTTAACGGCGGATGCGACACCCAGGTCCACAGAGGCGCAAATGCTGCGCACGTTGCAGCAACATCAAACTATACATCATGCCGTTCGTTTGCTCGACTCGTTCGTACATGCAGGACCTAACGGCAGGCATCAATGTCTGGTGCTGGAGCTGCTCGGCCCCAGCGTTGAGCGATTCGTGAAAGATAATAAAGATTCCGGGGAACAAACTGACCCCAATGTCATTTTGAAAATAACCAAGCAACTGCTGGAAGGCCTCACATCTCTGCATGAGGCTGGGTATGCACACGGAAGTAGGCACTCTACACAAGCGTTGAAATTCGAAGCTGGCTTTAACTAATAATACCCACAGACGTCAGCGCACACAATCTAGCTTTTACCTGTTGGAATATTCTAGACTAAGTGTATTATTAATGCATTATTAATAGGGAATATCTTTATTCCTGTAAGACGAATATATATAGAGGGCCTCTGGCCCACTTACACGAAGCTAGAATAGTCTGAATACAAGCACTATTGCTTACATTTCAACAGGTTATGAACTCCGGCCGTTCCGCTAGCCCCTGAGCACAGACCATCTGCCCCACTTTTATCAACGCTGCACCCAATCAGAAGGATCTCTAGTCACGTGACACCCCTGACTTACACCAATTCTCGAACCTTCGACGACACCTCGCCAGACGTGCCTCCACGCCCTGTGACCACTCTGCACTACCTACGCCACCTCGAAACACTCAGCCGTTTCTCAACAAACATTTGCCCTACACACACACAAACTATACCATTCGAAAGCCCTTCTTCTACTCTTTATCCTCCAATTTCCAAATCTCAAAAAACACCATCATTCGATTTTTCAACCCACAACAAAAACCACCTATCTCTATCTTCCTCAAACCTCTCTCAAAAACTCCACTATGGCTACCCCTGATAAGTTTGGTGTTCCAATCCTCTCTGGGGCCGATAACTACGTCTATTGGAGTATTGAACTCCTAGCCTGGATGGAGAGGGATAACGCTACCTCTGGGAATACAGAAACGCCTTTTGTAGGCCTAACTGGTCCCCAGAATAAGCGTGCCATCAGTAACATCAAACTGATGTGCGGGCCTGGTCCTATTATGTTTATTAAGGACCTTAATAGTGCCCAAGAAGCCTGGGAGGCTCTAAAATCCCACTATAACCTCAAGAATTTCTCTTTTGAGGCCATGAAATTCATGGAAATAAACAACAATAACCATAACATATACACCCCATATATATATACAATAACAGCTCATAAGCCTACAGAATATCCAGAGTATCTGAATTCTATTCAGAAAAACACTCAGACTGTAGAACTAGCTGTAGATACTGCTGCGAATATAATCAGTTTCTCTGACATAACACTCTTTAATAACCTTCGCTCAGTAAATAAACAAGTTAAATGGGGTAATGCTAGCTCTATTCAAGTAAATAAGCTAGGAGATTCTATGATAAAATGCCTAGACACAAACACAACAGTCAAACTAGACAATATATACTATATTCCTACACTAGGAATCAATATTCTAGGCTACAAGACTATCTCCCACTATATAAGACTTGAGCTAGAAGGAAATACTATAAAACTATACTCAAGGACGACCAATAAGCTCATAACTCGAGGATATCAAAAGAATGGTCTATATTTTATAAGAGTCTCTATAGAAAAAGAGACCAAAAGACCTAAATACCAACCTCGAAATATACTTGCCACACAAAAGACTACTGCAAATAACTATAAGCAGAGAGATGAAGCATATAAGTGGCACTGTCGTTTAGGGCATATAAATCCACAAGCCCTTGAGATATTCCTTCGAACAAACAATATTCACACTACTATAAATAAGTCTATCAAAGACTACATAACTAAGTGTGATGTCTGCCTTCGAAGCAAATACATAACAAAGGTTAATAAGGAAAGCCTAACAAACAAAGTCTACAATATACTCGAAAGAGTTCATAGTGATATAGGCGGACCACTCAAACCTACATACGATAAATATAAGTACTATATACTCTTTCTTGATAAGCATACTCGATATCTCGAGGTAACCTTGCTAAGGAATAAAGACGAAGCTCTGGAAGCTTTTGAAGACTATAAGAGCAAGGCAGAAAACAAATACAATAAGAGAATAAAAGAGTTCTTTACAGATAACGGAGGCGAATACATAAACAAGAGATTTAAAATCCTTGCTGCTAAATACGGCATAGAACACCATACTACACCTCCATACACAAAAGAGCCCAATGGGCTAATAGAGAGACTTAATCTAACTATAATCAATAAAGTTAGAAGTCTCTTATATACTGCAAACCTCCCTGTATATCTCTGGGGAGAAGCAATAAAATACGCAGTACACTTATACAATATAACACCACACCGAGGCTTAGACTATAAAAGCCCATACGAGGTGATAAATAAAAAGAAGCCCTACACCAATAACTTAAAGATATGGGGTTCACTAGTCTATTTCCAAGATAATAAGGAAAAGGCAAAGCTTGAACCAAGAAACAAAAAGGGTATTCTTTTAAACACTATACCAGAATCACAAATATACAGGGTCTGGGACATAGATAACAAAAAGCCGTTACTTGTAAGAGATATACGAATAATCGAGGGTGAATATATTCAGCCCTCAGACAACAACAACAATAAAACTCTCTCTCAAGAAAACGACTTATATATACAACCTCAAATAGACCCTCTACCAGAACAAGAACCAGGACAAGTACCAGAGGAGCAAAACCAAGTACAAAACTATAGACAAGAGTCTCCTCCTATACTTGATGAGATTGTAGTCCAAGGAAATCCCGAAGACTACATATACAGTGTACAGGATACACTATTAAACACAATAGCCTCTATACTAGGAAACAGAAATAATAACTCACCAACTATAAAATACTGCTTAACAGCAGCAAATAACGGTGAACCAACTAGTATAAGAGATATACTAAATAGTCCTAATAGGGATAACTGGATACGAGCTATGCTCGATGAGGATAATAGTTTCTACGAACAAGGAAGCTATATAATAGTCGACTTACCTCCCAACTGTACGGCTTTAGGGGGGAAGTGGGTCTTTAAAGAAAAATTCATTAATAACCCTGATATAATAAAGCCTAGTTGGATAGTCAACGAAGCAGAAAACATAAGATATAAAGCCCGCTGGGTGATTCAGGGATATAACCAAAGGCTCGGAATAGACTATTTGGAAACGTTTTCCACAGTCTGCCGGCCAGAAACATATACTATACTGCTTATTATAGCAGTCAATAAAGGATGGCTTATATACAGCTACGACGTTAAAAACGCCTTCCTACACTCAGAAATAGATTACGAGATATATATGAAATTACCCTCGTATCTATATAGGGACCCAAAATATAAAAATAAGGCAGCCAAGCTTAAAAAGGCTATATATGGTCTCAAGCAAGCACCTCTCCTATGGTATAAATATCTATCTGGCGTCCTAAAAAATGCTGGGTTCATAGTATGCCCCTATGACGAGGGAGTGTTTATACACCCAGAATTCGAGATAACGTTTATATGCCACGTGGACGATATAATAGTCCTAGGGCCAAATAAGTCTTACATAGACTCTATAATAAATAAGCTGAGCAAACAAATAAACCTCGACTTTCAAGGCGAGTTAACTAGTTTTCTTGGAAACGATATTCAAATCGACCGAGAAACTAAAACAATAACTATAAGCCAGCACAGATATATAGACAAGATACTTAACAAGTTCAATATACCTGAAAAGGTACAAAAGCATGAGATTATTCCTCAGCTTACACCATATACCCCTAATAGAAAACTTGAAAAGAATAAAGGGGAAGCAGATAAAGGTACTATAGAGCGGTACCAACAACAAATAGGCAGCTTATTATATGCTAGCCTAAAGACCAGAATAGATCTCACATACACAATAAACGAATTAGCTCGTTATATGGCTAATCCAAGCCAACAGCATATCGACGAGTTAAATAAGGTCTGGGGATACCTATATAAGTTCCCCTATATATCCAAACAATACGACTGTTCTGGCAATAATATCCAAATAGTAGGATATACAGATTCCAACTGGGGTAACGATATAAACAATGGAAGAAGCACCTCAGGATATATATTCAGCCTACATAATAAAGACAATAACACTAATAAGATAAATCCAGTTAGCTGGAATTCACAACTGCAAAAAACAACAGCCCTTTCCTCTTGCGAGGCAGAATATATGGGTCTGAAAGAAGCAGTTAAAGAAGCTGAATATCTTTATAACTTAACAGAGTACTTTAATAACACTCTGAAGATAGGCTACAGTCTTAATCGGCCACAACTTTATATAGACAACAAAGCCGCAAAAGACTTAGCCCACAATACACTATACCATAAACGAACAAAGCATATTAATATAATATACCACTACAGCCGAGACTCGATTCAGGAAGGACGAGTTAAACTCGACTATATAGACACTAAGTCTAATATAGCAGACTGGCTTACAAAACCAATAGACCGTCACATATACAGAGAGTCTAAAAACAAGTGTGGTCTAATAGAAAACACTATAAAAGAAGCCAGAGAGTAGAGAGATTTTTCGCCTATAAACAAATAAGCGCGCGCAAGATAACCATAAACTCAGAGGCGTTTACTCTCTAATAACTAGGGTCAAGATTTTTTCCTCCTCATAAAACAATATACATTAAATTCTATAGACTCACTTATATATATAGCCAAGTTGGCTTATAAACAGGAGGTTTTCCCCTAGAGAAATAAACGATAATAGGTTTTACCCTCATAAAAGGCACGGTACACACTGGGCATATACGGCTTATACAGTCAATGGGCATATATACCATATACACAAAAGCAGGCATATAGTCAACGGAAAACACTAAGAAAATGTGATTCCGTAGACACTATAGTATAAATAAACAAGCGCCTGACTTCAAATGTGATAAATGCCCATGACACGCCATAGATTGTAACAAATATAACATGTCCATACAAATGCCCATACAAATAGAAACTCGAAACAATACCCAATGTGAATACACTATACAAAGCCAAGGGTTCGAGTTCAAATCCGCCGTGGACCAAAGTTTTTGGGTTTTTTGCCTACATACTGGAAAGTCTTTTTCCTACGGGTTTTTTGACTTCTAGCCATACTTTCCTTCCTATAACCTACACTATAACTAGTGTCTTTTACCCTATTTAATAGGTTTTTACACTAGAATAACTCCTCTATATCTAATCTATCTTAAGGACTAGATTAAGGGGGGATGTTGGAATATTCTAGACTAAGTGTATTATTAATGCATTATTAATAGGGAATATCTTTATTCCTGTAAGACGAATATATATAGAGGGCCTCTGGCCCACTTACACGAAGCTAGAATAGTCTGAATACAAGCACTATTGCTTACATTTCAACATTACCAGCGCCTGTTTGCAAGACTGTTCTGAAGAAGACCTGGTTGAACTTCTTGGGCCCCCCAGAACTGAAGAATTACGTCCATCTGATGGCCATCCTCTGACGGCCAGCCTACCCAAGCACGTGGCGGGTAGCACATACTGGGACTCGTGGATAGACGAGGACGAAGAGGACATTCGTCTTATCGACTTGGGTGAAGCCATTCTCCGGGGAGCCGAGCCTACGAAGGTCGCGCAGCCGTTTGGCCTGAATGCACCCGAGACTGTACTCACCTCACGCATCGACCACAAAATAGACCTGTGGCGTGCTGGTTGTGTTGTAAGCACACGTGGTTTAACTTGTACACTGCATATGCTGACCAAGGACGTTATTAGATATATTTTCTGGCATTCTCTTGCAAGCCTTTCCAGGCATATGAGCTTGACGGTCTGATTGGCAATATGATCAACTTTGTTGAGGATCTGCCCTCAGAATGGCGGCCAAAATGGGAGGAAATGAAGCGCACCACCAAAGATACATTGGACGAGGTGCTAGGTAAATTTTTATCCAAGACTACCTGGCACATACGCGAATCCGACGATCATTTCCAACGGGGTACATAGAGGACGAAAAGCCGGAAGTACCACGACTCGAGCAGAGATTCCATGACAGTGTTCATGAGCCAAAGCTTCAGGTTCTGCTGCCTGTTATACAAGGACTAATGAGGTTCTTTCCTGAGAACCGAATTTCGGCCACGGACGCATTATCATTGCTTGAGAAACTAGTGGGAGACAATGATGGAATTTCATAAACATGGCTATTTGCAGCTGGAAATTTCGAAAGTCCAGACTCCTTACTCCATGCTGTGCGGCGGATAGATTGTCACATACATTATTACCGAAACACAGCCACATTCAAAAAGCACGAGAACGTCATTGTAGAGCCCCTGGAGCCAACTTACTTCCGGTCTATCATTCCATATAGTTGTTCCGCAGAAGACTTTTCGACTAGAAGTCTTCCTAAGGGAGGCTATTCTATAGGAGGTTGCCCTTTAGGAGACTGTTGTATAATTAAGTAGGAGGTTATCCTGTGATAGGTGACTGTCCTACAGGAGGTCGGGTAATGAGTACTATAGATGCTGTGGCCGCGTAGTAGATACCTGAGCAAAGCTTGTATTTCTTATATACGGAATGAGCTTCACGGAACAATGATCACGGAACAATGAAACATGAAAGCATGTTTTAAGTGATCTGAGTGACTTGCTTGGCCCCACGATTGAGAGGAGTCTTAGCACCGTGCAGCAGGTTACTTGCAGATAAGAACTCCATGATAATGCGAGCTTGTCAGATCGGTGAACGAGTTTCGATGGTCCAAACTTTCGAGGCGACACGCATTCAGCTATGGAATCGCAACTGTAAATGCGACTAGGACGAACCCGAACGATTCATTGACAACAAAGCGAAGACAGCCATATTCTGGAACAGTGACCGAAGCAATCAGATTAAGCAACGGAAGCCAAGGACCATCGCTGCTTGTCAGGGGCTGTCGCCGCTGAATATAGAACAACAGGGTTGCACGGATCGACGGGGATCCACTTCAGCCGATGTCCGCCACTTCGGATGCATTCATATCTCAGATCATCCCTGAACGAGATCAAGTTGATCCATCGTGGTCAAGCTTTGTGTTTCGAAACATTGCACCAAACTTCAAACCCTGACACCTGCTGAAATTTGAAATCCTGGTATTGATTCCTGGAAGAAGACCCAGTTGACAGGAATCAACGCTGTCGAAAGGCACTATCTCGGCGATCTTGCTTCGGGAAAGGAATGCGTCAGCCCTGTAGCACTCCAGGGCTGCAGCCACATAGTGTAGATCTCTCTCTGATTTCTTAGAAGACGGTAGGTGACATGGGGTGCGGCGTGGAGCATGATAAGGCAGAGAGGTGGATACAGTACTGGTAGAGTCAGGGTCTATTGGAGAAGGTGGCCTATCGGCTTCAATATCAGAAAGTCAGGGTTGAAGTGTGGGTTTTCCAACGGGCATTCGTATATCTGAAGCGGTAGGTGGGCGGCAGTTCCGAGACTTGATTCCCATCAACAAGGGCACTGCCTAGGTGAAGTGCAACCCTTGAAGACCCGACCAGGCCCATGACACCCGGATAATGGGGAAAGAATTTTAAAAGCTTTTCAGAACTGCTCCGTCGACGGCCCGGAATGGAACCTGACACGTAGTATTTGGTATCCTGTCATTGCGTGTACGAATAGATCCATGAGGCTGAGGCCAATCTCACGGGAGGGCCGTCGGGGTTGACCCACAGAATTGACTGCCATACAAGCCTTCGTACGTATGTGTGTGCAAACAACCTCGATCCCCCAGCGGAGCCGGGCAGGTCTAGGAGCCCGGAACCGAGGGTGCTACGGAGAATGACATATGCAAATGAGTCGCAGGCTTAGTCGAACTTTTGCTCTCCTTTTCTTAATAGTTGGGACCAACTCCCTTTACATTTGTGTTTGGTCTGCTTGACCAACACATGCACAGACTTTCTTTGTTTCCCTTCACTGTGTATTGCCTGCCTCCAATTTCCTCAGTCTCTTCAGGTAATACTCCGGAAGAATGAGTCCTTCTTTTACTACATCGGCCGTTCTTGGCCTGCTATCACTCGCTTCTCTGACCAATGCCACGCCTCATGCACGTCGAAATTCCACTTCTACATGTACATCATTGAACCAAAGAAAGGCTTGGTGAGTGACATTAGCCGGCCACACACTACACGTCCACATCATAAATACTGACGGCTTAATCTCACAGGCATACCTTGACCGATGACGAGAAGGCGGAATACATCCGGGCCGAAAAATGCCTAATGTCCCAGCCAGCCAAGTTCGGCATCAACGGGACTCAGAATCGCTGGGACGAGTTGCAAATGTCACACATCCTCCAGTCCAACGACATCCACGACGTCGGACAGTTCTGGCCGTGGCACCGGTACTACATGCGTGTGCACGAGGTGCTGCTGCAGCAAGAGTGCAACTACACCGGCGCCCAGCCTTACTGGGACGAGCAGCGAGATGCCGATGCCGGGCCCCTCGAGGAGGCCAGTGTATTCGGCTCCGACGATCTCAGCTTTGGCTCCAACGGTCGCGAGGGCGACAGGTGTGTTGTCGACGGGCCGTTCGCAAACTGGACGCTTCGTCTCGACCAGGCTTGGGGTGTCATAAACTACGACGAGTACTGTCTAGGTCGCAACTTCACTGAATCGTACTGGGAGTGGGCAAATAGCACTTATGCCGACACGTGCTTCGCGGCAACGACTTATGATGATGCGTGGAGTTGTTACTCCGTGAAGCCTCATAGCTCTGCCCACCTGGCCGTGTCCGGAACGGTCAGTACCCCGTCGAGCCCGGATTTTCTCACCACTAGATCTCATTGCTGACAATCTCGGTAGCTTGAGCTCCAAAGCGCCAGCCCTGGAGACCCTCTGTTTTATTTGCATCACACCAACATCGATCGTCTCTGGTGGGAGTGGCAGCAAGCAAACTTGACCTATCGTCTCACGGACATGGGCGGTCGCAACGTACCGAGGGACGACCACCTGCTGAAGAACGAATGGATTGCCCCCACAGCTGCTATCCTCGACTACGATGGAGATGATGGAAACGTCACGACCTTAAATCACGTGCTTTGGATGTTGGATATTCTGGGCAACGTCACTGTCGGGGATGTCATGGACATCAGAGGGGATACGATTTGCGCCGAATACATCCATGAGGATGAATAACTCTTATCTCACAACAGAAAAGAAGCCGATAGACTAATTATAAACTGCAAGCGGATATAATCCAACGATTATCATCCACACTGCGCACCTTCTGTGTTTTTCTTGTTCAACTCCCCGATCCTAGTATCATTGTTTCTGTCTAGCGGTACATTGCACACTCGCCGATGAGTATTGGCCATTTTTTTCACCATACAGCCTGGTCCCGGTAGTTCAAACTCTTCACACAAACGAACAGATCTTCCCAATAGTTGAAGATCAACAGGTTCGCATACATATTTAAGCTAAACAGGGGTACAGAGAGTGTGGCGTGTAAAGTCGGGAAAAGCCAATGGCAACCGCTTGAGGAAGTCGAGGGTGTGAGCTAGCAACGCGCCAGATCTGAATGACATCACTTTTCACACATGGGAAGTCCCAGTGGCTCACTCAAGAGCCGGTCCCAGTGACTTTAAATGCTGGACATTTTCCAGATCTGTTCCCAGATGAGCCACACCTCAGCCACATCAAGTTAACACTCAACTTTCTGCATGGAATTTTTAGTATTCACCATGCCTCAACTTACTTATCAGGTTGAGAACGCACCCGGTTGGATATACGGAAAGAACTCCAACGAGCTGGTATTCAAGGAGCCAAGCGCAAACGCCGTGATCTATAGCACATCCACCGAGACCGGATGGGTAAAGAGCACAAAGAAGCACCTCTGGCGCGGAAAACCAAGCGAGAAGGATGGGGGCATCTGCATCGCCACGATCGACGAGCCGAGCCACGCAACGCTGGCCGTGCACCCCTCGCGGACGGCCGAGCCGACCGAGGAGACGGAGTCCGCGGCGGCGGACGAGAAGGCCAAGCTGAAGCTCAAGAGCACCTGGTTCGGCAGCAACAATCGCACCGTGACGTTCAGGGACGTCACGTACACGTGGACCGGGACGTCCAAGATCACGGACAAGGACGGCAAGGTGGTTGCCAAGATGGCGAAGCCGTGGTTCTACCAGGGAAAACTCGGTGACCTCGAGATTGACGTAGAAGAGGGCGACGAGGGTCGCGAGGTGTTGGAGATGGTCCTTGCGACCTATGTGCAGCGCTGGTGGGAGCAGAAGGTTACGGCGGAGAAGGCCGCCGAGGAAGCAAAGGAGCAGAAGGCCAAGGAGAAGAGGGCGGCGCAGGTAGCGGCGAAATCGAAGAAGCAGCAGGATAAGAAGGAAGGGGATGACAAGGCAGAGGCGGAAACACAGGAGCCAGCATCTTGAGCGATGTGCCTCACACGCAAGCAGTTGAATCACGGTATTTCGATAAGGAAGCTGACAAGCCGTCTTATGACATATTCAGTAACTAATATTATTTTGGGATATGTTTCATAGTACAGATAGTATAAGTCATCGTTGAGGTCTGCCTGAATCGACAATTATAACATTTAATATTCTTCACCCATATGCAAATATAACACGGTACGTCATCTCAGTCAACTCAAAACTAGTTGAGGTAGGGTCGTTGGAGTGGTTCCCGTCATCTCCACCAAGAGCAATTAGCTTAGAAAACAGAGGACGAGCGAAAAAACGAAAATTGTACATGTATTTCACGGCGATGGACCAGTCCCAGATTGTAAGCGAGTTCCACCAGACTCGGAGCTGCCGGCAGCGGGAGCACATTTATTACGCAGTTTTGAGAATCTATGTTTAAAACTACACCGTCCCTCCGTGCTGCTTCCTGATCTCTGGAACGGACAGCGGATAAGATTGATCATAGCCCAGGGCTCTGCTCCCTTCACGATGGCCGTCTCAGACAGTGTGCAGAAATGGGAACCCATATGGCATTCACAGTTCAAATTGGAAATGAAAAGGTGGTATCAAGCTCGATTAATTTGACATAAGTCTGATGAAACAGTTAGAAGAAAAACAATGTGCACAAGTAAAAACGCTTTTCTCAAGCAATAACCAGCTCAAGAAGCGCCTGTTAACTCCAGTTCAACCCAACCCGTATTGCAGAATGCATGAAGCCAAACCCATCCACTCATAAACTCGTATGTGCGCGCGATCTGTGTGCACAATATGCAAACTCACCGCTCGAGAAATCCACAATCCACAGTCAGGCCAGTGGTGTGTCCCAGCCCGGTTAGGTCTCTACAGCATGTCCATCACAACCGAGTGTACATCGATGGATCTACCCCGCAACCTTAACATCCTGACCGCATTACGGGTCTGCCGAGCCAGAGGCTGATGAAGCGGGAGCCTGCGTGGCCTTTCCGTTTCCATTGCCCTGCCCGCTACCCTCGGTCTTGGGGAAATAGCTTCTGTCGTACCCGACGGCCTTGACAATTCCGAGTCCTT
Source organism: Diaporthe sp. PMI_573 (assembly GCA_021399435.1). NCBI lineage: Eukaryota > Fungi > Ascomycota > Sordariomycetes > Diaporthales > Diaporthaceae > Diaporthe > Diaporthe sp. PMI_573. The sequence continues at coordinate 384,486 of JAJTUP010000004.1, forward strand.
TCGTCCTTCCCTCGCGGAACAGGAGTCGATCGCCGGGGGCGAGGTACTCTGGCCTCTGGACGAATTTGAAGGCCACCGTCGCCCGGTCACCTGTGCGGATGAACGGCCTGTCGACGTCGATGATGGAGCATGTCTGGCTGACGGGGCCCACGTGCAGCATGGCCTGGTATTTCTTCTTGATGGTTGTGGCGTGGCTGAGGATCAGCACCTCGGCGACGAACTCGTTGTACACCCTTGGCGTCGGTGCACCGTCGGCTGGTTTCGGGAGAACGACCATGCCCTTGCGGACGTCTTTCCGCTTGATTTTCTTCAGGGCGAACGAAGCGCTCTGGCCGGCGCTCGCGGCTGGCACGGGGATCCTCTTGCGCTCGATGGAGCGGATAGAGCTTTGGGTGAACTGGCCCAGGCTGTCGGGCCCGATGACGACGCTGTCGCCGGCATGGACGACACCAGACTTGATGATACCCGAGACGACGGTTCCGACAAAAGGCACGGAGAAAGTGTCATTGACATGGAATTCAAAAGGTGCATCAGCGTCGTATCTTTAGCGAGCGTTAGCAAAATCAAACTCTCAACGGGTCGGACTTCGAGGCAGGCTCACCTTCCATGGTGCGGCAGGATGTTCAAGAATGTTCGGACTAGGTCAAGATTCTGGCCAGTGACGTTGGACACCTGAAATATTGGAGTGATACGCTGAGACACAAACTGCGTCGCGGTATTAATGCATTCGTCGCGGTCGTTGATGAATATTGGGATCTTTCTCGCGCCGGGAGACTTGAGGATCTTCGTGATCTGGGTCAAGGTCTGCTCGAGGATGTGGGGCGGGCAAATGTCGATCTTGGTGACGACGACCATGACGGGCACGTTCAACGCCAACGCAATGCCGAGGTGCTCTTTGCTCATCCCTATCAGGCCATTGTTGGCGGCGACCATGAGCAGGCAGTAGTTGGGGCTGCTAGACAGCAAGCCAAAGACGGTGGTCCGGAGGTATCGCTCGTGACCGGCAAGATCGGTGAAGGTGATGACCTTGGCGCTGCGCTTCCCGATCTCCTCCCACGACAGCTTACGACCCGGAGTATCGCTGGTAATGACATTGCCGTGGGTGTCGAAGCCCATAATCTCCATGCCCACGGAGCTGGTCCGGCCGGTCTCGATCTCGTGCTTATGCCGGAACAGGTTGACTCGGGCCTTTCCTCGTCCGTCGTCAAGGTCGCCCTTGACCAAGACCCCCAGCATGGAGCTCTTCCCAGCATCGACATTGCCTACTACTGCTATCCTCGTCTCGATGACTTTCTCGACAGTGGCGGGGGTTTGGCGGATGAGTACTTTGGCGTTGCAGTCCTTGCCCTTGTCATTGGGGGCGGCCTGGCTCTCGGCATCGCCACCGACGTTCTTTGTCAGTAGTAATTGGCAGTCCGCCTTGATCTTGGTGGCTGCTTCCCGTAGCCGACCCCATGCCTTGTCCCAGGCTAGTTTGTCAAGGTGCATCGACTCGCCATTGTGCTCGAAGCCGATGTCGAACAGCGTCTCTCCATGGCCCTCCTCCACCCGCGACGTCAACAATTCGACCAGCTTTTGTAATGACTCGTCGTCGGTTCCGAGAAGCAGCTCACGAAGAGGGGCCAGAGGAGCCTGGTCGGAGAGGTCGAGTGCGTCGAGAATGTCGTCGAGCTCGGCCTCGTGGTCGTCCTGGGCGAGAGCTGGTGCTGGTGCTGCGGCGCCTGTTGCTGATGGTCTGGCACTTGGGAACCTGATTGCTTGCTGCTTTTCGACGTAATCGGCGAAGTCGCTCAAGGCAGCCTCGCCTTTCCGCCGCTCCTGCGGTAGTTTTGTTGCTTTTGTAGTCGCCATCGTGTCTCGAGGCACTGGTTGTGGCAGCTGGTCAGTCCATGTCTTCCACCATTACTTCATGGGGCTCTCAGCCAATATAACAAGAAGTGACATGTTGACATGTAGCTTCAGCCTCAACCCGCTGGTGTGTTGAGGCGAACCATTGCGCAACCGCGCGTGGTGGTGGGGCGTACCTTTGGATTAGATGTGGCGATGTATTCGGGTGATCATTGATGCTGTGCTGTTGCTACCAGGGATGGGGATTCGAGAACAATCCCAGTGATGGAGATCTGGTAAAGGCCAGTATTTATGTGTGTAAAGTGATGACTGTTCTCTCGTGTCTGACGATTCGGTCGGCCTGTTGTGGTCGGCCTGCTCGCCGAATGAGCAATACCATTGACAGGCGAGGTGTTGGCGTTGGAGTAGGCTTAGAATGGGGCGGAACTTGAGCGCCTGGCCTGTGACGACGTCGAGTCATAGATGGGCCAGAGAGACGGTGCCGCGCATTTGAGAACCGAGCCACTGCTCCCCACCCCCCAGCTACCTTGCTGTTCCCCGCTATGCTCTTATCGATAAGGGCCCACCTCAACCAGCCCCACCACAGCTGCAGGTGGGCCACTTCGTACGTCTAGGCTTCTCTAAAGCTTCATTCATTCATGGGCTAATTACAGGAACGAATAGCAGCAGTGACTCGCCATGCACGCAACCAGAGATATCGGTCCTTCCATTCCTCTCTCTTTTCTTGGTTAATTATGAGGTTTGATTTGACATACTACAATTCTGAGCTGGACTTGAGATCATCGCCTCTAATATTTCCCTCTTGTCATATTGATGTTTTGAGAAAGACAAGTTTTTTCCTGGGATTACACTTCAATGTTAATAGAGAAAATACTCGAATTCACTGTAGACTTCATATATAAAGGGAGAATCACTCTATTCGGTTGACCAATGCTAACAATTTGTCCTGTACACTCCAACTAGACGAAACCTTACCTAGGTACTCCGTACTTCACTCAGCCTCAGTCTCGTTGGCATCGATGCCATCCAAGAGGAATGCCCAATGGCTCTGGTCGCCATCCTCAGATGTCCATTCCTCTCTGTTGAGGCACAGTGTCTTCCACTTCCCCATTTCTGCATCATTCGGCGTGATCCCTGTGGACAGGAGCAGCCTCCCAACCGCTTCTGTCCCCCAGGGACCAAATCGTTTGGGTCGATATCCACCAAGTTCATGAAAATTCACCAGGCGAGTGAATGCACCAGAGAATGTGTCAACGAGATTTACTCCGTTCGCCGTGCTGTTGTCAGCATCAGACCGGGACTGGCTCGCTGTTTCGATCATTGCCTTCACAACTCGGCCCCAGCCCTTTCGATTCTCCAGCGCCCGCGCCGTCTCACTCTCATTCAAGGGATACATGTCTGAGAGTATGCCAACAGTCTGCACAACCGAATCCCAGAATGGTTCTAAGTCTATTCCCATCGGTATTGGCTGGGTCCAGCTGGCACCCATGCGGATGAAAAGCTCAGCTGCGGCCAAAAGATCCAAGACTTCGGGCATGTAGTGGTCATGCTCGATCGCGCGCTCCAGAGCGATTTGCAGTGCTGTCATTCCGCTGTCGTAATATCCGTCATCCTCAACTGCGCCAGCTCGAGAGTCTAGATTCTCGCCCTTTGCAACAAGATACTCGATCATGCCTCTGACACGTCCATCTTGAGTGCCCTTGTCTCCGGGTCTCGATCTAATAAACGGCACCCCTTGAATAAGCGGGCGGGCCCGCCAGCGCCGATGGAAAAGACTTGGGTCGTGTTCCAGGAGCACCTTGACAGCGGACACATTACCCTGGGCCACTGCATAGTTGATAAGAGGAACTAAACCTTTCTGAACATCCAATCCACCCCCGAGAAGAATTTCCAGCATTTCACTCTTTTCGTACCGGATCGCAACATGGCCAGCTGTCTGACAGCCCGGGGCCTCGAACAAGGGTTCGAAGCGGGGATTGAAGGAGAACCACTGGCAGACGCAGGGCAGTGGCCTGTTAACACTCCACACTAAGCCCATGCCCCCATGACTGCTTCCGCACTCCTTGTGTGCCTTGAAGGCCATTACTGGCTCCCAGCCGTGGGCTAGGGAACGGTCTTGGCATACGCTCTGGCCCTGCAAGAGATTTACGTTGCAGCCTGCTTCGATCAGAGCCTTGCATACCTCGACATTTCCGTATGCAGCGGCAAAGAACACAGGCGGTGGAAGGTCCGCGGGAATCAGCTCCCCATCGTTCATTGTGCTGTCGCGATAAAGGCGCTCCATAAGGCCCACACCGTCGATATACGATGGCTGGTGGGCCAGGGCCGAGCGGATAGCCTTGAGGGCGACCGGCAATGCCGAGGGGCCTTGTATGCAAGCCCAATGGAGAGCAGTTAGTCTGCGATCAGTAAAGAGCAAGTCATCCGGCATTGGAGACTCGAACGTCCGACTGTCAGGCCTGATCCGCTCTCCACACTCGTCACACTGCTCAGTGGGTTTACCATGTTGGCATCCTTTACCACTTGCTTGAAGGGTTTGCTCAGATTCCTCAGGGCTCGTTGTGATAATCTCCTCAGTTTCAGCATCACCAAAGCTGCCTTTGAGATACTTTGCGAAGTGCTGTTGCAAGGAATCAGAGGACCTGCCTCCATATCTTTCCGAAAGTCTCGATTCAAACGTGACCTCGCAATCGAAGAGAGCCGGGCTCAGGTACTCCCATGTCTCCTTACTTGATAGTGCGAGGTTGAAGACTGATTTGGGCTGTGGAAGTGCGCGGGCGATCAAGTACAAGATCTCGACTGGCAGGTATGGCACCCGAGCAGGGTCGCAAGGTTCGACTTTGAGCCTTGGATCATACCTTGCCGGTATGTAGTTCTGGGTGACAGGCATGCTAGCTTTGTTATGATATATCTTGCCTAATTGTTTATGTTGCTGTTATATGTTTCTTGGTATGGGTCAACTCGAAACTTTGTTGATTTACTTTTCTCATCTCAAATGGCAATCACGCACTGCGAGAAGACCATCTTATACCCATTCGAGCCAGCACTTCCAGGCTCATTCTGTCTTCCTGTGTCCCGTAGAGACGGCAACAAAGAATCGGGCCTATTAGATTCCTATCAAACCTTTACCGCGCCAATACAAAGGCAGAATACAATGCCCAGTCCCCTCAGTCGCCATTCAATACACAATTTTGGATGCCTTCAATGAGGATTACAATTGAGTTGCTCTTTGTTTCAATTCCCTCGCCATTCATTCGCTCCCCATGCCTCCCTTCCAACAAAGCCAGATTCAATATGTCGTATATTTGATCATGTGACTTGACTATTCTATTTCAAACCTCTTTGATTGTCTCTAATCAGCTTTACTCGGGTGTCCGCGCACTCTTCGGCAACAGAGCCCGCGTGGAGAATTCGTGATAGAACAATTCATAGCGCTCACTGCCCAAAACAATTAACAAACTCCTAGGGGATGAGTAATAACCCTTTAATTATACAAAGACTCAGAGTGTTGACTGCTTGTAAAATCGCAGTATAAGAGGCGATTTCATAAGAATACTTCTTCCGGTGGGACTGTTTGGGCATTTTCGTCAAGGCTCACTCAGAATGACGGTGGATCACTCATCAAAGGGCGTGCAAGAGTGTTCTTTCATGTGGATTCAAATTCAAAACCACGACTTTCTGGGAGAGTCTCCGGCGTTGGAGCAACTTTTGGCACCCCGGCGCACGGTTAAATTGTTTGTAGAATGGTGATGTACACATTATGCATAGGTATATAAGTTACAGTGAGATCCTTCCCGAACTCTTCTTGACCATGTGCGAGGAAACTCGTAATACTGTGGCCCGGTTCCTAATCTCGTAGCATTCCCTCGTACTGAGGAAGTTCCCACCCCTTCACTGTGTCACGGACGCTCAACATCCCAACACCCAGTCTGAAGAACGAGGCCACACTCAAAGCCCAATTTATGACGGCCACACTGAAAGCTGAACCCATCATGTCCCACTGGCGTACGGAGCTTTCCACTATACCTTTTTGTAAGTCGTCCATGAATGGCCGAAACTTTGCCTCGTAAGCCGCGAGAGCGGGCGAAATGGAATCCGTTTCCCCATGGCTTTGACAATGTCTGCCGATCTCGCCAGCCAGAATATAAGCACCAACCACGGCACTTGTAGTCCCCATTCCAGTGAAGACTGTCGGGCAGTACGCAGCGTCGCCAACCAGCGTGACACGGCCTCGAGACCATGACTCCAGCCTGACTTGGCCCAGCCGCTCGCAGTAGAAGTCATCAGCGGCCCTCATGGCTTTCACCAGCTCCTCAGTCTGCCACCCCGCCCCTTGGAAAATCTCTGCGAATGCCCGCTTTTCTTCCTCGACGTCCCCTCGCCGAGCGTTCTTCAGTCTCTCGGAATCGGTCTTGCACGAAAGCATCACCTGCATCTCTTGCGGGCTGTGCCGTCTTGTCATCATGCCCCGCTTTCCCGGAGCAATGTAAGAGGTCGCGATGTACTTCTCGCCTTCTTGAATCGGTCGACGCATGGTGAAATACGCGAAGAACAGACCTTTGACCGGGTATAGTCCGTCGGCGTGCGGGACTCCGCCGCCTGCGCTTGCAGCTTCGAGTCCGAGCATCATCCTCCGCGTGCGTGACCACTGACCATCAGCACCGACTACGAGGTCATATCGGTCTGTCTCCCCGTTCTCGAAGCGAACATCCACTGAGTTCTCGTCCTGCTTGAAGCTCTCGATTGATGTGCCGAACTTGTACTTGGCCCCGTCGTTGCCAGCCGGCTTTGTGGCCGCATCATGGAAGAGACGACACAGGTCACCCCTCATAATCTCGAACTCGCTGGTGATGCTGTTCTTAATTTTGCCATCGGGTCCGGACGCTGGAAAGTAGGCGCGCTGTCTGCCCTTGGAATCAACAACCTGCATTCCTTGCTCAGGCGCAGATTTCTCACGAAAGGCCTGCTCGAGGCCCATGCGCCTCAACACCTCAATCCCTGGGCCACGTAGATCGAGCTGAAGCCCCGAGGCTCGCAGGATGGGGAAGCGCTCAACGACTGTGACGTCGTGACCCAGCCTGGTGAGCCAGAATGCGAGGGCATTTCCGGCAATGCCTGCGCCGCTGATGAGAATTCTCAAGTTTGACCTTGCCATTTTGGAACTAGAAGTTTTGTCCACGTCTTTTTCGATGTTGGGGATTTGTGTTCGGTTGCAATTCAACCTGCTGGCAAAAATAGCAGACAGTGGTAAGAGAAATATCAATGACCGGCGCATCTATAGATATCATATCAACGGAAGGAGAGTTCGAGCCAGTTCGGACTTGCATGCTTCCAAGATGAGCACGCTTGATTTATATAGACATCGCAGTTTCCATTGCATGTTTCGGCCGAAAGGAAGATGCTGCTTCAGTCGCAGGCTCAATCACCGGAATTTGTGGTACATGTTACTTTGAGATTGTCAGATTCACACGAATCCCTTGAGTCTGAAGGCACTCGGGGATAAGCACTGGGTTTGCAAACCTCTCGGCCGAAAGGCCAGCCCGGGCGGGCTTAAGTCAGCACTAAGACGGCTTAAGGCAGGCCGCGTCTCGGAAAATCCATTGAAAGACCGATATCCGCGCTTCTTCGGCCGGTCAACTTCGCGAGGCATACACACGACATACTTCGAGAGTTGCTTACAGGACCCGGCCTGGTGGCTGCTCTGATCTCGGTCACATCCAGATGTCCATCGTTCTGATTGTTCTCTCCAGACATACGATACGCGTCGTTACGGCCGAGAGAAAGAAAAAGGACACCCTCAATATTGATTTTCCGCGAACCGTCCCGCAAATGGACAGGCATCCGCGTCGGCGTCGACGGCCAGCGCTGTCATGCCAGGTATGTCGGCGCCGCAAGATCAAATGTGACCACAACGACCCTTGTTCAAATTGTCTGCGTCATAAGGCCCAATGCGTCTACACGCCATACGGCCACAGCAAGGTCGACAGACTCCCAGCTATCAGACAGTCCCATACAATCCCAGGAAACTCAAGGGAACAGGCCACAACAGCTGAGGCTGTCACAGTCTTGTCACCACAAGGAGCATTGGCTCAACAGCATACCCCGTCTGGAGCTGATACTGCCTACAGCCCAATCAGAGCTACCGCTGATCATGGCCGTGTTGCCAGTCGTGTCGACGATCTTGGCAGGCCACCGATCACAGCGCCAACACCGGTGGCATACGTGGACAATGCCCCTGCCCCTCGGGCCCCGATTGGCTCTGTCGGAACCCAGCCTGGGCTGTCTTTACCGAATAATAACCAGGGGATAAGAAAGAATAGATACGGCAACGTTGAGGAACTATTTGAGCGCGTACGGAAGCTTGAAGAGTCTTCGGCGTATCGTACCGAGCAGAGGTCGTCGGAGTCGCCACTACAACTCTTGCAGAATAAATCGAGAAACCTGGGCAAAACCCGTTGGATGGGAAAGCCTCAGGAGTTCTCCGTCATGGTGGACTGCTACAGCGAGATGATTGGAAAAGGCTCCGGAAAGGTACCATACAAGACTTCTGAGACCGCATCACTCGTGGCGCAGTCTGGCGAGTTGATCCAGAAATGCAAGGATGCAGCAAAGAACATAAAAGGAAGTCGGCCGAGCAGAAGCCATGGGTCATCTCATGAGATCGGTCTCCCGCCCCGAGAGACATCTGATTCGATGGTTGATCTCTACTTCTCGTCATTCGAATCGACTCATCGCATACTCCACGGTCCCTCGTTTCGGGCAGAATACCAGCGGTATTGGGACCGCCCTGATAATGCCCCAACAGAGCTCCGGCTCAAGATCCTTCTTGTCATCGGCTTGGGCTCAAGCTTACATGACTACCAAACCACGGATGATGCGCTCAATAATGCGGACTTGGTCCATCGATGGATATGCGCGGCCCAAATTTGGCTATCCGGACCCCTGGAAAAAGATCGTCTGACCATTGATGGCCTGCAAATATACTGTCTCACCATCCTGGCGCGACAGATATTCTCGGTCGGAGGTGACCTTACGTGGATATCGACGGGCTCACTCGTCCAGATAGCAATGCAGATGGGGCTTCATCGTGACCCCAGCTATCTTCCGGCCATCACGCCGCTGCAGGCCGAAACTCGCCGGAGACTCTGGGCCACTATCTTGGAACTCGTCGTGCAATCATCTTTGGACTCGTGGATGCCGCCCCGGATATCTTTCAATGAGTTTGACATGGACCCTCCTTCAAACTTAAACGACGAAGACCTGGAAGAGTCGACGACAGTCACCCATCCACAGCCCAAGAATGTCTTCACCGCCACTTCTATGCAACTCACTTTGCTTGAATCACTCCCCCTCCGCCTACGCATCGTCCAGCTCCTGAATAAACTCCACTCCGAACCCACCTATTCCGGCGTCCTCGAGTTGAGCCTCGCACTGACAGAAGCCCTCCACGCGTGCGCCAGCAAGACCAAGCACGACAGCGAGTACTGCACGCCCTTCCGCCGCAACCTCCTCGATTATCTCGTCCGCCGCTTCGCCCTGCCCCTACACATGTCTTTCAGCAGCCGCGCGCGTGCGGAGCCCACGTACCGCCACTCGCGCCAAGCGAGCCTCGACGCCGCCCTGGCCATCCTATCGCCCGAGCCAGACGCGCGCTTCGCGAGGCTGATGGCCGTCGGCGGCGGCATGTTCCGCGAGGGCCAGCGGGGCGCCCTCACGGCTGTCGGGCTGGAGCTCCTCGCGCACGTGGAGGCGCAGCGCCTCGACGGCACGCTGGGCCGGACGGGGGTGTACCGCGATGTGCTCAAGGGAGCTGTACGGGATATGCTGTCGTTGTCGGAGGAACGTGTCCGGCTGGGCGAGACGAATGTCAAGAGCCACATGTTCCTGAGTATGATTCTTGCGCAGGTTGAGGCTGTGGAGGCGGGCGCGCCTGTTGAGTTGCAGGTCGCCCGGAGCGCGAGGGACAGTCTGGAGTTGTGTTATGGGATACTGAGTGCGAGAGCAAGTAGTATCCCGGAATCGTTGACGGCGCCTGCTGATGCCGGAATCGAAGCTGCTGGAGTTGACGAGAATGGGGTCGAGAATTACAACATGTATGGAATGGGTGTGGACTTTGATTGGGACTCGATCATGTCGGACGTGGGCTTCTCTTGACTTTGGAGGGTTGTGATATTGCGTGTCTACCTACCTAGGCCGAGACATCGTCACCACAGACGCGGAACCCATTGTCAAATCACACATTGGCAGTGCGACTCACGATGCTCCTTCGGAGATCAAGCATATCCCGACTCTATACTGGCACACATGGTTCGCCTAACAGCAGCGAATGGATTACCAACGAAGCATGTCCCAGGTTATGTGTCTTGGGTAGTACCCGATTCAAGGGCAACATTATTTCCTTGAATATGTCACTATGAAGCTGATGATGGCTCCGTTCGTCTTCGACCCACTTGACTGGCACAGCAGGCTGACAGTGTTGCTTGCAAAGTGGCTCGTGGCATCCGCGGGTGGGGGGGGGGGGTCGTGAAGTGCAGCCTTCCCGGACTTGAGTCATAGCTGACACTCATATATGCGACTGCATCATTTTTCTGAGCCAGTAAATCATCAATACTCAAACATGGACGTTCACATCTCGACCGCGTGTCGTTGAATCACTCCTCACCAGCTGTCCTTGATCCACCAGACACAGCGAACCACGGCCGGTGTGGGGACGTAGTGGCGGAGGACAAATGGGAAATGTTCGTTCCGAAGATGGTATCTCATTGTTTGTTGTTGTGTAAATAGGCCGAGGTTCGTCTAACCCCGCTCGTCGATGGCTGAGAGTTTTCCAACCAGCAACCAGCTCAATACGGTCTGCACCCTCCTTCGGGATGACAAGACGTTCCTCTCAATTCCTCCTCACGGCGTGATCAAGAACTGTGACCCGCGATAGCATTCTCTTGACCGTGCAGGCCTCGGTCGTTGAAGGACTTTCACGGTCGTCCATCTGAGACTGAACTGCTCTGGTCACAGAGGTAGACCCAAAACCCAGCGCTCTGACTTCCAAGGCAACAGTGCACTTTGGCAGCTGTGTGCCCCGATGACCGGTGAGACCCGTCCTTGTGAATAGATCATGACTGGGTCAGGGGCGATATTAAGACGACGCTATCTCCTACAATGGCTGTTAGTGAGCGCCAGAAACCAACTGAGGGACCGACCGCCTGGACCTACCTCGGACGAACAGCATCTCTGACTTCTTGCTGACCGTCTTGACATCATCGTCCTCTGCCTCGTCGTCAACCACGTAGACCGTCTCCTCGACATCGCCAAGCACGAGGTTGCAGTGGCTGTCATACGCCTAGAAGTGGCAGAGTCAGCAGGATTCATCGAGGAGGGTTGGGATCTAGCTGGGGAGTGATGATATATACGTACGTGGAGTCGACCCTTGAGCTCGCGGTCGCCCCTGAGCTTGACGAAGACGACCTCGTCGAGCAGGAGGCGGACCAGGTCGAGAGGCTCCGAGACGTTGGCGGGCTCGTCTCCAGCGTCGGCCATGATTGAAGGTGACAGTGAATGAGAGAGAGAGGGAGGGAGAGACAGGTCAGTTGGTGTCTACTGGGATAATGTGTCGCGTCACGAGGTCGCAGGCAGGTGCAGCAGGTTGAAGCAGGTGGATGTGGGCATCGGATGGGATGAACGGAGCTGTGACCCATGCTTTTAGGCGGTTGACGTTTGACGATGGCCGGTTCAGTGGCCCAGCCAAGGAGAGCTGCGCCGGCCGAAGAAAATGGAAGGTCCGTGCACGGTGGTACGTACCCCGACCTGGGTACTGAGTACGGAGTACCTGCAGTTGCCCTGCAAAAGCATGTTGCAGTGAGGGGGAGGATGGATGGGGTGTGAGTTGGGGAAGGCGTGCAGGTGGTCGCAAGGGGTTGGAAAATTGGTCAATTGGGACAAGTCAACAACAACCTTCCCCTCACCATCGTCGAATGCTGTTGTTTCTCGGCCTGCAAGACCTCGATGTCATGACAGCTTCACGGCGATGAACTATCACAGACCCGCCCTGGATGATCGCGCCTCGCTCGGTGGAGCGCAGCCGCTCTGCCCTCCGCAAGTCAGTCCAGCTCCACTCACGCCTGCTCAACCCTCCCGCCTTGCACTGCAGCAGACAGTCGCTCGTGGTCAACCATCATAGCAACAATCACAACGACGCCCCAGTCTACCGTCTCTTCCAGAGGAGAAATGCGCACACCAGGGTTCCCTTCGGCTGGACTCATCTTAATGAGAGCGAGGAGCCCCAGGCCCCTCCAGTCAAGACCCTTCCAGCGGACCAGGATTTCGTGAAGCCTCAACCCGCACAAGAGAGGTTCCGCCTCGCGCGCAGACCCACGACAGCCGGGTCTATTCTCGGAGCTGGCCCTTTGCAGCCGGAGCATGGCCGCCCTGGCACGGTTCCTTACTACCATGTCCGTCTCAAGGCTCTTCTCAGCGCCCTCAGGCGGGGGGATACGTTCAACCTGTACATCTGTCTCGTGAACCTGGTCCGTGGCCATGAGACAGAAGGTGGGAGCGCAGCCTTCACCAAGGTCATGGCGACTATCCCTTCTACAACTTTCTCGGAGATCCTGAGGAACTTCGACCCCCACAGGGTTGCCGAGGGTATCGACACGGCCCCAGACATCAACATCTCGTACGGCCTGGCCGTCTACACTCCCCTTGGCGAGCTGGTCAACCAATGGGGCATCAAGACCCTCTACGTCCGCATCCTCCGTCGGCTGCTGCACATTCAGATTGCTCGACGAAAAGCTGGCCTTGTGCCGCTCATGAATGACTACATCATCCTGATGAGGTGTGCCGGCGCCAGCTCCAACATCCGAGCTGCCAAGGATCTTTGGTATGCCATGCCGGGTGACAGGCGCGACGGTATTAGGCACTCGGAGGCATACAGCGAGTTCATCAAGGCCAGGTATCTAGCGGAGAAGATCTATGCAAACAATGACTTGTCTAGGTTCAGACTGCGGCCCCTAGACATGCATCGCAGCAGCTTGAAGCTGAGGAAGAAGCCCGTCATCAGGCTCAAGTACCTCATGGCAAACATCAGGGGCCGTCGGACACACCGCTTCGGATTCAACATGCACGAACGCTTCTACGACGAACCTCTGACCAGAGTGCTTCGCAAGCGGGATCCCTTGGCCAAATTAGAGCGTACAATGGTGCAACGTGGCGTCTTTAATAACAACGAGGAAATCGTGTGTGCCTTCTTGAAGGTGAACGGTCGCACTGGTCGCATGGTATCCAACAAAGCTCTGCTGATGCAGAATTGGGGCGTAAGCATCACGAGAGAGCGAACGACCGGCGCGATATCAATCGAAGGAGGCCATACCTACCCGCCAGACTCGCCGCGGAAACCCACAGCGGCGCTGCTCGACGCAATTGTTCACTCTTATGGCTCTATGGGGGAGATCACGATCGCCGTGAGGCTACTCGATTACATGTCGCAGCGCTTTAGCATCCCCGTTCCAGACCATGTCTGGTCTGATCTAATTGAATACGCCCGCATCATGCAGTCGAAGCCAGGTGCTACTGAATGGGCAATGGTGGATTTTCCGCACAAAGGTGCCAAACCCGACCAGGTGTTGGAAATTTGGAATCTATGCACTCAGGCACCGTATAGCTTTCGGCCAGGCGCGAGAGACTACTACAACCTGATCAAGTCCCTGGTGCGGAAGAGAAGGTCAATGCTGCAGCCCATCGAAGCCCTCCGGCAGATCAAGCCGCTCTACGAAAATACAGTCAGCGCGTGCGAGCAAGCTTGGTGCGAACTGGTGCAGACTACGCAGCAGGCCGTGCCCAACCACGTTTCCTTCCGGCGGTACAAGTTCCTCCAAGCGGAGAGAAATCACATGTGGTTCATGTTCCACTACAGTATCTATCTGATACTCAAAGGGGTGCATCCGGGCAAAATTGATGATGAGAGCGCCGTCAGGGGGATCCCGAAACTCATTGACGATTTTGCGCCATTCCTCCCCCAGAAAATCTCGTACCATATTGCGACCGGGCTGGTGGAATTTTGGCCTGACACTGTGGCTAGAAGAGGCACGGTGGAAGTGAAACAGACCTTGTTGAACCCGCTGTTGGCTCCCAAAGCTGGCAAGGCTGCCAAGGAGGAAGAAGATGACCATTCCAAGGGCAAGGACGCCTCTGAGGCAGCGTCGCCCGCACCAGAGGAAAGCGAAGACGATGATATAGACGACTACGACAAGCCGGTCTCGTACGACGAACTGGGACCGGGACATCTCCCTGCGCCGCGGTTGATGACGGAGCCCCGGGAGACTGAGAAGCCGGCGTATTTGCACCGGCCGCCGTTCAGCGGGCCGTCTGATAAGTTGACTATACTCTCGTTACGGCGCGACGGCGGGGAGTTCACGGGATTCCACGATGACCCCGTGCGGCGGCACTTCGCGGCGTACAGGGTGGTGCGGACGACGAGGAGGGTGACCGGGGTGCCCGTTGACCTAGGTTGGTCTAGAAATGGCAGAGAAGAGAAGAGGCGCCGCTCGAAGATGGTGGGCGAGATGATGAGGATGAGGACGTGACATGGCGTGAGACTGTACGAGACGGGAGTGTCTTGTTTCTTGCATGTATAGACCTAGACAAGGGCCAAAAGCATCAATCGCCAACTTGAACTTGTTGAGAATGGAGTTTTCCCCTGTATTTGTATTTGTATTTGCATTTCTACTTCTATATCCAGAGTAAAGGACACGCCGGTCCTCAGGGAAACCAAGGGGAGTCCAAGGGACAAGCACCCGGCGCACTAGATCTTCTCCAGCCTCAGGTCGTTCATGAACATGTAACGACTGATGGTGATCCACCCCCAGCGGAACCACACCATCTGGCTGACGTGTGCGCGGGTCATCGCCTCCCGCGCCGTGGCCCAGCCGCCGGCCCCGAAGCCGTGCATAAAGACCAGCGCGGCGGGGCGCCTCCGGCCGTCCTTGTCCTTGGCCTGCTGGGCCTTGCCCTTTCCGTTGGTCTTGTTCCCTTGCCTCGTCGACGCGCCGGCGCCCCACCAGACGTCGAGCGCCGTGGCCGGGAGTGTCGCGAAGACGTCCATGATGCCCGCGTACTTGCGCGCCAGCCCCACCGAGGTCAGCGTGTACATGTCGACGGGGCTGGCCCACCCGGGGCGGTTGGCCGTCAGGGAGGCGACGAAGTGGCGGGCCCCGTGGTAGAGGGAGATGTGGTTCGGGTGGGAGGAGATGCCGTCGCTGTCGAAGGTTATCAGGGTGTCTATCGTGGCCCTTGGGGGCTCGGTTATGTCTTTGGAGGAGGTGTTGTTGTTGTTGTTGGGCGCGAAGGCGTCGCGCAGGAGGGCGGATATCCTTTCCGTCGACCATGTTGCGGTCATCGAGTCCGGGAAGTTTCTAGACGGAGGAAGATATGTTAGATAGCTTCTCAAGTCCAACTACCGTCCATACCACCGCGGTAGACAAAGAGCGACAAGACATACACATCATCATCCACGACGTATACGTCCTCCCCCCTCCGCAGCCCCAGCCTCAGCCCGCTCTCGACCAGCTCCCTCTTGCGCACCTCGCCCAGGCCGGCGGCGTCCCCGCTGCTCAGGCACAGGATCTTGACGTGGTTGCCCAGCTCCGGCCTCGTGAGGGCCAGCACGGTGGGGGCGAAGAACATGGCCTCGTCGTCCGGGTGGGCGATCAGCAGGCAGACGCGCCTGTTGCGCAGGGTCGGGAAGCGCGCCGAGGCGACGCCGACGGTGTAGAGGTACAGCGTGGGGATCAGGAGGGCCACGAGGCCTAGGGCCGTCAGGGCCGGGTACATGATCAGCATGTGGCTGTTGGTGTTGACGTGCACGTTCATGGGGGGCGGCACAACATGGGTGGGAGTTTGGTCGGGGTGGGTTGTTATGGCAGGTCGGTCGGTCGTGATGTTTTGGGTTCGTGGCTTGGGGCTTCGACTCGGTGGCACAGTCGTGGGAGGCAGGTCTTGACTTCTGTAATGTTAAATGGTAATGTTAAATGGATCAGGTGGACTGTGAGCCTTTGGCTGTAAAGATTGACTCGATCAGTCAGATCAATTGGGCTGCTGCTGCTGTTGTTGCTGCCGGAGCGAGTAGCTCGAAGACACACATCGTAACGTGGTAGCGTGCCGAGGATCCCCTGCGCGTTGCCAAGATGACGCCAATCCAGTGGTCGTCAGCCCTGTCGGGGACAGCTCCAAGCTCCAAATTGACAGGGGGTCGAGCTTCTGGAAAGCCAGCCTCGGCTTCTCTGGGGGACTCGACCATTTGCACTATTTCCCATGTCGCACGACAGCCACGCGACACTCTCGTATTCCTCCGACCGTTCCCCAATCCCCCTTGCCTTAGTCGACAGAGCCTCTCTTCCTCAAGATTGGCTGCGAGGCCAACAAGACCAGCAACAATGGTCCGCGAGCGCAAAGAAAAGAGGGCAAAGAACATCAAGCTGAAGCAGCCTGACCGATCTGGCCCGACAGACAAGACGCTGTTCGACATTGCCGACGAGAGGAACCTCTTCAAGCAGGCCGCCGCGAAGGAGCGCCAGAACAAGCGCCAGAGAGGAGAGGCCGTGTCAGAAGACGACGATGACGACGATCAGGGCCTGTCTACTGGTGCGGAACGCATTCTCGAGACGCTGCTCTACTCGGTGTCGCTGGCCATGCTTCACCTGACCCTCGACGTGCTTGTGCAGCAGCAATATGCTTTGGAGATAGAATGGTTCAAGATCATTCAGAGGGCTTTGCAGGGTCTGATGGGTACGCTGTTTCCTCAAGCCCCTCATCATCTTCTCTCGGCCGACTTGCTGACTTCCCTTGCTTGTCCGCCCACAGCCTTTACCGCCCTCGTCTACGCTCTTCATCCCCACGCCGCAGCCACGACTGTCGTCCCTGGTCTACCCCAGCGCTTTCAGAACTATGTCAGACAGGCCATATTCCTTGGGATGGGAACGGTCGCAGGTTGTTATTTGATCCACATCACGAACAAGTACAGCTATATTTCTGTCCTGAAGCAGGCGCCTCCCCTCGGGTGTCTCTGGGTCTGGTCTATCATCGAGCTACACCTTGGCCTGGCTGTGGTTAGTCTTGCTCTGTCGGGCTTCTTCTTCTGGCAAGGGGGTTACACTGTTGGTGAGCCGTTATAGATATTCTGCATTGCCCAGCCCAGTTGGCGACTCAGATCCTTAGTGGGTGTTTGAGAAGGACCTCCTTGCACTACAGACTTCAGTTCGAGCCGCAGCAAATTACTTGCTTACCGGCACCAGACACCAAGGCAATTGTCTGTCTGGAAACACATTGCTTCTCAGCTGCCAGGTCCGGTCTGAACTTCGGACCAGAGGTCATAGGGAATCTTAGGCCACCCATGTTTGGTCCAAGGGAAGTAGATGCAACCAACAAGCTCTTCCGTCGCGCCATGGGGACGGGAAACAAGGACAACGCACCGAAAAGACTGCCTAAGTGGACGAGGATGATTATGGACTTTCAAGATGCCGTGTTGGGTTCAATGACCCAAGTTGGAATAACTCGCAAACGGCACTCATTCCGAACATCAACGGGTGTGCTGTGTCGGAAATGCGGGAAATTCAAAAAGCGCTGCTTACCCATCCCGATCATGCCAACAGCTCCTTGATGGTCTTCTCATAACTCTCCGGTTTCCTTCCAAGTATCTCCTCCAGATCTCCGGTCACTAGTGCGGCCTCGCCGTCCTTAATTCCCTCCCAAACAGTCGCCCATGTCCTGCACTTCTCTTCGGACCCAAACACCTGCAAAACCTGCGGCAGTTTCACGTACTGGTCCACTCCAACCTGCCGAATCTTGAACGTCTTGCCGACCGTCTTCCCCAGAATCCCCACCGTCTCCGCCAGGCTGATCTCCCTGTCCCCGGAGAGCAGCACCTTGCCGTCAACAAGCCGCTGCGGGAACTGCCCGTCAACCCCACAATACCGCGCGATCAGCCGCGCACTCGCCTCGCCGAGCTCGTCCCGCTTGACCCAGCTGACACCGGTGCCGGAGCCGTCGTGCGGGATGAGCACCTCGGAGCCGTCCGCTGCGGCCTTGGGGTCGAGGAATGCCGTGTAGATCGGATACGACTCCGAGTACAGGCCCTCCCGGATGGACGTGTAAGTGAACCCGGGGTCCTCCTTTGCGAGCTTGTCCAGGTGCGCCTCGCTGTCGAGGTGCGCCTGCATCACGACCGCCTTGGAGTCCGCCTTGAGGGACTTGCCCGCCGCGTCGCTGCCGAAGCCCAGGCTGCTGTAGAAGATGTGTTTGACGCCTGCCCGCTTGGCGGCGTCTATTACTGGAAGTTGCACCTTGAGTCCTGAATCAGCACGACTGGCCTATCTCAGGCAGAACACGCTATCTCAAGTAGTAACTTGTAGAAACTCAACTCATCTTCAACTCACCTTGACCCTGTAATCGTGCACGTGGCTGGGGTACGACACAAGGAACAGCACATCAAGCCCGCTGAAGGCGAGCTCCAGCTCCTGCGGCGACGACTCGTACGAAGCCTTGCGCACCCTCACGCCCGCGTCGCGGTATCCCGCCTCGACCTTCTCGGGGAACCGGTTGATGAGCGTCACGTGGTCGTTGGGCACCAGCCTGAGCAGGTGCCTGTAGGTGCTGCCGCCCAGGCCGCCCGAGGCTGGGAAGATGCCGACCTCCTTCATGCCCATGGTGATGTTTACGGGGCCGCCGTGGGGGATTGAATTGTAGATATGTGTATATCGGGTGATGTTCGGGATTATGGCAGGTTGTCGATGCTGCTGTGATAGTGGTGGGCTGCTCATGCGGACGTTTGGTCCTCGCCTGATAATGACTTTGGGTGCTGATGGTGATGATGACGACGACCTCGACAGTTTATATAGCACCACTCAATAAGACGTGACGTTATAAAGCCGGTCTTATCCTTATGTAAGGGGGTTTCTCTTATAAATCCTGAAGCTATTCCCCACCCGCCTATGGAGAAATGTTACAGTGTGCACCCCGGTTCCAGAATCTTAACGTTCGATGACGACAAGGGTTTGGGAATAGCCGACTATTCCCTTTCCCCGACTCGAGATCTGCCCACGACTAGCCGCCCACACCCACCTTCTGGTTTTTTGCCTCTAATTATTACCGTAAGGCGGCGATATACACTCCCTCTTGACTCGGCTCCTGCTTGCATGGCCCATGTGAAAGCCAAGACTCACTAAGTATGTCTGCTTACGTTGAAGTTGTTCTGACTCCCTTCCTTAACGCCGAGCCAGGGTTGGTAATAGGACTTAAACGCCTAAATCGGTGTTGCTTGAAATTAGTCAGCCCCGGCTGTCCTGCCTTGGGAGTTACGCCCGAAGCCTCTATTCTTCAAGAACACAGATATTTACATGCCCAAAATCGGCTTCCACATACCCCTTATTGACCAAGCAGCGCTATTGTAACAGTACAGCTCTTATATACTGCTACAAGTAATCACTATACATTGATTATGCTAGTCTTTTGGCCGTGACACTTAATTTGGCAGTAATAGTTAAGCCGTGTCAATAATCAACCAAGAGGGTAGACAACAAGCGCGTCCACTCCAAAATTGGCAGGGTATCGGCGGGAATCAAACTCCCTTGGGATTCACAACCACAAGTTAAAGTAAAATCATAAAATAACCAACTTCTGGTGACTGCGGTGCCACGATAGGCTGTTTGCCGGGATAAGGCAACTTCATTAAGTTATTGTCAGGAAACCCCGTCCCATTTGTTTTTCAGGCCTCCTATAAGAGCGCAAGCCGACTCAGCGCGTAGCTGTTAGAACCACACCTCTGCCCTAATGGTGCCTAGAGCTCTATGGAAGGGCCTTGGGGGGGGGGATTTGTGACGGTACGGCCCTTATACATTGCTAGGAATGTTTTCCAAGGAATTGAAAAAACTTGATTTTTTGGCTGGGGCACTTGTTTTGCTAGCAGTATGCAAGCTTCGTCTCACTTCTTAAGAAGAACTAGCTACAAGATATGATTGACGACCAAGAGTAGTGCATCAAAAGCGCAAAGAGGCGTAGCCACCCTGGGAGCTCAACCCCCATTTCTCAAGCAGTCTACTATCGTCACTTAACCACTCCTTTAATGCCTCAATTCCGTCATAGCTTACCCAGATAATAATCCCTAATTCATCAAGGTCGTTGGGCAATGCCGCCTGAATATCGGCATGGAAACTAGATACCTTTACCTCGAACCAAAGCCTTTGCCATCTTGCTTGGTTCCATTCTGCTGCTGACCTTGCTTCCCATAGAGCGGCTTGTCCTGTAAAGCAACACTTGTCCAACCTCTCACCTCGGTACCAGCCAAAGCTAAGCAAGGTATAGACGCTTTCAAGTAGCTCTGCAAAGATTATAGTACGTCGGAGGCTTTCGGCTCGGACCCAGTCTTTCCAGACCGAAAGATCGGGCTGTGTGCCGTCGGAGCTGTTATCACAAGACCCATGACTGTGTCCTTGTAAGATGCCGACCCATCTTGCAATCGACTTAGCGTCTAGGTCCGCCTGTGCCTGCTGTGCATCGTCGCCGGGTGAGAATCGTCGCATGCACTGGTAAATAAGCATGGCCTGCACAGCGGGCAGGAGGTCAAGGCTCATGGCGGCCGAATGGGAATTGGGCGACGTAAGAGAGATGGCTGTCTCCGTAGCCTCTACAAGCAGTCCTGCCCGCCTCGCAATCTCTGACCGAATCAGAGACGAATTTACCGAGTTTCGCATGCTGTACAGGGAGCAGACAGCTAAAGTGTCCCGTAATATAGGAGAGGCGTCGACATGAGAGTGATGGATAAAGAATGTCTGTCCCGTTTCAGCTAAAGCTGTAACCTGCAGGACTAGGCGGCTGGCGCCATACTTCGCGCGGGCCTTGAGGGCGCTGCCTGTGTTTATGGAGCTGTTGCTGGGTATTTGGAGAGGCGTCGTTGAAATGCCCATGTTATGTAGAGGTTGAGGCGCATATGAAACTGAGGCCGCATTCAGGCATGAATTGTTGGAAGACTGAGATTGAAGGTCTGGGGCGAGAAACGATAAGGTTCGCCCCCGGCCGATAATCTCGTCTAATAGAGGCACCAAAGCCGGGGGCAGAGTCAAGGGGGGTATTGTGAGGGAGCCAACTGCGGCAGTATCATTGACATGGCTTTCTCCTGGTCCGGGCAAGTGGTGGTTCCACTGAGGTGTCTCGGTTGGACCGCGTTGGTCAAGTTCGTCATGTCGAATCTCTTGCGGCATCGAGGAACCCGGGCTGACACTTTGCACCATCTCTTGGGCTTCTTCGGGTGATATCCAAGCGTACGCACAGGTGACTCGCCTTGCAAGACAGCGCTCACACTGTGGGAAGCCGAGATCGCATCGCCTCTTACCCCGAGCACAAGCGAAGCAGGATTTTCGCCTTGATGATATCATATTTCCGCGAGGCGATATTGTGAAGCTTTGTCAAGAGGTAGCAGAAGGTAGACTGACTGCGGCCAGAGTAAAAGAAGTTGGTTCACGAAGGTTTGCAGAAGTCGGTCAACGCCCGTTGAAACCCGGCAGTCCCGGCCTGATGCGGGCCCTAATATGCGGAGTTCCGCACGCTAAACCTTAATCCTAAGATGTGGAATCCCGCACGCCAAGCATTTCCTCTCTGGATACATTCCAAACTCGGACGCCTACATCGAAACTGTCACACGCAAAAGCAGCTGCCAGTGCGTTGTGCACTGGCAACCCTATATCGTGACAGAAACGCAGGACCTCGACAGCGGGTATAAAGTACTCGCGAAGCCCTCCAAGTATGAGTCTTCTGAATTAATTACTTCTGACATCTTGACTATATCCCACTGTTCAAACATTCAAACATTTAGACCTCACTCTCAATCATCATGGCCAGCACTTTTGAACCCACACGTACCTTATCTGCCCTGGGTCAATGGGTCGAGGGTTTCTACCACCACGCCTTCTTTCAGCCAAACAATGAAGTCTCGGCGAGTACCTTGAATGAGAGTTTCGCTCAGGGCTTCACTGCGACGTAAGTCTGGTGTTGATAGGCTCCGCTTGGGTGAGAGGGAGTTGAACTGATTGTGTCACTTAGGATTAATCACGACCAAATTTCGCGGAAAGACTTCATCGAAGGTACTGCGAAATTTCGTGAACTCAATGTGTCGAGCGCACAGAGCATCAAGGAAATCCAAAGCTGGGATGCGCCGGATGGCTCTGGCGGAGGGTGTGTCGCGCTGCTCCTGCAGTTCGAGGACACCAACAAGAAGACTGGCGTTAGTGCCGAGACATCTACGTTGCTGGTGGCCAATGTGCAGGTGATTGGTGGGAAGAGAAAGCTGGTTGCTTTGACGGAGGTGTTGAAGCCGTTGAAGTAAGACATGACATACCGGTACTTATGTTACAAGGGGCATCATACAATCAGAGCCCTTCACATTCCGTACAAATATACAGTCCTTACCGATACTATAGGCTTGTAAGATTTTCGTGCAGTCCATCTCTTCACGATATTTGTGAGTTCTTGTGGTAAGCACACAACCTTGTCAGCTGAATCCTCAGCTCGTAATGTTGGGATACGGGCACCATAGCCACTAAACCAACTTTGGTGTTTTGTTTTCTTACTTTGAATTCCAGTAATCCTGTTCGCATCGTCCACTTTTCGATTGTTTCCCCCCAGTCTCACTTACATGTAACTGCATAAGCCAAACCAAAACACTGCTCAATTTTGTAGTTCTGTTACTGTAATTATCGCTCGGAAGAATACTCAGTATATGTGACTTGGTGAGAAATGTGCGGTGTACAGATGGCAGTAGTGTTTCATGCGTTCTCGCACGCAGCCAACATGTGAAGATTCCTGAAGGAAGCTGACATGCAAGCCCTCCACGGACGACCCCTGGCACCATCCTTTTCGCCTGCCCCAGGCTTGTTGAGAGCCCCACCACAAAGCCCGCAGCTGCCGCTCTCTTCCGATCATCTCGGCTCCAACACGGACCGGCCAAACCCGCGACGATTTCATCCCAAGACCGGGAACAATCGTAGATATAACCAAAGTAATCAAGTCGGGAGTGGCCTTTCCCCCTACTCTATCCGAACTGGCCGGCCTTTTGTTCACCCATGGCATCAAAGAATTACGTGGCCTCAACGGGGCCGGTGGCGCTCTGTTCAGCATGCCGGAACCTCGACTTTCATTCTCCTCTACTAGGGGATGTGGAAATGCCTCTGGGCAAACACTCGTCCTTCATCACATTCGGGCGAGATTTCTCCGAGTTTCAAGAGTCAGCCGACCGAGGGTGCCCCATTTGCTGGGTTATAGTCAGCATCGGCCGCTCGTGGGACGATTCGATCGAGCCTGCCACCGAGCTTTGCGTCGGTCTCGATGCTGATGGTGACGCGCAAGTGTCTTGCTTGAAATACCAACCGTCTCTTCATATCTATGTCCCCGGGGAAAATTACTTGTGTCAGTCAACGCACATATCGATGTATCTCTTGCTTGTAGACATTTGAAGGCAACATACTGACATGTTTCCAGGCGCTCCACTGGAAAGAACATCGTTATTTGGGTCCATACAGGTGAGAGCCGAGATATCTCAGAGTCCGTGGTCGGAATCGGCGCAGGCTTTTGCGCGAAATTGCATCCGTGCGTGCATCCAGGATCATGACCTGTGCAGGTCCGGAAAGTCCCTCCTTCCAACTAGAGTAGTTGAAGTCGGCAAACATGGTGATGAAATTTTACGGCTCTGCGAGACACGAAGAAGCACGGTCGGGCAGTATACAGCACTAAGCTACTGCTGGGGGAGTGACCAACCGCTCAAAACAACCTCTGCAAACATCAACGATATGATGTCCGGCGGGTTGAGGCTCTCCCAGCTCCCACAGACACTCGCGGACGCGATCCACATCACCCGCTCACTAGGTGTGCAGTATCTCTGGGTCGATGCCCTCTGCATTATCCAAGACAGCGTCGAGGACTGGGAGAAGGAGTCCGAGCAGATGTCAAGCATTTACGAGAGGGCATACGTGGTAATCGCGGCGTCCTCGTCCTCTTCTGCGATGCAGGGATTTTTAAATTACCAGAGACAGCGGCATTCGCACCACTTCAATATCCCCGACACCTATGGCACGCAGGCTTCCATCGCAGCGCGCGGGAACCCTCAGACCGGATTACATAGCCCCTACAAGGAGACGGACCCACTCGCCCAGCGGGCATGGGCTTTTCAGGAGCAACACATGTCGACAAGGTACCTGATCTTCTCGGCAGATGAACTGCAGTGGGTGTGCAAGACAAAATTCGCCTGCGAGTGCGGCATCACCTCCACGCCGGCCGGGCCGGCATTCTACCACCCATTGCTGTTGGCCTACTGCGACGATACGCAACAGAGAGACAGGCCCAGCGACCAACTCGCCCTCCAGGATGTATGGCGCAAGGCGGTCAGCGAGTACAGCTGCCGCAAGCTGACCCGGCCCGACGACAAGCTCCCGGCCTTTTCGGGCCTCGCCAGCAGGTTCGGGGCCAAGATGGGATACCGGTACGTCGCCGGTCTCTGGGAGGAGAACATCATCCAGGATCTCGCGTGGACGCGAGTCTCGTGGCTCGAGTCGACGCTTGCCCCACTTCCCATCGATTACAGGGCCCCTTCGTTCTCATGGGCATCGATCAATGATAGGGTGTGCTACTTCTTCGGTGTATACCGCCAGGCGTATCACTGGACGTCATGCTCTTGTGTTTCTGAGGCAAGGGCCGTTGTACCTGGACACAACCCTTTTGGAAAAGTAAGGGACGCCTGGATAACAATACAAGGGCCAATCGTACGAGGGTTCATAGAGCGCGGCCACGACCACCCCCGGTTCTGCTCGGACGACCGGGAGATGAGTCTTTACCTGGATGTAGACTGTGTCCTGGTGGAGTTCAGCTGCGACACACGGGGTGACGATGACGAGAGATCAGTGCGGCGATGCAGAACCCCGACACCATCCGAAGACAATGACAAGTCTCCCTATGCCGTCAAGGCCGCCCGAGCAAACGAGACAATGCACTCAAACCTCGCTCCAGCATCCGTATGGCTGCTACACCTGGGCAGATGGACCAAGAACCGGAGAGAAAGCCAAGCCGCAGACGTCGAGACCAGCCACGATTACTACCTCGTGCTCGGAAAATCGGCGCGTGATCCACAGAAGTACGAGAGAATCGGGTCGTGTAATACCTTGAATGACGAGCCACTTGAAAAGCACGGGGAGCGATTCACCACGAAAACGATCACCATTCTCTAGGTCGCGGGCTGGCTTAAGTTCACGCTTATTTAGAAATTACGAGCGTTGACTGTGTCGTTGTCTCTGTCTATGTAGCTCAGCCGGCCGCGCCCCCCCCCCCCTTAGTCAACGCGCTTGCTCCTCTGCAAATTAATGGATTGGTTACGTGTACGCCAATAGGTGGGTACTGGAAGGGGAAAAAACCAAGTCTTCATACATATTCACATAGAATACAACACAAGGAGGGTCAAATTCGTAATTATACACCATCATCAAGCTCCAATTTTGCATTCACAATACTCGGATCTTCACATGTCCGAGAAACCCAACCAAAGTCGGACGGAGAAAAAGACATTACTAATCTGCTGCATTCTAAAAAGCCATGTTGAATGTGCATCGTGCACATAGGGGGTATCAGCCCAATCCCAGTCCCGTTGGAAAGAAAAAGGAAAGTAAAAAAAAAAAAGAACACCGGTATCCAGTGGAAAAAGTTAATAGTTTTGAGAGAAGAATCCCAGGATTTCCCGTTCGTCACAATGCCATGCCATGCCATCCAACGCTCATGGACTCATCAGAGAATAAAAAAAAAAAGAACAAACGCTATGCCCTCAAGTGACCAAATTAAAGGGGGAGGAAAAACAAGACGAAAAGAAAAGATCACCGGTGTGCCTCGGCGCTGTTCCTCCTGCTACTCCTGGCACTAGCAATCGCGCTCCCGCTGGCGCTGGCAGTCCCGCTCGGCCCGCCCAGGGCGCCCGCCAGGGGCCGGCGGCCGTCGAGTGTCTCAAAGACCTCGTCGATGTCCGGCGGCGGGGCGGGGAAGTTGGGCTCGTCCGAGTAGGCGGGCGGGCTGGGCGGGACGTCCTGGTAGATCGGGGGAGCCTCGTTGTCCCAGGAGATGCCGATCCCCCCGCGCTCGGTGAGGACTGTGCCAAAGTGCATGCGCAGGATGCGGCCGACTCCTGTCTGGGTGACGAGGCTGGGCTTGCCGACGGGCGCGCACTCCTGGGACACGACCATCTCGAGCATCAGCTGGTGTCCCACCTCGGTGCCGTCGCGGGCCTTGAGGTCGCAGCTGTACTTGGCGTGCTTGCTGAGGGAGTAGTCGAGCTCCAGCTCGACGCTCGAGTCGGTCGGCCCCGCGTAGTTGGACTTCCAGCCGGAGAAGAGGGTCTTCTCGCCGATCGTGCGGGTCTCGGTGCGGGCGATGCCCCTCTTGCGAGCCTGCTCCTGCTGCTCCTCGGTAAGGCCTTCGGTCTTGGGCATGTGCTTCTCACAGGCCGGGGCGACGGTCTTCATGGTCTCCTCGAGGCGCCACGTGAGCTTCTTGAGCTTCCAGTACTCGATGGTGTTGGTCACCGAGTTGACCTTTGCGATCCCGTCGAGGCGCATGGACAGGGTGTTCGTGCCGATGGGGTGGATGACCTGCTGGTAGTGCACGCTGGCCTTGACGTTGGTCGGGGGGAAGACGCGGACGGAGTGGTGAGGGAGCTCCGGCGGGGGCAGCGAGCGCTTGACGTCGAAGAGCTTCTCCAGCTTGATGGGGTGCTGGTTGGGTGCGGATGGTACGGCCTCGGCTTTGAACTCGTAGGCGATGCTGGCGATGGGGTTGTCCATGGTGGCTGGGAGGTGGCCGTCCAGCAGCACGGAGAAGGGGAACTGGTGGGTGCCCTGCTTGAGGGGCATGGCGTGCGGCAGGAGGACCCATTCCTTGACCAGTGTGTGCTGGTTGGCACACTCGCCGCAGTGCACCGTGAAGGGCTTCTTCTGGGTGACGTGGATACGCAGGGTGGCCTTGAAGCTCTCAATGCCGTAGGACTCGTCCTTGATCTCCAGGAACAGCTGGCCCGAGACCAGGGCACCGGTGCTAGTCTCTGCGTCGCCATGGAAGATGATTGGGGGCGACTCGATCTTCCATGTCAGGCTGGCGTGGGGATTTGTGTGGACGTCCTTGCTCGAGCGGCCGAGGTGCAGGGCGTGCAGGCCTGGGAAGGATAGCCTGTGGTGCTCCTTGTCCTTGCTGTGGTCGTGGTGTGCCTCTTTCGACCACAGCCGTGGGGTCTCCGTGGGCCTCCTGGAGACGGGTGCGGGTGTGTGTTCTCGTGAGCTTGTCATGTCGTCTTCTATTGAGGATGCGTACGGGGACACGACCCTCTCCTGGCTCCTCGGCTCGCGGTCCGAGAGCCCGCTGTTTGTCCTGTTTGGGGACTTAGTCCTGCTCCTGATTGTGTTCTTCTTGATTGCTGTGACCTGGTGCTCAAGGGTTGTGGTGGAGTTGCGGAAGAAGTTTGCCACGCGGTGCGGCATCTTTTCTGACGGGTGGTGGTGGGAAAACCACACTGGATGTTCCCCCCCTGCCCGGTCTGGCGCGTATAAGTGGGAGGCCCGATGCGGCAGTAGCGAACCCAGTTAGCGTATGACTGACTGGGCTTGCACGTATGATGTAAGTGTGTGAGCGTGAGTGTGTAAAAATCGTGCACTGCTTGACTCGTTCCGTGCGGTTCCTGCCTTGGTTCTTGGTGGTAATAAAAAAAAAGAATAATTGGGTGGCGTCTTGTTTGTCTATGACGAGATCAGGATGAATTGAACAGCCCTGAGACACTCGAATGTTCGTGCTGGTTATTTTTATTCTCCTGACGCCCCCAAAACGGACCTTGGTATTCGAGCGTCGGTGGTCGGTGAGCCCAGTCCCACTACCGGATCTGGCGATGTGCGGAGGTCGGCTGACTTGGCTGACTGACGCCCTTGTGCTTCCCGCTGCTGGCCGATGGTCGGATCCTCTGCTGAATCGGGCGTAGGTTGGATGGTGCAAGTCCAAGCAAGGCACAGCAGGACAGACGCTTGCAGCTCCGATTCACCCACTGCCGTTTGCTTTGACGTTTCGAAAATTCGTTCGGACAATGTGCTTCTTCTCGTGGATGATGATGAGTAGTTGCGATGGGTTCTGTTCGTGAGGATGTGTCTGTTTCCTTGGCCCAGCTTGTATGTGGCGTGATATTGCCCAAGTCGTATAAGTCGTCCTGTTTTCCGCTGCTGATAGTTCCCGTGACTGGGGAAAATGGAGGGGTATCTCTGGGCTGCAGCTGCAGCTGTACTGTATGTAGGGTACGGTAAGGCGTGGTGAGGTGATGGATGGCAGGTAGGCCTGTCTAGTCTAGGTGATAAGTGACAGACAGGGACAATATAGTATAAATCCAGAACAGACAGTCGAGGAACTGTCGGTTGAAGGTGCAGGCTCTGATCTCTTATTTGAGAAAAATAAAGTAAAATCCCACAGATCAAGAGAGATCCGAAATTCAAAGGGGGATAAAAAAGGCGTCAAACATCATATAATCATCGTGCCCACACACTAGAAGCGAGCCTCGTGGTCCTTATGAAAGAAGAGGTTCGTCCTTTGGCCGTTTCCATCAAGTAATGAATGACACATTGCTTCAGGGGGGTTCCTGGGCCAGGCGCTGGAAGTCCCCTGGCCGCCCCCTGTTCTTTTAACCCGTCACAGCGCCTCGCCAGCAAGAGAGTAGCAGCAGGGCACCTGTAGCCGGCAGCTCGGGCGCATCAGCCCACTGGGCGAGCTTGGGATGACTCCTCCCGTGCGCCGCCTAGGTACGTACTGCTCTGCCTCGGGGCCCAGTACGAGGCCCAAAGGTACCGTCACGGGCACAAATCGGCGATGGTCTACATGGCCATTCAGGTTTTGCTTGTACAGTACGTAGCTACCCAAGTACCGACCTCAACTACCCCGACGACGCACACCTGTTCACGAAGGTTCTCAGACGATGAGTCTGCTAGCCTGCCTGGCCGGATGGACAGATGGATTCACATCACGCTTGTTGATTGTGGCCATGTTTAATCTGGTCTGGTCTGGTTGGGTTTAAAATGGCTCGCACATAACCGCTAAGGGGCGAAGGCCGAGCTACATTTATGAGTGAATAGTGAGTGAATGAGAGGAGTGAGAACTTGTGGAATTTATGGTTGTTTTGGGAAGTGACGATGGCCTCATAGCCTCAGGGGAGAGGACCTTCATTTCGGGCTTGCTTCGCCCTGGCCGTTGGGCGCTTCTTTCTGGTTTCCAATGTCGTTAGGACGTTCCACAATTTGTTGACGGAATCACCGTTGGCCATGCAGTCACTGCTGTGTTATGAACATGAACCAACACCTCGAGCACGAATATAATTAGGGCATTACACCTGCATGCTCTGCCATGACTGAGGCCATCACGACATAATCATCATCGGTGAGGGATTTGAGTGATCACCAGGTGGGAGGTACATTGGTGAGTGTACATCGTCAAGGTATCGTCAGGGTGACTGCCTCCGCGAGAGAGGACCCCTCTTCTCATGGCCCCATTTGTCTCTCTCCATCTGGGCCCAGCCTTCAGTCACAGTCCCAGTTCCAGCCCTGTGAGGATGAGGCACGAGGTACATTACAGGTGGAGGGTCCAAGAGGCAGGAGGCAGGAGAGGAGGGGCCACCAGTTCTTGCAATGTACTGCACGCGCATTTGAGCAACATCGATGTACTCAGCAGGAGCTTTGAGCAGAATTGCCCCACTACTGCCCACGCCCAGGCTGACAGGGCGATCACCAACTGGGAAGAAGGTTCGACAAGGTCAGGCACTCTGGCAGGGCGCAGAGCCTCTTCCGTCAGTCAGTCAGTCAGTCAGTCAATCAATCAACCCCTCCATCCGTTTTTGGGTAGCTACCAAGATTTGGTGGTCATTATTGCACCTTTTCCCCTTCTCCGACGTCAATCGCCGCATCAGTCAGATCAGAGCGAGATCGGTTTCTAATCTTGGCAACATCGCATTGACACTATTTGCCCAGTACATTGACATTGGTACTTGCAGCATCTTCAATCGCCTGTCATCATTCAATTCCTCGACATTTTTGAACCAGATCCCACTCGCACTCGTCATCCTCTGCGCCTCTTTCCCGTACCTCTTCTCCCCCCTTTGAAAAGCCTGGACGAATCGACAGTATGGAGCCATGGGTTTTGCACCTGTCATAGGAAGTGGGCTGGACACGGTACTTGTGGTACACGATGTACTTTGCACAGGGTTGGCTCCCCCTGAGTCATCCGTCCGCCAGAGCTTTTTTCTCTCTCAAGTTGGCGAGGCCAGGGAGGCCCGACTCCGTCACGCATTTGAGTTTTCACGCCATCCTGCAACCGGCTTCCATCACGGCTACGGGGCCGGCCCCAAATCCACCACAGTCCAAATTCCATCAGTCGAACCCACTCACGATTCATTGGCACTGCATTGGCAGGAATGGGTGCTGTCTGGGCTATGGAGCCCTTTGCCCAAAGGCGTGCCCCGTTTCGGCTTGAAGCGGTCCTCCCAGCTCATTGTTGTTGGACGGAACTTGGAAACCCTGCACAGAAATTTTCCTTCCTTTTTTTTGCCTTCCTTTGCCAGGGCCCAAACAACCACCAGACCAACAAAGCTCGCAATTTCAGCCCGCACTCACGAACTACCGTCGCTCCATTCCGTCACATGGCCCAAGGCCCGCCCCTCCATTGGCTGCCATCGTGCAAAAGCCTTGTTGTTTCCCTCATGGGCCCCTGGACGACACCTTTTCCGGAAACACTAACAGTATACGGCACAGTCAGCTGTCGCAAGTATTCGTCGCTAACAGTAGATCTTGTACTACAGTACTGTACTTCCGAATCCAGTGAGAACCAGCAGAGTTTTCTCACTTCGCTATCCATTCCCCTCTAGCACACCCCTACCCTCTCTTTTCCATGTGGTTCTTTTAACGCAAATCTCACTGGGTCCACACATTTCCTCCGACCAGACGGTAACCAACGTACCAACGTACCTCAGACCCAGCTCAAAAAGAGTTTGTTTGACCACGCCTTTGCGAGCTCTTGGCATACCTTTCGTCATTCATATGCACGCTCAGCCGACAAGTATCCCCCCGTTAATATCAATGCTAATCCTTTCGCGGGAGGCGAGAGCCCGAATTCCAGACCGTGGCCCGGCCATTTGGGACAGTCTTTGACCCAGAGACTGAGTATGGCGGCTAGAATCATGACGAAGTACCGTCTAGTTTAAAGTAGATCTGATCATCTCCGCGGAGCCGCACTTGGGGACCGTTGTCACCTCGCTGGGCGAATACCAAGCCGAGGGGACAGCGCCAGCCCTGCCAGCCTAGCAACACACTGGAGCGGACCACGCAGTCCGGGGCGCGCAACAACTCGCCCTTGCCAGCTGCAGCTGAGCAAGCCTCTCCGGGCATGTGTTCTTGCAGAAGCAAGATCAAAATCCGGGGAACGCTAGGCATCCCCCCCCTCTCCGCATTCAGCCAGAGGACGTCATGCCACGGTCACGTTCGACCTGCCGTAGCAATGGGCTATCTCAATCGGCCATTCCCATCGAGTTTTGAGGCACCATGGCTTTCGTGTGGTCATGATGTTTATCTAACCGTCCGAGGAGAAGCAGATATCATGAGATATGTGTTTCGATTTAAACTACAGCTTGCAGGCGCGCCTAGATGAGGTGATGCGCTCCCGCTGCCCTTCCTGCATTAATTTTACATAATAGCCGTCGCCCGCCCACCGAATAAGACGTCTTTCAGCACAGCAAGTTCACACCACTGCCACCGTGCAGGCCAGCCACGAGTACCAGCCCTGTGGTCCTTTGCCTCTATGTTCCGAGCCCCTTTGCCGGCCGGCCACCCCGTCGCCCTACACCTCGAGACGCCACAGTTCCGACTCGCGAGACATGTTCCGTGCAAGAGAGCTCGACTTCAGCCTCGTGGCAGCCCTTGGCATCTTCGAATCATCGAGGTTGTCGCTACCTCACTGGCATCCAATCAGCCAGCACCTCAGGCAGGCTTTCCGGCCATTGTGCGCTATTGAACACTGGAGGCCTTACTTGATGATTATTCGATAAGTCGTCACTGAAACTCATTCTGCTTTTCACGGCATCATTGTCGGCCTATTTTGTCTGGTCCAAGTGGATACCAGTGTTCTTTCTTTTCAAAGGTGTATGAGCTTGAGGCCATTAAGGAGAATTTTTGCTGTGTTTTTCACATGCCATGGGTCTATTACGTACATTCCCGCGTGCAGATGCCGGAAACAGCATCGCGGGGCCCACGCCTTGGGAACTTCCCAGAAATCCAGAACAGCGGGAGCTCCCATGTTTCGATCCGATTCACCGATCGTCAGGTACGAGACACATTTCGCCGTCGCATAATTGCGCGAGCACAGGCCAACCCAGGTGTCAAGCGCCCGGTAAAGGGCCTGACGCGGCGCAGCCTCCAACGTACCCGGCTGCCGATGAGAGCCGCAACCGGGTTTGCGGGAGAAAAGGAACGACGGATGATCTTTCGGAGCCGGCCGAAGGAGGCTCCCCATCGCACAACGACAAGCTGCTCATCCCAAGATACCCCGTGATATCAATCAGCTGAGGTCTTCACGGTCCAAATCAAGGCGCCCGCTTTCCCCCGTGCTCTGCTTGCCCCGGAAGACAAGAAGGCCACACCCGCGAAATGCGGAGAGGGCGGATCGATGGAGAATGTGAGGCCCGGCCCATGGGGTAAAACAGCGCCAGACAGCACAGAAATCAGGTGACTATCTGTCGTTCACGCTGCCTTTACCGCCTCAACTACCTGCAACCGTGCACCGCCCTCGAGATCAGGCGCGCACGCAAAACACAACACATCCACACATTCACTTGCATCCATAAAAGCCCACACACACACAACAACAAATGGTGAAAAAATGGCCTGGTGTGACGTTACTATGAAGTGGGCGTCTTGTGGACCCGCCTCCCGCGGGGAGGCTGTAGTCTTCTTTTCCAAGGCAGCCTGGCGCCGAGGCCATTTTTGGACATGTTCTGGAACGCGCATTGTGGGCCCTTCCAAGGCGGTGCTTTTGCTAGGCTTTCTTCCTGCCGACTAAGATCTTGCGACTACATTCTCTTTTCAGATGGCCTGTGAGAATAGCAATACTTTTCACTAGGTTAACTACGGGCACTGACCGTGCTGCATGACTGTGCTCTGCTGTAGTCGGGCCGGTGCACCTACGGCCTCCTTGCCTGTCATGAGTTGGCGGGAAGCCAGCCAGATACCCACCTCTTCTGTGGGCCCGGATGGAGTGACAGGCGGCTCTACAGCGTGGTTCTGCCCCCCAGGGGTACCGGTCCGGTAGAGGCCTGGCGGCTACAGACGGGGGCTCTGGGCTTTGCTGCTTTTCTCACCTGCTTGGCAAGCCCTTTCTTTTGTTTTGCTTTATAACCCGGAAATTTCTGTCATCACTTGCTGCTTAATGATTCAGCAGAGGTTTGATACGGGGGATGCCGTGCGGTGCGGACAGGCCCAGCGGTAAAGGCTGTCAGATTGTTCCGCCTGCTGGGCAGTTCGTCTACAGGTCTACTCGATAAGTGATGGTCCGAGGTTATTGCGGCTATTCAACACATATCGGATATCCGAGAGGTGTAACTACTAGAAAGAGGCCGATGACAACGTGTGGAGTGACAGGCTTGGATCCGCGTGCGCGACTGCGCACCTGCGGCACGCACCCGAGTACCTTGACATCTGTCACCGAGAACAGTAAGATCTACCTCAATTGCACCACCTCTTCCTCTTGGTGTGTTGAACAATGTCGTGGTCCGTGATCGGTGAATATGATCTCGGTAGTTTGGGTGATGTTGATTCGCCCATTTCACCGAGGAGGCCGATCCCGTGAGCGGGATCCGAGATTGCGGGATGGGGTGGTTCTTGCACTCGGAACTTTAACGCTCGGCGCTCGGCGCTCGGCGCACTTCTTTGTCGTGCTTGATTCGTGGTCTAAACCGTCGCACCGTTTCCGAGGGGGCCAGCCGATTTCCTGGCTGTTGTCACTCGTCCTTGGTCCTGCATTTCCGCGCTCTTGCCGGTCCGGGTTGTTTTGTCAGGGACACTGTGACTGCGACGTTTGTGTGGTTCCAGCTTAGATGGTCAAGGGTGAGCGGATAACACTGTAATACATGAGACATGGTCATGTGTATGGACTTTGTTCCTCGCAGGAGTGTCCAGGAAAAGTGCGTTGAGTGCCGAATGCATTATTTACCTCCCGAAGTTCTATAATTACCTTAGCTCAAGGACAACCTCAGTGGCAGTCGGAGGTCTCGAGATGGGTTAAGTGGCTATGTAGTCTTGCTGTTGCTTTCTTTGCACGATGGAAGGAGCTCTGAGTTCAGGGCGGTCTGCTTGTACTTGCTCTTGTTGCTGGCTTTGTCTGGAAGAAATGGTATATGAGAATTGGAATTCAAGTCCTGCTCTTCGATTTGCATCTTAGGAAACTGATCTCCCGGCTTTTGAGATAAGGGAATTGTTGACTTTTGGCAGTTGTACAGATCGCAATAGAGGCTTTGTGCACAATCTCACGTTCCTAATACCGGTGTAGCCACCAACAAGAGCTTGCCCCTGGAGACTATCGCAATCGCCGAGATTATGTGAATGAATGTGCTCTTTTTTAGGAATTTTTATATCATCCTATACCTAGGTACTTGATGATATGTACTTAGCATTAATATTGAAATTGTTCGGGCTATCCATGAAACGGAATGTCCTTGTTGCGAGGTGATTATTGATCATTTACAAGTTTTCCGCCCGACGCGCGAACTCGGAGCCGTCGCCAGTGCGGAACGATGGCACAGCTATATCTTCGGCATGATGACAATTCTTGGAGAAGTATCTTAGAATATGGTTCTTGTACCTGGGTCCTGTCGGCTGCTGCGATTCCTTCAGTCAAAATGCTCAGATTTTGTCGTGTGATTAGAGCTAAGTGCCTAGTACTCATTACCTAATCTAGGCTACTGTGCTTGATTTTCAGGTGAAAAAGAATTTGACCGAAGTTGTACTGCGTGTTTTATTTGACCCTGATTTAGAAACGAATAATTTTCTGAAAGGTGTGAAGACAAACAAGTTGTTGCTGGAATTTTTGAGACCTCGTCTTCCAGCCATCTATTAAATCAGCTGAGTTATAACTGGTTCGAAAAGGTCTTTAAATTATCTCATCGGAGAGTTCTCCCAACGGCTGATATTCAGAATCCATTTAGCGATTTATAGTGTAGGAAAAATCATCAAAAGAAGTCGCCCCATTGAGCCCGATATCATACTGCGTAATGAAGGTTATCGTGTCCAGGCCCTTGAACTGGTCCCCCAAATCGATAAACCTCATATTCGCGACGAGTTGAATGAGGATTGGCTGGAACCGAATCGTTCTCCTCGTCACTTCCTGAAAAGCGTATTCACCGATGATGGTAAGATTACACCCAGTCGGCAACGTCAGGACGAACTGCTTCACGCCCAGCTGACACCCCCACCTACAGGGTTAGACATCAGCCATCATATCAACGAGGATGGGCTTTCACTTCAACATGGGAACGCCCAAGCTAAAGTATGCCCACAGATGCTCCTAAAGTCATAGACTGATGAAATCTTTGGCGCGCGAGACGGAGATGGGAGACAAGTATTTCCTAGAAAATTGCACCTGTGTGCGGAAGCTGCTCACCAGAATGATTTCAAGTCCACGGTAGGCGGCTGAGAGACGTTGCGGCTCTCAACGGTGAGCTTGCGTACAATGAATGGAGTATTTGTGTCAAGTGACCCAAGCGTATCATAACCGGCAGCATTGATACCACTGGTGGGAAGGAGGCTGCCCAGATATAGGGAGCCCATTATTCCGGGCTGGATGGTGTCTAAGAGGCGATGATGGTCAGCAGAGCCATCTATCCATGTTCGTACATTGGAGAGACGTGCAGAATCCTTGCCACCGGAGGCCTTTATATGAGCCAATCTCTGGCGCATTAAAGACATCGGAAACAAGATCCACAGGGGTCTTGTCCTCGAATGTGGCCAAGTAGGGCGTGATCGCTCGAGGACGTAGCTGTGATCCAGACGCTGGGCTCGCTAGCACCGACGAAGTCAGGCAGGCCCATAGACACGAAATTTTCATCAACATTGTGAATATTGTCAACATCGGGGGTGGAGAGTAAAAGCTGATGTGGTTGAGGTATCACTTGAGGGGTAATGATGCTTGTGCCTGTCCTCACTCGCCAACTCGTACAGTCCCATTTTATAGGTGATCGATCAAGGATATTAGAGCTCGTGTGCAAAATTTTACGTCAAATTTGATCTATCCTTCCTGTATTTCAACCAATCTGGCCTCGACTCCCTACAGCTATCTTGTCAGGCTCAACCTCTGCTCCCGCGCCTTAAAACTTGGCGAATGACCAGTCCGCAGATCACGGTCTAAAAGATCATTCACACAAAGAAACATGTGGGGGACATGATTAGCTCTGTGTGATCGGGTGATCTGGGCATGGCCTTATTCCTTTGTGAGACATATCCACTGATCAGCCGCAACGCTTAGAGGGAGTGTGAAGATCGTGACGTACTCGGTCCGGGCTAACTATTGACATATGCGTTGACAGCTCCCTTTGTATGCAATTGGTACCGCTTCATCTACACGGAAATAGGCAATGTCTCGCTTCGGCCCGCAAAATAACTGAGAAAGCACTTTTTAAAAAAAAGAAGTAGGCACTCTCCAAGGGCTGTAGAGAGCAAACCACTGCCGGGCGCTCTGTTCTAGTGAGGATTCCTACTTATTTGCAACCCCTACAGTGTGGAGTATGCTGATAATGAATGATCAGATGCTTTCCACCAAGCCAATTGCTTGCGCTGAGGCATTAAGGAGGTTGCCAGAGCACTTCATGTTCTTCACTGCCTTACGGATAGGAAAATTATGCAAGACATCGATTAGCTACATTACAAGATTATTTGTGCCTATTTGATGCTATCTCATCTGTTATCTACCAATCGAATAGTCATTGAGACGTGGAATATCGAAAGTATTATGGCAACTCGTACGGCACGTGAGTGGGTGGCCGCATGTCTGGGGACCCCGAGTTGGGATACTGATGGCGCTGATACCCTGGCGGCAACGCCAGGCTCTGGAGCTCGTGAATAGGCTTCCCCTCGCCGCTCAATTCGATATTTGAATCCCTCGTAACAAGCATCGCTGATGTTGCGTCGCTTCCATCTGTGTGCCCATCATACGACCCTGCCAAATGCAAGCCATGTGGGGTCCTATCATCCGAGCCTCGAGAATGCGAGCCATTCCGGAGCCCATCATCTGACTGTGCTACGTGAGAGCCATTTGGCTTTCTCTTCCGCCTGAGAATGAACCACACACTTCCTCCTGCTACGATTGCAGCAAGCGGTACGCCGAGACCGAGACCGAGGCCGATCTTAGTTTCGGAATCACCATCTTCGTCTTTGGAGGAGCTTGAAGCGGCAGAAGTCTCGGTATTCGTCGCGGCAGAGGAAGTGCTAGAGGTCGCCTGCGGTGTGACCGAGGATAGAGTGGTCGAGATCGAGCTTGTGGATGTGGCAGAAGTCGTCGAAAGTATCGTCGTGGATGTCGATTCAGTCTTTGACCATGTGTGTCAGTTGAGATTCATCGGGCTAAGACCGGGGCACCCTCAAAGCTGCATCAAAATGCAGAGGCGTGCAAAATAGAGCGGCGAGGGAAAAGAAGACCTCCGCGGAAGATAAAAGACATAAAACAATTACTCACAGAACGCTCCACGCCAGTCCCGGATACAGGAGGATAGCTGACTGTCTTTGTGCCCTCGGCGGTGGCGGAGTTGCCATCCGAGTCGAGGAAGACTCCACGACCATTGTTACAGCATGTCGCGTCGTTGGCGCAACACCAGCTCCCGTCGGCGCACTGAGACACGCGTGGGAGAAAGCCTGATAGAATTTCCGTCTCATCTGTGGAAATATGACCGGTCAGTATTGGGCTAATCCTCTCGTGATCAGCAAGAGGTCGGCTTACTGAACAGGCAGACCTGAGCACAGGTCGAATCCCAGACGTTATTGGCACATGGACCCCTCACGTACGTCCCTGCGGCATCACCAGGATTGTGACATAGTCGATTAGAGATACATGTCGCTTGATATCCGCAACAAGCGTTGGACCCAGGACACCTGGTGTTATTGACGTAGCTGGCACCGTTGAAGCCGTAGCAGACGATGCCCACCGTGCCATCGGCCCGAATTAAGTGTGGGCAAAGAGCATTGAACAGAAAGAGGCTGAGAAGAAGCGAGAAGGTCGCGGAGACCGTTCCTTTGGCACCCATCGGCGCAGGTATTGAAGAACCAAAAAACAATAGCAGCATGATCTGATATGCAGGGAAGGACGTTGTTGTGAAGGGACACCATCGATCTTTTACACATTACATTGCAGATTGAATTGATACCCTCGGCTTGATCCAAGGCAGGATTCTAAAGTAAATGAATATCGATACCGCACAGGGAAAAGCAGT
Source organism: Diaporthe sp. PMI_573 (assembly GCA_021399435.1). Classification (NCBI taxonomy): domain Eukaryota; kingdom Fungi; phylum Ascomycota; class Sordariomycetes; order Diaporthales; family Diaporthaceae; genus Diaporthe; species Diaporthe sp. PMI_573. The sequence continues at coordinate 422,878 of JAJTUP010000004.1, forward strand.
AGACAGGCCCTTCGTGCTATTACAGTACATGTTCCACTTGAGGCGCGGCACTGCAACCCTACGGCGCAGTGTCCCATGTTTGCGACAGACCCATGGAAAGGATTCCCGCCATGTTGGTCGGCTGGAGAAAATGCTAGCGCTCGACTGCGGCTCATAGACATCCGAGAGGAGCCAGACCCGTGGCGGCTTCAGCGGAAGCTGCGAGGCTTACTCGGGAGCCTGATGTTCTACAACAAAAGCTACCTACATAGGTAGGTGCTTGGCTGCACATGAACATGACTCGCCCCGACCTGGGCGGAGCTAAGCAGACGACTTGGATTTAAGCGCCAGCGTTTCTTGGACAGTTGTTGACGCTAACGTCGCCGGCGCGGTGAAGAGGGCGTCAAACCAGGCACCCGACTCTGCAGCTGGAAATGCCGTTACACTTTCGCGCGGCACCCTGTCAGGTGGTATCTGACTTAAGTCAGAATATGACATGTCAAGGCCTCGCAAAGCTACCGAGCTGCTGCCCAAGATCCTATCGGCTCGGTCGATGGCGGGACACATGTGTAATCCTCGTTGCATCTCTCGCTGTTGCCTCTCGCGCTGTCCCACAGGACTAACATACACGCGGGCCGATTTTTACTATGAGAAAATATCCGAGATATCATATTAACGGCCCGATGGAGAGCCCTCAAGATGATCGCCCAAGGCGATATCAAGGTGAAGAGACTTCCTTTTCTTTCACTTTCCGATAACGCTCCTCTCATTTCGTTCGCGCCACAGTTGATTTCACGAGCATGCTTGATTGGTCACAAAATGGCTGTTGGTTGTTGGCTGTTGGTGCCAATTGCAAAAATTCTCCACTCGCCCACGCACGAGCTGAAAAAGGATCAGCAACTAAGACACCAACAAATAGCCCCTGTGTTGGAAAACCCATGACACAAATAGGCGACTTTATCATGGCATCCGTGTGGTCGCTTGCTGTCTTAAAGGGGCGCAGTGGGGCATATTACGCGACGGCGACTCGGTCGAAGAGACGCCTTTTACTGTGCAGAGCGGCAACTAGCATAACTCTGTAGCTCGTCTTCGCTTTTTCTTTCACCACACAAGCAAACCATAATACCGGCTCGAAACAATGCGTATCTCGCAAACTGCCCGAGAAACGTGACCTGCACGCCTCAAGCTCACTCCGTAAGCGCACCGCCGGCCTCCCGCGACGTGGAGATGACTTCTCGAATCCCGAACTTCCCGCGAGGTGCCCTTTACACCACTGGTCTGGTTTTCCTTTTGGGAATTATCTACCTGTATCAGCCTTTGCTGGGCTCGCGATCTGATTCGTTTTTGGACACCACATCTCCCAATCGCGCACCAGCGGAGATTGTCAGCAACTTCGAACCCAAATTGACGACGGACCTGGTCCAGTACTTTGAGGATTTCCCGCTTGGGCCACCCTACAAAGAGCGCTTTGGCGAGCTTGGCCGGCGCACCCGACTGCTCAAGGACCTACTGGTATCAGCAGACAACAACCACGCACCATCTCAGAGAAACTCACTGCTCGAGATCGTCGACAAGACCGCCCTTATATTATTTCCATTCCTCGGACGGCCACCACCGAGCCCAACTTCGGCAGGTGGACTATCGCAACTCCGATCCTCGATCGTGCCTGGCTCAGTCGGAATCGTGATTCCTGCTGGCAACAACAACGTGCGATTTGCAGCCCATCTGATCTCCTCGCTACGGAGCGTTTTAGATTCGAAACTGCCAATACAGATCGTGTACGCCGGCGACTCAGACCTGTCCGTGTCAAACAGGAATTTTCTCGCGGAGCTCGTGGCCTCCACCGGCCATCCTCTTCAGTTCTTGGATATCCTGACTGTGTTCGACGACTCCACACTCAAGCTCCGGGAAGGAGGATGGGCTATCAAGCCGTTTGCAGTCCTGGGCAGCAGCTTTGAGAAGGTGATTCTCCTCGACTCGGATGCGGTGTTCCTACAGAAGCCAGAGGCTCTCCTCGACCACCCCGGTTTCCAGCGTTCTGGGGCACTGCTTTTCCGAGATCGATTGCTCTGGCAGCACGCATTCGGTGACAGACATCAATGGTGGCACGATCAGATCAGGCGGCCAAGCGGAGAACTGAACACTTCACTCGTCTGGACGCAAGAGTACGCCGAGGAAGGAGACTCTGGCGTGGTGGTTGTGGATAAAAGCCGGACCGACGTCTTCATGGGACTTCTTCATATCTGCTGGCAGAACTCGTATGAAGTCCGAGAAGAGGTCACCTACCAAATAACATATGGCGATAAGGAGACCTGGTGGATGGGGTTTGAGCTCTCTGGGTCATCGTACGAGATGGAGAAGCACTATGGTGCTATAGTAGGCTGGGAGACCGAGATCAAACCTGAAACAGAAAATCCGGAAGGCGAGGAGGAACCGCCGGTCGATCCCTTGACTAAGAAAGTGTGCAGCTTCGTCATCGCCCACGTGGATGAGCAAGAGAATCTCATATGGTACAACGGAGGCCTGCTCAAGAACAAAAAGATTCCCGAGATGAAGCATGACTACGCCGTTCCCGACAGATGGATGGTCAACGGTGAATGGCAGAAAGGCGCTACAAGGGAAGATATGAGCTGTATGGTCGGGAAGCAAATGCATGAGCTTTCCGAAGAAGAGATGAGGAGACTGGAGAGATCCATTGAAGAAGCCAAGAGAATTGATGTCGCTCTGCACGTGGACTGACAGACGGTGCGCGGAGCCATTTTCCATATTAGTGTATATAATAAATTTCATAATTTTTCGCTCTCCCAGTGAGTGCTGGAGGCCTATTTTCATAGCGTGTAGTCTTAAAGCTGCCTGATATGTTCAAATACCCTACTTGAAGAGTTTTGATGGCTCACAACACCGTTGGAGAATTGGCCAAGAGTTCCACAGGCATGTCTGGATTGCCCATGTGTGAACCCTCAACGACTTTTTAATTGATTGGGGGAGGGTTGATCACAGAAATGTGGAGGAGGGCGAGCAAAGAATTAGAACGTGTTGATCCGCCATTACATGAAGCACATGTGGATGTCCCTAGTCAAGGTAGTGCAATCTGGGGGAGTATCTGTGCCGTCCTCAATGTCTTATCGGCAGAGGATTGGGACAACTTTGGCGCATTTCTTATTCATCCCAGAAGAGTCCTTATTTGAGCCCGAGCCATTCAAATCCATGATACTCTGCAAGATCCACGGCAAATTTGGTGCTCGCCCTGGATATGTGGGACAAGAATGTGTATGCCGGTGGCACAACATCAGCCTTGGTGAATGCGAGACCGCCGGCCACATAGTAGTGCACCACACGAGGCCCATGATACTGAGATTCCTTCTGGACAGCGGACTAGAGTCTCTGTTGGGCGTGTAGTCATTAATACACGTCGCCGTCTCAACCGGCAGTATGCGTCACCAAACTCCTGCTCGACCGCTACCCTGAATTGAGCCAACAACGCTGGGACGGCGGTGGCACGCTTTTACACAGGTTGTGCGATATTAGGCCGCAGAACGACAGTAATCCGCTGCTAGTGTTCTTAAGCAATTGGGCGCTTTCTCATCAACAGCGGCGCGGAAATGGAAGCAGGGGCCTTTGAACCACCATGGCTGGATGTCACGCCTCTCCAGCAAGCCCTTGATGTCGCGCACGACTACCAATCATGTGAAGTAAGTGGACTACTTGCAGCTGAGGCTCTCATAATGCTGGGATGTGCCTAGAACTTGGCCCCAAGTCCGATCACGCCATGAGACTCCGTTCTGAAGGACTGTATTTCTCGGGCGATCTTACTTGTACCGACTAAGGAAGGATACTTGAGATACTTTCAAGGAATTTTCAAGGAAAGAAAGGGGGAGAAGATACGGTAGAGCGGCGGTTGAGGTATATGTTGGTTGTGAGGGCCATCGCCAAAGCCGCAGGGATATGGGTAACTGAGCAAGGGCAGATGCAATCCTGTGTTTCTCACCGGAATGCCTTCTCCGACGCGTTCAAAGAACTTGCCATACAGTACATTGCACTTACCACGTGATATGACGCGTTTGCTATAGAGGTGTTAGGCAAGCTCCTCTTGTCCACGGGTATCACACCTGATACAAGTGTCGTTAGCATGTGGACGCAGTCAATCCGTAAAATACAGGACTTGACGGTGTGAACACCAAGCGGTCGCCAAAAGGGAATGTGGGAGGACGTCATGTCAGGTCGGCCGATAGAATATTAGGAATTGAGGGCTCAAAAGAACTTAGACTCGGGCACTAAAAAAAGTGCGTTGGTAGTGACAAGTGAAGGGACTTTGTCTGCTTCAACCGAGCGCACAATAGCCGGTCAATTATAGAATGCGGCTGAAATAAATGAGTCGTATCTTTGAACGAAAAGGCATGCATTCGAGATAATTTCATCTCGTTCCTTTATCTCAATCAGCTTACATGACAATCAAGGTTAGTTTGGTGAGGAGGTGATATCTGCACTTTGGAGCACAGAATCAGATCGACCAGACCTTGGCCAGAGCTCTTCCACCGATTTCGACCCGTCGGTCGAGGCACTGTTGCTCGTGCTACATATTAGCCTCCGCTTTGGTAAAATGCACTTCGCAGCAGAGTTTCTTTGCGTTAGCATCAACCACCAATACTCAACTGGCGCTATGTTAGGATGTATTAAAATGGTGTTTCATACACGAGCATCATTTGTCCTTAACGATCGACCAAGCATTTTTGAAGTGTCATTGACATGTTGAACGGGTGAGTGAGGCTCAACTGGCCAGAGCGCTCCCGAGTCCAAGTCCCACTAGAGTTCTGATCAACAATCCATTGGTAGGCTAGTGATGCTGCACAAAGAAATGATCTCGAAAAACTAGCGGGTGGTCAGCTTTAGTACCGAAATCTAAATACTTGGTCCACGATGAGAGGAACGAATGACCATTGACCAACGTCACTGATTGGATGATCCCTCGTAATGCAATGCTTTTGATAAGGAGATCGAGTCAAGAACAAAGAGGAACTTCATGAAGAGGAAGACCTTAAACAGTCCACTCCGGCAAACCTAGTTCCGGGGATCACGATGGCAGGTAGCATCAACAGCGATGGATGGCCGTGCAGGATGACACAAACTTTGGTCTAGATCGATGATCTTGAGTTTGTAGATGATCATAGTTTCTATGGGTCTCGTAGCTCATAAATACATCCTACTCTCAACTCCCATCAGAGCCAGTTACACTAGATTGTTCTCCAGGTTGCAGTTCACACATTCAACTCGGCAAGGTCATCGGTCATACCGGGAACCTACTGGCAAAATGCGACCGACCATTATTTTGGCATGTCTCCTACCATGCCTTGATGCAAAGGCCCCTGCATATCGAAGACATGTGATATCACCGGTGCAAGTGAGAGACGCACTCTGCGGAAACAACGGCTATGACAAGAATAACCCGGTCTCCTTCTATGTCAGCCAAGACCCAACCGATGTGACCTCAACCGGCTGCTCCAGTCTCTGCATAAGGGAGCAAGGCTGTTCCTCATTCGCGTATGGCGCAGGGGTTTGTCTTCTGTACACGGCTCCTGTCGTTGACAACCTCATACCAGATCCGTCAAGTCCATACACATTCAACGATCTGGCTTGCGTTGGCTCAGCCGGCACATCCGCAGCAACTAGCTCAGCAGTGGTGAACATCAGCCCGATTCCAACAACACCTGGTGGGGCACAGACATGTGATGCGACAACAGTTACGGTAGCAGGTTCTCAACTCCCTGGAGTGCCCACAACAGTCACAGTATCAGGCTCTCAGCTACCTGGAGCAGCCACGACGGTCACAGTCCCCGGAACCACAGTGACCGAGACCCTACCGGCAGTCACGGCAACATCGACGTTGACACTACCTGCGGCCACATCTACTCTGACCCTCCCAGCCGTCACTTCTACGTTGACCCTCCCAGCTGTTACCTCTAGGACAACAATCACCAATACTGCGACTGTCACCATTCGCTGTGTTGCTCTCGGACTTCTTTGCAGCACCGTTACCTAAAGCCGGTTACACTCGAAATTTTCTAGGATGTCATGGACGTCTCGCTAGCTGTGGGCGGGTAGCACTTGTACGCAAAAGGGCCACATCTATTGGCGAGACTTGATGTATCTCTTCGAAAACACGCAAATACCAGTAATTTATGTCGGTTGGACTTATTTTGATTATTGCTGCCAGTGAAGATGACGCGAAAGGCGTAGGGGCGAGAAATGGGCAGCTACTGTGTGAAACCTAAGCATCCATCCCCATCTGTCCAGGTGGAGTGGCAAGACGGTCTAATGAGATGTCGTCAATTTGCCAAGTTATCCGATCAATGTGCCAAGCTCTATCAGATCTGCCAAGACTCTTTGTTACAATCTTGGTATGCATATGGCGTGTAGAGACCCACATAGCTTTAATTTGACCTCCGGTGAATCTGTGAAAGCTGCCATAGGGCTTTACAACCTGGCCTGCAAGCAACTGTTGCCTTCGCACGGGAATTGGAACGAGAGATTTATAGCTGAGGGGAGCAAAATTTTCGAAACTCGGCATTGACTTAGTAATGAACACAATGATGGAATTTGGAAGGGCAGAGTGGTTGATTTGTCGCGGCAGGTTGATGAACATCACTTTCGATGTTTCGCAATACGGGTCGCTGGCTTTCTTTACGTGTGAAAACTGAAACATAGTGAGTAGCTTTTATTCGGATGTCACCTCTACATTGATCCATGAAGCACGTGTCCTTGCCTCTTGAACCTGCGCAAGTGCAACGTCAGTTTTCAATCGATCCAAAATCCCTGGGAACAGGGTCTCAAAGGTTGTCTACAAGTTGGACAAGCTAGCGACACATGTATATACATGGAGCGGCGCAACACTGTGCAGGAGAGATGTGCCAATAGCTCCCTGTCCACTGCATTGATGACTTTTCTGGAGACCGACTCAGGGAAATGCTTGAGATCTTCTCAGAGAGGGGATATCGTTAACGCATCTAAGAGAATCGTTTTTTTTTTTTAAAAAAAAAAAGCTATATGATAAGGTCTTGGTTCTGCAACGAGTGTCACCGTCGGAGATACGGAGATCGCTAGGACCAGATCCTCCACACTAGCCAAGTTGAAAAGGCAGACTAGAACCAACCCAGTTATGGCGCTTAGTCTGTAACTGGTTGGCAATGCTGACCGTGGTTAACATGGAGATGAAGTACAAGTTGGCTCGCGAATTTAAACCCTTGACTGCTTAATATCATCGTGGTATCGAGGACACTGAAGCTTGAACTCCTTCTGACGGACGGGTCATCATCATTTCGCCGCGTAGTTACACCCCGAGAACACCGACGTGGATGCTGAAACGCCTTGACTGGACAGAAACCATGGATTGAGCGGCTAAAATAATTAGTGACCACGACTATAGTGTCTCGGCTGGCCCAAGAGTCCAAAAGTCCGAGTTACACCGACGCGAATAGCATCAATCCCACAGGTTCCCATAAGCCACAGTTTCCTGACATCATCGATTATTTACGGATAGATATCCTGAGAGCATGTCTACATAAAAGAGAGAGCTGTCTTGGCTATCCACGACAGCTTGATGTGCTCACCCTCGTAATTCACCATCTCAGAGCGTTCATCTCTTCGCACTCCCATAATTACACAGCCCTGCTCCGTATTTTCAACTCCAGTGACCCACAGTCACCATGGCTATATCAAATGTTACCGCACTCCCCATCATAATATCTGGTACAGGCCCATCTGCACTCCTTCTTGCGCAGGCACTCTTGAAGGCCACGCCGCCGTTGCCATTCCGCCTATATGAGCGCGATCAATCAATGTCATACCGGACTCAAGGCTACCGCTTCGTCGTCAGCGGTCGCGGTGTGAAATCATGCCGCGACGTTCTCAGCCCCAAGCATTTCGATCTTCTGCGTGCAACTTGTGGGGATATCCAGACCCCGCCCCCAAGGCGGTTCGATGCACTCGCTGGAACCCTGTTACCCGGATTTGATATGAAGTTCAAGAGCCGCGATAAGCAAGAAGAGCCGCTGAAAGTTGACCGGACACTGATGAGGCAAGCCCTTTTCAGAGGGTTGGAAGACCACACCACGTTCGGCAAGGAAATTGTCGGGTATGAAACCCTACCCGCCGGCGGAGATGAAACCGAGTCCACAAATAGTGCTGATGGCGGGTCCGGCGTCTTGGTGCGCTTTTCGGACAACTCGACAGTTCGAGGCTCCCTGGTCGTCGGAGCTGACGGCGGCTTCTCGCGGATTCGCGCGCAGCTGGTTCCTGACGTCCGGCTTCTCGACTGTGGGATGCGGATGGTCCTAGGCAAGACACCGCTCACTCCCGCCTTCTACGAAGCTCTTGGCGCAACTGGTGAAGACGACCCACGCGGGGCCACGCTTCTAGAAAGCGTAGCGTTCGTGGTTGACCCAGTCCCTCGGACGTCACCCATGTTCTTTATGTTCGACCCAATGCGCTTCAGCCGGCGCGCTGAGGTCGAAGCCAACGATCCGGACCTCGGGGCGTCTATTCCGCTTGATTATATTTACTGGGCGCTGTCCCTGCGCAGCGATGAGCCCGAGGCAGAAGGAAAGGACTGGCAATCAATGGACTCCAACGCTGCCGCGGCCTTGGCCGAGGACCTGACCAAGTCTTGGGCTCCGTCTTTGAGCACCCTTGTGAAATACCAAGACCGCACACAGACTCAGTCTCTCCGCAGTTCCATCATTCCGATACCGTTGCGTGATTGGCGCAAGTCCGCCGCTGCGGATGGAGTGGAAGATTCTGGGCCGGCCAGGGAATCACCAAGCTCTGGCCCGATGGTGACCCTCATTGGCGATGCTGCTCACGCCCAACCGCCCACAGGTGGTATGGGGGCTACGACTGCGTTGACTGATGCCGCGGTGCTGGGCGCATCGCTGGCCGAGCACGGGATCACACCGCGTGCACTCGAGGAATATGAGGCTGAGATGCGTAGTTATGCTCGTCTGGCCATCGAGGGGAGTCTGAAAGGAGGCAAGATCTTTGCCAACATGAAGAATCTAGAGGAGATGGAACCGATGAGGCATTGATGGAAGTAAGCATTTGAGGCACTTTACATGTCTGTTGAGGCGGACTTTCGTGTTGCTGACTGTATGAAAGTTACATGCAAAGGGAGTCGGGGTCAGCCGGTCATCATTTTAAGCGACAACTTGGGTGCTATATCTTTTTCCTTTCCATCTTTTCTCCTTCTTCGTGGGATGATTCTTGCACTCGCCGCTTACTTCTAGATACCTATGAGCCCAACTGAAACAAACAAATAATTAATACGATTTCAATCGATGAAGATCTTCAAAATTGGGCAAACAACCCTGAAAAAGATTGTTACTAGATATTAATACTCGTAAACATCTTTTTCGGTTGCAATTTAGCTATGCGCAATGAGACGGTCATCTTGATAGTGCAAAACAACCCCTTTAGCAGAGGTACACGTCATTAACTGAGATATGGCTATCACCGAGTTGTTATTCAGTATTGAGCGCGGGTCTATGTGTCAGCACAATCGACATTGAAAGAGTGTTCAAAAAGTTGACACCGTAAACACCGACTCGGCACGTTGGAACTCCATTCTACAGTATATGACATAGATGAAATCTCTTTTACCTTTATTTCTTCCGGCATATGTGAGCCACAGAGCCTTGGCGACCACAGAAGTCTGTGAACCGATTATAGTATGCAATTTTTATTTCAAAAACAGCATTCTAGACTGGCCCAGAACTTCTCAAGTAAACATCGACCCGATGAAAGAAAGTCCAACGAAAAACCGGGATCTTAAAGGAAAACAGTCTCCAAAAATGTATAAGGACACCAAGCCACCCTTTAGTAGGGCTTCTGACCAGTCCAGTTACCAGGGGGAGAGTAACGGGCGACAATGTAGGTACCGCCCTTGGCCGATTTGGCGCTGGCCATTCCCAACTTCTTGGTGGACTTCCACATGCATTGAGCTGTGCAGAATCCATTAGCTTCTTGCGTGCCGCATGACGGTACGTTATCATAAATTTAGGGATCTTACTGTAGTGGCCGTATTTGCTAAAGTCCCCTTGTCCAATAGGCTCTCCGTGGTAGTCCTTGGCCTCGTTCATCCACATCTGGGCGCCGCCCGAGAGGGGGTTCTGAGGAGAGTTGGAATACCTGGGAGCTATGTAAGAATTTCATCGACTTATCATATATGAAAAGAGTAAAACTCACCAAGCCAAGTTCTCGCCCTCGCCCGGTCGCTGGTCGCCCTTCGAGTGTTCCATCTTGTCGATCTTAGCCAGGTGGTTGGCCCACTGCTGTGCGTGCTGGGCCAGGCCGGCGTCCCAGGTCAGTGCTGGGCAGCCCTTTGTCTTTCGACCGTCGTTGTGGATCTTGAGCGCCTTGGTCTGGTCACCATTGAGCGCGGCCGCGGCGCTCACGGTGAATGCCTCGATCGAAGCGGCGGCAGCCTCCTCGTGAATAGCCTTATCCTCTTCGGCGTGGCAGATGGGGGTTGGGACCCGAGTCTCTTCAGGGATGTCGGCCATGTTTGATGATTATCGGGATATGTTCTTCAGAAGGAGATACAATGAATGCAGTGTTTGGAAAAGAGATGATGAATGGAGAGAGGATAGTTCAATCTGTCACCATACGCCGGTATATATACTTGGAATCAGTGTATGATATTCCAAGAAAAGCACTTTCATTCTTGAGACGGGCAAATGTTGGCGGCCACGACTGGTCTCGTGACACCGAGCGGCGATGAGATGAGACATCCTGCCTCCTGACCGGCAGCGCCTTGTTGTGTGGCGGGGCAGTAAGTTGGCCCCCCGAAGGTGTAAGACTCAATGAAATCTTAAGCTGTTGCTATAGGTACGCAGTAAATATTTGGAGGATATGTCAAAACGCCATTACACTAGTTCAATCCCTTGGTGACAAGACAGGTACCTAAATCACAGAATTTGCGGGGAGACACTTTCAAACAGCTAGATTGGGAAAACGCACATCGGCTATTTGGCCAGTGAGGACATTTATTGAAGGATTCGGTGGCCAATCACGCGACAAGTGTGTTGTCAGCAAAGGGGTTGTGGCTTGTTCAAAGCATTACTTTGTAGCTGATGTAAGATCAGCTCCGCCATCATGTTCTTGAGGCGCGTGACAGATCATCTTGGAGCTTCGCTGGCTTGGAATTGCCTACCTCACGTCATCAACTGAAAATGGGTTGAGGTGTGTTTACCGTAATAAGAAAAAGCTCGCTGCCTAGGGTGCGTCCGCTGAGAAGCCACCACCCGGGCGTACAGAAGATCTACATAGTTGCTGCGGGCTTGGCCCCGGTGGTTTGTCATTGCGCAGCATCCTGTGCCCCAAAGCAGAGATTTTGGTTATAATTGGACTACCATGCTAGTACATGTCAAGTGACAAGTTCCGAGTTTCAGCTTGACAAGACTTCCGGGCCATCTAAAAGAGCCATGCCTCTTAATCGTGAAGTCGACAAGCCCGGCGAAACCTTGACCAGTATAGAATCTAAATTTGTATCAAAATGATTAATTAAGCAGGATCGGAGTACAATTGCAGATGAATAAACGCACTTGATAAAGCTGCCGCCATTTACAGCCCAACAATCTAGATATACTAATGTATGCGATGGCGTCTTTTTCGGAGCAAGCGTCGGGAAATAACCCACACATGCGTATCGATCACGGCTCCAAATTCCTCAGCAGTGTGTGGATCGCAAAAAGTACATCTTGCATCGTGGGGAAAAATGACTCGAAGGACGTCGTGAGCAATTATTTGAACCGACAGCCAGTATATCGGCTACTATGCGTGTCTGCAGATCCCCCTGATCCTGTTCCGTACATGTTGCACCTGGGCCTGTCAGTGAGGTTCGGATATGACGGCTCGCTGGGGTCCACGGAGCGCGAAAGCCGCGCGCTTAATCGTGGCATACATGTATCAGGAGAAGCCAATATGGGTCTGTTAGGTGACACGTTGCACCTGTAAGGTAGATTAGTGGCTCGAACATTCGCCACTAATCGCTCAAAATCTCTCACTCTCACTTCAGACACTCCTGTATCACAGTCTTACTTTCACACAAGAGCCAGGCGCGAAAAAGTCATTCATCTACGTGAAAATACCATCCCCAGTGACCATGGGCTTTTTGGGAGATGTCATATCCGAGATGGTCGGGAACTCAGTCGACGGAGGCAACGACTCACCATCGGATCCACCGTACGTGCAGCCACCTTGGGTTGCACGCTGGGATGGCGAGGCCGGCCGCTGGATCTATTTCAACGAAGAGACAGGGGAACGCAGTTGGGAGAAGCCCGTTCTGGAAGAAGCTGGTAGGTTTCGACGCTGAATCACAAGCTCCTCACGCCTGCCGCAAAACTGACGCCACACCCTCAGCTGAGAGCTGGAACCGTGAGGAGGACCGCATGGAGCGCAGGTTCGACGACGGCGTCGAGCATGTCGAGGAGTTCCCTGAAGACGCTGCCCGATGGACTGGAGAGGCTGTCGGAGAGGTCGAGGCCGTTCCAGACAGGGTAGAGGAGGTGTGGGACAGAGCAGAGGAAAATGTTGAGGAAGGTTGGGACCGGGCGGGAGAAAACATAGAGGAGGGTTGGGATGAGACCGTCGACGCTGTCGAGAACGCCCCGGAGAACATCGCCGAGGGAATTGGTGAGGGTGTCGGCGAGGTTGAGCGGTTTGGAGACAGCGTTGAGGACTACGGGGAGACCCTTGAGGAGAGCTACGAGGAGGGCCGGGACGAGGCAAGGTACGACTGAAGAGTTACCGGACGCAAAGCGAGGTAGTCATCTGATCTTGGCGAGGGAACTTCAATCTCTGCATAGATTCATCAGGCAATCGATTCCCCGAATCTCGCATTGCAAGTTGATCTGCGTACTCGCACGAGCTCATGAAAGTGTCATCTCAAGCCGAGGTGTTAGTTGCACTAAAGTGACCTGCACGGTCCCTTTCTCGAGTTGATTCTGTCAACGGCTCTCAACAGATGCTGGCATACGAATTTAAAGTTAAAGGCCATGAAATTATGCCATGAGTGCGCCGACACATTCGCGTCAGAAAACGTTGCCCGAAGGAGATATCAATTCACTGTGAATTGTTGCCAAGCAGTATCAAATCCGCCACTTACGCTCCTCTTGTCTGATCCGTTTAGTACGGTGGATTGCCATAACCCTGCTGATGGCCGTAGCTGGCACCGCCTCCGTAAGTTTGATCATGCCCATAGTTCTGGCCCTGTCCGTAGCCCTGACCTTGACCATGGCCTTGTTGTTGATGAGACTGGTATTGGTCTGGCCTGTACTCCTGAGGCTGGTACGGCGGCGGCCTGTACTCCGGCGCATGGTGTTGCTGAGGATTGTACTCCTGCGATGGTTGATAATCCGATGGATTGTATGGCTGGTGAGAAGGAGGAGCCTGGTGGCCACCGTACTGATCATGGGAGGTAATAGGAGGCGGAGGCGGATAGTTCTCGTGCGTCGAAGGCGGGGGTTGGTGTCCACCACCAGACTGATGATCACCACTAGATTGACGTCCGCCAGTGGGCTGCGAACCAGGTGCCACCGCGCCCACGCTTACACCCTCGTTTCCGATATCATCAGGCACAGTGATCTTCACCTTGGGCAGATACTTCTGCACCTTCTGCTCCACCATGTTCTGCACGAAGACCCAGCTCTCGCGCTCAAACTTGCGGTGGCCGCCATTGACAAGGCCCAGGATGCTCTCGCGCAGCGTCTCCTGCACCTTGCGCACCAGGCCGCGGATCTTGTTGACGAGCTTGGCCTTGATGTCGTCACCGAAGCCGCGGTCCGCCTGCGGGCCGGCGTCGCGGTCGAGCTGCGAGTCGAACGGATTGCCGCCCAGGATCTTCTCCAAGGGACGCTGGAACTCGTCCGGTAGCAGCTCGAACAGCTGTTTCTCGATCGCACCCAGCACTTTGCGGAACTCGAGACGAACCTCCCGGTGAACCTTTGCCAGGCCTGTGCTCAACTTGTCGCTAATGACCTTGGAGAAGCCACGGCTGCTTTCTCCGCCTTCGCTGTCTCGGTCGCCGATGCCTCTCGAGGCTCCTTCATCACCGTGCTTCTTGTTCCCGAACAGACCTCCTATGCCCTTGACGATGTCCTTGACCTGGTCCTCGAATTCTCCCTTGACGCCATCACCAAGATCACGACTGCTGGTGTTCCCTCTCAGCCAACGCTTGATGTGGTCCAGCGCGATACGAGTGAACTGCTCAGCGATGGGTGCATGCTGCTCCTTCAGCTTCGCACCGACCTTCTCCTTGATCTCGGGGCTGATCATGCGGGCCTTCTCCTCTGGGTTCCGTGCTGCATCTTTGACCGTGTCACTGAGTACACCAAGAAGTCCGTCGAGCTCAAACTTCTTGCCTCCTACCGGCCCATTGTCCTTGTCCAGGTGGTCTTGGACAGCATTCACAGCCGCGGAGAGGAAGCCCCTGGCCCCTCCAGAGAAAGAGTCGGTGTGGTCCATACCACGAGACTGGGTTTGTCCTGAGCCTCCTCCACGGCCTTCAGTCAGGTCGAAAATATCACGCAGGTCATCACCAGCCTCATCGGTGATTTGTGAGAAGCTCCGCGTCAGCTTGGCGATCTCGTCTGCGAAGGGCAGTGACTGGCCGCCGTAGGCGTCTGGGGGTGAATCATCCAGACGCCTTGAGCCGCCCTCGGAGTGACCCTTGTCTTTGTCGAATAGCGAGCGGAAAGCATCGACGACCTGGTCCTCCAGGCCGTCGATGGTCTTCTTCTGGAAGATGTCAATCTCGGACGCGATGCGGGGCTGGATTTGAGGTGCCAGCGAGTCGACATATTCGTCGACTCGCTGCATCAAGACATCGGGCAGAGGCATCGTCGTAGTTGTGATCCGGGACTTGCAATGGAGTGAGTTAGTTGTTGTTTAGGAGCTGGAGGGTCATAACGTTCAACAGGTAGTAAAGTGGGGATTTGGCCCCGCCGGCTGAGGCAGTGCAGGCTTGGGAAGAGGCGAACTGAGCGGTCACGTGGCCTTGAAGTATATATACATCTACGTCAGTGCCCAGGTGTGAGACGACGTGGCTGGGAATATTATGTCATGAAATTTCAAATCTGAGAGCAATAGAAATTCAAGGACATATGCGGGAAACGCTCAATATTACCCACAGTGTAACAGAGCAAGGCAGTGTTCCAGTGAAGCTCAATTTCGGGAAGCAAAGAACTGGGACATCAACTGGGCCATGCTGCCCCGTCTATGTACGTTAGATATCCATATTCTTCTGCTCATGCCTTTTTGTGTAGGATATTCATCCTGCTCCTTGTCTCATTCAAGTACCCTTTGACTTGTTCCTTGCTGTTTTCGCTGAATAGTTCCTTCAGGTAATCCTTGGGCTGCTTCGCTGGTCCAGCTGGCGTGCACCTGAGCAAACTGTGAGACCGGTCTTGGCAGCCTGCTCCCCTTAAGTAGCATTTACTGCAGACATCGTAGCATCCTTTGTTGCACTTTGAGCAGCCTGTGACGTGTCCGTATTAGGCTACATGAACGGCATGATCTGTAGAAAGCGTCCGACTCACAGTAGAAAACGCCTTCTCCCAGCTGATCCTTGCAAAATTGACAGCTGTCCTTTTCGGTGAATTGCTTCGAAATGTTCTTTTCACCTTTGTAGACCACATAACGTGTCAAAACATGCTCTGTGTTCTTGCAGGTCTTGTCCATTTCGTAGCAACGGTCGCAAATGCCGGCATTCTCGCCACACTTTTCGCAGACTAAAACTTGATTAGTCCCATCAAGCTTGTCAATCAGTTCATTATCCACTCATGTTACTCACAGTAAAAAGGTCCTTGCTTTATCTTTGCCTCACACCCCGTGCAGGAAATGCCATCTGTAGCAAAGTCCGGGTGTGGTCTATCGACGTTGGCTCTCAGGTACACGAAGAGCCTGTGGTTGTCAGGGGAGTGGCATGTTTTCCCCTGGCGATAGCAGTCTTGACACATGTCAAAATCTGTATCATCGCTGCATTCGGGACAATCTGAACAGAATCCGTCAGTTGATGTCGTGACGTTAAGGATGGATGTATTCACTCACAGTAGTAACGGCCCTGAGTGATCAGCCTCTGGCAGGGAGCACATCGCAACTCTTCTACATTCGCAAGCCGCCTCCTCGCGTCTCCCTTCTCAGACGCAAGCACATCACCAGCAACGGATTTTTGCATCGTCTGCATCTCCTGATCCGAGCATTCACACGAGGTGCCTCCCTCGCGGCATTTCAAACAAAGATCAAAGTCATCTGTCTCTTTGCAACAATCTGCCACAGAGTTAGCAAATTTTGATTGAGTTTTGGTCGAAGATGGCGCCTTACGTGCGAATTTTCCGTGTCTGATGGACTCGCCACAGCCTCGGCAGAACTGTCCCAGCGGCCCTTGTAATCTGGTGCACTTTCCCTTGAGCTTCAGCTCGATCTTAATCTCCGGGTCCAACAGCTTCTCCATGGCGTATGCGAAGACAGTCTCGCCAATACACTCAGCAAGCATTTCCTCCATCTTCTTCGCAGCCATGATTCCAGCCGCGTAGCCAACAGCATGGCCACTGACACCTTCAGCGCCGGTCTCGGTAACAATCTGCTCGACTCCGTGTCCCAGCAACGCCCCGTGGGCAGCTTGGCCAACGGCGTTCGCCTGGTCCGTGATACCCTGGGCAAACCCATGAGCTGCCGCTTCGGGGTCTCCCTGGATGTAATGCATAGCGAGGCTTCCTCCATGGGGACCCGGCACGGGAACGTCAGGTGCGGCGATTGTACCAGCGACGAGGTGACTTATTCCTGCACCAACTCCTAGGCCCACCGCTGCCGTGCCAAGCGGTATGAACGCGTCACGCTTGCTCATGTCGTGGAGGGGTACGCCGCGCTTGGTGAGCTCCTCGCGGATGATGGTGAGCTTCTCCTTGGCGACGTAGTACCGCCGCAGCGCGAACGCCGACACGCCAAGCGTGAGGCCGGCTGTCTGGACAGCATGGCTCAGGCCGATGCCCATCGAGGCGCTCGCGGCGAAATGCTGCCGCAGTTTCCTTATCTCCTCTTCCTGGAGCTTGATGGTCGGCCGCTCCGCGCATTTCGCGCGGTAGGCGGCCTCATCGAAATCGAAGGTGTCATGCAGGCCCATTGTCGGTGAGGGCCGCCGAACTCAACTTCTAGTTATCGGCTTTTGTGAGGGTTTGGGCCGATTGAAGCTACTCGGTAAGCATCCAACGAGAGGGTTTGAATTGAAATCCCGTTGCGAGAGCTGAGGCTCAATAATGGTGCTGCGTTTCCTAGGACACAATTTTTGTCATGACATAGCCATGCCGGGATCCTCGAAGATTCTGGCGAGTCCGTCGTCGTCGGTCGATGCCGAGTTGGAGGCCTTCAGCACTTGCTCCACACGAAACCCTGCTTTTGAGGACAGGGGCCGTAGTACCCCGTACTGAACCCCTGCCCGTTATCAGTGTGAGGAGAACAAGGTAAGCTCAGCAGCACCGCCTACCATCCTCTTTAAGTTAAAAAAGCATGAAGGAGAAACGGACGGAGAAATAAAGAAGAATGTGAATGAATTGGAAGACTCAATACAGCCATCTCATAAGCCGCACATTGTCTCACACCAAATTTTTCCAAATGATTGTGAATTAAATGATATAAATTCTAGAAGCAGGTCAAACGGTAGTTACTTCCTTTTCTAATATTATAAGAAATCGTCCCTGAGAATTTGAATCGTGCATTATGTTTGACAAGACCATCATTTCTTGTTCTCTTTGCTCTTGGGCACCCGAACAAGCCAGAATATGAAAGAGGCGGCAGACACATTGAAGATGATATATGCCCAGAGAAGCCCGAAATCCCTCCACCTATTGTCGTAGCTGATGTTAATGTTCGATAGGAAGGCGTTCGTGTCCACCATAGGACAAAAAGAACAGGCAGAGTCGTTGCCTATGGTGTTAAGAAGTCGTCCGCCAGCCTGTTCAACGTATTCGGCCATGTAACCTGAGCAAGACGTGCCTTCGGGCACGGTGAAATGCAAGATCTCGTTGTCAGCACAGGTGACCGGTGCATTGGCAAGCGTGGTGCCAAGAAATCCTTCAACAATATATGTAAAGGGATTCACCCGATACATGAATATCCAGAATCGAGGAAGCTGGGAGGGACCAGCGAGGACACTACGAAAAGTTAGTATGATCTCGAGATCGTGACACGGATGAATACTCACCCGCAAAAAGCAAACATCATGACGAAAAGAAGATTGAGGACAGAGCCTGCGATGTCTGCGTTGGGAAGGCCAGCAATCATGAGGTGGCCGAATGAGCTTGCCAGCATGAAGAAAGCCCAGACAAACAAGAATATGGTAATGCCTCGTGAGTGAACTTGGTCTGTCCACTCAGCATTGCGATAGAGACCGATGGGGTAATACCAGACAATGAAGCCCAAGACGGCAACTAGCTGTGAAGGTGCATGTATAGTTAGCGCAATCCAGCTTCTCATATTTTGTCATTTGACCG
The DNA here is from genome assembly GCA_021399435.1 of Diaporthe sp. PMI_573. Taxonomy (NCBI): domain Eukaryota; kingdom Fungi; phylum Ascomycota; class Sordariomycetes; order Diaporthales; family Diaporthaceae; genus Diaporthe; species Diaporthe sp. PMI_573. Next base: position 441,390 of record JAJTUP010000004.1, read on the forward strand.
CTCCCCACAGGAAGCTGAGGCGAGAAAACTAACCGAGTTCCAGGCCATCTCGACGACGATGTTTGCAAACAAGAAGGATTGCCAAGAGTAGGTTTTCGAAGGTTGTTCTCGAGCTTCGTAAAGCGTTCGCCGCTCCACAAAGGAGGGCATCATCTGGTCGATGATTTGACTAAAGATAGTGAGAAACAGGAAGACTCCAAACATTTGGTTTTGCAAGCCGCGTATTGAATTCGGGCTGTTCAAGATTGAGAGACCGATGAACAAAGACTATCACCGTCAGTTTTTCGCTTCATGATGGCCCTCGAAACTTGTGGAGTAGACTCACCGTGCCCACCGACAAAAGAAACTTTGCAAATATGTACTGTGGGCTGCGCCAGGTCTCGCTAAAGACACGCTTTGTGACCTCAAAAAGCTGAACGGATACCGGCGAAGCAAATTCGCGGTACTGAGACCCATTGTCGGAACGAGACTCTGACGACTCTTCTTGGGCATTGCGCTGTGCCAGCCTCGAAAGCTCATCTTGAACGCCTTGATACTCGACAGACTGCCTCCAAACTGCAGGCCAGTCTATATCTGTGTGAGCCCCAGGAGCAGCGCCAATAATGTTCAGCATGTGTTCCGCAGGATTCGCGCCTTGAGGGAGCTGGACTCCACCGTTCCGAGAAAAATAGTCCATGAGAGTACGAGAGTTCTCGCCGATTTCTCCGAAATAAACAGTCCGGCCTCCCTTCGCAAGGAGCAGAAGACGGTCGAACCTCTGAAATAGCATGGCAGACGGCTGATGGATGGTACAAAGGATTGCTTGCCCATTTTGCGTCAATTTCTCCATCAAATTGCAGATAGACCAGGAAGTCTGGCTATCGAGACCAGAAGTAGGTTCGTCCAGGAAGAGAAGGAGCTGGGGCCGTGCGGCAAGTTCAACGCCGATCGTGAGCCGTTTTCGCTGTTCCACATTCAATCCACTTCCCGGTACACCGATCACCGCATCGGAGTAGTCTTCCATACTCAAGAGGTTAATCACCGAATCAACATAAGCAAGCTTCTCCTCTTTGCTGTATCGGGCGGGTTGGCGGAGAAGAGCACTGAAGGTTAGAGCCTCTCTCACAGTTGAAGTACTGAGGTGAAGATCCTGTTGCTGTACATAACCGGTTTTTTGTTGGAAGGAGGAGTCGCGCAAGTGGCCGTCAACAAGCATTTCGCCGCTGACCACGCCCATCGTAACACGGCTAGCCAGGACATCTAGGAGAGTTGTTTTGCCCGCACCAGAAACGCCCTTGTCTTTGTTAGCTATCACTGCAAATCATTTTGGGAAGTCCGATTCCCAGTAATGGGTTTACTTTGCTTACCATCAAAGCCGTCAGCGTCCCCGGCTTGACCCAACCGTCAACATGATCTAGGATCCGTCGAGGCTGCCCTTTGATCTGGATATCGTAACAGACATCCTTCCAGTGGAAAATCGACGTTTGCTTCTCTACACTGGCTTGGCCACGAGAACCGTCGATCGTATTGCGATGAGGACTTGGGTTAATGCCGGCTTCGATGTCCTTGGGAGAGGACTTGTTGTGCTTTCGCAATGCCGCCCGTGTGTACACGAGAACCTCACCCTTAGACCTCTCAGAAGAAACAAACTCCGTCGTAACAAGGTGCAGGACTAAGAATGCTACCAAAAAGGCAACAACCACTCCAAAGTTTCTCCATTTATGCGCCGCTTCGAAACCGAATGAGACCCGCAGAAAGTTTGCTCCAGAAACAGTATCTTGACCCGGAATTGCACCTGCGGTGGAGCAAACTCTTGAAGAATCCAGAGCCGAGTCGTATCCTGGACCGGATGGGACCAGATCCGAGCATGGGAAAGTCCGGCCAACAAACTCGTTGATGAACACACTTTCTAGCCCATAGAACATCGGGTTGATCCAACGCATCCAGCCAAGCCAGACCTGCGTGTACGCCGGGGGAATTGTGAAACCGGAATACAGGACCAGCGCCAGGAGGACGATAGAGCTAGGAGCTAGAGCCTGGGAGATTGTCTTTGTCACGGAGCCGATAAATCGAAAGACCATGGACATTGTCAGTGTGAGAGTGAATGAAAAGAGCAAGAAGAAGAAAAATGGCCCAGGCTCGCGTCGAAGGTTGCACATGAAATACAAGGTTAAGTTCAAGAGAATCGCGTTGACAACCTTGTAGGGCAAGTCGGCTACCATTGCTGATAATGCCTCGGCGCTTGAATGATAGAATGCGTAGCGAACATGCTTTTCGACAATCTTTCGCTTCGCATAGAGTGTCATGATTTCCAAGATGCTGGAGAAGGCATTGATGAGGACGATGAAGAACAGCAAGACCGTCCTCCGGAAGAAGCTGGTGGTATTTTCCGGGAGATTGTAGAAGATACTGCTGATGATCAAGGCTTCAAAAAAATTGCTGATCAGCATCGTCAAGGTGATTGAAGGGTCGCTCTTTAGCATGGTCCAGGATCGCCACAGCGTCATATTGAATTGTTCGATATATGACAAGGTGAATGGGGATTTGGGACGTGCCATCTCGGACTGTTCAGTCCTACGGGATTCGAAAAACCTCTCGTGATGCTCGCCATCGAAAGGGTGCGACTCTAGGTAGCGATCAATCTCGTAAACCAATTGCTGGCGGTGATGGCTTTCTTTCCAACACTTGGCAAATTCATCTGGAGTACGAGGAGTCTTGTCTTCCCACCCTGGCCGAATGACTCGCTCAGAGTGATTCGTCATGGAAGTTAAGAAGTCTGCTGTAGTTTGCTGTTCTGGGCAAACGAAACCAAGATGTTCGAAGTAGGCCCTGGCCTGCTTGGCCTTTCCGAAGAATATCTGCCGACTTTCGTAGAGTACAAGTACTTTGTCGAAGACCTATGTAAAGGGCTATTAGTCGGACACACTAGACAGTGTTCGGCCAGAATACTTACATCATACGCAGCCTGGGGGGCCTGATAAATGGCAACACAGGAAGTGCAGCCCATCACATCAGCCTGAGTCCTCAAGGTGCGACAGAACTCGATGGCATTGGCGCTGTCGAGACCTCTGGTGCTGTTGTCCCAACACTGGAGAGGCGAATAGCCCAAGGCCGCTTCCGCAATCGTGACACGCTTCCTTTCTCCGCCGCTGACACCCCGAACAAAATCATCTCCGACACGAGTGTTCTTTGTGTGCGAGATGCCAAACATGGCCATGATGACATCACGGATATGAGTCGCGTACTCTCGGCGGCTCACACCTTCGGGGACGGTTTTGGGGCAACGGGAGCGGGCAGCAAAGTATAGCGTGTCGCCGACAGTGAGATGAGGGAAGTGAGCGTCGACCTCGGCGGTGTAAATGGCTTCTCCTCGGTACATAGTGGCCATCTGATCAGCTCGAATACCCCCGTAGTTGAGGATCGAATCACTGCCAACATGAAAGCCGTGTGTATCGCAGGCGATTGTTCGCAGAGTAGTCGAGCAGCCTGACCCCGGGGGACCAAGGACACATAGCATCTCCCCACTCTCGACCAAACCCTCCAAGTCGTGCAGGATGTCGATGCGGTCACCTTTGTTTCCCATTGCCTTCTTAAAGAGGCTGGGAACGCTGAGTATTGTGTTGCCCACCGTGCTCTGGTAGTCGGTAGCGGTGCCGAATCCATAGACGCGAAGGTTCTTGAACGCGATCCCAACTTTGCGAGGCCATGTACCATTCGCAGCCGACATTCTGGACTGGTAGAAGGCTTTGGCCCAGCCTCTGACGTCAAAGCCCGGACTATTGGGATCAAGCCTGCTTTCTGCGTCGACGGGGAACAGAGGAGCATGACCTTGTTCAGATTGCCGCGTGAGTCTCCTTGCCAGCTGCCGGATCTCTTCGTCATGATTTGTCTCATAGTTCTGCACATTGCTGTTCGCAGTCTCGTCTTCCTCGCCGAGGGTGTCCGTGGACGACGCGTTGTGCGAATGCAGAGGGTCCACTGGTCGACCATCTCGGCGTTCATATGCTTGGACATCGCCTGCCATCTCCGCGTCTTCAGCAGTGAGTGTCATCTCAAATAATCTAGTGATCGATATTAATATTTCATCCGAACCAAGGGACAAATATGCCTGAGTGGTAGAATTAAATAATAAGCAATTAAGAATATGAAGCTGGCCTCGACGTCTAAGAGAGCAGAAAGCGTAAGGGCTGATTGGATGAAGACCTTCTGTATATTGCAGATTGATTGGATCAAATAATTCGATTCTGGACGTGGATGCAAGGAGGGCGTATATATGTGCCTCGCATCATGTCGTCCAAATAGAACTTCATTTTCCGACCGACTCAAAGTTGTTGCTATGAGCTGTGATAAGCCAAGACTTTCTTCGCCCGGCGTAGACAGAGTACACAGTTGTCCACTGACATTCGGACCTTGCCAAGGACCGTTCTCCGGTAGTCTCCACCCACCACTTTGACTCTTACTAGTAGACAGAGTCGTGTACATTTTCCTCACAAGCGCTGCAAACTACTTCTCGGAGGCCTAGGGCTCCGAGCGCGAGATAGCAACGTCAGGCTGCCTTGCTATAGAACCACCTTCAGTCATCTTTCTACCTGACCCAACTCGCACATTGGATTGATTCGGTCGTAACTGAATGTCCGCTGTAGCGAAAGCACCGAGTCACCGTAAATGGCTGAGCCGGCCCGAATGCATACAATCTCGGTGAGTGGAAGCTGGACACCTCCTTGAGATTTGGCCGTCCGGAGAGAGCGGCCCTCTCCAGTCGTACCTAGTTACGTTGCTGACGTACCATCGTCTCGGACCAGTGCCAGCGTTGTAAGTCCAAGAAGGTCAGTAAACCAGTCAAAGTATCTTGCCCACTGTTCTGGCAACACTGACGAGTGGTTTCAGCTGCGCTGCACTCGAACAATCCCCACATGCGAGCGCTGCAAGGCCCATGAAACGGAGTGTACCTATCCGGAGCGGACGAAAAAGCGACGAGCCAGGTCTTCGAAGTGGGTTGACTTCTTTCCTTTATGACACCATTGCGTCTCCTTGTTTGGATTCCGAGTAGCGGCTGAGATCGTGACCCCACAACAGGAACGTCGACCATTCCGTCTCGGACTCCGTATTGGAACGACTGCAGAAGCTAGAGAATTACTGTGCCGGGTTGGCAGACCAGACTCCACCTTCAAGTTACACCTCACCCGCCACATCTACGGGCAACTCACTGGGCACCGCGTGCCCTCCTCGATCAACCAACGGGAATGACCAGGTGGGGGAACCCACTGGGCCCAATTCCGATGCGGCCCTTGTCACATTTCCTGTATCGCCTGCAGACTGCAGCCCTGGGAAAGCCTCCCCGAGCTCGATACCGGAAGTAGTAGTATTCGAGGGTAACCTGTTGCCCGATGCGGTGGAAGAAACAAGGAGACGCATAATACGTAGCTTGACGGAATGTGCTGTCACCGAGATAGAGGTTGATGTCCCGAAAGACACAGCCAAGTTCTGGATTAATGGTAAGCTGCAGCAACCCCGACATACCAAAAATAACTTTCCTGATGTCTGGTTCTAGACTTCCTCGACTACGCCGAGAAAGAGAATTTCTCAAGTCTAGTCGACCACACTCTACTACGCCTACTTCCCGACGTAATAGGCCAGCCACACATTCATGTCGACGCCACCATGACTCTAATATACTACTGCGCCTTATACCATGGCGCCTCCCTAACTCGGGTCGACTCGCATCCAGGCGTGAACTGGGCCAAGAAACTCTACATCTGCTGCATTCGTGCATTGCCTGGTTGGCAACGTGAGGCAGTAGGCTCGTTGACAGACTTCTATGCTGCTACACTTCTGGTTAGTCAATTGCTCATGTGCGGTGACCCTTCGACAAAAACAATCTTTTGACCTATTGAGCAGATGCAAGTGGCTTCGGAGTATTTTGATCGTGAATTAGCTTGGCAGATGTTTACACTTGCTTGCGGATATGCCCAAGGACTCCAACTCCATCAAGTGGATCGTGAGGACAGACCACAATCATTGATCGATGGGAAGCCAATTTTGGATCGGCATCGCGAAGGGTTTTGGAATCTCAGTAAGTACTGTCACAATTACACTGTTCATGATAGTCTCCACAGCTCATCCAGGGGTGAACCTTTCCTCCTTCGCATGGTTAGGCTGGTACTACGCCTTGCTACTTTTCATACTGTGGGGAAACGTCACACTGATCCTCGACGAAATAGTCCAAACTGACTTCTGTTACCGACTTATCCACGACAAGAGCCCCACACTGACAGCCAATATCGACGCATGGAAAGTTGACCTTCCAAACCTGACCCCCTCGACTGGTGTCGATGAGGATTTCACCTCCGCCATCCAGTTCCTCGTTAGCTCGCGGGTGACTTTCGCCCTGACCGAGTTCTTTCACATCATGGGTGATTTTGACGACACCCATGATGCCGGTCTCGTTACGAAGGTCGAAGACATCTGTCTCCAGATTGATGATCTATATAATGAGTGGAAAATTGTAAGTATTCACTGTCTGTTATGCAAATGCCGTGACGTCAATGACAGCTGACTTCAAAAAATGCAGGATGCATGGGTCAAGAGTCTAAGTGCTGACATGTTGCGATTATGGAATGTCTCATCAGTGGCTTTCACTGGATATCTATGCATTATTTTCATGTTGCGCAAAGCCACGGCGAAACTGCACAACTTGACAGACATCAGCGCCGCAGACGAACTGCTTTGGAAAATGCCCTTTATCCAGGATGTCTCCTATAAGACCCTCGACTTGGCTCACTTTATCCTGAGAGGAGATACTCGGTTCGACGTGTTAAGCCTTTTGTTTGGCTGGTTCAACATCCACCTGTCTTATAGCTATGTGGCACACAGGCTGATTGAGGCCTCCGATACTCATCCTGACGAGGAATGCATCACTTTATTGGATGATATCGCACATATTGTTCAGACGGCAACAGAATCGAGCCCGGAGGCAGGTCCTTTGGCACCGGCTTTCTGGGCAGTGAACGCCCAAGTACAGAAGAAGGCCAGAATACTACGGGAGCAGGCAAATCAGTACGTGAGCACCTAAGTACCTAGGTAGCTAGGCGAGGATCTTTGTCAAGGAATGTCATGGTGAGGTTATGCATCTACGAGTTTATGTTTCGTGGACAATGATGCCGAATTTCTCCAATTAAAGCCATGAAAACTGTTATCAAATATTTACTTTAAGATCGAATTGAATCGTCCAAGCGCATGCTTCAAAAAAGAAGGTGTGCAAATCACTGGCATTGCGTGACAGGTCAGCAGCAACATTGAACTTCACCGCAATCGAGTGTCTGCTTCTCTTGACACGTGGACATTCGGACTTTCGAAATTCACTGCGAGCGGCCGCTACAATCCAACACATGCCCCTAAAAGCGTGGCAATGCGGCGCCAAGGACTACATACACAGGAACCCATCACCCCTTTTTTCTTGGCCCTGCCCTATCGAGAATTGGACCAACAGCTTGGCATGACCCTCGATGTTCGGTTCGCACCGGAGTGTACCGCTCTCCGAAGGTTGAGCCCCGGTCATCACGGCATTTCGGCGCGGTCGGGGCCAACCACCGAGAGAGAGGCTCTGCCTGCATGATCCGAGACCGAACAGCACTCTTTAGCTGGAACTATCGTCTTGGTCTTACTCTTTTGAGCACGTGGTTGGTAGTGGGCCTTTTCAGATCACAGCAGCAGCTTAAAGCCTCGGTGCGCCGAGAGTCCGGCTCCGAGTGGTTGACCTTGATCCGCACAGCCCTCAGAGGAAACGGACCCACCCGGTGCATCGAGAACTGCCTACCCTAGGCGTCAATCAAATTTAGGCGCGAACTCTGCAGCTCTGAACGGAGGGCCTATCAGCTTTGGAAGTATTTAGTGTCCCTCACGGACGGTTCTCTGGGCTTGCATGTATCGGCGAAGTGAAATGTAATTAGTTCAGCTTTGTTAGAATACTCCTATTCTTTGCGTCCGTGATTTTTGCACAGAGAAAATCTCAGGAATCATCATCCGGACTCAATTGCCAACAGCATGGCATCATTATTACCTACTTCGATTCATATGGACACTTCCCTCTTAGGCTGGCACCATCTGTTGGTGACAGCGAGTTTCTTGCTACTCTCATCACTCCTTTTAGGGTTCGCAGTTAATCACCACTCAGAGACTCAACCCACGAGTACCAAGTGAACATGAAGACCCGAATGTACTCAGAAGAAAACAATTAGGTGCTACAAACGCAAGCAAGCTGTTGCAAAGGTACTACAAGCGGGTAAGTCGAAAGTCAATATTGGGAATGCGCAACAGTGTTCAGGGGAGGGACTGACAACAGTCTTAGTGCAGAGCGCAACAATTTGGGATGGACACCGCGGATAGGTAGTATCTAATCTTTCAGTGAACAGTCCCGGTATATTAGACAGCATTGGGAGGAACGCAGGAGACTTGCAAACAGGCTCAGGGTCACACGTCTTAAGCCTATATCCTTGACAAAAAGGGGTCCCAGCGATTGAGGTGAAATTAGCTTTCAAATTGCAGATGGAAGGAGACTAATGGAGCTCGCAAACAGCTGATACAGGGAGACATCCAAAGGATATCTTCAAAGAGACCTTAGCCATGTGGGGTAACAATTTCAGGCTTTAGGATTACATTTTTCTCAGTGAACCGCATTATTCGGAGACCTCAACCAGGCTGCTATACTTGCTCCCAGTTCCCGACGCATAATTGAACAGGCCCACGCCACTGTCTCGCCGCCCATCCAGCACATCTTCCTCCTCGACCAAGTATCTCTTCGGCTCATCATTGCCCGCATTAGACAAAATCTGGTCAAGAGCTAGAGTAATCCGTTCAGCGCCTACTCTTGCGCCACCGATATTCGGCGCGGCGGGTCCCAGCCTCAGTGCGGCAAGCCTCCCTGCCATGAACAGAGGCACGTCATCCTTCCACATCAGATCCTCGTTCAAGCACGGGAATCCACCAAGACTCTGTATGGGATAGTCCTTGAGCATGTTCTGCAGATAGGGAAGCGTGGTGAAATCAGACTGGATGCCCGTGGCGAAGTAGATGTAATCAATGTCCGGCAGGCCCTCGATCGGCGGCTCGGTCTTGACCTTCCACACACCGCCCTCGCTATCGGCGCACTCCTCGAAATGAGCATCGGTGATGACGGTCTTCTCAAACATCTTCAGGGTCCCGCGCGACATATGCGGCTTGATGCGCTTCATGAACGCAGGCGTGATGCTCCCACCACCCCGCGCCTCCTTGATGATCTCGAGTCTCTCCTCGTCCGAGTCGGCCTGGTGGAAGTATCCCTGGTGCAGCGTCTTGTACTTGCCCATCCAGTGGAGGTCGACGTCAAAGGCCTTGAGCTTGACGGTGCCGCGCATGACGTGCCAGACCCGCGTCACGCCGCGGCGGATGGCCAGGTCCGACAGCTGCGCCGACGTGAGGCCACCGCCCACGACGAGGATGTTGGTGCGTTTTTGGGCGGCGATGCGGGCCATGATGACGGGGTCGGGGAACTTGCCAATCCTCATGCTATGGCATGCTTGCGGCATGCAGGCGGTGTGGTCGGTGTTGGAGTGGCCTGGGAAGGAGAGGGCTGGGATCTTGGGGAGGACAGGGTCGTTGGCAGGGCCGACGGCGAGGATCACGGCGCGAGCGTAGCGAACGGTCTTGTCGGTTGTAACTGTGAACAGCTTGTCCTCGTTGTTGGGAATATCTTCCACTGCGCTATAACGGATGTCTGTGACTGGTTCTTTGTGGACGAGACCATCCATGAGGTGATATCGCTCGGCTACGCAGTCGCAATGGTCGGTGAAAAGGGACAACGAAGGGGTGTAGTAGTCCCATTGATCCCGCTGGTTGATGTCGATCGAAGCATCTTGCCTGTAGATCCAGCCAAGTTAATCCGAGTCAATAATACTTAAATAGACTGAACTCACTTTCCGCCGCTGAATTGGCTTCTCTTCTTCTTCCGGTGCTTGGTCATCTCCTTGCCCACGCACCCTCTAATCTCCACCAACTCATTCTCCCGCCCATGGAAATGAGCATGTGACAGCATCGCATCCCGATGCTGAGGGTCGACGTGCCACAGCATCGGACTGCGGAGATGACTGATGCCGTAAGTGGAGAAAAGTCTCCTCCAACGTCCAAGCCATCTGTTGTCGTCCGCGTCTAGCACCGCTATCCTTGACTCTGGCTTCCTACCCGTCTTTGGTCGCGAGCCCGGTACCTCCTTTCCGGTCTTGTAGTGTTTCAGCGCGACTCTTGTACCGTGCTTGCGCAGCCAGTGGAAACGACTGTGCTCTTCATCTGTGAACATGGCGGACGGAGCATCTTCTCGAAGGCGAGCAGCGGCAGCAAGACCACACGGACCCGCTCCGATGATCAGTACGTCGAAGATCTCGGGATCAATATCGAGGTCATCGCGGGCCGTCGCCTGGCTGACAGACTCGTCGTCTTGTATCAGAGGCATGTTGCGGTATGATAAAGAGGCTGTGGTCGGGGGAGGCACTGGTGGTATATTCTGGGAAGATAGTTGAAGGGCATATCAGATCAGTTCGACCGAAAGGCACGCACAAGTGGTGTTCTTTAAGAGGCAAACGGATGAGATCCCCACTATTCGAAATGCGCACCCTGATGGACAGGTCGTCTCTAGTAACTTATCCTATAACAACGATAAAGGGATCTAGCATACCTAGTGAGCGTCCAAGTCCCCTTTCGCAGCACTGAGATACTACCCTGACCAACACATGCAATTTCTTGTTTTCCCCACAGAAACAGGTCAATTTCATGTTTTTTTATAGATATTTTATTTTACAGTATACGAAGTAAATCCCTTTTGCCTTTCAAGCTGATGTGCTGCTGCTACATCAGAGTGGTTGCGACTCAGGTTGTCGTCTGAGAACCTTGATGGTTTAGCTCCCAGCCCAGTACTGGGGCCGCTTTCGTCATTGCACCCTCCACCGGACTCTGAGTTAGGCCCATGCGGCTAATAGCCTGTCCAAAGAGGTTCTCAAATGACTTTCGTAAGCCAATCCAGTTCAATGGGATGTGCTGAACTTGGCGCCGGTCAGATATTCGCTGAGTACCTAACGTCTCCCGCTCCATACTCGTCGGCCAGCAAGGCGCTAACAGTCGAGGTACTTGAATATTCCATTACCCAGCGGCGATACTAGACAAATGGCCACTTTCATAAAGATGAACTGGAGCTTGAGGTCTGTGAAAGCCAGAAACGCCCCGAGAAACATTGAATGCTGCCGTGTCATCACGTGGCCCATTTTGAATCGTCTCTAAACTAATGGCACCGGAAACAAAGAAAAAGACCTTGGAGCCAAAGCTAATGAAATAATTCTATTGTGTCTTCGGGATGAAAAGGAGGCGGCCGAGGGCGGCATTGTTTTGCCGCTCGTGCAATGAATGCCATTGTGCTCAAAGAAACAATACACGCTTGGGACGGGCTGAACATCTATGAGGGAATATCATGTCACCAAGAAGGTCGAGGTCCAAGTATATATTATTCTGCTCGTGCGGTTCGAATGCTTTGAATATGGAATGGACTGCAAGAACACCACCATAGTATTCAGCAAGCCGAACGACCTCTCTGAATCAACAACATCTTGATAAAACGCGAAATATCTCAATCAGGATGCCTCGAAACACAACTCCCACGCCTATCATTCAGAATTCTATACCGGTACGTTATGACCCACAGGTTATGGTCACACCTTGCGAGCCTAACCGCGTACCATATTTGCCCGTACAGATCCTCTACCAGATTGCCAAGGCACTCCCGCAGCCTAAGCAGGTCTTCCACCTGGCATTGGCCAGTAAAGAGATATGGGAGTATTTACAGCCGGCGTTGTATGAGTGCGAAGTGACCTATGAGGCGAGGCTTGCACATGAATATGGCGGTCAGTCTTCGACCTCGTTGCAAAAGTATTACTCATTCTATCTTCGAGGAGACGGGGACAACAACAGCGTTGGAGAACGCGAGAACGAGGAGGATACTGCTCCAGCAGCCGAACTTTCCTGCCAGCACAACAAAACCCTGTCCCTGGGGAAATTCAATCCTGGGGAATGTGATGAATGCGGAATTGGACGCATAAGCCCCGATAAAAGGATATTCGAGGCCCAAATGCCTAGAATAGATGAACAATATCGTATTGATGGAGCGATGACGGCCTTGCACTGGGCGTCGATGCACGGCGCTTCGGCACTGCCCGTGGCGCAAAAGGCAATTCGTGCAGCTCTGGTCCATCAGCCATCCTATATCAATGGTTTGAATCTGATTAACCGCCACTATCGCAAGCACGAGCTTGACGATGAGTCTCGACTGGTTATCGCAGATCATCCACCTCCTCTGTTCCTTGCTGTGGCGCAAGGCAACCTCGAGGTATGTCAGGCGTTGATCTACGCTGGTGCCGACACCAGTCTCTTGCTGGGTCTGACCACTCATGTATGGGATCCTAGAGGCAAGGGCGAAGTCAAGTTTGTCAGTTCTAAAATACATCGGCAGTGTGTCGAAGATTGGCTGGGGCAAGTGGAATGTGTCTGCGAGCTTCCGATAGAACCGGACGAGTACGCAGACCTGGAGCTTATTAGCTGTCAGACCGTGGGATACGTTGCGGTCGGCTCCGAGCGGACAGAGATTTTGCAGATGCTTCTACGGAGTGGACTGAATGTCCAGCAGGGTTCCTGGAGTCTGGTCCACTGCGCAGTCCTAGGTGGAAACTTGGCTGCTGTAAAGGCCCTCCTGCAGCATGACCCAAGTCTTGTTCATAGCCGTCACAAGGGCAACACTCCAATGCACTCTGTGCCTTTCATGAAAAAGACGATTGGTACCGATATCCCAGAAGAGCAAGTTGAAGCTATAGTTTCGTGTCTCCTCGAACATGGTGCCATTCTGGACGCTCCAGCAGATGGATATGATGCATATTTCGAGCATTCCCCACCTGGGGAGACACCACTACAATTCGCTCTGACACGTCTCTGCCACTTAGATTTCGAGTCCGACGAGGACAGTATCCTCACAACTCTACGCGCAGTCAATGTCTTCATCAGCATGGGCTCCAGCTGGGTCCCGCCACTCCCGGACTCGGACTTGTTGCTGAGATACGCTATTATATTCCCAGGCTTCAGTCAAGCCAAGGACGGTATTCTGGCCAACTGCCTCGAGAAAACGATTTTGCTGGTGACGCACCCGTATCTTGGGGACTACGACCTTTGGGACAGTCATTTCGATCCAATCCGGTATCGTGCGGTCCGCAAGGCATGGGGACAAATTTGCAAGACCATCGTCGCAAAAGCGTCCGAGTCCCTGTCACGGGACACCGATGCTGACACCAGGGCAACCGTTGAGGCCGCACTTTCGCTTGCGTTCCGCCGCCTGGTTCATCAGGCCAATCACTATTGGCATCGAGCTGGCATAGTCGGCTGGTGGGCACTGGAGGCCGTTGGTAATTTACTCCTGTCCACTGGAATAATGCCAGGGGATGAAACAATGCGGGGGTGGGAGAGGATATTGAAGAGAGATTATGAAGCGCCGGGCCTTAATGTTAAGCTGATCAAGGATTGTGAAGCGCTAGATGGAGACGAGAGCGAATGGGCATTTCTCCTGGCTGGCGTCAACGCCAAGGAGACTGAGGCAGATTAAGGTATACCTGTGTAGGTAGGAATTGTGGTCATCTAGATTTTGGGTAGGCGTGTAAAATAATCAGGGCATGGTGTTCGTCTCAGCTTGTGTGTGTACAACTCGTGAATTTCCCCAAGACCCCAGTAAAATAACAGAATGTGATCACGAATAAGCTGTGAGTTGAGCCACGGTGATTATGGTGCTATATTTGCTGTTTCCGTAGGGCCTGCCATATCCTCCATGGCAATTTCCAGCTACTTTTGACCTGGAATGGGTCAAAATTGACCTTCTCGACCCTTTCGAGATAGTCGCCGGCTGGTATAGCCTCCAGCAGCACTCCAAAGCCACGTTTTATGTCCCGCTGTGTGGTATCATCCTCCTCCTCGCCATACGTGTGCTCCACCTCGCCAGCATGTTCGTACTCATGATCAGGATCCGCCCCCTGGCCTATATTTTTCAACATCTCCCGTGCGGTGATAAGGTGGTCGTTGGCACGGGTGGCCACCTTGAAGATGGCATCCTGCAAACCATTTGCGTTGGGGCCATGGCGGAACACATCCTCTTCTCGTAGGTCGACCTCGGCCATGACGTCGAGGGGCAGCAGGAGAGCCTGACTCCTACTGTTGCCGGCTTCTTTCCCTCCGGGCGTGTGCACCGGCCGCGGTGGTGCAGCCAGGACGGGCACGCCGCGGAGGGTGGCGACGATGCCGCATGCCTTGCCGATATGGCTAGCCAAGTGGTCCATGTGCACTGAGCGGACGTCCATCGCAGCCAGCGTCATATACATCAGTGTGGCGTACGTGTTCTCGGCGTAATCTTCCAGCGCAGCCAGACTCGAGAAGGGCCTGTTGTCCATGTACTTCTCGCGGGTGTTGATGAAGCGCAGCAGCCAGAACTTGATGGAGCTCGCGCTGCTGCTGGAGCCTGTCCTCTCGGCGAGATCGGTGATGGCCTTGTGCAGGAGGATAGAGATGGGCTCCTTGGGCGGGTTGCCGGCGAAGGTCTTGTTGATAGAGTCGCGCCAGAACTGCATGCGCATAAGACCTATTGTAGGGTTCGAGACGGTCTCGGGAAGACGGGCGAGTTCGAGGTTGAGAGTTCGCAGGGCGTCGTACGCATTTTGGGCGGACCGAGGGACGAATTGGCGGATGAGGTAGGAATCGTAGTCGCCTTGCCTACAAGAAGGAAACATGTGAGAGGAGTGTGCCGACGATGGGCAAAGGCAAAGGCTGGGGCGGGCGTTGCAGACCTCAATTGGTTCACACAGTATTTCCGAGCGCTCTCGATGTCTGCTTCTGTCGCAATTCCTCTTGCTCTTATTGTCCGGGTACTGCCCAGTGCCCGGACAAGTGGCCTTCCTGGGCCATGTCTGAGGCTGTGGGAGAGATACATGGTGTTCAGGAGAGCTCAAGATTGGACTGCGCCATCTTAGAACTGCATCTCGCCTTAACGAACGTTGGCCATCAAAAGATAGCAAATCGAAGCTCTGTCGCTACTTTGCCTCTGGAACATTTTGGATGACGGCATGCGGGTAGCTGAACCCCTGTTCGCCCCACCTTTCTGACAAAGGTCGAAGCCTTGAGTGGCTGCAGCCCATGACGCCAAAAGACGCGCCCTCAAAGAGCAGTCGCGTCTCACCAGCGCAACGTTCGAATGAGCGTCCGGTCGTCGAGGCATCTTGTCTTCGCCACCGACTCCGAACGCCCAACCCCTCATATCATGACGACTCATGCCATGGAGTCCCATGCGAATGGCGAGCCTCCGGCAAAAAAGAGGCGTTTCTTCACTGATTCGGACGAGAAGGTCGCCACATCAGACGTGTCCGCCCCCATAGCGGCTGCGACTGGGTCATCTTCGAAGCCACGCTTCTTCAAAGATGCCGAGGACGGTCAAGATGCACGTCCTCGTGATGTGAGCCATGGAGATCGGGGATCGCTGATAGAGCAAGAACAAACCCCTGCCAACAATGCACCCTCGACCACCGAAGCTGGCCCGTCGAATCATGGCGGTGCATCCCTTGCATTTGACCAAGAGACGTTCGAAAGCTTTGTCGGGGACAAGGTCCAACCTGATGTTCTCGCGATAATCCGAGAAAACTGCGGCAATGACATCGAAAGAGCGGTCAACATGTACTTTGATGGTACTTGGAAGAAGTTCTTGAACAAGGCGAAGCCCACCAGTGTTCAGGCGACGATAGCGAGGAATCCTAAACCACAGGAACCCAAGCCACCTGATAGTCATTCTCACGAACCCCTTCGATCCCCTCCCGACTCCCGGTATATAGGCTCCTTCGGTGTGGAAGGCTGGGCAACGAGAAGCGGGTCGAATCTTCTCAAGTACGGAGACAACCTCAAGATTGAGCGGCAGAAGACCCAGCAGCCACTGAAAAGGCTACGAGTTGATGTGATTGTCAGATTCACCAATGATAAGGGGATGGAGATTGGACGTCTGGCGAAGGAAAGCGCCAACTGGATTTCCACCCTGATGGACCAGAAATGCTGCAGATTTGATGCGACATGTGTCTACGCTCCCGACCGCTTGAGGACAAATGACACGGTCTTCATTCAGCTGCGTTGCTTCTTCGTCAAATCCGCGTTTCACAGACCAGGTTTCAAGCTACCCGACAACCGCTCAACTGGCCTCTATGAAGATAAGGAGACGACCGAGGAGCGGGACCTTCGCCTGAGACAGGTTGCATTGGTGAGGCTCTTCCATGAAATAAACTTGAATCCAACCAAGCTCAGTGCTGCTGCTGCTCGACACTCCCGCCAGGGCCTCCTGGAGGCCGCCGAACTGGCAGAGAAGCAGGAGAAGGAACCCGCAAAGGCGAAAAAGTCTGACAAGGACGACAAATCCGGCTCCTCGACGCCATCAGAGGACGAAGATGGCACAGAGCTGGAGCAGGACCAACTCGACTCCCTCTACAAGAAAGCGCAGTCCTTTGACTTTGACACTCCCGAGGCAGAGCCGGCCAACACTTTCGCCATGACCCTTCGTCCCTACCAGAAACAGGCCCTTCACTGGATGCTGTCAAAAGAGAAAAACGAGAAGGATAAGCGGCGTGAAGTATCTATGCACCCGCTGTGGGAAGAATACGCCTGGCCGATCAAGGATGCCGACGACAAGGACCTGCCCCGCGTCGCCGACCAGCCCTGTTTTTACATGAACCCATACTCCGGAGACTTGTCCCTAGACTTCCCAGTGCAAGAACAGCACTGTCTCGGCGGCGTGCTTGCTGATGAGATGGGACTGGGTAAAACCATACAAATGTTGAGCTTGATACACTCGCACCGGTCGGAAACGGCCGTCGATGCCAGGAATGGCCACAGGAATGGTGCTGGATCCGTCAACAACCTCCCTCGCCTGCCTTCCTCGGCGGCTGGGGTCGTCTCGGCCCCTTGTACCACTCTGGTTGTAGCTCCCATGTCTCTGCTGGCCCAGTGGCAGAGCGAGGCGGAGAACGCATCCAAGGAGGGCACTTTGAAGTCAATGGTGTACTATGGTAGCGACAAAGTCGCCGATCTTCGAACCCTCTGCTGTGAAGCCAACGCACCCACGGCTCCTGATGTCATCATCACCAGTTATGGCGTCGTGTTGTCCGAGTTCACACAAATAGCGTCCAAGGGTGGCAGTATGGACGGCCACCGCGGGCTATTTTCTCTGAACTTCTTCCGGGTCATTCTTGACGAGGCCCATAATATCAAGAACCGCCAGTCCAAGACCGCCAAGGCATGCTATGACCTGGCTGCCGAACATCGATGGGTGCTCACCGGAACCCCTATCGTGAACAAGCTTGAGGACTTGTTCAGTCTCGTTCGTTTCTTACGAGTCGAACCATGGAACAACTTCTCCTTCTGGCGTACCTTTATTACCGTACCATTCGAGGCGGGCAACTTTGTCAAGGCATTGGATGTGGTACAGACTGTACTGGAACCTCTGGTGATGCGACGCACGAAGGATATGAAAACACCAGATGGCACGCTTCTTGTGGAATTGCCGCCAAAGAGTATTGAAGTCGTCGACATTGAACTGTCACAAACCGAGAGACAAATCTACGACTACGTCTATACTCGAGCGAAAAGGACTTTCCAGGAAAACGTTCAGGCAGGCACTGTCATGAAAGCCTTCACCACCATATTCGCGCAGCTCCTGCGACTGAGGCAGACATGCTGCCACCCGACCCTTGTCAGAAACCAGGACATTGTGGCAGATGAAGAGGAGGCCGGAGCCGCGGCTGATGCTGCGGCGGGTCTTGCTGACGACATGGATCTCTCGGCGCTGATCGAGCGATTCACTGCTGATACCGATGACGAAAAGGATGCAAATGCATTCGGGGCGCATGTGCTCAAGCAGATCCGAGACGAGGCGACCAATGAGTGCCCTATCTGCTGTGAGGAACCAATGATTGACCAAACGGTCACAGGCTGCTGGCACTCTGCATGCAAAAAGTGTCTCCTGGACTACATCAATCACCAGACAGACCACCACGAAGTACCCAAGTGTTTCAACTGCCGCGAGGTGATTAATTCTCGGGATCTTTTCGAAGTTGT
This sequence comes from Diaporthe sp. PMI_573, assembly GCA_021399435.1. NCBI lineage: Eukaryota > Fungi > Ascomycota > Sordariomycetes > Diaporthales > Diaporthaceae > Diaporthe > Diaporthe sp. PMI_573. Next base: position 459,561 of record JAJTUP010000004.1, read on the forward strand.
GCGCCACGACGACGACCCGGAGCTCAAATCTCAGCAAACCCCACCGCGCATAAGCCTCCAGCGCCTCGGTGTCAATGCCTCCTCGGCCAAGGTGGTCGCCCTAATCAAGCACCTCCGAGCCCTGCGCAGGGAGAGCCCCAAGATGAAGTCGGTCGTCTTCAGCCAGTTCACATCCTTCATGACGCTCATCGAGCCGGCGCTGGAGAAGGCCAACATGCAGTTCCTCCGCCTGGACGGGTCGATGGCGCAGAAGGCCCGCGCGGCGGTGCTGGACAAGTTCCGGGACAGCAACAAGTTCACGGTGCTGCTCCTCAGTCTCAAGGCGGGCGGCGTCGGCCTGAACCTGACGACCGCCAAGAGGGTGTTCATGATGGACCCGTGGTGGAGCTTCGCGGTCGAGGCGCAGGCCATCGACCGGGTGCACCGGATGGGCCAGGAGGACGAGGTCAGGGTGTACCGGTTCATCGTGAAGGATAGTGTTGAGGAGAGGATGTTGAAGGTACAGGAGAGGAAGAAGTTCATGTGAGTGTCCCCTCAGATGTCTGGGCTTTGTTTTCGTGTTTGCTGACTCGACTCGCCTGCAGTGCTACGTCTTTGGGAATGATGAACGACGAGGAAAAGAAGACGCAGCGGATCGAGGACATCAAGGAGCTTCTGAGCTAAATATGGGAGCAAGCATTTCTGGCGACATTTTGGGCAGAGGCGCTGTCACATACTCATTGCTTGGAGTCTGGTGGTTGATTAACGAATATCTCGAAGAGGAGGCTCCTCATAGCATCCGCGAATATACTTGCTCCACATCCGTAACTATCAGCGGTAGGCGACATGGAAGTACACACTGTATATCAGTAAATATGAGCTTCCACTTTTCGGTTTTGGTACGATTGACTTGGTTTTCAAGCGTGATACCGCGCTGCAATCCCACCACATTTTTGTGTGTCCGTTGTGTGAGTCTAAAACCCTGTATCCTCCGAAATGCTCGTCACTGGGCACTCTCACTTCGTGTAACGTTGATTATTTTCCCGGCGACCCTTGCGATGGCTGACATTGAGACATGTTCTTGGATAAAAAGACGCAATGCTGATTATTATCACTACCAACCCCCCCCCCCCCAAGTATAAGATCTTAGACGGAAACAGCAGCCTGCAGCTCCCTGACCTCCTCAGTGGTCGCGCCCTTCCCCTCGGTCTTGGCCGGGGCCGCCTCCTCGCCAAAGTTGTCCCTCCCGTCTGCAAAGACCTTCTCAAAGTCGTACTCGCTCCAGCGGATGTCCGGGTTGAGACCCGCAAACTTCCAGACGCCCTCGACCTTGCGGTACCAGTGCATGTTGTAGCTGTGGGCGTGGCCCTTGACTTTGACCTCCTTGAGGCTCGCGTCGGTGTAGACCTGGTGGGGCACGCGCAGCTGGTGGTGGCCGATGACCTCGGTGTCCGAGACCTTTTCCCAGCGGGACCCGCCGACAAAGTGCTGCGTGCGCAGGAGCGGGTTGCCCAGCACGGCGTTGTCCGAGATCATGGCTATGAACTCCTCGGCTGGCATCGCGGGCCACAGCTTGTCGAGGAAGGAGCGATAGTCGATCTGTTTTTTTGGTCGATCTCGTTAGCGAGCCAGTGAGAAACGGGGGTGGCTTTGCTTGGCTACACGGGTGATCTGCGTGTGGCGGGCGGGTGGATCGATTGGGCTTGAGTGGGTGGGTGTGCGTGCTGGCTTACACGGAGGGTCGGGGCAATGCATCTGCTCAGCCGCTTCCAGTCTTTGGCGTCATAGCTATCTGCCCACTCGAACAGGGCGGCGTTGAGGCCGAGGTAGTCTGATGATCGAGGCCGTCAGTCAATAATTATCGTCCAAAAACATCAAAGCATGCTTGGGCTTTGACATACCTGAGAAAGTAATCTCATCTGAAGATACCGAGTTGGAACCCATGGTGAAGGATATCTGTTTGCGCGGGTGTAAATCGATTCGGACGGGAAAAGGTATGTGTGTGTTTGTGTTAAAGGTAAGCTTTTCGACAATCACGAATGCGTGAGCAGCCAACGCCCCTCCACCACCCCACCGAGATCGAAAGGGGACGGAAGATCTGGCATTTATGAATCTCACAAGCCCTCTACGCCACCATCGGTGTGAGGGTGGTCCGACACGACACAACCACGCCGGTGCCCCCCTGTTCCGGCCGTGGGCCGGACGTCCGGAGGTGGTTGGGGAAATGCGGGTTGGCGGCGCCGAAGCCCCTGAACCACTAGGCCGCACCCCCTTCGCTTGTCACTTGCATGCTCCCGTCCCAACCGCGTGCATCCATTCCCTGGCGCAGGATCAGATGGTAGGATTTGGCTGCGTTGGCGGGGGTTATATGTGCTCCGTACTTCCACTGATTGCATGAAGGGTACAGTAGTCTTTATTGGCACGACCGGGAGGGTGATTCTGATACATTGGACCCCCCCGCGTCCGAACACCCGCTCGGTCGCCAAGAGTGTCTGTTCCTCCGGGTTGTGTAGTTCGGCGCCGAGCGTTGTCTACTAGGTAAAACATGCTGTTAGACTTGGTTGGCTTGGGGCCATTGCTTATCACTTGCAAATTCCCGTTTCACGCTCCAACCGCAGGACCCGTTGGCAGGATTTGTCTGTATTGGCGGGGTTGTATATGCTGCGTGCTTCCACTGACTATATGAGCAGTACAGTAGTCTATATCGGGACAACCGGGACTGGGTACACATCGTATTATAGCCAGTGATACAGCCACATTTTCAAGGGTTCGAAAACGTCATTGTGGAACCTCTGTAGCTTGGGTATCTTCTTATCTTCTATCTGGCCATCCCATAGGAGGTTGTCCTATGGGACGTTGTTTCATGGGAGGTTGTCTTATTGGAGGTTATTCCAGAGCAGGTTATCACGTAGGAGGTTATCACATAGGAGGATGAGTAGTTTATATGGTTCATTGGATAGGGACCTAAGTAACTACCCACGCTGTCGTCATGTATAGAGCGCCTGGTATGAGCCACGTCGTGGGCCCTGGGTCTCCCACCGGGCGTGTCCCACCTTATAACCCATGAGGGCGGCGTAGGCTGTGATCAATCGTGCCTGGCGCAAGTTGAAGGTAGTGGACCGAGATCTGGCTCCATTTTCCGGGCGGGCTTCTGTTGTTCCGTAGTGAGTGACCAACGCGACAGTCAAGTCTTTCGACGCCGCGTTCTCCTTGAGGTCCGCCAACAGGACCCAGTACTGGCCATCATGCGCGTGCTCCTCGACCGTGTGCCGGATCCGATCCTCCGGGCTCATGGCCTCGACATGCTGGGTCGGACAGTTGCAGTAAGCCGCATCCTCTGCGCCCGGGATCACATTATTGCGGGAGCTGGAATCGTACTCGAAGAATTTGTAGTGCCAAGGGATGGTGATCTCGAGGCGCCTGAGGTTGGGCATACCACGCAACTGGCGGAAGCACATGTATACGCTCTTGTCATAGCAGAACTCGCCCTCTTTGCGACCGTTCGCCTTGTACTTGGCTTTGAAGCCGAAGTGAGGCATCCGCATGCCCCGGCAGGTCAACACATCCTCGAGGTTTCCCCACGCTGTGCCGGATTCGACAGTGTGGTCAAAAAGGACCTGGCGATTGGGGATCTGCACTGTAACGCGCTGGAGGAAGCTGCAGTTTTTCGGCCTGATCGTGTGGAAGAAGGCCGCCATAACCACGATGCCGTTGTCGCTGCTGAACCGGAAGTTATTGCCGCCGTAGAAGTAGTCGGCAACTTCGTTGCGAATTTTCTTGCAGAGGCGCATCATGCGCAGGCCCTGCTTCTGGTGCGCAATTTGTCGGCAAGTGTTCTTGGACCAGCCCTACGTGTTCCAATCATTACCGTCCATACCCTCTACCCTCCATTGAAACCGCGTGGACCAATGCCATGGGGCCCATAGCTCGAAGACTCCGTTTGGGATGTGGGAGACGGCGCGCGAATCTTTGGAGTCGTCGTGCGGGATGTTGAAGACGTGACCGTAGATATGTAGGCGGAGCTCCACGGGAAGACGTTCAATGAAGAAGCATGGGTTCTGATTATTCTTGGTTTGGTCACAAAGAAGATCAGCACTCCTGGCCTCCAAGAAAATCGATGTTTGCGAGGCTAGTCTGGTTGTAACCCACGAAATTCCGTGCGAACTTGCGTTCGCCGTAGAGCACCTTGTACTTCTTATAAGGTTCAGCATCCTCCTCGGTGCAAGCCATCCAGGGCTGAGGGGCTTGGGTTCTGTTCACCATAGCATGATTAGTGCTCCAGTCCCGGGATTTTGTTGGCATATCCCGTGAGGAAAGCCGGTATACTGTTGTGGCTAAAGAGTCTGGACATACCCTTTAGTGTTTTGACCGACTGTGGGAGTGTTCGCATGGTTTGCCTGTGTCACGTCCTGGGACAGAGCTGCAGTGGATTCCTGCTCCATGTTGGTGGCTTGTTTTGTTTTGTTTTGGTAGTGGTATGTTCTGTGGATGCTAATGGACACGCTGTAGCATCAAGACTGTTGGATGTGGAATGTAAAAGAAAGATGGGCATTCGGTACTGGAAACTGAATTTATTAATAATTCTCACGGCCAAGTGACTTTGAATAATCTCAAGCATTCGTAAGAGGTTGGTAACATGAATGGCGACGCCGAATGTTCATTAAGAGGCAAATGAACTCACCTACCATAGCGCGCAGTGTTTGGCTTGTGGAAACGGTATGGAAGGAAACCGCCCCGTACCTTCTTGACGTCGCCTGACCGTCTCCTAATAGACCTGCATCCGAGAAGAAGGTCATCCCTATGGTCTTTCCCATTTCAACACATTCACCTTGGGCAAGAGCAATGGAAGTTGGAAGATCATTTCTTCACTTCCTGCACATGTGCAGATGGTCAGGTCCTACTAGGTGGTTTCGATTTCCATCCGTCTGTTCATGTTATTGTTGAGCTGGAAAGTGGAGGACGGTGGCCGGTTGCCAAATAATCTATGCTTATGACAGAGCATATCTGTCATTGGTGCAGTAACTGCGAGTAACTGTATGATGTGAAACAAGACAATCCTTCTCTGGCCATCAAAAATTGCTCTTGAATGTCCCGGAATGAGCAGAGCAGGCCCGGCTGTCTGGACATATGAGGTTTGCCGAAGCTGTGTGAAGCAATGCAAGGATTGAAAGATGATATAGTGAAACTTGGCTTCCAATATCAAGAAGATTCACAATGAGTCACTCATTTAGAAGATTTCACACCATATGCAAAGCAATTTAATGGTCTACAGCATTTTACGTCGTTTCAGTGGAGCAAACTTCCATGACTGTCCCATAGGAAGCAGAGAAGCACATCGAATGGAGAGGAGAAGCGTCCAACATGCCAAGACTACTTGTTTATTAACTATACCTTACGAGTTGTTTGTATCCTGTCCCCGTATTCCGACCTTTCTCTGTTGTGACTCATGCTTGGACTCCCAAAATTGTCTTTTGATGTTTCCTCTTGCAATATGTTTGATTGACTTGTTCGGTTCTTCGAATCAGACTTAACATATTATCGGGTAATACCATCAACATTGCAGCAAAGAGGGTACATTGAACTTACTTGTTGCCCGTGGTTAGGGAGGCTAAGTCTGCAAAATCGATTGTCTAGGGATCTGGGATGGCCAACATTCCAGGTTGTTGCATCTCGTCAAGTGGGATCAAATCATAAGACAGACGGGCACAACAAACAAATACGCAATCTGTGACCAGGACAGAAAACAAGTTTGTCATCGGCCAGAGTAAGAGGTATCACCTACATCAGACTCCGAGAGAAGCGGCGCAGTCAGAGCACCACAGAAGCCGAGCGCAAGGCCTGAACACCTGCTCGGTCGCCAGAACCCCGTGTCGGTGCCGAGCCTAAGTCAACTCCGTAAAACAATCTGTCCGAATTGGTTCACTTGCCGCCATTCTCCTTCTGAACAAGTGTCTTTGTTCAATAGTTCATCCTTTGAGTATCTACATATGTATAACGGATGACGCTAAACACACGGACAAACACGCCCGTGTTGGACGAAGACATAGCAGTAACAATGCCCCTGCTTGCACATCTGAGTATATCCCCTGTCATAAATGCTCAAGAAAGCTGGTTGCCTAATTGTATGCTAACTTCACCAGAAGAGTTGAACGCCAAACTGGTAAATTAAAACTCAAGTAATGGACGAGGTCCATAGCAACAATAGTCAGGCTGCCATTAATTGATCTATCCTTTTCCTACCGTTGTTTCCAACAGTCTAGCAACCCACATGACAAGTGGTGAACGAGTTATTCTCACACGGTCTTGCGGCCATTTTTCAAGATCGAGATACCATTGTCATTCTGATTTGTCTTCAAAACAAAGCCACGCCGTGTGGACACACATGGCCCATCATGTCCATTCCGCATCCGTCACATGTCTAACCTCATTCCCCACATTGCATCCGCACGCAGCCTACAAACAGTCCGCATGTACAAAATGAAGGGTTTTGCTGTGAAAAGCTCCCCTTTACGATCTTTCGTAACAGCGGCTGCTGATACGTTTCCACTCGTATCTAAGCGGGTTCCTCCTTCGGCATGCGCACCGTACGCCTCAGCCGCCTGACGAGGTCCCTCCTTGCTGCCGCCGAAGTTTCGATCATCTGAATTGCGGCATCTGCCAGGATTCCATTGATCTGGCCATGCAGGCTCACGATCGTGGTGAGTCTCGTCACACGGCGCCGATCTTTCTTCTTGCGGCGCATGGTAAGGGAGTGCTCGAGTCTGTCGATCCGGGCGACCAGGCGTAGTATTTGTGCACGGTTCTCATGCTCCAAGTTCGGCATGTTCGGGTTGGCCCATCTTGCGTTCACCGTCGACGGGCTGGGGGCAGTCGGCTGCTTGACTCTCGGCTTGGGTGTTCTTCTCTCTCGGAAGCTCGCTGCCGTGGCGACGACTTTGGGGCTGGAGGTATTGGTAGGCGGTATCTCTTGCTTCTGGGGCTTCGTCTTGGCCGTGTCCACTTTGGTCATTCCTCCCTTCTCCCGATGTGCCCGCATTGCACGTCTTGTGGCTTCTCTCAAAATGAAGTCCACTGAATCCGCTGCTGTCAGGTTGGAAACTTCCGTATTTTTTGTTGGCCGTCTGATGCTGTCTCGCTTAACCTGTTGCGTTGTCTGCAAGACATTTGAGTCCGGCCTGACAGAAGACAACTTCAATGTTTTAGCAGGTTTCACACGCGTCGTCTGCACATTTCCGCCCCAAGCTTTGCAAACATCTTGTATCCTGGCCTCGATTTGCTTTCTCGCATCTTCTCGTGCGACACCGGTCCTGAGGAGCATGTCGTAGTCTGTTTCGCAATGGCGAATATGCGCCCGCACAGCCAAGTGCACTTTGCGTTGTACGTCAAGCTTCCCCGTCCTGCCGACCTTTCCTTTCCCCTTTTCCAGTGCGATCTTCAACACGTTGCGAAGTGAATTGGAGGGAATCTGGGGGAACTCCTTCATGATCTCGCTCTGGAAGCTCTTGGCGATCCCCTCGTCTCGTTTGATGACATTGGCAGCCCTGTCGGCGCGAGTGTCTCTCTCCTTGAATTGCACACCCACATAGACCTCGGTAGGGACACCAATACCAATCTGCTGGTTCTTTGCGTCAACTACAATGAAGACAGAATGGCCTCTTTCTTGCGTCAACTTTCGGCAGTTGCTCGTGATGTAGACGTTGCCTTTGGGTACGAATGAGTACCTAGATGGCAGGGCCCCTTTCGACACTTTTGCCTCTGACATGTTGACTAGACTGGTCTTTTGACGCGGTGAACCATAGCGACGAGATCTGTTCAAGAAGTTGAGCGCCACGTGAACGGGCAACGTTGTCAAATCCTGCAACGATTTAGGGCCACTTCACGAGGGACTTGTTTCTTGTTGAGATTCGTTTGAGATTCGTATTTGGGTGAGCACGGTTTAGTTATGGCGGGGATTCCAGAATGCGGCACTCGAGGGGTGAGGTTCTGTTGACTGTTGGCAGGCAAAGTGAAGTCCAAGGTGTGCTGGCTTGGGCGTTGCAGGTGTTTTTGAGAAAGGTGGCAAGGTTCAAATGTTCTGGAGCTGTTTACTATCGATTGCAGCCAGCCGCAGTTCCTAAGCACTGTCCGCCTCTGGCGACATTGAACTTTCTGGCCAAACAATGAGGCCTTCAGACAAGGAAAATTGTGTTGAACAAAGGGCATTTCCTGAACCGGCAAAAACCTGATGCCTCAAATTGGCTTATTCAGAACGGCGAGGATTGTAGTTATGCTGATTTGAAAATGCCCTAGTGTCCCAGAGTTACCATCTCCACGTCCGCCGAAAGAAGATTTGTCTCTCATATGGAATGCTGCCTTGTACGCAATAACGCTTCATCAACATTCCAAAAGGTCTCCACTTGGAATAGAGCTCTTGAGGGATGAGAAATTATTCTACATGCCCCCAATATCACATTGAGCGACTTCAGATGTTATACTTCTGGCCAGGTGCGGCCAAGCTGATGATCTTGCGCTCAGTGAATTCCTCCACGCCAGCAATCCCACCAAACCGCCCATAACCACTGCTCCCACCAACGCCTCCGTTGGGCAGTGTCGCCTCGATATAAACCGTCGGCCCGTTGACATGGCAGCTACCGGCCCGCACCTGCCTGGCCACGTTCAGCGCATGCATGATGTCCCTGCTGAAGACGCTCGCGCAGAGGGAAAAGTCGCTGTTGTTTGCCGACGCGATGGCCTCTTCTTCCGTGTCGAACTCAAAGAGGCACAGGATGGGGCCGAATGATTCCTTATGGAAGACATCCATCTCCGCCGTGACCCCCTCGAGAACGTGTGGGCACATGATGGTCTTGTTCGGCCCGGAGATGGCCATGTCCCCCGCGATGACCTTCGCCCCCTTTTCAACAGCCGACTCCATGAGTTTCAGGACATTCGCTGCGGACGCTGGGGTGAAAAGGCCCGAGATGGAGACGTCCGGGTCCTCGATGTGGTTGCCCGTCCTCAGCTGGGCAATTCGCTCTAGGATCTTGGTCCTGAATTCATCCATGATGCTTCTGTGGACAATGACGCGCTCCGTGCTCCTAGTGTGTACTGATCAGCAGCTTGCTACAGAGCCTAGGGCGATGCTGTAGAGCAGTCCGAAAGCACAACAGACATTGAACTTCAAAACTTGAAGGAGAAGAAGTTGCACTTACATGCACACCTGGCCCGAATTACTCAGTGCCCCAAACACAACCGCCTCGACCGCGTCAGCCACGTCTGCGTCCTCGAGCACAATTACAGGCGCCTTGCCGCCCAACTCCAGCACGCACCGCTTGAGCACCTCGGACGCCCAGCCAGCGATGATGCGGCCCACGCGGTCCGATCCCGTGAAGTTGACGCGCTGCACCTTGGGGTGCTTGACCGCGTGCTCGGTCACGGCGGGCGTCCGCGCCGGGCTAGTTGGCAGGAAGTTGAGGCACCCTGGCGGCAGGCCGGCCTCGCTGAGGGCGCGGACGACGAGGTGCTGTGACTTGGGGCTGTACTCTGAGGGCTTGAGGACGATGGTGTTGCCGCAGATCAGGGGGCAGGCTATTGCCCTGGCGGTCAAGTTTATCTTGAGCGACAGTCAGTGAGAAGAACCAAATTTTGAGCAGAGACTAGCTCTCGGGTCAAATATGAGAAGCAAAGATAGCAAGAAGGCTCCTCATAAGACGTCCTCGTCTCGTCAATCCAAAAGTCAAGATCTTACCGGCGCATTCCACGGCGCAATAGCAAAGTTAACGCCAACGGCCTGCCTCTCAACCAATATCGTCGTCCCAGGCCGATCAGCAGGCACGATCTCGCCCTTGATGTGCGTCGCGAGCCCAGCGACCTCCCTTAGCACATTCACCGTGGACAAGACGTTAAGTCTGACCCACGCCCTGGTCGCGGAGACCTCGCTGGACAGCAGCTCCGGGGCATCCTTGTCGAGATACGTCTCGAGGATGTCTGCGGCCCGGAGGAGGACCAGCCGCCGCGCCGACGGCCCCGTCCTGGACCACGACTGGAACGCGTGGTGGGCGGCCTCGATGGCCCGCGTGTAGTCGTCCGCGGTCGCCGAGGCGCAGTCGTATATCTTCTGGCCCGTCATGGGGTTCGTGACCGGGAACGTGGCCCCGTCGGAGCTCCTCACATACTTGCCGCCGATGAAGAGGATCTGGTCGTCCCCGAGGCTTGTGTAGCCGCTTTGGCTGTCACCGGCTGTCTTGTCGTCGGCTGGCATCGTGTGAGTGTGCTTCCCGTACTTCTTTTCTCTTCTCTCTGCCGGAGTCGGCTTCTGGCCTGCCGTTATATGGATCGTCACTTCAAATGTTCTAGTAAAAGTCTATGGGATTTTTAGGTGAACATCAGCTAAGCGGATGGTGAATGATGCTGAGAAGTCTCGGCATGTCGCCCTGTTGGAAAAGAGATTCCCCGCCCGATCAACGGCCACAGGGCCTGCGAGGACGTCATCGGTGGATGAAAGACTCTTGTACTACGTTGCGTGGGCACTGATTCCGGCCCTTGGGGCACTTTGTCCGTAATTCTTCTTTTATTGTGAATTCAACTCGGTTTCGTCTCCCTTTCATTTTTTGTTGTTGTAACCCTCGCTGAGTTGTTTTGGCATCAAGTGTCATAGCGAAGCCAACGTCGGAGCTCCGGATGCGGGGCCGAGGTCTCGGCGCCGGGCTGCTTGTCGACTTCCATCGGTCAAAATCAACCACGATATGTTAGGTACTATCCCACGGGGCCTGCGCGTCCCAGAACCCTCTAGAGTGCAGCTATACCATTCTGACGGGATACGATGGAAACTTCAGTCGCACTGAGCGTCGCGGAGGAGCGCGAATACTACCTCAGAACTAGATCATTGTATTATACCTTGTTTGTTCCTATGATCGATCAGATGAGGTCGTCAATGACGACCTTTGACCTTCCTCTGACTTCCATCCTATTGGAAGACGCTCCTCCACACCGTCTGTTCCTCGTAGGGCTTCCCAGCCATAGATATCCTTGACTGAATGTGCTTCCATCTTGGTAACGCGTCGAGCGGGGTCATCTCCCGGAACACCGCCTCCAAGACATCCTTCCCTTGGGCACCGGCATAAAGCGCCCTATACTGGGGGCTGCTCGTGCCATAGAAGGTTGCCGCACGATGGAGGAGCATCCTTCGCCAGAAATAGATGCGGTCCCAGCCCAGAATCGACCCCCACTGGACCTCCACCTGCTCAGCTGGCTCCCTCACATCCCTTAGAAGACCGTATCCGAGCGCAGCCATGAAATGTGAATCGGTGTTGGAGTGTGGAGATGCGCTGTCGGCCAGCCAGTCTATGAATGGGATTCCTCGTGGATCCTCTGTCTCGGGCACCTTGTCCTGACGTCCCATCGTCCAGCTGAAAAATCCCTTCTCGACCCGGCCCATTGATGCGCTGATATGGATCCCCCATCGAGCGTACCCGTGGAGCCAGCTGTACTCACTGGCTATGCCAATGCTTATGCCCGGGAAATTGGACGAGGTGGTGCTGCGAGGCACGTGCCACCGTTTACTATTCGGTGGGTCTGTGTCAGTTGGGCTTCCATCTTTTATATAGGATTGATCGGGTTCCGTGGCACAAAAGTAAACGACATAGACACGTTGTAATGATGGTGGCGGGAGATGAGGTGTACGTACGCGACTATCACTATGCCGATAGGTCTGGTGTCATCGTCAGGGCTCCTACCATGATAATTCTGCAGAAGCACAGTCAGCCAAGATCGATGATCCAACGCCACGAGATTGTTACCTTTGCCCCTCTGTTATATTCCGCTACGAAAGTACGTATTATGTCGATCTCTTGCTGCCATGTTAGTGATTCCGTACACGGTCAAGTGATTGCGGTATGTGCCATGATCGCCCTGGGCGGCTTTGCTGGTCAACCCACGTCCAAGTACGTGACCACTCCTATGGGTCAAGGGGAGACGAAGCGGTATGAATCCAGCTAGGCGCGAGACCAACAGGAATCGAGATGAAGACATACCGTATGGCAACCTTTCATCGAGATGACCGGAATTGGCGAACAAAATGAGAAAGGGTCTCCCGTCGTCGTCGGTGGTTGGGAAATAGCCCGGAGAGTGAGAAAAAGCAGACGGGGAATGCTCCCAAGCCCATTCGGCGCCTCGGCGTGTGTCGCCGTAGAGATTCACGGCCGCACTAAACCTCGAGAGCCACGCTGTCGCAATCAGTATCATTGAACTCCTTGGGAAGCCATCTTAAGCTCGATATCGTGGGCACGTTTGGCAACCGTTCTTACCTCTCGCCGGAGGTGGCGCGTCCTGTGTTTGGTAATTGGGTACGGCAACATGACGTAGAGTCAGATCTCTGCGGGTGAACGTTTTCCTCAGATATTCCACAGCATCTCGGAATTCCTTTGATTTCTCCATTCGTTCTTCGAATCCCCGTGTTTTGTCCTTTGGCTTTGAAAGGTGCCTGGGGTTGTCCTCGAAGACGAAGGGGCAGAAGGACAGTTGGTGCCGCATGTCACAGACAGGGCAAGGTGTATAGACTTTGGTAAATACCCTGCCAGTCCTTGACCTTGCGAAACGGGCTTCTTGTTCCGCAGTGGATAACTCGGTTGCGTCCAGGCTCCAGTCGAATTCGGGTTCAGGCAAGCCATTCTCCTGCCCTGCTGGTTCTTCAACGACAGTATTCATCCTATTTTGGTCCTGCTTGGGTGGCTGCCTCGAGTGCTGCATGTGAGCATGGTGCTCTGCGGTAGCCTTTGAGATTGTTCGGTGTTGAGGCCTCAGATACTGAGCGGATGCATGTGCATCAAACCACTTTGCGAGGTCTTGCGCGCGTGGCGTGCATCGCCACGCCGGGAATCGTATCATCTGAGGAGCATGTGAAAGCTCGGGCGATCTCAAGTCTGAATTAACTTGGGCCACCTTGGACAAGAGAAGAAAGGGAAGAGGATGCTCAGACAGTTCGCTGCCGCTTTTTTGAAAACTTTGTGGCAGGGTTAGGGGTGGTATATCCCGGCCGGTGCGCCCATCAAACCTCCCTCTTCCCCTTCCCGGATCCCCCCAGCTCACATCAACCGATACGCCTCACACCCACCCGGGTCCCGGGTCCCCGCTCCGGCTCGAGATATAAAACCCTACCATGGCCGTCAGCCCGCCGCCCCTGACGGTGGGCGCGTCCCACACAGGAACGTCGGCGACAGCATAGCGCGACATGACCTCGCCGCGGCTGTCGCTCTCCTTGGCCGCGACGCAGAACTGGTACGCAAACAGTGATGCGTAGAGGGTGTATGCTGCGGTGCCTTCTTTGGCCTCGACATCGACGATAAGACGGCGCTTCTCACCGCTGCACTATAGTAATAGAATATTCCTGGACACATGGTACGGTCTTCTACAGCTGTGCCTCGACACACAACATCAGCCTGTATCTTTGATCCTAAAGATGGCAATGGATCTAGATAGATGTAAACCTAGGGTCTACCAGGTAGGTACGCAGAGAGACTGGAGTGGTATCTATTTATCTGTAGTTGTTTACAAATGTGGATACAAGGCCGTCAAGTTCCTCACTTCTCCTCGATTCACCATCTGCCCTCGACTCCCCATTACCACAACCCCCGGCCAAATAGGGGTACGCAAGCGAGAAGTGATTATGTGGATCGTACACACTCTTCAGACTTCGCAACCTGTCAGCATCTTCTTTGCCGTAAAACCTGTCCAGGTTGATATTCGACCGGTCGAAGCTGACATATCCTGCCTCCAACGCAATGCCAGCCTCCTTCACCTCACGGGCGAACTTGTCGATCCAGGCCCTGACAACCTGCATCTCAGGGCCCTCGGGATGTTGGTCATGGTCAACGGAGCCAAAGAGGGTGACGGTAACGTGCCGACGGTTGGGAAGGACTACGGCCGGGTTGGCATTCTCCACCGTGCCGTGGACGTTGTGCGTGCCCTCCACGACATGTCCCACGGATGGCACCGGATTCGCGGCCACGATGCGACCGAGTTCACGGCTCGTGTGGGCAATCGTAGGAGAGCGGCGGCACGGTCGTTTTCGACAAGATCCCCATCGAGGAGTGGGCCAGCCGCGCCGAGGCCGCGGGCATGTATCCGGCGGTGGCGGCCGTGTTTGCAAACGTTCCGGCGCTGCCGCGGGCGTTGTGTTTCCCGAGGTTTGTAAAGACGTGGAGGCCTGCCCCGGAAGATGAGGCAACAGGGGCTTAACTATTCAATACAGCAGTTAGATATCTTTTAATTAGTCTATATACTGCCCCAGGGTATATTCATATGTACCCGGTCCTTTACACATTCTTACAGTCCGAGAAGGGCAAGTATAACAGTTTGGAAACTGTCCCAATACGAGTAGGAGCAAGCCTCATCCGCACAAACAAAGAACTTGACTGTGAGACAGACAATGTTTGAAGCTCAGGTATCACAACCCAAGCCAGAATGACATGTTGGAGTAACTCTTGACTCATTGTTCCTCAAGTTTGGGCTCAATTGCTGACGATGGTACCAGAAAAGGTGAGCCTCTCTCTATCAGATATCACAGTTTCAAGAAGAGCGTGCCCAATTGCTCGCTCCATTCAATGTTACCATCGCCGGCAGCATGGCCTCAGACTCACTGGACCTTCAGAACCCAACCATCAGACTCCTTCTCACCCTTGGCATTAACTCCTCCCCAGAACACAACACCCTTACCATCTAGACACGGGCCCGCACCAAAGAAGCCCCTCGGACCGGGGTGGACTTTGCCCTCGTGTTCCACCTGCTCCGTTGGGACGATCTCCACCTCGGCCCAGCTGAAGGCACCCGAGTCCATGACGGTGGTCAGGCTGAACCCCTGGGAAGGGAGCTGCAGAGACCAGATGTCTGAATAGTATGGATGGGCCTCGTCGTCCTTGCCCTTGTTGTCGCTTCTGCCAAGAAGGTAGGCCAAGAAGTGACGCCCGTAGCCGGTTGAGATGGGGACCAAGGCACCGCCGACTCTTGGGCTCGGTCCTGGGACAAGAGGGTTGACTGGAAAATCGACCTTCTCCCACTTAAGGGCGTCTGGCTTGGCTCGCTCCGTCGCGTTTGGTCCCAGGTTAAGAAAGTGTATGGACCCGCTCACGGCCGAATCGCTCGTAAGGGTGTACAGACTGTTGTTCACGAATGCCGAGCTCGACGGCGGCACCGGAGAGGATGGCAGCTGGGTCCAGGCGACTGCATCGAAATCGTAGAGCCAAGTCTCTCCGACCTGACCCGAGGACGTCGATGTCCTACCACCGTGAAGGATGAGGAAGTCCTGCTTCTCATTGACAAATATGCTGTGTCCCTCTCTTGGCGCCAGTGCTTTCCCGACCTGCGTGGCGGCTTGTGCCTTAGCCCACCTCAACGTCTCCGAGTCCCACAACCACAGACAGGCGTCCTCATCAATGGGATTGCCAGCCTCGTCGCTGCCTCCGTGGATGAGGACGTATTTGCCCCGCGCGCAGGCGGCGTGGCCTTTGCGAGGCGCAGGGACCAACAGCTCGCCGGTCGCTGCCTCCTTGAGGGGGAAGGCCGGGTAGCAGGCGTAGTCGGAGTTGGGCTTGGTATCTGAGGGGAGCGAGATGGCGTGTACGTCGGTATTGCAGAGCTTCCCGCCGGACCTCTCGCCGCCAAAGATGTAGGCCTTGTCCCCAATGACCGTGACGGTGTGGTGGGATCTCGCGAGAGCCAGTCTAGGCAAGCATCAATGTCAGCAAGTGCTCCAATGAGCAGGTTGGCCGACGGGCAAGATCGGTAATTTGATGACATACGTTGTGTCCTCAGCTGGTGAAGTGGCTATTCGGTTGAGGGAGGCCTTGTAAGGTTGGGCGGGTTTGGCCACGGCGACGGCTGCCCCGGCCTGGATACCCGTAGAGACGACTTGCTCGACGGCGAGGGCTCCTGCTGCGAGCTCAGCCATTTTCTCTGTAATCTGATGGAAAGTTGGGCCTTGATCGTAGCTGCGTATGTGGGTTTGGTGGTGGCGATCAATGGTTCGTGATAGGCTTGAATTTGTGGTCAGTCAATCCAAGTTGAGCTTGATGCTCTCGTGATGTGTTGCTTGTTTGATCCGTTCCCACATGAGGGCAAATTGAGTTCAATAATTATTTCAATTGGGAAGAGGAGGACCCTGAACTCCCATCCTCATATAGCAAGTACATTGTGGTTGCTGGGATGACGTAGTCTGGTTGACCCACCAGACGCAGGAACGAAAGAGAAGGGGCTGATCTCATATGTAACGAAGACGTCACTGGGGTTGGAACGCAGCTCCCGCAGTTGCTATGTAAAACAACAAACAACAGTAAAACACAAAAAGAACGGCAGAGAACAAGCCTTTGAGATAGACATGCTATCAGCTTCAGGTCATTTCGGGATGATGGTCGATGCTGCAAGATACCATCAACGGCATCCACGAATGGGTGCATTGCCTGAGAAACGGACATGGGTCCAGAGGTGTAAGTTGCTCCAGCTGAGACCATGCAATTGTTTTCAAACTTAAACAATTGCATCCCTCACAAACATGCGAGAAAGCTTAATCTTTGTTACCTTACCCACCCGACATGGAAGTCGCAAGTTGACGGGGTCAGCTCCGTGATTGCAGGTCACCCCCGTTCGGCTTCGGATGACGACTTGCGGGGAACACACCTCCAACTTGGCCGACACCGGCGCCGACGACAAGGAAAGGGCGAATCAGGCAGAGGATGACCCTTGGGAAAATCTGACACCCAGCCTGCCAGCCCAGTTCCTTGGTGGTTGCCGCGACTGCCAGGAGCGGGTGGGAGGTGTGAGTACTGTGTACATGGGGCATGACCGACCATGGATCGGCCTCCTTCCGGCTGGACGTCCGTCCTCTCCTCCGTTGACCAGCAGCCTTTTTTTTCCTACCAGGCGAGGACAGCACCACCTCTCTCCCTGTCCACATCTCTCCTCCTACTCCCGCTCCTCTCCTATCCTCCCCGTATTCGCATACATCTTTTCCCAACTCATCCACAGAGGGCCTCGCCTCCCAAACCCTGTCCCGGCGGGCCTCAACAAGACGATGGTCTCCGTATCAGCATTCCTCAGAAAATATGCCTACCACGAGTCCGGCCTAGCCTCGCTGTGGTTCACCGGCCGTGACGCCTGGCTCGTCATCTTCGCTCGCTGCTGCCGTATGTTTGCCTATGGCGCCAGCTCGCTGATCCTCGCTCTCTTCTTCAACGAGCTGCACGTCTCCGACTCGCGCATCGGCTTATTTCTGACACTCACCCTCGTTGGCGATGTCGTTCTCTCCCTGGCCATCGCCCTCGTCGCTGACCGCGTCGGACGCCGTCGTACTCTCCAGTTCGGCGCCCTGCTTATGATCCTATCAGGCGCCACTTTTTCCCTCAGCGATAACTACTGGGTTCTCCTGCCCGCCGCTGTCGTTGGCGTCCTCAGCGCGACCGGCGGTGACACGGGGCCCTTTCGAGCCATCGAGGAGTCAACCCTGTCGGAGCTGACAACCCCCGCCACCCGCTCCGATGTCCTGTCGTGGTACATCACCACCGCTGCGGTCGGGTCTGCTTGTGGGGTTGCTGCTGCCGGTAGGATGATCGAGTCGCTCAAGGAAAGAGACGGCTGGACCCTCCTGAAAGCCTATCACGCTTGTTTCGGTCTGTACTCGCTAATGGGCGTCATTGCATCCCTGTCCGCGTTTTCGCTCTCAAAAAAGTGCGAGCTGAAGCCTTCTGCCATCACCAAGGAGCACGAGACCGGTGAGGCCGCCGAGGGGTTGCTGAATAACCAGGAACTCAACCCTGTCGATGAAACCCACCGTACCATGGATGGCGTGGAGGAGGAGCCCAAGCCTCCGCCAAACACCAGCAAGATCGCCCTCATCTCCAAGGAGACGCGGTCCATCATGTACGCCCTGTGGTTTCTGCTCATGGTCGACTCGCTGGCAGATGGTATGGTCAGCATGTCCCTTACTACATACTACGTCGACGAGAAATTTCACCCGCCAAAGTCAACCTTGGGTGATGTCATCTCGGCCAGTTACTTCTTCGCTGCGCTATCCACGGTCTTCGCAGGGCCGCTGGCGCGCCACATCGGCCTCGTCAACACCATGGTCTTCACGCACATCCCGTCTTCGGCGGCCGTGCTACTCTTCCCCGCCGCCAAGAGCCGCTGGCTGACCTTTGGGCTACTGATACTGCGCGTCGGGCTCAACAACATGGATCAGGCGCCGCGAGCCGCCCTGATCGCCGCCGTCGTCAGGCCCGAGGAGCGCACTGCTGTTATGGGCATCACCAGCACCCTGCGGACCCTCGCCAACGTCACCGGGCCCAGCTTCACCGGCCTGCTCGCAGACAGTGGCCGCTTCTGGATCGCCTTCGTCATCGGTGGGGCGCTGCGCCTCTCCTACGATGTCGGCCTGTTCGTGGCCTTCATCAACATCCAGCTGTACAAGCACGAGCCCGGCCAGCAGGGTTCGCCCGGGGACTCGATCGGCAGGCTGTCGGAGGATGCCTTTGAGCCTGGTGGGCCGGATGGTGATGGCGATGGCAGTGGAGTCGAGGCGAGGCTGTCTTTTTCGAGCGACGAGGAGGTCGGGTCGCTCCCAAGTGGGAAGAGAGAGCGGGATCGTGCGTCGGCTTAGGTACCCGTGTCTTACAACGATGCCCATCTTATGACTTGAATAGACGAGTAATGAACAATTTGTATACCTCTGACGCCCTATATAGGTGAGTGCTGTGATTAAAGATCCTTAATTACGATATGAAGAGCAGTAAGGGAATTCTGGGTGCATTGTCTGATAATTATGCTCGATTTAGAAGGCAGTGACGACCTGAGACCCTGGTGAGAGACTTCTCAAAGTTCTCGTTGAGGTGTGAAAGCGGCTTGGCACAAAGGCCAGCTTCTGCAGTGCCAGCCACACTGCGGTTCATCCGTGATCACGCCCTACCAACTGCGCCCCATCGTCCGTCAGCTGAAGCCTCTCTAGCAGGTGCGCATTATATCTTCCTTGGGAGATGGCGTATAATCCAGATCCCATCCCATGACATTTCTCCGTCAACACCTCTCCGCTCTCAAACAAGTCTGAACTCACGCACAGCTCAGGACGGAGACGGCTCGCATCAATGGCGGACCTGGTGAGGCGTGCTGCTTCCAGGCTGGTGGAGAAGTGGGGATCGCGGCCACAGCATGACAGCAAGGCCCACACGGACGACAACTCCTGGAAAACAAGGAGATTCCAGTTCCGGACTCTTGATGAGACGACCCAGCAGATCCGGCTCCTGCGGCTTCTGCCAAAGAGCTCAGAAGCGGCAACGGATACTATCGCCTGCGAAATCAGGCTTTTCGATTTCGCCGAAGCCCCGCCCTTCTCAGCTCTCTCGTGGGCATGGGGCAACTCCTTTGGCATCGAGGAAAACATACGCATCAACAATGCTAGCTTCAAAGTCACCAATCAGTCGCTGATAGACGCTCTACGACACCTGCGCAGATATTTTACCCACCCCACGTCGCCCGCCGCGGCGCCAGACTGGATCTGGATCGACGCGCTGTGTATCAACCAAGCTAACATCTTGGAAAAGAACAACCAGGTGGGGTTGATGGTATTCATCTACGAGCGAGCGAGGAACGTCATCTCCTGGCTTGGCAGCGGTGATCCGGCCATCACGTCTGCTTTCAGCTTCATCGCAGAGACGGTGCAGGCAGCGCGGAGTTCGACCAAGTCACGGGCGGAGATCGAAATGCTGATCGGACGCAAGCCCGTTGCAAATGCACCTGACGGGGCATGGGAGGATTCGACCAATTCAATGGATACCATTGTGGATCCGCGTTTGATACATTTGTTCTCACTTTCGAATGACATCCCGCGGTTCTTTGGCGTGGAATACTGGCATCGCCTCTGGGTTGTCCAGGAGCTGGTTCGGACGCGACCTGAGGACAACATCGTCATGTACGAAAATGGCACCATGCTCTTCAGCGACATACAGATCTTTCGTGACTCCTGGCTGGAGTTCCTGAAACGCCTGCAGCTGTTGCCGCAATGGGAGGCGTCGCTTACCAGGACGCCTGGATGGGAGGACGTCGCGGCATCCTGGGCCGTTTATGTTCGCACAATGGAGGACACCTTGGTGGTCTGGAGCTACTATGATTTCCTGAGGGGCGTCAGCACCTCCGGAGACAACCTCTTCTACATCGTCTTATCTGGCGCTTACATATCGGTGGATCCACGCGACAAGATTTTCGGCTTTCTGGGTCTCGGCAGCCCAACTGCCCAAAAGCAAGTACGCGTCGACTACGTGGAGGAGGTTAAAGATGTGTATAGGAAATGGTTTACCGAGGTGCTACTGGACTGGAGGTCTCTTGATCCACTGTACTTTGCCAGCCTCAATAGCCGCACACATTCCCTTCCCATGGAGGGACTTCCGTCTTGGGTACCTGACCTGAGAAGGTCCATTCGCGAGAGTCCGGTCTGGGATGCAACACTTGGACGGACCTTGGAAAGTGAAGGGAAAGGTCTGCGATTCCAATTTTCCGCGTCGGGCACTCTGCTGCCCTTCAAATTCGAGGAACACGGGCTGCGCTGCTGCGGGATCCTCGCCAGCCAAGCGGCATCAGTACTCCCAGTTGAACGCGTCAACCTCAATATTACGCGTATCCATAACGCCCTCGCTGGATTCTCAGGCAATGAAGACCTCTCCACGCTGTCTGTATTGGGCTCGGTATTCTGGGCGCTGATGTGCGGCGTGGATCGATTCAATGCTGCAGGGGCTGCAAGACGTCTGGAATCAGTGGAGCGGACGGTCACGCGGCCTGAGACGAGCATGAGCATTGGCTCTGAACAGTTCCAGCTGGTCAGATCTATGCCGCTCATGCAAGCCGTGGCCAAACTCACCCTGCAGCGGAGCGACTCCACCCTGGCGACCGACGATAGCGTTCTGACAGCTCTGTGCACGGAGTCAAGGCGCTTGGGAACAGACACTGTCGCCGATGCGCTCCTTGTGTTGGCGTTCATCCGGATCTATCTCTCATCTGTGGCAACGCAGGATGTCTCTACTTTAGCATCCCAGCTTGGTCTAGGCCCCAACTGCGACCTGAGCAGCATATTGCGCTTCTTCCTGCGCGGCTTTGGTGCAGCTGCGCAAGATCAGGATGCAGCAGTTGGCAGCGTTGATATCGAACGCCTCCTCCACAGCGAAGCGATTCCAAGAATGCAGCAAACATTAGCAAGATACCTGGAGGCATACGAGCATACGCTGTTCGTCATGAACAACGGCATGATTGGCAATGGGCCGCGCGCAATGCGCACGGGAGATCAAATTGTCCTCTTCGACGATGTACAAATGCCGTTTATCGTCCGACCACTCCCACTTGGACGCGGGCATGAGCTTGTCGGGCCATGCTATGTCCAAGGCATCTCAGATGGAGAGCTCGCTACTGCTGCGCGTCGAGGAGAGGTAGAACCGGTGGAAATTGTGCTCGTGTGAAACCGCTTGCACAATGGGGCTCTGGAGCAAGCCGAGCAATTCTTGACGAACCTGACCACATTAGTAAGAGCGCCGCCAACCACGCGAGGACCCTAGATCTACTACGCGAAGAAGAAGGGGGAAATAGCCTCTGGATGCTTCACGAAGTGCCCTGTATATCAAATCTACTGCCGTACTTCTTGCGCCCCTATCTACGTCTCACAATACAGATGGACATTGAACAACTTTGCATCGCACATATTTCTGAATGGCTGGGAGTTCCCCGAATCAAGGCATCTGTTCCCTCTGGCAAGTACACGGTTACATCGTTCTACATCGCTGATGAGTGCATACGCTGGTTCTTCTAGGCCCATTAGATCCCTGGGGTGTAGCTACGTGCACATTGGTCGGTAATCAGTTGGTGCGACGCTGATAATGCACGGCAGCTCGACTCTTCGACTGGAGCTATGCCGTATTGTTCCACCGCTGCAACCATGTCTCAATTCGCCCCTCACACAAGGCCATGTCTCGTTCTTATCTTAATATACGCCGTCCACATTGCCGTCAGCATTGTCTTAGCTCGAGTTGCGCACGGCAGAGGGGTTCTGAAGCATTGGGATACAGTGAATTCCCGAACCTTTAATCACCCACAACCTGTTGTCCTTTTAGTAGTATTTTCCTACCCATTTTTATCACTCCTACAGTCAGCGTTTCCATACAGCTAGAGGGATCATGGATGGCAAGAAGTTAGATTCTCAGGAGAAGTCGTCTCCCGACGGGGACGTGTTAGCCGGGGAGACAACGATGCTCTCCAAAGACGAGCAACATCTTGCGAAGCTGGGATACAAGCAGGGTTTGTCGACCAAAGTGGCTCGGGAGTACGATGAAAATATAGGGACCTACCTACTAAGAAAGTCATTGCCAGAATTCTTCCGCCATCTTGGGCTCTTTGAGAGTTGGGCCGCGACGTACATCACGATGAACTTTGTCTCGGGCCTGCCAGTGCTCTTTGGCTTCGCCATGTACACGGGCGGCCCCAAGGCCGCGTTCGCGAATTGGACCATGGTTGGGGGGTATGTACTCATCGTAGAGATTTCCCCCTGGCTATAAGCCCCATGATTCCGCCCTCGCCCCTTTTCTATACAACAGAGCTGTGCTGTGCTGGGACTAATTCACATCACAGGCTATCCTTCTTCGTATCCTTGGCCTTGGCTGAGATCGCAGCCGCCTTCCCGACAGCCGGCGGAATCTACTTCTGGAGCTACCGCCTGGGTGGGAGGAAGTATGGCCGGCTACTGAGCTGGATGACCGCGTGGTGGAACTGGGTGGGCTGGATCTGCGTTGTCCCCGGCGTGCAGCAGGGGGCAACTAATTTCCTGCTCAGCGCCCTCGAAATCAAGTACCCCAACTCCTCTGTGATCAGGCAGGGCTGGTTCTCGTGGCTTGTCACCACCTTGGGCTTGGTGCTTGCGATGCTGCCAAACATAATCTCGCAAAGGGTACTGAAGCTCTACTTCCGCTTCGCTATGGTCATTTTCTTCGTCCTTTTTGCCTTTTATTGGATCTGGTTCCCTATCAAGGCCGCTGGAAGGTTTCAATCAGGCAGTGGTGTTTTCAACAAGTTCTACAACGGGATCAATTTGGGTCCGGAGAAACAGGCCTCTGATGCATATACTTGGACGATTGGGATACTGTTCGGGGCTTGGGACTTCTACGGGTCAGTGGCAAGCCTCTTTTTTAGATTATTTACCCTGCATCCCAGTGAATTACTCACCCTACGATAGGTACGATGCGTCGGCTCATCTTGCCGAAGAAACACACGAAGCAGCAGAAAATGTCGCCAAAGGCATGTGGGCAGGGACACTCTGCTCGTGGCTCCTTTCTGTCCCGGTGAGTTGCGAGACAATCCCAACCCCAACTTACCTTTATAAGTCGTCCGCTGAGAAACCGTCACCCCAAACGTCGAAGACCCTGATCATCATCCTCTTCTGTATGCAGGACTTCGACGGAATAGTCTCGGCAACCTATTCAAACAACTGGGCCGAGTACCTCGTGCAGCTGGTGGGCGAGGACGGCGCGGTATTCCTCCTGGTTCTAGTTTGGCTCGACTCGACCTGCGCGACCGCCACCTGCTTCTTGTCCGCGCAACGCGTGACGTTTGCCATCTCGCGGGACGGCGTGCTGCCCTTCTCGAGGTACTTCCGCCGGCTCAGTGGGGCCCGTATCCCCGTCCACGCCGCGCTGCTCGTATTCGTCCTCAGCGTCGCCATAACTTGCGCTGTCATCGGTTCCACTGTTGCTTTCACTGCCATAAGCGCCACTGCTACCATCGTGACTAACGTCTCGTACCTGATTCCTATTGCTGCGCGCCATACGATCGGGAAGCGTGACTTTCAACCTGCGAGCTTCAATCTCGGGATATATAGTACCGTCATTGGGGTCATCTCAGCGCTCTATATTATGTTCATCTTTGTGGTGCTCACGCTTCCTCAGTTGTACCCAGTCACAGCGGTAAGAGTCGTCTTGGCCATCCCACGGCGTGAATCAGGCTCGCAATTAAAAGCTGACTCATTGATATTCAGCAAAATCTGAATTATGCTCCTATATGCATTGCAATCGTGACGATCATCAGCTTGGTCGGCTGGATACTCCCATTTGGCCTGGGTGGCAGATACTGGTTCGAAGGCCCCAGGAGGACCATCGATGAGGATTCGTCAGGCAGTGGTGAGCCTTTGAGGAAATAGGGGTTGCCACTACATTTCAGACGTCCGACTCAACACGGCGAGTACGAAGCAGATTACACAGGGTTAAGACTCTGAAGTTAATACGGCAAATTTCATTACTCAAAATAGCAAGAAACCCGGCCTCTCACGAAAAGTTGATCTGGCAGTCTAGAGGCAACCTATGGCAAGACAGTCCAGTGGCAAATAGATACCAGTGTACCCATGTTATCAAATCATAGATACAACCCAGTCGGCCGTTTCGAGTATGTCATTATAGTCTGAACCCTCCTTGTTGCAGCGTTAATTATTGAGCTCTCATGACTTCCGGGGCTGACTCCTTCCATTCCCAAGCATAGACTCCAGGTCCTCCCATCCATAAATTGGCATGTCGGTCCCGTGCTGCGCACCTTGGTTCCCGCCCATGGCCCACGGGTTTAACCCCGGCAAGTAGTCAAACGACGTTAGGCCATTGCCCTGATTACCGAAGGTGCCCATAGCCGGCGTGGGTACCGACCACCCGTTTCCAATGAATTGCTGTTGATGGTCGTGAATCATACCAGCCGGGCCATCCTGCATTTGCTGGTTCATAGCCACGGCGTCATTAGGAGGCCTTGGGCCGTAGCTTGCATCCATAAGCCCTCGAAACAGCAGATTGGGGCCTGAGAAGTGAGCGCCAAACTGCTGCGGGGCCATGGAAGAATGTGGGTCCCGTTCGCTATCCTCTGGGTCGGCTTTGACCTTGATGTGGTAGGCGCTCTCTTCGAAGGTGACCATGGCGCGCGCAAACCGCTCCATCGTGCTCGACTTGGGTACTTTCAACACCAGTTCCCTCAATCGTACTATCAGGTTACGTAAGGCCGCCAGCAAAGACCTCTCATCAATCCCCCTTGACCCTTTGAGGTCATGATGAATATCAGTACCTTCACCGTTGGCCATGTGCTCGGACTTTACACTGGATTCTGGCTGGTGAGCGTCCAGTCTGAGAGATCGGAGGACTAATACCATAGCTGCCGAGTAAGCGAAGAACACATCGAGCCCTGATGCCCCGTGGATGAGGCCGAACGAATCGAGAAGCAGAAGAAGGCGGGCCATCTGGCAGGCATGGCGGAAACATAGATCCGAGAATTGGCCTATTTTGTTCGTAGTAGTTTTAGCAGAGCCTGGTCCGTACTCTGGTGCCTGCCACGTTCTCCCGCTCGCCGTGATGTTTCGGAGGAGGAAGGGCCTCGTGACAAGAATGTAGATGTAGTGGTACTGAATATAGAGGAGAAGGATTGCTCGGACACTGGAAAGGTCGCGCCAGCCAAGGAGGGTCTTGAGCTCGCTGCATTCCATGCGCGAGCCGTTGGGAACCGGCAGTTTGTCATCCTTCTCCGTGATAACAGGAACGTCCAGTGATTGCAGAGAGGACAGCTCTGACTTCCAGGTCTTCAAGGACACGAGGACCTCTTCAACCGAGAGCTGGTGTGCTTCGTGTGGAGCCTGCGTGGTCGACGCGGATGCGTATCTAGGGTTCCGGGACGTTGAAAGAATCTTGTTCAGCTTCAGGGACATTATTGCCAGGGCGTCGTCGCTGTTTTGACGGCCACTGAGGACTCCTCCACGAGGGTGAACGACTTGCACGTCAATATCGTTGACACCACTTGGTCTTCCGAGACTGGAGGCAAGGAACTGTTCGAAGCCATAGAGGGTGCAGAATACCCGCTTCCTTGTTTCCCTCTCAACCGGGGAGAAGATCTCTGATGTGTCACTCCTATGGAGACCGAGTGCGAAACAGATCCTAGTTGCCGTCCCAACGAGATTCCAGGCAGCATTGCGCTCGTTGTCGTTGTGGAGGAACAAGCTGAGAAGTAAAAGGGCCCGGACACCCGACAGTGAGCACTTGGTGACGATTCGTGGTAGGAGATTCCGCGTGGCATCGACGCCATGCTTTTGCAGGGCTTTAGATTCGACATCATCGTGATGGCCTGCACTCGATAGAGATCCGAAAACGACCATCATGTGAAGACATCCGACCCAACCATGGTCCGGCCTAGCGACGCCTGGGGCCAGTGAATAACTAACAGACTGGCCATGGCTCCCGAGGAAAGACTGGTACTCCGTTTCGAAAGTCTCTCGGTGGAAAAGAGGAAAGTCATCGTGGACATTGGTCCAGTATAGAGGCAGCAGGCTTTCGACTATTTCCCGCTTTGGAATCTGGTCTAGAAGATCGTGAATCTCGGCAGTCCGTGTTAGCCCCGAAATCGATGAGCTGCTAGCCTGCGGCGACAACGAATCCTCCACCTGGGAGACTGGGCGTTCTGCGTTGCAGCCGTTGGCTGTCTGGGTCCCTTCAACGAAGTGAGCTCCATCATCGAGCGCCTGGGTGGCAATGGCTCCCCTTCCGTCAGACGTGATGTGACTGGCGTTGCTTGTCGATATCTCGGTCTCTCGAGAGATCAGTAACCGGCGCAGTTGATCCAGGAATTGCAGGCTGCCTGACGGGCCGATGTAGTGCTCATGCCCGGAAGTGTCCCGGAGCAGGCCCACCTTCTGATCTTGGAAAGAAGGGTCTTCCTTCTTGCCTAGGGTATCGTCATGATGGCTGTCCGTCTCTCTGACCGTGTCGAGCCCCAGGTCCACACTCTTGCGATGACCTTGTTGCGTCCAAAATACTGACGATTCATCCGTAGCCTTGGGCCTATCCCTCAACAGTACGTCAAAACCGTCGGGGTCATCCACCGACAGGTCTGGTATTTCAATGTTCAGGCGCTGACCAAGCTGGATTAGGTCAGAGGCCGTGGACACCGGTTGACTGGGGAATGCTCCGCGAACAATAGCATCGAGGCACTTATATCTAGTGGACACAGGGGTTTTATTAGTGAGGCCGGCTCAGTTTCCAACTGAACAACTAGGATGAGGCTCACCGATCACTCAGATCCTCCAAGGATCCGTAGAAGCGCGTCTTCCTTGGGAGGGTGTACGTGCACGAGAGACCCTGCCCCTTGCACGCGACGCAGTCGATGCCATTGGGTTCGGTAACACACTTGCAACGCCGCTTCGAACGAGATGATACTTAGCAAGGTGCAAGAATGGGTCGACGGTCCATAGTCATGAATCATCCCCTGGCAATACAAAGCTCAGAAGTGGGCTGACTTTTCTTACCTTCCTGCATAGGTCACAACTCTGGGCGGACCTAGGATCTAGAATCAGCAGATTTTCTGGGCCCGGGAGAGTGGCACGAGGCACTACGGGGCACACCACCGTACCTTTTCCGAAGCTCATCCGGTATGCGTCTCGTACGACGTTTTGCTGCAGTTGCTGATTCACCCATGTTCACCACCGATTGCACTCATCCTACCCATCTATTCCCAGCATGAGGCATACAAATCCAGGTCGATCGAACTTTTCGCCGAATATCTCCAGGATCTTGGGATTGCAATTGGGTAATCGCGATCGATTCGGTAGGCTGCTGGCGGGTGCAGTGAACCGATGAGGCGACCGGCAGTCGATGCTGTGGTGCGGAGTACCAACATACTTGTTTTAACCATCTCTGCGCCCCATTAAGCGGTTCCTGGGGCCCGATCCGCGCAGTCGGCCACCTCCACTGGGCATCGGAGACAGAGTCGCCGCCATTGGCGAGGCAAAACCTGGGCTGGTCCTCCCATGCATGCTGATGAACTTAAAACACCTGGAGTACGTACTCCCAGCCACTCAACGGCCACGCAAGGAAGCATTAGGTTTCGGCGGTCAAGCGCACATCTGCGGGGTTGCATTCGGGAGTAAAAGCTCCACCGGACAGGACAGTCTGACCGTGCATCACCAAAGTTAATCAATCTGCCTGGGAAACGGTTTGAGAAGGCCTCCAGTAGAGATCACTCCTAATATCCGGATTGGTTGGTTTATTCTATGCCGGCTAATGACCTCGGCATGCTTCACTTTCACCACATTGCAAAGGCAACGCCACGGAAATACCAGATTCACCCCTGAAGACTGATGTTCAGAGTGCTCACCCCAACAGCAGATTGTGACTGCCGAGCTGTCTATCGGTATCTAGAAGATTGTGCCGTAGGCGGTTATCCTATAGGTTGATGCAAGGGCCTGTGCCTGGCGTGATGAAACCCGGATTAATGACGGAGAAAGCGCGCTCCAACCAACTTGATCTGGCGAGAATTGATATGCGTGCAAGACGTCATGACCGACCTGTCTTGGAGCCCAAAAGCAACCACTTCTATTGTATGATTCTCGGTGACCTCAAAAACAATTGTCCGAACTTCTCCTCGCCATTTGCACGGTCCTCAAAGGGTTTATCTAACCTTGTAACTATTTGCCCCTCGGGCGTGGAGTTGAGTAATCACAGTTTGTGGTAGAGTTTGTAATCATCCATGAAGTCTTTATCATCTGCGAAGGTTATTGCACGTTCGAGATGGGGAGAGCAGTGTAAACTCACTGACTGGCTAGGAAGGTATAGCTTACTGACTTTTTCACAGCGACACTGGGCTCATCTAGGCCATCAACAGGCGTTCAGATCCGGCTTCTTGCTTATGCTCACTAATTCATGGATATAGACTGATTCAGACATATTGAGTCTATTACTACAACATAATTACATTTCGAAAAGTATTAAAGCCTCATCAGAGAGCCCATGTGGCTTGCGTAACTTCCATCCAACTATCCCATAGGAGTTCCCAAAGAAGGTTCTTCAAAAGGAGTGCATTGTTTACGAGGTAGTCTTCAGAGCAAGGAGGCTAAGTGTCAGGAGGTTGAGAGGCAAGAGCTTGGGATTTTATTCCTTGGGATGCTATTCCATCAGAGATTGGATAGTGAGCACTGCCAGTGTACCTAGGTAATTTACTTTGTTGCTGTCGTAGCCACGTGACGGACACTCGAGCAGAGCCCATCGACGTTGAGAGGTCACATAAAAGCTCCTACCAGGAATTTACGAGACAGGAGAAGCAAAGGCTCTCTACTGGTGTTCAGAAATGTATTTAGTTGACGGGACTATGATCTTCTACTAGAGGGCTGGAAATCTCCAAAGACACACTCAACAGACATCAGGACAGGCTCAACTTGAATCATTTCGCAACAGTCCGCTGACTGCCTCTTGATCAATTCCGCCCGCATAGTGGCCCCCTCAAGCACAAAAATGTCCAGGTTCTGCTGTTCGCCAGTCGTGGGGCAAGGCAAAAAAAACAAACAAAAAAAACAAACAAGTGTATTAGGCCTGTCGAATTCTTTGCTTGGCTCTCGGGATGGAGACACCGCTGCGATCCGGGCTTCCCAGAAAGTCGGTAATGATGAGTGATTTCAATATCATCACCAACAGTACTGTCGTCTTAAGGATCCTGTGAGCCGTCAGTAAGCCGTATATAAAGTGCTTATTAGCTTTTGAGCGGTATCTAAGCCGCTCAAACCAGTTAGTATAGAAGTATAGCACTAAGTAAGATTGGAGTCTTGCTTGAAGATATAGATAGATGCCCTGGTAGCCTCTTGTCTGATAAATTCAGAAAAGCAGACCTTGATTTCAAACTGAGATCTGATTCTTTCTCTGGCAGATTCCATACTTCGCTATATTTACGACTTCTTTAGCAAGGAGCCGCTCAACCCTAATAAGCAGCAAATGTTCCGCGTACTGGTTTGAGCGGCCTATGAACTGCCCGTTGCGGCGGTACTGAGGGCAGTCACCAACACCCGCCGTGGTGGCCCTTACCTTTCCCCTGCCAGCAGTCGCGTGCCTCGCTTAAGATTTCTTCCTTTGAAAATTTTCATTACATGACGGAATAGCCGGATGGCTGACTCGGGGGTTTTCGCGGCTCAAGGCATCACAATCGGCGGATTGCGATGGCCTAGGGATCACAAGGAAAAGGCAGCTTTGGGCAAAGAATGAGGGTGTGCTTGAATCCATTTGCGTACTATAGTAATCAATTAAGAGTTCTGTTGAGCTAGACAAATCCTTTCCAGTAAGCCACAAAATACCCATTTTATCTCCAGATGACTATGTGGATAACGTGAGCTTACTTGAAAACGATTACAAACCAGAAAGCGGCCGCGCGCAACGTCCGCTTTTGGATATTGCTACTTCACTCAGCCCTGGAGGCGTTCTTGGCTCAGATTTAGTCTCGTAGAAGGAGCAGGATCCTCAACCAGCGTGTGAGATTCAGTGTCATTAGGCAGTCAGTATCATGAGATTTATGAATTTAGAGGTAAGCAGCCATTGTGAGATACTCATCCACATGTTTTGATGACGGTATGAGTCTGCTTGCCCGCGAAGCGGCAACGGACCGTTCAAGTATATAGATCGGCGATGGCAGCGCGAAAGGAGATATCTAAGTCCACACATTGTTCAGACGTTTCAAAGAAACACATATATTGGAATCCATTCAAACATCTACATCTTTGTCCATAATCACTCATCATGGAATCTGCAGAGCACTCACCTAAGCCAACTCTCATTAACCCGCTCACACGCTACGAGGACTTCAAGGTCGACTTTCCCCCAAACACCTACCCCAAGCAGGTTCTTCAAACAAGTTTTCGGTACCCTCCGGATTGCGGAGAGAAGAGCTATGTGGGAAGTGGACGTCTCAGGGGTCGCCACGCTCTGGTCACTGGAGGCGACTCAGGCATCGGAAGAGCTGTTGTAATTGCTCTGGCTCGAGAGGGAGCCAAAGTAGCGATTAACTACCTTCCCGAGGAGGAGCCAGATGCCAAGGATCTCGCAGAATTCCTGGCGAAGGACGACCACGTGAAGCACGACCTGATTAGAATCTCAGGTGATCTGAGGAGCAAATTCTTTTGCCACGAGCTTGTCCACAAAGCACGCGAACAGCTGGGCGGGCTTGATCTCATCGTGAGCAATGCCGGGTGAGTGGACGATGTCGCCTGGGTCTCAAGCCACCTTGATACTGACTGAACGACAGAGTGTCCAGCGGTGGACTGCAGGACTTTGACACAACGGATCCCGAAGTGTGGGACGACATTTTCAAGGTCAATGTCTACGCAGGTCTGCACATCACCCAGGCAGCTGCACCGATCCTTCCTCCAGGGTCCTCCATTATATTCACTGTGTCGTCAGCCGGCGCTCTCCCACAGGCTGGATTGATTGCCTACTCTGCATCCAAGGGCGCGCTCCGCAACTTCGTCAACGGCGCCGCAGCCGAGCTCATTAAAAAGGGCATCAGAATCAACGGTGTCGCCCCGGGTCTCACTTATACCCCGTTGCTGGTGTTTGGCGGTTTGGATGAGAAGCAAGTCGATGAGTCTGTCAAAACGCTGGAACCAATCGGACGTATGCAGCAGCCTGCTGAACTGGCTCCAGTGTACGTGACTCTGGCAGATGATCAGGCGTCTTATGTCGTTGGCAGTATCTACGGAACTCACGGAGGTATTTTGGCTGTCTATTAAACTTTTTGAGAAGTGTAGGAGGGCTCACGGATTACCTACTGCCCAATGCTATACCACCGTATTTCACTACCAAGATGAATTTATATTCTGATCAGCGACTTTTGTACGCTTTTAGATGCCGTCGGTAGGTTTCGTGTTTATTAAATCGGGAGAATACATGCAATGGGAGAGACTGCGACTCCAGCATTTTGGAGCTTTTTAATCCGGATTGCTGGAATGTTAAGTGACTTCGCTTGTAATCCGTATAGGATGGTCAAAGGATTCGATCAAGACCCAACGGTCTTCCACAATGCCAGTACCAAACTATCAGCTGGAGTGTTAAGCAGGCCGAATTCTGGGCCAAGTGCCACAATTGTATTTTCACCCTACTGTTATCGGCATTGTATGTAATCTAATGCTGGGTCTTGGAGTGTTCACCACTGTATGAAGGGGCCGCCTACAGCTTGATAGAAAGAGTATGTATACGGATAAAAATTGAAGCCACCACCCAAACCACGTAGCTGTTCTAAATAACCAGAGTGTCAGATGATGTACAGTTTTGGAGAGCAAGCATAATTGGGGTGTCATTAAATGATGTTGAGGTCTCTGAGCTGCGCAACGACCCTAGTTCATCGTCGATGGCTGGACTACCGCATGCATGCATCGTCCAGCATCGTGCAGCGCAGAGAGGACCCAAAGTCCCCAGACAGAAGTAAAGCTGCCACAATGGATGGTTCTCAACGGTGAGAACCATCGACGCGGGAGATCATAGTGTCAACGCGATACTCGAGCTCTAGTTGAATTGCGACCTTGCGGGCCAGGCTGGTACCTACCCCTCCCCCCTGCTGTGTATTATGGATGTGAGGGAACTGTCTTGAGACTGTCGTGATGTCATATCCAATGGGATAGTCCTAAAAGTTGAGGGCAATACGCCTTTGGCTATAGCTCTACAACCCTGCTACTTTGAGGTAGACAATTTCCTCCTTTGCAACGGGGCCAGCCTTGAAAAAGTCTTGGAAGACGTTTGCTGTTGCTTTAGCATCCCCTGTGGCGATGGCTTGTATGAGGTTTAGATTAAGACTCGGAAACCTAATTGACCATCCTATGCAGCTCGCATTAGGCTTTATGCGAGAAGACAAGGCCGATCGTGGCGCGCATTCTCTGGGAGTGCGAGATCTTTGAGATCGTTAAAGCGGAGCGGCATGAGTGCAGATTCGAAGGATGCACCCAAAATAATTATCCTTTATCTCTAGAGCTCGTTCGTACTATCGAACAGTAGAAGCTAACTGCTTGAAAAATTGGTCGTCACCGCGTGGTCTCGCCTCGGCGCGTGGTGCTATGACTTGACTGTCGCCTCTTCCACCGAAACAAATGGAAGACGCGGATAACTGTATTAACTTATCTGCGGACAACAATATTTCCTTGTTTAAGATGTCTGGAGCCCGGCGACCGCGTGGCCCTCGTGCCATGGGGATTTGCTCCGCCTGAACTGTCCAGATGGAGCATGCATGTCTTAGGCTGGCCATGTCTGGCACCAGGAACTGCTTCAGCAACCAAGACCGCGAGCGCATCTGGAAGACCTAGAAAATGTGAAACATATATTTCTCAATCCTGCAAAGATGCGTTTCTTTGGAAAGTAGCCAAGAATGCAAGCAGTATTGTGGGCATCCCGTTGAGGCATGTGGATGAAAACTCTCCCCATTCGACCAAGCTACCGTTGAGAATGGTGTGAAGAGAACAAATATCGGTGTTTTGGGGAACTTCTCGTTGCTCGGGGTCTGCGGAATATCCAAAGGCGTGTTTGATGTTGAAATGATCAAGTTCCATGCTGGTATCGGAGTTTTCTTTTCTTTTTGTCCAAATTACTTCTTGTCTTGATACTAGGATGCATGTATAATGTAATGGATATGAGGTATTAATGCGGGTTCTAAATCAATTGCTTTCAAGGCAGGTGTCAACGCTCAAGATGAATTTCAAAAATCAATCTATGTAATGTACGTAATTGGCACACTTCGGTCTCACTTTCACCACCCACTGGCAAATTCCAAGTCCTGAATCCTTAACCTATTCTTTCCCACTTGCAGAATTCTCCTTTGGTTGTCCCAGAACAGTCGGCCCTTGCCCTTCCTCCACTGCTTGTACACATACCAAGCGTTGCTGCTTTGACAAGGGACCAACTCACATCTGTTTCCCATCTTTCTAAAACATGCCAGCGCCTGCCCATCTAAGCAAGCGCCCCTGAAGCTCCATTCAGGAGGAGGCCACAATTTTTCGTATGTAAACAAAACTAGCTGGTTCAGATCCTTCAAAATACTTGTGTCAAAGTTCGTTGTAACCGATTCGTTATTCTCCTGCCCACCTGTGCTGAACGCTAAATTGCTGATACCTACCCTTTTGAGGTCAGCATCACGGAACGAGTCGAGAAGGCTTGAAAGCTTGGTAAACTCGGTATCCTGGCCAAGTAGCGCCACTATATCGTACTCGGGTGAGATGTACAATATGCGTCGGCGAAGACCCTTCCTGCCGTTGGATGAAGTGTCGGATAGTGGATCTTTGCAGATCTTGATTTCTTGCCCAGTGGTGATTGAGGCGAGGGGGTAAGCGACACGAAAATGTTTTATGGCTATCTCACGGGCCTCTGAACACACAGAGAGGGCCGCTGGATTGCTGCACCCGGACTGCCACTGCTGCTGTTGGCGGTCATCATCACGGACGTCGGTGTCGTGGTTGGGCCATGCGGGATGCAGCTCGACAACGCGGGGCAGGAAGGACATATGCCAAATTTTGATGCGTAGCTCCGGAGGCAGGTTTCCGAATGCGTGGAAATGGGCCAATGGCGGACCTGGAACAGAATATTCTTCTGCTTCTCCATGGGAACCTGGCTCTTCGTCTGCTTCTGCCAGGGCTTCTTGTGTTTCTTTTCCAATCGACGCCTGAGGGTCAGGTTGAAGACCCGATACCGTCGTGGTGTCGATGACAGGCAACGCTAGCGCAAGTGACAGGAAGGGAGGGTGCACTTCGGACACCATGGTCATCGAAGACAGTTTCTGGAAGTGCGACTTGTCATCGTGGTTGCCAAGGCTGTCATTTCGATGGTTCCTCGCCGCCGGCTCCGTGAATGCCACATGCCGATACATGGCACTATCCAGGCAAGACATGGTTTGAGTATATGATAAGGTTGGATACTGGAGGTCTAACCAAGACGATGCAGACAGGCGGACCAAAAAACCCGGTCCAAGAAAATTGTGACGTGTGAGCGAGATAAACCAGATCTCTGATTCTACAGTGACCCTCTCACATGCGCATATGTCTTCAAATTCGCACGTCTTCACATGCGCAAATACCTGTGTGTTTGTCTTTGCATTCAAACAAATTAGTGCTTATTGTAAACAAT
Organism: Diaporthe sp. PMI_573; assembly: GCA_021399435.1. Lineage (NCBI taxonomy): Eukaryota > Fungi > Ascomycota > Sordariomycetes > Diaporthales > Diaporthaceae > Diaporthe > Diaporthe sp. PMI_573. Next base: position 494,456 of record JAJTUP010000004.1, read on the forward strand.
AAAGTTGGTGCTTATTTTAAGCACAAGGAGTTTTTTAAGTTTCAGCGTGTCCCGGGCATCACCAATATTGTCAACGTGTCTAGCTCCGGCTTTGGGGTCGAGTCTTGCAGGCTACGACCTCAAGGCATGTGGGTCACAGCTCCTACTGGACATGTGCTTTCAACGCTGGATTGGTAGATAATGAAAGTAGTGCTTATGGTGCGCATCTAAATCAATACGTATCTCGGCCCTCCTTGCATAGTGGACAGGCCGCCATTGGGGCCGATGGACAACCAACCTACCCAGCGCGGCCGCCGGTCCCCTCCAGCAACTTCACCGCGTTATCAGCGAGGATGGCCGTACAATCTCCCTCATCTGAAAATACACGTGGCAGCTCTGTGTTCATTATACAACTCATCCAAAGAGCACCGCTCCCAGGTGTAAATGGGTAGTCGGTCCCATACAACAACCGACTCGTGTCTACATATCTGAGAAGACCATGGATTTGATCTGGGAACACGTAGCCCGCTAAATCGAAGTAGAATTGCCGCCCGAATATGCGCTTCACTGATTCGGTGTTGAAATCGTCAGGATGGCCCAAGACGGCGGTGGCAACGTTGGTCAAACGCTCAACAAGCGGAGGTAGAGCGCCACCGGCGTGACATATGATGACTGTGATATTTGGAAATTTTTCCACGAATCCTGTCATGAGCATATTGATGACAGCCCGTGCAGTATCGAAGAAGAACTCAAACATTGGGTTGGGGTAATGGTTCAGAGGGCTGGCCGCTTGGGCTGTGTGGCCATCGCCAATGCAGGGGCTGGTGGGGTGGATGAAGACCGTGGCATGTCTTCGATTCAGTTCCAGGAAGACAGGGTCGAGGACAGGATCGCCCATATAGATGCCATGCATGTTAGTCTTGACTGCAATTCCATCGGCGTTCAGTACGTCAAGAGAGTGTGCGATTTCTTCCAGGCTGCCCTGGACATCAGGAAGAGGCAGGGACGCCCAGAAGCCAAACTTGTCCGGATGCTGCCGCTTCAGCCCGGCAGCGAACTCATTGCATTCCCTCGTCACCTTAAGGGCAAGGGCATCTTTTCCTGGAATCAAATGTGTTCCGGGAGACGAGATGCTCAAGATGGACTTTGCAATGCCAGCCTTCTCCATAAACTCAAGATGGCCCTCCTTGGTCCAGTGCTTTCCTCTGATTAGTAACTCGCCTAGCTGAATTGTAGGAAGACCTGTATTCACCGGCAATTTAGGCATTCCATCAGGCTTGCCGTGACCAGCTTCGAAGCAGGCTTGTCTGTAGGAAGGAGGGATGAAGTGCGCGTGGATATCAACTCGTTGGGTATTCATGTTGGGCTCCGAGTCCGCGAAACTTGAGATCGAAAATATGAGTACAAGTAAATGTGCCACTTTGGGAGGGAACTATGGAATTAACCCTTACTGTTTGAAGTTCATTTAAAGCATATCTGCAGAGAGTTTATGCAAAGCACAGAAGCATAAAATCACCCTCCTTGGCGCCCACCAGCCGACAGATAATTACCTGCCTTACTGCATGTCAGCATAGAGGTACCCTTCTTATTGCACAGAGTTTATCCAAAGTATGTCAGCACAAAGATACCCTCCCTACTCCACACTAGCAGAGAAATACCCGCCTTGCTGCACATCGGCACAGAGACACCCTCCTCGATGCGCGTTAGCACAGAGGTGCCGGCCTCCTTATTTTTTATTACGCGTAGTTTATCCGAAGCATGTAAGCAAACTCGTACTCGCTTTACGTTGTACACCTTATGTCAAGGTGCCTGTATGTTACATAGACACCCTGGGCATATCTGGACATGCAGCGAGGGACGTCTCTCCTGAATAGACCATGATTGTACATGTACGAAGGGTCGTGATGAAGATACTCACCTGCCTTGGGTGTTCAACACACGACAGGGTGACCCCAGAGGACATTATGCCCAGACTGGTCGGCGAAAACATGCAAGATGAAAGGGGCGGCCGGCGTCAGCAACTCAAAACTCAATTGATCCATCACCGTGGAGGCAGGACGTGCGAAAGTAATTGTCTCACACCGTCCCACGGCAAAGCTGCTAGCGTCTCATGCAATATTCAACCCAGAACACATAGCATGTGAGTGCTTCCTAGGTTCCGGAGCAGGTAACATGTGATAGAGTAAGCCCGATACTACCCCCTGCTGCCAACATCAGTGTCACTCGCTTTTTTACATCATGCTCTATACGTAGAATGCTGAAATTCAGGGTCAGGAAGAGCCCCTCCCCCTCCGAATTTTGAGTCCTCCGAGTTATTGGGTCTCATGTAATCTGTTGCAGAGCTTGCAGGAAGGCGAGTCCTCGCATGTGTCTCTCCGTCTCCTGCCCACATCATTTGTCGATTCTATGTACAGATTGCAATGGAAGTTGCCTCAGAAGAAAGCTTTGACAGGGTGCTAAATATCATTGCCCATGAACTTGGTGTTGAGATCGAAGAATTACAAGATGCAGACGTTCCGTTCTCCCAACTCGGCATCGACCCAATATTAGGTCGAGTCATCGTTCGCCAGATATCGCAAGAGCTGGGCTTGCAACTGCCTGAAGACGTGTTCCAGAAGATTCGTGATGTTGGACAGTTCATGCAGTGTATTTTCAACTCACATACCGCGGCAACAATGACGACAGGGATGGCGACAACCAAAGCGGTAGCCGAGCGAGTAAAGACAAACCCCCAGCTCAAGGCGGAGCTCCACGCCCCGTTACCAGTCCTGATACGGGGAAATCCAACCAAAACTTCAAGGAACATTTTCCTTCTGCCTGATGGTAGTGGTTCGGCAATGGCTTATGCTCGTTTAGCGGCGCCAGCCCCAAACTGTTGTCTCTACTCCATGCATAGCCCATTTCTTGAAGACCCTGGTGGCTACACATGTACAGTCGAGGATCTCTCTGCCCTTTGGGCTCGAGGAATTCAGAAGCTCCAGCCGCACGGACCCTACACGCTCGGTGGCTGGTCTGCAGGAGGATATTACGCTTTCGAAGCCATGAAATATCTTCAGTCTGAAGGAGAGATCGTGGACAAGATTATTCTGATTGATTCGCCATGCAGGACCAACTTCGAGACACTGCCTCTGGATGTCGTTCGATACCTTTCCGCCCACCAACTCATGGGCGACCAGGACACCTTCCAAACTCCGAAATGGCTGATTAATCACTTTGAGGTCACCCTTGCAGCTGTAGATCGGTACAAGCCCACCAAGATGTCTGTGTCTTCTGAAAAAGCAGCTCCTGCTGTACATATCATCTGGGCGACAGATGCTATCCTATCACGGGGTGAAGCTGCGAAAACGGGGCTGGACTGTGATGTTAAGGTCACTCGGTTTCTGCTGGAAAAGCGGATTGACTTTGGTCCTAACGGCTGGGAGACGTTGTTCCCTGAATCGAGCAAAATCTCCATCGCCACGATGCCTGGAAACCACTTCAATATTGTCTACAAGCCATATGTAAGCAATTGGTCACTGTTCACCTCCAAAACCAACCCGGGCACTGTCGGGAAAGGTGCGAAGTTTGATCTGAATTGACAATCTGCCAAACAGGTGACTCATCTTGCGCGTTTATTGCGTGAAGCCTTCCATGATGACCTGGAAGATTGGAAGATTGGGCATGGAAGACCCCGCTGATACTTCAATCATATTCCTTGGAGCAGCACATCGTCTGGTCCGAGCAGTGACTTCAGCTATTCATGCACTTCCCCTTGACATCTCACCACATATTGCCGCAGCTGTCATCGACTGACACTGGCCTGGTTCAGCCCTTTCGTGCTATTCCACACATCATCACAGTACCTCGGCCACATTCTTCAAGTTTCGAAAACGTCATTGCGGAACACTTGTGGCTTTTCTACCTCCCACCCGGTCATCCTATAGGAGGCTATCCCACAGGACCCTTTCCCACCTGAGATTTTGCCGCGTATTCCCAAGGGTTGTTTTTTTATATCAGGCTATTCCATATTCGATTATTTCATACGATGTTTTTCATGAGATATTGGGCAGTAAGCACTTTCTAGGTGGTTCACTATATATGTACGTAGATGCTGTGGCCGTGTAGCAGGCACTCGAGCAAAGCTCGTTACATTTGTTTGACGAAAGATAATTCGTCTTCCCGATGTCCAAATTTATGGAAAACCTCCAGCAGTCTTTTTCAAATCTTGCTATCTTTCTTTTGTGCCATGCTGGATTGCTTGATCAGTCTCACTTCAGTCACCATCAATCCTGACCGTTAGACTAGATACCGAGAAATCACCGTTCATTTGTCACTCAGTCCAGATCTTCCAAGATCTCGTTCAACACGGCGTGACAAGCTTTTCCTAGTGAAGCAGTCTATCAAGTACATCTCGAATCAGCTGATGATCACCATTATGCAAAAGCACATCTGCTTTGGAGGGGAGCTTACCGAGGATAATTCCAGGAATGAGCCGCTTTCGATCTCACTCTTTTGCGCAACCAAGCCAGGTACAAGGTCCTGCCACTCAGAACTGATTACCTGGTCTTTTGCTAAGACCTGAACGCTAAATCTTGGACGAATTAAGCTGGAGAAGGCCAGGGCTTGGTGGGAGTTGCAGAGCGAGGTGATCTTTTGGACGTGTTCTCTCTGATCCGGCCCTGCGAGCGACAACATGGCCGCGTCTGTGTCTGCAGCCTGCATCCTTCCGACTTCAACCTTCGTGGAGCCGCAGTCTAGGAGCAGTAAACCTTGGACTTTCTCTCCGGCTCCCAAGAGCTGCCGGGCAACCTCATAGGCGATGATGGCTCCTGCAGAAACCCCACCTATAAGGTACGGTCCTGAGGGCCGTTCCTTTTGAATGGCCGTCCGATAGATGCTGGCCAGCTCTTCAAATGTAACTTCAGTTCCGGTAACATTTCCGTACAGGGGAGATTCGACGCCATAGACCCCGATGTCTGCATGAAGTTTAGGAAGGTGGATCAAATCGAAAGTTGACCCTGTCTCGTCTGCCACAAAGAACAACTTGTTGGAATCTTTGGACCTTCCTCCTTGGTACTGGGTAACCTTGCAGTTAAATCCAGGTACAGGACGCGCTTGGAAGCTCAGGTCGCTTCTTTTCAGCACGCTGTCAGCCTTTGGTGAGTGAATTTCTTCCCAAGTCAAGTCATTTGATGTCGCAATTGAGCTCTGTCTTAGCGTTGACGAGAGTGAAGACGTTACAGGAGATAGCTCTGTAGTTTCCGAACTTGAGGCGGCAGAGAGCAGCGTCGGCTGGTCCGCAACAGTCCCTGAAGTGTGCATTTCCCGTTCATCGCCGAGTAGATCCCGTAGGGCCATTTTGGAGTCCCCGATGGTCTTGTTCTCGAGGAAGAAAGCTGCTGGCAGTTGGATGTCGGCTCGGCTAGCGAGCTTCGCTAGGATGTTGATAGCCATGACTGAGTCAATGCCAAGGTCCGTGTACAATGTATCGTCCGTCATCTCATCCATGTCGTATTCACTTTCGGTGGCAACGACCAAGAGCATCTGTTCGATCTTTTTTGCGATGTCGACGCCAGATGGTTCGGCATCGATGTCTGTCTGACCATGGGTTGCACCGAATGATTTTGACCATGTATGGGGAGTATCAGCCACAGTGTCCTTGTGGTTTTCGGAAATGCCGCGAGTCCGAGACGGCTCTTTAGCCTGGCTTACAGGCTCCGTGCGAGTTCTACCTGGCTGCTTCTGCTTCGCCTCTGGATTCCCTAGAAGCGCATCTGCAGCGACTCTGTTGAGCTTTAAGAACTTGATCCCCCTAGTGGCTTGGACGATCTCGTCATCTTGGAATACATAGCAATCTCCCTGGACGAGATGACTGTTGGGAACATCTTGTAGACAGGCATAGACAGTATACGTCTTTCCGGCCAAGAGATCTCTGGTGGAATGCCAATAGTCAAATCCAGTAGCCAAGCAGACAAGATCATTTGGATACTTCAAGCCCGAATTCAAGACAAATCCAGTGAGCTGTACCGAGGCATCTGCCCAGTAGGGGCTCAAATGAAATTTGCCCAACTCAGATACTTCTGGGATCCTAATTGTAGCGATAGCGTCGTTGCAAGAGGTATCCAAGGTGACTTCTTCTAATGATTGATACGTTGAAGAGTAGGTGACAGCATTTGAGAAAAGCTGATAGACAATGGGTTTGAGGAGCCAATGCGCTCCTCTCGATCTGGCTTTTTCTTTCAACCACTTGATTCTTGACCCCAGGAGAAACGATTGAGACGTGTCTAAATGACGTATGGAATCGACGTCGAAGACGACTCGACATTCGCCATGAAACGAGGTCACGTCTCCGGTCTGGGAGTAGAACTGGATGCGGGCGCCATTTTCAGTTGCATCATAGGAACTTGACACACGAATGACCGATTCAAGCTTCGTATTGGCGATATTGAGTGCCTGCGTAATATTGATGTCTCGAATAGACATGGATGGTGGTTGGGACCTGTTGTGTAGCTTGCCGTAAACATGTTTGGCAGTGGTGAGTGCCATGTCATGGAAAACACCCAGGGAACAGATCGTATGGCCGAGGACACTGTGACCTTGGATGGCTTTGAGAAGACATGGATCGGAGATATCTGAGGCGAACACAGCTTTGATCGATGTACCCTCTACCGCCTCATCCTCAAGGTGTTGGATAGAATTTGTGAGAAACTGACGAGACTTCATCGGTGGGTCCAAGTTTGGAATTGGGGCGGACGCCATAACTTGGTCGGACTTCACATAGGGCACCCAGAAGTCTTGACAATCGAATGCGTAAGAGGGTAGGTCCAATACTGTCAGCGATTCTTTGAAGTCCCTGTGGACCTCAGCCCAGTTGACCGATATACCCGACTCGTAGGCTCGTTTCAAAATTGAAGAGACTGTCTTCCAGTTGCCATCACCGGATTTAAGCGCTGGGAGAGTTTGTGATGCAGAGATGTGCAGAGTGTTGCGAGTGAGGCCCAAGCAGACAGAGTCAGGTCCGATCTCCAGCCACAGAGAGTCATCTCCGTAGGATCCTTCTGCCTCAACTGCTCGAAGGGCTCCCACGAAATCGACTTTTTGGCGAGCCTGGAGTGCCAAATAATCGTTGGAGAAAGCTTCTGCTTCTCTCTCAATCTTTCCTGACAAAGTTGAGGCAATAGGAATGTGGGGCTTCAGGAACTTCGTTCTTCTGGCGATTTGCCGGAACTCCTCTAGTATTGGCTCCACCTGGTCGGAATGGAAACCATAGGGTACTCGCAGTAGCGTTGTCTTTTCACCCATTTTCTCCATTTGGGCTTTGACTCTTTCGATATCGTCCGCCTTTCCGCTCGCTACTGTTATCGAGGGAGCGTTTGCACATGCGACTCCACACGAGTCAACTTTCAGCTCAGTGAAGCATGTCTCAAGTTGCTGCTCCGTGACGCTTGCCACCAGCATGGCGTGCGTGTTGGGCTGGAGGTACGTCTCCATGAGCGCTGCTCGGTTGCCGACCAGCAGCAGGGTGTCGCTGACAGATAGGACACCAGCAACACAAAGTGCTGCGTACTCGCCTAGGCTGTGCCCGATGACAACGCTCGGAGTAACGCCATAGCACTTCATGAGGTGCGCCAATGCGATCTCCAGAGCCGTCAGAGCAACTTGGACCTTGACGGTCGACTGCCTGGACATATCCAGATTAGGATCCGATATCATGTCAATGAAGTATGGTAGCCCAATCATAGTAGCCATGTCTTGGTACGACAACAGGGCCTCCCGAAATTGTCGGCATTCTCGAAACAGTTCAGCCCCCATGCCAGCATAATGTGACCCTTGGCCAGTAAAGAGGAAAACACACTTCCGAGGCCTCAAACTGGTCTTTGGTACATTGGGCTGTTTGGTCGTGTCTTGTCGTAACTGGTTGATGAGACTATTGGTCGAGTTCCCAGTGTACGCTACACGAAGTTGTTCATGGACCCGACGGGCGGTAGTCGAGTAAGCCAAATCTGCTAGGCTCGTGTCGGGACGTCGCTCAAGATAATCAAGGAGTCTCTCTCTATTTTCCTGCAAAGACTTTGCTGTTCGGCCGGATATGGCTACTGTATGCCAAGCTCGGATATCCTTGCGTTTTGATGGACGGGACGGGGCTTCTTCGATGGCGATGACAGTATTACCTCCCTGTTAGAGCCAAGTCAGCGCACTGATTCCATCGCCATGTAGCTCTTCATCATCATTCCACGTACCGAGGCATCAAAGCTGTTCACCAGTATCTTGACTTTCTTGTCACCCTTGGGACTCGGTTTCAGGGCGGCGGTCTTGGTCGCTATCCTGACATTGTGTTGGGCCAATGGTGGGAAATTCGGATTGAGTGTGAAGGGCCAACCAGGCTGAGGGGGAATTGCACGCTCTCTCAGCATCAGAATCGCTTTGATGAGTGATGTAACTCCGGCGGCCTACGGAAAATTTAAGTCAGTCTACTTGCACTTGGAAGTGAAGTGCAACATTTTGGGATACTCACGCCTTCTCCGTGGCCCACGGCAGCCTTGACGGCGCCGACAGTCAGTGGATTGTCTCGCTTTCGACGAGCGGCAAGCGTGTTGATGACGGAACTCATTTCTTCGAAATCGCCAGCTTGTGTGCCCGTCCCATGCATTTCCACATAAGCGATCTCGTCTGAGCTCAGTGCGGATTGCCGCAAGACTTCATTGTAGGTCATCTGCTGGGAGGCAGCACTCGGGTGGGTCATGGAATCCGCGGTAGGGCTATGCATTCTGGCCGAGCCCCTAATAACAGCAAGAATGTTGTCATTATCAGAAATGGCATCCTCTAGCCGCTTCAGCACGACCACTCCGGTACCCTCTGCGCGGGCATATCCGTCGGCATCGGCATGGAAGGTTCTGCAGCCTCCTGTGGTGGACAACATGCCCGATCTGCTGAGTCCTGAGAAGACTGTGGGAGAATTGATGACTGAATAGCCACCAGCCAACGCCATGTCGCATTCGCGGGCTATGAGGGCCGACCTCGCAAGATTAACGGCTGTTGAGCTGGTTGAACAGGCCGTGTCAAGCGAGACAGCGCTGCCACTCCAATTGAAATGGAAATTGAGCCGGCCAACGCCAAAGGCTCGACTGAATCCGGGGACATAATATATATCAGCCCCTTTTTGATTCAGGATCTCTCGCCACTCATCCGCGGCTTGACCGAAATAGGAGGCGATCCTGGAGCTTCCATTCGCCAAGCTACTATTTGGCGAATAGCCAGCAGACTGCAGTGCTTCGTAAGCGACCATGAGAAGCAAGCGATGGCCTGGATCCAGTTGCGCGGCTTCTCGTGGCGACACGTTGAAGAGTCGGTAGTCGAAAAAGCCTGGATTGTCGATCCAAGCTCCATGCCTCGCAGTCGTCGAGTTCTTCTCCTCCCCGCTGGAGTCATAGCAACGGTCAAGGTCGAATCGGCTCTTTGGGACCTGTTCGGTGACGCTTGTAAGCAGAATGTTTGTCAAGTCTCTTCTGTGTAGTACACACCTCCTTGATATGGCACTTTCCAGCCATCAGGCCTTCCCAAAAGCCGTCCACCGTGTCGCTGCCGGGAAACCTTCCCGCCATGCCCACGATTGCGATGAGATCAGAGCCACCACGACTGTTCTCGTTTTGGGGGGCCATCGCCGGTTTTCCGACTTCGTATTCGATCCCGTTGGCTTGCAGGGCCATCTTTACCGCGGACAAATGATTCGTCGGGCCCATCACTGACAGTCTGACACCCTTTGTCACATTGAGCGTGGACACGCAAGTATGGACCACATCAGTGACGCGGAGAACATTGTGTGCAATATCCTCCAGGATCTCCCCGAGGAGATCGCCCAGTGTCAGGTGAGAATATTGCTTGCACGAGCTTGGCGAAAACATACGTGCCTTGGAATGATCGATTGGGTGGTGCAAGAGGGGCGATTTCCCGAGAATTTTGTCAATGTCGATCTTCGGTGCATGTTTGGTATGTATGGGACCCGTAACCCCAGTTCGGATGTGGGATGCATCCCTGATCTCCGGTGACCAAGACGTCAATTCCTTCAGAGAGCATGGAGGACCGATCAAAGTAAGCCAATCCCTGGCTTCTACGCCGATGGTGACTCTTCTAAATTCAGGAACGTCCTGTCACAATCACCAGTCAAGACATATTTCTGAAAAAAGCCGAGAACTCATACTCACCTGATCTTCATGAAATCGTTCTAGAATATCCGCAACAGTGACAGGTGAAATGCCAGTGTATGTAATCCCCCAGCTTTCTGGTGATTGATCAATCAACCTGATATGTTGATTAACCTGGGAAGCTAGCCTCATTGCCACAGAGAGAATCTCCCGGGCTAGTGGAAACAGCTCGCTGGTATCCTGGGCTGCCACGGCCACGGCAGCTGGAAGGAGGCCTCCGCAGAGGGCGATGATATCGACTGGTTTAAGGGGCGAGCCGAGGGTAGTCGGGTCCTCACAGGCGTGGCTATGACCTTTTGAGATGACGTTTTAAATTCGGCACAACGAGGAGGACTTACCATATAAGCTGTCCCAGTCTTCCAGAGCATGCCAATGCTGTTGATACGATTATGTTGTCGTCGTTCGAAGCGTCGTACTCCTCCGCAAGCCCTAGAAGGGAGTCCAAGGTCCCGTGCCAACCATGTTCTCCCGGTCCCAGCCGACTGAATTCGAGCTGGATGACATCAATCGCATCCTGCAAGAACCTTCTGGCGGCCGGGTCAGACTTCGAGCTATGTACAAGAGCTTGAATTGCAGTCAATTTCTCAACGGACTGATCCCCAAAGATGAGCAAGTGTTTGACGGGTGTTGAAGCTGCCATTGCGACTGTTGAAGTTGATTCTGCGTTATTCGAGAAAAGGTATTGTATGGCAGATTCACGTGTGTAGCACAAAAGATTGAAGTGACTGCTGAGTTGCGAGAAGTGGACACAAATCGCATTGTCTGCCAGCTATTTACACCATTCCTTATCTGCCGGAGTCTCTAGGTACTTTCATCTCAAGGCGCATTTCAGTATCAAAGGTATTGCCTGTAAAGAGCCTGATTCTGAGAATAGTCTGTTGCATCGGTGATTCATTTTTCTGTTTAATTTTGGGGATCCCATTGTTCCCGTAACGTTAAGCTTACTGAGTCCCGTTTGACGTTATCTTCGAGATACTGATGCTGACAGTGCTTACCCAGCTGGCTGCCAGCCCAAAAGGCCATCTACAGCTAAGTACGAGAATTAATGTACTACAGTACGTATATTCATTTACCCACCACACTCTCATGGAGATTTTTATATTTTCATGGAAGATGCATAAAAAGAATACATCGGTGTCTTTCTGACGATGTACTCTGTAGTGTTGACTGGCCTGCACCCCTACGTGAAGGGTAGTAGCGGATAAGGAGCGGATTGGTGGTGCTGAGGTCGATTCTTTTGCAGGGCCACAGCCAACCTTATTGCCTCGGTACCTATTCAGATATTCACATGGCTAGGTCCGACGCCTTCGGAGCATCCAATTGGTTGTGATACAGCAAGACGAAAGCAAATCGATCCTGCCGGCACTTCTGGAAGAATCCCAGGTGCAATGCTTCAATTGAGTGCCGAATGGACCGAATGAGACTCAGTGATGGAAGACTGCTTTAATGTGCCTGAAACCACGTTGGTATTGGTGGATGGACTACTCCTGCTGCAGGCAAGTCCCACAACTTAGAGATATGAATTCCCACTGGTAGCCTCGGGTCTTGCTCGGGCTCAGAATGAAGGTCTGGGTCATTTTTGAGGGCACAACGTTTGGCCCCAAGTTCTGCGGGCATCAGAACCTAGTGTTGACGTGAGAAAACGGCCTTCCTTAAGAAATACAACACACACGTATCCGATGGACGCTGGGAGTAGTATTGGGTCATGGTCACGGCAATCTCAGCTAGACTTTGTTGCTGACAAGAAGGGGTGACAATATGCACCCCTTCAGGGCCCGCCGACCAAAACGGCAAATCTTTGAAGGAATTAATCCTGAGAAGCAATTCCGATAGCAACGTGGCAGAACCTAGTGGTGCCATTCTCCCCGAGTTGTCCCTGCAAAAGTCTCCCAGCTGATATCCGACTTACGCAGAACAGCGTTACCAGTCTGGGGATCTAGCTGGAAAGAAACTTGTAGTATTTGCACAGCAGTTATTCACGGATTCTCTTCGTTAAAAAAAAAAAACAAGCCCATTGCCGTTGTGGTTTCGAAAGGGATAATTTTACTACATCTCTTGTCACTGAGCATTGTACACCACGTGCCGGGCTTGGGATGCGGACCATACTTTAAATGTCCGATAAGTCGCCAGGGAGTCCCGGATGACACAGAGCACATGCATGTGAGCGATGCATCGCCTGCACAACAATCACACACACCGTTACATAGTACTTCGGCGCGGCATGGGCTGACGTGCATAAACTTTATTTGAAGAATGAAGCTGAGCTGTCAAATTAATTGGTGCTCCATGTTCAAATCACAATCCAGACTTCAACACTGTCACACCCCAGATACTGACAATACCCACTCAGGTGTTATCACATGGTAGGTGCTTAGATGTCCATGTGAATTGACCAGGGCTTCTTGGACCGTTGAATCTTGGCAGACACATGCCACATGTCACTTAGTTCGTGGCTTCTTTCGTCTGCAATCACTTCAACCCTTCGTATTGAGCGACGTGTGACATTGGTATACTTGAAGTGAAAGGTGGGTTGGTGTTCGAAGAGAAGAAGCTGTAACCGATTTGGGTAGTGATCATTTTCTATGAGCAATGAGGTCCTTCCTGCCGCCCATCACAGACTACCAAATAGGACAGGAACAAGAGTAATCAACATCAGCCGGTGGAGGGTTCCTACAAACCAACTAGATCTGATGTCTCGTTGACTGATATCCCAAGGTGCTCTTGGTGCTCTTGGAGCATAGGAAACCAATCGAACATGTCCAGCGACGTAGGGAAGCAAAGCGCACGAATGCTGATTTGTCTACTGTATCCAACCATTCAGACAAGGCTCAGCTGCGCAAAAATGATCGATGTTCTCATGACCGGCGCGTACGGCTTGAGGTCAACGATCTTCAGTCCGGCTCTGCCCAATAGCTTACCCCAATCATCCAACGTGCGCTCCCTGGCACCAAATGTCATCATCATGAGCAAGTCCTGGACGCTTGGCCAGATGTGGGCCTTCGTGTTTGGCACAACCATTTCATCAATCAAGATCTGGGAATCTGGCCCTAGAGCAGGGACCAGATTGCGAAGAATCTCAACCGACCTGTCATCGTCCCAGTTGTGTAGAATCGTGCGGAGATAGTAGTAACGGGCACCTAAAACCGTTTGGTGGAAATAATTAGCGATATGCCTCTATGTGTGCGTTTGTTTAGGTGTGGCTAACCTTCAACAGGCTGTGGCGTGAAAAAGTCGTGCCCGTGGAATTCTACGCCGTCCATTGCCGGAGCAAACTTGACCACCTCTTCCAAGTCTTGCACGATGGTGTGGCCTTTAAACTGTGGGTGTCTTTCAAGAAGCTCAAGGCACCGGTCACCCATGTTACCGCCAACATCCACAAAGAAAGGTCCGTCTGATGGGTCGACGGCCTTGGGGAAGGGGATGACACTCAGCCAGTCCATGGCTCTGATAGACGTGGAAATCGCCATCAGCTGTAGGGACAACATCTTCTGGAAATCTTGAACCATTTCTGGCTTTGTTTTCAGCCAGTCGTAGAAGGTGAGGTCCGTGTTAGCCGCGGCGTTGAACACGCAGGGGTTGCCAACAGCATCTTGATAATTTGCTCTTTCCAAGAAAGCTGGCAACTCGTGCAGCATTGGGTCGATCACTCCGTAATAGATGTTGACACCACCCTCCAGTCGTGCGTCCGCTAGACAGTGCGTCATCTTGCTGGCGGAGAATTGGCCCTTGTCAACCTCGTTGATGAATCTGTTGGCGGCCAGGTAGCGTAGTACCCTGCTGATAAGTCGTGCATCTGCCTTGGTAGGCTCGCACAGCTGCTCAACAGTGAGAGGCGTAGGATTGGCACAGAGGGCCTTGAACACGCCAAGCTGGTAGCCAACTTTGATCAACGGCGTCATGTCGGCCTGCACGACGATTATTAGCTTTCGCCTGACATGAGTCCTTCATGTGACATACTGAATTGGCAAGACGCATCAGCAGGTCAAATGGCTCTTCGAGATCCTCGATGACCTTGCTGAGGGCCCCGATGACCGTATGTCTGGTCTCCTCATCATCTATTTTGCTGTGATAACCACGCAAGGTTTCGAGCAGTGCGTCTGTCATCTTGGCATCGCTGTCGATCTTAGTCTTGTCGTGTGCAACGGACATGATGAATGTGTTTTGCAATCGTGTTTTTCAAACGGATGTAAGCTGCAAGGACTGGGTAAAACAGCGTGCGGTGCATAGCCGGCTAGAATCATGAGAAAGGAAAGTCAGTTGATAAGAAAAGAAAGAATGTGGATAACAATTCATCGCTCAAATACCTCGGTAAATGCTTATGGTTGTTCAAGATATTGAGGTCACGAGATGTGTCGATTGGGTAATGTAAGGGGTGGGTGCAGTAAGCCCGGGAGAAGTCAGAACTCACCAATAAATGTCAGGGGTGTGCTGGACAGAAGACGTGCTAATTCAATAAACGGGGTTCGCAAAACCTATTTAAAGACTCAGGTAGGGTATCATCAGTTGATAGGGTAAATGCTTGCTTATTTGGTTACATGCGCTTGAGCCGAGACACGAAGCTCGACGGGATGGTGCTATTATTTGCGCCTTTCGTGCATACAATACATTCCAATGATGTTTGCTTCTTTGTGACGGTCGGCCGCTTCTGTGCGTGTGCACCAACAGTGGCATCTTGACCTATATTAATAGCATTCGACGTGATTCCCATCATGAAGATCCGTCAGATAATGCAACCAACCCTGCTAAAAATACCGCGGGAATATGCACGGTGGGCCTGGCCAGCGTATCAGTAATACGGCAATTGAATTATCAAGGCACGAAGCAGTGGGCTACATGGTGCTGATTGTGGGTTTGTTGACTAGAGTTTGTAGAGTGGTGAACCTTGGGTGGGCATGAGGCTTTTGATAGCCAGACCACTGTACATCGTTTCAGTAAAGATAAGGATCAGGAGCTACACAATTCAAAAATACTATCTTCGCAGCAAATTGTCGGCCGCACCGGCTGTATCGGCTGCCCTGCGATTGCAGTCCCAGTCTTCCCCTTTCTGAGCTAGTAGTTCTAAATCTGTTCGCAGCTAAAGATGCCAAAGGGAAACATGCTATTTGCAATTCAAACACAAAAGCTCATGAGACCCTCCTCTGCTCATATTTTTCGATAGCATTTCGTCCTTGTTGCTCTCTTTACATCTTCTACTGTCGCTATAGAATCTCCTAGCAAGATCATACTCACAACCAGGCAGACACATACAAAAATGAGGTTCAACGGCGTAACGATGGCCAACAACAACAACAGTCTGCCAATAGCCATCACAAGCCTGGCATGCCGGTTTCCAGGTGATGGAAAAAATTTGAGCGAATTCTGGGACTCATTGTGCAGTGGAAAATGTAAGGAAAACTCAACATGAGATAAGCATTTTGCTGGTGAACACTCCAATAACTTGGATTTGCATTTAGCTGCATGGACGCCAATTCCCAAGACCAGGTTTAACCCCGATGCCCTCTCTTCATCAATTCCTCAGGGAGGCCATTTTCTGCAGGAAGACATCTCGCTTTTTGATTCAAGTTTCTTTCGTATCCCCCGCGCAGAGGCTCGTGCCATGGATCCCCAGCAACGGCTCATGCTTGAGTAAGTACATTCTTCTCCTTTCACGGATCCTCGTCTTCCGTGTTTCGGAATGTTCCCAGAATACAACTCTTTAGGATCCGTGGCAGGTGACTAACAGATATCAGGGTGGTCTATGAAGCCCTCGAGGCCGGCGGATATCCATTGAAGGATCTGGCAGGTACTGAAACGGGCGTCTATATGGGCCAATTCACAAGTGACTACAAGGAACTTGTGTGTCGAGACGCTGAGTCGGCGATTCCTTTCTCCGTCACTGGACTACAGACGACTTCGTTGTCAAATCGGATATCCTGGCTCTTCGATTTGAAAGGGCCAAGCCTGACCATGGACACGGCCTGTTCATCTAGCTTGGTGGCCCTTCATCTTGCCTGCCAGAGTCTGCGAGCCGGCGAGTCACGAATGGCAATTGTCGGTGGCTGCAATCTGATGATCAGCCCAGACATGTTCATGTTCGAGGCCGGGCAGGGATTTCTGGCACCAGACGGGAAGTGCAAGACCTTTGATCAATCAGCAAATGGATACGGGCGTGGTGAAGGGTTCGCAGTGGTGGTTGTCAAGCCACTGGACCTCGCCATTGCTGACGGAGACCCAATCCGCGCAATAATCCGTGGGACAGCGGCGAACCAAGACGGCCATACCAAGGGCTTCACACAGCCTAGCTCGGAAGCACAGGCGAGTCTGATAACGAGCGTTTATCGTTCCGCTGGCTTGCAGCTCGATGGAACTGGATATGTCGAGGCACATGTAAGTGACCTGAGCAAGAGATATAACTTCCCCGGAACGTCTACTCTAACAGTGTTATCTGATAGGGCACCGGCACACAGGCCGGAGATTTTGAGGAGACCACGGCATTGTCCAGGACCATTGCAGCAACATGCTCCCAAGGCAGGAAGCTGATCGTGGGATCAGTCAAGCCCAACGTAAGTCTGACAACTCACAATTCAACTGTACCAAGTAACTAAACTAATACTCTCTAGATTGGTCACTTAGAGGCTGCTGCTGGACTGGCGGGCGTGATAAAAAGTGTGATGATGTTGGAAAAAGGCATCATTCCTCCGAATATTCACTTCAAAAATCCCAATCCGAAGATCAAGTTCGACGAGTATCATCTCCAGGTACCTACTGCAATGATGCCATGGCCTACCGAGGGAACTCGTCGCATCAGCGTCAACTCATTCGGATACGGAGGATCCAATGCCCATGTCATTCTGGACGACGCATGCAGCTACCTTGACCAAAATCGGCTGTCCGGTAATCACGTCACCAAGTTCTCCCAGGTGAACGGGGCCTCCAACGCTTTGGACAAACCAAGTTCATCCTTCTGCCGAGTCTTTCCCGTCAGTGCCCATGACAAAGAGGGCCTCGGCAGAGTCAAGCTCGCCTTGGCGGAATACCTGGCGATGAAGTCAGATCAACTGAGAGGTGCAATGGAGAGAAGCAGGTTCCTTGATGATCTTGCTTTTACTCTTAGTGAGAGGCGTTCGCATTTGCAATGGAAAACGTATTTCATTGCTTCGTCACTCGAAGACTTGTTGGCTGCTTTGCTGGCGGACAACACCGTACTGCCAGCACGTCCGTCGTCACGCAAACCTCGTCTGGGCTTCGTCTTCACCGGTCAGGGTGCCCAATGGGCCAGCATGGGCATGGATCTCATGCGATACCGTGTCTTCCGAGAGAGCGTCGAAGCTGCGGACCGATATTTACAGCACGAATTAGGCTGCACTTGGTCTGCCTGCAAGGAACTTGAACGAGGAAAGTCCACTTCGAAGCTCCGAATGCCACAATACAGCCAGGGGCTGTGTACTGTCCTTCAAGTCGGCCTCGTGGAACTTCTCGAATCATGGAACATCAGACCCGTGGCTGTCGTCGGACATTCGAGCGGCGAAATCGCGGCCGCGTACTGCCAAGGTTCCGTATCTCGGGAGGACGCTTGGAGGGTGGCTTATTTCCGTGGAGTCGTATCCGCCAAGCTCAAGGCATGTGGAATCGATGGCTCAATGATGGCAGTTGGGCTATCTCCCGAGGGCGCCCGCGAGATAATCTCAAAATTAGCGCCGAACAAGGTTCACATCGCATGTGTGAACTCGCCAGGGAGCGTCACTTTGTCGGGGGACACAGATGCAATCGACTTGGTCTACGATGCCCTCCGGGAGATGGGAGCCTTTGTTCGTAAGCTACATGTGGATGTCGCCTACCACTCACCTCACATGCAGCTTGTCGCCCGCGACTACTGGGGGACCATTGCTGAAGTCTCGACCAGTCTCTCCCCAGGGAAATGCAGCATGTACTCCAGTGTCACCGGGGAATTGGTCCAACCAGGAGAGCTCGTGCCCGTCTATTGGGTCAGAAACCTGATATCTCCTGTCCAATTCGCCACAGCAGTACAGCAACTTGTGACCAACGAGAAGGCTTTGGATCTTCTAGTCGAGGTTGGACCCCATGCCGCGTTGCAAGGACCGTCCACACAGAGTTTGCAGAATGTTGGCATTTCTGATATACCGTATCACTCCGTTCTTTTGAGAAATCAAAGCGGAGTCGAAACGGCTTTGAGCCTCGCGGGCTCGCTGTCTGCTCAGGGGTACCCAGTGCGTTTCCGAAACTTCAACCATGCCAAGACGAGAACGCCACGGCCGCTTGTCGATCTGCCGGCTTACCCTTGGAATCACTCACAGAGCCACTGGGCCGAGACACGGATAGCAAAAGAGTACAGATTACGATCTTTGCCGTATAATACCCTTCTGGGAGCCCTGACTCCAGGCTTTCTCACTGGCGAGCGTGTCTGGACACATCGTATTCGACTGTCCAAGCAGACATGGCTTCAAGACCACAAGATCCAGGGGACCGTATTCTATCCGGCGGCGGGGTTCATCGCCTCAGCCATCGAAGCTGCTCTATTGCTTGCCGATGCCTCCCGGACAGTGGCAAGCTTCTGTCTGCGAAATATCCATCTAAGCGCCGCGCTTGGCATTGACGAGGGCGAGGAAGTGGAGTACTCAGTCTCTTTAAGACCGTGTCTCTCTGAAGCTCGTGACGCTCAGGAAACATCATCGTGGAATGAATTCAACATCGCAAGCTGTCGAGGTGACGGAGCACTGGTTAGACACTGCTCTGGCCTTGTAATGGTCGAGTATGACTCGTCCATCGCCGGCAAAGTTGAAGAGCAGTTGACGATCAGGAACGGAGAGATGACTGATGCCAACCTATCAGAGATATCTGATGACATCTTTTACAAGTCTCTGTCAGATGTGGGCTTCCACTACGGACCTAGCTTTCAGAATGCCACTGATGTCCGGGCTGGTGGGGGCCGGGGCTACGGCACCATCAACATACCCGACTTAGGGTTCGACCTGGTGCCGAGGCCTCACGTCATTCACCCTGCGACGCTGGATGCCATCTTCCACTTGATTTTCGGAGCCCTTAAAGGGAGCCAGGATGGGATGACGCAACTGATGGTGCCAAAAACGATCGACGAGGTTGTAATATCAGCCGATATTCCCTGTGAAGCCGGCGCCCAGCTGAAAGGATTCTCGGATATTACCAGCCGCGGGTTCAGGGAGGTAATCGCTGAATTGGTCATTGGCGATGGAAATACGAACACTCCAGCAGTTAAGATATCAGGCTTGTGTCTGCAAGAGGTTGGAGGTCATGCTGAAACCCTCGATTCCTGGACTGCTCGGAGCGTTTGCAGCTCACTTGTTTGGAAGCCCTCTATCAGCCTTCTACCATACAAGGACCAGGAAAAAGTCATCAAGGAGGCTTGTGCAAAGACAAGTATCGACCTGCGGGAGCCTGATCTTGCGGCGGCATTAACCGACGGGCAAAATTCAGAACAGATGTATCACGCCATCTCGGAGCTGATCAAGCTGTTGCACCACTCCCATCCAAGCTTGTCGATATCCGAGGCTTTCACCCTGAGCACGACTCGGCCAATTCTTTCTCATCTGCCCGGTCTTGTCGACGTCTTCAAGACAGCCGATTGCTCAATTTGGTGTGCCGACGAGCGTGCAAGACAGGTGGCCGAGGAAAGCTATCCTGAGTCCAGTGATATCCGGATCGAATTGCGAGATCTGATCCAACCTATTCCGCGGCCGGAAGCACCGTTGCCGACCACGGATCTGATGATCATGAACCTCGACGCATCCAGCCCAATTGACATGGATCGACTAGTACGGAACGCCGCAGAAATACTAGTCAACGACGGACGGTTGTGCTTAATTGTCCCGGAAAACGAGTCCGAAATTGCTGAGGCACGGGGCAGGTCCGTCGGTCTCGACAATTGGAGCAAGATCGGCGACTTCGAAAATGCTGAAGGTGAAACATTGACTCTTCTCCTGGGCTCCAAATCCGCCAACCTGGCCAATGGGCCCGCCACTTCTCAACAGGACGATGAAGTTGTCATCATCCAGGGAGCTAGTCCATCTCAAGCAGCTAAACGCCTCTCCCATCAACTGCTGAAGTGTCTGGATAATCATGGCATCGCTGCATTCTCAGTGCCATGGGACGACAACACCCAATACTGGGAGGGGAAGCCATGTATCTCACTCCTGGAAGTGGATCGCGCTATCATGGACGACCCGACAAAGACGGAATTTGAACGCATAAAGAAACTCATTTTGGAGACGACTAAGACTCTTTGGGTCTCAGGATATAGTGAGCCCTCTAGTGCAATTGTCACTGGCCTAGGGCGTACTGTACGCAATGAGGAGCCGGGTCTGGCCTTCCACACGCTCCAATTTGATCTCGCGAGCTCCCAAGATCTGGGAACAACAGCCGAGCTCATCTTGCGTACTTTTATCGACGGCGGCGGAGACAATGAGTTCAAGATCGACAATGGGGCCATACACGTCAGTCGAGTGCTCGAGGACGATGCCACCAATAACGAGCTACATTTATTGGATCCCCTACACAGCAAGACCCTCAGCACCGCTGTACTTGGCCAATCTACCCAGCCCTTGAAGCTTTCAATTCAAAATGCTGGCATGCTTAGCTCTCTTTGCTTTGACAAGGATCCTGGCAACACGAGTACCAATCTCAAGGAGGACGAGGTAGAGATTGTGGTCAAAGCCTCATCAGTCAGGTAAGTTTCCTCAAAGGCAGTGTGTATTGTTACAAGTCTAATACCAAAGCCAGTGCTATGGATGTCATGACCGTCATGGGCCAGTTGCCTAGTACAGACATTGGATTCGCTGCGGCCGGTATTGTGCTCCATTCAGGATCCGCCGTGGACCAATTCAAACCAGGCGACCGAGTCGTTGTGTGCCATTCCGGAGCACTCTGCACGGCTCTCACAGTTAAATCAGACACCTGTGTACGAATACCGAAGGATGTGACTTTCGACGAGGCCGCGATAATGCCGCTCACTCACTGCACCGCATGGTTTGCTCTAATGCAACGAGCTCATGTGCAAAGAGGCCAGTCCATTCTCATCCACACTGCCGCCAGAGGCGTCGGAGAAGCAGCCATTCAGATAGCGCATCGCGTTGGGCTGGAAGTCATGGCGACCGTCGACTCCGAGGCTATGAGGGAGATTCTCCGCACCACCCATGGAATTCCCGACGAAAAGATTTTCGACGTGAAAGACTCCAGCTTTGTTTCCAGCATAAAGCGGATGACCAGGGGCCTTGGTGTTGACGTAGTCCTCAACTCTGTTGCTGGCGAAGCCATGCGGCAGGCAGGGCAATGCCTTTCACCCTGGGGAACTTTCATCGATATCGGGGCCAAGAATATGGCAGAGAAGACGTCCTTCAACATGGGGTCGTTCCCTCGAAATGCTACATTTACTACCGTCGACTTGCAGGGTCTTTCCAAGCTTAGACCCGACGTCATGGCCGATATCGTGCGGCACTCGCTTGAGTTCTTGGGCGGAAGCGATAGTGAGAAACGCATCGCTCACGTCCCTCTCTTCCCAGCCTCCCAGGTCGAAAGCGCGTTTCGATCGGTAGCAACAGGGCAGCAAGGGAACGAGGCCGTGCTCTCCTTTTCAGATGAGCAAGTGGTGCCATATCTGAACCAACATGAGCTGAAGTTGGACCTCGACCCCGAAGCTGTGTACGTCCTGGCCGGCGGTTTCGGTGGTCTTGGCCGAGGGATCGCCGAAATGTTGGCCGACCTTGGTGCTCGCCGATTATGTTTCCTCTCACGGTCAGGTGTGAAATCCCCCGCGGCTAAAAAGGTACTGCAATACCTAGAGAGCCGCGGAGTCCAGGTATGGGCACGAGCGTGCGATATATCCGATCCGGAATCTGTGCGAGATGCTCTCGAAACATGCTCTTTGCAACTCGGCCGCATCCGAGGCGTGCTTCAATGCGCCATGGTATTGAGAGACACACTCTTCCGAAACATGACGCACCGGGAATGGACCGAGTCCATACGACCCAAGGTGCAAGGAACCTGGAATCTACACCAGAATCTCCCCGGGGTTGACTTCTTTGTCACACTGGGCTCCTTCACCAGTGTTATCGGAAACAGAGGCCAGGGCAATTATGTAGCCGGCTGCGCCTTCCAGGATGCCGTCGCCCACTTCCGGCGCGCGAAAGGCATGCGAGCTGTCACCATCGACGTGGGCGTGGTGCGAAACGCGGGCGTTCTGGCCGAGCAAGGCATGACAAATACTCTTCGCGATTTCGAAAGTCCATATGGCCTTGACGAGCACGAACTTCAAAACCTCATCAAGATGGCCATCGCTGGCAGCGAGTCTGGAACCGCCCCGCCCCAGATGCTCACCGGCCTTGCAACTGGGGGCAGTTCCGCAGCCGCTGGTGTCGACGCATGGTACCTCAGTGACCCCAAATTTGCCATCATGGCCAAGATCGGGGCCAGGCAGACGGCCGGAGAGGCCAAGCAGCAAGACACGAGCGTGCATGCGCAGCTACTCGCGGCCAAGACTCCAGCGGAGGCTGCAACCATTGTACTGTCAGGCCTGGCGAGCCGCGTGGCTGACGTTTTGCACACGGACCCTTCAGAGATCGACGAGCATCGTTTCTTGCACACGTACGGCATAGATTCTCTGGTCTCTATCCAGATTGTGGATTGGGCCTTGAAATCATGTGAGTCGCGGATCACTGTGCTGGATGTCATGGCTGCGGTGCCCATCAATGAAACGGCGCGGAAGATTGCTGCGAAGTCATCGATCACACCAAAGGAGGTTGATCAAAATTGATTACCAGAGGATTACCAACATATATAGGGTCTCGGGAAGGGGTGCTTTATTCATTTGATGACAGCATAAACTGTACTGTTCAACGCATAGTAGATTGTTATGGGTTCTACCGGTCATTCCAAAGGACGCTTGCAGGATGCTGTTCTTACTACATTCTAGGGATCATCAGATTGTCATTGATATTTGATCCACACTCTCCCCGCTGTGACTGCATTTGTGCACTGGGTGATTTACTGTCATAGCAATTTATTCTCAAACATCAACTTGCCAAATGAGTGTTTTGGTTGCACCTGTCATCAGGTGGAGATCACACAACAATCCATACATCCTCCTATGATTTTGTAATTTCACACTAACACAGCTGTTGCCTGGACAGAATTCGGTCCAGGACCATCGAAAGCTTACCTTCACAGTCGGGGACCATCTTCAATGATCTCCATGCCACAAACCTGTCCGGTCGAACAAGCACACATCCATCATCTTCGATCTCCCGTCTGGTGTACCAGTCTCGATAAACGTCATGATAGTCAAGGCCGAACCCTATACCGTAGCTGTTGATTGGTATGCCCGTTTGTTGAGAAATCTTGTTCGCGGCCTGTTTCCAGGCATCCCCACCATGTCCAGTCAGGAGACAGAACGAGCCCTTGCCAGCTATGTCCTGGGTGGAGATCTTCTTCCTGCGCGTTGACCATTGGTCCAGCCATGCATGCGGAAGACGAGTGCCCGGGTACGTGCTGACTTGAATTTGAACCAAGCGATTTCCTTTCAGTGTCGGTCTCGGCTGGCTCTCGTCGTCCAGATAGACAGCCTCGGATATGTACCATTGATTCATAGTAGCACCCAGGCTTTCCGCTTCTTGCCTCATACCTTCCAAAGCGGCATGCAATTTCGTCCGACGAGCTGCACCCCCCGGTGTCTCACTGGACAGGTCGCTGATGTGCTGCATCCCTTCTTCTGGCGTCTTAGCAAACATTCCGAATGCTTCCCAGACGTCCGAGTGCAGCTGGAGTCCGTAGTTGGCATCCTTGACGACGTTCGCCCCGACAGGTTGTCGCTCGGCGTCGTAGGAATCTAGGAGCCCCTTACCCGCCAGACCCCTTTCAACGTAAGCAATCTTCCACCCCAGGTTATATGCATCCTGAATGCAAGTGTTACTTCCAAGTCCGAATGCTGGAGGATGGCGATGAGCGGCATCACCCAGGAGAAATGCGCTTTGTTCCCTAGAGAACTTGAGCGCAAAGTTGTCGCGCAATACCCACGGATCAATCCTCTGGACTTCAATATCCACGGAATCGTCCCCAATGAGTTCCCTGATATATTCTATCAGTTCGGTGCTCTTTGGTGTCAAGTCTTTGAATGGATCCTCTGTCGCTCCTGGCGTAAAGGCGATCAACATCCATTGCTTCCACGGCCTGATCATTCGGAGAGTCGGGCTTACTCCGAATCTTGTCTTGCGATCTGGCTTCATTATCCAGTGTAAGTCTGCTTGTCGCGCCGGGTGCATAATGTGGTCAAGATCAGCATTCAGAACAACATTGCACGCAACACCACCACTCGCATTCTTGGTAAATTCGAAGTTTAACGAGCGAGCCACGATGCTTCGCGCGCCATCGGCACCGAAGATATACTTGGTGCGGAGTTCGAATGTATTTTTGGTAACCAAGTCCTGAATATCGCAAGCCCAGATGTCAGATGAACGTCTGACGCCAATGAGCTTGGTGGAAAAGCGTATCTCGAAGCCGTGATGAGAAGCAAACTTGACCAGGAGAGGGTCCAGATAACTTTGTGGAAGATCTGTCCACTCGCAGGGGGAGGCTATAATCTGATCTCTCTAGGAACAGCGGGTAAGCATATGGCTGATAGAGTAGTGAATTGACTATGCATAATACCATTGCGTCGGGGTGAGAGCCCCAGTAATGTAGTCTTCCATATTCCTCGCCGACCATACTGCGACACCATCGCATAGCCTGTATGGCGGGGCCTCTCGTGGCTTGGCTCAAAGCATCATCTTCCAATCCAAGGTCCCGCAGACATTCTAAAGATCGATTAATATGGTGTATCTGGATTGGATGAATTACTTACCCATCCCAAATGGGTTCAAAACATGTGCTCTAGGCGTATCTGCCGTGCATGAGGCACTCGATATGATCAACCCTTTCAGGCCTTTCAATGACAATCAGCTTGATGAGCACTCTTTATCATGCCTCGCCATGTACCATCTTACCATTCTGTCCGAGAAAGGCCCCAAGGGCAGCGCCCGCCGGTCCAGATCCGACCACGAGAAAATCGGTGTCCATTGCAGAACTCATCTTGGACAGGTGCTGAAGTTGCACAATTGATGAACAACATGGGAATAAAGCCGGTATCTAGAAGGGTGGCTAACAGGCCGAGTTAAGTTCCAGACGGTAGCTGGGAGCGGCACTTGAAACGGTGATAAGCTGACATCAGCGCTACGTAGGGAGGTGAAACTTAAAAGCATGAAGTCCGTGGAGAAAGAAGTCTAACTTTGTCCATTCGTGTAGCATTCGGTTGATGTGTGGGTGAGGAGAAATCTTCAACCCATTCAGCCAGCAAAAATTACTTCCTAAAAGCACTTGTGTCCCAAAGCCAAATCGCTCATTTCCACTAGATGGCAAACACAAAAATTGGGGAGAAATGTTGTCGAGTCATCGTTTTCTTCTAGTATTCATATGTGCATCCACGTCGTGTCGCACCCACGTGCCTTTCATCCATCTCTAGAAACGTAACACTACCTAGTGACCTGCTGATCGATCACATGTGGCACATTCTCTCGCTTCCGTAACGGGTTCCACGGCAGCGAGAGGCTTTCAACGATCACCATCAGGGTACTCATTGAGATGTAGCGAGCGTCGATGAAGTGAACCTGTCACGTTACTACAATTTCTATTTACGTGCGTATATATGCCTGAACGTGATCACGAAACAAGGACAATAAGTGGTCTTTTTTGTGTGCGTAAACAAGACTTATTATACTCTATAAGTTATAAGCCTTTGTTTTCTCTGTTCAGAACAAAGGAAGATCAGACCACAATGAACAATGCTTGGCAGCCCACTTGCAGCGAGGAAGGGTCAGGGGAGTATATCTTCCATCATTTCATAACATCTCACAGGCTTACCACTGCTTTCGGACAAACCCAGGCCCCCTTCATCTTCCCCGCTTCTCTGATTCTCAAATTGAAACAAATTGATAGAATCGATCGAAGTAAAACACATCCAGGTATGGACTCAACACCCGTCGGGCGATGTGCCGAGTGCGTCCAAGAGTTTCTCAACCCGCACTTCAGACCGCTGTGGGAGCCAGACACGACCATAGGCCGCAACGCGATCACATACTCACTAGTCCACCACGTGTACCAAAAGCGTATATCCAACGCCGGGCTGTGCGGATTCTGTACGGACGAGCTGACCCGCCGCGTCTCCGAGGTCGCGAGGCGCTTCAAGTCGAAGGGCTTGTTCCACGACGAGAAGGCATCTATGGACCTCTTCTGGCAGGACAAGAATGAGAACAACGGCGTAGGACTCGTGGCTGGCGAGACGATCGTGGTCTTCGGCGAGGACGGTGAGAAGCTATCGCTGGCTGACCATGCCGAGGAGCTCTCCCTCGAGAAGTCGGCCGCTTGGTGGAACGAGCGCGGTCTACGGTTCCAGAGCGAGATCGCGGCCATGGACCGCTCCGAGGCGGTTGGGTCTCGGGAAGCGTCGTGGCTGGGCCGACTGGGCCGCCGTGACAGCGGTCGAAGCGAGGCCACGCCGTGGGAGACCAGGTTCGTTGGTACGCTCTGGTCTTTCATGGGAGAGAACACGGAGAAGATCAGTATGGCGACTTTCGTCGACTTACAGGAAAAATACCTCAACTTCACCCACGAGAACTGCCAGTGCCTCGACACGCTGCGGCTCAGGAATGGGGTAAGTTTCGAGACTGTGCTCATGGAAAGGGTCTTGAATCGCATTGGTGCCAAGGTTTGGGAAGTCATACCGATGCCCTCCGAGGACGTCTGGCGGAACAGAGGCAGATTCCTGACCTACTTTTCTGATCAGTCAAGTGGTATCCGCAATGAAGAATCTGTTTGGGATTACGCCTACTCCAGTGGTGAGGTTCACGTTGGTGAAAAAAGAGCCCCTGGCGTTCTTCCTCCAGGTTGGCAGCAGCGCTGCGAATACGCCAACACCGTTTGCTACTACGACTGCCATGGACTGATTATAAGCCGAGACGGAAATCAACCACGTCCCTCTAGTGTGCCTTATGCATACGAGAGTTACACGGTCGATGAAGAAAACCTCATCGAGCTATAGCTCCTCCGCATTGTCATAGGTAGGTGTTATCTCCGTATAAGCGTTGTCCGATTTTCAGGGTCAAAATAATATAGTCTGTTTTGTCTTGCTCCATTTGCTCAGTCCGCCCATCACCACTTGGTCCGGCTTTTATACGCAACCGGCGACCGTGATTAGTCTCTGTACTTTTTTTAATCTATTCGTGTCGACTCAGACCGCGGTAGTCTCGTAGAATAGACAAGAGGACCTTCTGTTACAAAGAAAGTCCCGGGGTCGCCAAAGGTTCCTGCACAGTTGCCATGAGGACAAAAACAGCACGACAAAATCCAAGTCTCCACCAAGTTCTGTCAGCATCACAAACCGCTGAAGGTCCACATACGGCTCCGTTTTGATTCTACATGCTTGTATAGTAGCACTGAATCATATCCATCTACCTAAAGAGCCTCTACCCATGGCCCAAGGGGATGATGAAATGTCTCAAACCCTCTGGCCGTGACACTGGTTAGAATGACTGGCCAGTGGCCGACTTTGATAGCCTGTAGCCTGGAAAGCAACGTGTCTCCGATGGCAATGCGGGTCTGCCAACGTGGAACCGAGAGGCGCATGCAACATTCCACTGACATTTTGCTGGTTGGACAGGAACTCGGGGATCTTGAGGAACCTCGTTTTTTGAACTGGACCGAACTGGGCTTCACCCTGATACTCAAAATGAGTGGAAAGATGATCCTAGGCGCAGGCTGCGTGGGATCCAATCATCAAGCCGAAATATGCGAGACTGACGAGTATTATTCGGAGGACACCCGAGGCAACTTGAAGCGCTTGGATCAAAAGTGGACGGATGGAGTGGCGATGCCGAAGTCCTAGCTGCGAGCAGAGAGTTCATGTTGGTCTGGGCTAGGTTGGTTTTGTGATACGCAACGCCGCCTGCGCCGTTGCGCTACTGATCCTTCGTCAATTTCAGAGGTAACACAAGTGAGAAGCGTCGTTGGTCGCATGATTGAACCGTGCAACCTCGGGATTACAAATCGTCGTGTTGCTCAGGGGTTGGCAAGCGATTTTAATTTTTTGCTATTAGCTTTCGAACATGTCACGGTCTAGACTTGAACTGAGTGTTCTCTGCATGAGTGAAGGTGAGAAAATGAGGGAAGGGGAACTTTAGAACCCAGGGGGGAAACTGCCCACATGCCGGAGACAAATGATACCTGTTGTGTAACCCCACCCCTGAAATATCCCAGACAGTTCTATGTCGATTAGTCATGTCCCCTTGCTCAGTGATCAGACGGACGCAGTTGGTCGTTAGTTCAAGTTAAATGAATGCTTGTTTTAACGTCGCACAGGTTCATGTAGCACCTCTTCCAACAATCCATCGTTCCGTGTACCCACACATTCAACCAACTCGTCTTTGCGCCTCACCCCCACCACGGACGAAACGCTGGCCCTGAGCCCCGGCAATTGTATCTCAGGCCGCTCGTCTGGGCTCTCAGTAGACCACATGTCGAACCACTGTGACATATCCGTGTCGGAGCGCAATCACTTGCGCCGTAGGGAACACCCATCGTATTGTCGGGAGGTCCGCTTGTCCCCTGTCTCTACCTCCGGTCTTCCGTGAAAGTGTACACAAGTACGCTAGTTGGTGCCTCATCAATTGAACAATCTCATGGCATTGCGTCAACTCTGCACTTTCCTCTGTAGCCACGCTTCCTGTTCAGCGACGCCTGGATCTGGACTGGGAACTCAAGCACTGGCGTAGACGGAGTAGGATTCCAAGCCGAAAGGCGCACAATGCCGAAGCCCGATCTCTGTACGAGCCGAGAGGGCTGCAGCAGGGGCTTGCCGACCAACAGTTTGGCGGGCAACATTGATGTTGGTCTGGATCGGGGCAAACCTTTTTGCAGCGCCGCCTGCGCCGTTGGACTGCTGATCCTTTGTGGGGTTCAGAGGCAACATGCTCGAGCTGTTGGTCGCATGACTGAATTGGTACGACCTTGAAATTTCAAATCATCGCATTTGCCTCTGGAATGTCAAATGTCCTTCTCAAAATTCGGAAAGACGTATGTGTGACTGCAAGTTCCGTACAAACGTATTACGATCTGGACTTGAGACTGAATTGATTGATTGACTTGAGTGAGGCAGTAAGAAAAATGAAATTTCGACACGGCCGGAGACAATGTTTGATGTTGGCAGCTCTAACCCTTCACCCTCCTAGGCCCTTGTGCTATCCTTAGTGTTGCTCTGCAGCTTAGTCATCTTCTCACGTTACTAGGAAAGTAGACATAAGTACCCGTCAACGTGACACTGCTTTCGCTTCCCAACATCACCAGGTCCAACATCCCCCTCGTTGTCAACACCATCGTTCCGTTTCTACACATTCAACCAGTAGTCTTTCTGACCGCCCACCAATGAACACAGTCTCAATGTTCCGCAAGACCTTTCTCATCGTGTTCGGCGTCTCATCCATATTTCTGATCTCCGCGTTACTTGGGACGTGGGCTGCTTCAATGATCGGCCCTTACGAAGCTCCGCTGCTGGCTTGCACTTCAGACGACGTGATACCAGGAGGGTATATGGTGTGTCTCAGGCGCGGTTATTCGCTCGAGAAACATCAGGAAACTATCGGCATCGATCTGAGCTCATCCATTGATCTCACCATCCCCGAGGACTCCCGTCATGGCCTTATCTATGGCGGAAAGCTTGACGACGCGACGCTGGCGGCCGTTCGGAATGATTCCGGTGTGAAATTCGTTGAGTGCGATCGAAAGGCGCAGCCCGCAGTACTCCCTGCAGCTGTCGACCTCTGAGCGGGCTGCTGGAACTCCTCTTGTCCGGGCCCAACTGGTCTGGAGGAAACACTTGTGCCGCTCGTTAGGCAACGGACACAACGAGCTCATTGGTTCAGAAAATGGGCTTCACTGCAGATCCTTTCAAAGCGAGAGAGAGCATGGGTAGCCCGACAAAGCCGCGAGAGAACCGCCGAAGGAAGCCAGCCACCAAGCTCGAAGGAGGCTAGAAGTGCGTATCGAAATTGTTCGTCAGCAGATTTGGCCGAGGAGGCATGCTAGGAGGATTTAGATGGTTTCAGTTCTTCTCTTCACATGAAAACCAACAGAAGTACGCGAACCAACAGAGGAACACCTCTGGTCAAGCGCAACTCCTGGTTCACGGCGCAGCACGAACACATGCAGTGAACCTACCTAGGCATCTGAATATATAAGTCACAGCGGTCACGACAGGGTTCACAATGTGTTGGCACAAGATATATTGCGCAAGTGCAATTCTACTCTGCTACCGCTCGACCAGACATTTCTTCTTTCCTCCCTGTTCCCAACCTGATCCTCTCGTGTATCAAAGCTGAGCTCTCCCCTGCCCTACCTAACCGTCATGGCATTCTGCACTCTCCTGCTGGCTGCTGCCACTCTCTTGCCCCGAGTGGTTTTCTCTATGACTTCTAAGGAGTTTTTACTGCTGCATAAACCTGGTGACGATGGTCTTGCCCCGCTATATGGCATGGAGACTGTTACACGGATCCCGGATGACTACATCATCATGTTTCAGCCAGGCTATACACTTCAAGAGCACTTTGAATCAATCGGTATGGACTTGTCGAATACTACCGGATTTGAGTCAACAAGCTACGGGTACACAGCTATCTTAGACGAGGTTACCCTCAATTCACATATCCGTCTAGATCCTGGTGTCCTCCTTGTCGAGGCCAACCGCCAAATAGAGCTGATACGGCCTGTTGAAAATTCTTACGAAAACGGGTCGATGTTTCTTGAGAACCAGAAGCGAGAATATACCCAGGCGACACAGAAGAATGCACCTTACGGCTTGCAGATGATAAGCGCTGCAGGAAAGCTTACGACACCTATATCGGACTATGGTGAATACGACTACTGGTCTGCGGCTGGGACAGGAGTCAATGTCTATGTCTTTGATACTGGGTAAGAAAATCTCCCATTCATACAATGCCACCGCTTATTACTTTCCCCTATGAAAGTATCATGCTCTTGGACTAACACGTCTTCAGCATCCGGACTTCACACACTCTGTTCGGGGGGCGTGCTACTCACTTCGGCGGCGGGGGATCGGGGGACCAGTCAAAATATACAGATGAGATCAATGATGACCTTGACGGCCACGGGACGCATGTTGCCGGCATAATTGGTGCTCAGAAGTATGGTGTTGCACCATCTGCTAATCTCATTAGCGTAAAAGTGCTTGGAGCTGGTCACACTCTTGGTCGAATGGTCCAGGTATGTCTTTGCTTACTAGACGTGTCTGTTACTCTTATTTCTTTTTGGTTTCTTCTCTTTTTTTTTTTTTTTTTTTTTTTTTTCGTTTTGTTCCTTTCTTTCTTTCTCTCTTTTCCCCCCACTCGCTTCTTAATATTCTCTTCTTACTTCGTGACTATATATTGACCGAACCCGTCTTCTGTCCTGGGTCTGCCTCTGACTTCTTCTGCAGGCTCTCACCGACGTGACAGCCGAACATCGTGCCAACAAGGCAAAGGATACAAGCGAAAATCCTTGGAGGTTCCGTGGTTCTCTTATCAACATGTCCTTGGCTTGGCAGAATGACGGCCAAACCATGATCTATCAGATGATCGCGGCCAACGAAGCTGGCATTACAATATTCGCGGCTGCCGGGAATTACGAGCAGGACTCGAGCCGGGTGTTCTATCCTTGCTCATATCCTCAAGTCGAGTGCGTGGGAGCGGTTGACAGTAACTACGACTTTGCCAGTCGTTACTCAAATTATGGTGGCGTCGTTGAATACCTTGCACCCGGCACTGATATTTTGAGTCTGGGAATCCGCGATGATGAGAGTATAGCTGTCAAAACCGGCACTTCAATGGCTTCCCCCCATGCGGCTGGGGCGGCTGCCATATTCGTATCCTGGCAAGGCCTTGTGAATCATCAGGCGGGCGGGTATGTTTACAGCAACTCGCTCGGCGGACTCATCTCAGGGGTTCCGAGGGGCACGAGCTCGTACCTCGTCAACACCGGCATTCACTCCCCCAGAAAGTACCCCAAGGAGCCATTCAGATGGGCAGGAGACCGCCCAGTCCGCAATCACGATATCGATGTCCTTGGCACAGCTACCGACGTGGCATCGGTGGCGAGCGGCGTCCCCTTGACCGGCGACGCCGTTGCTTCCTACACGACCATGCAGACAATCACTGTTGCTGACCCTGGTGGGCTTCACACGGAGGCGGGCTCCCCGACATGGGACCCAACAATTGCTGCACCCACGTCGTCCACCTCGGTGCCGACGCAGACTTCCGATCCAGCGCCACCTCCAGGTGGTATTGCTGGGCAACAAATTGCCCTGGCATCGTACATCAATCCGCTTGCCGATCCGGACGCCTGGAGCCGACTGATAGGCTATGATAGCAGCAAGGTCAGCGTCCTGATCGCCAATGTTCTCAACGGCCCTGACTCAGTAGCCGACACAAACTGGCAGAAAGTCATCAACTCAGCCATCTCCAGTGGGAAGCGAGTTATTGGATATGTCCGAACTGGGTACCTTGGTGTCAGTCAGCAGCAGTTTACCACGCGGCTCGGCTCGCATGACTTGGCGGACTGGGTGTCGCAAATTGAGAGCGACATCGACAAATGGTATGAACTCTACGGAAGCGGAATGGGTGGCATCTTCTTCGACGAAGGTTGGAATGATTGCGGACCAGATAATATCTACTCGAATCTGTACGCGCATATCAACACCTACACCAAACGTCGATATCCGGGAGCTTATACCGTACTCAACCCGGGCTCGACAATGCCGCAATGCTTTGAGAATACGATGGATACCCTCTTGACGTTTGAGAGCAGTTATGAGGCATACACTTCTTCATACACTCCAAATGACTGGACCCCAACAGACTCACGAAAGATATGGCATATCATCTACAACGTACCCGCCAGCGCAGTCAGCACGGTAGCGGCTCTCGCCAAACAGCGTGGTGCAGGGCTAATCGAGGTTACCAACGATGTGCTGGACAACCCATACGACACTCTTCCGGACGACTCTTATATTCAGTCCTTTATGAGTGCTGTGGAAGGCGGTAGCGCCCCCGTCACGGAGGCGGTCGCCCCAGCTGGTGGGCCCGCTGCAGCCACACCAGGGACGCTGTCGGTCACTTCGTCGGACTACAGCTCTGTCAGCCTGAGCTGGGGCTCGTCGGCGAACGCAGTCGCGTACAACGTGTACATGAATGGAAAGCAGGTGCTGAGCCTTCCCTCTTCCATGACACGCGTGACAGTCGGCATGATCGATCCGGGGACTTCGGGCCTCTCCTTTTCCGTCAAGGCCGTCGGCGGCAGCAACGTCGAGTCAGCAGGCTCAAATTCAGCCAGTGCGAGCACGATGCCCCTCCCTGGCGGCAAGTCCATCATCAACGTGCACGCCGCCCCACAGGCCGGGTTCACGACGTACACCGCCGACGTCCTGGTCCCTTACTCGTTTGTGCGCGTCTACATCACCTACTCGGAGTCGACCGGCACGTGCGACTTCACGGACCACCCCGCGTGGCCGGTCAACTACAATACGTTTAGCTTCTACTGCGGAGTCTACATGGTGGAGAATACCAACATGTACCGCTACAGTGGTACTATCACTAAACCCTCTGCTAATATACCCTGGGCGTGGAGCCTGGTCGGCGCGGTGCCTGTCGATCAGACCGGGTACACGTATACCTGGGTGGTTCCAGTTGGGTCGTCGACTATGGACACTACTTCCTTCGTCATCCAGACCCAGGGCTACGGACCAGCTGCAGATGTGTTTTCGCCTTGTCCTACGCTTGGTGGTGGGCCGACGGGCGGTAACTTTTGTGCCTGAGCGGGTACACGGGAACGTGATGTTGACTCGCCAATGCCGAGTTCAAAAGCCTGACGACCATCATGCACGACGCTCGCAGGAGAAGGTATGTATTATACTGTTCAAACGATGGGTTTCATTGAAGATGGTGGTGTTAGTTTAGCCGGAGAAAGTTTGTGGTTTGGGTTGTTTATAGTAGCTAAGTAGTGCTTTGTATCTCACAGAAGAACCCGCAGCGTTCTAAAGTCTATGTAGATGAATCTCACAATCGGTCCGTGATGGATCAGCTTTTTAATAGAAATGGGGGTAAACGTTGAAAATGTTTTGAATTATACTTCTCCATCCCTCCGGTAACCTGGACTGCTATGTAATCACTCTTTGATCTCACACTGGCAGTGCTCTCCGGTGGCAGGACGTCTCTTGCATATAATTGATACCGCAAATACATGGAGAATCAGACGGTCTTCTATCAACCAACCAGCCCCACGCCAGCTCACAAGTAATTCCGGACACATGTTCGACAGCGTTTCACACCAGATGAATGTCGTCGAATTCACCTCCAGTCTTCCCACTAGTATCAAAAGCTTGCCCGTCCATAACTCCATATACGTAGGCCTTACCTACAACTTCAAAAACTTAGGCACCACCTCCTCTTTGGTAATTAACCCAATCCACGGACTAAAATGTCTTTACACTTAACATCCTCTACCAAGCCAGATGTCAGAGGTGAGAGTTCACCTCGGAAATCAAATGGTTCCTCTTAG
The DNA here is from genome assembly GCA_021399435.1 of Diaporthe sp. PMI_573. NCBI lineage: Eukaryota > Fungi > Ascomycota > Sordariomycetes > Diaporthales > Diaporthaceae > Diaporthe > Diaporthe sp. PMI_573. The sequence continues at coordinate 529,270 of JAJTUP010000004.1, forward strand.
CTGTAAACAGTAATCATAAGGAACCTCTTCACCGCATGGACTAAATGCTAAACCACGAGAAACAATCCATAAGCCGAGGAACTAGTAGTATAGCTTGCCTAGCCATAATAGTAATGGCACTCCCCTATTAGCACTAGTTTAGGGCAAGCCCTATATTTACCCCCTAACCTCTAGATCACCTTTCCGGGGTTACATATGGGGAGATCAGCTTCCAAAGTAGGTGGGTGGCCGACCGGCAGCCACCCAGACTGCTGAAGCTCGCTTCTGCGCTCGACGCAGCCACAGTTGACATGTGGCGAGCTCTTCCGATCCACATCTCCGCACAGATCGGAAGACTTGACACGAGAATGTCACGGATGTGGCAAGAATGGTTTGCCAGTGGAAGCTAAGCTCGTGATCTGGTGGCGATGCAAGAAAACTCTTTCAGAGGAATATCAAAAGGACATCGCCTCGTCGGCCTTCATCCCGAAATTTCCGCCCTATCTCGCCCCCGATCAACACACACACCTGTCATCTACCCGAAGCTATACCAAAGTACGTGTGTGTAGCACAACACAACACATACTCTTCTAGACAAATGTCTTGAACAGGGGGGGTTATGGGAGCCGCGGGTGGGCAAGACTCGGACGCAAGGGACGGGAAAGTGAATTCGGGGATTTAAAGAACCAATGGCCACGGGGCAGATCGTCGTCTCAACCCTGGGCATACATGTGTTCCTCCGCCGAACAATACGGAGGGGGCCGCATGTGCGCGGCGTAGCATAAGTTCAAGAGCAAAGACAACGGGCCACCAAGATGGTTCGATCAGCCCCCAATTTGAGGGAAGGGTGAGAATGCATTATTCGACCTGTGAGACCGGGCCCCTGCATCGTCGCACAACATTATGTCGCTGACCGGTTGGCCGCGTGCAGGAGCGGTAATATGGGTTTCCCGGGGCCCGGAGAAAGATGTGTGCCAGTCGTATTGGTGGCGGGTGTTGGTGGTGTGTGTAGGCGTAAGAAAGCTTAGGACGCAGTGCGCACCAAGCTAGGCCGCTCTGTGTGTATTTGTGTGTGTGTGTGTGTGTGTATGATGTGCATCTTGCAGTGATGCTGGTGTCTCCCCAACGTCTCTCGTGCCGTTGATCGCCCGCCTGTGCCGAGTAAGACTTGAGCTACTGTACTGTTAGTTATGTGGCTGATAGGTGTGTCAGTGAGTTTTAGTATGGCAAGCAAGCCATGATCGCAGAGATCTGAAGGCGTGGAGCCGGTGTGTGAAGCCGGAGCCGCAGCCGTCGACGATGGAGCTGGGCAGCCTAGGGTGCGACGCTACCGTACCCAGGTGGCGTCAGTGCACTCTCAGACCCAAAATGTCTCATGGACTCGCGCGCGCCCGTTGATGCGGGAACTGCAGCAAGAAACGATGGAGCTCGTTACCAAGCACCAAACTGGAATAGGATACCTGCGATAGCCAGTCTGCATGGTTGGCGCCGGATACAAACCGAGCATCCAACGCTGAACGAGTGCGAAGCAATAGCATCGACCGCCCGATATCGTCACCATACCTAGCTAGGTAGTTCAGCAGAGAAAAGCCAATGCGTACGACCACACTTTCCAATGTTATTCACAAGCTGTTTCTTCTCGTTGGTTAATGAATGAACTGGCCGGCCGATCCGGTGGTCGCATCGAAAAGGCGCAGTAGGGGCAGGCAGAGACGAGAAGCTAGGGCCAGTGATGAAGGGCCACCAACGCTACTGCAGTAGGTTCCAGGTCCCCTAATAGCGGGCCAGTCGCCAATTGCTCCCAGTACCACCCATGACGTATGTAGCCTGGTGGGAGCTTTCCTCGAGGCCTGCGCTGGGGCTTGTTGGGTCAAGTTGCCTCCGACCGTTCAGCCGTTGCGGGCCAGGACGGCTGCATGTTCTGCACGACTGCAGGACTAGTTAGCCCTGGGCTCGGGAGGTTCGTTTCTTCAAGAGGACCCCTGGGCTGCTGGGCAAGGGGAGGGCGCCAAGATAGTGTGGGCTAGCTCTTAACATCACGATGCTGTAGTGGAGGGAGGAATCTGCAATGCACATCCTAACTGCAGTCTGCTAGATATCAATTCGGGTGGTGGGTGGCTGGAGCGGTTGGTTGGCGATGGCGCAGGACGGACGGATGTGGTGTACGTGTATGCACCCTGAGCTGTCGTGGCGTCACTATTCTGGTCCGCCGCCCGCCGTGCGTGAAAGACCCGCTCTCGAGGGCGAAGACAACTGCTGCGTCCAAAGTGATGTCTCAGTGCTGTAGCCCCTAGGCGGTGCTCCGTGGAATCCGCGATGCACCCTCACCCACAATGACTGCATGGTGGCCAGATAGACTCGCCTGCTCTGCATGGCGGTGATCTTGGAAGCCGTCACAGAAGCACCAGAATTCTTGTATCCGCCCTGCCGCCCAGCCACGCACGCACGCAGCCACGATGCGATGCGATGCGATGTGATGCGATTGCGATACGAAATGCACAAACGGCAATCTATTTCCTACTTTCCCTCGATAACCCGTTGATCATCCCGTGCTTCAAAGTGCCGTCATCCGTCCATGGGAGGCGGCAGGGTGGCGCGCCAACCGTAGAAAAGTTGGGGGATCGTCCTTGGCTCATGGGAGAGGGGTTTGCTGCCTTTGCACCCCTTCCATTCCTTGTGCTATTGTTCCCTTGCCTTGGAGCATCCCAGTGTCCATGTTCCCATTTTCTCCGATATATGTCATGTCATCCGCTCTGTCGTTGATCGGCGTCGCCCCGACATGTTGGTTCCGGGGGCTCGAGCGTTGACAGCGCAAGAATATGTAACGTTCGATCGGCGGAAGAACGAACAGAAACCGCCGGTCAGAGCCGTCGGGTAAAATCGTACAAGCCACTGCTCGTTGTTGTTAATATCACTGATTTGCACTCGATCAATCAAAGACTTGATGAACGTGTGGGACGAGTTGGCCACCGTAGCGTGGCACGCCGGCGCTGGCACCAATGCAAGTGCGGTGTCATTAGTCCACAAGCCTCTCGAGTCGACACTGAGACCGAGGGCCGGGGATCCAGGCTCCAGGAAATAAGGGTCCGCTGGGCCCGCCGTTGAGTTGACTCGTCGCTGAAGACATTGCATTCCACTGCTGTCAGCGGCCAATCAGACAATTTTCAGACCCAAGGTGTGATGTATTTTGGAAGCCGTTGCTGGCCTGAATGGGCGCTTCCGATTCCATGCTTGTACGCTCCCGCCAGGTGCCGACCGCGCAACTAGTCTGATGCCCCGTTTCCGGAGCCGCAGCCGCCCTGTGTCATGCACCTGACGTTTGGCCTGAGCTTGTGGCACCAATTTATCACGCAGGCGGTCAATAGCGAACAAGGTCAGCCTGCAACTTTCACGAGCAGACTGATCAAAAGTACGCGATCGTGTTTCGCCTCGCAGGGCCACCGGGGGTGACACAACCGAGTCAACCGTGGCGGTCTCCTCCCTCACAGAACCACCCGCCCGCATGCGCCATCGTTTCGCCACTGCCTGTGAAAACGCCCTTTTATGCTGCAGCACGGTGCGTGTGTGGCATTCGTGCAGTGTGTCCATCTGCGAGCTTGCTAGCTGCTGCGAGCTGCTGCCCCAGCTCTCCACATCTGTCGACCATCGTCATATTCTCGTGCCCGTGGGTACCGCCCGCGAACACAGCGAACATGACGGCGAGGCAATAGCATATGATGATACTCGCCAGACAGACTTGCAGCTGCCTTTCATCCCATCTCACAGTGCGCCTGTGCAACCTGGACCGCACAGGATCTGGCCTTCCGCCGCCCCGAGTATCACCCCACGACCGCGCCGGCGGCGACACGGGCTAGGCTACAAACAGCTGGTAGCGGCAGCAGGCCCAGCAGGAGCAGCAGATACGCCAAGCCCAGGGCCCGGCCTAGCCTGTTACCACCGGGCTATCGTCGGAGAGTCCCACAGCGGGCGGGTCTTTTATTGATCCCGCCTTGCTTGCCCCAGTGTGCCAGCCCCGGAGATGGTTCATCGCGGCCTGCCACTGGCTGGCTCAACGAATCGAGGACAATGATGCTATTTCTGTTGTCGTGCAATATGAGCAGTCATATTCCCCCCGTCTCTCTGCAGGCACGGGCAGACCTTCCCAATCACGAATCAATCCTTGACGATCAATGTCGTCCAGAACCTGTTCCTCTCTCCGATACACTATGTACGGAAGCCAGGAACGGAAGCGGAAAAGACCTGGCATTGATTTCCCTTCCACCACCCACCCCGGATGTAAGAGCGCATCACTTTCCTCTTCCGAAGGCGGCAGCAGCAATTAGCCTGGGCTGCGGCTCTGCGCAGAATTAAAAAAAGGTCCTTATCCACTTCCGCCCATGATCATCGGCGCTCGGTGCAGCTCCGACGCGGAAGGGTTTCCTGACCGGTGTTTGCGCTGGTTGGCTGCCCGGGTGGGGGCGCCCGCTGCTCGTTCACTTGATACTGTGTACGTTCATCAGCCACCCCAGCCAACATCACTTAGCAATCTGGCCCGCGTAGGTGCTCGATGAGGAAAGCCGGCGATGGGGTCCGAGCTCGGGCTTAGATTCAAAGGATCAGGAAACAGGGAGCCCACCAGCTTCTCGACGGTTTCCCGCAGGTAGGGAGAGCCGCATAGGAGACGGCAAGGGACCGGTGCGGCTTGCCCACGCCTCAGGCACGTTGGGAAAGGATGGCAACACTTCCGTAACGCCGAAGCTACGGGAATAATGGTGGGTATATCAGATCTCCATCACCTTCGGATGAGGTCAATGCCACCCTCCTCGACCTTGACCTGATGCTGAGCTGTGGTGGTTGCCGTTAGGTGTGTGCCAGGCCAGTCAGTGAACGTCTGGAAACGAACCACCGAGGCGACTGGGCGACCAGCCTGGCGCCCAGAGCCGGTAGTCAGAGGGCATTTGCAAGGGCCAGGCGCAGAGCAGGATATTTCCTGGTTCCCAACGGGCCCAGCTTCGTCTCGATGGCGCCGTCCCTTTCTTAGTATCCGGCACTGGCACAGTAGCATGTCAGGTTGCGACGCATCAGCACTAGCCGCGCAGGAAGGCAGCGGATGATGTCCGATAGCCCGATGGGACACCTCCTGCTGCGTAATGAGAAAACCCACCTGGGATGAGAGTGGTTCGTCAATTCGTTTAGCATCGATCCCCACATCCCGCATCCTGGACAGGCAAGCATGGGGAGCCCCAAGCACCCCTTTTTCCGGGGTAAAAAGCGCTATAGCCAGGGCCCCCGTTCCGAGGAGCACGCCGTTGCTGTGAGGTAGGCCCTGCCCCCACATACATGGACACACCACCTTCGTTTTTGCTCCAGCGGTAGTCAAACAAAAATGGTGGAAGACTGTCCACCTCCATCCCAAGCTGGTGAGCCAATGACGCCGAGGCAACTCTGAATATGACGTCCTGTGTAATCACTGACAAACGAAGCCACCGTATCAGAAAGTTCTTGTTGCCCAAAAGCTTCTTCCCTGCAAGGGTCCCTGCGAGGGTGGCGAAATTGGGGAAGGACCTGTCCGTCCGGAAGAGGCAAGCTCCTCGAGTTGCTCGACGTACCCGGCCGTCGGTGCGCCGAGAACAGGAAACTTATAGCTGGAAGCATGGCTGGAAGCTTTCCGCTCCACGTCAGCGAGGCACGGCTGCCTTGCACGTGAAAAGCAACGATGATGCCTTATGGTAACAATAATGTTGAGCAAAGTTCGATGAGCATTGACGGTCACGAAGTCGTACCGCAGTGTCCTGTCAATATGTGTGGTGATCGTCTCCTGTGGGGTCTTGATCCCAGATCCTTGAAAGGCATCGTGGAGGGAGGGTCCAAGGTCAACACAGACCAAGACGAGACCAGAGCTCCCACTCGGCTGCCCGATGTCCGTCCCAGGATGAGCGTCAAAGACTGGGGAGGGTTGCAGTTCAGGCGACGCTCGACCCAGTTCGAGCGAGGACTTGCACAATAGAGTCAATGGTGACCGGAATTCCAGCCTCTGCGATCGGGGAACACCAACCCCCATCATTAATACTGTGACCACATCTGTGTGCTGAGATGAAGCCTCGCATTGGAGTAATCTTCCCCTAATGTGGGTGTCACCATTTGGAGAAATCAATTCCGCGAGACCATTCAAGTCTCGGTGTCGCACAGTCGACCATCGTTACCCTGTTCGGAGATGAAGGCGGGTAAGTAGGGGGTCCGAGACTTTTCCAAATTCTTTGAAAGTCTGGGGAAGACAGGGGCACAAGGGTGAGCTCTGGGTACTGTTGGGGGCCCACAGGGATTCTCCCATTATCTCCAAATGGGAGGCACATGACGCTCCTTGGTTCGGATTGGAGACAAGAGGAAGAGAAACCGAGAGGCAGGGACCATCTCCAAGTGCTCTGGGTATTGGAGGCGGCCCCCTCGAAGCAATGATGATTGGGGTCGCTGCAATCCATGCTTGGGGTAGAAGCAGACGCAAGAGCGGCCGCCGACTCCGAAAGGAGTAGCATTGTGTGACTGACTGCATCTGCCAACACCGACATCAAGATCCGGAGTATGTTCGGCCATGCTGCCATGCAGATGCTATTTGTGGAGCGCTGTGATTCGGCAAAGCTTTTGTAAAAGGTGTGGGCTCTCTAACATGATATATCACGGCAAGAGTACGGCCGCATGCACCTGGCCGCAGGAGGCCGAGTGGGGATTTCACAGGCTAGCTGTGCTACCACTACCTGGGTCAGCTGTGTGGGCAGACAGAACTCAGAATGAGCCGCACTTGCTCTGGGTGTGACAGGGCATAGCTCGTATCGAATGAAAACAGTGATTGCGCTGCCAATGTTTGCTTCTCTTCCAGCCGAGAAGTGGCAGGATTATTGGCGAGGGAGGAAAGGGCGTGCAAACCACGTGAGAATTGCCCGAGTCCGGCTGGCCACGGCTGTCATGCCCCTGTCGCGGCGTATGACGATGACTTGCAATGTCGTGTAGACTACTTGCTGACGATGCATCGGGGATATCGAGAAACCTGTACTGAAATAGCCGAAGTAAACCTCGACGATCAGGCGTGGGCCAGAACGAAATGGCGACAGGGGGGCTGCAGAGATGGCTCGACCTTCGACGCGGGAATAAATGACATCGGCGAATAGTGAGGTGGCGTTTGGACGCCGCTGAGGTGGCTTGCAGACAATTGTGAGACGACTGTGCCGTCCAGGCCGGGCTAACACATGCCTCAGATATGCGCACCTGACCTTCGTCCCGTCTCGGTGGCATGAAATACAGTAGAAGTCGGCCTGTGACCGTTGCCTTTCCCGTGTGCGATGGAAACGAGCGATTTGGGTCGATGTCTGATTTTCTTCGGCCAAGAGAAGTTTACCTCAGCTTGTGCACCTGTTAAGACATACCGCGAAGCTTTGTGAAATTCGAACTCCTGCAGTCCGTCATACCAAAGTTATCCTGAATAGATGTGCCAAGAATTGCAGAACGACACCATGTTGCAGTGAGCACTATGGGACGACGGTAGGGAATGTACTCCGTAGACCGCATGTTTGCAGGTCAGGATCTGGCAGGCGGACAAGATGCAGCGAGTCTGTGTGTCGAAACTTTCGGCGCTCAGCTCGCAGGTCTTGGCCCGAACCTCGAGAGTCGGGCGCGGTAATAAGGGCCTGCTGGGAAGTTTATCGGTTTGCTGACTGAGAGAGACTGATCGGTATGGTTCCCAACATTGCAGGGCCCGCTTGCCTGGATGCTGGCCTACACGGGTTGTAGCCTTTTTTTGGCAGCGAATTTCTAAGCAAAATGTCTCACCTGTCATGATCCCAACGTGTCGTGACAGAACACGCACTCAGCTGGAAGCAAGGCTGGCACGGCCAGTCAGCCAGTCCTCCACCAGTCCACGGAGCAGTGACTGTGTAAACGGGGATCCACGTCACGAGGCGCGCCAACTCTGAAACTGATAGTGATGGACATTGCATTGCCGTCCACACATCGGAGATCTGGCGACTTTAGGAAGTGTCCATTGTCGTTGAGGCTGTGCAAAAGCCGCCTTCCAGGGGAGGTGCGTTAGCGGGAAAGTTGAACGAGACCGGCCTCTCTATGCCCGATCCTTCAGAAATCAGGTGTGCGCCGTGTGACCAGTGACTTGGACTGAACAGGCGCGGCACGTTCGGAGGCACTGTGCTTCTCACATCTCACATCCTTGGGTGTGCATTGCAGGGGGTCCCCCAACAGGTTCTGGGGTCCAGCTGCCAGGCATCAAGGTCTTGGAGGGGCATGGAGGGGTCGAGGTGTCTTCGAAGCTCTGGCTTATCAGCACCCTGTCAACCTCAGATAGATGGAGGGGCATTTGGTGCCAGCTCCAGATTGGATGGCTGGCCCAGCTGGCGGGGATCCGCAGAGCGTGAAATGTCGCATCCTTCGAGCCTCGGAATTGGGACGAGACCAGCCTGCTCAATTGCTCAAAAAGTCGGTGTGTTTCCTTCACCGAGGAGCGCATTGATAGTTTTCCATCGCCAGGGCCGAGACTTTCTTCCAAATCAATGCCCGGAAGCTTGCACCTGGCGTAGTCCGCTCATCGAGGCGCAACACAGAACTGCCCCTCCATCGGGAGCGAGCTACTCCAAAGCTGCGAAATGCCCCTCCGGATCGCGGGGCAGAAGGGGCAGATGCAGATTCCTGGGTGAGCTTTTGACCTGAAAGTCCGATAAGCGCCCGTTGTGGATATCGGCACGCCTACATCGAGGGACCCAGGATCCGCATTGGAAGTCTCAGGCCTGTCGAGTCTCAGGTGCGCTGATTAGGGACCGCTTTGAGCAACAGTAAACCGGGCCAGTGACGATGTTGTGGGCCCAGAAGATGGGAGCGGCCCGAAAATGGCGGCCCAGCTCTTCCTTGGTTGCCTCGAACGCAGAGCAGACCCGTGAGTAAGAGAGGTTCACACCAGAGAGAATTGCATCACGTCCGTCTTGCTCAATCACTTGGTCAGCGAGGCTGGTGCGGCCGCACGTACCATCTCGCACGGTTGTGGGTGCATCCGGCGTTCAGAGTACCGATCTTTTCATAGTAGATGCATTGCGTGTGGCATATCACAGCTCTGCATCACGCGTCCCTAGCTTCGATCGTAGGTTTTTTGAGCTGATCTGCTGGAGTTCGGCAAAGCTTGTCCAGTGCTTCAAAACAATGACCTGCATCCCTTGTCTTCATCAATCTCTGCAGAACTGTCATGACTGCCATTGGACGCCTTGGAGCGAGGGAGACAAGGCCTGAATGTCGGAAGACTTTTAAACCTCTGTAGCGCTTACGAGCAGCTGAAGCCTTGGCGAGTTTGTGGAGCCTGGGGGCGTGCATATGCGGTAATAAAACTGCTGAGATCCCAGTGAGACTGCGCATGGCGTCTCAGTGACGAGGCGTGATCCGATGTTGCTCGTCTGATGGCTGATGAGACTATAATGGTCCTGGAAGCGCCTCGCCTGCGGCATCTCGACAGTACAGGATACGACAAACATCGGATTCTGTGTCTCGTCATACATAAGAGCGACGTGAGCTGCGTTGATCGCATGCTTGGTTAGTTGTCTGGAGTACCTTCCCTCGGGGTGAAACCACGAGACGGTCATTTCATTTTCCCCCGACGTTCAATGGATTGGCATCGATCCAGAACTTCAGAAACGTTTTCGACGTCATCACACTCGAGCTGCGATTCGGATCAGATCATGCAATCCCAGGCACGGTTTGATGGTGCACCGGCCTTCCTGACCTGCTCACATAGCAGCGCCCGCCCAGCAAGCACCAGCAGGTGTGTGCAAGGACCACGGTTGCTGCTGTGCGCACCGTGTGCCTAGAGAAGCAGCACGTCTCATCTGTTCAACGGCAGAGTGGCCAATCCGGCAGATCCATTCAAGCAGCTTACCTTCCGGATGTGACCTTTGTTTATTCAAAGTTGACGGACGCAGCTGGGGTCCGTCGTTGCAATGATGCTGGCGCACAGGGCCAGGAACAACGGAACGCGCACAGCCTGGCCCGAACTCTTTTGACGCTGCCTCGGCTGAGGTTGTGAACAACCTTAAGCGGCGGAGTCATACTTGGCTGAAGCTTTTCACCCTGAGAAGTTGTGAGCGAATCCTTTGGCAGCCGCGAGCCAAAGACGGCTATCCCTCTGGGCCAGTGACTTGGCAGGGTATGGCACTGACGAGGCCCGGGGCTGGATGGGATGCGACACCACGGATTAGCCATTTTCCTGCAGGTGACATTACAACACCTCGCCAAGCCGAGCCGTGAAGCGCGCACTGTGCTGGCGATGCTAAATCCATGACCTGCAGCCTGGAAGGCGGCCTGGGGACTCAAGGGACCAAGGGACCAGACTTCGCCCAACTAGTTGATCGTTTGCCGCACTAAAAACCGAACAACAGCGAATGGCTGCGCCGCGTGAAGCTCGTCGCCCAGGCGAGAGCTGTCCCCCTGTCCGTTGCAGCTCCCTGGGTGACGTAGGGTTGTGAGAGAGGCGGGACTGCACTGCGTGTCGAGAAGTGAGAGGTGATGGATGGCTGGGGGTTATCAGAAGCCGCTAGGGCGGCTTGGAACGAGCGTCATCCTTCACCCCAAACAAACCGGGTTGCCGAATGAGGCAATTCATGTAGCCAGCGACGATGGTCGGTGCTGTTCAGCCTCTCAGGAACCGGCCCGGGAAATAGCTCGCCAGATCGAATCATCGTCAAGCCTGGCTGGCCCTTCTGACTTGCAACTGTGCCTATGTTCGGTGGCTCGAGCATGCCACATGGATGTTCGATGGCGACCCGTGCCGCGCGGGTGCTGTGTCCTTGGAGGCTCTGTAGCTTCTGTGGCGGCGGCTACTTGTTGGAAAAGGCGGCCGGATATCTCACGACCGGTGCTCGCTACTATTCCCTGGCCATTGGAATAAGATGTTGGGCAATCCGAGCCTCGCAGGTCAGGCCTCGCTTACTAAAGATTTAGAAAGCCAGTACCGCACACAAAACTTGGGATGATAATAGGTCAAGGGTGGGAGGATGCCGCCCAAGTGGTCGAGGACCCTGCCGCCGAGCGCTGCACTGTGCGCCATACCAGAGGCGGCACGATGTGCAGCGGCCAAGACGCATCACCGCTAGGCTAAGAAGAGACAAGCGCCATGGTGAGCTGATCAATCACCACTGACTGGCAGTTTGGCCTGAGCCGAGGGTCTCTGGTTCCCGCATGCACTGCGGTCACCAAGAGATGAGTGTGTCGTCGCATACGGAGTAGAGTGGGCATCCTGAATTATGGTAGTCACTATGACGGTGGCTTCGACCAGGTTGTAGGTTGAGATGGATGACGAGAGGCGCAATAGAAACGGTGGCCGGATCCATTCAGGCGCTGTGCCTGCTCTTGCATGTGCTGTGCATGTGGGAGACGCAGCAAGGGAGAATGAGCAGCCTGCAAGGCAAGGCCATTTGCTGTTGAAGAAGTGTCGATGCGAATGTCACATCTGTGCGCACACCAAGATATATTGCCAAAATGCCTTGGTTCGTGCATCTGGGCAGCGAGGCGAGGCGAGGTGGTGGTCGACCAGGCGGAGGTGCGACTGTGAATTCTCGTCCTGGCCAAGGTCGAAAAGGGTCTTTACTGTGGTATTGCCTCCGGTTCAATAAGGTTAGGATTGATTGTGCTGGGCCGCTGGTTGCGACGAAGATGGAGGGATGTTCCAGGCACGCAAGGCCGTCTGCATGAGACCGAAACTGTAAATGAGTCCTTTTCTCGATTTTTTTTCTCTGTGTGGCGGCAACGTTGCAGCTTGCTGGCAGGAAAGGAACAGCAGTTGACTGCAGAGCTCTCTCTAGTCTACTGTGTAGAGCATCAAGATGTTTGAGAAGATACTTGTACGTTGACTGTGCAATGGAGCGAGCAAATTGTCGTCTCTCGTATCCGGATTCTGGCGGGATCCTTCGCTGGCGAACAGGAGGAGATGCAGGTGTGGTGGCTTTCGTCCGATGGGCGATGGCTGATGGCTGATGGCCCTTGTGTTTTGTTTGTTGGTTCGTGCCTGTGCTTGTGCCTGTGCATTCGGCCTGTGGTCTGTGGTTCGAGGTGGATCGATCACCCACACGCTCTCACACGCTCTCTCAAGAGGCAGGCAGGCACGAGGCTCGCAGCAGCTTCCCTTCGCTCGGTGCGTCATCCGTTGTTTGATCTCCTGGCTAGTTGCCTGGCGAGCTGGGAAGGCTGCGCCGGGGAATTTATCGAGGGGCAGTCAAGGCTGCTGCTCGTTCATCTCTAATATTTCACAGTACAGTGTATTCTACTTTCCAAGTTACCTAGCACGCCTGGTCTAGTATTGCTGAGTTGGCCATCCGCAAGTGAGGCAGACCGCGTTTTCCCCGTTGTAATGCCGTCGGTCGAGAGAAGGGAGGGAAGGAAGGGGAGGAAGGAGCCTCCATGTCTCTGCCCATGTCCCTGTCTTGTGCCTATGCCCAATGGCCAATGGCCTATGGTCTGTCGGACCTGCTGACCTCTCTCGAGGTATTATGTAAGCTCAGCCGTGCCCAGGCTGGCCAGGGCCCCAGGCTGCCCGGCTGGCCAGGGAGAAGGCAAGAAGGCTCGCAGGCGATCCACTTCAGATGTACCTTGTATGCCGTATCATATCAAGCGCCATATCAGGTGTCATGTACAGTATCATGTATTTTCCTCATCCTCCAACGCCAGGTAGCCAACCAACCGACCGACCGACCAACCACAATCTTGTGCCTAGCGCTGAGGCCACACCTGCCTGTCCACTGCATGCCGCCTCCATGTGAGTTGCCCATGTACTTTTCTTATACGTTGTGGGTGTGCCATGTGCATTTGCATGTGCATACATACATACATATCAGTACGTGCTCTTGTTCTTCTGCTTCCCACTGGGGGCTCTCCGTATGCTGCTTGCTCATCCTCTCGTGCCTTTTTGTGAACAGATCCACAATGTCGCAAAATAAAGAGAGAAAAAGAGAGGGAGGGAGACAAAAAGAGGAAACACTGAACGGTCAACGTCCAAACCCACGTCCTGTCCAACGTTCTCTCTGCCCTCTGCTGCAAAGTAATGCACTCAACTCTACACAGTACTGTGTACATGCTCTAGCCCCAACCCATCTTTAATCAAGCTCTCATTCGCCCAGACCCAAGTTCGGTATGACTTGGTCGTTGTTGGACTGCTGCAAAAGCCAAGTGCGGCGTGACTTGCAGGGACCAGGGTCTCAGACCCACCCCTGTCGCAAAATGGCCCCAAGGTTCAGGCATCGGGGTACCGCGGTACCTGATGCCACACAGTGCCGACCCACGCGCGCACCCTCGTACCTCCCCTGGTCGTGGGTGATGGGGAACTGGGGGATCTGACCTGAGTGAGCAGAAGGCTGGCCGGGTATTGCTGGTCTGAGGTCGGCAGGTGGTACGTTGACGGTACGTGCTGCCTTCCCGGCCCCTTCCCCAAAGGACAGCCAAAAGTGCAGGTTGCGGGCAAGTCACCTCTCTCGTCTTGTCTACTGCTACTGCTACTGCTACTGACTGCTGCTCCTGCTGCTCCTACTACCGAATGTCCTGTCCGTGCTTCTTCTTCACCAATTGCCCTCTTCCTTCTTCTCCTACTCCTTCAACCTCACCTCGCCTCACCTCACCTCTGCCCTCCTTGTTCGCCTCGCCTCCTCCAATTGCTTGACTTCTTACAGCACTTGGTTGAGCTGTCTCTGTCAACTCCTGAGCAAATCCTCCAGTCGTCCCACCGTCGAGTTCGCGTCTCCGGAAGAGGACATGAGATAGTCAATTCACGGATCGTTTAATTCTCCCAATCGACTCTCTTCTCCCGTCCTCCCCCGTCTTCACACAACCTCTCCTTGCCTCGCCTCGCCGCCACTAGCTCGCGAATTTCCTGACTGCCTGCTTGCCTGACTGCCTGCCTGTCTCGTTGCGCCACTCGACTACTTCTCTCGAGCAACTCTGCCAGAGAAGCACATCCGAACAAGCCAGACCTACGGTGCCACTCTCGGTTGACGCACACACACACACACTCAAGAACGCAAGCAACCCACACTGTCTGCTTTGCGCCAGTCCTTCCTCCCGGACTCAAACCGTGTACAAGTTGCATTCGAGCACCATGGGCAACGACGCTGGGCCGAAGATCGAGTCCGCCGCCATGTCGACCGCCAACATGTCCAACTCTCCTCCCGCCACCGACCCAGATGTTACTGCTCCTCAGGGCGATGACACTGGTATGCCAAATATCCGCCCCCGCGCTGTCTTCCCCTGCTGTCTTGTGCAATGCAATAATGTTCCCTTCTTGTGGGACCCGTCCTTTTCCACGAACCCCATGCAAACATGGCCTTGAACTGCTGGCTAACCTGTGACTCCCACACGAGTAGAGGCTTCCACCATTACTGTCAACACAACAAAGACTCCGACTGCAAATTTTCCACCTCCAAAGACGGATAAGCCCCGTCCTCATGGTTGCACCACTTGCGGCCGCGCCTTTGCCCGGCTGGAGCATCTGAAGAGACATGAGAGGTCTCATACCAAGGAGAAGCCGTTCGAGTGTCCAGAGTGCAAGCGCTGTTTCGCCCGGCGCGACTTGCTTCTCCGCCACCAGCAGAAGCTACACCAGTCCACAGCCCCTTCGGCCCGTCCTCGCAACCGCCGCGAGAGCGCAAGTGGCGTTACTATTGGCCAGAGCCGTGCTCGCAAGAACAGCGTCGCCGGCCCGGTCCAGAGTGCCCCTCCAAACCCGGCGTCCATGAGACCGAGGGCCAATACCATTAGTGTTGTTGATAGCGCCGCCATACAGATGATGAGCGCGGCTGCCAACGGCCCAGTCGGGCGCATGCCGCCGACACACAGCCGTCACGACAGTCTGATCGGTCTGCCTTTTCATTACTCTCACAGCCAGTTCCCGGGCATGTCTTCGGTCATGGGCCACCGCGGCGTGCAACATGGGCTTCCCAAGCTGGAAACGAATGGGCTGAGCTACGACCAGGGCTTGCGTACCGCGCCACCACACGCCATCTTCCGCAACGACTTCATGGACAACTTGTTTGCTGCGCCAACCATCGACCCTCAGGCTCTCCACGTCGGCATGGAGTCTCCACAGTCAATCGGCGTCGATCCGCTGTCGCCCGCGTTCCATGGCCTACCGGACCTGACGTCTCAAGCCGCCCACTTTGGGCTGGACGACTTCCTGATTACGGATTTTGGCCAACAGCTCACTTTCAACAACCTGAACGAGAATGCTGTCGATGGCTCGTCCTCCTCAGCCATTAGCACCGCCAGCCCTGGTGGCATGAGCGACGCCATGATCGATGGTTCCAACAATCCCGCTACAACGGCCCCCGGCACCACATCAACGTGGGCGCCGGGCATGGTCTCTCCTCAGATGGGCAACCCTTTCAACCTCGACTTTCAGAACCATGTTTTCTCTGATCTGATGACTGGAGCCCCGGTCTCACCGCATCCAATTCAGCACGGCATGCTGAACGACGCCTATTTTACTCCGCCGCCATCGTCGATGAACTCGGGTTCGCCCTCCGTAATGTCGAGTCTGAACGCTCAAAACATGAACCAAACGTTGAATTTTGGTCACGGCCCGGAGACGCCGACTTCGATCAATGGTAGTACCCATGGCACCTCACCCGTCTCGACAATAACTGATTCAACAAGAAACGCCATCCTAGGTGCCCTGTCCACAGCCTCGCTGGGCTCGACTCTCGCCAACCGCAGATCCTCGTTCTCAGTCCACCCCTCGACTTCTTCCGCGCATGTCAAGGGTTCGCCGGACCCCGCCAGCACTCTGCCCAACACACAGAGTTTGCAACGATACGTCGCCGCCTATCTGACTTTCTTCCACCCGCACCTACCGTTCCTCCACATCGCGACATTGTCCTTCGAGATCCCAGCCCGACCGGCGAAGAATGACTTGGGCAGTATTGGTGGATCGGCGTGCCTGGTGCTCTCCATGGCCGCAATTGGCGCTTTGTACGAGAAGGAGCATGATCGCGCTCGAGAACTGTTTGAGATGGCCAAGAAGATGATTCAGACTTACTTGGAACAGCGAAGGAAAGCTAACGTCCGAAAAGCCGGGTTCCGAGGAACCTCGTCCGAGCACGATGCGCAAGACTTCCAAGACAATTCCGCAGATACTCCTGTGTGGCTCGTCCAGTCAATGCTCCTCAATGTCGTCTACGGACATAGTTGCGGAGACCAGCTGGTTGGCAAGATCGCCGAAACGCACTGTGCTGCACTGGTCAGCCTGGCTCAGGGCGCTGACCTATTGCGTCAACCACAGAATCATGCCGAGCAGGACACCCAAATGAGCGACGGCTCTGACGAGCATGCGGAATGGCTCAAGTGGAAAGCCCTGGAGGAGCGAAAGCGAACCTTGTACACTATCTTCATTCTTTCCAGTCTGCTGGTTTCTGCTTACAACCACTCTCCTGCGCTTACCAATTCCGAGATTCTACTGGAACTACCTTGCGACGAGGAGTTCTTTGAGGCCGAGACAAGTGCAGTCTTCAACGCTCGCGGAGGCATTAGTCGGGCGAATCATAACCGCATCACCTTCCATGACGCCCTGGGTGATCTGTTGCGCACGAATGAGAAGCAGCGCAAGCTTTCAATGAACACCGGGCATGTGTTCAACTCTGGCGATCTTCCACCGACAACGCTCAAGCCCAGCACATTTGGCTGTCTCGTTCTAATCAACGCTCTACACAACTATATCTGGGAGACTCGGCAGAGGCATCATAGCAACGTCTGGACCAACGAAGAGACGGAAAAGATGCATCGACATATCGAGCCTGCTCTCAAGGCCTGGCACGCAGCATGGGCCAGCAATCCTCACCACTCAGCCAAACGGCCCAATCCTTTCGGCAAAGGCCCGTTGTCTGCGGACTGCATACCGCTGTTGGACTTGGCTTACGTGCGTCTATTTGTCAATTTATCTCGCTCCAAAGGTCAGTTCTGGGAGCGCGATTGGGATGGCATGGCTGAGGAATTGGCTCGCGGAAGTGAGATTGTCCAGCACGCCGAGCAGTCGTTCCCTTGCTCGGAGCCTGCCGTGGCCGACAACCTTGATCACATGGACACTACGGGTGCCGCCGCTGGCTTGCTCGACAACCCTGGCCAATCTCATAAGCAACCTTCCTTGGCTAGCCGGACCACATCAAGGCGCGAGAAGCATCTACGGAAGGCGGCATATTTTGCTGCTGACTCTCTGTCAGCATCTGACAGAGTGGGCGTGACCTTCGCTGATTTCACCCGCCAGGACCTGCCGCCACAGTCTGCGCTGTGTGCATTTGACTGCGCGCAAGTCTTGGCTGAGTGGGTTGCTACCTTGCAGGATAGAGTTGGCCAGTACCTAGGGATTTTGGGCCACGACGAAGTCGAGCTCTTTCAGGTCCCTGCCATTATGCTCCTGGAAGAGGAGGACGTTCAGTTGCTGCGGAAAGTTCAGGATGTCCTGGACGGATTGGAAAAAAAGATGGGCATGGAATTCCTTCGGGGGGTTGCTGGTGGTTACGCGGTCAAGATTTTGAGAGCTACAGCTCACATAATGGCCAAGAGTACCGCGTGGCCTGGTGAGTCTGATACCCGTTCCATGGACCATGGGCAGGTTTACGAACGGACAGTGCTAATGTTTCTTACAGTATCCCGATTGATGATTCAATGCCTCGAAACCCATGCAAATCACACCAAAGCTCGGGTGGATAGGTCGGTCAGGCCGACTGAGTAGAGGCGGACCGGCCGTCACCTGCATCGAACACCGCAATCCCAGAGATGATCGCCGCCGTTGAGCGTGTCAAAAGACGTTGTAGCGGCCTGAGGCTTTTGAACCGGCAAGACCAAGTGTTCACCCATCTTCCGGCTGCCTCTTTCTTCGGGTGTGCCGGCACTGAATTATTCTACGTTCTCATACTCTCTCAATTGTGTCTACACTGAAGAGTATTACTGCAGAGCTGCTTTACGGCTTCGATCACCATGTCTGGGCAATGAAGAACGCCCAAATAGTGGCACATGTTGCCCTCCTTGATTCTGAGCACACCACTGCGAACGAATAACGAATTTGATTTCTGCGATCATTCACCCGCGAAGGCCGTGTGAGTTCGCATTCGATGTTCATATTTTCCGATTTCGAACACTTTCGGAAATCGAAACCATACGTTGGGCAGGCATGCCCCCTTTGACACGAATTGGCCACTCCTTGTCAACAAATCCACATCTGGTTGCGCCCAATGGTGGTGGGGGTGCACGAAGTACACTCCCGGGTTTCAGATGGGCATGAGTCAACACTGCAACGCATAACGACACAGCAATGAACTACGCACTTGAAAAGCGAACGAATTGACGGACACAACATTCTAAGGATTTGATGTGATGAAAAAAAAAATAAACACGGACAATTCTTTTGACTACACCACCGGCGCAGGTCAGGAGGGGCGGGAAATACCAAATCTGACATCAAGCGGAAGAAAAGTACCAGATGGTAGCAAAAGCGTCTTGTGAGAAATTACTTCAAAGGAGTACATAGCCAACCTAACGGCTTTGGTCGGAGTGGAGTGGACATCTGAAAAACCTGGATCCACGCTGCGAAAAAAAGAAAAAAGAAAAAAGTCGTGTACATAGGGCTGGGAGTACGGATCGGTTATGGGAAGGGGAGGCTGGGCTAGCCATTGACATTTGTGAAATGCAGATACGCTTTTCTCTGCCCAATACTTTGTGTGTGCGGCACCCTTTGTCCTGTGATGTCTGCCGCCTTCAGCAGCGAATTAATTGTTCGAGTGACGCACTTCGGCCGCCGCCTGACTCGAGACAAATGCCCGGTGGGATGAATAAGTTATTCCTTGAGCGTGTCGGGGAGAATGCAAGGCCGAGTGTGGACACGTCAGAAGATGAAGTCAGTCTCTCGGCTAACAGCTGGGACTTGAGGCCTAGGGAAAAGGGGAGAGACTCGAACGCCTCGCGACGTGGTCGCTGCCAAAATGAGCCAACCGTTTTCTGGGGAGATTTCGACGGGACTGTACTCCGGCTGTTATCATTGTGCAGACCGACCCGGGTGGACTTGAGGGGGATGAAGTGAACTCGGCTTTTACCGAGCGGTGGCTGGGGTTTATGGATGACTTGTCCCCGGAATTGCATCCTTTTGTTTATTGATGAGCAAGCGAGTGTGGGGCTAAATGAGGTGGTCACGACCTACACACGGCGCAGACACCGTTCCAATCCGGGCTGAGTTTCCCCCCTTTCGTGGGTGCCGCCCACTGCCACGCGAGGAATTCCTCTTGGATCTGTGCACTTGAGTCTCGGTTCCATTCCTGCGGACCTGGGATCTTCTGCTCCCGTCCGTTCTGTGGAGGAGGAAAAGCACATAGACATCGACCGATACGTGGCCCTACGACGAGATGACGACCGCCCATTGCGGCTTGACGGACCACCCCTCCTCCCCGGACTGTGTGTTCCATACCCTAAATGAAAGTCCAGGCGTACCACTCCGGCGGTGACTCTCTTGTCATTGCCTTGACGCAAGGTCCTTGCGCCTGAGGGCGTGACCAGTCTGTGTTCACACATGGCTTAGACTCGGGAGTACCGACAGCATGTTTCGTGGCCCTGGAGTCTCTATAGGACGCCCAGTATTTTACTCTGATCATTTTGAGTTTCACTGGCCATTTCTGAGGGGATCGCTGTATTTCCTCAGGACAGAATATATCTGTTACTCCAAGCAGGGTAATGCCAAATGCGTACATGTCGCTGGCTGACCGGTGATATTGTGCCTTATTGTCTCGGGCGCTTTGAAAGGCGGCTGTACAACTGGACAAGCAGCCATGATCTTGTGTTGTTTTGCAATGAACCCGGGATTGCTTACGTAGAACGACCTCTCTCCTCCCTTCTCATCCCGGCGAACAGTCTGTGTGGTTAGCTTACGAAGGACAGAACACGATGACTGAGAGGATATGGTCAATGAAAATCACCAACCATGTCGGATGAAGTCTTGACAAGTGCAAATATTCATAACGGTGACGTAGGCTGAACATACTTGATTCTGTGAATTGCCTGGAAGGGTTCATGCCGTTTCACGGCTCCCAAAAGTTGGCCTGAATCTTCCCAGATCTCTCAGGCGTTTGAAGACAGGCTGGATCTCATGGACCCATTTTGGCCGCTACCAACACCGATCTGGAGTGGGCCAAAGGTCAGTAGTAATCATCGATCCGAAATTTTCCCAACTTTCAAAGGCGATTCGAAGGAGGACATGAAGATAATTATGCTAGACCATCACAACCACACCCAGAAAATCCCTCAAGACGATTTTCCTCCAGATATAGCAAAAGGTCGAAGCAGCCAAACAGTTCATTCCTGGCTCCCACCGGGAATTTGATTGAGTCGTGCCAGTTACAGAAGTCAAGTGATATCATTGAGTACAACCCAGCATGTCGAAGAAGTAATTTGGTAGAATAGAATGCCAAAAGAAACGGACGTAGGGGTAGACGTTGTGAACAGCAGCAAGACAGGCACTGCCATCCAAATGACCGAAATGGCCGAGGAAGAAAGTCCCGGCTAGATGAAGCCAGATATGCTCACAACTATGCAAGCAAGAACTCCGGCCATCGTGGGCTGCCTTCACTTACAAGGTTCGCAAACACACGGCGGCGTAACTTTCCAGCGAGCGTGAAGATGATGAGCGGCCCCCGCCATCCGGGAGCTCGAGATGACCAGAAGAACGCGTCATTTGTGCTACAAGACTACGGGGTGAGAAGACCGGACAAGGCGGTTGGTCCACGCGGTGTCCTTTGGCCGTCGGACGGCGCGACGCCATTACGCCCTAGGGCTATTAGCAGCAAATCGTCAGATATATAAAGTGAAGGCCACGCTGCAACAGAAAAGTACATGCCCCAATTACACCCAGCATGACACTCTCAAAGCTTCGACAGCAGCGACCTCAAAAAAAACCAAAACCGGCAGCTTGATTGCCTAGCCGGAGCACTCCATTGGATCGATGCACGGCACTTGGGATCTCTACAGGGCCGCCAGCAGGGTCATTGCCGTTGACATCACCAGCAGGCCAGCAAACACCGCAAACACGAGCATGTACATTTGACACAAAGTGGTCAGGACAGTTGCAACCGTGGAAGATCAAAGCGGTGTTAGAAAATTAGCAGGGCGAAGGTTGACCCAACGCCAATCCAGCCTCTCGGCATGCCTACGTGATGATCATGACGGCGCTCGCAATCTAGCGAAAGCGACAAGATGCCCTTTCTGAATCTAAGAAAAGGATGTGGAATCCACAACGGCCGCTAAATTGCCTCGCAGATACAGAAATACATAATGAGACACGGCTTAGGACGGGTATAACATCGACCCGACGAAGAGATACCTAGTGGGTAGGAAGGAAAACTCCAGTGTCCTCCTGCCTGGGAACGTCACCCCTGGCTTCTAGTAGAGTATAAAAAAAGAGGAGGAAAGCTACACCGGTGACCTCTTGCGCTTCAACGACTTGGGCGGCGACCCGACGCCCGCCTTCTAAGCATCGACGCTCTCGTCCTCGCGCTTCAGCTGCTGGCGGCGGTTATATAGGTCCCGGCTGAGGACGTTCTTGAAGCCGCGGTTCTTGAGCTCCGTCATGATCTTACTGACCTGCCAGCCCTGCCTCAGCCAGCCGTCGACCTCGGAGGCGACGTTGGGGGGCAGCTTCCGGCTGCGCGGGTCCTCGCTGGGGTCCGAGGGCGGGTGGTTGTGCGTCGTGGTGCCCGGGGTGATGTGGTGGTGGACGACCCACATGTTGGAGTCGCGGAAGGTCTCGACGCACTCGAACTTGAAGGGGCAGTTGCACTTCTTGGAGCTGCGCTCGGGCATGCCCGCAGCCTTGGAGGCCTCGCTGTAGCGGGCCTCTCCCGCGCGGAAGCAGATCCAGCGGATCTTGCGCTTCCCCTTGCCCATGTCGCGCGTGCCGCTCATGCGCATCGAGTAGCCGCGCGGGATGGTGAACTGGTCGAGCTCGATCTGCATGGTGGCGCGGCTGGTGATGGGGAAGCCCTCGGGCGGGATCTCCATGGGCACGATGGGGCCCCCCATTGCGTGGAGGACGGCGGAGGGCGGCGGGGCCATCTGCGGCTGCTGCTGTTGCTGAGGCTGCTGCTGTTGCTGCTGCGCCTGTTGTTGCTGCTGCGCCTGTTGTTGCTGCTGCTGCTGATGTTGTTGTTGCTGCTGCTGTTGCTGCTGCTGCGGGACAGGCGGCGCAGGGTGGGCATTCATGGCGGCAGCCTGGTTGGCGGTGGCGAGGGCCAGTACGGGGTCGGTATTGTCGACGACATTCTGGTTGTGGTGGCTCTGGGGCTGTTGAGGCGGAGGAGGGTTCACGTTCTGTTGGAATTGAGGCTGGTGGTGTTGTTGCTGGTGGTGCTGGACCTGGGCGCGCAACGGGCTCTGGCGGGGTGGGGCTAGTCGACCCTCGGCTCTGAGGACAGCCTCAACGGTGTCGAGGCGCTGCTCGATTTCCTGGAAACGCTGGTCGACGATGGCGTTGACGCGCTGGTCGATGATGGTGGCGAGGGTGTTTGGCAGGGTTGCCAGCAGATCGGGAACAAAGAACCCCTGCTGGGTTGGGTTCGCCATCCTTATCTGATGGGGATTGGGATGGACCGTCTCCCTGGGTCTGGGGCTGCTTGAAGTGAGGATTGGCAGGCTGTGGGTGTCGCGGACAGACGGGCAGACGAGGATGGGTTGATTGATGCCGACACAAAACACGTCTGCACAAATAAGGATTTGCGGCCCGTGCGCCCTTCGCCTCTCGCTCACTCGCCCAACGGTCTCACCTGCCCCTCGGGCCTCCAGCGGGTTGACTAAGCAATCCCGGATACCTGGGTACATGGGTACGTACCTTTTCTGTTGTGACGCTCACGCTCGCAGAAGGCATTGGAATGGTCTGCTCTGCAAGTCGGCTGAGCACAAAGATGCCTGGACTACCTGGGTCCATAGATAAGCACTGCCTCCTGTAGAAGCTTCGAGCATGCTTTGTACCGTAATCATTTTGTTTTCTGTACGCATCACCGCCTCAATCGCACATGGATGTGCTTGGTAACTACTTCAGGATTTGTGCAGCCTCTTTGATCGCCACCGAGGCCTCAAACACGCGCCGGGAACGCGCAGGTGTCATGCGTTCGGATACCAGCATGATGCGCTCGTGCTCATCAGTTTCTACATGTGATGCGGAGATGTGAGGCACTGGTTCAAACCTGTTGGAAATTCTGAATTGAAAGAGAGGATCTAGAGACGAGAAGCAAAGAAAGACACATACTTATTCTGACATTGATCTGGGCCTTTTGGCATCAAGCAGTATTATAGCTGCAGAGTCCAGCCGCGGGTCTATGAAATATCTTAAGTCGAAGAGCAAAATATCTCGAATTGCGAGTCTCAAGTAAAATGGCAGATGAGAGCCCGGTATCCTTGATCAGTGGGCACTGGTTTTCAATTCAGTACGTGATGTGGGAAGGTCTCGTAGACCCGTCGCAGTCTTGGGAATCCATTATCACTGATCAAGGCAAACCTGTGGAGTATTGCTCCAATCTTGAGTGAATTTTGTAGAAGATAGAATACAACCCTAATGACACTTCCGTCATTGTTGGGCGAGATTGAGCTGTGAAAGCGCCGTTGAACCACGGCTCGAGTAGTTGAGCAGCTTGTGATAGTGAGTCGCTGTTAGAATGATCAATTTGTTCCAGCGCTTGAGGTTCCCACTTCTCTACCGCTGTTTCGACAAGATCGGGAACGTCGTTGTCGCAATCACAGTGTGCTTACGAACTCCAACCATGGCCTCAATTATCTTGAATCTCGCCGCAGCACCCCTTGATTATTCGCGAGGACCATGATCCCCCCTCCCCTTTTTTTGGCCTCCGATTACGAGCCAACGCGTGCATCGAGATTTCGTTGTCGGTATAGTCATCGGTTTCGTTATCGGATATCAGGGACAAACGTGACAGGCCTTGTCTTCCTTCCGCCTGCCGGAAATTTCATCGCCCGTGACCAACTCCCGATATCACAACAAAAAATGTCTAACCCGTAAAATACATATTGCGGCACATCACAACAAACCTAACGAGAGATTGTCTTTGACAAAGAGTGGCGAAGCAGCGCGGTCCCTCTTGGCAAATGGCCGCAGCTGCAATTTTGCCTCTCGCCAGATGACAGCGTCTGAGGCCTCATGAAACCAGCGAACCGATCCCTGACTGAATTGTGTTTGTGTGTATACGCGGTGTATTACACGGTTCCGGTGGCTGAAGAACACTGGCATCGCGAATACGCGACACGTCTTTGCCTGGACGAGCCACTGTCTACTTAGTCGTGCCGTGGTGTTAGACTTTGACGTGGCGACGGGAAGTGCCTCCCGCGTGCAGCTGAGTCGCAGCAGCTGGGGGTCAGTGGCTGTGTTTTCCTCGAGGATTGCACCAGTGCTCCTCCGAGTGAGATCGTGACGATGAGACTTGCACTAGTGGTGACAGAGTTTTTTAGATCTCGGTTACGGATGAGGCTCTGC
Organism: Diaporthe sp. PMI_573; assembly: GCA_021399435.1. Classification (NCBI taxonomy): domain Eukaryota; kingdom Fungi; phylum Ascomycota; class Sordariomycetes; order Diaporthales; family Diaporthaceae; genus Diaporthe; species Diaporthe sp. PMI_573. Next base: position 553,760 of record JAJTUP010000004.1, read on the forward strand.
CCAACTAGGCAGAGTGATTAGGGACTGAAGCGAGGGTGCGCACACTTGTGAGCCGCCAAGACTTTAGAGCCGGTGCGACAGGAACTAATCGCTGACCGAACAGCACCTTTTGCTTCAGTCGCTCTTTTGAATATGTGTACTACGTCTTGTATAATATCACATCATCGACATCGTAGCCCACTGATTCCAAGTGGTCGACAGGCAGTCAGCGAGTGTTCATGTAGCTCAGTAGTCCTCGAGACCGAAGTAACGACACACAACAGCCCCTAGGAAATATTGTCTGGGGAGTTACGCAGTCACAAACTTAGTCTAGTCAATTCAGCTCTCGTCACTTGGTGTGTTACGCACTACTCATGAGCCACCCCAAGGACCATGAGCAGGGCGTGACTTCGATGAACTTTACCCACAAGCACAGCCGAGTATGCAACGTACGTAGGTTGACATCTCACGACTCGCTACACCAGAATACTTCGTGCAACTGAAGTAGCGCGCATTCCGGGTATTATCTCGATGCCGACGTAACCCCATCGAAAACGCCTGGCCTAACGAAGTTCATGGGCCAAGCCAAGGCAGACTGGCCATTTTCGCCGGGGAAGCAGCCCGGCACGGTCTCAGATCCCCCGGCCGGCCGTGTTATCACAACACAACACACCTTATCAAAGCCGTGTTAATATCAACAAAAACTGGAGACACTTCATGACAGTGATAGATCGACACGGAATTCTCGTGTGTGCAAGATGAGACTGCACTGCCTCTCAAAGTCTCGGCCACGGTCGCCGCTGCACCACGAGCCATGTGCCGCCCCGAAGCCATCCGGTTGGTGCGCCTGATGCGGTCCTGCGGGAAAGAAACGAAAATTGTATGTAGTTCGTGATAGCTTCTCCGTGGCTCCGCTCCAAATGTTTCCCCCCCTCCTCCGAGAGCGAGGCATTTTGTGGCCTCGGCTTGGCCCTTCCGCACCTTCATGCCAAGGCACGAGAGCGTTCCCGTCCCCCGGAGTAAACGTGATTCAATGCTACCTGACTGCCGCGAGCGAGGAGGGGAGACGGATCGGAAGTGAACATCAGTGAGGAGAACCGTCCATGGCCGGGGTGCTCAGCCTTACTTGGCAAATGCAATGGTAGGGCAGCGGTGCTCACAAGAGAGCTCCGGCAAAAGATACCAGGAAGCCCGCTCAATATTTGTTTCTGGACCCCCCAAGCGAGCGAGAGAGACGGACACGGAGGCGGGGGGGCTACCGGGAGAAGGAGGGCAGGGGCGGGCGACGCAAACAGGATTGAAACATTTTTGGACATTGGGATGATCGCCCGCCGTCCCAGCTCGACGGTCGAGGAAATTCTGAAACTGTGCCGGGAAGTGGTGGCTTGTGGTAAGTCTTTGCCCAGAAGTTTGCTGGAATTTCGCTCGGAGATGAGACATTGGCAAGACTCCTGGATCGCTAGCACGGCCTTGGAAGCAGTCTGGCAGTTCCCAAGGCACTTTTTTCTGGTGATCTGCAAACTCGTCGCATCTTCGAACCGACGTGCCTAGCTTACCACCTAATCGGCATCTTCCATGGTCCAGGTGTTCTATTTCTACGTTCGGCACAATTTATGCTCTCCTTGTCCTCCTCCTCCGCCGTCCGTGTTGGTGTATAGGCATAGTAAGTAGTAATATGTAGGTACCCGGGGTACAGATTGTGTGGGAAGATTATAATTGGGGGCCGCATTGTTGCTGCAGACTGTTGTTCTATATCACGCTAGTCATTTTGGATTATCACAATGCATTGCAGCAATATATGTCGAGTCATCGTAAATTTTACAGAGTATGCCAAGATGGAGTCGCGGTGAGGAAGTACTGTGCAGCGTGCAGTGTGCAGTGCGCACGTGTGCAAGTGTGTGATGCAGAAGTTCAACCAACGACAACAGCAACAAACAAGTTTAACCCGTTCGGTTACATCGCAATCCTCATTGGCGTGGTGTGCACCAATGACGCAATTCCGGCGACGACTCACGATGGATTTGGCCCAGCTGTGGGTGATGTTTCGTTAAGCCAAGGGCCTAACATGTAATAGTGCCCGACCTCTAGTAAAACGAGCGGCTACACAAGGGAGCAAAGTCAAGATTTGTTAAGTTTTGCCGATGTGGGCGGGTGCAGCGTTGGTGCAGCAAGCGTGGGTGCAAGCGGCCGACGGAGTGGAGGCAGGCACAAGAGCTTATCAAACATCCAGAAGCATTCGCTCGCGGCAAACGAGAACCCAGGCGGCCGTGGGCTGGCGGATCGTTACCTGCCCAGTGACTTGGCGGATGGGGATTTTCAGAGCACAGCCTCTTTCTCGTGCACTAATGCCTCCTTGGCGGGCAAGGAGGCCCGAAGTTTGTTTTATGGCTCTGGAAAACAACGCACCCCCTTCGGAGCTGTCTGGCCTTGTCAAATGACCGTGTGGCCCTGACATTGACCGGTGCTGAGGGAGCGGCCAGCCTACTGAGTTGGCCCCCCGCGGGCTGTGTGTCCCTGTTTTTGAGTTATCGTTGGCTGGTCTGTGTCTTGTTAGCTGAGCTGGCGCTCAGTCATTTTTGCACCCCGCGGGCACTTGTATGAGTAATGCAGGCGTGGCAGACACAGGGCCAGGCGTCATAGAGGAACAGGTGGGTTCTTGGGTCTCATTAGACCATGAAAGTACAGGCTAGATGACCTAGATGGCTTGCTTACCACGGAGATTTCCTTGCTCGTGGATTACCTACAAATCTACAATAGCGTGTGGGGTGGGGTGGCGCCGCTAACACATGTCAGCTCAGGGATCGTGTCGAGTTGCCGTCAGCAGAGGGTAAAAAGAACGGAGAGCAGAAAGAGGAGAGAGCATCAAAAAATAGGTGAAAACATATTAGCGAGTTTGGCGAGTGAACGAGAAAGTGTTTGCTTGCATGCATGCATTGCATGGGGGTGGGGGGAGAGGGGACAAGAGAGTGACGGAAAAGAGAGGAGCGTTTCGCTTGTATCATGGCAGACACGCGCGACGCAGATCGGACAGCGGCAACCAGGCGGTAAGAGGGACAAGAAATAACACTAGCCAGTATTGACGTCCCCGTTAGAAGCAAAGCAGGGACCGGACCGACAACGACACCGACAACACATGGACACACAGACACACGGGCAGAATGGGCAGCTCGGTAGCAAGAGAAATGGAAGCTTGGAGGGGGAGGAGGGCTTGGCTTGTAAGGGCCAAAACTCACTTATAAGGTGGCCCGGTCTCGAAACGGCGTTGGTTGGCGGCTCGGCAGCTCGGCAGGCCTCCTCGTCTTGCCCGTCCGGCTGGTTCTGGCCTGCATGCAGTGAGGCTGTGCAAAGCTGCGAATCTCCCGGCCAAGTCTTTGCTGGGGCTCCAAGGGCTCTAGGCGCGGATCTGACCTGCCACTTCGGACCTGCAGCGTAACACGCGCCCTCGCTCGCTGTGCCTCCTGCTTTCTACACTTTCATTGCCCGAAGGCTGGCAGCTGGGGGCGCCATGGATTTCAATATCCCCTTGAGATGAGCCTACGTTCTTTTGTAACCATGTACCTCGAGGTATTTTTCCAAGACTTCTGCCCCGCCTCTTGGGCCAGGCAGACCACTCACTCCGCCCCACGGGCTGGGAACGCCTTCCATCTGGCTCAAGTGCACTTCCTCTCTCTGCCTTCGTGCGCCTTCGTACACCCCATCCCATCCCATTGTCAAGGAGGACCCATACGGTACCTTTCTACTTTCTAAACTCATCCCTGCCCATGCTCGATTCTTGAGCCCTCATCCTGTCTGTTCCTCCACCTTGCCACGCACAATACACGTCCTCCATATGTAGAGCTCAGTGGCCTCCCTCGCATTCCGTTTATATACCCAGTTTCCCTCCAGCCACATCCACCTCTCGCATATCTGCCTACATTTGTGTAACGACAGCAGCTGTTCTACACTACAATACGTTTCTGGTCTATAGAGCTTGCTGATCTGCTCCATATCTATCGTCTGACCGAGGGCCTGCTGTGCCCAAAGTCCTCACTATTTACCCCTTATCCCGACCGCCTCACTCTCACCCGCGGCCTAAATACATACATATATACATCTGTTCATACGTACATACACACCCTCATACATACGCAAATGACAAGAGCTTCATAATCCCGTTCAGCCTCCCAAAGCAGCCATGGCGAGCAACAACAACAACAGCAACACCCTGGCGCCGCCATCTCTTTCGGTGAACACTCACGTTCGCCAGGACTCTGGTGCCAGTACGCTTGGAGTCTCTCCCTCAGGAGTTTCCACCACATCAAACCCCTTCCTGACTCCTGCAGGTTCAGAAGACCCCTTCCTCACCCCAAACAACAGAAGCCGGTCCACCAGCGTCGCCACGCATGTCGTCGACAGGGAGGAGGCCCTGCGGCCGGACCCCGGCACCGAGGGCGATTTCAAGGTCGACGATAACCCGTTCGCCTTCAGCCCGGGCCAGCTCAACAAGCTGCTGAACCCAAAGTCTCTCGCCGCCTTCAGGGCGCTCGGCGGCCTCAAGGGGGTCGCCAGGGGCCTCCAGACAGATCTCGATGCCGGTCTGAGCATCGACGAGACCAGCGTGCGGAGGAGGATTGCATTCCAGGAGGCGGTTGACGGGACCGAGGCCAAGGCGGAGACATCGTCAACACCCGGCGGAGAAGCATTCTCGGACCGCACCCGCGTATATGGCCGCAACGTTCTCCCGCCCAAGAAGGCCACGCCGCTGTGGAGGCTGATGTGGAACGCCTACAACGACAAGGTCCTCATCCTGCTGACTGTCGCCGCCGTCATCTCCCTCGCCCTCGGCCTCTACGAGACCCTTGGCGTGGACCACCCGGAAGGAGCACCGCCAGCCGTGGACTGGATCGAGGGTGTCGCCATCTGCGTTGCCATCATCATCGTCGTCGGTGTCGGATCGATCAACGACTGGCAAAAGGAGAAGGCCTTTGTGCGACTCAACGAGAAGAAGGAAGATCGCGAGATCAAGGTTATCCGAAGCGGCAAGGCGGTCATCATCAACGTGCACGATCTCTTGGTCGGAGACGTCGTCAACCTCGAGCCCGGTGACCTCATCCCCGTGGACGGCATCTTCATCAGCGGCCATGACCTCAAGTGCGACGAGTCCTCGGCCACCGGAGAGTCGGACGCCCTCAAGAAGACGGGTGGCGATCGGGTCTTCAAGATGCTCGAGAACGGCGAGAAGGCCAAGTCTGCCGACCTGGACCCCTTCATCATCTCGGGCGCCAAGGTCCTTGAGGGCATGGGCACCTTCGTCTGCACCTCGGTCGGCCCCTACTCCAGCTTCGGCAAGATCATGATGTCTGTCCGGACTGAGGTCGAGGCCACACCCCTCCAGAAGAAGCTCGAGGGCCTCGCTGGCGCCATCGCCAAGCTCGGTGGAAGCGCCGCCCTGCTGCTGTTCTTCGTCCTGCTCTTCCGCTTCCTAGCCAACCTACCAAATGACAACCGGGACGGTCCCACGAAGGCATCTACCTTCATGGTAAGTCTGCATTGACAACCCGGCCCCAATCTTGATGAGCTCACCAGAAGCTGACTCGCTCAATAGGACATCCTGATCGTCGCCATCACCATTATCGTCGTTGCTGTCCCAGAGGGTCTCCCACTGGCAGTGACACTCGCCCTGGCCTTCGCAACCACCCGCATGCTCAAGGAGAACAACCTGGTGCGAGTGCTCCGCGCCTGTGAGACCATGGGCAATGCCACGACCGTGTGCTCCGACAAGACCGGCACACTCACCACCAACAAGATGACCGTCGTCGCCGGCACATTTGGATCCACCAACTTCGCCAAGTCCGACGGCGAGAAGTCCACCACGACGGTCTCGCAGTGGGCGTCCAGCCTGTCCCCCGCAGCCAAGGAGGCCATCGTCCAGTCGGTCGCCATCAACTCGACGGCCTTTGAGGGCGAGGACCAGGGCCAGTTCGCCTTCATCGGGTCCAAGACCGAGACGGCCCTCCTGCAGCTGGCCAAGGACCACCTGGGCATGCAGTCGCTGCCCGAGGCGCGCGCCAACGAGCAGGTCGTGCAGATGTTCCCCTTCGACTCGGGCAAGAAGTGCATGGGCGCCGTCATCAAGCTGCGCAGCGGCGGGACCCGCCTGCTGGTCAAGGGCGCCTCCGAGATCCTCCTCGGGTACTGCTCCTCCAAGGCCAACATCACCGACCTCTCCGTCGCCCCCATCACCCAGGCCGACAAGGACGAGCTCTCCGCCACCATCGACAGCTACGCCCGCCAGTCGCTCCGCACCATCGGCATCGTCTACTGCGACTACCAGCAGTGGCCGCCGCTGGGCGCCAGGGTCGAGGACGGCTCCGTCGAGTTCGCATCCGTGCTCAAGAACCTCGTCTTCCTCGGCGTCGTGGGCATCCAGGACCCCGTGCGCCCCGGCGTTCCCGAGTCTGTCAAGAAGGCGCAGCACGCCGGCGTCGTCATCCGCATGGTCACGGGCGACAACGCGGTGACGGCGCGGGCCATCGCCATCGAGTGTGGTATCCTCACCGAGGGCGGTGTCGTCATGGAGGGTCCCGCCTTCAGGACTCTTAGCGACGATGAGATGGACCGCACCCTCCCCAAGCTGCAGGTCCTCGCACGGTCCTCTCCCGAGGACAAGAGGATCCTCGTCACCCGGCTCAAGCGCCTCGGTGAGACTGTAGCTGTCACCGGTGATGGAACCAACGACGCCCCTGCCCTCAAGGCTGCTGATGTTGGTTTCTCCATGGGTATCTCTGGAACTGAAGTCGCCAAGGAGGCGTCTGCCATCGTGCTGATGGATGATAACTTCTCCTCCATCATCATGGCTCTCAAGTGGGGCCGCGCCGTCAACGACGCGGTCCAGAAGTTCCTTCAGGTATGTATCTTCCTCTCAACCCAATCGCGTGCTTCATTTCACTAACGTCACCTCCAGTTCCAAATCACCGTCAACATCACAGCCGTCCTGCTGGCCTTCGTCTCCGCCGTCTCAGACCCGGAGATGCGCTCCGTCCTGACAGCCGTGCAGCTCCTCTGGGTGAACCTGATCATGGACACCTTCGCCGCCCTGGCGCTGGCGACTGACCCGCCCACGGAGAAGATCCTCAACCGCCCACCCCAGGGCAAGAAGGCCCCCCTGATCACGACCAACATGTGGAAGATGATCATCGGGCAGGCCATCTTCCAGCTGGCCGTCACCTTTACGCTGTACTTTGCCGGGCCCCAGATCTTCCCATCATACAGCGACATCGAGCTGCGCACCGTCGTCTTCAACACCTTCGTCTGGATGCAGATCTTCAACGAGTTCAACAACCGCCGCCTCGACAACCGCTTCAACATCTTCGAGGGCCTGCACCGCAACCAGTTCTTCATCGTCATCAACATCCTCATGGTCGGCTTGCAGGTCGCAATCATCTTTGTCGGCGGCCGCGTCTTCTCCGTCAACCCGTCCGGCCTCAACGGGCCCCAGTGGGCCGTGTCCATCGTCCTCGCCCTTCTGTGTATGCCCTGGGCCGTCGTGGTCCGTCTCTTCCCCGACGCGTGGTTTGCGCGCATCGCCCGCATCGTCGGCGGGCCCGTCGCCGTGGCCTACCGCGCCCTCGGCCGCTTCTTCAGCAGCATCGGGAGGCTCTTCAAGAAGAACAAGAAGACCGCCGACGAGGAGGCGACCGGCAGTGAGCAGCAGGGCGAGCCGGAGCAGATGAGCCAGAGGACCAACTCTGACCCTGTCGATTCGCCTGTTGTTGTCGTCTCGGATACCGACGGGTCTAACAACAACAACAAGAACATAACTACCGCCCCCGAGATCATGGTAGAGGATCCCGAGGGTAGAAAGGGTAACTAGTGGTTCGAAAAAGCGTGTGGTGTGTGTGTCTCTGTGTCTGTGCGAGTGGGTATAATTGTATTTTTATAAACAAGGCGTTCTGGTAGGGGGTTGGCTCGGGGCAACGGAGGGGAAAGTGGGTTCGGTGGGGGTGGCCATTTTGCTTTTACGAAGATACCGACGATACGACGCTAGAATACCTCATGTATATACTATACCAGATCCTAGTACATTACGAAGACATGTTTACAATAACCTCTAAATGCTCAACCTTGGTAATCTGTTTGAGTTGTTAGTACCTGTTCGTACAATTTGCACCCATCTTGAAACTTCGCTGGCGGGATTGGGGACGATGGAGAGTTCACAAAATCCTCCAAGTTCTCGACAAGTTCCCGACGCACATCCACGGTGTTGAGCTTTTGTCAGCTGCCACTCTATGCTCAGATGCTGCACACAGCCCCGGAAGGATAATGAGGTCACATGATTGTATTAAATATAAGAAAGGTCCCGGGATTCATTCCAAAAGATACCTTGGGGTGCACTATGTTGCATGCGAAGGACAGAGACAGCCACGAGAGACGCCTACAGAAGGAGAATAGTACAAGATAAACAATACCAGACCGTGGTGCATCCATTTAATCAGAGCCCCATTGCATACAGAGCGCCGACAGCAACGGCGCCATAGGCAGCAAAACCGGCAACAGCAGTAGGCGCGGCGCCAGCAGCCTGGACCAGAAGAGAAATGAGCGTCAGCCTCGACAATGTTCTACACTCGAACAACTTCAAATGAACGGAATACATGAAATACAAACTCACCGAAGCAGCAGTGCCAGACGAGGACGCAGCAGATTCAGAGGCCGTGGCAGAAGCAGAAGCAGAATCGGACGCCGAAGCTGAAGCCGAAGCTGAAGCACCGGTAGCAGATGCGGACGGCGACGATGAGGACGCAGAGCCAGCGGCCGCGGCAGCCTCGCAGGCTGCAGTGCTGTTGCTAGCCACGACGGCCGCGCCGACGCCCTCCTGCGGGCCGGACAGCGGCTCGGTGGCGAGCCCGCACGAGGCGGCGGCGGTCTCGATGCTGTCGCCGTAGTACTTCCAGATGTCCTCGTTGTCCGGGCCGGCGCACTGCAGGCAGTTCTCGTAGTTTGTCTGGAAGATCTGGTCGTCGCAGATGGTGGCGTTGCAGTTGCGGACTTCTATTATTGCCTGGCCTGTGTTGGGTGCGTGCCTGTGTGAGTAGGGTGTGTGTGTGTGCTTTCAAGTAATTGTGTAGATGGTGAGATGGCTTACCGCAGGTGTCATGACAGTTGTATGATGGAGATCCGGCGGTCTCATTCTGGCGCTTTGCGAGGATGGGGTGGATGAACACTCCGGCAGCGGCGAAATCATTCGCCAGGGCGGTGGAAGCTGCGAGAGCTGTGCTGATGACCCATCTGAGAGCGACCATTGTGATGTACTTGTTCTGAGGGATCAGAACCGACTGAGATTGGATGTTTCGTTATCAAACACAGATACGGGCAGGTGGAATTGGTTGGCAGAAGGAAAACAAAGATGGACTCTGACACGTGAAAAGAGAATTGGCCTTTTTAATGTGAACGGGTCGGTCACGTAGGCAACATCATGCCGGCCCAAGCTCTTCGCCAGCATGTTGACCGCTCACAAGTGGAGACTTGGCATAACAGTACCTACATTGAACCGGCTGATCCGGGTTGAACCGAATCCCTCCGCTGTTCCTAGCCCTGTCGAGTGCAGTGCATGGAGTAAGAGATTTTCTCGACATCCATGAGGAGCCAGATCGACCCACCGGAGAACAGAGATTCCGGACAGGAGCATGTCCTCCAGATGGGAAGCAACCTCGGGGGTCGTATCTCGTATATCCGTGGTGGGCGCTTCCAAGTCCTCCAAATCCGGATCAAAGCACGAGATTCAGCGGCCGAGCTTCCTGGACAAGTTAGCACAAAATGCGAGAAAGGCATTCTCGCCCAGTCAACAGCTGATGGACAGCCATGGCATCTTTGCCAACGGACAGGCTTGGGGTCGGATCCGAGCCCTGCTTGCGGCTCGCTAAGCAAGGGCCAAGGGTGAAGGGCTCTCTCGCGGTTGGAGCATGGACCGAAACGACGCCGATTGGACAGAGCCACGGTGAGGATGCCACCAAAGAATGATCTGATAAGATTAGATCAAAGTTTGAGTCTCCACTCGTCTGCATCGAGCTCGGACGCTAGGGTAGCTAGCGCCATCAGATAAGAATGAGGAGGTAAAAGGCTAAACAGCAAACTTGTTTGTCCCCTGTTGCCGCTCCACACCTGTGTCAATCCCCCGACCTTGTCTCTCCAGATTTTCGTCCGCCACACGTGAAAGTGAAGATCATATGGATCATATGGATCATACCTTCCTTTCGCGAGGGGAGAGTGGAGAGACAGACTGAGCTATCAGGCTGTCTCTTGTTGTCGACTTGACCGCCCAAAGTCTGTGGATACCTCGTCCGACTCGGTTGACTTCAAAGGCTACGGAAACGACACTTTTGAAAGCCGACGTTACACTTGCGTGAGTACTACTGTGGTGCCCAATAAATCGAAGATGCTCGGTAAGCATGACTGGACCCGGTTTTCTGTTGTTCAGGACCCATCCATATGCAAGCAATGACTGTCCAGGTGCAACCCACTTCTTTCCACGGAAAATGGGGCCTCATTCGATTACCTTGTGACCGGTCACAGACCGCACTACGATATTTTCTCAAGTCTGAGGTAAATACTTGGTACCAGACTAGGGGCCGCCATTCTATCTGCACCACGAAAAATGACTTTCAACCCACGAACACGTACGGTAAGGTGTTGCAGTCATGTCCACAATCAAGCTATCAATACCTGAGCGTGACAAGGGCGCCATAAACCGAGCGATCTGGAGCCAAGCTCGAGCATTTACCTAATAAGTGCCGTGATACATCTGGTGATAAGGTCCGACTTGGCAGGCGAACAGGCCGAATCCGCGTAAAGCGATGTCGGTCGGACCCATCTAATCGCCAGGTCAGGGTTCGAGAAGCGGCCCTCCACACCCACTTTGTAACGAACCACTCACGTCCAGTGGTTCAGACTGTTGTTCCCTGACTTGCATGCAGTGAATATGTGGTGTTCACCCAAGGCGGAGCTTGGCGGGACCTTTGACAGGCAGGTCGACCCATTATCTAGCCTAGGCAGCTTGTCGTCTGACTTGCCCAATGAGAATACTTGTCCGGGTCTCCCCAAGCCTTTCTGGCCACCCTCTCCCGCGTATCGTAAATCCTTTCTGAGCTGTACCCCACCCACCGCCGCATGTTCTCGGCTTGCTCTTGCCGCAGCTTCCTGTTCACTCGCCATCTTGCAAGGGACTCGGAGCGCCGCAGCCCTCGGCCTCCTCTGGATACATATTAGTCAAGGGACCCATTCGCCACACCTAGCCTTGCAAACTCCTATATATCATCCGGTTCACAGTCGGACAACCAGCTAGCAAGCCTATTATTCTCTCACCTGGCGTGTCGTCTGCTTTCATCCAAGGTCAACCCGCTTCTTCTCAGTGACCCTCAAGATGCGTTTCACCACCACGCTCACGACTCTCGGCTCTCTCGCCATGGGCGCCAGGGCAGAAGTCCACGGTGCGAGCGCAGAGGGCACCACTATGGGCCCTGTTGCCTTCCTGTGGCCTGGTGACAGGCCTTGGAGTGCTTCGCACGACAATGCCGGGCCTTGTGGCTCTGCTGAGGGTGTTACTAACAGAACTGAGTTTCCCATTAGTAAGCATACGGTTTGAGCAGTCATCCTTCCAAATCGCTGACATTTGCTGCCAGGTCAGGGACAGGTAGCCTTGTCGATTGCCGACGAAGCTTACAAGGTCGCCTTCTACATTGCCTTTGATAACGGTACGTTTCGACTCTGAGCGGCTGGCTGAGTCGCATCGAGACTGCCCTCCATTACTGACACTGTACTATAAAGAGCCAACCACCCAGAGCGAGTTCACGGAGCAGATCGTCCAGAACATCACCGAGGTCGAGCCGGGCCACCAGTGCTACAAGATTGCCTCGCTCCCCAGCTCAGCCACCGCGGGTACCAACGCCACCATCCAGCTCGCATACTGGGCTGACTACGAGGGCGAGAACGGCGGCAAGAATGAGACCTTCTATGCCTGCGCCGATATCGTAAGAGACACCCATCTATCTTCTATTCCTCCCATGTCACGACATGACTAACCGGCTCCCATCACCAAACAGACCCTCGTCGAGGCTGCAGACTTCTCAGCCCAGGTCCCCTGCTTCAACGTGACATCCGCAGACTTCGACTCTGGCGACGCCACAGCCACCGAGACCGTGGCCGCCGCGACGGTGACGCCCACCGCCGCCGCCTCCTCGTCCTCCGGGTCAGGCGGTCTCAGCAAGGGCGCCATCGCCGGCATCGCCGTGGGCACCATCGTCGGGTCCCTGGCCGTCGTCGGCGCCTTCGCGTTCATGCTGCTCAAGAGGAGGAGGTCGGCGTCTGCTGCTGCCGCGTCTGCCGTGCCGGCGCAGGGCGCCCAGATGAAGCAGAGGGAGGGAGATGTTGCTAGTGTCTCTACTGGACACTGAGCGTTTGCGTTGTTCTGCGAGATAAAGACGGTTGGGTAGGAGAGGATCAGCGGAAGGCATGTAGGGTGGGTGTGAAAGCCCATGACTGGCATATGATTTGTAACATGTGTAACGAGGAACTGTGATACCTGAGTTGATGGAGGATGCGGTCGTTGGCTTGGTCACGATGAGACAAGATGAAACACCTTTCAGTCCATTCCATTTGAATCGATTTCTTCTTAGTGCATTCCACGCGCACGCAGATCATTTCTTGGACCATCCGCCTTGCTGACCTGGCGAGAGTGAGTTCTTAAACGCCTAACCAGACTTTGGCACATCGCAAGCACCTCTGAGTCTAGCATACGGCTAGAGACGGAGCACCACGTCAAGCAAGACATCAAAAAGGACAACACCTGGGCGTCTGAGGGATCCCGTATCTGACGAAGACAACGGATGAATGCAGCGGCTTCCACTTTAGGATGCCCCAAGATACGGTAGACGGTGCCACCCAAAGCGGCCCGAAACAAATGGCCGACACCTATAATCCATCGTACCCTCAATCGAGACCAAGCGGGCCGACAGAATGGGCACTGGAAAGGAATAGGCCAGAAGAGGAGGTGGCCGGGCAAGTTCAGTGGATGCTTACATATGTGGGCGCGATACGTCATAGCGGCCCGAAATATTAGGTCGCGGTGTTTTCATACTGGTATTAGCTCGCCGTTGTGCTGATACTCTCCAGAATAATAACGAGTTGCTATTTCATTATGAAAGGCGTTGTACAAAGTGCCACTGAACAAAAAAAAAACCAAAAAACCTAGTCTGTATGAACACCGCGTTCCTGCGCATGTCTATGAATTCTTTTGATTTGGATGTCGATTGCTGGATCGTCAGTCAGTCTATAATAGTTAGAGTTCCCCTACGGGGGAAGGCTTGGCGTTAGTGCTTATATTGTACCCCGGTCGTCCCCATATTTTCCTCATGCTCTGAGCTTACGCCAATCCTGTGGGTTGAGCCAGAGAATCGACCTGGCCCTGGACCCGGCCCGCAGGATCTCTAGAACCATCATTCAAACAGCAACCATTTTTAGCGATGGATGCGAGGATCTGCAAGTTTGAGACAAGCTGGTATGCGTATGTGACCGAGGACGGAAGTTTCATGAATAAATAGAATTCACGTTGCACTCCAAGATCCTGGACCGAGATGCATGAACTCCAGTATCTAAAGAAGCGGACTGAACTCGAGTAACTCGAACAATTTACCACAACAATCCTGTTGATCAGCGATTTCTGTAGAATTTTTTTATTATTCTTTTCATTTCTTTGACTTTATTAAATTCGTCAAAATGGTGGTAGACATCAAGCCAGACGATATTGGGCACCGCCAAGACGCCCAAAGTCCCGAAGATGCGATCAAGAGGACCAAGGACTATATGGCCAACCCCAAATTGTATCCAAACGGGAGGCTGAAGCTGGATGGAAAGACGGAAATCATCAAGCAGCGTTTCGAAGATTTCCGCGTCAAGGCCAAGGGCATTCCCCCGAAGCCGCATTTCTTCCTCGCTCATCAGATCCATCTCGCTGAAGACAAGAAATTCTGGCTGATCGGAAGGCGAGATCCTTTTGACCAAGTCCAATACATCAATCCCAAGGGCAAGGAGCGGGACGGACATGCTGGCATGTCCATGATACATATTATGGGTATTCCAAGGAACGACCCCAAGCGAGATGGCTCCCTCAGCCGCGAGCCGATCTACAACGGCGTCTCGCTGCACGCCAAGAACGCCGACGTCCTACAACACATGAAGAAAACATTCAAGTACTGGTGGGACGCGGAGCCCAACAAGCGCACGCGCAAGAACATCATCGGCGCGCAGGCGCGGGCGATCGTGTGGAAGTTCAAAGAGGACCTCAAGGCGCAGGGCAAAGGGGACGGCGTCGACGCGCAGACCAAGGCCGAGAACTCCAAGAAGAGCCTGCAGGGCGAGTACCAGAGCGGCGCGGAGCTCCTGGACCAGGTCGAGGAGATCCAGGAGAAGAACTGCATCTCGACGGGCGAGTTCCGGTACGAGGACCTGCACCGCTGGGACAAGTTCCTCGACCTGCTGTGCATGCACCTCCGGGGCCGCGCGCACGTGAAGAAGAACCCGAAGCTGAGCCCCTCTGTGCTAGGGTGGCAGCACCCGATCAACCGCCTCCTCAAGGCCCACGAGAGCTACAAGCTGCTGAGCAAGTATGAGGAGGAGAACGTCATCCGGTTCGACGACTTTGACTTTGCGCTGCACCTCCGCCCCGACAACAGCGTCGACTACCTCCACATGCACATCTTCCTGTGGCCAGCGCGGTACCGCATCTACAGCTGTGTTATCTGGGATCCTCTGTACAAGGGCATTGTTGAAGTTGCCAAGGTTGCTATGCAATACCCTGGTCCCGTCGGCGAGGCGGCTGGATCGGGCGGGTCTCAGCAGCAGCAGCAACAACAGTCTGGCCAGGCCAAACAATTGCCCTGGGGTTACGAGGAGCCCGACAACAAAGACGCGTGAGTAATACAATTGCCGAGATTAATTCTTCTGCTGAGAATCTTCTACTGACATTCGAAAACAGCCAGATCAAAGCGCTACAGCACCGCGTCCAAATCCTGGAGCAGCACTGCAAGGCCAAGGGAATCGGCCTGCCTCAAGAGCAGGTCCAGCCCGCCGCCAAACCACAGCAATCCCAGGCTCGAACCGCGGCCTCCAGCACGGGAAAGACGGCTGCTCAGCCAGTACAAGGCGGCTCCCCGGCCAAGGGGTCGCAGCAGCAAATGGCGGTCAGGTCCGATGCCAGAAAGGCAGCGCCGGGGACTAAGACAGCTGCACAGACCACTCGGTAGTTGCACATAGTAACATTATCCTCCTGGGTGGGGTAATGCAAGTTGTTGTTTATGGGAATCATCTATAGGGCTGGGTCCAACGAGTTTGATAGGCGGCAAAACAAGCAAAGTGAATCGAAATTGGTACATCATCAAGATGTAGATCATGAACCGTGAGGCGCTGTGTCACTCCTTCTTCATCAGATCTACTTCGAACTTGAAACAAAGGGAGATATAAGCTCTTCATAGACTCGGCACCCCTCTTGAATGCTCAAGTACGTATTGGCCGTAGGATTGCTGTGCATCAGCTTGCATCGGCCGTAATCAATATGAACCATTTGAACACCTACCTTAGTACTGCATCTATTGATGGCGCAGAAGCGGTTCTCGCTAGCCTTGTCTGTGCGGCTGTCACAAGGCTGTCTATGTTTTCTGGGCCAAGTGCCACAGACAATCGTATTCTAAACCTACTGTTATCGGCAGTTTTTTTTAAACACTGGGTGTTTAAGCGTTTACCACTGTATGAAGGGACCGCCTACATACTGCTTAAGAAGCGTACGTACACGGATTAAAAATGAAACCATCACCCACCTAATGTATCACTCCTTTTGCAACACGAGGACCTGGATATTTCAGCAGGGCTCCTGGATATGCGTGATGATGATGGTCAGGCACTTGACTGTGATGTCGTCTTGCAGTCTGTGGAGGAGTTACGAGAGAGGGATCGGGAAACTTGTGCACCCTCCAAAAAGACTCCCCTCAATCCAACAGAGTTAAGGCACCTCGATTTGATAGAGTCGATCTTCTCTGTTGATAATCCGGAAGTCCTACACGTGAGTATAATTAAGTGCCAGATGTATCGGAAACTTGAACGCGGCTAAAACTTTCTCAGAAATTGCGACCACTTTTATAGCTTCATTGCTGTGGGAGTTTGTTCTAGGTTTTGGTCGAGATATTAAGGCCCTGCCTGTGTAAAGAGACAGACACCGATACAATATAAAGAATCACTGTTCAAATCTTCATCAAAATCTCACTCATAGGAAGAAATGACGCGAGAGGCCTCGTCTTTAATCGATTGGGAAACAGGTAACGTTGTGTTGGCCATCGTGATCGACCCTCTGATGGCCGTGACGGTTGATCTGGTGGCTGATGAGGATGTAGGGCCAACGGTAATCCACCTGTCTCGTACCGTCACACCTGCGGACGATCGGGAGCGGCTCATGACGTAGTCAAGTCTTTAATGCGGTGGAAATTGATCGAAGTCGTGAGCGGCGTGCCCTCTCGTGAGGCAATCAACGAGTATTGGGCCACCTCTGGAGATCGGCCTTTACAATTATTTTATCATGACTGTAGATTGGAACATGTATCAGATCTGCCCCAGAGTTGATGGACATTGGTTTGCCAAAACACTTTCTTGACGTGCAACAAGGCGTCCTTGGGTGCTTACGCTTTCCCCTTCCTCTCGTATACCAAATCAAGGGCGAGAGGAACGTCAATGTTGGTATTCAGGAGAATTGCATGGGGGAGCATTTGGGATTTGCATGAGTTCAATTGATGCTGCTATGTGTAGAGAAGATTCGTAGATAGGTGGCTGCTGGGAGCGACGAGAAACAGGCCTCACTTGGGGGCGTCGACGTGTCAACTCGTCCGCGTTCCTCTATTCTTGCGTATATTTTGCAATGTACAGATGATGGGAAGGTGAGTAAAGCTTGAAATGGATCGAAAACTCGACGAACAGCCGCGTACCTCCGTGATGGACAGCGCATGCGACAGCTAGAGCGATGCCCAGGAAACGCAAGCGTCCATGTCTCACCACCACTGGAGCCGCGGCTGGTGGGCTAACGGCTCGGACACCTCAGCGACCCTATCACCCAGGCAGCAGCCAAGGGGCCAGCCTGTACCGACACTAAAAAGGAAAGCGGTCGAAATTCGGACGCCCTGCTGGCAGAATCCTTCACCTCCAACTATATAAACCCTCCCATTCTCCCACCCTTTCCACCCCTTTCCCTCCTCCTGATTCATATTTAATTGTCTGAACTGCGATGGATCAAGAATCATGGCAGTTAGGTTGGAAGCCTGCATAGCACATTGTGGCGCTGACCAGTCTGGTTTGTCCTTCGGGGCCCACCTGGGCGGAAATTTTGATAATAAAATCGGTCAGTCTGGTTGCCTCTCCTCTCCTCTCCCTTTTCATCTTGCTCTCCCGCTTGCGGGTGACATCATGAAGAAGCCTTCCCTCTCTCAGCGTCATCAGAACCAAGCAACCAATTTCATCAACCCATTCATAATAATGACTGCTGCAACAATTTTGAAGTATTTAGCGTAATCAGGCTTCGGCCATACTGTGATTTTTTCATCAACTGTTTATTAGTCTATCTACCATCTGCTCAGCCTTCTAACTGCTCTTCCCTAAGTGGTTTCGTTTTTAATCCGTGTACATATGCTTCTTAAGCAATATGTAGGCGGTCCCTTCATACAGTGGTAAACGTTTGAACACCCAGCGTTTTTTCTTTCTTTCTTTTTTTTTTTTTTTTTTTTTAAAAAAAAAAACACAATGGCGATAACAGTAAGTTCAGAATACGATTATGGCACGATTGCTACAGAACCACCCATTTACAATGTCGAATCTGTCTAAAGAACTTCGCCTCGATGCCGATGGCAAGGGCAACCATGACCATGAGGAGACGGTGATGTATGTGCGTGCCCATGCCGGCTTATCGCGCGACCTCTTGAATTCAGTGCGGGACAAGCCCCGGCGATCAGTTCGGGACCATCTTGACGGACCATACGACGGCTTGGTAGACAACCTGCTACGGATCTTTGAGGAGATCATCTTCGTTGTTGGGGGCAGCGGCATCGCAGGCTGGCCGGTGGTTTGGGGAAACATGAGCAGATGACCGAGGAGGCAAGCGTCTTCGCGGCCATGGGAAAGTTGGCTGAGGTGAAGAATCAGCCACCATATCTGCCTCATCTATTGCCTTCCTTGACCAGCAGGCGGAGAGTTGCAACCTTTGGTGAGTGACCTCCAGATTGCCTAGATTTCCACCGTACCGGCATCTGTGATCGTTCTCCAGGGCATCAGTAATCAGGAGGACTTTTCACCATTTTAAAATATCTCCGTATGACGACAAGTTAGTTGACCTACCTACCTAAATAGTAATTGAGCCATCCCGTCACTGCGTGACTGCGGGCTCCTCTTCCCAGTAGGCATGAGCAAGTTTCGCCCATGCGCCCTCCACAACATGCAGGTCCCGGGGGGTCACACGAAGACCCTGCTGAGCAAGTTTCGATTATTCACTCCACCAACGGATTGCATCAGCTGAGGGCAGCCGCCAAAAAAAAAAAAGCGGCTCTCGGCATGCTCCAATAAAAAGACCAAGTGTGCCAACAACTGAAAATCCAAAAGTTCAGATGACCTGGTATCCTCGCCTTCGTCCCTCATCCATCCGAACATGGGAGCCAAGATCGATGCACTAAGCCATGCCTTTGATTTCTGCATTTCAATAACGGCGTTTGGTATCTTTTTGACTGCTTTCGTTGGAAACTGTCGACAGAAATTATGGTATAAAGGAGGCATCGAAGGCTGGAATTCTAGCCCAACCGAGCGAATCCACTGCGACCTACCTGGACACTGCCATGAGTTGCCCGAGCCGCTTGTCTGGTCTCAACAGTAAGTACATCCTCGTAGATCTCCTCAGCCTGTGGATTTCATGGCTGATAGTTGCGGTCTTGTTTCTTTATTGTAGACTCACCGAAGCTACGCTCGCGGTTGCCCTACTTTCTCTGAGTTTATTCGTGACTCGCATCGTTCTGGGAGTTTCTCGGCAGATGTCTCGAACCATCTCAATCATATACGACAGCCTTCTTGCCTTTTTCTGGTTCCGCCTCCTCTTGTCCCAGGCATCAGGCGATTTCTCGGACCCGCGACACTCGAGCCCTCGGCCATGGTATCTGACGCGGAAATGTCCAGCAGATACAGCCGCAGCGTGCTATGTTGCTCAGGCTAGCTTTGCCGTATCGGTCCTCGCGGCTCTTTTCTATGGCGGACGATTTGTAGCTGCGGGAATAGAAGAGGCAGTGGTGTGGATCAAGGCTCAAGAGTGTGGATATCAACGCGTTCCCATGAATTCAGACTTTGTGGACGAGAATGACCTTTGCCCTGAATGCGCTGCGGCGAGCGAAAAGGAACGGTATCAATATCTTTATGGAGAGGCTTTAAGTCCTGTGCTTGCCTTCTTCCCAGAAGATGTGAGGTAGAGTCATACAATTCACAGTCACTGTGCATGGGAAGCAGGTTCACATGGTCAGATACAGTTGTGGTGAGGTTCGGGATATGGAGAGCCTGGGCCAGCTGTGTATTCACTCAGGAGGCTAGACTAATCAGTGGTATATTTAACCGATGGCTCAGATGAGAAGCGAGTCTTTCTCAAGTACAAGAAACATTAAAGATGATAAGCAAGAAGATTGAATGAGACCAGGGTCGTTTGCTAGTTGAATAATTCCATTGATCCACGCTCAGGTCCTTACCATGATTTAGCTTCTACTTCAAGCTCAAACTCGGCCGACGGCCCAGAAGCCGAGAGCTGATCCTGTACCAACCAGCTCCAGACTCATTCTCCAATATGGCGTCGAATCGCTGGGCTCAAAGTCTCTCTACATCAGGTATCCAAAGCGCAATTGAATTAGTTCACGAAGCAGAGACAGTCTCCTCCACAATCCAGACCGATTTTCTATTCCAAGTTCTTCTAGTTTAGGGAACGAGATCGCTGATGTAGATGGACGCCCCATTTAAAAGGCATCAGTTGGTTGTAGCTCAAGAGCTTCTTCATTCAACAGCAGCCAGAGTTAAACCACACAATTTTTACTGTCGGCACGCCCAGCAGGTGATTTTCTTATCAGAGAGGGAAGAAAACAAAGCTTCCTTGTTTTTTAACGTGTATTTAAGCTATCTTTATTGTTTGCTCTTGTATATAGTGACCACCGATCTCAAAGATCCGACCGCAATAAAAGGAGGTGAATGTCTACACACAGGTCCAGCATTGAGCCTCGGCCGCCGTACCGCAGTCCTCGTCAAAAATGGCCTTTTGTGGGTAAGGGCACAAGATGCGATTTTGTACGGCCCCGGCGAGATCTGTGATCTCCACCGGTGAGCTTTCCGGTGCGGTCCCGTTCTCGACCCACGCTCTCAGCTGATCAAACAAGCTCGTCGGTTCTCCGCTTCGTCCTCCGGTACAATGACTCATCCCGGGCACCTCAAAGTGGCGGTAGAAGTCATCGACATTCGGCGTGCGGGCCGAGACTTCATTGTAGTACTTGACCGTGGTTTTCGGTGGGATCGTCACATCATTCTGTACACACAAAAGTCAGCAGGTGAGCTCTCGCAAAACGAAAGTCCAAGAAGACCGCAATTTGACGGACACTTACAACGCCATGAAATGTGACAAGCTTTCCACCGGCGTCACGGAAAGCAGACAGATCCGCATCCCCAGTGCCGATAATGGAATCGTATCTTTGGCGGCCCTGGTGGGCTAGCATGTCGAACTCAACCTGGCTCAAATTGGTCAAGTCGAAGTCCGCGTCCCTCGCAATGAACAAGGTGAACCATTGCGCAGCGACAGCGAAAGGCACACCCACGCAGGATTGACCCGTACAATCAGTCCCCGCGACGCCAACAGTCAAGTCAGTACCTGGATTCAGACCAAACCACGTCTGAACGCCTTGCGCATTCCGCATTCCCTGCCAAGTCGCGTTGACAACAGCAGCCGCCGCAGAGGTGACAACACGTGCCTCAGAACAGTTGGTGGCACTTCCCACTAGGTCAAAGGGGCGAAAGCTAGCCAGGCAGTCGTCAACATCGATGATAATGCCGTCGACTACGCCATCTAGGCCATCGCAAGCCGAGACCGCAGCTTCCGTGATAACCTGCAGCTCGCACGCTTGGGGATATTCGCCTAGCATATTCATGAATTGCTGCGGCCACAGGAAGCTGGGAAAGATATCATTCCAGTAAATTGCAGGAGCTCCTGCTGCGATGCCGTCGAAAGAACTGGGATAGCGCTGAGCAAGCATCAGTCCCTGTCGGCCGCCTTGGGAACAACCATTGAAGTAGGAATAGTCAGGTGCACGCCCATAGTAAGACTTGATCAGAGACTTTGCTAGAATGCCCTGTAATACAAGTTAGAAATGGATGCAGCTTACAATTCTTGGTTCGCCTTTGTTGAAACTCACCTCATCTTCCAATGAGACCGATGCAAGATTTTGCAGAGCATAGAGGTTCACGTTTCCAGGGCTCAGTAGTGCCCACGGGGTGGCATCTAGGGCAGTTCCCAAGCCCGCATCGGTCGTTACCGTTGCATAGCCGTCAGATATAGCTCCGGCCATAGCAGTGTAGAAGGCATCCCAGCGCCCGGCGACCATTCCGCCGCCTCCAACGGCCTGAAGACGTCCGTTCCACCCGTCCGAGGGAAGCCAGGCTTCGACAATAATGTGATCATTCTGACCTGGATGGGTGTAAGTTACTGTGACGTTACAGAAACTTGCGTTGTTCACCTCTACTGCCGGCTGAGTGAACCGAACTGACGAGGGAACGGAGGCACTATAGTTGGTAACAAGGCTCGCTCCCAGAGACAAAACCTCGGCACCAAACCAGGTGATGTTCGCGAAGGTCGCAGGTACACAAGCAAATGCCATAATGGTCAATAGAAAGATGTGACAATACACGCAGGCACGCAGTGGATCACTCGGCGTAAGACAAGAGAAGAATATATAGCCATGATCCCCACCTATGCCCACGCTTGAAGATGTCGCTCGGATCAAATGTTCCCACTGTCTTTTGCTCGCATTCCGTTTGTGGCTTGTTCTCAGATGAGAAGGATCATTGATGACTGTGGCCTGCATAACTAATTTTCCTTGAGGTACACATGAGTGAGCAAATAAGGCCTAAAAGGGCCCCGATGCTCGGGTTTTAGTGCGAAATACCTCCGGTGGGACAAGTACGACAGTGATCGAGGTGAAGCCAAGACGCGACTTCTTTAACGAGGTGCAGGATGCTTGGCACTAACGAGGGAAGTTGAGCAAGTTAATTAATCAGCTGGAGTAAGCTCACCCAACGTCCGTAGTCAACCAAATCAACTCTCCCTATTTGGCGGTTCAGTGTGTGGTTTTCTAAGCAAGGCATTGAGGACGAAGCTGAAGGGACATTTGCTGTTTTTAATATCAGCTATGCCCATTTTTTCTTGAGAATTGATGGGGAGGGGGGAAGGGGCAGGGACGTTGATATTCAACCATGACACGGCCGATTGGCGTTGGACATCAGACGATATGTCTCGACCTTCAATCTGAGCAACAGAAAGTGAAAAACAATGCACCTACATTATAATTCATAGTACGGATCATTTATTTGGACCGACAAGTCATGCTCGATTGTCCTCCAAAGTTTATCTTGATCTGCGCACTTCTACACTGAGTTTTAAGCCTCAACACAACCCCTTGAGCAAGATACATGACGGACCTGGTGCCAAAAGAATCCATGCTCCTCGAGGCATACACATACTCGATTGCTAGCTACGGCCTCACAGACCACTCGTCATGGTCACACTATGCTACATACTCTTCTCGAGACCCAACACAATGAACCGCCCGACATACGCTCCAAGTTGCTAGATACGGGGTGCCCCATGCCGCGTCGCGCGGCAGTGCTCTCTGCACCCGATAGGTATTAGTTATCGACATGTCCCTCCACGCCTGGCCGACGAAGCCCACGAAACTATGTGGCGATGCGGAGATGAGATGATCTCAGCGAGCTTGTGTATGTATACGCGGAAGTACGTGTTGTAAAAGCTAGTGTGCACATCAAGGCATTACAAGTACAAGGAAGTCTTAAAGGTCTCTCCTCTGTGACCGTTTACGCAAATAAGTACACTGCCGTCAGTGTCAACCACATGCGCCGCATAACAATAAAAAATGGTACGAACATTCCGTTATTATGCCCTAAATGATCGACATAACGCCAGCACCAATAGCCACAACAACACACAACACAGCCGTATGTTGTGACCAGAGTGTACCGTGTATATTTCACCCTTCTGTCATAATCTCAATCATTGTTACAAATTGGGGGCGTGGTGCAACGGCTAGTGCATCTGATTCCAGTAATGGACTAATATCTAGAAGGCTGTCCGCCACAGTTCCTAAATCCTAATTAAGTTTTATACTTAAACCTCTTAGGGGAGTCGGAAAGGAGAATAACACGCGCCATTTTCCCCCGCCATTGAAGTCACACCTGAGGCAGTTATGATAAAATAAAGGACCAGATTATCTCGACGGAAGTAGCGAAGTTGAATTGTTATAAATATAGCGACTTATTAATGAAATCTGCCATCATACCAGGATAAGTTTATCCATCTGCTCTTCGTCTCTTCGGCAAATTTTGAAGGCTTCGCCGTCCATGATTCCATGTACATATGCGTCGCCGATCACTTCATATGAAGCGGCTGACCCATTTCCCAGATTGACTGACTCATTGTCTTGCCTTCCGACTCCGTTCTTCCTCAGAACAAATGGCACGGCTCCGCCAGCCAGAATAGCGACATGGTCACCTGGTTGACAGCGATGCGGCGCAAGCCCTATGTAGCCTTTTTTCGTAACCATAAGCCTTCGACCGAGTGCACTTGTGGTGATGGGCTCACGTATAGTCGAAATGTTCTCGACGTTGAAGGCGGCCATGTGTGGGTAATCGTGGGGCTGTGGTTTCATTCCAGGTGGCCTTGCTTGATTGGTGCTGAAAAGCCGCAAGACTTCATCTCTCCAGAATTGCAGCAAGAAGTTGTGTTTGCCATCCATACGCCTAAATTCGTCATCTTTAAACATCAGATCGGAACAGGTCGTACGAATCATAGCATCGCGAGCATTGCGATAGACTAAGTCTCTGAGCAGGAATTTCGTAGAGTGCAACCAGCCACCAAAAGAGTCAGGGTCGTAGAAGTCGCCGTGGAATCCATTAACAACGGTCTTCACCGCGTCGAAGATAAAGCCATTTGCAGTGACGCTGTCTGCTGAGTGGAAACTCCAAGATGGCTGCGTGTTATTGCAAGCTTTGAATAGTCCGGCTTGGGCAGTCACGCGCCTGTGCCAGGAAGCCAAATCACCTTGACCTGAATAGTAGCCCCAGTTGACCGCAAAGGAGGGTGCGCAAGTTCCTTCAGCAGGCAGCCCCAGATAGTTTAGGATCGTGAGTTTGTTGTGTTTCTCGATCCAGCGAAGTGTAAAATCCACAAATACACATCTAGCACATATCTTGTACTCTACTCGAATGAGCTCCGGTTCAGTACACATTGCTCTGAGTGCAAAGATTTTGTCCCGTGGGTCTCCAGCATCTCGGCCGCTGAACCGTCCGAGTCCATCCAGAACTTGGGTCTTATCGACACCGCCCAGGCTTTGCAACCTAGAGAAAAATGACCAGACATCTGGCAGGCGTCCTCCACTTTCAAGCAGTTGTCCATGTTGTGGAAAGCTGCGATGGTCACAGCACCCAGCGACTCGATGTTCAAAAAAGTGCTGAACCGCAGAGGCACACACATTGCCCAGCAATCTCTTGTTCCCAATTTGAAAGAAGAGCCTTTGTGCGAGGCAGTACTCCTGGACAATCCACATCCTCGTCCACCAGGGAAAGCTGAAGAATGTTTCAAGTGCTTGGCTGAGTGGCTCCGAAGTGGCGTTCATACCATCCACTTCATGGTGCAGCGACTGTTCTGGGTCGAAATGCACATCTCGGTTGAATGCGGACGTTTCAAGATAGCTCATTGCCTGACCGAGGCCCTGAAAAGGTTCGCCGAGATAAGCCGTAACAGAGGACGCTTTAGTGTAGATGTCGCCCATAAGAATAACCTGGACAGCTCGCTCACTCAATGCATCCTGGCTGTGCCCTTGGTTGATACAGATGGCATCGATCCACAGCTTCCGGGGGCCAGTACTGCCAGGATCAGGAACCAGGCTCCTCAGAGCTGCATTGAGATTCTGTGTTATTCTGAACTCAGAGCCGTTGACAGTAACAGAGACCGGATCATTAGGAGACCCCCAGCAGTATGAAAGCGCCTCGTACGTTGGGCACGGGTCGGCGCTGAGGGATTCGACATGCAGCTCGCAGACTATGTTTTCTCTGGTTGAGTGTGGCAAAAGGTGCAGAATACGGATCTCTTTCCGATCGCTATCAAGCTCAAGAGTCGGGAAGCGAGCCCAGTCGTCGACAAATTGCAGTGGCTGCCCGGTTGTTGAGGTCGCGGAGCTTGAGTCATCGTGATGGATGCAGGTGTTGGTGTCAGGAACGGGTTTGCTTGTCGCCATTATTTACCAATGTTATCAATGTTTCTGAAGAAGGCCAAAGATTGTGTTTTGAAATACATGTGGTAATGGAGGACTACATAGCTAAGTCCAACTCTACTCCTTTTAAATGTTGAGCTTGAGAGGCAAGCATTCTTGCCATGAGGGGGTCTTGTGCTTTGTCTGTGCTGGGGGCTCGTATATGCAACGTGTCGTGTTCAGCGTACGTGCATGCCAACTGTGGCGATGATCTTGGCTCAATTGCTTTTTCCTCTGTCCTGCGTCTATGTGTGGGGGATGCACAGCTTCGTGGCACTCCGATTGCGCGGTGATGTTTGGTCCCGAGGTCCCCTCTTTCCGGGGTAGTTGCAGAAGTTATCCAAGCAGACAGTCTTATCAATGCGCAGACTTCTGGCAGCCAGTCAGAATCCACGGCATCAGACCCCGAGATCCTGCCGAAGCACCGCTGATGTGACCATGATATCCCGATGGGCGATCGTGGCGGCCGCCATGGCGACCAAGACAGCCCATGCAAGCAAGCATGCGGCTACTGGGCGAGTCGCCATGGGTTGGAATTTTCCAACCCGACTGATCAGGGTACACGAAAGCGACACGGACGTTCCACCTGACGAAGGCGACCTTACCGAATATCGTGAAGGTCCCGGACGAGTTACATGTCTGGCTGCCATACAACTGATTCGGCGTCACTACCTACGTTGAAGTAATCTTTCAATTGTCGGCTATGGGGAAGTTACAAGCTCACCAAACAGGTTTATGACGCTGATGAGCAGCATTGTGCTTTCGTAATGACGTGGACGAGTAGAATGACCACGTTTGTAGTCACCAAGAGGGCTCTGAGGGTGAACCGGCCCCTTCCAGAGCGTCCCAGGAAAGAACAAGAGTAGAAACCCACCCATGCGGCGCTGTTTTCTTCCTGCCTTCAGAAGCCATCGGCTGGGTAGCCTTGGACGGTCCATAAGCTTCAAGCACAGGGCAGGAGAGTTGGGTTATGAGACGAAGAGATTTGCGCAGATTTGCGAGTGTGGGTGGATGCAGGGTGCCGTCAACACTGCCCTCCTGCAGCCACAGGATAATATTTGCATCCCACCTCTGGGAACTGTTGATCTGCGCATACGCACGGGGCTGGACAAGCAAACACATCAAAATTATCCTGACTGTCAAATACGCGGTAAAGTTGAATGGGGTGACGTCAAATCTCATGGAATCGATGTTTGCAAATTGAAGCGGAATCTAGAGTGTCGATGGGTTGGCATTGTGATGCGCCTAAGATTGCCGGTGCGAGAGCGCGGTAGTGACTCCTTACATCATCCTGTACTGGTTGTCACAGTACACGGAAGCGGGTGGACAAAAAGCAATGTGTCCCCGCCTGCACTCGTCCCACCTTCTCCTCTTTCTCATCATCTGTCATTCCTGCCGGCCACGGGCTGGTTGATTAACTGGCCACTCTTTTTCTTGACCACAATGTGTGACTCTAGAAGAAAAGGTATCAAGTGGGTGAACAAGAAGTCACTTTTGAAACGTAGAGGGCCAACACCTATAAATGCCTATCACTACCTTACACTGTCCAGCAGCCTGGATTGCCGTATTTCGCTGTGCCTGGATGATGGGTGGGCCACGAAAGATGTAGTGTAAAGACACGTCAGGCCCGGTAATGCGGAAGGTTCCAAGTGCGTTTCTTTTTAGTGGGGTAGATATCGGATAACGCACCTAAAACTCCCTCAACACTCTTAATAGTGTGATACCTGTGACGAGGTCCGCGCTACCGCTTTCATGATTAGATATATCTGCCGCACCACACTAGCAGCCTTGTAGGTCTAGAGTGGTACCTGGTCAGCAAGCCTTGTGGTACCTTTCCCAGCTACTAGGTAGTAATCAGTCAATTGCACATCCTATATAGCCCCTGGCTGAAGGACCGTAGTAACAAGCTGACCGCCTAGCCTTGATATATTGAAAACGGGCACCCACACAAAGTAGATACGCCATTCCGCCAGGCCCTTCGTAATAGGCGCCTCCGGCGCGAGGGACAGAACTCAAGGATAGAAGGCAACGAATAGAGGGTATGTGGGTTGTGTGTATTTGGGTAGAGAATAAATTCGAAAGAAGAGTGGATTGGGTTCTGAGCGGAGAGTAACTAAAGCAACGGTAAGGGGTGGGGCCTTTATATAGGTCCCTTGCATAAGGCAACGCACTTTTGCCACACCCCGCGACAATATACTAAAACTATCTCCGCTCCACAGCATCCGTCCAGCTAACTACAGCCGGTAGTTACTAGGTACCTAAATCTCTTGTACCCAATTAAGTTTATGCTGCAATACTAGGGGTATACTTATAGGGATATAAAATAAGAAGTTTTCTAGGGGGTATTTGATCAGATATGCCTAGGTATAGTAGTTTGTGTAGAAATACAGAGATAAGCAAGAGAAATGATATACAGAAAGCAGGAGGATACGGTGACTGAAATACAAGAGACTAGTAATGCCTCCCACCCCCCCACCCTGTTCCCATGAATTTTTCCAATGCCCCAAGAAGTTCTCGGGTTCCTGGTGCTGTAGAGAGAGTATGGTACAAAACCACTGGCAGGCATAACAATACGCCTAAGAAGATGAAAATGTGCCTTTTCCGGCCGCCAGGACAGGTGCCTGGGCTCAATCTTTTTTACGAATAAGTTTGGTCTGCCGGGCTCCCATGCATACTATGAGGGTTCTTGAAAGTTGTAGATTCAAATAATAATTGTGAAATAAGGAAATGGAACGCAAAAGCGACGATGACGAATCGTACAATTCGGAAGCAGGCGACTGGTACAACCTTTCCAAAGCTGATGTTGGTCAGCCGCGGTGACAAGGCGTAAAGTGATGATGTAATCAGATCAACATCAAGGTACATCTATTTTGGAGGCTTCTGCACTATACAGTTTGTAGCGGCAGCTACCAACATTGTAGAGCGACTGGTGGTTCTGCTGTTAGCCATGGCATATCCAATTAAAAGCTGGGAACTTGGCTGACTAACCCCGAGGGCAACTGTCTTGCCGCCGGGGATGGTAGACAACCCAAAGTCCGGTCCGTACTGTTGGCGAGATTGCCGCTATCCTCTGGGTGGGTCGAGCTGAGCACGCGGCATGTCTAATCTGGAAATACCCTTCGCATGATCCACAGCTTTTATGCATGTTGGTTCTTCCACGCTCCATCAGTAGCAAAGTTTCGCAATAATCCTTCTCTAACGCTTGGGTAAATCTGCGAACTTGACAGGTTCTGGGTATTGACCCCCTGACGCCCACTTGTCAATCTTCATCCTCGACTCAGGACTAGAAATCGAGGCTGCTGTCGTTGGATGTCTGCCGAGGCTGGGTGTACACAGTAATGGTACAGTACAACCCGACAAGTCTTACGACCCGATCTTGCCTTTTGTTGTGTCTAGAATATTACCGATGGCGGATTTCTTTTCCTTCGTTGTTGTTGTTGTTGTCTTTTAGAGCCATTTCAATACGCGGAGCGAAGGCGGAGGCTCATCCACAGATATTTGGAAGATCCATATTTCAATGTTCGCTAAGCGCCAACGGTGAGTGCCTACGGTGGACACGCCCGATCAATGGCCCGCCGCCCCGCAAGCAACGCTTAACACTGCTGAGCTTGTAGTTGAAAAGGCTTGTTGGTTGTTGGTGACGGTGGCGCAGTGTGACCCCTGTGTGATGCCCTGTTGCCATCCACCCAGCCAAGCGGGCGTCAGGTCCGTCTCAGCTGCACCCAAGAAATAAATCTCCCCATAATAATCCTGCTCGCTAATGCAATGGAAGGGGTGTGCATGGCAGGATCCATGAGGATGAGACTGGAAGAAAGAAGTGAACAGTTTCCATTCGAAAACTGTGCCCCCCAACGGCAAGACTTCCAGAGGGCGTCTCGGAAACCAGGCGTGAAGAACATTTTCTAGCCCTCTGGGCAGGCATATGAAACACACGGTCGTCAACTCTCTTTCATCCCCGATCTACCTGGACGCCCGAAAACTGCTCCGTACTTCCTGATGATGGGCGTGAGCACCAAGATGGCCCAACTTCTTTCCCTCCTATACCCCAAATTGCCTTGGTTCTCGCCGATTCTGCTTGTGCTCCTTATCCCATTGCGGCCGAGATCCGCAACGTCACATTATCGAATGCCAAAACAAGATGGGGCGTGGCACTATCAGTCGGATCCCCGGCTCAGGATTTTGCTCTTATGCCGGACTGGTGAGCCTCCTTTACTACCTGACGAGGCATTATAGGTCACAAATGTTATCCATGATTGGGATCTGACATTACCATTACAGGCCTTTGAACAACACAATGCTATACGGAACCGATGGATACTGTGTACTCGAAGGTGAAGATGCATGGAGCGATGCTGCCTGTGTTACCTTCCGCGGGGGTGCCTACAACCTCGATTCTTCAACATCCGAGACAAATGCCTCTGCAGAGTCCCATCCAGTCGACCTTCGGAATATCACTGAGCCACAGTACCTAGAGATGGACTTTGTCGCTCACACCTTGACTCTCGACGAGAACACCACTCTACTTGATTTCCCACTAGCCATGCCTAAAAGCGACTGGGAGAGCAAGGATATTATCCTCAAATGGCTGTTGGACTTGGTGCCAACTCAACAGTACTGAATGTCCTGAAGAACTCGGGGAAGATTATCTCACGTACCTGGTCCTTCTTCTATGGTGTCGTGGGCGGATCAACCCGAGTACATGGTCAACTGGTGTTCGGCGGCTATGATGCATCGAAGGTCTCTGGTGATGGTTCTGAGCATACTATGAGCCCACCTAGCTCACCTTGCCCAACAAAACTGGTTATTACTGTCCAAGGCATGGCTCTCAGATTTGCTAATGGCACGGAAACTAACATCTTTGGGGAATCTCAATCGAGTGCGCTAGCAGTCTGTCTCATCCCAAATATACCTATGGTAATGAGAATGCCACTGAACCCGTATTTTAACAACTTCATGAGAGCAACGGATAGCTCTATCTACTCCATGAATCGCAGTACGGGCCTATACTACTGGAATCTAAGATACCCAGCAAATATTCCACCGTTAGTACACAAAGCCCTGCTATCTACCCTTTTCTTTGGTTTCTAATTTTAACTGTCTCCAGCTTTGATGGCGACCTCCTTATTACAATGGATACAGGCCTTAAAATCACCATATCAAATGATCATCTCGTTGTACCACATACCTATTTCGATCAAGATACAGGCGATATAGTGGCAGAAGATACAACCGAGCCTGACCTACTGATCGACTCTCTACAAGGTGAAAGGCAGGATTATATGGCATCATTTGGGTCAATATTCTTCTCTGCAGCCTATTTGTCAGTCAATCTCGACGCTGGCAAGTTTACATTATGGTCGGCAAACGTGACAACAAATTCCAGCCCGAACTTCCGCGCTCTGGATACTAAAAATGACGAGACCACGACGTTCTGTCAGGCCGGCGACACAGACGTACAAAGCAACTCCACGGGATCATCACCGACGGCATCCGGCATTGCTTTAGGCACTGCAGCGCTAGATGACGAGCAAGGCAAATTGAGCACCGGAGCAACAGCGGGGATCGCAGTTGGTGTTATCATCGCAGTCATTGGAGCAGTTGGAGGTTTTGTGTTTTATTGGATGAAGAGAAGACAGAGGAGAGCTCCTTATATGGCCGCGGAAATGGCAGACACACCGGCAGACACATCGGGCTCAAGTTCACACAAGGAGTTACCGACTGGACATGATCGCCACCAACCCCTTCAAAGCGCGACGTTTGAGCTGCAAGACGCTCACTCTGGCGGATATCACAGGCGAGAACTGCACGAAGATTCGGTCCAGAAATACGAAATGCCTGACTCTGGCCCTCCAACTCGTTACGAGTTGGCTAACTAGCAAGGGATAGAATCAAAGCGGTCTTGGCGAGACGTCGTATCTCAGGGAAAGGGAACGCTGACTGCGTTTTCCGGTTGTTCTCGAATAACGTTTGCTCCCCTCCCTCCAAGTTCGTCAATTTACACACTGGAGGATGTTCTGTATCTAGATTCAAATATGTGATATGAGAAAATTTAATGGACTCGTTCTCTTCTTGGGCGTTATTCCGGCTAACAGATGATCATTTGAGGTACCGCGAGAAGACTCTAATTAACGACCTTGGAACCGCAGGGCCGTCGGCATGGACAGACGCTGTGTTTGAGGAGCTGCAGAAGGCTAATCCCACGTTACAGGACCTGAAAGAGTTATCGGGAATGGCCCACTCGAGGTTTGTTGGAGACATGTTGTATTGGCGATAGATGGCTTTGGAATGGGCCAGCCTCATTCACATGCAACAGTAGATGAGTCCATCCCTGAAGCAGCACTGGCAAAGCATGGGTCCCGGCACTAATGGTTACCTAACATATTTAGAAGAAGGGGAGAACCGTCCCATTCATAGCTCTCATAATTATACGGTCGTATGGATTGAATCACCAAACTCCTGACTCAGTGTTGGAATTTCAAACATTTGGCAAACATGCTATTCCTCTTAGTATCGCACTTACACACACTATCTCAGCTCCGTCCCTTACGCTTGGGTCTGTGTGATGCCGCAAGTCACTTGCATAGCTTGGTGACATTGTTTTACTGTGCCTTCATTCCACCATGCACAGTGGCAGCGGCCTGAGGATGTTCGAAACTGCAGTGACCCCATTCTAGGTCTGTGCCGCACCATTTGTGTGTGGTGCAAAACTCAAGTGCACTCACTAACCTTGGAAGTCAGCCCTGATCAATGGCTGCTCAGATCATTGACTATCTTGGCATCTTCAGAAGCAAGCCCCGCCCAGCAAACCACCTCATGTCGACCTCGACACTGAAAGTGACATGAGCCTTGTGCACTTGTGATTTCTCTCAATCCATTCCTTGCATTCAGCCTGTTGGCCTCAGGTTAGCTGCATTTGTGTGAGGCGGTACCTTGGTACCTCTAAAGGTTGTTTGTGGTAACCTAACCCAGGCTTTAGGCAACAACGCTAGACAGCCCACCTGCAGCTCTGCATCAACCCAAACCACCAGCATACGCACAAGCCTTGACACACTTCACGTCGTCGTCGTTTGTCGTACACCTCGTATCCAAACAAAAAACAATTCACCACCTCGACTTGAGGATTTGGATGCCAAGACTTTCCACGCCCGTCAAGTAACACACTCATTTCCCTCGTTTTGACAAAGCACACCTCGGACACGGCGGCATCATGTCGTCCAACGATGGCAAGCAGCTGCTGGTCTTTGGCCTCAGCTTTGCCCAGCACGACAACCGCAAGATGCAGCAGCTCCTCCGGCACTATGACAAGCTCCCCGACAACCCTGGCAGCCGAGCCAACCTCTTTGTGCAACTTAACAAGGTCGCCAAGGAGCTGATGGCAGACGAGGCTGCACAGGACCAGGTCAAACAGCTGACTGACTGGATGACAAAGGGTGGCGACTTTCCCCTAGGCGTCGCACCAGCTCCAACACCAGCCAGCTCTAGTGACCAGACTCCATCAGCCCAAGTCGCTGACGTCGCTTCTCGGCGGACCTTCACCCGTGGCATTCCATACCTTGCCCGTAGACAAGGACCCGGTCGCACCCTCAACGGACGGCAAATCACTGCAAACCAACCAAGCAGGTATGGTGCTGCCACTCAACCTCCCGCTGCAAACCTGGGTCGACAGTATGGCCGAGGTCGTACCATGGATGGTGACTGGGAGCAAAACGATGATGAGGAGGAAGAGGAAGACCATTACAGGGAAGACGACTGGGAGGGCATGGGCGCTTCGATGGATGAAGACGACGACATGCACGATCATGTGGAGGGATTTCCAGGCATGCCTCGCCAAGGCCGGTTTGGTGATTTACAGTCGGGAACCCCATTCTACGGACATGGTCATACCTTGAACGACCCGCAGGAAGAGCCCGGTGCGACTGCTGCGACCGCTGCTGTCAACGAGGACGCTGCCGCAGGATCTGTGGATACCGAGGGGCAGGTCATGGACGAGCCACAGCATCACCCTGGTGAACTTGTACCTGGGCCATTCGGACATCTTGACCTTCGCCACCGCGGTGAGCCACTCGATGAAGATCATCTTCAGCGCCTCATCCTGGAGGTCGAAGAATATGAGTTCGCTTCATTTTGGAGACAGGATGACCATGAGGCTGAGCCTGACAACGGCCAAGAAATTGAGTGTCCCATCTGCCTCGAGGACTACCCGCGATCCAAGTTCCCCAACCACCGCACCATTACCGAGCTCTGCGATCACCCTGACATGGCCTGTCTGAGTTGTCTCGACTCGTCCATCTCAGCCATCATCGAGCGCGGAGCCCTTCACCTGCTCGCCTGCCCGATCTGCCCACAGAAGCTTACCCGGCGGAACGTGAAGGAGTATGCCAACCCGGCAGTCTACAAGCAGTACAAGTACCTGAAGGAGCAGTCCGAGATACCGGGCCACTACATCTCGTGCACCAATCCAGCGTGCGGCGGCAGTCAGCCGCACCAGAGTGAGGACCCCATGATGATCTGCAACCACTGTCAGTTTGCCACTTGCGCGAAGCACCGCCGCCCCTGGCATGAGGGCCAGACCTGTAAGGAGTTTGACCTGGACGACGCCCAGATCGAGCGCCTGGAGGAAGAGGAAGCCACGGCGAAGCTACTATCCGGCGAAGCCATGAGCATCTGTCCCAAGTGCGGCCAGGGTGTGACCAAAACGGAGGGTTGTGACCACATGCAGTGCCAATGTGGACAAGAGTGGTGCTACGTCGTAAGTAAATCCCCTAATCCATTCATCTTGCTATGCTCATGTTGAACTGCCCCGCTAATGCATCGTGCCCCAAACACACAGTGCTCCTGCTCCTACGACAACATCATACGCCTCGGCCCGACCGCGCACGCGACATTCTGCACCTACCACCCCAACAAGGTCAACCTGACCAAGTCGCAGCAGGACGCCGCGCGCAACCGCATCATGGGCCTCGTCCATGGCGGTGAGGTTAGCGCCGAGCTCGCCCGTGCCCGGGAGGACCTGCGTCGTCGCCGCCGCGAGGAGATCAGGCCTAAAGCCGCCGAGGCTGCGGAAGCTAGGATGCGGCTCCAGCGGGAGCAGAACAAGGGCCAGAAGGTGGCGCAGGGCAAGGACGGCGAGCCTGAGAAGAAGAAGAGGAAGGTCAAGCTTGTTGCGCCCTGGGAGGAGGGCGGGTGGACCAAGAAGGCTCTGTGAGTGGTCGAGGGAGACTCTTAATTTTGAACCGACGTGAATGTTGAGGAACGGCGTCCTGGGAGCCACCGACTCCTTTTCGGGTCCTCACAACATTTCGCAGGGGCTGACGCGCCTCTTCGGGCCCTGTGGTGCATGGTGAAAACCACAGGTCTCACTCCACACATCCCTGTCACAAGCTATCATGGCGGTCGTGAGCCAACAGCCAGACTTGCCCGACGGAAGTGAGCGGGAGCTGCAAGACTTGTTGTGCAGCGTTATGAAGAGAAAAGAAATCGGGACCCACGAATAAGACGAGGTCCCCAAGAAGAAAGCAGCTTATGCTTCACGTTGACTTGGGGGATCGCGTCAGGATCTCCGCCGCGGTTTTGATTCATTCTTTTTTTTTTTTTGAGGAGATGTCGTGGCTTTCTGGTCAGTCATCTTGGAACCATCTGCTTTTGCTATGGCACATGGGTTACGGAGGCATGTTGTTGTCCGTAGCAACCTTTCATTTTCACTCATCATCCATAGACTTTGGCTGCCGCCACTAATACTGATACTCCCCTCCTGCCCCGCGAAGACCCTCACCTTTATTGTGTGTCGGTATCTCGATAGTGACTTGGTACGCTCCATTTGATCAGAGTGATGGGCCACTATGTCAACAGACGGGCTGAGACTGGTTCATCGATGTGAGTGACCGATCCATTGACTGACTGGCGATTGCACGTAACTCCGACTTTGAAGGGTATGGATACCATGGTACGGACCAGCTAGGCTTTACCGACTCTCGTTAGTTATTAATTACCAATTTTTGCAGTCAGGCACCGGTGAGGCATGCACGGTGCCCAACGAGGCAATGAACCACCCCAATAGCCCCATTCAACCGTCCCGTCTGTCACCATCTCAATGCGGCCCTGTCATCATCACGGCCGTGATTTGTCCTCGAGTTCGGTGCTCGGCGCGAATCTCCGAGGGAACCTCATTTGGACACCTCAAGTTTCCCTAGCTCAGCTTCATTTCCCATGAAAAGAGAGAGAGAGAAGAATATTAACCAGCTTTCTCGCCCATCATTCTCCTTGGGATCTGCCCAAGCTTGATATTGCGCCTGTTCCGATACAAGATAATCATCTATACCCTCTCAAAAAAGCTCAATCAAGTTAGCCGCCTCCTCTCTTCTCATTTTACCATGAGCTCGAGTTCGCAAGGCAGCGATACGCCTCCTGGGTCGTCCGTCGACCCTGCGCTGCATCTTGACGACCACAACGCTGTCGACGCGTCCGCCCCACCGACCTACCCCACTACCATCTCTGCTTGGAGCAAAGCCCTGGCTCCATCGCCTGACGAGAAAGTACAGCTTGCAGTTGTCGGTGCACACTCAAGCGGCCTCCCACCCAACCGAGACCTCACGCCGCGTGGGGCAAACCTAGACCGAGCGGCGACCACGTCAGCGTCGTACCGCCTCTATGCCTTGGATTCAGCCGTCCCTCCGCAGCCTGGCTTGCGGCGCATATGTCCTGAGGAGGAGGGTGATGGCCGTAAAATCCAGCTCGAAATTTGGAGCATCCCCGAGTCCAGTTACGCCAGCTTTGCGGCAACCGTCGCGCCCCCGCTCGCCATGGGCTCGGTCGAGCTCGAGGATGGCAGTTGGGTCCGCGGCCCTGTCTGCGAGCCGTACGGCCTCCAGGGAGCTACAGATATCACCGACTTTGGAGGCTGGAAGACACACATGTCGAAACACACGCCGGTACCATTTCCAAGGCGGTGTATCACCCGAGTCCTCATAGCCAACCGGGGTGAAATTGCCGTGCGCATCACTCGAACGCTTCGGAGGATGAAGATCGAAGCCGTGGCCATCTATTCCGACGCCGACGCCGGCACCGCCCATGTCCACGACGCAGATGTCGCGCTGCGGCTCGCGGGGAGCAGCGTTGCTGAGACGTACCTAGATACCGACCAGATCTTGGCGCTGGCGAAGTCGGTGTCTGCCGATGCCATCATCCCCGGATATGGGTTCCTGGCCGAGAACGCGGATTTTGCCCGGAGGGTCGAGGCCGAGGGTATGATATGGGTTGGCCCGACCCCCGAGCACATGTCCGAGCTGGGCCTCAAGCACCGCGCCCGGTCCATAGCTGCCGAGGTCGGCGTTCCGATCGTTCCTGGCAGCAAAGGCCT
This sequence comes from Diaporthe sp. PMI_573, assembly GCA_021399435.1. NCBI lineage: Eukaryota > Fungi > Ascomycota > Sordariomycetes > Diaporthales > Diaporthaceae > Diaporthe > Diaporthe sp. PMI_573. The sequence goes on from JAJTUP010000004.1 coordinate 590,702, forward strand.
CGTCAGCTCTGTGGAGGAGGCCCAGGATGAGGCACGGCGGATCGGCTTCCCACTTATGCTCAAGAGTAGTGCTGGAGGGGGCGGTATCGGGCTCCGGCGCTGCGGAGAGGCCAGTGAGCTCGAGGAGGCGCTGCAGAGCGTACAGCGGCTCGCGTCGGCCAACTTTGGTGATAGCTCCGTCTTTCTGGAGCGTTTCATAGCGAAGGCTCGCCACGTCGAGGTCCAGGTTCTCGGCGACGGGAATGGCCGGATAATGACAGCTGGAGAGCGAGATTGTTCTCTGCAGCGGCGACAGCAGAAGGTTGTGGAAGAGAGCCCTGCTTTGATGGTCCCGACTGAGACGAGGGTGCAGATGAGAGACGCCGCTATGAGACTCACATCGGCAGTCAAGTATCTCAACGTCGGCACCGTTGAGTTTCTTTATGACGTGGACTCCCAGGACTTTTACTTTCTCGAGGTGAATACCCGGTTGCAAGTCGAGCACACCATCACCGAGGCAGTAACGGGACTGGACCTTGTCGAGGTCATGATAAAAATCGCTGCGGATGGGGCCCAAGAGCTTTTCCAGAGATACCCAGACGGAATTGTCCCCGTCACAGGTGTCGCCATCGAGGCCAGGTTGTACGCAGAAGACCCATTGCAGAATTTCCGGCCCTGTGCGGGCCGTATCCTCGAACTTGAGTTTCCACTTCCCGACCTATGCGTCGATACTTGGGTTTCCTGTGGTACAGAGGTGTCGACCGCTTACGACCCAATGCTGGCCAAGCTCATTGCGAAGGGCAATAACCGCAGCGAGGCAGTCGCCAGACTGGCCGAGGGTCTTGCCGCGACGCGGGTGGCCGGGGTTGAGACTAATCTCGACTACTTGCGGCAGTTGGTTGCGTCTCCCATGTTTCAGTCCGGCTGTTACACGACAAAGTCTCTGGATGACTTCCGCTACACCTCGGCATCGTTCAGGGTGGTCGAGCCCGGCAGTCTGACGACCATTCAAGACTGGCCCGGTCGGACGGGATACTGGAGCGTCGGCGTTCCTCCTTCTGGTCCCATGGACGACCTTTCCTTCAGACTTGCGAACCGCCTCGTCAACAACCACCAAAGCTGTGCTGGGCTTGAGTGTAACGTCACAGGCCCGTCTCTCACTTTCTACTGTGACGTGGTTATTGCTGTCGTCGGCGCTTCAGCCCCGGTCCACATCAACGAGAAACTCGTGCCGATGAACCAGGCTCTTCGTGTTTCAGCCGGGAGCACCTTGAAGGTCGGGTCGGTTGATTCGGGTGCCCGTTTCTATATCGCGATCCGTGGCGGCATCGACGTCCCTCGCGTGATGGGTAGCCGGTCCACTTTCCAGCTTGGCCAACTGGGAGGCTTCGCCGGTCGTAAGCTGCAGTGTGGCGATCTCGTTCGGATGGGAGACCTCTCCGAGTTTGATATCATCGACGACAGAGCTCTGCGCGTCGCGCCAGCTGTGCCAATCCCGCCGCAATCAAGGGCGGAATGGACGATCGGTGTAGTGCCAGGCCCTCACGGCGCACCGGATTTCTTCACCGTGGAAGGCCTGGCTTCCCTCTTCAACAGCACATGGACTGTTCACTATAACAGCAACAGACTCGGGATCCGTCTGAACGGGCCGAAACCACACTGGGCGCGTCAGGACGGCGGCGAGGCTGGGCTGCACCCATCCAACGTCCACGATAGCCCATACTCGATCGGAAGTATCAGCTTCACCGGCGACGATGCGGTCGTACTGACGTGCGACGGGCCTAGTCTCGGTGGCTTCGTTGTATTTTGTGTTGTGGCGTCCGCAGAGTTATGGAAGCTGGGCCAGGTCAGGCCGGGAGATATCATCCGGCTTTGGCCCCTCGGCGTTGAAAAAGCTCTCGAGTTAAATGCCGAGCTTCTTCATGCCGTCGACCACCTCGCCCGTCTGCCGAGCTTGGAACAGCCAGAGGACGAACGTATCACCAGCATACCCGATGAGATAGTGCTGGGTGCGATCCACCACAATGAACAGAGGATTCTGGCCCGACAGGCAGGTGACTCTGCGGTGCTTTTAGAGTTCGGTGACGCCAGCGCGTTCAGACTCCGCCAGAGCTTTGAGATCCTGGCCTTCATCCAGCACCACCAGACGCAGCAAGCCATATCTGGCGTTGAAGAGCTCACACCGGGCGTCTGCACCCTTCACGTAAAGTACGTCCTCGGCACCTCGACCCGAACCATGCTGGACCGCCTAGCCCTGCACGTGCGGTCCTACGTCGTCCCTACCCAAGTACCATCTCGTCGCGTCCGGCTCCCGCTTGCTTTCGACGACGCCGTCACTCGGGCGGCCGTCGAGCGATACGCGGCCACCATCCGCGCCGACGCACCCTGGCTGCCAAGTAACGTCGACTTCCTCGCGCAGCTCAACGGCGTCGAACGGGATGCTCTGCGGGATATCCTGGAGAGCTCGGAGTTCCTGGTTCTCGGCCTCGGCGACGTGTACCTTGGCTCTCCTTGCGCTGTGCCACTGGATCCCCGTCATCGACTCTTTGGGACTAAGTATAACCCGTCCAGGACCTTCACTCCGAAGGGAGCCGTCGGTATCGGCGGGCAGTACATGTGTAGTAAGTCCCTTATATGCCACAGCCCCCAGCCCTGAGTTGCTCTCCGTGATCCCTCTATGCCTCTTAGTGCCGTTTCCCGTCTCTTCTCATTGTGAATTGGAATTGCCAGAGATATGTCCGGCAGATGTCGACACCTCCAATCTCATCCCATCCATAGTCACCAGCCATCTATCTTGTGCCACAGCTGACTCTGATATGTCCAAGTCTACGCAGCCGACTCTCCTGGCGGCTATCAACTCGTAGGACGGACCATCGACAACATCTGGGACCCTTCCGCACCCGCCGGTCCCGACGCGGGCGACCCGCAGCAGCAGCAGTGCTTGTTCAGGATACCCGACCGAATCACCTTCTACCCCATCGAAGAGGCCGAGCTAGACGCGGCCCAGGCGCGCGGGTCCCAGCGGCAGCTGGTGCACATCGAGGACGGCGTGCTGGATCTCGCCGCGCACGAGGCTTGGGCGGACGCACACCGCCAGGATATCGTCGCAACGGCGGCTCAGAGAGCCCGGGCAATTAAGGCGGCTCCCTTCCTAGACGAGTTGATTTGCACCCGCAAAGACCCCGATGCCGCGGACGGCGGACATGGTTATTATGGGGCGGCGGACGAGGACGGCGGCGATGGCTGCGAGAGAGTGAAGGCCGGGATTCCGGGACGGTGCTGGAAAGTCCTCGTCAAGGAGGCTGACAAGTTGGAGGCGGGCTCGGTATTGGTGAGTTTCAGATTGTCATTGGCTCTTCATCTCATCCTTTCTTTCCTGTCGTTTTTGGTTCGTCGCATATTCTGACAGGCTCGTGCCTCTCGTCCAGGCAAAACTCGAGTCGTGCAAGATGGAGGTCGAGATATTGAGTCCTGTTGATGGTGTCTGCGTGAAGGTACATGTGAAGGAAGGGGCTATTGTCGACGCCCACGATACCCTGATGGTAGTTCGACCTCACTGCGGAGAAATGGCACGAGACACCTGAATTATCTCCCTGGGCCAAGATGGGAAGTCGGTGGGCTATTGATAATTCACAAAGATGATTCCGAGGCTTATGCATGTACTACCTCGCCTGACGTGTGAGACTGGAAGTGGGTGCGGACTGTGTGTTTGGGACAAGAGAGGGGAGAAACCGTAGCTCCACCAGGCCTCAGACTCAGGAGCTTGCTGTGGCGGCTCCAGATGCCCTGCGAGCTCTGCCTGCCGAGGCCAAACGCCAAGCAGTAATCATTCCCGTTTCGCGGCACCTGTTAAGACAACATTCTCGACAATATATTGTGATGTCTCTTGCATAGCGATGTAATTACACCTTATCCAGCATGGGTTGCCCACGTATATGGATTTGGCCCATCTTGCCGATATGATCCGAGTAAAGGGTCTGCTAACGTTCAAATATTTAGCTGCTGGATGTGCCAGCTGGTGCTAGCTGACTCCCAACTGCCTATCGAATTGTACTGGACCCCTTCTGCGGTTTAGCTTGCCATCACCTATAGGATGGTAGTAAAACGGAGGAGTCTTCAAAGTCGATTTTATGCAGTTTCAAATGTGATTGAGCATGCCTAACGGGCGCCAATTCCAAATAATTACTTGTAAGTGAATCGTCAAAGTCTTAAGATTTCAATTATTTAAAGGTGCACGCATATACTCTCATTTAGCTGATGGATTGTGTATGGACTTTAGGAACATTAATATGTCCCAGTCATACGACTGATTGCATGTACTTGGTTTGTGTAATTGTGCTTTTAATGCAAAGTAAACATCCCGACGCTTGTGATAAATTGATACCGTGAGAAGCTTATTATTGCAAAGGTCTGTATAATTTGGACTAGAGTAGATTTCCATTAACCATGCCGACATGGAGGGGTTGAATCGTGGCTGAAATCTTTAGATCTCTACAACTACATTGGTCGTTACAACCAGTATACGTCTGGAGATGAGACCGGACAGAACTTCCGATTGATAGCCTTACAATCGGTATAATGCGATATTTCTTGAGCCTTGACGGCGAAAGTCCGACAACATGATAATTTGATGTATTTCATACGTTGTATGGGCCCGCATATCATCGCAAGAACGAGTAACGGACATCATATGCGTGGGGCATTACGTGCTCATTGCGGCAGCATAAGCAACGCTATCGGAGGCAACTCGGCCTCTTTGCCGCCCCTGGCATAGCAAAAAACATCGCGCAAAGGACCTAGAGATATGGCGTGCTACCATAATCTCGGTCGGGTTATGCCTGATGCAAAAGACTTTTTACACACGGCGATCACAGACCGTGATAACGAGTTCTAGAATAAAGTTAAGCTGTTTGCCTGACTGAACATGGTACGTACGTTACTCTCTCTATTCCGCCGCTTTCTGGCATGTTTTTTTATATCCAAAATGGCACCTGACCGGTTAGTACGTATTTACAGGTCATGTCTTTTTCAGATCGTCGTTGTCGGGCTGGTAGCCTTCTGTGAGCCCGGTATATGGACCGCACTCAACAATTTGGGAGCCGGTGGCAATGCTACAGTGAGTATCTTTTTGACTCTACAATCGTATCAGCTACCATATACTCCCTTCGCAACTGCCATTCTCTAGCTAACATGCTGTGTAGCCATTTTTGAATAATGCTGCCAATGCTCTTACCTATGGCCTTATGTCTATAGGTTGTGTGATTGCAGGCGGCATTACCAACAGAATCACGGCCAAATGGACTTTATTTATCGGCGCGGCATTTTATACTCCATATGCCGCCGGATTATATTGTAATAACCGGTATGGTAACCAATGGTTTATGCTATTGGGAGCCGCCTCCTGTGGGGTGGGAGCGTCACTGTTCTGGGCTAGCGAAGCAGCAATTGCAGTGGGATGGCCTGAGGAGACGGTACGAGGAAGGTAAGTCCATTTGGGGGATTTCCATGAGGTGAAGTTAAGCGATGGATCGATCATGTATCACCATGACTAATTACGAAGACAGATACGTCGCTATATGGATGTGTATCAGACAATTAGGTCCGCTTGTGGGCGGTGCCATATCTCTCGCCTTGAACATAAACACGAATCATGCTGGAAAAGTTACGTACACTACATACCAAGGCCTAGTGGCCATTTCGGCCCTCGGAGCACCGTTTGCTTTGTTGCTATCTCAGCCACAAAAGGTCATCAGGCAGGACGGCACCAAAATCCCCTACATGAAAAAGACCACCCTCGGTTTTGAAGCTCGCGCTATCTGGAAACAACTGCGGAATCGCGAGATGCTGATGCTTATACCTGTCTTTATGGCTGGACAATTCGGTGTGACATATCAGAGCAATTACCTTACAAGTTGGTTCTTTTCAATCTCCTTCAGCAATTAAAATTGTGACTCTGATTCAAGGAACGTGTCTGACCAATCACTCATAGCCTACTTCACTGTCCGCTCCAGGGCGTTAGCATCCTTCCTTACCGCCATTGTGGGGGCCGCAGGTGACTTAGTGACGGGTTTGATACTTGATTGGAGCCGATTTTCCCGTTCGACCAGGAGCAAAGGTGTCTACATCTTTGTCTTAGTGTTTGTTACCAGTGCCTGGACGTGGAACGCGGTCATAGAGTCCGAACTGTCTAGGATGAAAGATCCTCCCACTTTTGATCTCGGTGGTGGTCCATGGTTCAACTCGGCCTTTGCTGTCTATCTCATTTTCAAGTTCTTTTACGAGGTGCTGCAGACATATATATATTGGTTGATGGCTGAGATCAAGGGGGGCCAGAATGACGGAGACATTGCGCGCACTACTGGTATCCTCCGATCCTGGGAGTCGATTGGGAGTGTTGTGGCATACGCGATTGGTGCGACATCAGTCTCAAACCTGAAACAGATGATCCTTGGGTTTTCGCTATGGGGCTTCACAGTGCCCTTTACACTTTTGGCCATTTTCTATTATGGTCAACAAGACGAAGTCTCCAATGGCAATGGCGAAGTCGAGAGTGGGACTCAACAAGAGACGGACGTTAGTAGCCTTGAAGCGCAGAGAATCAGTGTGGGAGTATCAAAGTCTGTGGCTATTTAGCAGCCATCTGGCCGTTCAGGCGGGTTGGGTCAATATGATGGGAAGTACTTGCAGTGTCAACACCTGCCTTGAACAATAGGTGCTTTCGGATTGGGACAGCAGGAGGATTAGACCTTAAAAAGCTCACTGAAAAAGAGTCTGAGAGAGCCAATCTAGAGTTTCAAGACAGCCCCTTTCATCTTTTCCGAATGTTCTGACGGCTGTAGATTGGTGCGGGATGTCGCACAGAGCTTTCGATGTAGACTTACAGAAACTGCAACATTACTTGTGTGTGAACATAATTCTCCATTTCAATAGTACAAATAATCGCTGACATGCAATTTCCAAACCCTTGAGGCCATCCGGATTTCATCCGCCCGGAATTGTGCCGAATATGTTTTCAATTGTAACAGCATGTTTTGAGATTTGCTCCGAGCCAGCGTCAGTAAACATCCATGGATGTCACGGTCGCTACCCGGTTTTTACATGCATTCCAGTCACTTACTCGCACTATTCCCCGAGCCTACTATTAGCAATGATGGAAAAATATCTGATTTCGAGATCTCAGGTCATCCCATAACCACAATTGCGTGGATCTAGTGCCAGACAGTGATATATAAGACACCGGTGTGCCAAGTAGCAATGCTGACGATCCACCGATTGGGCGGATTTGGAAGCTCAGGCTTGTCTGCTCTCAGGAAGAGTGCCAATAACACACAGCGCGATCAAAGACTCTGGTCTCGGACGCAAATCTGACCGTGTGTGACCAAGCGAGGTATGCCGGAATCGGCAGATCACTCTATGCAGACCGTTCCCCGCACTTTTCTGCCTCGAGCGTATCCGGCGGGCCTGAGATAGAAGCTCGAAAGGAGCCTTAACCGAGACAATTCACCGCACAGGTTTTGCTTTTCACGACAAAGAATTGCAATCTCCCCCAAAAATGGGTCCTCAGGACGCCAGCTCGACGGCAGATAAGTCCTACATTATTGTAGGAGCAGGCGTCTTCGGCGCTTCGACAGCGCTCCATCTGATCAGGGCCGAGCCCCGCGCGAAGGTGATTCTGCTCGATCGCAACGCTTACACCGCACCCACCCGCGTTGCCGCTTCTTGGGACTGGAACAAGGTCGTGCGCGCCGACTATGCCGATATTGACTACATGCGACTAGCTCTCGAGGCGAAAGAGCGCTGGGCCAACGATGCACTCTGGAAACCATTCTATCACGAGAGCGGGGCGTTCTGGGTCGCGACGACGGACTTTTCACAGCGAGTGCAGGAAAACTTCAGGAAGCTCGGCGTTGACTCGGGGCTCCTCGGTCTACCCGTCGACGAGGCTCGAAAGACGTACGGAGGCATTTTTGAGGATGGAGATTACACCGGTGTGAAAGAGGTTTTTATCAACAAACTCAGCGGATGGGCAGAGGCGAAAGAGGCATTGAGGCGCACGATTGAGGAGGCTGTGGGGTTAGGCGTCGAGTACGTTGAAGCAGATGTCTCAAAGCTAGAATTTGATGAGGAGGGAACAACGACGGGTGTCGTCACGTCTACGGGCGAGGTTCACAGGTCGGACTGCTTCATTCTGTCTACCGGTGCATACACGGCAAGATTGCTCGCTGATAGCGCGCCAGGTCGTCCCGAGCTTCATGCTGGCGACCGATTTGTTGCTGTCGGAGTGACTGAAGGATTTGCCTCTGTCTCTGGGGAGAACGCGGCGCAGCTGTATGATGGGCCAGTAGGGGTTGCGGCACTGCCGCCTGAGAGAGGTACTCCCAACAACTTTAAAAGTGCCTCGTTTCGTGGGGTTTCAAGAAGCTAAATGTGCCACGACAGGTCCGAGCAACGGCAGCGTCCCTCACTCAAAAGACAGGACACTCAAGTTCTGGGGGCAGACCTTTTTCACAAACACGCGGCCACACCCCAACGGGAGCCCCATATCCAGCCCTCCCGCGGAGCCAGACTACGCCCAATTCGATGTCCCAGCCACCCTCAAAGAGGATGTAAATTTTGCAGGCAAGACCATCTTCGGAAGGTTGAGTGATGATTTCAATACGGAGAGCTACCGTATTTGCTGGTAAGTACCTCGCCTGGTTGTCTTGGAAGAGTCCAACACTCCAGCCGTGAAACTCATTTGTACGTAGGGATGCCCTTTCGCCTAGCGAAGACTTCATCATTTCTGCACACTCCGCGAGTAAGAACCTCTATATTGCAACAATTGGTTCATTCCACGGTTGGAAGTTTCTCCCTGTGCTCGGTAAGTATGTCGTGCAGCTGCTCCAAGGGTCTCTTGACGAGAAATGGGCCAAGAAATGGGCATGGGATAAGGCACTGCCTTCTCCTCCTGTTTATGGGTGGCCAAGGAAGGAGCTGAGTGAATTCGTATAACGATTTCGATATAGTGATAAGAGACAAGTCAAATTGCCAATGAATGATGACGGGGGGTTTAGGATACATTTGAAGAACAGATTGTCAATTTACTTGAATTCGAAATGATGAGACTGATGCCCCATTGTTAAAGGTATCATGGGAGTTGTATATGGCACACATTGCAAAAAGGCCATCTGGATGTACTCACTACGCCTGTCATAAAAAATACTATTCTCGGAAACACTATTATGTCTCGTAGTAGTGCGATTGCACCTTGCCCCTTTGACAGAATCAGTGTCACTCACAGATTAGTGCTGATTCACATCTTGAAGCAACTCTGCCAGAAAAGAATGATCTCACACTGAACAACTATCATAAGCTAGAGTAAAGTCACATCATATTGGTAAACTCTGAAATACACGTGTGAAGGTGTGAACCAACTCCCAGTCATGACTAAATTCAACACAAATTATGATGACCCTATCAGTATTTATGTCTTTAGGTATTCTCTTTCTACACATATATTGTGCTAATATGCAAGACTCACAGGATTCCCATAGTACACCATCTCAAGTCCAGAAATACATAGATGTCCCATCCCTACGTTTGCCCCGGTCGCTCCACCAGACCAAGCAATACACATGACCCATACCTGACCAATTATTCCCCTGCATTCAGTCATGGACTTCCTGATTCCAACAAGACTTCCTGGCGTTAAGTACAGCTACCCCTTGGACTTGCACACAACATCCTACCCCGCGTTCCCTTGCTCCAAGCCATGTCCCTCTCAGAGCTCTGAACGAGATTGCGACATAACCGCTAGCATTCGATTTGAATGAGCGCGAAATGGAGAATTCCCAAGCCGCGGTCGAGTGTTCAGTGCCGCATTTCTCGGCATGCTGTCACATGAGCGTCCAGGATCCAGTCATATTGCATTGACTGCACCTAGGAACTTTTGGACATCGCCAGAGGCTTTTGTAATAACTTAGACGTTGTTCAAATTGTTCGGGTCATGCTGTTGCTTCGGCACCCAGTTCCTCCGCCCGCCATTCCGCCAGCTCTGCTGCCTTCTGGGTCTCTCCCCACTCGATAAACCATGTCTCCAGATCATTCATAAAGCCCCTCGCCAGCGAATTTCTGTGGACAGCATCTTCGAGCAAGAAATTAATCAGGTCACGCATGTATCTCTCAGCTGAGTCTCGCTCTCCGCGCGCCTTTGATGCCCTGGCTAGCCAGCTGAGCGCATCTGCTCTCAGAAGTCCCTGTGGTCCCCGCCGCAGGAGATCCTCGAATACTCTGACAATTTCTCTGTTGAAATAAGGGTCCTCTCCATTGGCTCTGTCACGATACGTGAGGTACATTGAGTACATTTGCAGTGTGTGTGTGGTTCGATGACTGTGGCGAAGTCAACAAAGTTCCTCATTACGTAAAAGAACTTCGAAGGTACAGTAGAATGAAAGATTATTGGCCATGATAGCAGCATCGAATTGGCCCACATGAAGGGTTCAAATTGAGAAAGAAGGGGCAGGGACTTACTGGTACTCCCCATACTTCGCTGCATTTTGTTCCAATGTGAGCTCAATGATATTCCCGAGGTTTGATGGCATGGCATCAAACCCGTTAAATTCGCCGTAACTAATCCATGACGCAATAGCATACGTGCTCCTGGGTCGGTCCATCAGACCATCCCATGACTGACAATTGACAAGCCATGCCTTCGTCGCCAGTTGGTAGATCTCCTTCTCATCTGCGTTGGCGAGCAATGCAAGCATTTGCCGAATAGGATGGCTACTGGGCAACCCTTGGTCCTTGGCAGCAAACACCGCAGCATACTTGACGAGACATTTGACCACAACCAAGAGCTGTGCAGCCTCGGGATTTTCGAGGAGACCCCCAAAGGTGAAGTATGCTAGAGACATAAAGAAAACATACAGAAAATTTGGTGGACGAAGCTCGATCAAGTCTGCCAGGACGTTTGGCGCCCGACGCATGAGGACCAGAGCATCGTTGACTTTGTTTTGTTCGAGGGCATACCTCACTCCGTGGGCCAGGGCGTTGCATGCCCCGCTTGCTGGTCGTGCCTCTCGCAAGGTGTCGAGCTGTTCCGCCGTCGAGATCGTTTCCTCCCATGAGCCACGGATGTAACTGCGGACTTGGAACAGCACAGCCTCGGACACATAGATGGTGTCGGGGGATTTGATAGCCCTGATTGTCGGTAGTCTGTCAATGCTGGCTCCTCCTTCCCCCCGCCGCAGTAAATATTTCACCAGACGATCTTGTGGGATGAGCTGGCCATTGCGTAAGAGGAGATTGCCAGTTGCCGCTCCGGATCGTCCGGAATGCTGGGCACTTTCTTGCAGGAGCTGAATAAGGTCTTGGTCTTCGCCCTTCTTGAGCCTGATGTTCTTCCTAAAACCCCATGCCTTGAATTTGCTCTTGTACATTTTGGCCCTTTGCCACTCGTCAGCCTTGTCGGATTGGATGGAAAGGAATTTGTAAGACGAGGACACTCACGTCGCATAGAAGCCGAAATCTCTCTCCATGGTCTCCATGACATCTTGAAGGGTCCGCCCTTCTACCACGTACAGCCTCTTCAGCAACGGCTGATATTGCGTCCACTGGGCTGGGCTGGCGAAGCGCCGGGTCATTTCGGGATACCGAAAACTCAACACCGACTCTTGGGCTGTGACAGATTCATGATGTGTGGATTCCATCTCTCGTAATTACCTTCAGAATCTGCGCTCATCCAGTTTAGACGTGTGTTCCCTTCTAAGATAAGCATAGAAGAAATATTCATGTGCAGAGGTACTCCATGGACGAACCGCTCGCATGAGAATTCTTCCGAGGCGGAAAGATGTCTCCGTCCTCCGCAAACTTCGACCTGGAAGAGCAACTGGAATCTTGGGCTCAGACGCTAGCGACGAGTTGGGCATACATGAGCGCAAGAGGCGCTCGACGGTAGTCCAATTGCCCAGCCCTATCGGCGGCGACTTTTGAAATTTGCAGCGCTGGTCAAAACGCGGTGTAAGAGGAAACCCCTCTTTAGGACTCATCGCGGCTAATTTAGCTTAGCGTCTGCAACCCTGCACTCTCGGCATATCCAGGTTGTGCAACCTCGTCTTGGCAGCTGCTTGTCCCCATACTTAGCGTTCATGGTGTAGTATGGGAGAACTACCTCGAACAAAGGCAGGGCTCTAAACGAAGCACGTGGTGGCATATGATTAGAATCCAAATGTTATCGAAGTTTTACGGGCAGCACTGAACGACTACGAAATCAACTCTGGACATGCGCCGCTCAATGATCGCACAGAACTGAGCCGAACCTCCATCTGTTTTACGACACCGAATACCCGACGCAAAGCCTCCAAGTGCCCAAATAGTAGTTCGACTTTGAAGTTCTCTAGTCTTTTCCAGATAATGTCCCATGTTTCGTATGATTGGTCCAGATGAAATCAATTCTAGAATTACATCCCGTTGATATGAGCATCGCGATGGTGAATTACAGGATGTTTGAGATGAATTCAACACATCTGGCATAGATAATTGCGACTCATCTCATCCAAGAAGCAAATTCAGAACAACTGACTTAGAAATCGAACTCTTGCCCAACAAGGTTCTCGCTCAGCTTCCACAGCCTCTCTGCATCAACCTTGCTGGTTGCCCAAGAATAGACCTCTTCCAAGTTCGGATCCGCAACATGGCAGTCGGACAAGAACGCGCCGTTATCCCCCTTGATACTAGTATCAAACGATGCGAAGACATGAGTCGCGGCACCCTGATCCAAGGTCTTGAACTTCATTTCAGCCATGCCCCACAACCACTTATTCCCGTACACATTGTCCATGTCAGTAAGGTCCGCAGCAAAAGCAGCCTGATCATCAAGGCCGTGCGCTGATAGGTTCGTATAGATCACGCCAGGGCACAGGGCAAAACTGAGGACGCCTCGGGACCCGAGCCGCTCAGCGAGCGCGAGAGCCGTCAGCGCGTTGGCCGTCTTTGACTGGCCGTACGAGAGCCACCTCTGGTAATGCTTGCCCTCGTTGAAGTTGTAGTCCGTCCAGCGGATGTGGCCGATGCGATGCACGCCGCTCGAGACGAAAACGACACGTGGAGACTTTGAGGCCAGGATCTTGCCCATGATGAGGTTGGTGAAGAGGAAGTGGCTCAGGTGGTTCGTCTGGAACTGGCTTTCAAACCCGTCTTCGGTCAGTTGGTACGGTACCGCCATGATGCCGGCGTTGTTGACGAGAACATCCACGTGTGGCACATCTGGCCAGGAGTTGAGCGTCTCAGCGGCTTTGCGGACGTTGGCGAAGGAGAGGAGGTCCAGGGCGAGTGGCTTGACCGTGACTGTGGGGTGTGAGGCGTTCAGCTCCTCAATGAGGCCCTGCAGCTTTGAGACTGAGCGGCCGGCTAGGATCAGGACAGCTGGTTTCCCTGCGGCGACTTGCTTGGCGAAACTTTCTCCGAGGCTCCCAGGCGAGGGGCCTGTAATGAGAATGATCTTTCCTGCAATTTGGGGTTCATAGTATGGCACAAGCTCGCTGGCTTTGCTCTCGAAGCTGAAGGTCGGCGCCATGTTGACAATTTGAATGTGGCGGTTGACAAATTTAATTATTCACAAATGTGATTCTTGACAGTCTTGTGAGAATTGTTTGTTTGAAGGAGTTTACGATGATGATAACTAGACTTTTATAATTTTCAAGCAACATTTTTCAAGATACGAGACGGTGATGGACTCGGTAATAGGTGCATTCAAAACCCGCTGTCTTTAAGTCCGATAAACACGCGTCTATAAGCTGGGACGGTAATTATCGTATAGCCCATAAATGCCTATGAGAGTGTGGAGCATGTGGTATTGGAGCCGCAGTGATTCAGTGCATCTACGTTCGGAGTGAAATCATGCCGCTCGGAGACTTCGCAGATTATGCTTGACTGGCTAGTTCAGACAGGGTTCCGCTTCTCCCGGAGACTTTTGCAATTGAGCCCCAGCCTCGGACTGTCGGGATACTGCAAACTCTCAGCAGCTGTGCAGGTCTGAATGCTCTGAATTGATATCACAATGTTGCTCAGAGTAAAACATTTGACCTGCCGCATATAATGGGTTCGGGTAATATTATATAAGAGCTCGTGGGAATCCATGTTGTGAATCTGAAAGACGCGTTCTGGGTCACTCCTCAGTTCAGAAGCCCTTCAAAATAAATTCATCCCCGACATCATAAAAACGTTTTGCTCATAAAAAATACTTTAACATGGTTATCACATTAGTTACCGGTGCAAACTCCGGAATTGGTGAGGCAGTTGCTCATCAGCTGGCCAAACAACCGGACCACCACGTCGTCATCGCGTCCCGGAATCCAGAAGCCGGTGCGAAAGTTGTGGCGAACCTAGTCGCAGCGGGGCATTCGGCGTCCTCAGTCCAATTGGACCTCACCTCCGATGAGTCCATCACCAAGGCCGTGAAGCAAATCCAGGACACCCACGGCAAGCTAGACATCCTCGTCAATAATGCCGGCGGCGCCGTGGACCAGGTCCCGGGCCTGACCGCCCGCGAAATATTCGCCCAAGACTTCGACCTCAACGTCTCCGGCCCGGCGATCCTCACGGATGCTCTGCTGCCGCTCCTCAAAAAGTCCGCCGCGCCTCGGGTGGTCTTCGTCTCGTCAAGCCTCGCTTCTATAGGCATGTCGTGTGACAAATCTTCCCCCTGGTACGATCCAGGTTACGAAGCCAACGGGTACGGCTGCAGCAAAGCCGCTCTGAATAGGCTTGTCGGTACCTATTCACGACTTTTGTCCGGCGCTGGAGGACGGGTCAATGCAGTGTGCCCTGGCCTCGTCAAGACCAAGTTGACTGGCTACGCTGAAGGGGGCCGCACGCCCGAGCAGGGGGCTAAGAAAATTGTTGAGATGGCGTTGCTGGGTGAAGATGGGCCAACCGCGACTTTCTCCAACGAAGACGGCCCTTTGCCTTGGTAATGAAATCGAGGCACAGCCAGTATTCGAATGACTGTCACACGGTTTCACCCTTGTTGGCAACCTGGGCCCGATGACACACAGTTTCATAGGCAAAGTTTCCTGCAAAGTTGTTTTGGTCAAATGGAAATTTGTACAAGAATTGAAATTCATCACATAATCACTCTCTACCCACCACAGCATCGATACATGAGCCCTCTCTATTACTCAACAGCACAGTAGATGGTCCATTCGGACATATTCAATGCTTCCCCTTATAGCTGGGTCGCGGGACCTGCATGGACTGGGTGACAGGCTGGTAGCCTTTTGTGTTGACACCCTCGCGGGCTAGGCGCCCTTTGACCTCGTTATCTTGCTGGATCAAGGCACAGCAAGGGCACCAGACCGAGACGCAGCAGTCGCCACAGCCACTTCCCTCGATGCCAAACTTTCTTCGGATCTCGCCCCGTTTCATCGTGTTGTAGCTACGGTGAGTCAATAAGGTTCCTCATGTACTGGACGAAACGAGAAGGTTTCCAATAACTCACATCCAAGTGAATGGGGTGTAGTTTGCAAAGGCGCAGAATATCATGCAATCGCAGTTGACGTTTTCAGGGCCAGTGCTGGGATCCTTGATGCGAGAAGAGGTTCGTCCAAAGACTGGGGGCCAACATTAGCAGGAGTGACTTGATCTGGCGTTTTGGGATACTTGGGTGACCCACGTATGCAAGGGAGGAATGTTGCCAGAAGACATGAGCTGACGGGGGAACAGTCCATGAGACTGTTTTCCCAGACTCCGTGGCCCTGTGATGATGCCATTCTTGGAGCCCTAGATTCCGTTGATCTGATTATGCAAGTGAGACGGAGGTGCAAGTCTGGCGGGGCGACACTGTGTATGTGATGCGAAGACTTTGGGTTGCAAAAGTGTATTCCAGGTATTTAAAAATGTCAAATGAGAGACAAGAATGAAAAATGAAGCTAGAGATGGATGGTGGGCGATCAAGCCAGAGCAATGCTGTTTCGCAGCATCGGGTCATATATACCAATGCCAATGCAATGGGTAACAAACGTGATCAGATTCTGCCTTGTCGCGTGTCGAGTACCTAGGCATGGACTGGCTCCCCACCTGAATAGGCGGCCTCAGGCCTTTCGAAGCCGAGGTCAAGAATGGGTTGTTCAGTCCTACAATCTGATAGAAGGCTGTGTTGCCCACCGACTGTTTTGGAAATTACGCCCACTGAAGCCAATTTTCGCGTCGAGCTAAGCCACCGATTTTTGGATGAGAGCCTGGACTTACACCAGTGTCTTTAGACATACGCACTCGTCATTCTTAACCACACCTCCAAGCCTCTTGCTAGAGGTAAGGTGTACGGAATAGTGGGTGCAATTATAACTCCAGAGGGTGTCGTTCTAGAAGCGGTGACTATGTTAGTGTGTGTGTAACACATCCCTCGCCTAAGAAGGATCGTTGGCCGCTTCAGAAGTACTGCACCAACCATATCAAGGGGGTAGGGCCGACTCTGGCTGAAGGGAGTCTTCGAAATGAAGCCACCCCGTCCTTGAATCCGGGGCTGGAATTACTGGAAGACCAAACCAAACCGCTGCTGCAATACGGAAATCAGGGACAGGGGAGGTAGCATCGTCGCACAGCGTGCATGTAAGAGGAGCCAATGATTTCGCGCGTCTGGGCACGGTGGAGAAGTACTTCGGGTTTGCCGAGCAGCTTGGCCGTGCTGGCAGTACCTCTTCCGGAGTCCAGGACCTTGTTTCCGTAAACATGAAAATTATAAAGCTGCAGCCGTGTCAGCCAACTCCCTCAATACGGTGAATTTACGTATCCCATCCAAATTCCGTATCTTTCGCCTCGCCTCCCCTCCCTCGAAATGGAGACGCGCCTGCCAGCACATCCTGAAGATCACCCTGAAGAACAAGATTCACAGTCGCACGGGTCTCGAAATCGCTGTAGGCGATCCCACCACAAGTCTCGCAGTGGGTGTGGAAACTGCAAAAAACGAAGAATTAAAGTTAGCATCCAGAACTGATGAAATGGATCCGGACATGAAGCTAAGACCGACTTGATCATAGTGTGACGAAGGAAAGCCCCAATGCCACAAATGTGTCTCCTTTGGCGTAAGTTGCGACTACGTGGCCGGCACAGCGACGCTGCAAGAAGCGGCTCTGGAGCGTCGCCTCTTCCTCAACGCTCGAGGGGGTTTTCGACCACGCGGGAAACGTGGCCGGCCTAGAACACGGTGGGCAGTCGAGCCCGAGGTGGAGGATGAGCCTGTACCGCAGGCTGGGCTCACAACACCCTCGGCCAGTAGCTCCAACTCCGTCTCACCTTGTCATGCGCCTGACCACCCTCCCGAGCAAGACTCAGCGGCAGAGGTGAGCACCGAGGAGCCTGAACTGCCCCAGTATGCCGATGAGCTGAGGCTACTTCACCACTACCTTGAGCTGGAGTTCAAGGGCTCCGGGGACCAGCCTCCTACATTCGATGCCCTCCGTCTTCAGGCCCCAACTCTGGGTTTCACCCATCCGTTCGTGCTTTACTTGGTCTACGAGTTCGCTGCTATCTCTTTCGCCAGGATACAGCCTCCTGAGAAAAAACAGTATTACCACTCCCTGGCTGCGCGCTACTCAACGCTCGGTCTACACAAAGTAACGGAGATGCTGCCTCGGATTGACACGCAGAACTGCCACGCCGTTTATACCGCTGCTGTCTTTGCATGCATAAACACCTTTGCTCGTGGGCCCCAGCCCGGGGATTATCTCCTCTTCAGTGAACATGGCGGCCCACAATGGCTCCCTCTACTCAGAGGTGTGCGGACATTGGTCGACATGATTGGGGAACACACCATCGGCAGCGGGCCCCAAGGCGACAGACCTGTGGACCCGTGCCCGATGGCAACCGAGCCAGGCACAACTGCTTTTTCTCTGCGGTGTACCCGGCTGGACTGGATCGGCCAATTCGAACGCCTTAGTGAGCTTGTCAGCACGTCCACAAGCATGACAGACACCGCCGTGAATACAAAAGCCCTCGAGCAACTGAAAATGTGCTACTGGGCCACGTATGGCGGGCCGGACGGTGAATACCAGGGCAACGCTAACCACCAGAACCTGTTTATCTGGCCATACCAGCTGGAGGATGAGTTTACGGATGCCCTGCAGGGAAGAGATCAGGTGGCGTTGGTACTTCTGGCCCACTTTGGAGTGCTGCTCAAATTATTTAGCCTTTCCATCTGGTTTTTGCAAGGGTGGTCGGAGCATCTCTTGGACGGCGCTCAGAAGTACCTTGATGAGTATCACCGATCATGGCTAGAGTGGCCGGTTGAGCAAACAGCAGGGATGGACAGGGAGAGAAGAGAGGCGGGAGCGACATACAATTTAGCAGGCATTACGGGATAGAATGTTGGACTAACTCTACACAATTCTACATATTACTTGGTAGTGAATACATAACATTTTTGCTTACAACATAAACTCTGTACTTGTACTGCCCATCGCTTATTTCCGTACCGCCACATTCCGCCCGATGCACTTGACTTGCTGACCCAGGATATCCACTCACATCACAGCCTACAAGTACGTGTGTAATGGCAGTGTAATAAAGCTGCTCTATTCTTGATTCCGAAAGGTTCGAATTATGAGAATGGGCAAACGAGAGAGAAATCTACAGTAGGAAGAGTGCCGTGTCAGTTTCGGCGCGTGGATGTGTCTACCACAGCACATGGGTCCGAGGTTGCCAAGCCAGGACCCGCAGCGAAACCGAAAGAAGCGATTTTCCGTATGCGTTTCTGGCCAAGCTTCCTAACGGCATCAAGGTGCCAGGGTTACAGCTCCACTGGCCCAGACTTTAAACTGGGCCACCCATGTGCTTGCGTTATTGACGATGCAGGACCCCATGTGCTGACCTGATGCTCAACCTCACTGCCCATTCATCGTGTAAAGATCGCACTTCTTTCACGACGCCGTATCAAACAGATCCTTGTCTCGTGAAATCTCTGTGTTCTGTTGGACTTTTCTCTTTTGTCAAATGTCATCCCACTGGTCTCATTTTCCGGACGCCCCGAGAGGTCACAGCCGTCGGAAGAAAGCCGATCATAAAGCACTGGCCACAACACGGCAAGAGCTCCAGATGTCTAACACGCTTACGATTATTTACTGGTTTGGGATGATGGTCTGGGGAAGGTCAACACCAGTTCTGAGTTCTATATAGATCTTGGTGATTCTGGTCGCCTCACTTTAGAGCCATGGGATAGCATCGCCAACTCGTTCTTTTCCTCCCCAGCTCGTTCAGGATGTCTAATTCTTCACTCGCTTCACTCTGCTCTTCGGGGAATATTCCAGATCCCGCGCTCTTTGGGGCCGAAATTCTATCGCTCACCAGCAATCTGGTCTCCAATTACAGCACTTACGTTCCGGAGACCTATAATTACAACCACCCATCTGTCAGCGTTGAGAACGTCAATTATTGTAACATTACTGTCACTTACACCCATCCTGGCCAGAATGATAGGATCAATGTGGAGGCCTGGCTTCCCTTGGAATGGAATGAAAGATTGATGGCTGTGGGCGGAGGCGGTCTGGTCGCCGGCCGCTTCGTACTCTCCTATTTTTTCATGGCTGGGGCGATCGGTCAAGGATATGCAACGGTGACCACCGACGCTGGTACCTCAACTGACCCAGCTACTGGCCTGACCGAGCTGTTGCTTAAACCTGGAAACATTGACTGGAACGCCGTACAGAACTTTGGTTCCAGAGCCTTGAACGACGAGGTAGGTACCCAATGTCTCTTTAGCAGATCCTCCCCCGGCAGCAGAGCTCGCGCTTACGAACGGCCCGTAGTCCATAATCGCAAAGGGCCTGATCGAAAGCTTCTATGGCCGCAAGCCCCAGTACTCATACTGGAGCGGCTGCTCTCAGGGCGGGAGGCAGGGTCTCATGCTGGCCCAGCGCTACCCGACGGCATATGACGGCATCGTGGCCTCGGCGCCCGCCATCAACATCCCCCGATTCACGCCCAGCCTGTACTGGCCACAGCTGGTCATGAATCTGCACGGCGAGCACCCGCGCAACTGCGAGATCAACGCCCTCACCGACGCCGCCATAGCCTACTGCGACCCCATGGACGGCGTCGCGGACGGCATCATATCGGACACAGACGGCTGCGACTTTGATCCCTTCTCCGTGGTGGGCGAGTCTTTCAACTGCTCGGACACGGGCTCCGTGATGCAGATCAGCCATGGTGCTGCCCTGGTCGCGAACGCGACGTGGGCTGGGCCGATGGCGGCCGATGGGGCGCGGTTGTGGTACGGCCTGGAGAAGGGCAGTTTTCTCGCTGGTGCAGTTGGCAACGCCGTGGGAATTGCCTCCACCGATTGCAGCAAGAATGGGACTTGCGTCGGCATGGCCGCCAACAGTGGCGAGGGATGGCTGGCGTACGGGGCTGCGAAGGACCCTTCGTTTGACTCCTCGAAGCTGACCTTGGACGCCTACTCCTGGTTGATGCACGACAGCGAGACCGAGTGGAAGTCCCTCTGGAGCACCAACGAACCGGATCTGTCCGCGTATCGCAACGCAGGTGGCAAGATCATGACATACCACGGACTTGTAAGCCCTTCCCTTAACACTCTTCAGTCACTCACCCGTGGAACACCCAATATGTGCAGTCAGCTAACGAGGCTTTCCCCGAAGGCGGACCCAAACATCCCGCCCAAGGGCACGAGAGACTACTACGAGTCCGTCGCCAAGGTGCTTCCCGATGTCAACGACTTCTTCCGCGTCTTCGAAGTTCCCGGGCTCGAGCACTGCTCCGGCGGCACTGGCGGGCAACCGACCACCATCTTCGACCAGATGCGCGCGTGGGTCGAGAACGGCACTGTGCCCGAGACGCTCCCCATCAGCTTCACGGACGCCAAGAACGAGACGCAGAACCGGATCCTTTGCCCTCTTCCGCTGAAGACCACCTTCAACGCCACTTGTGCAGATGGAGCACGAGCCGAGTGCTTTTACTGTGCAGAGAAGTAACACCTGATCCAATTTGTGTCAGTGTTGAACTCGTGCCAGTATATCAACATGACATATTGCGTGCGTGGCACACATCTTCTCACGAACTTAACCTTCTATCTTCTATTCATGTACTTTCTTTCCAGTATACTTCAACTATGCCGTGGACGTATACCATTATCCCAGGCGCTCTTCCGACTTGTCGGAGAAATACAAGGAAATTCTGCAGGGTCAATCTGTAGCCTCACAAACAATTTGAACCCCAAAATCGGAAAGTAATCAATATGTTATCCCTAAGGCTACCTTGATGGCACATAAAACATGGTGAGGCCCTAGCTTTTGTTACTACGCCCTTAAATTGTAAGACGGCCCTTCTTTCGGATGTCGAAAGCCCCCTAACGTTCCAACGTAGAGAGTCGCGAACACTCAGTTCAATTCGTGCGCGGACTTGATAGCTTTGGACTTTCCGGTGTCTATAATCACAGCTGGGTCCTCAGGGTTTCCCTTCCGAGAAACCTCGTTGCCTCGCTTGGTCGTGATGGTTGCCCTGTGTTCTGGTAAGTATTTTGATGCAAATTACACTCACCCGAGACGGAGAAAGAGACTTACTCATCCTCCTTCACATCAAGCACCTTCCCCTCTGGGTTGCCATTGCCCCATTTCCAGCTCACAGTCTCACCCTTTTCGGGCCCATTCTTGGATGGCTTCTTCCCCTCGGACTCACCGCCTCCATTCTTCTCTTCCTTTTCGCCGTCCTCGGCGGCGTTCTCGTCATCCTCATCAGCTTCGTCTTCGCCATTCTTCTTTGATGAGGCTCCCTGACGAGTCTCCCTCTTCTTGTTGGATCCATTTTGCTGGCCAGATTTCTTCCGCTTGTCGCCAGCTTTCTTGTCATCTTCTCCTGCCTCCTCGTCATTATCCTCCTCAGCCTCTTCTCTATTCTCGTCTTGCTCCTCTTGTTCATCATCCGCCGCCTCTTTCTCCTTGGAGCTGGACTTGCTCCCGTTCTTGCCGGAAGACTTGCCTCCGCCATGTGCTCTGAGCGGATCATGGCCCCAGTTCTTCAGACTGATATAAGACTTGGTCTTCTTCGCCTCCTCTGGCTCTTTTTCCTCAAGGCTCTCGGACTCCTGGGCCAGGTGTCGCTTGCAGTATGCGGCGACCTTTCGCATGTGCTGGATTTGATCCTCGGTGTACTTCTCCGGGTCTTTATCGGGGTTCGCTTTGAGGATTTCGATGATTTTCTCGCCCGAATCTTGGCCAACGGATTTCCCGTCGCTGCCATCCTTACGCCACCCGGCCTCGCTCGATTCCTCTGACTTCAGCCACTTCTCCAGCTCCGAGGCCGTCATGTTGACGTATTCATTGAATTCGGCGATGACATCCTTGTCGTCCTTGACCATTTTGGCGTTCTTTTACGATTCAAATTTGAAAAAAATGGTGGGTTCGATACGAATCAGTTTCAATTGAGCGGAGGTGCGTCGTGATGAGAATAACCGAGCCGGGTCAAGCTCAAAGCCAGCCGAGGAGCGAGCTGGCCATTTATTTAACCAACTAAAATGATCCAGAGCAGCCGTGTTTGGCTTGTGGAACTGTCTGTGCCGTGTCGTCATGGAGTTGTCTTAGAAGTCATGTCGTCATACCAAGTTGAGCTCTCTAACACCCTTGCAGGCTGCACGCGTAGCCTTTGTTGAGCAGCCCAGGGGAAAGCTGAGCCTCCGGCTGGAGCTAGTCGAGGCACGAACTTAGTGCACTTGCTTTTGGCAGCAGTTTTACGTGAAAGAGCTTCTGCAATTGGCGAATGACAATGTCGATTCAATGCCAGGGCTGACACGATGCCGATCTGAGCAAGCCACTCTTTCGAATTCACTCCAGACTAGGCAGTAGCTCAGCTATGATGAAGACGTCCAATTCTGGACTGGGTACGCTAACTAACTATCAGAAGTAATTTCGCGCTGCAGTCAACCAGTGGATATTGAATAAGTATTTAATCAACTTCTCTCAATTACCGGCCTGCACGTATAAGTGAACGTCGAGAAAGCGGTCTCTGTGAGTTTCCCAGACATAATTACTTCGAGGTTCTCCTTTATCTGGCTTGGTTGCAGAGACATAAGACAATACAAATCAACGATAGCATTGAACAACTGCACATAAAGTCTCACGACAGCTTCGGCCCAGGCATGAGGTGAGCATCATGGATGTCCTGAATCATATCCTGGAACAACTTCTAAGGCCTTTTTTGCCATGTCTCATCAGATTTGCTCATGGTTGTTCTCAGTAATCCTGACCATCATGTTGTGGTGTGTCCAATTTATCCATGACTGCTCCTCCCACGGCTTGCCAGGATTGACTATTTGGAAATCGAAGTGACGGAACAACTATGTGACCAGGTTCTCATGGTCAGCAAATCGTTTTTTCCTGCAATTCCAGTCATTACGCTGACTTACCTCGAAGACCAACTTGTAAATTTCCACGAACCCTATCACTTTACCTGGACATTGATATCGTCCAGCCCCGAACGACATCTCAACGGTACGCTCCATTTCGACTTTCTTCTCGTTACTGCATTCCAAGAAGCGCTCGGGACGGAACATTTCCGCGTCCTCCCCAAACACGTCTTTTCTGAGCTGCATCGCAATGTGGTTGACGTACATGGCTGTTCCTCCAGGAATGAAGAGGCCTTCAATCGTGTCACCCTCGGGTGGTGCGGTCTTCGGGAATCCGATGGTGCCAGCTGGGTGAAGGCGGATGCCTTCATATATCACGGCCTATCCATCAAGGTAAGTAAGTACCCAGACTGTTCGGTTAGCCTGTAGTTGAGGGAGCGCAACTGACGGACAGAAAAGGCAGCCTCTTCGCTTGAGCAACTGTGATTGGTGATGATATATCGCCGCGCGCGACAGCCTGCCGGATGGTTTGCTGTAGACTCTGGTATACGCGTGGTGTCGCCATGGTGAACATCAAAATCCCTCGTAAAGAACCAGCGGTGGTATCTCCACCGGCAAAGAGAAAAATGAGGCACTGCCTATAACACTCGTCCAATCCGAGGCCATTGCGCATGAAAGAGCCCTGAACCGATCAGTTTTTTTTTCCAGGCCGGTGAAATGAAAGCTTATCGGAGTCATACCAATATGTCCTGCTTGTCGAACGCGCTCTTCTGGAAACGCGTTTCTATAAGTTGTTTTGCCACACTGTGATCATCATTAGTTTAGTAGTGATAAAAGTGATGTCCTCGACGAACCCTTGCATCTTGCCAATACCGACTTTATCCGTTGACCTGGGCTGGAGAAAGAGGAGGAATCGTGATTGCATCACAGTACGCAGCCAATCGAGATCGCATAGCAAGGTCAGAAAAGCCATCACCTGGTCACTCATCTTGGCCACGCCCCACAGATCGTCAGCATCCATGAAACCAAACTCTTTGCCCGATAACAACGACATGACAACATCCGACGTATAAAATCTGATAAGTGGTGCGAGATCCATAACCCGATGCTGCTCTTTGGTCGCAAGGTGCTTGCTGCGAATGATCTCCAGCAGCCGGACAACCTGCACATCGATGCCCGAGTCCAAATCGACGCCATCTTTCCCAGCCATCGCGTGCGCCATTTTGGCTTTTACCTTGTCATGCAAAGTGTGATCCATCATCGTAAAGATATTGTCCCTGCCATTGTCCATTTTGAAACCGGTGTACCAGATCGACTTTTTATATGGGCTTCGTGATATCCGGCGAGCCACATCAGGGTCATCAGTAGCGACTGCATTGGCTCCAATACGAACCAGCGAGCCGTATCGAGCCAGGTCTGCGCTGTTCGACGAAGTTGCACCAGTTATGGCGTTCCTGATTAGCCATGACGATCCGAGCCAAGACAGAGTGGGGCCGGGAATATGCCGCAGACGCCGCCAGTTGTTCAGCATTGATAGAAACACTGCGAGGAACAGCGTACCAAAAGCGGCCCCCACGACATGGGACTGCTCTAGGTGAAGTTGAGTGGAGTTTAGCATGTTGCGCGATAGGTGTCGTCTGGTAAGCTGTCTGTATTTCCCTGATGAGAGAAGAAGAAAGCTTCAAGTTTTGTATGTAATATCAGGGTGGTCGAAGGTATTTAAGTTACAATTGGAGTAGTTGACCGTTACCCATCGTGTTCCATGCAGTCATCTGCGGGATCTACGCGCTCTGTGACACCATTCTATGTATGATGATGCACAGTAAGCACATCGAGGACAGCGTACTTAATCAGAACGAAGAATCAAGTGGCTCTTATTCTGATCGCCATGCCAGTTTCATGCACGAGGCACTTGGCAACATGCAGTCATGAATGGCTAATTGGCTCGCCTATGGGCCTTCCAGTGATGTGTTCTGAATGACTGTCTTCGACAGTACATGATCAAGAATAAGATGTTGTGCTAGTGCTTTATATCTAGGCAAGAGTATGCGTGACCGCTCCACTCAAGCTCTGGGGACCGAATCAAATTGCCACATATATTTATTGCCCAGCCCTATGCTTCGAACGGCCAAGTGATCAGCGGAGAGGAACGTAACATCTGGACCCGGAGCGTAAGCAATACAGTCTCCTAAGGAGCATGTGCTCCGACATAGCCCCTATCCCACGCACACCCCCTAACCTAGTAGTCACGACGACCTCCTTCCTTCAACCTTATATCAACATCACTTAGTACTACCAACTTCGTACTTCAAGAGGTACATCTGCTCTGGCCAATCCAGCCTGGAAATTTCAAACCTGACTACTCCACGTAGAAATAGCTTCGGGTAATGGAACTGATATTAGAACGCTCCGCGTGCCGCGCGCGCCCACCGCAAGCTCGGGATACACGCCGCGCCGCTGAATTACTCCTTCTCTTAAGCGTGCAGTTAAGAGACGCCTTCAAAGTAGCGCAAAGCTTAGACCTTCATAGCCTGGACCAGAAGCACGTGGCACATGGTGTTGTGACATCTGCAAGCTCCAGGCACCCATCTCAAGCGAGTGCGGAGCCTCCCAAATGTTCCAATCAAGCATATTTGGACCCGCGGATTGGGGGAGGCCCTTCCGAGGTTCGTTCCGTCCTGGACCTTTCCCACGCCGCTGGCGAACTATGATATGCAGCTTTTGTCCAATCGGGAGCATATATTCTCGATGCTCCGTACTATGTCCTATTTCTTCCACCTTAGCAGTCTGTAACTTGTGATTAGGTGCATGGCCGGCTCTCCTATTTGTGCAAGCGAGCGCCCCATCACATTCCAAGATTCTCAATGTGCCAGACGAGGTGCTTCACCCGACGTGCTAAAACTCGCTCTGCCATCTGTGGCTTGCGCAAGCCGCGTTACTGCTGCGCGACACGCGCGAGTGCTCTTAGATCGCACGTTTCGTAGCTCAATCCTAAGGGCTTATCCGGCACTAGATGGCTCCTCGTCCCGAGGGTCCTCGATGACCGCGTCTCGAGGTACCCGCCAAGTTGCCGGGATGACTGCCTTTGTTCGCTGGACACTCTCCTTAGCTGCCCGGGTTTCCCAGAATGGCCACTGACTAGGCCTGAAAAGCTGGGGTAGTGTGGAGGAAAGGCTGGGGGGTTTCTCCCACCCGATGGGTCAGTGCTAATTCCAACCAGTCGGTTTCATTATTACTACGGGGCCTTTAATACGGTCAGCCCACCGTGCCTTGGTTTTGACTTTGCGGGGTGGGAGTCTGGGGTAAAAAATGGAGAATTGCAGGCGGCACCATAAATGTAATCCTGCCCCAAGCAAAGCTCATGGTGGAGAGATATTTCAAGTCCCATTCCCCAGCTTCGTGGTGTTCGGTTCCGAGGCGAGTGTTGATTTTGGGACACATTTCTTTTTATTTCTGTTTCATTTGACATAGGATACACCAAAATGTCCAATCAACCTGACACCAAGGAAGGACACGCTTCGATGTCCGCGCACCTCGAAGCTGGGCCACGGTCCGACACCGGTCAAGATGCAAATGCCGAGGAACGCGCCTTGCTCAGGAAAATCGATATGCGACTGGTCCCATGCGTTTGGATTATGTACCTGATGAGTTATGTGAGTACCACAAGGCATGGAAAGTTGTTGCTCGGGACATCCGGTCCCGTCTACCAATTATTTACTGACTGGCGATAATTCAAGCTCGATCGAAGTAATATAGGCAATGCTTACACTGTGCGTGTCTATCCAACGCATACATATCCATAAAATTTGACAATGATGGAGATTAACTGAATTCATTGGTTGTGTTTTAGGGAGGCATGGGCGAAGAGCTCGGAATGACCAGCACCGACTACTCCATCTCCCTTCTTGTATTCTTCATCAGCTATGTGCTCTTCGAGACGCCGTCCAACATGATCCTCACTAGAGTACGACCCAGCATATATATGCCAGTCAGTCCTTCCTCCTCCCACCCTTCAACAAAAACAATCGGACCATTGGCTTACCAAAATAGACGCTCATGTTCCTCTGGGGTGGCTTGTCGATGTGCATGGCCGCAGCCCACAGCTGGCAGGTCATCGCAGGCCTTCGATTCGTCCTCGGTATCCTAGAGGCCAGCTTCGCGCCGGGCGTGCTCTTCCTCCTATCGGCATGGTACAAAAAGAGCGAGCTCGGCCGCCGTTACAGCATGTACTACACCGCCGTCGCGCTCTCGGGCATGTTCGGCGGGCTCATCGCCGGCGGCCTGCTGCAGACGCTGGACGGCTCCCACGGCATCAGCGGGTGGCGGTGGCTCTTCATCGTGGAGGGTGCCGGCACCTGTCTCGTGTCCGTGGGTGCGTTCTTTGCCCTGCCCGACTTCCCCTCGACCACGCGCTGGCTCACGCCTGACGAGCGTGCCCTGGCCAGCCGTCGCCTTGCCGGAGACTCCCTTGGAGATACCCAGGATGGCGAGACGATCCATCACAAGGTTGCTCTGAAGATGGCTTTTACGGACTGGCGGATGTGGGCTTTTGTCTTGACATACATGTCTACTACGGGTGCACAAACGATACAATATTTCATCCCTGAGCTCGTCAAGGTATGTCTAGTCGACCTCACGAAAACCCGCTTATTTGGCACGACTGACTTTGAACACCCGCCTTTTTCTATAGTCAATGGGATACACTGGCTTTGAAGTGCAGTACTACACCGCACCGATCTACGTCTGCGCCTTCGTGGCCATCCTCGCGTTCTGTTTCTCTTCCGACTACTTCAAGGAACGCGCCTTCCATCTCGCATCAGCCTCTGCGCTCGCCATCGTCTGCTTCGCGATCCTCATTGGCGTGTTGAATAACACGGGGCGCTACGTCCTCTTGTGTTTCGGGGTTGCGGGTGTTTACGCTGCATGTGAGTGCTACACAACACATCACATTTAGGCTAGTAATTTGTAGAATTGAACTGACCCAGCCAAAGGCCCTCTTGTCAGCATCTACGTCTCGAACTCCAGTAAGTCTCGTCGGCGTTCAGGTCTACTACCATCGTTGGAGGTTGCACACTAACAAAACTTGATGCATAGTCCCTCATCCTGCGGAGAAGCGTGCCATTGTACAGGCCACTGTCAACGCGCTCGGTAATAGCGCGTCAATTTGTAAGATACATTGCCTTTCCATTAATGTTAACTCGTCGAAGATCGTCTGTGCTAATACACTACAGATGGCTCGTTCCTCTTCCCGAGCAAAGACAAGAACCATAACCGTACGGGCTTCGCCGTGACCATGGTTTTCATGGTCATTGCACTGGTTATGGCTTTTGTTCTACGGTATTTACTGGCCAAATATCCCTACCCGGAGCTTGTCGTTCACGGGCATGGAGCCGCAGCAGAGAAAGACGGCAAAGAGGAGGATTAAGAAGCTTGGTGCGCCAACACGGTTGGCGTGTTGCCGATGTATCAATTTTCTGCATGAATCTATGTGGCAAGAAGTTTGAACGGCAGGAAAGAATAGGCTGCGAAGCAATCATATCCCGACCAAATATTCCTAGCAAGTAAGATCACATGCCTCCCAGATCAACACATCATGTCCTCCACGTGAGCCACGAGAAGAGATCCGCATGAAACTGCTCAGGGTCCTCCAGATGCGGCGCGTGACCCTGTTCGGGGTAGTGAATGAGCGTGCAGTTAGGGATCTTGGCCGCGGTCTCGGGCCCCAGCACAGAGTAATTCCCCAGCTTGGCCGCGACATCTGGCGGGGACC
This sequence comes from Diaporthe sp. PMI_573, assembly GCA_021399435.1. NCBI lineage: Eukaryota > Fungi > Ascomycota > Sordariomycetes > Diaporthales > Diaporthaceae > Diaporthe > Diaporthe sp. PMI_573. The sequence continues at coordinate 619,774 of JAJTUP010000004.1, forward strand.
ACTGCTTGCCGACGGCGGTGTTGTCCTTGTCGCCGACGATCAGGAGGGTGCGCAACTGGAGGAGGCCGAAGGAGTGCGCGATGGGCTGCGTGAGCACCATGTCGACGACGCGCGCCTGGTTGATGAGGAAGTTGTCGCGCTCGCTGCCGTAGTAGATGTTATCAGACATGGTCACCCACTCGTCGTATGAGGGGTCCCAGTTGCCGACGTAGTAGGTTGCCTTCTCGTAGGCCTTGATCGATTCCCAAGTCATGGCGTTCTCGGACTCCCAGTTGTACTGTAGGCTTGGGTATGGGACGCCGATTCCCAGCCAGTCTTCCAGTCCCATTGGGTCCACAAGAACGACCTAGAACATGCATCAGTACGTGCCCATGCCAGAAACGTTTTCAGAGACTTACCTCAGTGACATTGTTGGGGTACATCATCGAGTATCTGGCAGCCAGCATACCGCCCAGGGAGTGACCGATGACAGTCACCTCATAGATGTCGAGGGCATTGAGGAGGCTGCTCGTGCTGGAAGCGAACTGCTGGAGGCTGAACTGATAATTCTCAGGCTTGCTAGACTTGCAGAAGCCAACCTGGTCAACGGCAATGACACGGTATCCATGACCTGTCAGCTCGCTGATTGTTGCTTTCCATGTCGGGCCACAGAAGTTCTTGCTGCTAGATGTTAGAAATAGTCTTTTGGGGGGAGGGGGGATCTCAGCAGTGCACGGGGAGAACTGACCCATGGAATACAACGGCAACCTGTCCATTGGATGTCACATTCGCTGCCGGGGGAACATCCATGAAAGCCATCTGAAGTTCTTGGAACTGGCTCTCAAAGTTGTACACGTGTACCGGGTATGGGTACGTGTAATTGGACCCATTGAGATCGAATGGCTGGGGGCTTGTGTCGATCGAGCCCTCGGCCTGACCGACAGATCCGACACTCTGCGCCTTGGAGGCGAGAAGCCCAAGGGCCGAGGAGAAGACAGCACCAACTTTCATCGTGGAGCGGTTGAGCGACGGGCGCAGGTATGGGATCTTGCTGCAAGCTGGTGGCACTGGGAGGCTATTGTCATGCAGTGTAGCATCTCCGAGCAGATCGATTTAAGGTGACAGCATTGGACCTGAACTCCCCAAATACTCCCCCGGCGTCTATCGGCCCGCTACCCCTTGCTCATAGTGGACGAGTACCTGCATTTCGGAGCTGCCCCAGCTGGGTTAGAGATGGCACGAGTATGGCCGCCTAGCCGGAAGTAACTCCACTGCCATCTGTGTGCCCTGCGCGATCTCGTCCATGGAAGTAGCCCGACATGATGGATCAGATCGGAACGCCTCGGCTCACCTGCATTGTCTCAAGCTGAAGGATTCAGATGGAACTGAAAGCAGTCAGGGTATTGCGCCGCGGAAAATCTTGCTGGGGCCGCGCTGTTTCTGCCCGATTTGCTTCTTACAGTGTCAAGTGTCTGCGATTGTGGTTGGACGGGGAGTCTGATCCGGTTGTGGGCTGCTGGCTCTCGGCACGACGACCAGGTTGCCCTTAAGGGCAGCTGAGAAGTGCGGGAAAATTGACGTCTCCAGTAGTCGGCGGGGAGGACTCACCCATTGGCTGGCTCGGCCACCACGGTCCACATCCAATGGCTCCCTACTGGTAAGCTGTTCGACAAGCTGACAAGGACCACTGTGCAGTTGGTTGGTCTCCCAAAACGTGCAGTAGTTTAACTCGTTGCGGCCTCGGTGGGTCTGCTCAATTCCGCCGTGGTACAGGCCTCCTAAAGTTTGTAGGTTATTATGTGGTGACAGCACGATTATGCAGGTCTTCAAGAACTGCTGCGTCAGTGCTTATTCTTATTGATAGCAAGTGCCGGCAGAAGCAAGTATGGGTTCAATTGCAGGTTCGCGGAGGTCGCCCAATATATGTAAGCAACGGCCTGCGCTTGATGGGGCGATGATAACACATATGATACGTCACATATGCGCAGTGCGCTACAAAACCTACAATCTCCGGAGAGGCAGGGGTTTTCGTAGTGCCTAAAATTCTTTTCGTGGCCATTTGTGCTATTAGCAGCTCCCGCTTCTTTGATAATAGACGGTGGGTGATGTCTGTCGGGCACGCCATTGGAATTGCGACTTTCCATGGCCAACAGCCAGACTGCCGAGAAAAGGTTTCTGTCTGGGTCGCTCGGGGGCCATGTGGTCTGCGATCTCGGACTGATAGGCACAGATCGCTCCAATATGGAGAGTCGTGTGGGGTGTTGATCTTTCGTCAAGCCACGTTTCTGTGGGCTCCATAGTAAATTTGAGTTCGATCGTCTTGTTGCTGCACTCAGCTGTACCAGCGATCGTCAATTTTTCCAAACTCAACATTATCTTAGTGCCTTTAGAGCTCACATGAGAAGACAGAGATATACACGGCGAAGTCCGGAAAGGTGAAAGGCATTACCATACTGGGACACGATAAGCCGCTCTCACTCTCCCCTTCGACGCGAGAAATAATGTTGTACACTTGAAGCAGCATCGGAAACACTGCCGAACATCGAAGGGTCCCGCTGGGACTTTTCGACCATGTGGAGCATCGTCCCACTCTGCAATGCAATATACTTTCAGCTCGCCGCTTGGCCACTCTTGCGTCCTGCAGCAAGGGGGGTCTCGTGATCCTGCCGTGCTGTGTGTGTACACCGTCCCACGGAATGCATCCCTTAAACTCTCTTAACCTTACCGAGCGCCGTGGCTGCCGTCCTTGGACGCCACTTCCGTCTGTTGTCTCCCATCTCACCGGGAAATTTACATAACAGAAACTCTTTCGCAGTCCCAAGTCACCCGCGAAGAAATGCTGCGACCTGACCGGGCTGTCTCGGGAACCCAGAGCGGACCGACGCTAAAGTCCTGGATCTAGATTTCCGATTTCCACAGTGGGATCTGCAAGCACTCCTATCATATATTGACCTTCCTCCCATAACTGTTCGGCTGTCAAAACCTTTTGTGTTACCTGCCTGTGCGTGGAGCCACCCGCTCAACACGCGGGAGGTCTGCACTTTGAGGTCTCGATGGCTACAGGAAATATCCCAGGGGATAGCAACGCGCATGTGGTCCAGATCCCCTGCATTGTCTTCTTCGTGGTGACACCATGCTTCGTTGCGGCTCGATTCTGGTCCCGACACAACTCAAACTCGGCTGTTGGCTGGGATGATTGGTGCTGCCTGCTCTCTTGGGTATATACATGATCCATTCCGAGCTTCTCTTCCTTTGACTGATGATATTTTCTTCAGATCTTTTGCGAGCTCGTGTCAGGTCTTATGATTGGCTCTTGCGCCTACGGATTTGGCCAACACATCTATAATCTGTCCCCAGAAAACAAGCTCATGGCTTTGAAGGTGAGCTAGTGTACTACCGTTGTCCTCTATCTACCTGGCGTTTGACCATGCTGACTCCGGCCATGCCCCATCTCAGCTGTTCTTCGTGGCGCAAATCTTCTACAAGCTTACCATGAACTTGACCAAAATCTCGATCTTGCTCCTCTATATGCGCATCTTCGCCGTCTTTACATGGTTCCGCTGGATTGTTCGAATCCTTATTGGCATAGTGACGGCATACATGATTGCGGCATTCTTTGCATCCGTGTTCCAGTGCACACCAGTGATAAGAGCGTGGGATAAATCCGTTCCGGGATCTTGCATCAGTATTGAGAAGAACTGGTATGCCAACGCCGGCTTCTCTATCGCAACGGATACAATCATTCTGCTTCTTCCTATCCAGCCAATACTGTCTCTCAAGCTTCCAATCGGTGAGAAGGTTGCAGTTATGGGCGTATTTATTCTCGGCGCCTTGTGAGTGACGTTCGCTTCGCGCTGTCATTTTGGTGGAACAAATTGCTGACGAAATGTCTCGACTCCAGTGTCACGTTGACTAGCATCCTTCGCATGCAAACACTAAGCTTCTCTTCCACGAGCTCAGACATTACTTGTATGTTACCCACACCCAATCCCTAGCACTTGTATCGTTGTACTGATCGCCCATAGACGATATTGCATCGTCCATGTGGACTATTATTGAAGACAACACGGCCATCATCTGCGCTTGCCTCCCCATGTGTAAACGAGCCCTGGCCGTCGTCTTCCCCTGCCTGGCTTTCGAGCGCCATCACAAGTTCGATAACAAGCTGTCTTACGACACCGGTGGTAGTAACAGTCGCGTCAGTCAAAGTCGCAGTCGCGGCAGGTGGACACAATTCTTCGATGGGTCTACAAAATTCTTTGACGTGTCTGCAGGCAAGGTTCCCTCACCTCTGGTTTTGGATCCTCGCCAGGTATCGACACACTCGCAAGCGTACACCGGAGGCTCCCCAAGCGAGGAATTCATCATGTCCCCCATGTCCCCTGTGCACGACGACAAACGCGCCGAGTCACTGGGCTCAGAGGAATCGGGTGCTATCCGGAAAGTCACGCGGTACGAGGTCGCTTATGATGATGCTCCAATGCCGCGAATCAAATGACGAGTCCATGTAACGCGCATAAAATGCAAACACTTGTTTCTTTGCTCCCTTCAATGTGAGACGCGCTCCCGAGCCCAGACCGTCAAATCAAGTCATGTGTCTCAGGTGCGACCAGTAGTGATGGACCCTGTGGAGCGCGAAACGCGGCTTTATTGCACTGGAACGAGAAACATGTCTAATTCGTTCGATGCCCTCTACGCCTAATTACCGAGATGCCAGATTTTCAAGCACGAAAATGAGAAACAGTATGTGCCGACTACAACCACATGCACGGATCAATGACCGGCTGAGCGCCTACCGGCCCGATGATAATGCTGTGCTCGTCCTGGTACGTGATGGGATGAGCGTCATAGTCATAGGGGTTCTGCTCGCTGTAGGCATGCCTCTTGAGGGCGATGGTCCAGCTCCAGCTGCTCTGCCAGATGCCGACGAAGTAGCTCGCCCGGAGCATGATGTCGAGGTCGACAAGAGCCAACTGATCCCACGTGAGCTCGTCCAGGATCATTATGTCCGACTCGTCTAGAATATCCCACTTCTGCAGCACCTGCGGCGCCGCCGTGTGCGTGTCGTTGACACTGACCCGCACGTCCGCCAAATAACCCTTCAGTCGCTCCACGTCGCTCGTCGTCCCCGTCGCCACGTACAAGGCGCCCAGCTGGTTAATCTCGACCTGCTGCTTGATCAATTCGGCCTGTGTTTCGAATGAAGACCATGCCTCGATCTGGGCGTCCCCCTCGGTCCGCACGTGCGCCCCGAGGAACGCGCCCGTAGAAGGGCCGGCGGGGCTCTGGTTGATGTCCAGCCGCTCGTACAGATTGTACAGAGCCCGCGCCGACACCTCGCGGATGTGTCTGGGGAACCGCGCGATGAGGCCGAAGTCGCTGCGGAACTCGTCGCTATCATATCGCACGGGCCATGCGAAAGCGACGTCGTCGAGGATCATCCGGATCGGGTGCTCCTCGGTCGGCTGGGGCAAGTTGTTCTCGGCCACTATTTCCTCGACGCGCTGGTCCAACGCGGGTCTCCACAGCGAAGGGTCGACAAGGACGGTCCTGAACATCACCGGGGTGAGTTGCTTCACCTCGATAGTATGTGCCTCGCTCTTGGGCGGGATATTGTATGACGGGTCGTCTTGGTCAACTATGTGCAGCTGAGGGCAGTCCTCGGCCAAGGTGTCAAAAAAGTGGTCGCTGTCGAACACGTATGAGACGGGCAGATCAGTGTCCCACCCGAAGCTTTCCGACATTCTGTTGAAGGCCTCCCTGGGGTGTAGGGCAGGTGTGATGAGGATTGCTGCGGATGGTTCGGTCAGTAAGGATCCTCTGTTAAATGGGCTGTGGTCTCCCCTACCTCCAGCTTCAATGGCGAACCTGACGCAACCAAGCAAGTCGATCTTCATATTTCCAATACCACCTGCAAGCCCATGACATTCGACTATCCTGTCATCACGCCATTTTGCCTCGCCGCAGAGTTCCCGCACAGCGGCCCCGTCGTACTGAGTAGTGTAGAAGTCGTTGGCCAACACGCGATCCACAAATTGCCTTCGCGTGGTCCAGCTGCCTTTTTGCCCAGGGATAGCAAAGTCGGTGATCTGGTGTCGCAGCCTGTAGAGATCCGGACCGGAATCACTGTTGAGGAACAACAATGTGATGATTAACAGCACAGCGAGAAATATATATCGTTTGGACCAGAGACTGGACCTATTCGATGGGAGATACATGATAGGCAGCGTGTTACTACAGTTCCATGTTGGTTGGGCTCAAGATGAAGAAGACAGTGCTTGAAAGTTTGACGGTCTAGGGGGGGTCTTTCGTGGCCGCGTCAGATGCTGGCGTACATCGGGCAAGGGGTAGCTCAAAGCTACCCAAGGGTCGAACCTTTACCGGCCTAGAGTGGATGTGCGAGGCATGTGGATCCGACTAGGACCTCGAACGCGTCGATCGGGGGCCCAACTTATTCTACTTTTGGAGAAAGCTTATTTGTCTTCATTTGTCCTTGCTGGTGAAAGCTTATCGAATTTGGGTTTCGAGAGGGAATGTTGAGATTGCGCTGTCTCAACCCTGAGACATTATGACATTTATGCAACATTTCAGGGAGCGAGTGGCGTTGGCTCCCTGAATTGATTGGAACATTTCTGTGTGGACTCTTATCTGTGCAACAGTTGCCATCCAGTCAATGCAAGGAGTCCCTGATTACCAAAGATCCATAATTCCATGCTCTGAGACGTGTGTGCCTGCTGCACGTCGAGCTTAGATACAGGAACAACATTCAGATCAGCAGACGTGACTCGGCAATCAGCAACTATTCTACGATCCTGCAGCCAAGGATTGATAGCTACTGGCCCGTCTGATCTTCAACTTCCCAGCAGTGATAAGGCTGAGGCGGGCCCGGGTCTCTGGGTCATGAGTCGTACTGCTATCACATCATCTTGTCATATATATTGCAAGTTCGTACAAAGGATCAGAAGCACGTGGGATCGTTGCAGGCTTCTCATAAGCCGGTTCCTACATTGTGGGGCTCGCTAAAGGCAGATATACCGGCAAGGCATATAATGTGTCCGAGGCTGCTGTCACGAGAATTACCCTTGCATATGCTGAGCCATCCTGGATAAACTGGAGCATAGCCATACTGAGTTCACGCCATATCATTATTCAATTAGGTGCCATTCGTGTATCTCTGCAAAAGCCTGTAATACACCAACATTCTGCCCCGATCCTGCTTCATCAAAGTGTCCCTGCACAGTAACTATGTTCCAGGATGCAGCGCGGGGCTGCCGTCTCAACAACTCGTTTCTCTTTTTCAGCTACACACTCTTTCCTTCGTATTTTTTCCCATCTCACCAAGACAGCACACAGTTATGCCTTCTCCTTCTCATGTATTTGTGTGCTCCGGGTGTCCGCAAGTCACTAGAGCTATCCGCAGCGGCGATCACTCAAGAGATCAAGCCAAGTAATTGAAAAGGGGCTCAATAGAGACTAGCGACTGACCCGGAACAGCCGACTGTGGTTGTGGTCGGCAAGGTGTCGGATGAGAGAAGATTCCCAGGCAGCCGCAGGCCACCGGTGCTTAACCCCAGGGGCGATCACTCACGAGATCAGGCCACGCAAATTGAAGACGTGACCCAAGCAACCAGAGGACTGCGTCGTGCCAGACCGGCCGAGTGCGATTGCGGTCGGCGTGGTGTTCGGTAAGCGGGGAGGCTGGACCAATTGACGATCTGTGACATTCGATTTCCTCGTCGATCCAAAGGCTCATGTTGTGGAGCGGCCTTTGGAGAGTAGGAAAGAATAGTCTTCAGCATCAAGTGAGACTCTTTGGCAATTTCACCATCGTTGGGGCACAATGTGAGAGACGTTGTTTGAAGTCGAGCAGGCGTGGTTGTTGACTCGACGGATTAGATGTGAATGGAGCAGCTGCAGCAGGGAGAGTATTCCGACCGGAGGAAGTAGGAGTTGTCCATAGGATTGGGAGTTATCGTACGGAATGGTGGTACTGGTAGAGTATCGAAAATTTCGTAAAGTTCCATCAGAGTCGCCTCTTGGAAGCAGGAAGGGAGCCCTCGCCGCTTCAACCTCCCTCAATGCGACAACAAAGGATAGATTTGTGGCACTTCGAAACATTACATCGAGAAGAAGCAGCCATTCTTCGGTGACAGATAGTGTAAGAATCTTGGGTGTACAAAGGTCGTCTTGGTTCTTGCAAGCTGCCGGGAAAATAGACCACAACGCCGAATCAAGGGCAATACCGCCCCAAACCACGTATTATGAACTTTTGTGACGAACCGCTCTCGACTTGGAAGGTGGTCTGGAAGATCGCACAGTATCGTGCTGTCCACGGCCAAAATCTGGTCAATAGCTCGACGGTCTAGTTAGCCGCAACTTTCGGGACCGGAGCACAAAGACCTTAGACCGAAGAAGATGAGGCAGCCCCATGCTGGATCTTCATCGTGGACATCATCGATTCCAGGTCCCTGGGCGGCGCAACTGGCGTTGAGGCGGCGTCGGCCGGGTTGTTGGTGGAGTTTTTGTAAAACTCATAAACGGTGTAGTCGTACACTCCGCCGCCAACCTCGTCTGGGCCCATGGCCAATTCGGCCGGGATGAGATCGTCGTCGTCGTCAGCACCGTTCTCGACAGTCTTGGTCTTGCCGTCGGCCCCATTAGCAGCTCCAGCATTGGTCTTCTTCCCCGGGCGAGGCGGGAGGGTAGCATCAGCAGGAAGCCGACCACAACGCTTGTCCAGGACGAGCCGCATGTAGGCGTTGATCCAATTCCGCTTGGCCTGGGGACGGGCCTTTCTGTCGCCCGGCATGAGGCCCTCGAAGTTCCTTGTGACCTTCATAGATCCAGTCAGGCTGATGGGCTTCTTCCTGGACACGAGTCGCCTCTTGGACTTGCGGTTCGCCGCGTGGAGGTCCTTGAGTGCCTCCTTCACACCGTACACGACCTTGTCCGGCATCCACTTCATGGGGCCCGCCTTGAATAGTGCCATCTTTGCTCTTGTCTTCTTGATCACCTTCAAGAGATTGTTGTCATCGTCGTCTTCGTCGTCGTCGGGTGCGGCGGTGGCAGCAAATGGGGTGATAGGAACTGGTATAGGAGGTGGTGCGGTAGCAGCGGCGACAGGCATTGGCACAGGAGGTGGTACGATGCTTGCATCGATAGGGGCAGAAGAGACTGAAGCATAGTTTGTGTGAGGGACTGGGATCGGAGGGTAGGCCGCAGGTAGATCTGACGGCTGTCCATTTGCAGCCTGGAGATCGATGTTCGCTGGGCCAGGCTGCGACAGATAGGCAGAGTGGGTATTCTCATTGGATCCCACAGTCGCGGCGGCAGGTACGAAATTCGCCTCTTGTGTTGCCTCTGGTGCCGAGCTGGGACGAGGAATCACTTCTGAGCCCAGGCCGTCCGCCGGAATGATGGCCACCGGTAGCGTCGTGGCTGGGACCATGGTCTGGGTACCCTCCTGACTTGCTGCACTAAACCCAATGCTCAAAGGTTGGTCCTCGAGGCTGTGTCTTCTCAGCCTTTCGCCCTTCAGCGATCTGGTGTACTGGCGCCTCTTCATGAACCTGAGCCTGCAGTGCCTCAACCCTGCGTCTTGATTCAGAGGTATCCGGCCTCTGAGCAGTCGGCCCTGCACGCGTTCCCTTCTGATGCTTTCGCTCTTGGGGTGTGCCGTCACCTGGCGCCTGTTCCACAGCCGCTTGCTCTTGCTGAGGTGCTCGCTGGGCAAGCGCCTGTTCTTCAGCTTCTTGTCCCCGTGGCGGATCTTGTCACCCCAGACGGTTGCGAAAGGCTGAAAAACGGCCTCCTGAGGGATAGGCTGCTGAGGGGGACACGGCTCAGGAGCACTGGGCCGAGGACGGAAAGCCGAGAGAGCAGATTGCTCAGAGTCGCTATACTCAGGATAGGGCTGAGTGGTGGGAACGTATGACTGAGTCACGGCGCCGTGGGGGATAGGCTGCTCAGGAGTGAGGCATGACCCAGGGGCATTGGATTGAGCCCAGAATGCCAAAAGAGAAAATATCTCCAAGTCAGTGTGACCAGGATAGTACTGACGGGCCTCGGCGTAAAGCTGAGCCAGGAGGGAAGATATCTCAGAGTCAGCGGAATTAGGATGGTGCTGACGAAAGTGGGCGTAAAGCTGGGCAACGGTCTCCTCGGGGACAGGCTGCTGAGGGGGACATGGCTCAGGATCATTAGGCCGAGAAACGAAAGCCGAGAGAGCAGATTGCTCAGAGTCGCTGTACTCCTGAGAGTACCGAGGCTCGTAGACGTATGGCTCGGGGACAGACGACTCAGGAACTGCCTTGAAGGTGGGCGGCTCAGGAACGGATGGACCAGGAGTCGAAGAGGGCTGCTGTGTCAGAGGCGGCTGCGGGCTGGCCACGGGTACACTCGCCGGAGGAGCTTGCTAAGCTCCATGGGTCGGAGGGTGCGGGCCAGAGGTGCCAGACGCGGGAGGCGTAGGGTCAGGAACCAGGGTCGAAGGGTCAGAAACCGACGGCGCAGGGACGAAAGTCGGAGAGCCAGGGGCAGAGATGGGAGACGCAGGGACAGACGAAAGCGGCGACGAGGTGGGTGTCGCAGGCGGGGAGGGGACCGGGGCAGCATCATCGTCAGACGGCGGCGCACCGGCGGTAGTAGGAGGAGGAGGGTTGGAGGAGTCGCCAACGGGGGCAGGAGGCGCGCCGCTCGGCTCTTTGGCCGGGGTAGGGGGCTGCGCGTTTCCTCCTGGGGGAGATCCGCCGTTGGTGTCGTCGCCGTCATCGCCATCGTCGCCGCCATCGTTGCGAGGTCCGGTGGCCAGGGCGGGACCACAGCGACCACAGCAGCAGTACTTGCGGCTGTTGATGATGCCGTTCAGGCGCGCGATCTCTCCGTCCTTCTCCGCGCACATGCTGTCGAACTCACGCGCCTTGCTGCGGTACTTCGTGTCCATGTTGCCGAGGGCCTGGAGGAGCCTCTTTTGGCCGTATAACTCGGCCTGCTTGTCCTTGTGCGCGATGACCTTGTCCTTCTCCTCGATGACCTTGTCCTTGTCCTCGATGATCTTCTCCTTTTCCTCAATGACCTTGTCCTTCTCCGCCAGAGCCTTGTCCGTCTCCGCCTTGGTGGTCTCGATAGAGTCCTCGAGGCCGGCGATCTTCTCGTCCGCGTGCGCAGCCTCGCGGGCGAGGCGGTCAACCTCGTGCTTGCAGCCGGGACACTTGCCACTGTGGATGCGCTCGTCGCGCTCGGCCTTCTGGTTCAGGACCATGGTCGCGTAGACGTCGACTAGGTCCCCCTGGCGGTCACTCCGCTTCTGGTACTCGTCCCGCTCCGATGCCACATAGGCCTTCTGCTCTTCGACTTGTTCGACCTTGGCTCTGAGCTCGACATTCTCAGAATCGGCCCTCTCGAACATCTGCTGGTAGAAGATGGACTTTGCCACTTCGGAGAGGGAGCGCTCCCGCCTTCTCCCTTGGGAGTTGCTGTCGGGTGGGATCAACTCGCGAGGCCTGCCAAACCACTGCGAGATTGGCGGAGGGCGCTCGCTGATGGGTACTTCGGAGGGGTCGGCGTAGAGGATCAGGGACAGCCAGGAGAGGGGTTTGTTGGCGACGCCGCTGAAGAAGGCGACGAGGCCGAACACGATAATGGTGGAGGTCGGCATGTCGAGGTCCATTGCGTCGTGGTAGTTGGTGACGCTCTGGGAGAAGAGGGCGAAGCACAGGACGGCGAGGAAGACGCGGACGTGGTGGGGCTGTGTGATGATGTAGGGAGCGAGAACGGCCGCGAGACCGAAGAGGAGGGACATCGTCGAAGGCTCCATCTTTGGCGATGGTAGAGTATCGTCAGATAAGGGCGTGGGTGGGTGGGCGAGGGGAGACAACGAAGGAAGATAGTAAGCGCCAAACAAAGATGAAGGCGCAGGCGAGGGAATACTCAAGTACTTCTGAGAACGATTTGACCGTATTGCAATTGGCAATGAATCAATCAAACGTTGCCGGTGGGCAGAAGTGGTTGTCTCTCTCGCTGTTGTGGAAGGGAAGAAGGAAGGTTTCGAAAACAACAGTCGAGTTGGGCGAGCTTCAAATACCAGCTGCGGCAACGGTGGCTGAGTGGGGCAGTTGTGAGTACTGCAACTAGCTCCTATTCAAGAGGGGCAGTTGAAATTCACTTGGTAAACGAAGTGAAGTAGGGGCCCATTCACATGTGCAAGACTTGAACAATTGTTTGAAGGCACCAGGGATGGAAAACAATAGCTTGGGACTCGGCAAACAAACGGCGCTCGGTTGAATAGCCGAGGCCTCCGAGCCTTCACACAATCTGAACACATCTAGAGCGACCTCTGCGAGCAATTGATTGTATTGTAAATAAGTATTCTGCGTAATGGCAGGACTCGACGATGAATAGGGCTCGCTAGGCAGGAAATCGTCCGTTGGATAGAGAGCTCGAAGACCTCTGGACTGCCAGTGCTCCTCTTCGGAAATTCCCCGTCAAGAATTAGCAGTGATTGTTCCAGCTCATGCTTGTTTATACTGTCAGAGACAACACGACGGAGCTTGGGCGAAGTGTCAGAGATTTCAGTGGCGGGATCATGGACAACCCTGGAGCTGGGTGGTCAAGGTTGACTGTTTGTCTCGACCATGCCACTTCACTTGGATTACCGAGGAGATCAGTAAGAGGCCTGTCTTGGAATATGGTTCCATGAAGCTATTCAAGCGGCAATTCATAGAAATTCACTTTCCAAGGTGATTTCAGGGCCAGTAATTATGGAAGGTCTTGAAGTGTCAATCTGAACGACGGCTTGGGATGCTAAGGAAGGTTATGGATTCATTTAAATGCAGCTTTCTTTTGTCAACAGGCCAAAAGAATTCAACCGTCTTCAATGACCGTCAGGCTGAGGTGCCTAACTTCAAGATTTCCATGGAATGCCGAGACTTGTTTCATCGAGGCTCGGTCTGGCTCCAACTGCCTGACAGCATTGAGACCTGTGGACAAAACCAAACGGAACGGTATTCCCTTGACAACCTTGGAACCTTCATTTAGATTGCGTAGCGCGAGCAGCGTACAAAAGCATTTGCAGAAGTGTCGAGGTTGCCTAACTAGATGTTCTAGGAGAGCAACAGTTACAAGGAGAGCCAACAAGCTGCTCAGCGTAATTGAGAGCAAGCCCTTGCCCAGGACAACAATTCTCTGCTTTTCAGAGGCTTTGCAACCGAAATGGTTGGCTAGATAGGTGTATGCCTTAATGCTCCTTGGCATTTCTGCCCGATCTTGACATCGAAGCACAGCGAAACTCGACTCAAAATCAGCAGAAAGGAACTCTCACCACGACCCCATTCCTTCCGCCCCAAAGTGTTCAAGTCGCTGCCTAAGTTACCATTCAGCATTGTCCCACTATCTTATCAATTCAGCACCTTCCCGACAACCAGTGGCACCGAGCGTGGCGAGGAGGTCGGCAACGGCTGAGTGGAGCGACAAGTGCGGGTTTGGCGTGGCGGCGAAAGCAGAGTGATGGTGCTGGCAAAATGAGACAAGGCGAGATTAAGAGACCAGAGTACTCCCTTGTGCGTTGAGACTGTTCAGCTTTTTGTTCCTTCTGCCACAATGATTCAGATGTAGCTCAAATTCCTGTGCGTGGAGTTGCCGACGGTAATTATGCAACGCAGACTCCAATCAACAAAGGTAACTACACAGTGATACATGTGCCGCGAGTCGCTGGACGGGTCCGCCCGAGGAGCATGCATTGGCTGTCCCACATGTTCACCTTTGTACACTACTCGCATGACATGGCAGGTTGTGGGCCCGTATGCTCAGGAGCGGTGTCAGCGGGGGGCGTCAAAATGTCAGCCAAGACAGTCAGCCACGGGCGGGAAGTGTTAGTCCTTAAAGGCACCCAGTCCCGTCTCGATGACCAGACTGGAGGAGAGTGATTGATCTATTTGACGCCATCTCAACTGCACGTCTCATCTCCGTCTCAGCACGAGCAAAGCTGTCAATGTTCTGGCGCAGCGGGTTTAGCAGGCAGGACATCAGGGTGTTCCTGCTAAGGCTGAGAAAAGGACGGCTGCTGCTGTCACAACAGGACGAGGGGAAGCAGAAGCAGGGGAAGAAGCAACCCACCATTAAAGACAGACATGGTCTCGGCGCCGAGTCCCTGCTCGGAAGCAACCCTGGCCAGGCCAGCAGCGCTAAGCCGGCACTGAGTCAGTGGGCTGCTAAATCCAATCGCGCAGGGCAACGGTTCATCTGGAGAGATTTGCTTGCTGCACCGTCATGAAAAGACAGGGATCAGGGAGGGCTGCAGGCCTTCAGCTCCACCTCCACCAGCGCCATTGCTGGGACCGGTCCACCTCCAACGACGTCGATTAGGGCGTGCATTGATACGCAACTGGCCGCTGCTTTTCTTTTCTTTTCGACTTCTTGTTGGCACGCACGATGCCCACCTTCCTCCCTCTGACCCGTGTCAATTGCTCTGCTGCGCGACCTCCCAGATGGCCAAACTGAACCGCCAGCCATAATATTCGAAGCCCGTTCCTCCTCAACGAACGACCTCCCATCGAGCTTCACGCCGGAACATCTCGAGGCGCACCGGCGCACCCGTCGCCCGCCATGGCTGCTACTGCTGCTGGTGCTGGTGCTGGCGAGCCCACGCAGCGAGTCCAAGAAGAGCAGCCCTCGGTGCAGCAGACACAGTCGCAGGAGAAGGTGGCACGCGAGGGTCAGAATGATACACAATCCTCCCAGTCGCAAGGCTTGGACCCGGGGGAGGACCCTCTGCGCAATGCCCCGACTTTCAAGGACGAATTGGCGCCAGAGCCAGAGGAGGAAGCACCCCAGGAGAAGCCAAAGCCCCCCGGCTTCGTCGACAAGACCATGCAGAAGCTGGGCCTCAATGACATCCTCCTCAAGAGCATGTTCAAGTCAGTCTCCCCTCCCAGCCTGCCTGCCTGTGCCTTCGACGAGCCAGTGCTGACCAGTGCCCCTTGGGCTCAACCGACAGAGGCTCTGTTGCGCCCGTCATTGGCCTCGCCATATGCCAGGCGGTGTCCGTAATGCGTGAAGTGACCACCTTGGGATACCTCGTCGGCGTCATCACCGTCTTGTCCCTCTCTGTCCTGCCCCGGGGCAAGTTCATCCAGAACATGATCCTGAACTGCCTGGCCACCGCTGTGGGCTGCGCCATGGCCATGCTGATCAACTACTCCGCCGTTCAGGCCCGTCTGAACACCTCGGATCTCCGAGAGATGGCTGCCTTCATCCAGGCCAACCGCCGCGCCCCCTACAACTCGAGCCAGAGCGCCGTGTGCGGCGTCTGGCTGTTCTTCCAGATATGGCTGAGCAACGCAGTAAGGGCCAAGTATCCGGCCTTCAACATCCCCGTTATCATCTACAGCATCGTGGTCAACATCTCGTGCACCTTCGGCCCGGAGTTCCCCACCCTTGCCACGGCCGAGGCCTTTATCCGGAGGCTTATGATCGCCATCTTCTCCGGGCTCGCTATCGCCACCGCCGTCTCTCTCGTTATCTTCCCAATCAGCAGTCGTCAGGTTGTCGCGAAGCAGATGGCCGGTGTCCTTGGCCTCTTCAAAAAGTCCATTGTGCTTGAGAAGCAGTACCTCCAGGGCCTGGAGAAGGAGGACATGTTCGCCCTCGAGATCACCGAGACCTCGGCCGGCCGCTCGGAGCCAGAGAGGAAGGGCGGGAAGAAGGACAAGGGGCCAAGGCTGACCAAGGAGCAGAAGAATGCCATGGCCCTGCGGGGCACAATCGGGGCGATCAGGGAGCTCATGGGCAAGATCTACGGTGACATGAAGTTCGCGAAGCGGGATATCGCCTGGGGCAACCTGAGCGCCAAGGACTTCGGGGAGATGTTCAACCTGATCCGTATGTGCGTCATTCCGATGACTGGTATCGGCACCATCATGGACATTTTCCAGCGGGTCGGCAGGGACAGGGGCTGGGACGAGCAGGGCCCCGGCGACGGCGGGATTTTCCAGCGCTTCGACCCGATCGGCAAGGAGGAGAGCCAGCGCATCTGGAACGACATCATGAAGCAGCTGCACGAGCCCTTCGAGATCCTGTCCGAGGCTGTCACCCAGGGGATCGACCACGCCGGTATCCTGCTCAAGCTATTTCCCCAGCCCAAGGCACAAAAGAAGGCGGCAGCCCAGAACGCGGGCTCAGATGCCGACGTCGAGGCTTCTGGCGGAGAGCTCCGTCCCGGCCAGGTCGGGTTCTCCAGCGTCATCGATGCAAAAGTCGAGGCGTTCAACTCCCGCAAGGGCGAAATCCTCAGGCTGTGGGCCAAGGACAAGGGCCTGTGTAGTGATGGCAATCTTGAGAATTGGGCCCAGGAGAGCACCAGGCTGTTCGAGAAGAGGCGCAACGACCAGGCACAGCTCTATGTGATCTTGTACCTGGAGAAGTTGGTGAGTTTTCCGAGGCCCGGTGCTCCCGAACTACTCTCGCGCAGAGTCTAACCGCGTACCCCCATTCCCACAGATGCAAGCTACAGGCGAGGCCGTGCAAGACCTCGTAGGCTTTGCCGAGGCAAGGGCAGAGGACGGTACAATGTCCAAGAAGCGCCTGATCTTCCCCAGCGGCCGCCGCCTGCGCAAGTGGTTCCTCGGCATCTTCAGCAACGAGGACTCGACGGCCGAGGACTCGCCCGATATCATGGAGACCGGCACCAACGTCGTCTACCTCGGCCAGGGCTGGATGAACAAGAAGGACCCGGAACATCTGCCCGCCGCAAATGCCTGGGAACGATTCGGGAACGGTGTTCGGCGCTTCTCGCGCTTCTTCGGTTCGGATGAGTCCGTCTTTGGCTTCCGCGTCGCCTGCGCCACCATGACCATCGGCATTATCGCTTTCCTTGAGAGCTCCCAACAATTTTTTATACAGCAGCGGCTCGTGTGGGCTATGATTATTATTGCTATAGGCATGACACAGAGTAAGACTCCTTCGTCACCCTTACCTCCTACTACCAAGACGATATTTCGTGATCTGGCGCTGACTCTATTCTAGCGTCTGGCCAATCAACATTCGGCTTTCTTCTCCGAATAGGCGGGACCTTCATCGCAATGATTAATTGTTTCATCATCTACTATATCGTCGACCGTAAAGTACCGGGGATCTTCGTCTTTCTCTGGCTTTTCATATTTATTGAATATTATTTCTTCTTCAAATACCCGCAATTCATACCGGCCGCTATGATTTGCATTGTTACTCAGGTTCGCCAATTCCCCTTCCCTATTAAGAGGCGATTGTTGAAATGACCAACGAGACTGACAAGCTTCTCAAGGTTCTCATCCTGGGCTACGATCTCCAAACAGACCTGCTCGGAATCGCAGCATCCGAGTCCAGCGGACAGCCCTACTATCCACTATACGAACTTGCCCCGTATCGACTGGCCACTGTCGCCGCCGGTGCCTTTGTCGCCTTCTTCTGGACTGTCTTCCCCAGTCCTTTCTCGGATAGGACATGGCTTCGCAAGGACCTGAGCGCGGTGCTCTATCTACTCGCCAACTATTCCAGCGTCGTACACACCACCATGAAGGCGACGATGAAGGGCACTGTCGGCGACATGGAGATACCAGGAACACCTGCACACTCCTTGTTCAAGGTCCGGCGGAAGCTGTTTGGAAAATTAACCATGCTTCTTCCTTCCCTCCAGATGCACGCAAACTTCCAGAAATTCGAGCCTAGTCTTGGCGGCAAATTCCCTGAAGAACAGTATCAAGACATCATATTACGGTCTACTCGGTGAGTCAAGCTTGTCCTCAACCTCATGTCCGCCGTAAATCCATCATGTCGCTAACTTCTGGCCCTTTTCAATCACAGTATCATGAACTACTGTACACTCATGTCCTACGTCCTCACCTACCTGGCCCCCAAGGGACCGGCAGAGAACTCCGACAAGGACTGGATGCACGTCCTGGGCGAGGTCTTCGAGGACGTCTCACCTGTGCACAACCAGATCCTCTCCACGCTGACGCTGCTCTCCAACTCCCTTCTCTCGGGCCAGTCCCTCCCGCCATACCTGCCCCTTCCCAAGCCCTACGAAATGACACGGCACCTCCTCAGCATGCGCGCGGACGGGAACCCCAACCCCCACCACAAACCCGCCCACCAAGAAACGCAACACTCATCCGCATCTTCCTCATCCTCATCAGCCGCATCCACCTCGTCCTCCTCATCCACCCACTCAACCGCCCCCCATAATGAAGACGGCGAGCCCTCCAACCAAAACACCACCACCACCAGCGAGCAGGACGACAGGCGGCAACAAAGTCGGCCCCTCGAGGCCCGCAGCCTGCTGGACGCCCGCAACATGGAGCAGAAGGGGTACACCGAGTTTGCCGTCCTGCAGGTGTGCTCGACGCTCATAGTCGGCGACCTCGAGGGCCTGATCGCCACCGTCGCCGGGCTCGTCGGCACCGTCGACTTTAGCTTCCGCGTCGAGCACACCGCCTCTGATGAGAGCTCTGTTAGTGACCTTGAGAGTGTGCGGAGGGTGGGCACTTGGGCTTCTCGGGCTGCTGAGGCTAGGGCTGCCTCCGGTGGTGGTGGTGACAAGGGGAAGGGAAAGAAGGATTAGGAGTCTACCTGGGGGAAAGCATTATGGTCTTCATTACATAGCCATCTAATTATAAGACAACCTAGAAGAGAGCAGGCATATGAGGGCCTAGATCGAATGAAAGGAATTCAGAGTTGCATTGTCTACGGGTTCTTGGATTCGAGTCATCATCCTGTCCTTTTTAGTCTTCGAGACCAAGCTCAATAGGTCGCCCGATCTTCAGCATGCGCGGCGTCTTTCGACCGTAGCGGGCTCTTCAAAACCGAATACTCAAACCTCCGATCGACATATTTCAACACCTCCGGGTCCATATTATTAGTATTGACCCCCATCTGATACTCCCCTCCGTCATCAGCAGGGGGAGGGGGCTGAAGCGGCCACCAGTAGCATCTAAATACACGGCCCCACGGGCATGAGTTCTCTCAAATTCTCGTACAAAGGAAGAAGAGGGGATTGGCTTGGCTTGGCTTGGCTTGGCTTGCCCCAGCGCCAGTGAGTGAAACAAACTTACACGCATCCACAATTATCGCAGAAATTAAAGGATATGTCCCGGTCTCCCCAGATATACTGCCTGGTCACCGCGCCCGGCCTGGTTTCGATTTGAACCTCGTCTGCATGGTAGTAACCCCATGCGGCGCCGTACCGCCTGCATATGGTGCACTGACAGACGTTGGCGTATTCGGGCGGCCGTGGGACCGTGACCGTGATGGCGCCGCAGTGGCAGCTGGAGCGGATGGGGGTGGTGTTTTTGGCTGCCATTCCCTTTTTTCTTTTGGTCCTGTTTGTTTGTGATACAAGATCTGGGGTTTTGAGTTAATTTGCAGTGAGTGCCAAGGTTGGAGGTTTGGTAACGACCGTCAGCACACACGAAACCAACCACCCTTTGTAGGCTAGCCTTTCCGGAACGGGACAACGTTGTGCCGCTTCTTATTATTAGATCTTATAGCTGGAGATTGCCCCTCGGCTGGCTACCACAGGTTTGCCAGAAGCTAATGCAGGAGCAGCTTGTGCAGAGAGTTTGGTAGTGAGGAACGGAGGGCGTTGTAAGTACGCGCCTGTCACCGAGGAGCTTCAGTTTGATAGTTTGTCTCCGTCAGACAGGGGATACTGGGACTTTGTTGAGAGCAGAGCAAAAGATCAAAGGCTGTGGATCTATAAAAGCTATTCAGGATATAATTGAGAC
The DNA here is from genome assembly GCA_021399435.1 of Diaporthe sp. PMI_573. NCBI lineage: Eukaryota > Fungi > Ascomycota > Sordariomycetes > Diaporthales > Diaporthaceae > Diaporthe > Diaporthe sp. PMI_573. The sequence continues at coordinate 639,507 of JAJTUP010000004.1, forward strand.
AATAGATAGAGGATAAACTTCCATAGTCTCGACCTGGGGATGGCCGGAAGGGCTTGACCTTCCACAAAAGTGTATAGTCGGCTCGACGTCGTCTTGGAAGCGGGGAAAAAAAGCAAACGGCCAGAAATTTTATGTACAATAGAAGGTAGGGGGCTCTGCCTGTTATAGTTGAGTAAGTTTCCAGATGTCTAGGTACAAAGAGAGTCATGTAAACAGACCACAACCGTCCCCATAGTCATGATCTGTCCTCTAGAGTATTCAACTGCCCTAGGGCAGGGACATTATAGCTACACTGAATAAACCCCTTCACCTAGCCAAGGTCGCCTCATCAAACTGGGATCCAATGCCAAGAAGGTCTTGCTTCATACGATCTTCCTTCTTGTCCCCATGGTGTTCGCCCTCATACGGATGCGGGCTTTGTGGGGGTGGGCTTCTTGCACTAGTCGAGCCTTGCTGAGCAGTGGTGCTGGCATGTTCACTGGAGGGGGAGCACTGGCTGAGTCTGTAATGCATGGTCAGATGGTAAACCGAACACGTGAGGTGTAATGCGAGTTTATAAGGCAAAGCCTGCTATCTTACACAGTGTATGCCAAGAAAGGGTGTTCGTTGTATACATAGGGCATTTTGGCCTATGAGTTGGAACAGACTGTTGAGAGCTGACCGTTTGGAAGAGAAGGCTTAGGTTGTCTAGGAACTGGGACAAGCGGATGGTGAAGGCCTTGGGGGTAAAACACACAATGAAGAGCCAACAAAGGCAATGTCCTGCCAATATAGTACTTAGGGCGTCAGGGTAGGATATGATTTTAATAATACGGTGTCGTTCTTGAGTGGGACTAAGATGGAGGTTGGCCGTCCACATCCATGAAGGAGCAGACATGGCCAGTATTTATATTGAAGGGAGACCAGAGGAAGAGACACAGATTGGGGAGAAAGACTCTAACTCTTTACCTCGCCTTTGTTACATGCTGCATTTCTACACCTCTACTTCCTGTCTGAAGGATCTGGGTAGGTATGGTCACCCTCCTTCTCCGGCGTAGGCCGTGTCATCCGGAGTCTTGCCATTGGACAGGTTCTTCTAGCGAGCTGCCGGTCATGCATATTCCAACCGATGGAGGTTCGAAAAGAAAAAGGTCACTGCTTCGGGTGTTGGTTGATATGTCCAAATTAAAGGAACACGCCGTCATCTGGTCGGTATGTATGCAGCTCCCAGGAACGCAAGCCTTGTGATTGGGTATGCTCTTGCAGTAACTCTATGCAAGCACGCCCCAGGGTGAGGTGGTGTGCTGAGGGGCTGATCCGTTCAATGTGCTAAAAATATTCCCCACGGGTCACCTCCTGTGGTGTTACCCAATCTTCTGGAATCCAGAGCTTCCCTATCCCAGGCTGTCTGGGGTCTCGGCCTGCGAGTCTCGATTGGCTCGCTGTCAATCGGTGCCTCTTACACGGGGTTCCCGAGGCTGCTAAGCGGCGCGCAAAACCAGCTTGAAGAATTGGCCGGTAGCTGAGAGCTGGAAGAGGCCCTCCTCCTTCGCCGGTGTGCCGAGCCCAAGCCAGAACCTCGTGGGAAACGATGGGACCTGCAGACAACTAACCACGTGAAAACTTACCTAAGGCCCTTGTTGGACATTCCTTGGGCCTTCCAGGCCCTTCCTAATCGCAGATATCCCAGAGACTAACCGGATTTGCAAAGTGTGGGACGGGAAACAGGAAGAGGGGAAGTGATGAGGCTCTGCGGAAATGAGGTAGGTCCCATTTCAGGGGCAGGCCATATACGGCTCTGCTGTTGTGTGATTGGTTCAACTTGCGCGAAGCCCGTGGCGCCCACCCACCATCACGTCTCTCACACAAATAAGCCGGAGTCATCCGTACCGATGGGGCGTACAGTCTGCGGACTCTTTGGGACGGTCGTCCTTCACGATTGGTCCGCAGAGGAGTACATGATAGATAATACTCCCAAATCCGCTCACCGCCAGCTCTGTCAGCCGTCGTGTCATGGGAGTCAATCTTGGCATCATCTTCAACCACGTCTTGGCTATTGTATTTTTGATATCTGGCGCACAAGCAAAGGATGACGACATGAACTGGCTGTCGCCCACTGTGCTGCAAGACAACCTCTTGATTTGGCTTATTAAGCACTGCACAGGTGCACGGCTCGCCAGGAGTGGGCGGTCAATCATTTCTAGCGCTGCTTTTCTGCGAGTGAGAAACCACCGATAATTGCAATACCAATACTCAATGCCAGCCTGCTTCTTGGGACAGCCTCTCTACTACCCTTTGTCTTCATCCCTCCGAGCCCATCATCTCGTGGGCAGCTGCTTGTGGTTACACCATGAGTTTTGGTGGAGAAACACCTGAACGTAGCATATGAGCAAAGATGGGACTTGGAATATGTTAAAGCAATTATTTTAACGCTATGTCTGGAGATGAGATCGGACAGTTGACCCGTACCTACTAAGGTATGCAACTTGCCAAGCGCATATGTTGAAGCTCTCAGCGGCGTGTCACCGCCTGGCTTGGCAGAGATAGGTTGTCGTGATGTATGCTTGCCGTACTGGGAAATAGGGGGCCAATCCCAAGAATTGGTTTGGGTCTTGAGAGTTGAGTCTCTCCCAAGATTTAGGCCATTTTAGGCGCAGAAGTCACATAATTAATTAAACAGAATTCTAGAGTCAGTCGATTTGCTTCTGAGAAAAGATTTCTTTAAGGAAGAATCCTCTTCTGACTTGATTTTGATTTCTCGCTTGGTGTTGATGTCTGGAAAGTAGCTCTGATATATAGAGAGGAGTACAGTTCTTAGTTTAGTCACTCCTGTCCATGATCTTTCTCTCTTGAGACTACTGTTTCCTTTTAGGAGTTACCTTCCCCAAGTGTGCACGTTTTCTTTTTCAAAAGAAAGTAGCTATGACCTCTACATTCAAAAGTCAACCAACTATAGTGAAACGTCCCAGTTCTTGGGAAAGGCCCGATCCTTAGGTCTCGTAGCTAATGTGCTACAACATTTGAAATGACATAAGTCTTGGACCTTTTCAAACTCTTAGTGAGCCTCTGCGACCCCCAGTACGGTACAGTATTCAACTGTGTAGACGACCCCAACTCAACTAACATAAGCTACACAGACAATTCAAGCTTACTCTCTTAGATGCCCCTTCCATCTCGATACTTCGCTCACAAAGCTCATTCACACCTTGAGTGCCGGCCCACGGCTTCAGCAACATCTTTTATTTGGCCGGGTCAAAGGAGTATTGTGGATTTAATTTTCGGATTACTTGAAAGGCTGCATAGGTATGGACGAGGAGACCTCGAGCAGGATCGAGTAGACACATAATTCAGGTTTCGCGGCCCTGGGCACCTCTTTATCTTCATCCATCCTGCACCCACCAAACTCAATACCACCTCGAGCGTTGCTGAATGCCAGTCTTGCCTGGCGCTTTCGGACCGGTGCCCACGTGGAAAATATGTCGGCATCCATACCTATGGGAGGTGGGATGTAGATTCATTTTGCCTCCGCAATATTTATGCAAGTGACAAGATCACTATAACCGTGTGGATAAAAACACATACTTGGCCAGACTGGAGCACAGGCAGTATTTGACAGTATATTACTGCACATTCATAATATTGCAAACCTCCACATCAAATGAGACCAGCAGCTTGATTCTACATCACTGTTGATCTCTGACTAGGACTTAGATAGGCCCGCTCTATACCCCTCCTTTGGTGGCCTACTCTCTGTCGAGATCTGACATTCTAGAAGGAATCCTTTTCAGTATATTGGAAATATAAGCTGCATCCTAAAATTTAGGACTGTTCTATCTTTGTCTACTAAACTTCTCATTTCAGTTATTATCAGAAAACCCAAGATAGACGACTATAGAAATAACCTTCTATAGCAACTGACCTAGCTCTGTAAGTCCTATATAAGTACACCCAAGGAGTTTATCGGCACATTGAGTTGCGTTATTCTGAAAGGCAAATAGGAGGACATTTGGTAGGGTGCCATTCTAAAGTCCACGATTCTGAACTCATGACAGTTGACAATGCCTGACAAGAAACCTTACTTCATCACAAGACGGTAGGATCTGCTGAAACAGTTGAAACATTGTAGTCCTCTGAAGACTCTGAGAGATAGAATGACTGCTTAGGTAGCAATGATGAAGCCATGAGCTCTTGGACTTGGACCTGTTGGAAGTTGAAAGTATACTGCCGTCCTCACTTAGTTAAACTTGCATATATATAAGAGGTATCGCTTTACCTAACATGATTGAATAGCTAGACAATAAGATACAGAGAGCTTCAGGTGAATAAATGGCCACTATCTTTGTGGTAGATACCTAGGTATCTAGCCAAGAATATCGTAGGTGTACCTGAGTAAATATGGAAAGTATGCTGCCGCCACTTCCCCCCTCTCCTGTCATGTTCGGCTTACTTGCTACTTTCAAACTGGGATCCAATAAAAAGAAGGTCTAGCTTCATGCGATCTTCTTTCTTCTCATCGCAAGGCTTATCCTCGCATGCTTGCTGAACCTGTCGAGGGCTCCATATACCACTTGCAGTCGAGCCTTGCTGGGCAGCGGTGCTGGTGCGGCTACCGGAGGAAGCCTGGCTGACAGTGCCATGCTTGGTCAGCTGGTGAACAAGTGGTGCACAGTGGAGCAAGAACGCAATAAGGATGCTGTAATATCTTACACAGTAGATGTCGAGGCGGAGGATGTGTTGGAGGTATAGGACATTTTGAACTAAGGGGGAACAGGTCGTTGAAGGCTGATCGATCGGAAGGGTAAGGCTCAGTTTGGACCCCGAGGATACCGGACAAGAGGATCGTGAAGGCGGCACGATCAGGTACGTAATGAATGGGGGCCGGAGAAAATTGCCAGCCACTCAAGTACTTGAGGAGTCAGGGTAGACTGTGACTAAACCGTCCAATGTCCTTGTTGACTCTGGCGATTGTTCTTATTCAGGTGACGCTGGTGCACACACGCACGTAATGAAGGGTAGGCGAGGATCGCGTAGATGATAGTTCTAGAAAATTGGAAACCACAACGGAGAAAAACAAGGTAATCATTCAACGTTGTCGGCCGTATGAATGGATAGAGGATGATCAAAACCCAATACTCCGTGTATTCGAGAAATTGCTCAAAGCGAGCCGGTGGAAAGGTGGTGGAAGTGGACGAGTTGGTGGGGTCTGGCACAATAGAAGCACAAAAAGAATGAGTTGGCTGTCCATGTTTATGAAGGCGCAGATATTTATATTCAAGGACGAAGAGGCTCAGGTCGGGGAATCCCACGGTGCGCCTGGATGCCCTTTTCCAGTACCTATGTACCTGTGCCACTCCATGAACCGTTGGGCGAACTCAGATCACTACTTAAGAGCCTGCCCGACATTTCCAAAGTCGGGCCACGGGATTGGATATTCGAGTGATTCAATGCATGGGTTGGTGGTGATATTGAAGCTGACACGGGTCAAACAATTGCACTTGAGCTAGATGTTTGCGTCCCAAAGGGGAAGGTGTGGTCTGCCTGACCCAGATGTGGGGCAAAATGTCTTGGACAACTTCCTTCAGGTACGCTTTTACAGCCAGACGGGTAAGGCGATGAAGCCTGCCGAGCTGCCAAGCTGCCAGCCAGCATCATTTCGAGGCCGGGTCACCTTATCACCTACTTAAGTAGGTATGGATTTACCAGCCAAGCTTTTCCTCACCCCTTCAAGCTTTTGTTTCTCTGGTAGCGAGCTGCCTCCTGCATGTGCGTCCACCAATCGGTTTGGCAGTCGTCATCTGCCACATCATCCATCCTCTGAACGCTCCCCTAAGGAGCCTCATGTGTCTGTGTCCAAGCATTTCTCCCGGCCCCAAGCAAGATATTTTGGCTCGAAGCCCTGCTTGACTAAGCAGCAAAGCTCAGACGAGCTGGGGAGTTGCTGCTCTGTGAGCCTATGCCATCTCCTGAATGTTTCCCCTAGCTACTATCTTTGGAGGCCCTTCATCTTGAGCTCTTACACTGTCATTGCTACATGGGTCCCTAGGACACAGTTTTCTAGGTGTTTTCTTTCCATTGTAAGAGGTGCAAGACTGTTGCCATGATCCATGTGTCACCCGACGGGCCCATGACCGAGAATAGCTCACTGTTGGGAGAAGTTTGATATGCCACCTAGGTGATATGGAAAATTATGCCACCATGTCACTGGGCAGTACTCTTGCAGTGATTTTGTGATCGATGTTGTGATGAAGCTGTGTCGAGTTTCAACAAGGTGACATTCTTGATTTGCGTATTCCACATCACATTCGATTGTTCTCCCTACCATGCATTTTTGGCGTCTAGGCACACCTGCAGCCTGTATCAGTTTTAAATTGTCTTGCCCGCATAGCAACTTGAACTTGCTTGTTTCTTTAAGCCAAGAGCCTAACATACAATATAGTGACCGATTTCTACCGATGTAGTGGGTGCAGTGTTGGTGCAGCCTGGAGAAGGGCAAAACAGCCCCGCTTATCAGAAGCATTTGCTTGCGGTAAAAAAGACCCACTTCCTAGGGGCGGGCTTACTATTTGAGGGGGGGGGGGATCGTTACCTGTCCAGTGACTTGGCGGATGCGAATTTTCAGAGCACAGCCTCGTTCTTGTGCATTAATGCCTTCTTGGCGGGTAAGCCCATCCGAAGAACTCGCTATTTGGGCCTGTTGGGCACTTAGGTATCATCTTTCCATCGTACGGGATGCGAATGACATGCCCGAGGCCAATCCTACATGTTCCTGGAGAATTATCTTATCCTAGGTTACCTTGATACGTGACCGACTTCTTTAAGTTTTGGCGGGTCTTAAGTTCTCCCTTACAAGCATTGACGACAAAGTGTGGCCGTTGTCCATTGCTTCTGAGAGAAAATATCTTAAATCGCATGAAACGTGGTTCGGCAGACGTATAAGGCAAGTCAGCTGGAGCACTACTTTTCCCCGCAACCATTGGAATCTCAGTACTCATTCATCTGATATCATGTCTATCCTTTCCTCTTCTTCATTCACAAATTAAAGCAGAGAACGCATATCCATACCCTAGGCTCCTTGCTCATCAATAAAGTTATCTCCCTTCTCTCTCTCTCTCACACCTCACCCGAATTGGATGAACAAAAGATCATAATGATCCTTGGTGTCGAGTCTCACATATGGTAGTAATCTAACCCAGCTGTGTCATACCAAATAAGGAAATAAGAAACCATCAAGCAAAGCACAATGCTTGAGGGAGAGCATGCGATAGTTCGACGGCCTTGGACCGATAAACGTCGACAAGGTTCCATCGGACTACCTAACGTTCAACTTGTTAACGAAGATTGTCTCAAATTGTTGGACAGAAAATGAAAGAGCAAACCGTATATCACGGGCTCGATTTACAGAGACATTTCTCCCATTACAGTGTGGCTTGTTGCGCTGTTCGTCAGCGAGAGCTTGAGACCTATTCGACACCCACCCATTCATGGGGTCAGAGAGCCGCAAACCGTGGGATTGTATCTATGTGTATATGTTGAGCCTGCATGGATGAGGGCAGCCTTGGTCCCCTACTCGTGCCGTGTCTCGTGTCTTGGCTCTTGAGAAGGCAGATGCTGGGTTGCTTTCCATCGTGTCTTTCTTTCTTTTGGGGGGGGGGGCTATCTTCTTGGCTCCACGAAGGCCCACCCGTTGATGCTCACTTATTTGCGCACAGGATGCTTCTCTGAGTTGACATCTTCCGGCAGCACAGCACACAATGATTTTCCAATGACGACTAGATCTGGCGAATTATCATTTTCGAATTGATTTCCGGTAATCACCTGTGGCCACAATCTAACACCGCTAAAGGGCCACGGAGGTATCCTCTTTGCAGACGTATAGATCCCCATTCCGCTTTGTTCATCATACACTGCCACAAGCATGAATAGTAATCCGATAAAAATGATGTGTCGATCTGAAGAAAATGCAATAATCATCATGGCCGAAACCTGCCAGGTGTTACAAACGAAGGTCTTCATGCTAACGCATAGTGGACTCAACAGGCCGAGGCTTGCCCCTGGCTGTAGATCTAGTCATGAACACAGTCTCTAGGTCTGCCAAAGATAAAGAGATTGAAGCAATCGGGTTTTTTTTTTGGTTTTTTTTTTTGAAGATTCGTAACATCGATATCTTTCCCAGACTTTTGGATACAAATATTTCCAATTTGGGTGCGCTGGGTGGTTTATCACTCCCTCACTCTGCAAAGAAGTCGCCGAACGGGTGAAAGGCTTGTTGAGGAGCGACTTTCAGACTGCTTGACAACGTAGAAGAGAAGACCTTGACCAAGATTGACTGCATGGGCAAGACAGGCCTGAATGTCCTGGACACCGTTTTCCGTCTAGATTCTGCGCTCAAACGGCTCAGTCACGCTCGGGGTGAGAGGATTGCAATTGTAGGGGAAGCCAGCGAGTAAGGTTATAGAAGCCGAGAAGCGTGAGGATCATGGGTGGCCTTTGCATGTTTATGAAGGCGTAGAAACGGTAAGTATTTATATTCCAGGACGCGAGACTCGGGCCCGGATGGAAAACCCAAATTAATCATCCCACGTTTGTTAAACCCCAAGTTGCTGCGAATTTCTAGCCACCGAGTATGCAAGCGATCGCCCTGCTCGGCGGGCGGAGGTCATCAGGTCTCGCAATTGGATATTCTCTTTGGGCCAGCTACCGGTCCTGCATATGCCACCCGAGGGGCTCCTGAGCGAGAGAGATCAAGGCGTCTGCGGCGATCAGATACATCTAGGTCGGAGGAATTCTCCTGTCATTTGATTGGCTATTAAATGGTGTGGTCCCTTTTTGTCCCGTTTTGATTTTGGTGCCATGCTCACATCGCACGTATGCATGATGCAGTGACCGCATGCGGCTCTGCCTACCATTGCTCGCCCAAACTTCGGCCGCGGGAGGTGTTCTGTTTGTTGCTCAGGGTCCTTGCTCTTCCCCCTGCTTGGGTTTTCCACGACCCTCGGCGGCCGCCCATACCGACATTTTGACGGTATCGCAACGCACTTCGTTGGTTGTCGACGCAAATGATTTATTCGGCTTTTTTTAAGCTGCACTTCCTGGCTTGTCGATAACTATACATGATTTATCCAACTTTCTTATAGCATAAGCTCAGCTAACATAGTGGGGCTAAAGCCGTAGTTGTATATAAGTAGTTGTTTTATAACGATAAATATTTAAGTAAAAGGTTGTCTTAATGATACCTATTTCACCATATACACCCTTTTAGCACACAGATTTTGTGGCCATGTGCTAGGAACCAGAGTAAGCTTGTTCTTCTCTTTAGCCTCAGGTGCTATGCCAACATTGTCACTTCCCTTGCTTTTATGAATTGAAACAATCTGTTCCTAAGCACTCTGCCATTCTGTCAACATGTCACCCTGTTACCTCCCCCCGAGATGGTAAGAGTGATAAGTCGGAAGGCAGCCCTTGTACACATAGTTGTCTGAACCCACATTTGGCATGTGCTTGGGTGGCAGGAATGGGGCAGTCAGAGGTCCGAGCATTTGACAGGATGACGCCCGGCAGGCAATACAAGGTGAACTACTTTATCGCGGGCTTTGTCGTCCCAAGTAGCCAGAAAGAATGCTCTGTTTTTGTTTACCTGATCTTCACCTCATTCTCTCCTCTCCACCCCATGGTTCACTCTTGATGCCTCCTTGGTTCCAGCAAAGCATCACCTCTAACATATAGCGGTGGACTCAACCATGCAAATGGCGAACCCTACCGCTTCTAACCCCTTGGCACTTGCTCCACCCAGCAGCACGTCCAACAGCAAGGCGGACGAGGATGCCTCTCTGTCCGTAAACGGCGACGAGGATGGCGACGATGTCAAAGACAAGAAGGACTGCCAAGCAGGACGCAGGAAGTGGCAACAGCAGTCTGTGCCGATGGCCCACGCAAAGCCAGAGTCGTCTCTCACCCCAGCGCAATTCAACGCCAGCCGCTTGCAAACACGCTCCCAGACGCGCTCCACGCCTGCAACGTCTGCAGTTGGCAGTATCACGTTGGAGCGTAAGACAAACGAACCGACTCTTGCCCCACTTGCAGCACAGGCCTCAGCCAACAGCAAGCAGTCCAGCGACCTTGAATCAGCGTTGCTCCTTATAACGAAATCAAACCAAGGCGCCCCACTGCCTGACGAGTCTGCGGGCTGGCAAGAGTTTCACCTCCCTCCTCTCGAGTTCTCCGAGTTCCGCCAACGGCTGAAGTGTGACCAGCTCCTTGATTACTTCGAGAACGAGCTCCGCTGGGACTACAGTCCTGGAAGTGGTAGTCTCGTTCAGGCAACAAGAAAACGCCCACGTAACGCGGCAACGAACTACTTACCTATCAATCACAAGCGCATAACAAACCCCCAAATATTGACACCCCGAGAACCACGCACACGAGCGAGGAATAGAGTTCGAACATACCGTCATAAACTTAAAGCCGTCACCCACAAGTTTGTCCCCACCCACTCTAGACCACAAGCTTTAAACAACGCGTCCAAGATCGATCGGAAAGAAAAAAGGAAAAAGAAAAAAAAGGGGAGGGGAAGGAAGACTGAAAAGACTCAAAACACGAAACATGCATATTAGACAAATTTCCCATGTCTCGCATCGATGTAGCCACGACAATGTCATCGCCGATTGTGAAGAAAGCGAGTTATCATTTAGAGTTCAGCGTAGGCCCGAGTTGTCGGGTCATCCATCCTTTTGCAGAGAGAGTATCCACGGGCGACGGCCACGCCCGGACGAGCAACCCCAGGAACCGCTCAATGCAAGCACGCGCCTGTGTTTCTCCTCCCTTCGTCCTTGGAAGTAATGCCAGTGGTGCATACTACATGGCTTCCCAGGCCCGCTAGGCATTGAGGTCTCAAGGACTGGACCTAGTCTGGCAGCAACAAGTCAGGCAGTCAGGCTTCGCTGCTAAGCGCGCTTGAGCGGTGTCCAGTCGCCACGTGCTCACTATCCCAGAACAGGGGGGGGCGTGGAACACGGGCAACGGTAAAAGCACGGAGAGAACAACAACTCTGGGAGAGCCCAGATAGGTGAGACAGGCGCGCCCCGGCGGCCTGTGGCCGTAGACTTGCGCGGCACGGCTTGAAGCGTGCCAAATGAGCGCTAACTACTCGCTGGCCGGGCTGCCAACCAACGCCGGAAAACCTCTTGTCCCACCTGGACGGACGTTCCTTGCCCAGCGTCCCAATTCGAGCCGAGCGCATGGTCCTACTTGACTGCTGAACTATTGTGAGAAGGAGCTGTTCGCCTTGTTCTGTCACCTTGTCGTCATCACTTAGATGCGCCGAATTTCAGACGACGCTTGAGCCTTCACGGTATAGGACGCGCTCGAGAAGATTTCTGGACTCATTTCCTCCCGGCAGACGCCTCTTGGCTCGGAAGCAGGCTGTCGGGCTGATTGCCATAGCAGTGGGCGATCAGACGTCCCTCCCGGCTGCCGACGCTTGATAGGCCTCTTGAATATATTTCCGTCGGGGAGTTGCCCAGGCTCAATCGTGGACATCAGGAAAGTGGTACAGGCACACAGTTGTTGTAAGCAAGACGCGTGTCCATCAGAGCCCGGTGTGGCGACACCGCCCCCTCTTACCTCCAGGCTTGCAGAGTCCACCCAAGAACGACTGAACTTTCCTCTAGATCACACACATTGGGTTGCGTTTGTGCATGCCCAACATACCCAAGGGTCCGACTGAAAGGTGCCCAGCGGACTGAAAACAGCGGGCACATGGACTTTCGGCTCACCGTATCCGTCTTCAGAAGCTGCCTTCCGCAAGGAGATCGACACGGGGCTCTGGGATGTGTCCCGGCAGAAAGGAGGCTAGCCGGGTTCCGGAGGGCCGGGCAAGTGCATTAAACATATCCTGGTACGTATCTATGCAAGGCGCTGACTGAGGCGTGAGGTGGCCGTTGTTGCGGCTGGCCCGTTTATGGGCCACTTGGCCTCATTTTGCAGCTGTGCAACGCAGGCCAAAGGAGATGAATAGCACGGTCTCAGCATGGCGGCCGTTGCTGGTGTCGCAGCTACGTTTTCAATGCTTGTTGATGGATTGGGTCGCGTTGATTCCTCTGTGTTGGTTGTGATCGACGATGACCACAGCGCTTGCTGCTCTGTTTCATGGGATCCCCGAGAAGCTTATCGGAGCACTGGCGTCGCACCAGCAACGACTGACGGGGCCGCCATCGACCAGTCTGGCCGCCAAGCTGCAGCTGCTTTCGTTGGTTGCTGATGCGCCGCCCGCCAGGAACCAGTTCAAAGGGCAGGGCAGTTTTGAGACAATTTTAGTTCCTGGGTTCGGGTTGCGAGTCTTGTGCCCAAAATCCAGAAAGCGGATCCCTTATCTTGCATTCAACTTTCCCCTGGCTTCAAGGCTGCAACAGCGCAGGGCAGCGGGCTGGCCGGCGGGGCAAGGCAGGGCGAGCGGTGAAGTAGCCCCGATCCGGCGAAGTGCCCGACCGGTGGGACCAGCAAAGCTTGAGTTCGGCAGTGCAGATGGACTTGTTCGGATGAGACTTGTGATCTTCGCTGCCAGAGGGCGCCGTGGCTTGCGATAGTGTGCTGTATCAGATCAGATATCAAAACAACATCTAACCGACGAGGAGCTTTTGGCCCGGCCACGCGAAGATGAGTGCTGATGAGTCGGAAACAAGGCATGCTCTGTCGGGCGAACGAATCTGCTGCTCGGGCAGTGCTTGGAAGTTGGAACAGCCTGACGAATGCTGCTGACACAGCATGACTTCCGATCACTTCACCCATGTCGTCGGAAATTTCTTGCCTCATGCTGTGGAGAAGCTGGGGAAGGATTGGTTGGTGGTGATTTGCTGCACTCCAGAAGCATCTTTGCTGACTACTCCAATTGCACCTTATTTTCCTCAACACGGACGTGAAGGTACACATACGTACACATCATGATGATAAGACTCGTATGAATCCATGATTCATGCACTGGGTGTGGCGATTGGCAGGTCACAGTCTGGCAGCCAGTCAGTCAGTCACCACTCAACTCAGGTCTGTCATTGTACATACTTTGAGGCCCTGGCCCATGCATGGCCCGATCCGATGAGGCGTGCGGGAAAAGTTCTCGAAGGCGGAGAATCATTCGATTCATCAGGGTTCTACCTCGCCGGCCGGGATGAAATGTTAGGGCGGCTAAATGCGATGTCGGGCTGGCAGGCTACCTCCAAGAACAAGACGGCCAATCCTGGGACTGCAATTGGAAGTCGTTTGAAAAAATCAAGCCTGAGGCTGGCAAAGAGGAGAAAAATTCTTGCACATCCGCCTGTCTCATGCATGACTCGAGAGGAGGTGACAATCTGCAGACTATCGATTCTGATTCTGCGTCGAGCGTCGTGTTTGTTTGTGCAGGTTCTGAGTGGTTTTCATTTTTTTTCTTTTTCTTTTCTTCTCTGGGTGAGACAAATCATGCGGGCGTGGGAGGGGAGGAGGGGAGGTGTGATGGAGGTGAGGGGCAGGCTGTGGAGCTGTGCCGACTGCCGTCCGTGTGTGTGTGCCTTCCGCGTTTCTTCCACGGTTCTACCGCCCGTCCCTTCCTCGTTCAGAAGAGCCGTCATCAGTGCTGGGCCGGCAGCTGCTGCCGCTGCCGTGCCAAGAAAGATGAGCCTCTGACGTGACGTAGACCAGGGTCCAGACTGCCTTGGGGGTTCTCGGCCGGGCTCAGCTCGACCTGGGCCTGCCTGGGCGCGTATTGATCAACGACAGTCGATGTGCTCCCGTGCGTGCCTAGCAGCGCCAGAGCAACATGTGCCCGGAATCAGGTTTGTTAGGCGAACCCCCCAGGCAGGCCAAGGGTGCTGCGACTTTTCAAGCAAGCTAACCCACAAGTCAAGTCTCTTGTTGCTAGCTCTCAACGGCACTGCATCTCTAGCTGAGACAGTGGTCCATTGGGTGACAGGTGTCGACGGCGCTTCTGCCTGGGCACGTTGCACATTCGACAAGAATGATGAGGAGATGAGAAGATGAGAAGCCATCGTCAAACGGCGTTTACGGCGTTGACTCACCCGCCGAGTACTGTTGTACCAGGTTGGCTAGTCAGACTCACTAGAGAAAGTGCTGTGGAAACAAACGGTCTGACGGTCTGCACATCTGCACATCCCCACATTTTCTCACACTCGCTGCTCGCGGCCGTTAGCCGGGCGAGACTGCAGATCCCCAGGTCATCAGACCCGGACACCGAAGCCAGCCAGTTCCGCTCCCGATTGGAAGACACCCAGAAGGACATGGAACCATTAAGCCAGATACAGACGAAAAGGAGGCACGGCAGCAGATGGCGCTGTCCTTCCTGCCTCTGCCATGCATCCTCCCGCCCACCAGGTAGGCGTTTCCAGATCCAAACGGCCGGCGCTGCCCAAAAACAGGAACAGAGGGAAGAGGGCCTTGCCGAAACCAGAAGCCACACGCAAGCGGTGCAGGCTAATGGCCCTGTCAGTTGCTGCAAGGGTTGGGACTTGGCCAGCAGGGATACTGCCGGGTCCTCTGCTCAAACGCATCATAGTGCGGTTGTCCAACCAGGCGATCATTCATGGCAGACTGGGCAGTCAGGCAGTCTGCACCGTCCTGCTGCTGTTTCTGTATCTGCCCAGTGGCAGTTCTGGCCCAAGTGCCTGCAGACAGTGCTCCGCCTTCCAACCTGCTCTGCCTCCTCCTTCCTGCTTGCACCTGCTTGCACTGCTTGCAAGGCGTCCACATATCCCCACATCCTCTGCCCCGAGGCTTTTGCTCCGAGACCCTCGCCCTCAACCTCAACCACAGCAGACGACGACTGCCCCGATCAATCAATTGTCTTCCACTCTTCCACTCGTGATCAGTGAGGTGGACAGTCTGTGGGTCATCGTCATCAGGTCATTGGATCTGTCCTGCATCCTGTTGTTGTGGGCTGTGGCCTGAGGCTCCTCGGTGACGATCTGGGGACTTCCTTACAACCCCACGCGACCTAACTCTTTCAGTTCCCTGCCTCAGCACCCAATTGCTAGCACAACTTGGGCAGCGCAACAATACAGTAGCCAGCGCAGCATTTCACCTCGTACAGACGGGCCAAACCTTCTCAGCGCCCATCCATGCCTTGATGTCTGTCCATCTATGCGTGGAAATAACACGGGCTCGTCCACTCGGCCGATTCTCGCTCTCCTCGCTTTCCTCGCCTCGTCCACATGCCCCCGAGTCTTCAGCATCGCAATAGCCGAACCTTATCGAGCGTGTCCCGACTCCCTGTAATAATAAACCCGAATCGCTTCGTCATAATCCCTTGCATATGTCCACCGTGCACTCTCTCTCACTCCATTCGTCCTGACTACGCGCCCCGCAGCACAGCACGCAGTGTCACCAGCAGCATCATCCAGTACCAGCGACGATTGCACATCGGTATCTCTACCTAGACATTCGACTCGAGCACCCTTTCCCATCCTTCGGTGGGCGCCGCAGATCTGTCGGTAGCTAAGCAACAACTTCCCGGCGGACCAACTGCACCATTTCATTCGCTGGACTCTAATGCAGACGACCAGAGAGAAGCTACCCGGGAGTCACTCGCGTTTCGGTTTCATGCACCTCTCTACGGGCTTGCAGCACGTCTGACCGCATCCGCCCCCCGCCTCGCTCTTGAGCGGTACAAATAGACTGCATCTGGTTCTGGTCTCTCTGCATCTGCTCTGGTTCTTTCTCTGGCTCTGGCTCTGGCTCTGGCTCCGCATCCCTGTCGTGGTCGGACCACATACGGCATAGCCTATCCAAAGCAAGGTTGGCTGTTACTCCGGCCTTAGACATCATCATAAGGTCTCCCCGAGCAAGGTACCTTTCAGTCAGGCCCAGGGACAATCTCCGGCTGCTTTCGTGTCTAGTCGTCTCTCGCCCGTTCGCTCGTTCGCGTTCGCAATTGTGTGCTGCCTGCTTGTCATCGGTCACCCAGGCCACTCCGAGGTGCACAAGATACTGCGAGACACCCAAAGCAAGGTCACGCCTGCGGCTCCTCCCCTCCAAGACGTCCCCGGAGTTACATCCGCCCACCTGCACGATTCCCACAGGGCGCCCACTCGGCCCCGGCCCCCAGACACATCGTTTCTCCCCTCCCCTGTCATCCTGCCCGCCCCGCTGGCCTGACCTGACCTTCGACGTCGTGCCGTCTGCATCATTGTTCTCGCCCACGCGACTCGCAACACAGTCCTTGCCGGACGTACCAGTTGCCATCCACACACCCATCCAGGGCTGCTTGTTGTTACTGTACATACCACATACCACATACCACCTACTTGCATACCTCCTCATGCGCCCGCCTGCCGTCACCAGAGGGCTCTGAACCTTGCGCCACTTGGTCCCGCCCCTCTGCTGTGCTCCAATGGTTTTGTGGTACATTCCGTGTAAAACATTCTCGGAAGCACATGCGCATACTTCTCAATCTGCGACATACCTCGCTCCCATATATGACAGGTACGAACCGCGATCAGCGTGGTAATTAATTATGGCTTTGTGATTCACAGCCAGGGATCCCGTGAGTTTGCATTTTTTCCTCCTTTCTCGGCCTGCCCTGCCTTGCCTTGCCTCACATTTTGCTTGCGTCCTGCCCATTGCCCGCACCCTCACACACATGCACCCCTCCCATACATGTATACATTCCTGACCGTCATTTCACCTCCCCACCGCCCATCGCCAGTCCTCTTCTGTTTTATGCTTCATGCTTCTGGGACTGTGCTCCTCGCTACCCGCGTTCGTGCCCCCTGATCGATCCACCGCCTCGGGTTGTCGCAAGCCTCGCCTAGAGTCTCGGGAACTCAAGCGATCCCTTCCCATATCTCACCCCTTGATGCCTTACGCTTGCCAGCGCACCTCCCCGTACCCGTTCACCACAGCGTCTCCTTTGGAAATCTAGCAAACCCAATCGTATCGACTCGAGAGCATCGCTCCCTGCACCCTGGCTTGCCAGCTCGTCGTCATACGTTTGAGTCGCCATTATGTCGACCAGAGCGGATCTGGAAATACTTAACTTACACTTGGGTGCTTCTCATGCTTCACCAAGTTCGTGATTACTGCCTTCCTCTGCGCAATACCACCCTTCCGTCTGGGACCACAGAGTTCTAACTTGTCATCCATAATGTCTGTAGCAACAGATACTCCCAGACGACCTGAACCTTACTATTATTCGTCGCGAGGAGCAGTCTATTACACGCCTCGGACTTCTGCTGATCGGCGGACCCGTCGCTCTGCCGCGCCAGCGAACCCGAGCCTCCCGGCACCTCACATCGGGCCCCGCCAACGCCGCCCCCACTCCATACATATCGTCTCATACCCCTCCGGATTCATTCCCCAGGAACTACGACCCAGAACCACTCCCCGAGACATCGAGAGGCAAAAGAAGAAAGAAGAGGAGAAGCTGAAGAAAGAGGAAGAGGACAGGAAGAAACAGGAGGAGAAGCGGAAGAGGCAGCGTGAACAGGAGGAAAAGAAGCGCAGGCTTCGGGAACAGGAAAAGAGGACGTCTTTTTCGGGTGATAAGCGAGGCAGCGGCCTCTTCAGCAAGCTCAAGTCTGCATTTCAACCCCCGGAGTCACAAAAATACTCTGAAGGTCCCGACGGCACGACCACGCCAAATCCGCGGCCGCGGCCCCAAGCGAGGACCAGGGTACGACCTGTCAGCTGGTTGAGCGTTACGAGCCGACTGTCTAGAGTAGAAGACACACCACCCGCTGACGACTTCTCGTCACCAACCGCCGAACTCGCACCGCAAGCGACAGCGGCCTCTCAGATCCCGGGACGGCGATCCACGACTGTACCCCCCTCAGAGCTTCCCATCCCCGAGCACGAGCAGGAAGCAGCTCTGTCCAGCGAACCTTTCGTACCAGATTCTACCCCTGGAACACGAAATCCGGCACCCGCACCTGTCACTACACCACCATCAGCACCTACTGTTACAAACCCCTCGTCGTCCGCAATGGTAGACGTCCCCCTCAGGGCACCTCGCTTGTCAGCCGCGCCAGGCATTGGGGCCGGGCACTCTCGCCGGAACAGTTTCATGTCCGTAAGGTCGGCGAAAAGCGCCATGAGCTCCTCGATCCAGGAGATCCAACAACCAAAACCAATAGCCTCTGGCAGCGGCTTGTCGTGCACGATCATCTTGGCCGAGCCCAATGTGTTTTTGACGGGATTTGACCATGATGGCCACACGCGACATGAGAGTCATAACTCCACTGCACTCCTTCGTGGTAAACTGCAACTCAATGTCTCCAAGAACACAAAGGTCAAATCGGTTACGCTGAAGCTCTTGGGCAAGGCGCGTACGGAATGGCCCGAAGGCATCCCACCTCTCAAGGTTGACATGTACGAGGAGGAATCATTAAGAACGCAAGCTCTGACATTCTTCCACGCCATGCACGACGGCTGGGAGACCGAGTACGGGAACCAGTGCACATACAAGCTCAAGGGCGCTCCCATGAACTTGAACCTGAACCGGTCATCACTTAGCCCCGGGGATTCGGCGTCTGTTTTGTCAATGGGCGGTAGGCAGCGGTCGAACATGTCTGCCAAGGAGCTGAAGCGTCTGTCCCTCCGCTCTGTCGAGTCCAGGAGTTTCGGAAAAGGCGAGTCCCCAGTGGCCCATCAGGTCCAGGCAAAGGGCTTCAAGGTGTTCTTCCCAGGCACGTACGAGTACTCGTTCGAGCTACCAATCGATCATCACCAGCTGGAGACCATCAAGCTTCAATACGGTGCCGTCAAGTGGGAGCTCGAGGCAGCTGTCGAACGTGCTGGCGCCTTCAAAACCAACCTTCATGGCACCAAAGAGGTGTCTATTGTCCGTGTCCCTGACCAGATGTCACTCGAGACGTCGGAGCCGATTTCGATCTCTCGACAATGGGAAGACCAATTACACTACGACATTATGATATCCGGAAAATCATTTCCTATAGGCGCCAAGATTCCCATCGCCTTCAAACTCACACCACTGGCGAAAGTGCAAGTGCATAAACTGAAGGTCTTCGTCACCGAGGCGATCGAGTACTGGACCAACGACCGGAAAGTGACGAGAAAGGATCCTGGGCGGAAAATCTTGTTACTCGAGAAGACGGCTGGCAAGCCCCTCGACAAGCAGTACGAGTCTAGTCAATTGCGTATCCTCAGCGGTGGCGAGCTGTCCCCGGATGAGCGCGAAGTTGCACGTCACGCAGCACAGCAGAGAAGGACTCTCGAAGCTCAACGTACGCATTCTTCTGCGGCGCCTCTCCCAGAACCCACAGAGAACTTGCTCGGTGACTTGGATCTGGGCCTCGAGACATATTGGGGTTCGACAGAGATGGAGATGAATGTACAGATGCCAACGTGCGAAATGATGGCCAAGGATAAGTCGCTGAGACTGCATCCCGACTGCAGCTGGAAGAATGTGAATGTGTATCACTGGATGAAGATTGTGATGCGTATCTCGCGTATCGACCCAGACGACCCCGCTGGCAAGCGAAGACGACACTTTGAGATCAGCATTGACTCGCCATTCACGGTGCTGAACTGTCGCGCGACGCAGGCAAACACAGCTCTGCCCGAGTACAACAGCCCAGACACCAGCGGCATGCGTCAACAGACCTCGACCTCGACCTCGTGTGGCTGCTCAGATGCCCAGGTCTTCAATTCTGGTACCACGCCAGACAACTCCAGTGGAAGCCTTCTTGAGCCCACTCCTGTCAACACAGCGCTACCCATGCCACCACAGGCGGCTCACCTGCACACGTCCTCACAAGGGATCAACGGCAACTCAAGTGCCGCATCACCAACCGCTTCATCCCCAACGACGGCCACCGCAGGTCTTGCAGGAGGAAGCTCGAACCCGGTGTCCCCGAACCCTCTGCAAAGAGTACGAGATCAGGAGTGCAGCCCTAGACCGATGCACCTGCTTCGTTACCCATCCTTCGACCCGCCGCCGTTTGATTATGACCAGGCACCACCACCACTTCCCACACCGCCGCCTAACTACGATATGGTGGTCGGCACCCCTAGCGTCGATGGCTTGGCCGACTATTTCCAACGCCTGTCGCACTACGAAGACCCAGCACCGAACCTGGTCGAGGACGATTATCTGGCTGCAGGCGCCAGTGCCTCAGGCGGCGATGGAGCCGAAGACATCACGCCTCCTGCGCGCCCGGTGGCTGACGAGGGTGAAGACACGGAGGTAGAGTCTGACTCTGACTCGGCTGATGAGCAAAGACCAGCAAGAACCGTGAGCCGAGCAGGAACGGTCAACGTGGCCAACCCGCGGACACCTGGCGGGAGGCTCGTTCCAAGCAGGAGCTTCGAGATTGAAAGACCCGCAGCCGACTTCGCCTTGAGCATGGCTGGGGTAGTAAGGAGAAATGGAACAGACAACCCTTCCTAGGAGGGAGACCGTCTCTGTCTCATCTTACTCCTACTCATGAAATTAGCAATACGAACGACGTTAACGGAAATTACACCACGACATACCCTTCCAAGGACATCGGAAGCAGAATAAGAGGCAAGAAGGACAATGATACCACCAGTCTCGAATTGGACATGAAATTTTCAGGCGTCAAAACTGTTCATACCACTCCTTTGGCGCTTTGCTCTTTCTGAATGTTATCGAATTCATCATGTGACACGGGGCACAATGAGCACTCGCGAAGCGGTTATTTCAGGCAGCACCCTTTGCAGGGATCTCGTAAAGCTTTGTCCGCGACAAATTGCCTCACGAGATCGAAATGCTAGGTTGGCTTGTAGATGGCCGAGGCCAGGGGAGAGACCATTATGCAGCGGCGTTGGTATGGATGTTGAAACAGGCAAAATGCTTCATTTAATGTTTACCTCGTGTATACACCCTCGTGTGGTATACGCCTAACATGGCTGACCCGAGGAAGAAATTTGCATGCATTTATGGATTACTGGCGGGAGAACCGGGCCACATGTGGGGAAGGATCCTGGATGAATACGATGATGAGCATCAGCGTGGGTTTTTAGTCGACAGCATGGGATAGATTTCGGTTGTTCACACCACTTGGGGGAATGGAGTACTTTTCTCTCACGTTGAGCTTGCCATGCTGTGTGAACTTGATCCGTCAGATCAACGTCTGACTTGCTGCTCTCGCCTGCCCATGATCATGCCTACGCTGACGGACCGGACATGATGTCAACTCTCTTCGCTCTCGAGCCAAATCGGCATTCAAATATATCAAACAATGTCGCTCCAGTTGGGGTCACCCTCCCGTCGCGTGCCTCACGACGCAGTAGATTCGCCCTCGGCCGGCCCCTCATCCCTTGGCAGACCGTGATCGAACGGCTTCCTACCGTAGACAAAATACACGCCACAGTACGAGTGAATCTTCCTGTTCATAAGGTCATTCTTCACGCCGACGAGGAAGCTCAGCACGTCCTCGGAGCTCCACCCGAGCACGCGGGTGAAGAGGGCGAGCGACATGCTCTGGACGCCCTCGAGCAGGTTCTGGCAGCACATGGCGCCGAGCAGCTTGTTCTTGTCCCCGCGGGGCCACGTGTTGAACGCGCACGCGGAGTGCCTCTCGACGACGAGCTCGAAGCCGACCTCGCGCATGTACCGCCCCCACTGCAGGTTCCCCCGCAGGTCCTTGCCCATGCGCAGCATCCCCTCGTCCATGAGGCGGTTCCACTCCCCCAATGCGGTGCCGTCCATGGTCCCGTCGTCGCACCGCATCGGCATGCAGGGGTCCTGCAGCTCAAAGTAACCCCCCGGCGCCAGGTTGTCCCACACGTGCTGGATTATGCTGCGCCCGTCCTTGAAGCACGTCACCATCGCCCGCGCGTGGATGTAGTCGAAGGGCTCGTCGAAGCCCCAGTCCGCTTCCTCCGCGTCGCCGATCTCGAAGCTGCAGTTGCCCGGGACCATGTCCGGCTGGATGGGGGATAGGTCCGTGCCGATTACTTTGGACCCGGGGTACTCGTGGGCCATCTCGATGGCCCAGATTCCTGTCCCCGTGCCGATGTCTAGCACGCGGTGCGGGTAGACCAGGGGCGCGAGGTGGAGCTTGCCGTCCAGGAAGACCTTGAAGGTGTGGTGTTGTAGGTCGAGGCGCTCCTGCTCTATCTCGTCGTTGGGCAGGAGGTATTCTGCGCGCGGTTCGGTCAGCGGGTTTGGCTCGGCCTGGCTTGGTCGATGGCTGCTGGCTCGCTCCCGAGATCTTCTGCCAGCTGGTGAGCGTGGAGTTTTGGCGACTTACTATCTGACTTGAAGGCATGATATGTGCGGCCATTTTCTTGTATGAACCTGTACAGGTTTGGCTCTAGGGACGTCGTCGAGTCTCTGCACGAGAATCATCAGCACGCAGGTTGGCTCAATATCTGACGGTGTCTGTTGGTCTGCACGATCCCTCTCGCCGATTCATGCCCATCCGCGCACATGATCCTCAGCTTGCAGCGGCTGGGCCGCAGTTGTGCGCCGGAGCGGGCCGGCCAAGATGTCTCAGGGGGAAAGTTGCAGGTGGAATGCATACGCGAATGAGAATCCCAGGCCCGAGTCATAGTCCTCCCCCTAACGATGCGGATGAGATCAGTCCTGTGGCTCTCAATCACGAGGGGGCACACCTCTTCTGGGCGGCGGGGGACCAAACTTACGCCTGAGCCGTCCGAGACGTCAAGAGTGGTCGGCAGGTGGTAGCTCAGCTCACCTGGCTGGGCCTGGTCGGCAACGAGGCCCTCGCCGGAGGTGGAGGGGCCGCCAGGTGCTGCTGCGCCTGACGATGACTCGGCGGCGATGTCACCTTGTCCTCCGGCCGGGTCCTGTTGGCCCACGTTGGTGTCCTCCATGACCCCGAAGGTCTCGGCGGAAGCACCCGGGAATGGGGCGGAGACGAGGGGCACTGGAAGCAGTGACAGAAATCTCCGACGGTTAGACGGTCTGGTGAGATCCACTCGTGCTGCAAGCGAGGCTCTCCCCCACGATATATGTACAAATGAATCCACTTGTTCACGATGTCTGAGGAGGGAAGGCTTCGCGGTCACTTTTCTTTTGAAAAAGTCCCCGGGGACCAGGCCGTTCCAACAGATGTCACGGAGCACAAAGAATGGTCTTCCCGGGAAGGCGGGCACATGATTAATGCCAACGGGACGACGAAGGAAGCTTGGGAGGGAATGTGGCGGTCGCTCGGCACTGGGCTCAGCCAAGCCCCCTCGGCTGAGAACCACCAACCTTGGAAAAACAGAGCGACGCACGGCCGGGTTCGGTGGGACTCGTCTCCCCCATCCATTCAATCCTGCTCACCCTTCGACTGAGATAAGGGGGCTGACGATGATCCGCCCAAACCGCCGTAGCTCGCCCGCCTTACGCAAAGGAGCGTTGGGAAAAAACGGCTCATCGATAGTGGTTCCTGAGGTGCCACAAGGAGCGAGTCCCACTTCGCCTGGGCGCCGCCGCCTCGACGATTCGAAAGTCCCTTGCCTTGGCGCGGGAGGTCAGATGTGGGGGTGGGTGAGGGATTGCAACAGGTTTTGGGCCGGCCCGGCTGGGAGTCGGGCCCGAGCCGGGGAGGGCGCAACGCACCGGGGAATCAATCAGCAGCTTGATATCTAAACATTCATATGCCCCATATAATTCACACATCAGTGTGAAAGAAAATTGGCATACATGGCGTATGTTTCGTAGACCGCAGCTCTGCGTGACCATGTGGCAGCCCTCGCGCGAGACCGTTTGGAACAGGGCAGCGCCGATGCTCACGTGGTTGTCTTGGACGGCCTGTTTGGATCAGAACTCGGCAATTTATGCGTTTTTCGTCAGTCCGACTTACTATGGACCATGATGAAGGTTCACTTGGACGGAGAGGACAAGAGAAGCACCTCGGCTCTCCGTTTGGGCCTGCAGTAGGTAGTAGCCTGGTGAGATTACTACTCCCTCGTAGGGCGCTGGTTGACCGATATGGGGGGAGGGGGAGGGGGGCCGCTACAGTGTTACAAGTCTTTGTCAGCCTGTTTCTGCGTCGAGTTCTGGATTGATTTTGGCTGGACTACCCATCAGGGTATTGCTAACTTGCTTGCAAGCGGTCCACCATGATGTTCTTGGTCTTATATAGTCAAGAACAGCTCGATCATCGGCAGACAATAAAGCAATCCACGTGCCAGAATAAAAGTAATATTCTTGAAGGCTGAGACCTGTCGAAGTCTTGACATACGCCACATTTGGCAACTATGCGGCATGATCTGCTTGATCCAAATGTAGACCATCGAGGGTTGTGAAGTGAAACACGAAAAGTAAATACAGTGAGTGCACGTGACTGGTTACATGCTCATGGTTACCTAGGTACCCATTCATTCCCTTTGGAACAATTTGACTTATTTCGGGTAGAGCGGAATACCTCCAGTGTTTGTGATGGCCGTCAAAACCAAAATCTTCGTTTCTCAACCAACTTCTTCTCGAGATCCAGAGGAATTGTCAAAGACCAATTTTCCCTGCTCAGCCTCGGAATTCAACTTCCCAGCATCACAGGACACCAATTTTCAACTACCATATGTTGTCTTGGAGTCGACTTGACAGCATGGCCCTTCGGAGCTTCATGACTGCGGTCCTGCTTTTTTCTGCAGCCGCCTACGGAGATCATGAGTCTGGACAACTCAAGACGTCGAGGGAAGATTTTCATGAGGCCGGCAACTCAGATGTGTCCGTGTCGACCAACCCGAACACTGCGGACGATGTGATCAGTCGAAGGGGCACTGCCAAATTTGTTGGCTTGAACATCTGTGGCTTCGATTTCGGATGGTGAGTGACTGCCAAGCTTCCCAACGCATCAAGATAGGAAATTGCCTTGCCAACGCCTCTCTCGTTGAACAGCAATCAGAAAGGCTCGTGTGACATAGCCAAGATCGACGCACCGCTGCCCTATGTTCCCCCTGCATACAGCAATCCAGACGACCCCCTGAACAACGGCACGGCCCAGATGCTCCATTTTATCTCGACCCACAACTTCAACATCTTCCGCCTCCCCGTCTCATGGCAGTACCTCGTCGACAACGACCTCGGCGGGGCCCTGGACCCGACCAACTTTGGCTACTATGATCAGCTCGTGCGCGAATGCCTCTCAACCGGCGCATACTGCATGATCGACCTGCACAACTACGCCCGATGGAATGGCAAGGAGATCGGGTCGTACGGCGGCCCGTCAATCTCGCAGTTTGCAGACCTGTGGGGTCAGGTCGCAGCCAACTACAAAGACCAAGATAGGGTGTGGTTCGGGACCATGAATGAGCCGTACGACCTGGATTCGCTCTCATCATGGAGCGACGCCGTCCAGGCGGTCGTCACGGCCATCAGAGAGGCTGGCGCTACGACGCAGTTTGTGTCGCTGCCCGGCAGGGGCTGGCAGTCCCCGGGCTATCTCATCGCCAAGGGTGACGGGGATGCCCTCAAGCAGGTGACCAACCCTGATGGGACGACTTCGAACCTCATCTTCGATGTCCACCTGTACCTGGACGCTGCGGGCTCTGGGACTAGCAGGAGATGCGTCACGAGCGGCATTGATGACCAGTGGGCACCGCTGGCAGACTGGCTGCGGGAAAATGGTAGGCAGGCTATCGTGACTGAGACTGGGGGCGGCGACACACCTTCTTGCGAGTTTTATTTCTGCCAGCAGCTGAGGTATCTGGAGTAAGTAGGAACCTCTGCTAACAACCTGCTTGAGGCCATCGATTCGACTTAAGATTACTGACATTCTTTGTTTCAGCTATAATGCGGATGTCTTCCTGGGGTACGTGGTCTGGGGAGCCGGGTCATTCAAGTCGTCATATGAGTTATCCATGACGCCTCTTGTCCAGGGCGACTATTGGGAGGATGTTCCGCTGCTCACTAAATGTGTGTCTCGTTGAGGAGCGAGAATGTGTATGAGGCTGGCTGGGTTATTTCCTCAACGGTGTTGCGTTATGCAAGAATGCGTTATGCTGGCGCAAGTTATGACTATGACTTTCCGGATCCCACTAATGGAGTATTATGAATTCTCAACATATTTCGTGACAACAGTCTGAGAACCTGAGAAACACCTGGTAGATCCCTTTATCTCTTGCTAGGGCTACTACAGCATACTTGCTCAAAACCTCCTTCCGAATATCGATTTCTCTTACAAAAGCAAATCATGACATCTTCTTGAGAACAGCCAACATGTATTTCAACAAGATCACTAGCCTTGCCCTCATGGCTCGCCATGAACACGGTCCTGGAAGCCCCAAACGTCCTCGAGCAGCGCCAATGTGTCGTGCGAGGCGGAACCTGCGATCCTCAGCCTGCCGACCCTGGATGCTGTGACAACATGGTCTACGTTGTCAGCGACAGTGGCTATGTGTGCTACCCTCCGAGTTCGAACGCGTGAGGTAGAGAGCGGCAAGGCGAAAGGTGTGCCTATCTAGGTTTTTGGCCGAGGTCTGGGAGGGCAGAATGTCTTGGTCAAGTGTTTCTGTCATGTATGAGCAGGACGAACAGTTGGGCTTGGGCCGTCTTACGTTTAAGTTGGCAAAGACACACAGACGCACTTGTTACATCATATTTTCTGTCTTCTTCGTGCTGACGCCCTCTGATACTAGTATTGCTCGCAGGTCTCGAGTTCCCACGACAAGACCACCGGTTAGAATGGCAACTCGTGTTGAATACATGGTCTTTTTAAAGGGATTAAATTATGTGTTGTAGAAAAGAAGTTTAAATACAATGTCCTTATATATCCCTTCTGCTTATGGCCCCTCTGAACTCCCCACAAATGATATCAAGCCCCCTATGAGTATGTACCTAGGTAGGAAGTAGAAACCATACTGTTAATACAAAGTTATAATGCCTTGAATCTGGATTTAATCAAAGACCTTGTAACCACCGGGAACCATATTCTGGAATATTCCCTTGGGGTCGTATTTCTTGCTAACAGCCTGCATCTCAGCGACATTAGCAGCACCCCAACTCTTGTGTACGCCTTGTGAGATATCGGCGTAGTTGAGATAGGTAAAGTCGATGAGGTATCCGCCCTCCTTGAGCAGGGCCTTCTGATTGTTAACAATGTCGTTCATTGCCGCCTCGACCAGGGCGTCGTCACCCTCGTTGGTGTAGGCAGCCGTCATATCGACAATCACATAGTCGGTCTTGCCGGGGGTCAGACCGAACAGGTTGGTGCCGTTGGTCACAGGCTGCGGCTGGATCAGAAACTCAAGGAATGTTCCCTCTACGTCGGCAAACGCGCTGGTGCCGTTTTCGTAAATCTTGAACAGCTCCATGTACACGTCGGCACCCGGATGTTCGAAAGAGTACGTGAGCTGGAAACCGCTAGCATGGCAAAGCACGTAAAGTTAGCAATCATGGTCTGAACCAAGCCGAGGCTTATGTGTATCAGTTGGGAAAACTACTCACCGGCCAATGGTAGATGGAAGCTGCGCTCCGAAAGTGTCCACGACCTCGGAGGCCGTCATTAGGTCTGCAAAGCCGCCATTGTTGGGGATCTCGGTGAAGACATCGTACACCGGAGGGTTGGCAACGTTATCAGCGTACCACAGGGCGTTGTAAATGGAATGTTGCCCGCCCTGGTAGTCCATGAATATTCCCATCATGGCCGCATCGTCAAAGTTTTCAGGCTGCATGAAGTGATCAAAGGCTTCGGCTTGAGCTTGCAATACGCTGTCGGTGTAGTTGTACAGTACGAGGTTGTACCACATGAGGTCGTGGGGAAAGGCCGCAACATCGAATCGAGTGACGATGCCAAAGTTGTTCGAGCCGCCCTTGAGAGCAAGCCAGAGGTCGCTGTTGGACGTTTCGGTGGCGTAGACGACCTCCCCGCTTGCAAGAACCACCTCGTACCCGTAAATGTTGTCACAGCTGAACCCGTGTCTACGGGAGAGGAAGGTCATGCCGCCTGGTAGTCACGAAATTAGCTTTTGGTCGGATTGGAACAGTACAGAGACTCTTGAAATTCGGAGAGCACTCACCTCCGGTGGCAAAACCCCCAACTCCGATGCCTGGAACACGTCCACCCATCACAGTGAGGTTATACTCCTCAAGCTGCGGGTACACGAGATTGTACAAGCCACCAGCCCCCAAGGATGCAGTCTCCCGGTTGCTGCTGACTTTTGTTTCGTTCATGAGACGCATGTCGACTGTGATGCCACCATTGATGTTTGCCGCACCGGTCCAGAGCGTGTGGCCACCACCACGGATAGCAAACTGAGTGTCGTTGTATTTGGTAACCGACTTGACGAACTTGGCAACCTCCTGGGTACAGGTCGGTTTGAAGATGCAACCCGGGCTCAAGCCGCGTTCCTGGCCGCTGTAGTACGAGTTTGAGGATTCGTAGATCGTGCTCTCCGGGTAGGAGACGGCCCCAGGAAATTGGGAGCTGATACGATCGCATGCATCCTGTTGCGGATATGCAGCTGAGAGTGAAGCTGCCGCGAATGCATAAATGACAGGCACAAGCCGAGACATCGTGATATATAGACTGTTCTGCTGGTGCTAGATAGAAGGGCCAAGTATTCCACGACCACGAAAGGAAAAGGATAGAAGGAAGAGACAAGAGGATAGAGACAGACGAGGGAAGTTGAATGGCTTTGATCAATCTCAGTCCTGAATGCTTCAAGTTGCGTTCTTGGGTGTATATATATGCTAAGACATCTACATTTACGCGTGGATGCCTACTTTGCATCTCAAAGAGGGCCACCAGGTAGGATTACCAACATTCTCAACATGAGACGATCAGCCTAGGGAAATCTGCTCAAGCGCCCCTTTTCGTATCTCGGATCCCGAGGTCCATCATCCTACAGAGAGTTTGCCTGTGTCCAGTGTGGCAAGTGAGTCAAACATCCCTTCCTTCCTATTGTTCTTTTTTTAAACTAGAAGACGACTTGTTGCGCAGTGATTTTCCTAATTCACAAGCCAACTTCAACTATCGGCAAAGCCCATTTCAGCCCTGCTTAACTCCACTCAATACACTAAGCTGTCCCGGCTTGGGCGCTATTCTCAGTTGCTAATTGATCACAGGGCTTGGAGGGAAAAAGGCTGAAGTGCCCATTCAATATGCCCCAACTGAAGGGGGCCGAGGAACGAAGGATGGACAAGCTGCGCCTCGGAAGCTTGGTAGCGCAGGCTCCGGGGCTCCGGGCCAGGGCTGAGAACAGCACACTGGGATAATTACGGCTACCCTAGGGTATTGGCTAGAACTCGGATCCGGGTCGCGTGGGCGAATCCGGGAGGACCCTGAGGCTGCTCCACGTGGGCATCCTGCCTTCATACTAAGGGGTGCCTGGCGGAGTGCTAAGTTGGACTATCGACGCCCCGGAGGAGCTGCGTGTTTTCACGTAATCCTCCGGAACCTGATACGTAAGCACTATGGACAAGATTCATCTATCAGGAAAGTGTGCTGTGGCTCAGGGGGAGGCGCAAATCGGCAGCGCCGGCCCGACCCTCTCGGAATTATCACGTCTATCAGCCTCATTACTGCCATTTGGAACGCACTGTTCGACTTTAAGCAACACAAAGAGTCTGGGTTGGACTTCTGGGGTCTCGTCTACGCTCGTTTCTTCGGCCCAGCTAGTTCCTTCTTAATTCGATTGCCAGCCAGGGTGTAAAATCAGTTGGTAGCATCTTCTAGAGTGAAAAGAAGCTTCTTACCAGATCTCGCTGCGGAAAGTGGAGCCGATATTCCGACAGGGTCAGACCGGCAGAATTGCGCCTGCCGGGGAGTGCCAGATGCTCTATCCCGCCGAGCGTACTGTGTAGTATAGCTCCGGAATCCTCCCGAGAGGATCCTGGCAAAATGATAGATCCATCGCATGTGCATGCCAACGTCAGCCCGAAGAGATTCGCCTTGGCAGGGTCCATGTGAGACGAACGGTACCTAGGTACGTAACGTACTCTGGGGCGGTGAGCTTAAGAACTTATTACTGGTGTAGAGAACGCACGTTGCGAACACAGCCGAACGCAGGCAGATGCAGGCAGACGCATCCATCTGCAGTCAGCTTGCCCAAAAGAGTCAAAATTCTGAGGCACAAAGTTATGACTGCGGGGGCTGGATTCCTGCGTGGCGTTGGAGGCCGACGGAACGCGACAGAGCGGACCAATATCAAATGTCCCATGGGATATTTTTCCGACAACGACAGTACATCTGAAGGATCTATCCATCTAGTGCATAAGTACTTTCCCACGGTACTTGTGTAGTTCACTATAGTTGCACCTGGGCCAACTTCACTTGGATAGGGCTTCACTACTTCTCGAGCAAACTCCTCTGCGTAAAGCTGCCAACTTCATCTTCACTTTACCCTTCGCCCTCGCCCAGCCTCAACCTCACATTTGTCTTTGAAGATCGAACCTCGGAAACATCTAGCGAAAATGGCATCAACTCCACCTTCATACACCAAGCAGACCCATTCGGCCACTTACCCTGCTATTGATCCAACCCAGCCCGGCCTCTCCACCGCCGGCAAAGTTGTCGTCATCACTGGCGCGTCCGGAGGCATTGGTCGAGCCACGGCCAAATCCTTCGCGGCGTCGGGTCCACGTGCTCTGATTCTCCTCGGTCGGCGCTCTGAGGCTCTGGCCGAGACCGCAGAGCTAGTTAGGTCCAGCCATGGGGGGTCCGACCTGGTGATCCAGACTCACGAGGTTGAGCTGTGTGATGCCCAGGGTGTCCGCGCGGTGGCCAACAAGGTAGCTGGAGACCTGGGCGGCATCGACATCCTGGTCCACGCCGCCGGTGTCCTGGCCCCCGTTGTGCCCTTGCTTGAGGCCGACCCGGCGACATTCCTCGACGGGTACAAGACTACCATTGTGGGCACCCTGGCCGTGGCCCAGGCTGTCGTCCTGGCCAACAACACGAGCGCCGCTGGCAAGGAAATCACCTTCCTACACCTTACCACGGCTGGCATCCTGTTCCCTCCTTTCCCCGGCATGGGCGCCTACGTCAGCAGCAAGATGGCCGCTCTCAAGCTCATGCAGGCTTTTGCCGCTGAGAACCCTCAAGTGCGACTTCACCACGTGCACCCAGGGTTCCTTGACACGGCAATGTCTACCCAGTTGTCAAAGAGTGTTAAGCTGCCATATGCATTCGATGACAGTAAGTTGGCCCCTCCACAATCAAAAGGTGTCGACGACCATGGCTGACATCTCCACTTTTCCCCCTGTCGTAGTCTCTCTTCCATCCGACTTCCTTGTCTGGCTCGCTTCCCCTGAGGCAAGCTTCCTGAACGGAAAGCTCGTGTTTTCGGCCTGGGACGTGGAGGAGCTCAAGGCCCGCCAGAAGGAAATCCTCGGTGGGCCACCTGGAACAGGCGAGCTCTGGCTGGGATTCCAGGGATTCCCACGATTTATCGCGGGCAACCCTCTGCCGGGTACACAGTAAATAGATTACGTGACACCAAACTTACAAGGCCTTGGACAACGTTAAAATGAAAGTCTCACACCTGTCTAAGTCGGCAAACTTCACAATTGTCAGTTCAAGAACGACATTAGCTATTACAAAGTGAAAAAGGATGTGTATACAGAGCAACTCTGAAATTCTCGAATCGGAAATCTGGGGCAAAATCATCCGATGGGTGCAGCTAGGCTGCAGCTAAGCGTGGAGTAAGATCAACGTGCAAAAGATGTGTATGAGTATGACAGTACCCAAGATTTGCAATGGCTTGGCGGCAAAGCTTGGCTTTCGCTACGTTTCGTGCAACCCTCAGCTGCTGTACGACACGCGAACCTTTCCTTTTTGGTTGTTTTGCTACTATTTTTAGTCCCCACGATACATGGTGGCTTCATTCTCGATCCCTTTGCACACTGCTATGGTCAGGTACAGCAAGTATGCATATGTGTGAAGTGCAATGATAAAATTGTCTATCGACTGGTCTATAGAGAGATATCTCTATCTTATCCGGTGCCAGCTGGCCCAGGCTCCTTGCATGGGGTCGCATAGTACCCACGGCGTGCCGCAGCACACACATGCACAGTTCTTTTTTGTTTCTTTTTGTCTTTTCCCCCCTCCGTACTGAGGACCTCAAAGCACCAAACGTTCAGTTGCTTCAAGAGTGACAGACTGTAACTTGAGCCGAAGCGATGCCACAAGCGGCTCCAATAGCCAGGTTGTGTGCGCCCAACTAGCCTGAGGTGTACCCCCTTTCGGTCCCTGGCAATATCGCTCGGTAAAATGCGAGATGACCTTTGCGATCCTGGCCAGTTCCTCGACCCCGAAGCTGCCATTGCTGCCGGCCAAGCTCGCATTCGAGGATGATGATGGCGGTGGCATCGGCCAGTTGAATGTTGAAAAGTAGTCAAGATTGCTGCTCTCTGTGCTGGAGAGGGCGGCGGGGGTTGTGCCTGTCGATGGTCTGGGGCTTGTCCCTGTGTCTTGAGCGGCCATGAAGCAATTCTTGGAGAGATCACGGGCAGTGTTCATGAGGGAGATGCAACCGGACGCCAGGAGAAGCGCGACGAGTGATTTCTCGGAACAGGGACAGATGAGAATGGTCAAGAGCCGCTGGCACGCTTCGGTTATAGTCGAGGTTGAATGTGTGAAGTCGGATCTCTGTCTCGCAATCTCAAGCTGTTCCAGAGTACATGTCGCCACGCTGAAACAGTCAAATGCCCCTGTGTCTGGACCACCGGCCGACCGATTTCTGCATGAGGCCTCAGTCGATTGTTCCTGTATATGTTGTTGCTGATGGTGGTTGTTCAGATTATGGTTTCTTGTTTGGGTACCGAAGAATGCTGCGTCATCTAGCATGCTCATTCCACTGGTAAAAGGACTCGAGTTCCTGATGCTGGCAGGATCGGACAGTCGAGAATCGCCCGCCAGGGACGGCGAGTGGCCCTTTTTAGACTGCGTGTGTATGCGATGTGGGCGGCCTGCCCGCCTCGCTGGGCTGTAAGAACACGAATGACCCAAGCTTACGCAGCGCGAGCATGCAGGCTTTGTTTTGTCACATCGTACTTTGGATGACGAACAGAGATCGCAAGAATCCTTGAGTTTGCGGATCGGTGTTACGGAGGCATATGAGGATAACTCCATGTTGAATGAAGGGTGTTGAACGATTTTCACTCTGGTGTCCGTTTCGCGGCAAGCGTATCTATGTGATGGAAATGTATAAGCTCAATAAAAGCGTTCTTTCGGCCAGTATTCACTTATATTGATTGAAACCTGCTTGCCAGGTGGCATGCAGATATGGTTACATCCAGATATCTCTCAAGCTAGAGTGGAGAAATCCGAAGGAATGGTATAAGTGGGTGTTGGTGTCTAAGAAGGGTACTATATACTGACTCAGCTGCAAACGCGCCTGAATCCACGTAGTGATGTTTTCGATTTTCTCCCCCCTTTTCTTGTTTGGCTCAGCAGAAGGTAAGCTCAGCAAGTCATGGTTGCTCTGCAATGACGCTCTTGAAGTCTTTGAGAATGAAGTCGTGGTACTGTAAAATTGTAAATGATGAGCTCTTTACCCAAGAGATGGCTTGCTGAGGTCTAGCAGATGGTGGTGCGCACCTTGTGTTGGGACGTTGCCACCGGCGACAGAATCAGGTCCGAACATACACAGTAGCTCGCCTCGAATAGGCTAAAGGAGTCAAGCCTCGTAGCATGCACGTCTCCCGAAGAGGGTGGGGTGGCTGAAGATCTTGCGCGGACCCTGCGAGCAGGATGAGAGGGATTAGGTAATTGGGGTTAGGGTCAAGATTCTGCCAAGCAAAATACCTGGGTACTTATGTTAGGTGCATATATACGAAGCTGAAGGAATAGGCGTGTTAGACCCTCCTGCAATAATCCCACGTCAGCCAGCCGGTAGCCGGCAATTGGCGGGATAACCTCGCTACTATACTGTTTTGATTGACTCTGGCAGAGACGGGGCGGGGGCCGGCGGGGCGAGGGAGGAGGAATACATTACTAGTACCAACAGTTTCGACCCTGAGGCCGTCAATAGCCGAGTCCTCAGCCAATGGGCAAACAAGTTCGGGTCCGACTTAATGTGCTCTCAGCTTGCTTGGATAATGTGATCGTAGTGCTATTGCCCAATGCGAAGAGGCCAATCCAACGGGATGTGGGACGCCACATTCTATCAGGATGACCTAGTGTTGATAGATCGAAATACGAGCACGTTTTCTGGTAGCAGCCCGTCCACGGGTTGACACATCCAGCATCCCTCGTGCCTAGTATCCTCCACACTAAGGACTCCTTCGTTCAGACCTCAGTGGTCCTCAGTCCCCAACGGCACCGGAAGGAGGTCTTTCCGAGGTTGGAACACAACATTAGTGACAGATGGAATTAGTTACTGCCTCTAAGTAGTCTGACAGAAAACTGACGCTGTCTAAAGCGCTCTTGACTGTACCAGGCCTCGAGGGTCCACCACGCGGCACCGCGCCGCAGAGCCACATGCGTAGAGCTCCCTTTCGTAGGGCTGCCTTTCAGCGCGTAAGACTGCTTATGGTCTTCATCAACGACATATCACATTGACTTCCGAACATCCCCAGTTCTACCTTCAGTATGGGGGCTACGGCAGGCACGAGCCAGCGAGCCCTGCAGTCATCATGGCTGGCTGGCACGTCCGCCTGAAGGAAGCAGCGGGCGGTGAAAGAGGCGAAATCATCCATACCCACCCTGTTTGAAATAGAGGATTGAGCCGATAAGGGGCTGATTCCCCTTTGGTCAGCACTTCTGCGGTTGGTGCCCATGCAGAAACAATGCAGCTGGCTAGCCTCTTTGAAGGAAGAGAAGAGTGGGACTTCCCAAAGTGGCGGTTTTGAGTTGTCTTGCCTGGGAACTTGTAACATCACAAATCCTCTCAGAGGCAGGTCGGTTGCGTGTTCCACCGGGCAGACGGACACACGACCAACAGGCAAAATCCAATTAAGCTACATCGCCAGTCTCAACGTTCAGTCCGTATTAAGCAGCTAACTTCACCCGGGTTTTGCGTGCCACTTTTTTTTTTTCATTGCAATACTAGTGCCTTTCCATGTCACAATACCTCTTGAACGTTGAGAATGTCGATCTCTGAGGGCTCTGCTGACACCATTGACTGGTTTCGAGAACTCTCTGATGCTGAGCCGTCCAGGCTTGAGAGCCTAGACGAAACTTCGCTGGAGTGGTTAGAGCGGATACCATTTTCCACTGAAGATAACGACAAATCAGCCTACGCTACCGCACCAATCCCTTTTTCAACCGGGCCGCATATGCAATTATGCCAAAACCCACAGGGTTCCTGTATCACCATGGCGACCAGTTTTCTCAAGTCTATACATGTCTATTCCTCGTCGTGTGTCATGGGCATCAAATCAGACCGCCAACCGCAGCAGCAAATAAACTGTACTGTGGACGACGTCTTGTCCACCACGCAAGAGGCGTCGCGAGTCCTGCGCGGCCTTGTCCAGTGTCGCTGTCACGATAGCCCTCAGCTTCAGCTACTAGTGACTGTCATCTGTTCAGAGGCCATCTTTTGGTACCGTCGCATCATCGCCACATACAGCAGTGGCCACGGTAATGCCACCAACATGGACAGCGCAAGGGACAGCCTCCGGGAAGAAAATGAACAAGCTCCTCTACAAAGACGGCCATTTTGCATTGGAAAACACCAATTCGAAGGCCACACAGAGGCCATGCTGGTCGGTCAGGTTGTGTCGAATAGGTTGCAGGAGCTTGAACGTATCATCGGGGACGTTGCGTGGAAGACATCTCCATGGTCGCAGAGAATTACCGGCGTGGGCGAGGACGGAGGCACTGAGATGCTGCCTGAGAGAGTGCATACGAGAAGCAATGGGTTTCTGATAGATCAGCTGAACGCAGCTAGAAGTGAGCTTGCTTCTGGTATTATTGATGCCAATATCAGTTGAAGGTAATTAGAGCTGAGAGATGCGTACAATAGACGTCGAAGTAGAACGTTGAAGATATGAATATTCCTATAATGTATTCTTAACCCAATGAATCTGCTTACATGAATAAAAAAGCCCTAAAATAATGCGTGCGCACATGGAACTCCCATGGTCATTTAATGTTTCAGAGGAGCAGCAAAAATGATTGAAGTCCCCATGACCGGTGCATACTTCTTCACGGCGACTGGCCGAAGCCCTGCCCTCTTCAGCAGCGAGTCCCACTGCGAGGTCGTTCGCTCAAACGCCCCGAATAGTGCAAACATTTGAAGATCCAGTCCAGCGGGCCACACGTGTGCTCCCATGTCAGGAACGACGACCTCATCGATGAGGACCAGCGAGTCGGCCGACATGGCGGGCACGATATTGGCCAGGATCTTGACAGCCTTGTCGTCGTCCCAGTTGTGGAGGATGGCCCGCAGGTAGTAGTACTTGGCCCCCTTCACGGGCTGCGGGCTGAGGAAGTCGTGTGCCATGAGCTGAACGCCCTTGACAGCCGGGGCGCTGTTGATCGTCTCCTCGCGGTCCTGGACAACCACGCGGCCGGCCAGCTCCGGGTACTTGGCCAGCACCTTTGCTGCCTGCTGTCCGGTGTTGCCACCAATGTCTACCAGCACCTTACCGTCGGAGGAGTAGGAGGAAGGGTCGAGTGGAAGCACATCGAAACAGTTGCCCTCTTTGGGCACACCCATGAGGCTCTGGAAGTCTTTCAACACATCCGGGTGCTGCTTGAGCCAGGGAAAGAGGGCCAAGTCGGTGTCAAGGCCCTTCTGGAACGCGGTGGTCGGTGCTTGGTTCTTGTATCCAGTCTCCTTCAGGAAGTCCGGGAGAGCCTGGAAGGCAGGGGTGGTGACGGCATGGAAGAAGCGCATGGGGCCTTCGATCCTAGGGTCGGCCAGAGTGTACGTCGCCTTCCTTGCCACGTATTGGTCTGGCGCAGACTCGGCCGCGATGCGGTTGGCTACTAGATAGCGCATGATGCGGCTCATGAGCAGCGGGTCGGCCATTGAGGGCTGGGACAGCTGCGCCGAGGACAAGGGCTTGTTGCTCTCTGCGAGGGACTTGAAGATGCCAAGATCACCGCTGAGCTTTATCAGTGCTACTTGTCGACTCTAGATAAGTTTCAAAATTTGACATTAGTCTTTATTTCTCATAGAACAGCGTTAGACTACATGAAGACTCTATTGACGTACAGCGTTGACAAAACGAAGCATCGTGTCGTGAGGGGTCTCAAGCTCCTCAGCCGACTCATGCAGCGACGACATCAGGCGGTGTCTGCTGTCTTCGTCGAGTGAAGAGGACTTGGACTTTTCCTCCTTTGCCATGAGCTCTGCCATACTCTCGACCCCAGTGTTCCCGTTGGTAATGGTGATGTGCCCGTTGGTTTGGGTACCGTGCCCGTTGACTCCGTTGGCGCCGTTGACACCGTTGACAGCAGGAGAGGTGTGTCCGTTGGTGAGGCTGCTCCCATTCAGGGGTGCACCATTGCCATTCAGCTTATTCGCAGCCCTGGCCTCGCCGTTGAGGAACGAAAGCGAGTCGTGAGCCGTGTACTTCACCGCGGCCTTCTTAGCAGCCGTCAGACCCAGCCGCCCGCGCTCCAGGCGGGGGGCAAGACCGTCGATGGAATCCGTAGTGAAGTTGTCGATGTTGAGTGAGTCCTCGGGGCGGACCATGCGGCGTCCTTGGAGTGTCTTCAAGATTGATTGCTCTTCCGGCGTGAGCTTCGACTCTAATTCTTCGAGCGCCTTGCGGTTGTTCTCGTCGTACACATCGCCATCCAGGCCCAGTTGCTTGAGCTTGTTCACGAGCGCCTCCTTCTCCTCAAATGACACATGAGCAAAAGCCTTGAAGCAGAACTCGACTGTCTTCGAAATCTCGTTTTGGCTCAATTTACCGTGCGCATCGGCGTCGACGGTGCCCTGAATGACTGTAGAGTTTCGGTGTCAGAGAAAACAATGTAATACAGTGAGGCATATGCTAAATGGAAGGTGTGTGTTGGCTTACTGGGTCTAAACAAATCGAAAGCCCTCTCAAAGCCCTGCTCATTGAAATCGTCAATGACTGGGACATCCTGAGACCGGATCTGCTTCAATGCACTCGACACGACCAGGAGGAAGCGAGTGTAGCTTTCGGTTGTCTTCTTGTCGTGCCACGACGACGCTGTTTCCTCGTCACAGTCGCCTCTGTAAACAGCCGAGATGGTAGTCGCCGCCGACAAACCACCCGAGAGGGCCAGGTGGACGCCAGAGGAAAAGAAGGGGTCGATGAAAGACCCGGCATCCCCAGCAATGCGCACACCCGGGAACCCGTAGCATGAAGCGCTGTATGACCAGTCGGACGCCGACTTGATCTCGGAGATGAGCTCGCCATTAGCCAGTAGGTCCTTGATGCCGGGGACATGCTCCAGAGAAGCAAGGTAGAAGCCTTTGGTCGAGGGCTCGGTCATTTCCTTCTTCTTCTTGGTAGCCATCTCCTGGTTCTGGACAATGCCGACCGAATGAGTGCCATTGTGCAGCGGGATGAACCAACACCACCCACTGCCATCCTTGAGTGCCTCAAAGTATGGTGCGCCCTCCTTGTGTGTTCCAACGCCATGGACGCCGCCGCCCTTCCAGTAGCCCCAGTTGGCAATATTCTTGAGACCCTGGTTGTAGTGTCGGTTCTTGAGATACTTGGTGCTGACCACGCCAGCCCGGCCTGACGCATCGACGATGTATTCCATCGAGATGGTGCCAGAGGTTCCATCCTTGCGAGTCCAAGTGGCAGACACGGGCCGGCCGGGGTGCTCAGCGCCCGGAGGACTTGGTGCGAACTCGATAGAGGCGACCTTGGTCTGGTCGAAAGTCTTGACGCCACACTCTCCTGCGTGCTTAAACAAGAGCTCGTCTGCCTCGGATCGGATCACGTTCCAGGCGTAGCCCCCTTCGCCACCAGCGGCGATGAAGTCCGTATCTAGGGACCCAAAGTTAGTTTAAATGCTTCGCTATATCACGCTTCTGGGTATGCTTACATGTTTCAGGCCGTGACCAATTCAGGCGAAACGCGCCTCCTTTCTGTGTCTGGGTGTTAATCTCTGCTCTGCTCAGATCGCCACAGAACAATACAATTTGTGAGAAGTAGAAATTGGGTTGCTTGCCTTGATATTGAAACCATGAGCGTCCCACTTCTCGTACGCGTCGATGAACTTGAGAAAGTGTCGCATGGACGGGAGCATGCTTTCACCGATGTGGTATCTGTCAAGTAACGTTTAGCCCAATGTCCCTTTTGGAAGTTGTGTTATCAGCTGTCACAATGCAACTCGCCTGGGGAATTTGTCTGCCTCGAGAAGCACCACATCGATGCCCTCTCGCGCAAGAGCAGATGAGGCATATGATCCGGCTGGTCCACCACCAATGACCAATACCGTGCACTTCTCTGGAATAGTGGCCATGATGTTTGACTTTTGCTGCAAACAATGAAGATGAATTGGAATTTTTTGATGCTGAGGAAGGGGAATTCAGGGAAAGTATGCTGCTCTGGCTTCAATATGTATGCCAGGACCTGTTGCTGAAGCTTGGTGTTCTTTCACTTTTATGCATGCAGTTTTTCAGAGTTTTTGCCATGATACTCTCTCGATAGACTCCCACTCAGGTCGTCTGAGGCTACTCAATGCTGGCGGGGGGCTGGTGGGGCATTTTCGGGGGGTTGTTCGGAAGGATCCAATGTTTGTGCTTACATTACTAGGCCGGAATCCGACTTGCGCCTCCAGGCGGTGGATTGTCAGATTCTGGCTGCCTATGTCAGATAATGGGTCTTCCACATCAAGGTCACGTTGCATAATCCCACACAGATGGATTTTCTATCCACAAGTGACAATGTATCCACCATGGACCGTCCATGTTGTAGTTCCGAGTTGCCCACTTGCAATCAATTCTCTTGACTGTCCTCTAACTTATCCTCATGGCTCTAAGCTCTAAGCCCAAGGGCTTTTACTCGTCCGGTTTCTGGGCCGACTACCTCGCCACACAGCGAAGCAAACTACCTACTCTCCCGGATATTGACGATGGTTTCTCTCATCGCGTCATTCGTTTCTTGGGTGGTAATCCGGGAGACATGCAACTTCAGGGGACGAACACATATTTAGTTGGTACCGGCAGGAGCAGAATTCTCATCGACACTGGCGAGGTAAACAGTCTTCTATCCACGAGCTCTGTTTTGAATTTCTCTACTTAGGCCCTATTTGACCACAAAAATCCTAATGGAAAGGTCGAATTAATTAACGAGGACGCATCAGGGTTTCCCACAATGGGCTACGAACCTCACCGTATACCTCGACAGCCATGACATAGAAATATCCCAGGTACTACTGACGCACTGGCACGCTGATCACACTGGAGGAGTCGACGACCTCCTTGCATACGACCCAAGTATAACAGTTCACAAGAACCGGCCCAACAAAGGCCAGCTAGCCATTGCAGACGGGCAGATTTTCCGGACGCAAGGTGCAACCTTGAGGGCGGTCGTTACGCCAGGGCATTCCAATGATCATACGTGCTTCGTGTTGGTAGAGGAAAATGCCTTGTTCACTGGAGACAACGTGTTGGGCCATGGGTATAGCGTGGCAGAAGACCTGGGCGCCTACACAACCAGTCTGAGGCGCATGGCAGACCTGGGGTGCTCCACTGGTTACCCTGGCCACGGAGCAGTGATAGGAGACCTGCCACAGAAACTAGCAAGATACATATCACAGAGAGACGCCAGAGAACGGCAAGTCTACGCGACATTAGCCAAAGAGACTTCACTTGGCTCATCAAGAGTCACTGGCGGAAGCATTCATGGTAACAGTCTGGACAATATGGTTTCCTACACACATGGTCTTTCAGTTGCTGATATATGTCTTATTCTGTACGGGAAGGCGGTCAGAGATCCGGCTACTTTTGAGTCTGCCTTGAAGCCGTTGATGAGCCAGGTTCTATTCATGTTAGAAGAGCAGGGAAGAGTCGGGTTTAAGTTGGCTGGCTTAGACAAGGAGACTAGGTATTGGTTTGCAAGAGATGTTGCCTGTAACTAGATTTAGTGTGACTACTACACATACTCATTCTCTTTAATTATTAAATTTGGTGATCAATCAACTTTGAGAGCCTGAGTCTTTGCGAGCATTCTCATACCATCAATTACCACTTCTTAGTACTATATGCTTTACGTATGCTAAGTCATCTCGGAGTGTGACTTGAGATGAAAATGGTTCCCCCCACAACCTTGGAGCCTTGGAAACGGCGTTCAAGCTGCATACCAACACATGCGTACGCATGAACACGCCTCAAAAATCACAATTGGCGAGGTGAATGCGTAATAGCATACTGTGATCCAAAAGGGACATTTGTGCAGGATTATAATCCACCGACTCGGACCCCGAGCTTGGGAGCGCCTCCCTAGGTGAGCTTAGCAGCTTACTTACTGGATGAGATCCGCCAGTGCCTGCCTAGAGCGGGTCGATGTATACCAGCAAGACTTACACCCATTCAGTCAACAATGATTTGAAGGGGCGTTTTCAGCAGTTGTGGACCCTCTGGATTCAGCAAATTATCTAGCAATCCATCTTTTCAATTATTGGCCTCCCCGAGCGCACATTGTTTTCCTCGCTCAACTTGGAACGGTATACACATTCGAAGATACCTGACGACGATGACAATGGACAGTGACAACCCTTTCATCAACCCCTCCGGAACTGGCCAGGCAGAGCAGAGAACACACGTCCAAGACTCTAGTCGCTCTACAAAATTTATACTATTCAGCAACGAGCTTCCGAGCGGTGACCTGCACGACCTGTTCCGCAGGCTCCATAGATGTGCCAAGCTACCTCGATATTCCCTTCTTGCCTCCTTTTTGCGTCAGAGCGCTTGGGTCTTGAGACAGGAGATCCAAAAGCAGCCGCTGCAAATACGCGAGTCGATACCGCCATTCAGCGACATTGTATCACTGGCTTCGCATTGGGATGGACTCAAGAGCAGTCAGTTGGGTGGTGCCTGGGAGGCTGCGCTTGTATGTGTCTACGAGATTGCCATGCTGATCGGGTGAGTCACTATTACAATCGCGTCTGGATTCTGACTATTCTCCGGGAACCTGCCAATACTGACAGCTGCCTGCTTCAAAATAGATACTACGAAACATGTGAAATTACATACCACAATGAGAGAAGAGACCACATGAACATGATCACCGACACAGGCTGTCTGGCAGGAATCAGCGTCGGCCTCTTCGCGGCTGCAGCAGTGGCAGTGTCTACTTCTCTCCTAGACGTCGTTTCTTACGGAGCTGAGAGTGTGCGGATTGCCTTCACATTTGGTGCTCACGTTGGCCGCTGCTCCCAGCTCCTCGAGTCCACGGTGGCAGCAACCTCCCCTGCCAGTTGGGCTTACGTCGTAATG
This sequence comes from Diaporthe sp. PMI_573, assembly GCA_021399435.1. Taxonomy (NCBI): domain Eukaryota; kingdom Fungi; phylum Ascomycota; class Sordariomycetes; order Diaporthales; family Diaporthaceae; genus Diaporthe; species Diaporthe sp. PMI_573. Next base: position 681,726 of record JAJTUP010000004.1, read on the forward strand.
GGTGTACCAGTGGAGGTCATAAAGGCAGAGCTCGAAATTTTCAATGGCCAGCAACAATTATCTGGCAGAGATAATATCAATGGACCGAGTACAACGACGCCACTAACCCAGGTCAGCATCAGTCACGTTGACCACGCCTCAGTCGGTGTCACCGGCCCTCCGTCGCGCCTCAGGGAACTCTTCCGGCAGTCAACGAGGCTTGGCTCATCCCGATATGCCCCGTTGCCCATATCTGGAGGTCTGTGCCATGTTCCCAATGTGTACGACGCCCATGATGTGCGTATTATCCTCGAGACGGCGGATGTAAGGGAGCGTTGGGGACCCAAGCTTGTCCAGCGGCCGCTACTGTCTCCATACACGGGAGCCCCCTTCTCGGCCACAGACGCGAGTGGCCTTATTGAGGCTATCTGCACCGAGGCTTTGACCAAGCCGTTATACTTTGACAAGCTTGGCGGGGGTGCGGTCACGCAACTCAAGATGCACAAGGAGTCGTCATCGTTTGAGATACTCCATTACCAAACGTCACCACTCATGGAAAATATTGTCTCTGGCATCACAGATACACTCTCCAAGTCGCCCACAACCTGTGTCGGGCGCCAGGACCTTGTGGAATGGATGACGCATGACGAATCGCGGTTCGATCAGCTCCACGGTACTCCAGGCCTTCCGCAAGAGTCAAAACTGGCTGTGGTTGGCATGTCCTGCCGCCTCCCAGGGGGCGCCGATACTCCTGAGAAGTTCTGGCGACTCCTGATCGACGGTGGTGATACCCACACCATCATCCCCCCGGATCGATTCGATGTCGATGCGCATTTCGACCCCACTGGGGAGACGGAAAACACAATAGGGACAAAATTCGGCAACTTCATCGACAACCCTGGCCAATTTGATGCCGGATTCTTCAACATGTCTCCACGCGAGGTAGGATACAATTGTTGTCCCAATGTCGTCTAGCTGTTGAATAAAGCTAACGTGATTGCGACATGATAGGCCCAGCAGACAGACCCGATGCAGCGTCTGGCTCTAGTCACCGCCTACGAGGCCCTCGAGATGGCCGGCTTTGTGCCGAACAGAACGCCATCGTCTCATGTCTCACGGGTTGGGACTTACTATGGCCAAGCCAGCGACGACTATCGGGAAGTCAACGCAAGCCAGAGAATTGGCACATACGGGATCCCTGGCACCGAGAGAGCCTTTGGCAACGGCCGCATCAACTACTTCTTCAATTTCAAGGGACCCAGCTTCAATGTCGATACGGCGTGTTCCAGTGGCTTGGCCGCCGTCCATGCAGCCTGCTCGGCGCTGTGGGCTGGCGATGCTGATACTGTTGTGGCCGGGGGCCTCAATGTCATTGTAAGCTACGATCCTACCGAACGAGATGAAAAAAGATGACAGACAGATCAAAGAGGCTAACTTGGAACCCAAGACAAATCCAGACATTTACTGCATGCTGGGCAAAGGGCACTTCCTGTCTAAGACGGGCCAGTGCAAGGTGTGGGACGCTGGAGCGGATGGCTACTGTCGAGCAGACGGTGTCGGCTCCGTCGTCATCAAGCGTCTAGAGGATGCCCTCGCGGACAACGACGTAGTCCTGGCAACCATCGCAGCTGGTTCTACAAACCACTCTGCTGAGAGTATCTCCATCACCCAACCCCACGCTGGAGCCCAGAAGGACAATTACCGGCAAGTACTGGACCAGGCTGGGGTCAACCCTCTAGACGTCAGCTTTGTCGAACTGCACGGCACGGGGACTCAGGTCGGGGACGCCATCGAGTCCGAGTCGGTGCTCGACTTCTTTGCGCCTGTAGGGCGGCGCCAGGGCCCTGAAGAGCGTCTCACCCTCGGCGCCGTGAAGTCCAACATCGGACACGGGGAGGCCGCCGCAGGAATCGCGTCGCTGATCAAGGTGCTATTGATGTACCAGCACGGCACGATCCCGCCGCATATTGGCATCAAGACGACTATGAATCCTGTCGTGGCAGAACACCTGGCAAACCGCAATGCTGGCATCATCTCTGGGAAGAATGCCCCGTGGCTCCCAATCTCACAGTCTCACGGTTCGAAGCGCTATTCGATCGTCAACAGTTTTGGTGCCCACGGTGGCAATACAACACTGCTTCTCGAGGACGCACCGGATACAACAGCAGTACGCACTGAACCAGGTGAATATTCTGGTCTCGAGGCGGCGGTATGCGAGGTAGTCTGCGTCTCAGCCAAGAGCAAAGCCTCTCTTCGCGGCAATGTCACTGCTCTGCTCGGCTATCTGGATCGCCACCCCGAGGCCGAGCTCAAGGACGTTGCGTACACGACCTCTGCTCGCCGGATACATCATCACATTCGCATAGCCGCTTCAGTATCTAGCATCTCGCATCTCCGGGGTTTTTTGCAAGCTGCCGTTGATGATATCGATTCGCATGCGAGACATGTCTCGGTGGCCACAAAAAGATCAGTCGTATTTGCTTTCTCGGGCCAGGGCTGCTTCTATCGGGGTGCCGCAGAACAATTAATGCAACGAGCACCAGCCTTTCGCCACCTGGTGCTCCAGATAGACCGATTAGCCATGCAGATGGGCTTTCCCTCGATACTCTCTGCCGTTTCCGGTGGCGCGGCCAGCAAAATTGGTCATGATTCTGTCAACAAAACGTCACCACCAAGCTCGACGCCCTCCAGCACCACCGGCGAGAACGGCTTTGAAACCTTGGTGTCATCGATCAAAAGTATCAGCTCCACGTCCGTGTCTACGGAACCGGCGACGATAGTAGACGAGGAGAGCCCTCTCGTCACTCAACTCGCCACTGTGGGCCTCCAGATCGCACTGGCACAGTACCTGGTGCAGCTTGGCATTACGCCCAGCGTGGTTATTGGACATAGCCTAGGCGAGTACGCTGCACTGGTCGCCGCCGGCGTCTTGTCCGTGGCAGATGCTCTGTTCCTGGCTGGGAAGCGAGCTCAGCTCATGTTGGCTGCATGTGAGGCTGGAAGCCATGTCATGTTGTCCATTCGAGGTGCCTCGGGTGACCGCATCCGCGAACTGTGTAGCGCGAGCCAACAAAAGTTCCACTATGATATCTCGTGCGTCAACGGGCGTGCCGATACTGTCGTGAGCGGGCGCCGAGCAGACATGGTTGCTCTGCGCGACATGCTACAGGGAAGCCATGGACTGAAATGTGTCCTCCTCGACGTTCCCTTTGCGTTCCATTCGGCACAGCTGGACCCGATCGCCGACTACTTCGAACAAGCTGCTGGATGTGTCACGTTCAAGGCCCCTGAAATTCCAGTTGTCTCTCCTTTGCTGGGGCAGTGCGTCTCCAAAGGGGGCATCATCGACGCGACCTATCTACGGCGGGCCACCCGCGAGCCTGTTGATTTCGTGTCCGCGCTGAACGCTGTCGTAAACGACGGCCTGGCCGATAGCCAGAGCATCTGGATCGATATAGGACACCATCCGGTCTGCACTTCGTTTGCTCGGAACGAAAAAGTAGCAACAAACATTTTCGCCTCGCTGCGGCAAGGCGACGATAGACTATCAACCTTCACTTCTACCCTAGCCACACTGCATTGTCTTGGACTTCCTGTTACGTGGAACGAATACTTTTCTGGGCGCGAGAAATCTCATCGTCTGCTTCACCTCGACTCATATCAATGGAACCTGAAGAACTATTGGATTCCGTACGACACCACGTGGACGTTGGATAAGGCACACGCTGGAGCCAAGGAAACCAGCAAGTCGATGACGAGCCCACCTTTCTTCACTTCATCTGTGCAACAGGTGATTTCCGAGGAATTTGATGGAATGTCGGGACGGATGGTGGCAATGTCCAACTTGGCCCATCCTGACATGCTTGGGGCAGCAGACGGGCATAAGATCAACGGGCGCAGTGTCGTGACTGGGGTAAGGCTCCTATTTATTTCTTTGCTCTCTCTGTCTCTTTAAAGACAATCTTTGATGTTGTTTGCTGACCACCGATTCCCCGTATTACAGAGTGTCTGGGCAGATGTCGCATTGACGATTGGCGAGTACATGTATAAACGTCTCGTCCCGGGAGATGGCCAACCCTACATGAACGTCAAGGATATGCAAGTGTCCGAGGCACAGGTGCTGCACGACGGGGACTCATCCCACTTCATTCAGATCCAAGGCGACCTGGATATGTCCCTGAGGCAAACCCAAGTAACACTCTACGCGGCAAGCGCAGACGGTACCCGCAAGACAGACAAGGCCTTCGCGAGGGCAACTGTATGCTATGAAGACGCGCAGCAGTGGCAGGCAGAGTGGCAGACGGCCTCACATCTCGTCGCCACGCGCGCCCGGTCGCTCTGGCAAGATGCATCGAATGACAGCAGCAGAGTGAGCCGGCTGTCCAGGGGCGCCGTGTACCAGCTATTCGCCAACGTGGTGGCTTACGCACCGCGGTACCGCGGGATGCAGCGCGTCGCCCTGGCCGAGGAGTCCCAGGAGGCGACGGCCGACATCCTGCTGGACGACTCGCGCCACGGCACCTGGAACACGCCTCCCCACTGGATCGACAGCACCTTCCAGCTGGCAGGTCTCGTCATGAATGCCTTTGGGGTGCAGGGCGACGACGCTGACTCGACCTGGTCGTCTCGTGATTTCTTCTTCATCACGCCGGGCTGGCGCTCGTTCCGTCTGGCAGAGCCGCTTGCGCCCGGGCCCGAGGTCACTTATCGCAACTACGTCCGTATGTTTCCCTTTGATGGGGAGCCGGGGACGTTTGCGGGCGATATATACCTGCTCCGTGGTGAAAGGGTCGTCGGCATGTGCGCTGGTATCAAGTTCAAGCGCGTCCCGCGCGCGATGATGCAAATCATGTTCCCTCGACAGACGGGTAAGGGCAACAGCGGCGGCCGGAATCCCGGGATTTCTCCGGCCAGCGTGAACTTTACCAGCACCACCGCCACGGGACCAAGCAAGAGGCATGCCAACAGCAATGTCCAGTCTCTTGGGTTACCCGCCCCTGTCCACTCGCAGAAACCCATCCCTGTCACAGCCAGTCCGGAGCAGGAAGATGACATCAATGCTGTGCCAGCGCCGGAGCCCATATCGTCGACCCCAGAGGAAACGCAGCGAACACAGGCACCTGGCGGAGGGAACACGCGTGTAGATGCCTGCCTCCAGCTCATCGCGGACGAGACAGGCCTGGATTTAGAGGATCTATCGGGAGACGCTGCTTTTGGTGAACTGGGCGTCGACTCTTTAATGTCGCTCGCGTTGTCCGACAAGATGCGGGTGGAGTTGGGCATAGATGTCAAGGCATCCATCTTTATTGAGTGTGCCACTGTTCAGGAGTTGGTCAATTGGTTAAGTAAGGTTGCTGTTAAAAGCCGCAGTTAGACTGTAGCTACGGCCCTGTGTCGGCATGGGATCTGCCAATGTCTACTTGAGTAGATATTATTCTATACATGAGCTACGTGTTTACGCTGCTGCTGATCCGCGCTCATTGCAATGGCACCTGTCATCTGATATCGGATCCGAACCCGCGATCGACGGGATCCACGTGCTGGTCAAGAGATCCCGGGCAAGGCTTATTCTTTGTGCAAGCCAATTCATGTGGAATGTTTCCACTCGACATCGTGCAAGGCCTAGGTGCGCCGGAGGCTCCTCAGACTCCCATGGCTGTTCTAACGAAATTACAGGACTTGATCCTGCTGGAAAATACGCGACTGGCCTGCTCCTTGAAAATGTAGCGCCGTGTGGCCCAGATAAGTTTAGCTTGGGCTCGTTCTACCTCAAAGCTAAGCCGACTCAGGGATGCATATTTAGCAGGAGTGGATCCTCTACCACTTTACTTGTTTCGAAACGATCACTATGGGGAAAGGGGCAACATCATGCATACGTACAAAATATTCCGCCGCCGTCCTCAATCTCACAGAACCCCGGTTAAGCGCCCTGGATGATGCCATGCGACATGCGCCAAATTCACAATCGAGCCTCATTCAGGACAGCCTCCGAGCTGGGGTCCAAAATTGGTCGCTTTCTCCGTCCGAGTGGGCGGATCGGAGCACGCGTGCGGTAGGTTCGTATCTGAGATATATTGAAAACTGCCCCTGGCGACTGTCATCTTCGCCTTGTTATATAGTTTCGCCAGTCGTTATCCTTGGCCTGTCAGTGACAGTCTCACTGAGTTCTTTCCTTGGCTCTGCTCTTTCGTTCACCAACCGTCACTCTCTTTTCACAATCTCTCGTTTGAAGCCAGCCTTCGCACAATGCACTTCACTTCTCAAGCAGCTCTGGCGCTGGCCGCCGCCACAGGTGCCAATGCCCAGCTGAACCAGCTCGCCGTGGCAGCCGGACTCAAGTACTTCGGCTCCGCCACCGACAACCCGGAGCTCACCGACACGGCTTACACTGCCATCCTCAATGATGCCACGGAATTCGGCCAGATCACACCCGGTAACTCTATGAAATGGGACACAATCGAGCCGCAGCAAGGGACATTCTCTTACACAAAGGGTGACGTGATTGCCGACCTCGCCAAGAAGAACTCCCAGATCCTTCGATGCCACACCCTCGTCTGGTACAACCAGCTCCCGTCGTGGGTGTCTTCAGGCTCGTGGACCAACGAGACCCTCGTCGACGTCCTCGAGAACCACATCACCAACGAGGTCGAGCACTACAAGGGCCAGTGCTACGCCTGGGATGTCGTCAACGAGGCCATCAGCGACAACGGCGACGGGTCCTTCCGCGACAACATCTTCTACAAGACCATCGGCGAGGCCTACCTCCCTATCGCCTTCAAGGCAGCCGCCGCGGCCGACCCGGACACCAAGCTCTACTACAACGACTACTCGATCGAGTTCTCGGGCGCCAAGACCACCGCCGCCCTCGGCATTGTTGACCTGATTCAGAATGCCGGTGCAAAGATCGACGGTGTTGGTCTTCAAGGCCACTTCATCGTCGGTAACACCCCGTCTGCAAAGGACCTGGCAGGTGTCCTGGAGCAGTACACCGCCAAGGGCGTCGAGGTCGCCTACACGGAGCTCGACGTGCGTCACTCGTCTGTCCCCGCCGACGACGCCGCCATTCAGCAGCAGGCGACCGACTACACCAGCGTCGTCGAGGCCTGCCTCCAGGTCGAGGGATGTGTTGGAGTGACTGTCTGGGACTTCTACGACAAGTTCTCCTGGGTCCCGTCCACCTTCTCCGGCGCCGGTGAGGCCTGCCTTTACGACGAGAACCTCTCCAAGAAGCCCGCATGGACCTCTATCTCGTCCGCCCTGGCTGCCGCCGGCACCGGCGGCGTGGCTGCTTCCTCTGCCTCAAGCACGGCGGCCGCTGTCGCTACCGGCGGTGCTTCGGCCGCACCTGTCGTCGGCGCTTCGGGCTCTGCTGCCCAGGCCGTTGCTAGCTCGGCCGCCCCGTCTACTGCTGCCGTCACCCAGGTCTCTCCCACTTCTTCTGTCGAGGCTGCTGCTCCCACCTCCACGGGCAAGGCATGCACCAAGAGGACCAAGACCGTGTACGTCACTGCGTCTGTGTAAAAGGAAACTCTCATGGTAGCCGTCAAATTTAGGTTTCGAAGGAAGGCGTGCATCAAACTGGGAGTAAGGCGCGAGCTTGGAGTGTTCTTGTAAATAGCAATTTTCAATCTGCATAGTATATATCTCACTTACACGCCAAGCAAACTTGCGATATTAGACCTTTGAAGTAGCATGAGTTCTCACACAGGTGTTAGCTGCTGAAGCGCGAAAAACAAATGCATGAGGTCTCAAATTCCCAACATGTAATTGCCAAGGTTTTCTAGGCCGCATATAAACAATTATCATGTGCGTTTTGGTCCAATTCAAGCCTCAGGCTTCTTCCCAATCACCGTCCAGCGCACAGCAGTTGTGTACACCCCGTTTCTTGTCTCTTCCACTGCTAGAGGAAGTAGACGTCCGAGCTCTTTCTGCATCTTCTCGTTCTTGGTTTTACGATAAATAAGCTCGTGGATCATCAGTCCACACTCGTGCAGGATAAACGCCATATGTGGTTGGCAGTCGTTCTTGTCAACCTCGGTCTCTATGAAACCTGCAGCGGCAAAGATATCGGGCAGCTTCGTTACCCATGTCGGCTTGAAGCGCGGGTCCTGGACAGACAGCAACTTGAACATCTCGGCCATAGCCTCCGCCTTAACCTCAGGCTTCGTCTTGTCAAATCGGACGGACTGGAAGTCTGGATCACCCCACTGGAGATAACCGCCAGGTTCTGATTCATTATTTGTTAGTAGAAGCTGTGTCAGCATCGTCGGTGATTTGGACTTACTGAGCATCTTAAAGAGGCGTTCAACCACAGGCTGGACTTGATCGTTCATAAGAACGAACGCAAAGAATCGCACGTGAACAACGTCAAATACGCCCACAAGGTCTTGCGGCAAGTCTGAATTCACATCCCAATGCCTGAATGATACGTTGGACGGCAAAGTCTCCTTTGGGGGTGCAGCATCAAACGAGATATCAAAGCCCTCCAGGCGAGCCGATGGGTCAACCGACTCACGGACATCGAAGAGCCAGATGCTAATATGAAGAGGTCAGTACAGGACCGGCAGTGCCGAAGACAAGGAACCTGGACTTACCCTGTGCCCGTGCCAACGTCTGCCACTCTCAGGTTGGGGCGGCTGATGGGAATTTTTGGGTGGACATTGTAGCCGAAGATCTTGCACCACAAGGTGTGCATCAAGTTGATACTTACTTTTTATTAGCACCTCTCATACTTGTTTCTGAAATGGGCACTACACACCGATTGTTATCGAGGAAATCCCGCGTGAACACATAGTCAACTTTGGGCGTCCCAGAGGAACTGCTGTTGTTCTCTTGCGATGCCATGATTCGCTACTTCAAGATCCAGGTCTGTTCGTTCTGGAACCGGGATTACTCAATGAACAAAGGGTTCTATCCTCACTTGGAAGCACGCTCGCAGCCATGAAACGAATTTATGAAGGCTTTTGACAATCACAAGGGGCATCTGCCTGCGATCTGTCAGCTCCGCGGCGGCTGTGGCAAGACACGTCAGTCCGTCGCCTTTTTGGACCCCTGCACCAACAGTCCCTAAGGTCGACTCCGAAGCAGCGAGGGCAACACAGTGCTAGCGCTCGAAGCAAAGTTGTGAGTCGAAGTATTTGGATCTGCAAGATGCCCTCCTCGCGAGACAGAGTCCCTCGGTCTTTGATTTACGCGATGTCGCGTCAGCTACCTAGGTAAGCACCCTAGTACCGCGCAATTGTTTAGCGCCATTTATCCAAGTACCCCTAAGTATCAGCAAGTAAATTGAACATCGTCGACCGGACAGTTTCCGACCGACTTCATGCGAGGTTGTCACCAACAATTGCAACCTCGAGGTTGCATTTAGTCCACGGTAAAAATAAATCCTCCACCGGCCCAACCGGAAAAGATCTTCTGCATCAATGGCCGTGATCCAGATGTCTGTTGGTTCCTATTGCAGCTGATAATCTAGGGACTTGCGGCCAACCGCGTGAGGGAGAGCCTTGCTGCGACCACTCCACATGCACTACCGCACTGCGGAAATGTGGGACGGAAGGGACCCGTCCCACCTGTTGCCTGCCTCAACCAACGTTAACACATGCAGTTCTGCTGAAGGCATACGAACTTTCTTTTTTGGCTGAATGTTACGCCATTATCTTTCTTAGAGCCAACAGGACGTCCACTGGTGACGATGCGATCAATGCATGACACATAATGATACGGCGGTAAGCAATGACCAACCACTGGATATACCGTGGGACTACAACACGTTGCGGTGTTTAAGCGTTTACCACTGTATGAAGGGACCGCCTACATACTGCTTAAGAAGCGTACATACACGGATTAAAAACGAAACCACCTATCATATTCATATCTCGTACTTTATTTAATTCCAACAAGCCTAACCGAATCGAGTACTAAGGTGGGCAAAATCAAGCCAGCCACCAACGGATTGTCTTCCTGTGTCGGAGAGCGGGGTTTTGCGGCTCAATCTCAGCTGGAAGCGAATCTACGTTCTTTTTCAGGTCAGTACTACATCCCTTGGCTACAGCATTGGCTCAGGTTCTAGTTTGCACAAAGGGCTGCCCAGTCAGGGAGGGTCTGGACAAATTAGAGACTACTTCGCCGGCCCGTTGTGTGCAACCGGGCCCACTCAAGTAAGCACTTTGCCCGCCGTACCTTTGTTCGATCACCTCCCCGTTTCTTCCAACCTGCGACATCGAAAAGGCTTTAGATTTGCTCCTTTCTGAGTTCGTCTGAAATCTGAAAACCGGCGTTCACCTCCTCGTTATCGCCTTGGTTGAAAGAATCTGTTTCAATCCACCTGAGCCAATCGATCTTTCCGCTTGACACTGGACGCGACATTTCGCGATGGCCTCCAAGTTGCTCCTCAACAGGGGCTTTGCCCTGATCACTGGCGTTAGTAGCCGACCCTGTACTTTCCTGAGTCTCCCATGGTTGAATTTAATTAACGGATGTCATCTCACGATAGGCTGCGGCTGGCATCGGTAGAGATACAGCCTTAGCATTTGCCGAGGCAGGTGTCCAGGGTGTTGCCCTCGCCGACGTGAACGAGCAAGGCGCTCAAGAGGCCGCCGAAGAAAGCCGCAAATATGCTACGAACACCGAGTACAAGACGACCGTTCTCAAAGTTGACATGGCCGACGAGGTCGGTGTTCAGGAGATGGTTGATCAGGCGGTCAAAGAGTTTGGTCGGATTGATTACGCTGTCAACAGCGCTGGGGTGAGTGAAAGTGAAACAGTCAACACATCCTTACTTTGACTCGGTCCCAATCCATCCCAGCATCTGTCCACTGCGATGAGGGTCGCACCAGCCGCGGGACAATCATGGCCGTAAAGGCGTTCCTCTATGTATCCAAATTCTGATCTCTTCGACAGCTGGGGAACCTCTCAGGTGCGATAACGCCGAATCTAAAGCTCGATGTCTTCAACAAGACCATCGATGTCAACGTCAAGGGCGCTGTGTACTTTGCTCGCGCTGTCACAGCCGTTATGGCTGCCCAGGATGAACTCACTCACACAAGCAGCAGTCGCTACGGCAATACAACGCGCAGCCTTGGCAGGGGATCTATGGTGTTCCTCGGCTCAGTCAACTCATACATTACATCCCCAGGGATGCTTAACTATACGATATCGAAGCACGCCATTGTTGGCATTACAAAATCTGTCGGTAAGTACAAGTCACTCTTCCAAGTAGCGAGCTAATAGTGGAACTCTGTGAAACCTATAGCAATGGATTGCCTGAAGTCCAAGATCCGTGTCAATGCTGTGTGTCCATCGTGGGTTGACACGCCTATGAATCGGGCTACGATCCAGCGTGTCCCGCAAATGGAGCAGTTAATTCAGGTCATTTCACCTCTGGGACGCGTTGCGTCGACTGAGGAGGTTGTGGACTACATCATGTTCCTGTGCAGTCCCAGTGCTACCTACATCACTGGCACTGGTCTAACTGTCGACGCTGGCATTACACTGGGTCCAACGGTCCACGTCTACAAATAGAGACAGAGGCCTAGACCTTTCGCCGTCCACTCTTCAGCTCCTATTTTACCCAGACGATTCATAAATCTACCTCCTGGGAATGACGATGGGGTGGTCATCGGCCTCAGTTACCTAGGGACTATTGGAAGAATCTTTTTGTTCCAAGAACATATCTACTTCAAGTGATGGGTAGAAACATTACCACTTTGCGTATTAGTGACGTTCTGTAAGGCTTCTAAGTTTGCTTAGACAGTTTGCCGCCCTCTCGCCTCGATAATAACTCATTCGTAGATGCCCTCACTCTCGTCGGAGCCCTCGCCAACACCTCCAAATGCCTTCAATGACAGAAGACTGTCACTTAGATGTCCTTTCTGCATTGACTAGTTGAAAGTCTCAATCATGTCGACTTCCAGAGCAAACGAAGAAAAGACAAGAAACTGGTTTATTCGCTTGCCGTGTGCCGCGACGTCACCTGGTCGTTTCAACTCATGGGCTTCAAATGTGCGCCAAATTTTGTGTGTGTCTACAAGAAGGCTAACTTCAGAAAGGATGAAGGAAAAGGAGCTCCCAGCGGCGCGCGGGGCGCGCGGGCGGCGTCTGGGGCCTCGCCTCAACCTCCCGACTTGACTCCAGTCGGATCAGCCTCCTCATTTGAGAAATCGTTTCCGATCTGTCACTCACAGGGGGTGGACCGTGATAGGAGGCGCAAACTCGCAGTTCAGACTTGCTTGATGAGGTCGCAATTTGCGAGTGTCACCGGCAGAGCCTCACAACACACGCGACCAAGGTGCTGATCCAACTGACGCCAAGTCCGAGAAATGAAGCAGAAATCGACATGCAGTATCACCAACATATCAGCCTGCAGTCTGAGCTGTCACATTACCGTCAGCTGCTCAACGGTCGTAAAGGGGTGGGGGTCACAAAATGTCACGTTAGACACGGCTAATACGGGAGCTCTGTGTCACCGCAAAATCTGCGTGTCAAACTTGCTTTAGAGGTGGAAATGGTCCGCCTTGAACCCAAATATGCGCTGTCTCGGCGGAAAATGAAGCTGTTGTGCACAGTGCGAGCCTTATCACTGAGCAGGATGATAGCTAATCTGGCAAGTCGCATGGCATTGCAGCAATTAATCTACCAAAGAGGGGTGGATCTTCTCCGTCCACCAACCAGCTGCGAAAGGCAGGAGTCGTTGGCAGTGATATCGTATCGGTCGGCCCATGTCGAACCAAGAAGCTGGTCACGCATCTTTAGCCCCCAGCTCATGGCTCGTAGGCACAGCCTTACTTTGATCTCCTCGTGCAGACCTACCTCGCGATGACAGTGTATGACGCGTCTCCCATATGCAACAACGGTACCACTCAGGCCACCAGCCCTCTTTGCAGATTGCTTGGAGTTCAAGCGAGCAACAAAGCCTACACCGTCTCGACGAGGCGGCAAATTCAACAAGAGCATCAATAGTATTATAGCTACCTAGGGGTCTTCTCCAATCACAAGTAATATACAGCATGAGGGACACTACTTTAATATTATTAATATAAAAGAACTATTATATAAATCACTATTTTAAATTTATTCCTATTAATATATACTCTTTTAGCTTCTTATATCAGTTTTAATCTTTATTTAAGATAATATTAAAGGGATATTATTGAGAATATAAATTTTTATACTAAACCTATGTTGTTAAACGGAAACGCTTGTGTGGGCGCTGCACGTAAGGGGTTACCCTAGACTTCACGTAGGGAGTTACCCTAGACTTGGCACTTTTTCGGCTAAGTGCCTATGTGGCGTGCGCGCCGGCAGATGAGTTTGGTGGCCGTGAGTCGATTTTTTGGGCTATTGTAAGACCCTAACTTCGAACCTCTGCATTCCCCTTATTTCTTACCCAAAAAGCATGTAACCTAGTTTATTAGATAGCCTGATTTCTGAAGTTTATCTGTATTTAGTTTGGTTACTGTCAGGGTTAGGGTTGGCTGGTTATTTAAAGCCAAAGATAGTGGGTCCGAGGGCCGAATTTTCCGGCCTCCCTATCTGCGCACCAGAGCCAACCACAGCGTGCCCAGGGTTGAGACGATGTCGGAGGGACTGTGAGGAGGGCTGACAGAAGCCCACTCAAATTCAATGCAAAGTTGTCCAAACCATTCTCAAGATTCCACCAAGACCTCCAGTGCACCCTACTGCTACCTGACCCATTCGATCACCAACCTTCAGATATGTACTAATTTAATATATTGCTCAGTGAATACCCGATGATTTATCGATAGTATTACCGCCATACAGACCAACGGGAGATCCGTGTCGCTTGGAAATGGAGAGGTAGCCCGGAGCGGGGTGAGGTAAGGTGGCACAGGGAGGTGGCAGGGGGCAGAAGGACGGGCGTTGTTGGTTCAAGAAACCTGAGGTACTGCAGTGTAGCAATCTGGACGCGTCCTTTTGCACGCTGTGCCGCTCTGGAATCTGCCGCTGTTGGAAGAAAGGCTGTTCCGGGCTCTTCTCTTCTAGAGGCGGAATCCAGATAGCCAGCAGGCCCCAGATCCAACTTTCCCCTTTTCCCAGATTGAATTTTCGCGAACAACACAGCAAGCAAAGCCTCAAGATTCATTCCTTTCACCTGCCAATACTCACGGCACCATGTCGTCCGCTGCGGCGGCACCAGCAAGGCCACTCTCCTTCATGGAGAAGCTCGACCCACTCGTCTCAATCTACCGTCCTCCAGAAGCTTCAAACACAAGCACCACAACTCATCAGCCGCGACTCATCATCGTCGCCAGTTGGACTGATGCCAGAGACGCCCACATCGCGAAGTACCTGGAAAAATACCAGGCTCTCTACCCTACTGCTCAGATTCTCCTTCTAAAGAGCACGATGGGTTGTATGCTCCGCCCATCACAGATCGGACCCGCTATGAAACGCGCTGCTTCTATCGTTCGAAACGCCATTCAACCAGTGGCATCGTCTTCTACCGTTCTCGCCGCTCTTCAACCAGCAGCATCGTCAGCTTCGCCACCTCTCCTCATTCACATGTTCTCTAATGGTGGCTCTTCAAGTCTTGCGAACCTCTATGAGCAATATGCCACTACGGCAGGCCCTAAAGATGACAAGCGCCTTCCCCCACATATCACTATTTATGATTCATGCCCAGGCCTCTTCCGTATCCCACGTGCTGTTGCGTTTACTAATGCTGGCCTCTCATCCTTTCAACAGCTCATTGCTATGCCTTTCATGTATGGTATAGCTACTTTATGGTCTGTCTTGATGGCTCTATCTCTTTTACCTGATTCATTAGGCAACTGGTATAAGTCACATAATCATAATGTGGCAAATGCAGCTGAGATACGGCGGGTATATATCTATAGTTGCACTGATGCGTTGATTGATGACAAAGACGTCGAGGCACATGCGGCTGAGGCTGAGGCTAAAGGCTATTTTATTACATTGGAGAAGTTCGAAGGTTCTTCGCACGTCGCACATCTACGGAAGGATGAAAATCGATATTGGGAGATTGTCAGGAGGACCATGGAAGGATGAGAGCCGGTACTGGTTTGGAGGATTGTGGGAGCACCTCGGGATGAGTTGGTATTGGGAGATTGTCATGACATCGAGGATTGGTTCTGAGGTGCTGTCCACGTGATCGATAGGCTGCGGTTTCACAAGGTCTCAATGTACGGAAGTGGCGGACAAAGAAGAAAGGTCTCCTTGTTTTTTTTTGTTGTTGTTTTTTTGGTACTTTTTTTTTTGGGGGGGGGAGGGATGAACGGGATGTGGCACAATATTCCAAGGTTGCTAGGAAGTCTAAGATTTTGCGCAGTTTTGACACACGGCGACAGGGTTGAGAAGCGACTTCACACACTGGACATCATGGTCGGAATGGGAGTTTGAGGAATTGTTTTCACACATTTGTTCAAAATAAGTACTAAGTATTACAAACGCAAATAGTCTACCTCGGTGCGCACAAAGACAAGTATGCCAGTACAGTCAGGTCAAGCAACATCTCAGACAAAACTACCGCAACCCAGCGGGCGAGCCCTGCTGAGCAGCAACGATAGCCGCGCTCTGAGACGCCTGAGCAGCCACGTTGGCGGCGCTCAGCTTAGCCACCGCGTCCGCGTTCTGCTGCGCCTGGTTCTCCGTCGCGGATTTTCCATTACCGTCCCCGTTACCATTTCCATTACCGTTGGCATTGCCGTTGCCATTAGATTTACCACTGCCCTTTCCTTTACCATTTTCCCCCGCCGCGCCGGTCGGCTGAGCCCCGGCAGCCCCGGCGGACTGAGAATTTCCGGCGGCGCCTGTTGCCTTGGCTTCTCCTGACGCGCCCGCCGCACCGGCCTGGGCACCACCGGCCTGGCCAGTTGCCTGTGCTTGTCCTTGTCCTTGGCCTCCAGCACTGGCCGCTGTGGCCTGGGCACCGGCCGTTGCTGTCGCTGGGTTGAGCGTGATGCCTAGAGATGCCTCGAGCTCGGCCAGGATTGATTGGGCTTTTGCGCCAGTTGTTATAGCACCAGCTGTGATTATACTTCGGTCAGGATTGAATCTCGTTTCAAGTTTAATTATGCGATCTTGCGTGATTGAACGTACCTATACCAGCATCCTCAAGAGCCTTTGCCAACTCAGCCTTCTGGGCGGCTAGAACCCCCTACTCATTGCGTATCAGTACGATTAAAAACAGAAAGGGTAAGTTAGAAGGGAAATTCTTACCTTTGCCCCATCATTGGCAGCCGCGTTGGCTTGCCTCTTGACAACGCCAGCTCGGCCAGCCGGTGAAGCTGCCACAAGTGAGCCGGTTGCAGCCAGGAAGAATAGTGCGGTATTTGTGACCTGCATGGTGGTAGTGGACTGTGAATAGGCCTTCAGTCTTTTCGAATTTAGATAACGATTGGAGAGGAAGAGCGCAGCTACGAGAACAGGTCAGTATTACAAAGACCAGGCTGCGTGTGCACTGCGCAGGAGACTCAGGCTGACACTCACCTCGTCCAATTAAAATGATTAAGCGAATGAAAGAAGATGAGCCAAGATCCACGGTTGTGCTCCCATCCAATAAGTCATGCCAAGACTGGGGAAATGGTGGCTTCATATACCCAGATTCACAGGCTCGCAGCCTCTGGTTGTCCCTTGGAAGGCTTGCCTTTCGGCTGGAAGCCTGGACTCGTGACAGAAGCCGAGTTTGATCTCCACCCTTGTTTTGAAGTGGTTGCTTTGGTGCGGCCCAGAAGGCGGCCGTGGGTTTGTGCAACTCAACCGGTCAGCCGTGTGGAGCTGAGTGAACCAACAGTTCTCGGCGTCAACTGATGCGGCCGCCAACCCGGCCTCCCGACCGGCAACAGGCCCAATCAGCCCCGGGTCCCTCACCAGTGCTCTTACCCGGGCGAAACGCTGCGGAACTCAGCTTTGGTTGATCTCCAAATCTTCCGGGACTGGCTGGGACATCTGCAACTCCTGGGCCTGCAAAATGATTCCAGCTGGTGTGACAACGCCTGACTCTGGGGTGCAGTGCAATTGAGTATGTGGAAGTAGACTTAAATCCAACAGACTGCACAGCGGCCAGCCCCATATGATCCACGCGTTTAATTTTCTCCACGCAACTACCAAAAATTCATCACCGAGAACTATTTTCTAAAAGTCAGCCTTCATCTTTTTCTTATTATTTACTAAGTGACCGAGCAAACACGGCACTGCGCTACGAAATCCACCAATAATATCCTCCACGTTGAAGAGTCGACGCTTCACTCAGAATGAAATTCACTCGCAGATCATTCTCTTTCAAAGGCGGTCTGGACGGTTACGAGCGGGTACAAGGAAGCTCCGGCTGGTTCCCAGTCCCTTGGAGAGGTCGCAGGCTGTCATCTGAGCCAAAGGCACGGCCGTTCCGCAATCGACGCGCATCAAAGTCAACCGAGTCTGTTATGAAATTGTTGTGATTTGAGTTGTGTGGCTTTGGAGATTCAACTTGCCCGAAACCGGATATGATGACGACATCGATGGATGTTAGTCTTCCGGCCTACGGATGTGCCAATCGACCTCTTCGACAGTATCGCCGTTCATTCTTGTCGCGACACAAGCGATATTTTTTCGGGGAGTCCGAAGGGCTTGGTCTTGTCAGCGTGGCTAATCCACAGCGAGACTACCTTTCGGGTTGCGAGGGGTGGGTAATCTGTTAACGTGGCTTGGGTCCAAGAAAAGTGATTTTGATGATTTTAGCGTCATCTTTGTTCTGATGCTCGATTATTTGATGGTTGCGTCTTCTTGGATAGAGGCCAATCTGGGTCGTGCCCCGTTCATGGGATCACGATCATGAGAAACGGACAGACACTGAATTCAACACACTGCTCATGGCGTTGGAGGATGGAAATCAAAACTGCAGCGATTATTATTCCATAACAATTTGCCTAATATTTATATCCCATATTCTGTATTTTCCGCCTGCTACTCCTTATGATCAATTGGTCCTATCGCCATCAACGCCACCAACGCCATGAACGCCATCAACGCCATCGAGTGCCCTACCAACAGCTTTTGTCCACCTCAGTCCTCCCCGTTCTCGGTCTCGGCCTCAGACCTAGGCACGACGTGAGGGTTCTCCTCCAGATAATTCAACACCTTCTCCCTCTGCTGGAGCACAGACACAAGTGAACCGAGCGTCTTGTGGAGCGACCTTATGGCCGCCCCGTCATCTCTCACGCCACCCTCCTCGCCCTGCCCCTGACCGTCTTTTCGCAAGTGCAGTGCCACCGTTGCGATAAGCAGTGCCTCTATGTCGTCTCTTCTCATCAGTGGGATGAGACACCGTGATTGCTCGCCGTTCTTGAGGAGGTGCTGCCGCAGGAAGGACTTGACGAGGTCGGTTGTCGCGTCTGCGTCGCCCCCGTAGGTTGATGAGGCCGTCGTTTCGGCCTCGGGCTCGCTATCGCTGGTGACGGCCGTGGAGGCTTGTGAGGATTTGGCGGATATTGTCATGTTGTCAGCGGGCGGGCTTGGGGTCGTGGTTCTCAAGGCCTCAATGTGAAATACAATATTGTCATCCTTGTCTTCGTGGAATATGCTGCCGGTATCGCGTTGCAATTTCAACTGGATGCGCGTCTGAGTTGTCATGGTGAGGTAGGTTTTTGAAATACCAATCGTTCGCTAAATAAGTACGTTGACTGGAATCTCCGAAATTAGATTGGAGACAGGTTGTATCAAAATAAATTGCAACAGGGGCTGAAAGGGATTACGAGCTGGACACGAATTGATACTTGATCCCGAAAAAGTCGACCGATGCAAATGATTTAAATGTCAGAGTGGTAAACTCGACGATCATAAATGATACTCAGAGCCTGTTACATGACAAAGACAATTGACAATGGAGTGAAAGGCTTTGCTTTGCCGTCAGACAGACACCATCAAAGGAAACATGGACAACAAACAATGCACCCCGAAAAGGGCTCCAAAGACAGAGCAATGCTCATTAGCTGTCAGAAATGATTGCAAAAGAGATTAACTGCTCTCAATTTGAGGCAAGGAAATCAAGTTGGCAGCGTAAGCTCAATCTTTCGAGATTCAATAGTATTTACTTTCGATCAATGCTATATCTCTAAGCGAACGCCATATATCCATGCAAGATCTCGCAAAAGTGGTATCCTAAGTCACCTCCCGCCATTATAATGCATTAACACCCGGTGCAAAATGCGACCAACGTAGAGAAACAGATTGCCCGCTGATGCACTCATAAATCAAAGCAGTCCCCTCCTACCCACGCCATACTACCGAGTCGCCCATTAGAGACGCCCGCAACATTGAAAGACGTCCGCAGTATTACATCAAGGCCAAAAGCACCATCATGGCCACGGCCAGGGCCGCCGGCGAGCAGCGCCTCAGGTCCGCCGCCGACGTGGACGAGCCCGAGTCCCCCCCGGAAGCCGCCGCTGGGTCCGTCGACGCCGGCTGGGAGCCCGATGATGACCCGGAACCGGAACTGGAGCCGGAGCCGGTGGTGGGGCTGGCGGATTCTGTCGAGGAGGGCTCTGATGCCGAGCCCGTGCCTGGGACCATGGTGCGCGGGGTGGAGCAGTTGCCTTCGAGTGTGGTGAGGTCTGCCGCGCTGGCGATGGCGGCGGGCGTGGAGCCGCAGTTGGCGTACTGCTGCATATGGATGGCGTTGGTCTCGAGATCGAAGACGACTGGAATGTCGGGGTCAGTATCGGTTCTGTGCAATCAAGGTGAGTGAGACAGGCAGGCAGGTATACATACCGTAGGCGGACCGCATGAAAGTATCCCCTAGCAAGGTGAAAGATTCACTGGGCGTGATCCCCAGAACACAGCTCTCCGTCCCGAAGGATCCGGTGGACGTGCGGATGAACTCGTTGTACGGCACCTTGATCTCGACGCCGTTGAAGTCGAAGTCGATCGTCCCGGGCAGGTCGGCTAGGGAGCAGTCCACGGGGTAGAAACCGCTGTCGTCCAGGCCAGGGGAGCCAAAGTCCGCGCCAAGCTGGTCGCAGATAGCCTGCGGCAGGAGGGTGAGGGTCGATCCGGTGTCGAGGAACACGTCCATGGAGCTGTTGGCATACATCTTCCTGTTGCCACTCGGCGGAGTGATAGACATGTTATTCATAGAAACCCAGTAACGCGGGACGCCGTCGGGGCTGTCGGCGGCCGGAACAATGGGCAGGGTGGCCAGACGACCTGCGAATTTCGACGTGTCCACCCCTCCAAACACGATGACGCCCTCTCCCTCGTCCTTGCTACCTAGGGCGACGCTGAATGCCTTCACCTTGGTTTGGTTCTGAGTGGCCAGCTCGTCGACGAAGTTGGGGTACCTGGTGGTGAGGCCGAGTCCATATCCGATGCCCAGGATGCCGGAGAATTGGGACCTGCTCGATGTTGCCACTCCGAACTGCACGCCGGTCATAGCAGATTGGGCGCCGGGCAGGGCTATGCTGTCCTTGAAATAGGTGATATTGGCGGATCCTATGCCATAGTTCAACGTCTTGGTGGTCTGCATGTTGACGGCGGTGGATGACTTTGTTGCGTCGTAAAAGCCCACGGCGTTGCAGAATTCCTGGTCCGACGGGTCCAAGACCGAGCATGTCGGATTCACCCATAATTCAAATGATCCCGTGTCCAGCTGCACGTAGACCGGCTGTGCGGGCGACCCGATGTTGAGCTGGGCATAATAGGCGACATCAGAACGGTTGGCTAATTGGACCTCGACTGCTCGTTTTGAGAATATGTTTTTGTTTGTGGAGTGAACGATCGGCATGTGTATACATGTATGCTCCTGTGTATCCTGAGCCCAGGCGCCGTGGAAGAAGCTGCTTGCCAGGAGCAACAGCTGCAGTGTGAAGGACGCCATTGAAGGCTTGGAAAGTCACAGAGAAGCTACCTCGACAGCGACGGCATGGGTACAATGTAATCTGAGGCGTTGAGGAATTCCGAGACCTGGGCGAAAGCTATACCAGCGGCTGGCGACGTCAATTGGAATGTAAAGTCAAGTCAATGAATGTCGAGTTCCGGTCGAGTGAGATCTTCTTCAGAACGGAAAATGGCCTTCGAACTGCCGGCAGACCGGAATGCGACCCCTTTCTGCCTGCGTTCTCTGCTCCTCCAATCCGGTCTCAGGGCGGGTGGCTGCCTCAACAAGTGCTCATGCGATCGTCAGCAACCCCTGGAAGAACGAATAAAAGGTAAGAAAATAGATGCGGCCTCCAGGGTCGAGAATCAAGGCCGTCAATAGGGGCGTGATGAACACGGCCGGAAAGGTAATTGAGGAATCAACCTCGAGAACTCAGAAATGAATAACAAACCAGCTGTTCGGGCGAAAAGAGCGTTGAGGATGGGAAGCCGGGCAGGGACAGGCCTGCATCCGAGACGAAACAACGAGACGAAAGTCGAGACCTGAGCGGTCGCGGTACAGGACGAGTGAGGCGGCTCTGCGAAGCTCGACGTTAAGGCTTCACCTGACTGTGGGGTCAGTGAACGGCGCAGATCACCGCCGATCCAGGCATACAGAACCGGGTACTTCTATAACAGGGGATGGGCTGGGGCGCGCTAATGCTCCTAACGTCTCACAATTGCGCTCACCCCTAACTGCGCCGAGAGACTGGAAGCACCCGGCACAGAGAGGAAAGCCGAACACGATCAGCGAGCGAGCGGCTTAACTGGCGACATCGATCGCAGAGACGGCCACTCACATTCCAGCGAGCGGATGAACTCAATTGCTGGACGTGCGGTCAGGTTGTTAAAATAGTATCATCCAGTGTTCGTCCATTTGCTCGCTGGTTCCGGGTCGATTTCAAGAGTCATCTCAAGGCCCACACACACACACACACACACACGCATCCAACTCCCGACAGCATTACATCCGTACCGTGCCTGCAACTGCAACATGCGACGGTATCTTGGGTTCCGACCTCCCACACGGGAAAGTAAGACAGCCTCGGCTGCAGCACGTCCTCGTTTTAGGTGACATTGCATGCAGCCAGCGGTCCATGGAGACCACCATCGCATCTGCTGATCAATGGACGAGGCAATTCTGGCCTGCCTGCCTTCCACTGCCCCGAAATCTCTTGTGCCTCAGAAAGACAGCAGCCAAGAAGCCAAGCTGACTAGGGGGCTTACGCACGTCTCCCCCAGCAGCTACTGCCGACCCCCCAGCCTGTCAGCCTGCCATCGCTGGACTCTTTTCCAGGGCGACAACATGCCCTCGGTCCCTGCCGACTTTGGGCTGTTTCAGAATCAGCAGGGGTTTTCCAGGGCCGCCTCCCAAGAATCCCCCAAGAAAAGAAGAAGAGCCAGGGATGGCACACCCTTCCACAGCCGAGCCGCCGTCGGCCAACAGCCGATGAATAGTCCAGA
This sequence comes from Diaporthe sp. PMI_573, assembly GCA_021399435.1. Classification (NCBI taxonomy): domain Eukaryota; kingdom Fungi; phylum Ascomycota; class Sordariomycetes; order Diaporthales; family Diaporthaceae; genus Diaporthe; species Diaporthe sp. PMI_573. The sequence continues at coordinate 704,037 of JAJTUP010000004.1, forward strand.
CGCCGTGGCAGGATCAAGCCGCCGTCAAATGGGAACCGGACGAGAATGAGCACGGCTTTATTGATCATATCAGGCCTAGTCAGGAGTGAGGTGAAAGTGTGACGCCGCCTAAACGTGTACCCCATTGCACAGATCTCACCTCGGGACGCTGCTTTCCGGCCGAGGGTTCGGGTCACTTGTGCAACCCTCACTGAGTCAGGGGCAGTACGCAGGGGACCGGGCAGTGGAACACGCTCGAGTGACGTGAGCCGCAATCACTATGTATAACACACTTCATATATTCCGTCTAAGGCTCTACAAGAGCTTTGTCAAACTTCTTGGACTTCTTGTAGTTTCAGCCATCTACCATTGTATATGCGTTGTCACCCAATCTAACTCCCTTCCTTCGTACGACTCTATGCCGTCGGCTATGACATTATGAGTGAGACTCGATATGATCTGTGAGAGACAGAGTGTGCCGACGAGGCGTAAAGCTGGACTGGGCAAGTTGGCAAGGCTGCCTCCAGGTCTTCCGTGGTCGGTTCAAGTTGCTATCTTCCTGTGATTTGGTTTGACGACCCAGGTGGTGGCAATACAAAACTTATACCACCAAGAGGTGTTCGCAGCATCAGGGCAAGTCCAGACGGGTCCACTTGTTTCTTCGCTTTTTACGATGGGAAACCGCATCTGGTACATCTCCTTTCTGTTCTTCGTGGGCTGATTCAGCCTTTGGGTGATTGAGCTTCCGCTGTGATGGTGATAGAGAACCCCAGAATTTTGCGGAGTCTGACCTTCGAAATTCTTCCGCGCTTCTCACGGCGGGTGACGACTTCCCACCATCATCCCCGACAACTGGCGAGCCTGTTGCTCCTTTGTAGCTTCCTGTTTTGTGATTGCCTCGCTGATGGTTCACAGATGGTGATGGTCGAGTCCTGAGTTGTTCCGTTGTCTTTTTGTTGAGCCATGCAGAGTCGAGCATGGGCGCCTGCTTGATTCCACCCTGGTCTGCCGGATTGCTACTCAAAAGCGGAAAAGATTCGCGACTGTCTATATCTGGCTGCATTCCCTGTTGACGGTTGACTCGTTGGAATGTGCTCGATGATCCAGCAGATGGTCCGCTCAAATCATATTTTGGAATCCAAGAGCAGTCCGATGAAAGTTGACGGCTATCTGCAGAGTCAAAGAACATCCTAACCGATGAGAATGGGTGTGCCGCGGCCAGTTGGCGTGCAGTCGTGCCTTCTTGTGTTCTCAGTTCAGCCACTGCTCCGTGCGTATCAAGGTGTGGAAGGATCTTGAGGATGCGGTCTTCTAGCTCCCAACAGCTTTGGCCCAGAAGCTCATGAAGGGGTGTTTGCCCGAAGCGATCGGTAACGTTTGCATCAGCACCGTGCTTTCGCAAAAGCAAAACCACTTCCAAGGAGGCAAAGCGGCAAGCGATATGGAGCGCCGTGCTTTGATGTGGCTGAACGATTATGAGGTTCGCCGGTTCGACATCCTTCTCCAAGAGTTGCACAGCCACATCGTTGTTGTCCTGACAGAGAGCCGAGAACAGGGGGAGATAGCCATCGTCGTCCGCTATCCTCGGGTCGGCTCCATGTTCAAGTAGCAGACTGACCACCTCTTTTTCGCCACCACCACAGGCGAAGTGGAGAACTGCCTGTCCTCGGTGTTCACAGTCTGGAGAACGCCAGCATTTCTGCCCGCAGAAGTGCACTCGTGATATGGCAGACCGGAGGTTTGGGTCCGCGCCAAATCTCAGCAAGGTTGAAACCGTTTGGACCAACATCGATCCCCAGCGTACGTTTTCATCATCGATGGGAAAGGTACCATCAAGATAAGCAGGCAGGGCATGGAATCTTCGCCAAGGTAGTCTTTTCCGCACGGCGAGGTGGATGGCAGCTAGTCCGAATCGGCTGAGGCTATTTGGATCTGCTCCTCTGGACAGGAGATACTGGCAAGTCCGTGGCAAGGCATAGCTGCATGCGATGCGGAGGGCGGCATCCAGATTCTTGGTACCTTGTGGGTTCGCGATGGCAAGATACAGAGGCGTGATATCAGGGTAATCTCCTCCGCCCTCCCAAACATCGGTGCCGTATCTGACAAGATGGTTTGCTACCCTTGGGGCATCTCCAATGATAGAAAGGTGGAGATATGTAACGGTTTTCATCCGAAATGATGGTACCAAACTGAGACCATATGTTAGAAACCACCACCTGGAATCGTCACGATGGAAAGGACGTACCCGTTCAACTCCGTCCTCAGTTCATGGTCACAGAGCCACTGAGCTATGTTATGTGAGTCATGTTTGATGGCATGAAATACCAGCCTCATGAAAGCCCTGCGGGGCGACCCTCTTTTGGAACGGCGAGAAAGAGCATTGCTGAACAGATGGTCGAAGGTCAACCAGTGCATGGAACGACTGCAGCGGCTGAGAAGGCTCAATTCTCGAACCGCGTCGACGGGCCAGCAATCCAAGATCTGCAACACAAGCTCCACAGGTAGATCTGTGATTCGAGCCATGTCTGACGGATACAAGAGGTCGATCAAAACTAAGGTTCTGACGTGTTAAGATCGTCGAGGCGGATGGACCAAACGAAGACGGTCCAACGAGCATGGTTGCCTTGGTAGGTGGTACAAGTGTGGGGCCGTGAACAAACAATCTGTCATGTGACTCTTCAGCTGCTAGCTGGCTGTTTTCTGTATTGATTGCCTGATATTCCTGGTCATCCATCCCGGAACAGAGTGTGGGGGAGATTCTGTTGTGTTTTGAGAACTGTCAAAGTGCAGCAGGGGCAGAGGGACTTGAAAAACTGTCAGACTCACTCTGCCATGCCTTTTGCTTGACCTCAGAACGCGGTCCATGGTCGTCGCTGCCTTGCTTAGTCGTCGACGACATCATAGACCACATAGTATTTTTCAAATAACAAATGAGCTACTAGTGAGAACCAAAGTCAATACATCAACTCCAGACGACGTGTCTTGAACAACCAAATTCATCACCATCCACATTGTGACCAACAACTTGATGTATGGAGAGAAAAGACGTTGGTGAAAGCCAAGAACGAGCAGACAAAGCAAAGTCAGGTGCCACTGGGTGAGACATACCATCAAGAAATCTTAGCAATACCTAGGTAGGAAGCAATCATTGTGGCACACAGGTAACAAGACTATCAACTACAGCACGTCTCAGTTGCCCACGGTTCATTTGCCCAAATATCATTGACGGTTGGCACCGAATCCATGCAGATTTCAGCATTGAAAAAGCTGGCACTCCTCATGTCATGACGGTCCAGCTTCGGCCTTGGTCGCCTTTGGTGTTCAGTCCTTCAAGCTGCTGCGATAATTTAGTCCGAGGACTTGAAGGGTTGCGCCTCTTCTTCAGAGTCTTCAAGAGCATTTCATATCTCCAAAAAAATGAGGACATATCAAATCAAGAGCCATGCATGCCTGAAGTACCCAATCTTTGCCCTTAAATTCTTCTCTAATAGGCTGTGGTGGCTCCCATCTTGGCATACGCTTACAGCTTCGACACAGATCCACCCGAATCCGGCCGTCCATAGACGATAGCATAGTTTCTGGCCAGTCTTTCCTTGCTGCTGCCCCGCGGTCCGTCCGCGTGCGTAGACACATTACCGTAGCGGGCTTCACCACCCGAGACCAGTCTCCATCGGGATACCATGTCCGACGCGGCCTGGCTACCATCGCTCTGGGCATCCGCGTTGAGCAGCATGCCAATGAGACCCTCAGCCACAGCCCAGAGGATGCGCCGTGCGTCCCCAGTGAGCTCTGCCTGTGACTCTCGGGCGAGGGTCTCCTTCAGCTCCTCCCACCATGCCGTCAAGGGCGAGCCGGCGGCTTGCCCAGTCTCCACGCCCGCTGTCTTGCCGAGGAGCGTGCCCAGGGCATCTATCGACTCCTGCCCTCCCTTGGGATGCTTGAGGGCACGCAGGAAGTCCGTGGCGAGGACGTCAGTGGTTCCCTCCCAGATGGACAAGACGCAGCAGTCGCGATACAACCTTGCAATGTTGAGGTGCTGTGCCTCCTCGTTCTCGAGATAGCCCACCCCTCCCAGCGCCTCCATACATTCATAAAGGACGTGGATCGAGTTCTTGCAGACGTAGGCCTTGCATAGCGGCGTGAGCACCCGCAGGAGGGGTGCTACGTGCTTCTGGTCAGGGGTGATGGCGGCCAGCGACCGAGACAAACCTGAGCGTCCGGCCTCGGGGTTCTCGTCCAAGCCTAACACGTGAGATGTAAAAAAGGTGAGCAGCATCAGGCCGTGATACTTGACCGTCATGTCCGCCAGCGTCTGCATGTGAAGTGGGCTGTGGGCCAACAGGACCCGTTGGCCCCGCCCGGCGCCGACCTGCCTGACTTTGGCATATGCCCTGGCGACGCCGAGAGCGCGGCCGACATAACCCACGGCGGCTACGGCAGAGTGAACACGCGTGAGGGTGAGGACGGTGCTGATCTCCTTGATGCCCTGCCCTTCCTGGCCCAACAGCCAGCCCCGCATGCCCTCAAGCTCGAGCTCCGCCGTGGGCAGGGACCGGGTCCCAAACTTGTTCTTGAGCCGTTGGATCCGCACCCCGTTGAGCTCCGTACCGGCCGCTCCGATAGGCCGGCCGGCCAGAGTGATCGCGGATGAGTCGTGCCGCCTCATGGGGGCGTAGAAGGCGCTGACACCGTTCTGTGTGCGTGCCAGCAGGATGGTCATGTTTGAGTCAGTTGCGCTGGAGAACCATTTGAATCCGGAGATGGACCATGGACCCAGAGGTATGTTCTCCTGAGCATCAGCAAGGCCTGGCTCTGCTGAAGGTGTCTTCTCGGCGACGGTCTCTGTGAGGGAGACATCGCTTCCACCAGTCCGTTCTGTCATCCATTGCCCGCTCGTCCAGGCCCTGGCTGGATCCCTGGACAGCAGGCGCTCCAGCGCCTTTTCGAGCACTCGTCGAAGCTTCGGGCCGATATCGTGGCGGGTCAGCTGGAGCTGGAGGAGCCGCGCCGCTCCGTCCTGCATGGCCGAGGGGCAGGGGACGTTGGCGGCGGAGCCCTCCCACAGGTGTAGCCTCAGGAACTGTACGACGCGGGCCGAATGCCCAAGTGACGTGTCGTATCCAGTCGCAACGATTCCCCTCGCGATGCCGAAGGCCTGGAGGCTGCGCCATCCCTCGCCAACGACGAGCTTGGACGTTGTTTTACCGAAGATGTCCCGACCGTGGCCCGCCAGGTAGGGCGTGTTCTTCTCGGCATTAGTGATCCAGGCAAGGACCTGGTCGGACAGGACGTCCTCGCCGAGCTGGGCTACTTCGCCACGGACTTGGCTGATAACATCACCCGAGAGGAAGACTGCGAATGGCGTTAGTATCGATCCCTCACAGGAAACAAGATGTCAGAGAGAGAGGGTGGCGGTGTCTGTGTGGCTTACGTCTCAAGGTCCTCTGGAAACTGGCGTCATCGTGGAACTGGTTCGGCAGCGACGGCTGCTCCTGGAAGAAGCCGGCGGTGGCACTGGACGGCTTCATGGTCGTTTGCGTGCGGCTGCCTGTCCTGGTAACGGAAGCTGCGGAGGTGTGGAGCAGATCAATATAAGATAAGATCCTGCAGGCCCAGCTATGGAGAAAAGGACAGCTTGGTACGGAGCCTCCTTGGTGGTGTTGCTGAATCGCACCTTGGTCGAATATGGGGAGGGGTTGGACCGGCGGTGGGGTATCCGAGGTTGACAGACGTATTTGCAGTGCTATTGCAGTACTAAGACGCAGGGGAAGACCAGGTAAACGCACGAATCACGGCAATTTGGCAGGGGGGGACTTGACTTCAGCGGCCCCAACCGCGTATCCGTATGTAACTACGACGTATAGCGCTTTGGAACTTCTCCGAGAACGAAGTCACCTTGACAGGCTTGATTTGCACCATCTATCTACAACCCCTACACTCTTGGCATCATGTCAGCTAGACAGGGCAGGCAGTGTGATAGCTGACAGATTTGACCGCGGATCGCTCACAAGCTTCCGCACTTTGACTTTCCATCTTTGGCTTTCTGCCAAGACACATGGACAGGATCGAGAAGGTTGATTTGAAAAACAATCTGTGCGATACAGGGGTAAATGGCGATACCGGATCACACAAAGATAGAAAAGATCCACTTCCAGCCAAGCTTAAATAAACATCAGCCATCCGCGTATAAGTCATTATCCGTTGCGCGGTGTATAGTGCTTAAGTACCCAGTTACAAATACTGAGTATCCTGCGAGGAGTACTCGCTTTCCACTCCTTGTGCTGTATTCCTGTCTATCGACGTGTACATATCGATATTGACCATGTCACTCTTTCGTCAACACAAGTCCCAGCCTCGCTGGACAGGCATCACGTTCTCTGCGCTTCTTGCCGCCAGCTCTATCACCAATGCCTTCGTTATTCCGCGCCAGATCAACTCAGCTCAACTGCTGAAGAGCTATGACTATGTCATCGTCGGAGGTGGTACTGCAGGTCTGACTGTGGCGGATCGTCTCACTGAGGACCCCGATGTCAACGTCCTGGTCCTCGAAGCCGGTGTCTTCGGTGACATGGACTTCAACCTTCAGGTCAATTTCGCGACCAGAGTTGGGGATGCCGGGGCCACGTATTGGCCTGGTCTCCAGTCCGTGCCACAGCCTGGCCTGAACGGCAAGCCCGGCCAAGTCATTATTGCCAAACAAGTTGGAGGCGGCTCGTCCGTGAACGCAATGATTAACATGCGTGGCTCTGCGGAGGATTACGACCGCTGGGGCGCGCTGTTCGGGTCCGAGGCTCAGGCGGGAACCGCTGACTGGAGCTGGGATGGCATCTTGCCATTTTTCAAGAAGGTTGGAGTTGTCCTGGCCGATTACCAGAGAATATTTTGCTGACTCTTCTAACACAGGGTCTGCACTTTACCGAGCCGCCGCCCGAGCTCACCGACAACTTTGACACTGTCAAGTATGATCCCTCCTACTGGGGTGATTCGTCGGAGATCTACGCCGGCTGGCCGAGGTTCTACTACCCCAGCGTGGTTCCCCTGATGGAAGCATTCAAGGAGCTCGATGGCATCGAGTTTCCGGCAGACAGTGGCGCTGGAAAGGCTGGCGTGTACTGGTTCCCTACGCTTCAGGATCCAAGAACTGTCACTCGCTCCTACGCCGCCACAGGCCATTATCTGGACGTCAACGCCACACGACCAAACTACCATCTCTTGACCAACACCCTGGCAAGCAGGCTCATAGTAGACGACGACCTGTCTGCTACCGGAGTCGAGTTCAAGTCAGCTAACAGCACCCTTGTCACCGTCAAGGCAGACAAGGAAGTCATTGTGTCTGCTGGTACTATCCATACCCCTCAGCTGTTGCAGCTGAGCGGTATTGGCCCTGCGAGTGTCCTAGAGGCCGGTGGTATTGATGTGCTTGTGGACCTGCCCGGTGTTGGCCAGAACTTCCAGGACCACAGCAGCCTGTCTACGATGAACATCACACGTAAGTGCTCCTCAATGACCGGATGGAAGTAGCATTTCTGTTTAATGTGCTATATCTGACCCCTTCATAGTCTCTAAGATCACAGACATCCACCCCAACCCTAGTGATCTTGTGGATGGAAACGAGTTCAAAGACTGGGCCGACGAAGTGTGGGCCGCCAACAGGACCGGCCCTTACACTATCGCCCTTAGCAACCTGGCTGGCTGGCTCCCCTTTACCGCAATCTCTGAGAAGGCCGACGAGATCGCCACCAAGCTGGAGCAGCAAGACTTCGCCAGCCTCCTGCCCGCCGACGCTGACTCCACCGTCGTCGCCGGCTACGAGGCGCAGATGAAGCTCCTGGCCGCGCAGATGCGCTCCAAGGACACGGCTTTCACGCGTGTGATGCTGCAGCCGGAACAGGGCTCCCAGGGTCCCGTGGCCATGCAGTCCTTCAGCCGTGGCAGCATCAACATCAACACCACCGACCCATTTAACACGGAGCCAGTGATCGACTACCGCTCCCTGACCAACCCCATCGAGGTCGACTTCTTCATCGAGAACATCAAATTTGTCCGCCGCTATAACTTCGAGACCTCGCTCAAGGACAAGTTCGCCCCCGTCGAGTACGCCCCCGGAGCCAACGTCACCTCCGACGCGGACCTCAAGGCCTACGTCGCCAGCGCCCTGTCTCCTACTGACTACCACCCTGTGGGTACCTCCGCGATGATGCCCCTGGAGTTGGGCGGTGTCGTCGACCAGACCCTCCGCGTGTACGGAGTCAAGAACCTGCGGGTGGTCGACGCCAGCGTCATGCCCATGGTTCCCAGTGCCAACACTTGCCAGCCTACCTATGCCCTGGCCGAGAAGGTAAGCCGCCGCTTAATTAACCCAGCATTCCTACCATTTCTCATTCCAGTTCTTTTATCTTCCGGAATAGAATTTGGTCGACTTGGCACATACTAACAATATACTCCAATTAGGCTGCGGAAATTATCAAGCAAGGCATCTGAGACGTTTCAATTTTGTCTCAGAACTAGAACTGTTCGTCGTGCTTGTTTATACTCTATTTTCATTCCCGCCACATATATCACAACAGTACATAGGATTTATACCACAAGTGAGAGAATTGAATATCATTTGAACGATTGAGCTCCTGCCGCCCGGCCAGCCGGGGCCAGGTTCTAAGCCTGGAAATCGATTGCTCATGCCGATTACTGATACAAACGAAACATGTCAAACTCACCATGAACACTCTCAGCCAGCGCAATCTCCTACTCACTATTAATCCCTGCCTTGCCACTCCTTCACCCAACTTGGAGTATCCGAGCTGGTTTGACAAAGGCCTCGAGGGACCGCAGTGCTGTAGGTCTCGGGGCTGACACTGAGAACTGTGAAAAGCTTCTCGTGTATGTCAATACTCACCTTTGCCACGTGCCAAGGCCCGTCCACTCCCACTTCATCGAGACATTCGTCTTCATACGTGTAAAAAGGGGGCAAGAGCGCGTCTTCGGCCCTCGGGTCCATCCACTCGGGCAATGATTCCGGCGGACCCGCGGGCGCGTTCCGAAGGAGGTCAAGTATCGGCTTCAGATCGGGGAGGCTCCGATAGGAATTGAGATTTTTAAGAGCGGGCCGGACAACAAAGTACAAATATTGCCACAGCTCGTCTCTCTCGCTGGGTTCCGGGCCGGGAGACACAAACAGCCACCTTCTGAGATACAATGCGAGAGACTTGACATCATCCCTGTATCTCCTCGAGTCTGTCAGGGTACCATGGTCCGCGTTGCCGAAGTCGCCGAGGTAGAAGTTCGGGAGCCTGCCGTCGTAATGCAGGAAGATGTTGTCGCTGTGGATGTCTGAGTGAAGGACCCCATCACCGCAGGTGCTCATGAAGTGAAGCGCGTCCACGAGCTGTGTCATTAGTCTCCAGATCGCGGTGCTTGGAATCGGCTGTCTCATATGGGAGTAAGCACGGTGCAATACGCCAACTGTACCGCCGTTATAGTACTTCGAATAAGACACTCGAGACCACAGCGCCCTATTCTCACCTGTACTGGCTGCAGGCACGTCGCTAGTCGAGTACAGACAACTGATGTGAGGCTGAACCGCCCGTTTGGCTGCCTGCTCTTGCAGGAAGAAGAGCACTTTCTCCCTGTCCTCGATCTTCGTGGCTTCATAATCAAGAGGGAGGTGACTCACCTTCCTTACACGCAATTCGCGAGACTGTACGTGAAGAACAAGCTGTGCCTGCGAGGACCGCCCCTCGCCTAAGCTCTTGATGAACACGTATTGATCATCTCCGTCGAAGAAGAGGTGACAGAATTTGATAATGCGAGAACCTCCAGACATGATGGCAAGTTCATTTGAAGCGTCAAGTTGGGATTGTGACAAAATATGGTCAGAATAGACGACGTCAGCCCGATTTCCGTGTATTGAGAAATCTTTGAAGACCAGCTTTAGTTCAATATTGAGTGGCCGGATTGTAGCACCCTCGACGGTCGACGTTGAATTTGTAGCAATCGAATTCTTCTCGGTGAAAGAAATGTGCCAAGGTCTTGAAACTCTTTGACGAAGGCACTTCGGAAGTACTTCATTACAATGGAATTGAACCTTTGTGCCACAAAATGTGTCCCAGTAAGGAACAGAGTCTTTCATCTGTTAACACCATCACATAGTTATTGTCAGCAAGCCTTTGTGAGAGTGAGACTAGATTTGTCTTGGCTGCTCTCCGAGGTCTCCGATTGGGTTGTGGCATGGCAGCAGTGATATTCAGTATGCGCAATTGGGTGGAATTACTACGCACTGCTGAAAGTGATACTGTGCGACTTCAATGTTGTCCTTAAGAGATCACTGCCTTCTTACCTAGACATCTGGTGGCTACCTTCCTGGGCAGTTAGTCACAAAAATGCTTGTATCGATGGGTAGTGTTCAAAATTTCATAATCTCTTCTGTGTGCTTGTATAGAAGTATATGGGTTCTGGAACCAGACAAATGTCTCTACCGTTGACATTAGGCATCCACCATTGTGGAAATTGCAACCTCTACAAGATTGAGAGCACCTGCCAAGATGATACACTACACCCTCTGTCGGCTACATCTTGCATGCAGTCTTCTTCAGCTACTCGATACCTTGACAGGCACCAGAAATGCCCCCCCCCCCCGGCAACGCGGTCGCAACGTCCTAAGCCCACGTAGTTTCTGGACCAAAAGTCCATGATACCGGACCTGGTCTCCCCCGCCCCCACCCGCCACAGTTCAAAAAGTCAACGGCGGCTTACCAACTCAAGCGTTCTCCTCGTCGCTGTCATCAAGTGCACTCTTAGGCCGAGGAGCATATTGTCGCCCCTGGATCGGGGTCGGTTGTGGAGGTGGAGGTGGGATTGGCAATTCCGCTGGGGACCTCTCCTGGGCCATGAAGGCCCAATTAGGAGGCCTCCCCTGTGCCTGGAGTTCTGCGTCCGAAAGCTCCCATGGCGGCAAAAGGTGGCTCTCGTGTCTTTGGAACCGTCCTCTCCTCCATTCATCATCAGATTCGATAATCGCAAACCGGTTCTGGGGCAGTCCATCGCTAAGGTTCCACCCTCTCACGCGGATATTCTGGTACAGGAGTCCGAGTACTTGTGCGTTGGTGAGTAAGCGGTTGCGAAGTATCCTAATAAAGTAAAGAGCGTCATTGATTCGCTGACGTGCATCGTCGACACCCTGTACCGTGTAATGGAACTCCATGTGTATGCTGAACCGATCCCGCCGGCCTATACTGAACAGGTCCGTGGCCCAGTCTGAATAATCATAGGCTTGCTCTGAGTCTGTTGGATCCTGAGGAGAGTTAGTCCAGTTCCAGCTCTTTTGGAGAAATATAAATCTCTGATAAGAGTGTGGTGCGTCAATTAGAAGTTTGTCCACTCACTAAATCCGGAGATTATACCAGGGCGGTGCTCGGTCGCGGAAATTGAGGCGCAAATGCTGGAAATTCGGCAAGCCGTTCAGTATCGTCGCCAATCTACCTAACCGATCGAGACCATTCGTCCACAGAAGGTCTCGGTCTCCGCGCAAGTCCGGTCTTCTTGCTAACACCATTACTTCGCCCTGAACATAGGTGTCCGCGTCCTGCCCAGGGTCGCCAGTCTGCTGCCACAGATCAAATTCGAGTTCACGGATGTGGTTCCGGCTGAGTCGCCTATGCCTGAGAAAAGCCTCTGCAGCCAAGATACTATGAAAGGTTCCCTGGTCTGCTGCTATTATGTTGACCGGTCTTGGGAGAGTAAAATGAAAGTTTTGTCCATAGAACACAGCACTCGCCTCTTCCCATATTTGTCTATTGTAGGTGTTCAGCAGGCCAAGTCTGTTATCTTCCAATTGTTGGAGCTCTTCGTCTGTGGCTTCTGGCTCGTAAGTAATGGTTGCCGTATCCCTCAACCAAATGGGAACATCTTCAACCGTGAAAGGGCCGCCCTCAGCCCTGAGCGGGCGGCCCTCCGCCTCCGTCAACCTCGCAGGGTCTAGTCTACGACGCCGAGGCCTTCTGCGGGGCTGATAGTTGCGCCAAAGCCGGGTCTCCACCTCTTGTTCGCCCTGACGGTATCTGGCGGCGGCGATTGTTCTGATTGGGTCCAGGCCTTCAAAATAATACCCGTAAACCATGTTGCGTACCTCCGGTGGAAAGTTGAAAAACCCTAATCCCCGGGGAACAAAGGGTCGTGGAGAGCTGGGCCGAGGCTGCTCTCGGGGAGGCTGCTCAGTGGGAGGCTGCTCAGTGGGAGGCTGCTCGGTGGGAGGCTGCCCTGTGGGAGGCTGCCCAGTGGGAGGCTGCCCAGGGCTGGGCGGCTGAGGAGTAGGCGCAGGGATTCGTTCCACGTAGAGAGGCCGATCTGCACAGACACAATCATCCTGAGCGGCCTGGACCTGTCTAGCCTTTCTTACCAGGCCCGAGAGCTTCTTCAGCAGGCCTTTGTTGCTGAAGTCTTTCCCGAGGACGTCGGCGTTACAAGGCACAGTATCTGACGGACACGTGCAGGGGTCGCATTCGCAGGATGGATCTTGTTCTTGGCTTGGTGAGCCGGTGCCTGGCGAGTTTATGCTGTTATCGAGTCTGTCCAGGCTTCGAAGGACATTGTCGATGGTAGGAGGTCCAGTATTGCAGCAGCATATTTGCGCCATGATTTGGAATAACAAGATGGGGATTTGCCAGCTTTGGGAACAAGCATCAAATGAGATTACATCTGGGAGTCAGTGGTAGGGTTGAGGGACAATCTGGAACCTTGATTTGTTTGAAAATTACATATATTCGCGAAATTCACAGCTTTGTACTTAAGTTCACTTTTGAATGCCGACACCGGTTGCGGCCATTATTGTCAATGAGGTGGGGCGAACAAAGGGTATATTTGAGTTATGCCGCGCGCTACTGAAAGCACATACATATGCAACCATCATCTCCATAAAATATGTCCTCCCTACCCTTTCGCTAATTATGTGTACACAAGCAATTATATGTGAAATAATTACGTACTTAAGTACTTACCTTCTATGGTGAGGGTAACGTCACCTTCGAGCTCTGTAGACTACACCATAGGCGAGTAACCGTCCTCGCTGTCAGTATCATCCGAGGCAGAGTCTGGAACAATCGGTCGGTGGTATGTCTGAGTACTCGTGCTGACGATTGTCAACTTTCCAGTAGATGGGTTGATGCTCACCTGACCTATATGCCAAGGTCCGTGAATGTCTCGCGCCTTTCGAGCCTCTTCCCACGTGTCGTAAAGAAGTGGAGAAGGAATGCTACGAGATTCGCCGGTAAACTTGAAAGGCAACATGTCTGGTGGACTTGGAGTGTCAGTAGGTGCAGCAGAGAGGAGTTCAAGGAGACGTGTCAGGTCGGGCAATTGCGTGGCTGGTCCACGGGCTAGTCTGAGGAGTTCTGGCTCAACTACCGCTTCCAGATATTGCCCGAGTCCGCTCTGGAAGTCATAGTTAGTTCCAGCGCACAGAAGAGTTTGGGTATGCAGCCCGACCTGACGTATGTCGGCGATTAGGCCGAATCTGTTACCGGCTCTTATACTACCGCATGTTGACCGTCCAAAATCGCCCAAAAAGAAACGAGGCCCTCCAGAAGCGTTCTGTTCCCAGTGCAGGAAAATATTTCCACGATGTAGGTCTCCATGCATGACAAAGTAGGGCTTCATCGAGTACATGAAATGCAAAGCTTGAATTACATCTCGAATCATGGTCAAGATCAGAGATGGTGGAGGTGCGATGTCTCTGGTTTCGCAGGCCTGCCAAAATTCACTCAAGGTTCCGCCATTGTAGAACTTGAAATACCTGACACGATGGTAAAGTAACTCCCGCCCTCCTCGCCGTTGTGGTGCTGGTTTGTCGTCTGCTGAGTATAGATGGGAGACATTGGGCTGCAAACCACGTTGGCGAGCCTGCGACTGTACTTGGAACAAGATTCTTTCAGGGTCTTCCTCCTGTTTCTCCAACTCATCGAAAAGTCGCTTGTCAACTTTGCGGACGACCAACTCACCTGTTTGCACCTGAAGAACGAGCTGCGCGGTCGCATAAAGTCCAGATCCTAGGATTTTAATAAACAGGTACTGGTCTTCTCCGTCCATAAAGACGTGGCCAAACTTCATCTCGATGGACTCCATGGTTGGGCAGGTATTCGTTGTGGCCTACTGTGCGACGTGGTGTGGTTGGGTGGTGATCTGCTCGTAGCCAATCAACAGCCCTCGAGCAAAATGTGCTTGAATACTCAGTGCCGGGAAATGCCCAAAGTTGCAGAGCAGTGAAGCATATATAAGCCTTCAATTGATCGTATAAACGTACAGAGCCATTGTTACAAGCATTGTTACAGAATAGCGGTATATAGAGACAAGGTAATGAGGTGATTGTGCGAGTCTGGGAGACAAGACAATACAGCATCTGGTTGACGAACAAAGACCCATTGGTGCAGCTCGTTCCTCAGAGAAAGGATATGCGTCCCCTAGGGTGATGTCAAGGTAAATATTGAGTAAGTGATAATGTTAAAGACTGGCTGCACTGATCAATATGGGCTAGATTCCGTAGAAGCCCCGTCACCAAATCCCTGAAAACATGCACAGCGATCAGAAGGTGGAAGAATAGATATTACAGAGTGTGCTGAAAGTGCAGGGCGTGTTCAAAACTTCGTTCAATATCCCGTGGGTACATTTGACCCTCGATGTATGCACGATAAATCTCAAGCACCCATATCTTTGTATTCAAATCGAAGAAGCTTGAGATTATTTTTCCACCCGGGCAGAAACACACCCATCATCCTCGTCATAGTCCCTCCGAAAATTGGCGGATGCTCCTCCATGAAGTCGTACCAGTGTAGGCATCCCTTCAATATCAATTTTGAATGCACAGGTTCAATTTCTTTCCTGGGGTCGGCCACGCCCCACTGGAACTTCGACCCGCTCGTCCGCAGAAACTTGATCGAGCCTGATAGCCGTGCAACGATGGGGCTGACATGGTCCGTTACGATCTCGCCGCGGCTGAAGTAGCTGGCAATGTCGTGGAGGACTCTCTTCCCCTCGGTGGCTGTAAGAAAAGGGAACAAGCCTTCTGCTACTACCAGTGTCGGCCTGTCGTTGGGCAGGTCTTTCAACCAGCCCGGTGTTGTAACTTGGAGCGCTCGAAGCATGTAGTCCCCAGGTGGACGCGGGACCAGGCGAGCCCGTGCTTCGACAACACAAGGCTGGTCGACATCAATCCATCGGACGTTGGCGCTTGTTCTTAAACGTAGGAATCTGCAGTCAAGACCGCAGCCCAGATGCAGTACTGTGATAGGTTCATCTATGTGTGCATTTATGAATTCCTGGAATAAGACGCGGACTCAGCTTTCTTGCGTCAAGGCGGTGAAAGATGCGTAGTGGCAATATCACTTAATCAGGGATGGAGTCATACCTGGCACCAATTGTCTATATGCTTAGTCCTGTTCATAACGTATTCGATAAAGCGGTCGTCTCTGATGAAGTGACCCTCGTTCAAATCGATTTCGCATCTGTCCAATATTCCTTGGGAATAGGGGTCACCAAGTACAGGATCTGGGAGTTGGGCATCCATTGATCTGAAGAAGACCATAGCTATCACTGTCTTTTCAGCGCCAGTAAGGCTTAGTCTGACTTTTGAGAACTCGGTCGTGTCGTTTGACCCTTCGGGGCCCCTGATTCCCATTGGCTTGACCCAAAGCTTGACATCCGGATCATTGTACTGGAATGGTGGTGAGCACGTAAAGGCATCAAAAACGGTTGTTGAGATAGACTTGAAGACCAAATAAGCATCATGCTTGAATTGAATGGAATTTGGCGGAACTTTTGTGAGTTCAACTCGGGGGCAATTGAACGCAGTCAAGAGGATCTGCTGTGGAGCACATACCTGCCCAGGCGCATCTTTAGGTGCCTCGGCTTCCTCATGGGTAATTCACCGCCAACGAGATGAAATCATTTTTAGATTCTTGCAGGTGCTTGGGAAATTTGTATCCCTATCTCGCGGGAATCTCCCGATTTGGGAAGTTTGCTCGTGAGAAGGAGCCGGTCCTTGACGGAAAATGCTTGTCAGACCCGATTTTTCTGTCACATATCTCAACGTACAGATCACATTTGCAATGGTTGTATGCACATCAGCAACGTTGGTCGAATAATTATCTGGAAGCCTAGATCGGCCCGGTCCGCTGCGCGTCCTCAAGCGAACCTGGCGCCGTAGCCGAGTGATGGGCTTCTCAGCCGGACTTTTAAGATGGAGACTACACCGCCATCACGGATCCAAATCTGCACCTCGTTTCTTGGCTGACCCGCCAGTGAACCATGTTCACCTCCGTAGTCCATTAGCAACCTAGCCACAAGTCCGAGGTGCTATGCTCAATAGACACTCTTTTCAACATTCAATCGAATATCTCGTAGAATCATTTCTATCACTACGTAAATCCATTGAGAAATAATGCCTCTGAATATAGATGATGGTGACCTCAATCAGCAAACACGGAAGAACATCAATTCTTCACTTGATCCACCTTTTCCATGGGCCAGTTCGCCACCATGCACCATGTTGGCACACCTTCTATATCTTTCTCGCTCAATCCACCTTCTGCCTTCATTCTCTCAGTCGGAAAGCTCCTCAGGACTTTGACGACCCGAAACCCAAAGTAACCGTAAACGTCTCTTGCCCTCGGATTACCCGCCACCAGCCATAGAGGCTCCCCGTTTCTTCGTGCCTTGGCTATGAATGGTTCGAGCACGGCCCTGACAGCCCCTTTGTCAACCCGATCAGGGTCCCTCGCCATAAGACTCAAATTCCAATATTTCTGCAGGTCCCCAAAGACTTCCCGCCTGACTTGCTCATATTCTCTCAGGAACTTCGCAAAAATCGGCCTCGCTTGAGAAATCTCCTTGAGCTCTTCCTTGGTGTGGTCAGGCGGGATGCTCTCGGGCGGTTCCCAGCACGCCACGGCGGCGAAACCCGCGGCCTCGACGATGAATGCACCTGCAGCGATTTTGGTTCTGGTGCGTGCTATACAGGCTTCGTACAGCTGTGAGACTGTAACCGGGACCGTTGGCCCGGTCTTCTCGTGCTGGAAGAGGGTATTTAAACGGTCATGGAGGACAGCACGCGCAGAGATTTCTGAGATGCGGTGCTGGTACTCAGGAGAGGTGCTTATTGTTATAGGCAAGTAATTATTCGGTGTGGGAATGCGATCCTTCGATGATGGCGGTCCGGGAACAGATATACTTGGGCCATTGAGGGTTGTTGCTTCCATGTCAGCCGTCCCTTTCTTCTATTTGTCTGATAATCGAATAGAATGACAATGTTGTATTGCACTTTCACTGTACAATCCAAGATGGGTAGTCGATCTTTTCCCACGACGAGGCGGGGCAGGATCATTTATTGCCTCCTTGAGTTACCTGACTAAGCCTCGGCATGCGTGCTTCGATGGACGCGTTCGCGCAGGAGGGATTGACTCATTTTCTGGGAACTCTGAATCCATGAGCTAGACCTAAATAGGGAGCGTACCAACAAGGGTTGATGGTAACACATTTTCACTTACTTCTTCCACAAACAGCCGGTCTTGACAGCGGCAGATACCACATAATCAAAAGCAAACACCCGGCATCATGCACAAAGCCCCTCCCTGTCCACTGAAGTCGCCACCAGGACCTTGAACTATGGAGGTCGGTTCGATCGACATATATCGTTAGTTCCAGCCTCTCCTTGCCTCCACCGCATCTTAAGGGTATGCGGAAGGTCCTTGGAAAAAAGAAAAGCTCGGAGGTGTTGACTTAGGCTGTTCGGATAAGTGTAGAAATGACACGTGCTATCCTCATACTGCCCTTGCAACTAGCTACATTTCTAGACGACTGCAATGTGCTAAGAATCCCTAATGCTCAAAGACTGAGCGAAACACCTTTCCGTGGCTATGCTCCTCGTACCAAAGCGGCTCGCTTCTTCTTCCTCTGCTGGAGAAAAGACAGCTACATACTTGCGCGGCGATCTAGAAATTCATAATCATTGCTGTCTGGCACCGCACTTGTCGCCACCTCGTCTGTCCCGATCGCTCATCTCATATGAATCTCCATACACAAGTTAGCAGTCATCACTAGCACTTTTAATTACAATATTAAGAAATGTAAGCAAGTTTTAGGTACCATTTCCAATACGTAAGCCCGTGAAGAAAAATATACCCAGAACCAGCTACATTAACAGGCTAGAAATACCTTTACACCGCTTATTTTATACTACATCTATCATTTAGGTATAGTTAGTAAAACAGAGCAACTTGTAATAACTTATATTAATAGTAATTATAGAGAAAAGTAAAATTGCCATACTACCTAAAGTGAAGACAGAGGAACTTTACATCCGTTGTCTCACAAGCTTCCCGTTTTTATAATCCGTTTTTAATATCATGTATTGTACTTCTTATTTTCTGCTGCACTTAAATAGGAATGCGGAAAAATCTGTGCATTGGGTATGACATGGTGTGTTTCCTCTTTCTGTGGTTGCCTGCTTGTCTCACCTCGCCTCGCCTTGCCTGAGTGGCGAGATGCGGGGAACTTTCAACCCGGGCACCTCTCGGAAAGGAGGGGCACTTGCAGTGGCTGCTGCAGTGCTGCCTTCAGTGACGCTAAAACAAAAGTGAAAAGGGCCAAATTGGGTGAACACGATCACATAACCACGACAAGGCAACCAAGCTCGGGCAAATGCAAAGTTCCTTGCCTCAAGATCGAGTCACTGAGCAACAAAGGTCTTTTCTGCATACTGAAGGGAGGGGGGATCTTGTCGGGGCGTGGGATTCAATTCGTGCTCGAGCCCGATCACACACCAATAAACCTGTGCGCCCAAGCAAAGTTCCCCCTGCGGCTGAACTTTCGTCTCCCCCAAAGTTCTTCGGCCTCGCGCGTCTTGCCGCTGATCAGACATCTCCAACCAGGCAGAAAAACACTTCAACAGTATCGACAGCAAGTTGCATTTGCCTCCTATTTAATGGGCTTCTCTCGACCTCCAGCTGCCGAAATTTCATCAGACCATCCCACACAAGCTCATTACACCTCATAGCCACCCACAATCATCCACAGTCACCCACAATCAACCACGATCAACCACAATCAAACGACTGCACCATGACTTCCACACAGCAAGATCACATCGTTCTTCTTGTTGATAACCATTTCTTTGAAAACCTTCCCTCCTGGGTCACCGACAACTTCACCGTCACCCCTGGAGGCTACCACGATGGCCAGCCATCTCGCAACAAGTTGGTAATCTTCGCTGATGGTACCTATCTGGAGTTCTTCAACTGGTACGACACGCCACCGTCTCTGGACAATGAGAATCTGCCGATGAGATTCTGGGGGCCCAAAAACCCGGGACTGATCGACTTTGCAATCACCGACACAACTCACTCCGCCGAAGAATCGGTGGCGACGGTCAACGAACGATTGTCCGATGGCCCCGAGAAAGATGCCGGACTGGGTGTCAGGTTCGGCAAGCCGATTGCCGGGTCACGCAAGAAAGCCGACGGTGTGGAGATCAAATGGAAGGTCACACGACCAGAGTTCTCGAACGCGGACAAGACGCCCGGTCAGGAACTCTTTGCCAACGGCAGAATTGATGTCCCATTCTTCTGCCATGATGATACCCCGCGAACCGATAGGGTCCCAAGTAATGATGAGAAGAAGACGACGCATCCTTGCGGTGCCACAGGCATCGCGTCCTGCGAGGTCCTCGTGCCCAAGCACCTGCAGACCGAGTATGCCCGGGTCTACTCCAAGATCCTCGGCTCCAAGCTTGAGCCCGCCGCTGGTCAGAACTCGCATACCCTCGACATTGGTGTGCCACAGGGATCTGCTCGTTCCGCGGTGGTGGTGCGTGCTGCGGAGACTGAACAAGACATCAAGCGCATGCAAGAGAGGGGGATTGGCTTCTCTGATCTTGTCATAGCCACCAAGTCCGATGGCCCCGGGGATGAGAAGAGACACCCATTGGGCTCCACAGGAATCGAGTCCACGATCTGGCTGGAGACGTCAAAGGGGAATCAGTAAATTATTCGCGCGCATTGTGTTAGGGCCAGGGGAAGTGAATTGACTCTGGGTTTCCCGGCCCTGAAGCTTTTGGGCTGCTGATCAGAGACATGGAGGAGGCTGTTTCAGTGCTAATTGCGAGAATCAAGAGAACTCGGACTTGCCGTCCAATATATCCAGGCTGACAAGCTGGGTATATTAAAATCATGATCATTGTGAGTAGATAACTTTGGTAGCCGTTCTTGAGTCTTCAATTCAAGTATTAGGTCTGAGTATCTTGACACCGTCGCGTCTACCGACTTTTACCGTCAACACACCTACTATTGCGTAGTGAGACTCATTGACACTATCACTGCTGGCATATAGCTTACAAGCCACTACAAGGTTTGTCAAGGGTGAGTATACGAAATGTATTCTGACAAGAATATAATAAATACTTCAATATAATTCTATGCTCTGCGGCTTATCTTTCTATTCAGTATATCTCTAGGACGTCGGCGTGTAGTTGGCCATCTGCTATGCCCTCTTTGCTTTAGGCTGGCGTAGCCTGAGCCTGGAGGCCAGCCCCTGCTTATGTGTTTGGTCGGAGTACTAAGTGACAATCCCGCTTTTTCACAATTCTCAGAATAAATGAAAACGTATCCTGGGCTGCTGGCTGTGTCTTTCGCGAGGCTTTTAGGAGCAATGCATTGACGCTACCCAACTATTCATTTGGTCTAAACTTCAAGCATCATATTCATGAATTTCTAGGCATTATTGTTAAAGTAATAGCATATCCCTCATTAGTTTTGGCTATCACTGGGCCTAACTGATAAAATTATATTGCTGCCTGGAGTAAATCTGAGACGGCTTGCCTACTGCTAGCAAAGCAAGTGCCCCGGCCAAAAGACCAGAATTTCTAATCCATATTAGAATTCTATAGTAGTATATAAGCTCCATACCATCACAACCCCCCCCCCCTAAGGCCTTCTAGAGCTTCTAGACAGTCGTTAATCTTCCCTGTGGGACTGGTCATACCCCTGTCCTGTCGCAACTATGTATAGATACTGGTCACAACTTTTTTTGCAACCAGGTACCCGGTCACCCATCCCCCTCCCCATACCAGTCACCACACAGTGTGTGCCACCCACACAGACACCGCATACCAGTATCGCATCGCATCACTTTCAAATATCGTGGCTATCTCTGGCATGAATTTAATGGCAGGGAACAAGCACGTGTGTAATTCTCCTTTCCAACTAGGAGACTGGGACATTACACTAGACTTGAGTGTAATATTTGCGTAAAAGTATGAACCAAATTGGGAATAAAATCTAGGCAGCTGGTGACTGCTAGCTGTGGTGGGCCGGAGGGACGCTGCAAGGCGGAGATAATCCCAACACGCATGAAGGTGCCCAGCTCGCCACTGCGGCCCCGTGTGCCCCTCAGGAGATACAGTGCGCACGTCTGCCTGATTGCTGTCTGGCACCTGGGCACCTCACTTGTCGCCGCCTCGTCTGTCCCGATCGCTCATCTCATACGAGTCTCCGCACATAAGTTGGCGGTCATCGCTAGCGCCTTCAATCAGAGTTGGTCGCCGCAAAGGAGCGCCTGACTTGAAGATAGATGCCGCGGCGCTGATGATCTCCATCGGATTAAGCATGCCAACCCACGCGTGGACGCCAAGAAAACCTCCCTGGTAATGTTGGTCTTGACGGCTCCCATTTTCGGGATCCACCTGCTTGTCGATGATGTACGGTGTGACGCTGTATGCGTAATGGAAGAAAATGGAGAACCCCACCATGATGATGCAGTTCAACGTGGCGTGTGCGCCAACAACCACGTCGGCTTCGCTCATCGTGCTGTCTGGCTCGAGCGGTGATGGGTCGAGTCCCTCGACTATATTGAAGATAATCTGGGAATCTTTTATTAGGGGCGGTATCTATGCCATATCGCGAACAAGATCGAACTTGGCGTGGACCACGGATCGCGAATGAATCAATACTCACATTCATTACTATGTTCAGCCCTACCAGCATCTTGAATGCAAATAGCTTGGGCATTGGCCTGTGATCCCGCAGTTTGTCGGCAAGGACATGGCAGAATCTCAAACAGGCCACGATGGCCGAAACAGTGGATACAAGATGAATGACAGTGAGCTATATTGAGTTCTCTCTCGTCAGCCTGTGGCTTTCGGCCGAGGATATCATGGTAGCCAGCATGAATTTCTCGAGTCTGCAATTCGGAACTTGGAATGAGGCCATGTGTTGCGATATCAATAGATACCTATGTACAATGTGCACGATCTGCCGATGGGCTGGGACGGACACTCACCCATATATGCGCGAACTGGGGCTTGTTGTGGTCTGCGCAGTAGAGGTTGATACTAGGTATCTGGGTGATGTCGGTGACAATAGCGATCCCGAACTCGACAGGCCAAAACTGGAAAACAAAGAAACGCATCTTCTTGTACCACGACTGGCCGTCTCGTGGTGGCTTCTTGGATCTCCACGCAGGAACTTTCAGATCACCGAAGTACGCCTCTCGCTCGTGGCTGTACGGGCTGACGAACTCGAGCATCAGGAGAAAGAAGTTGCCAATTGCTAAGGCCTGCATCACTTCGGCCCAGGGGTGTATATAGAAGTAAGACTCGGGAACAAGTATGCCAATCAGCATGATAGTCGTAGTCACAGGTAGAAGGGCGCTGATGCGTAATATTTTGAGCTGCTCGTTGGGCTTTGAGAAGTGTGTCGCATGCCGGTACATGAGGGTTAGAATGGAAAGGATAGTGAAGGCACTCGTGCAGCTGCCGATGATGATGCACAGCTCATGAAAGGTGTAATCTCCAACGATGGGGTCGGTCGGCGCTGTAGCACATGTCCTGTAAGCATTCCGAGTCTCGACGCAGCCGCCCGGCACATGGAAACGCAATAGCAGCATGAATGGGGGGAAACGCTTACTCTGCTTCATGGGATTGGGTACTGGGCATGCCTTGTGGTCACTCGAACCTGAAGCCGAAGCCCTGGCCTGGAGAGCACGCAGAGCGGTAGCCATTCTGGCTGGTTTTGGAGTTATTGCCCTGTTGTTATTTTCTGGCGGCCCTCGTGGGTTCTATCCGGCGCCAAGCTGCGATGATTGGCGTCCGCACAGCCGTGACTGGACGTGGCTGCGGTTTGTTTTTCTGTTTCTCTTTTTTTACCTCGGTTCCAAGGTCGAGTAGCCTCTTTTGCAGTGATTTCAGATGGGGTTTCGATGATTTTCGCAGTCTGTCTGACTTTTTGGCCGCCAGGAGCGGTGCTGGGCAGATATTTGAAAGATGCTTTCGAGATGGAGAATTAAAACCAGGTCTATTTATTGAAAGTCGAGGAATCATGAACAGTTCCAAGACACGATGATGTTCCGGTGAACTGTCTACGTACACTTATGAATGGCAGATACAATCTTCCGCACTGAGGCTGGAATATCATTCGTTAACTATAATTGCAACTCCCGATGAAACGAACATTGAGCAAATGCAAGTGGCCAAGGAATGTTTTCCATCTGCAGGTACTCTTGCGGGTACCCACTTGGACAGTCGGCGCCGTCTCAATCGCCGAGTTGTGCTGCAAGGCGGTGCAGCTGCTAAGCCATCTCAATACCCATATTTCTCGTGTGTGCGACTTGGCAACATTGTCTGGCATTCTCAAGAAAGCCAATAAGACGGCTGAGGGCCGAGGCTAAATCATAAGGGGAGAGAGCACGCAGCCTGATTGCTCCAGCTGCTCGAGTGTCACGCAAAGTCTAATCGTGCGGAGCAGGGCACACTGGCAAGGTGCGCTCATGCGCGGACACAGCGACTACTGACTCGTGGAAAGGCTCGTAGCAGCCAGAACTGATCCCGTAATCCCGTGCAGAGGTCAAAGCCGTCTCATCGTGGGAGGCATCAGGTCTCATTGCGGAAGACCGACTGCCGGGACCGGGATTCCGATCGATCTGAAATCCGTCCACTGGCATCTCGAATGATATATTAGTTCAAATGAGCTTACTCCATTGGCGGGTTTAGACCCACCAAGCCAAGCTCTGCCTGGTTCACCAGTCAATTCCATTATGAGAAGGTGAACCACTCGTGTCGAAGACTGGCCGAGGTAGTCGAGAAGCGCGTCTGTAATGGGCCATGTGACTCTCTGCCTTGTGTGCATGCCCGCCAGCCCGGCCCAGCCCGGCCCAGGGGCTAGGCGCCAGCCGCCAAGGCTATCCAGCGCCAACAACGACTGGAACCATGCCGAGCTGAACT
Organism: Diaporthe sp. PMI_573; assembly: GCA_021399435.1. Taxonomy (NCBI): domain Eukaryota; kingdom Fungi; phylum Ascomycota; class Sordariomycetes; order Diaporthales; family Diaporthaceae; genus Diaporthe; species Diaporthe sp. PMI_573. The sequence goes on from JAJTUP010000004.1 coordinate 728,269, forward strand.
AGGGAGCATGCTCAAAGACACCAAAAATCGATTTGACACATGCTAGATTGAAATCGGGCACCCAGCTCTGGAGCGAGTCTTAACCTAACAATCAACATCTGACAGTCCGGCAAACACTCGTTAAACCTAGCGCTTCGCTAGGTCTGATTTTGATGTACTATCGACTATAAAACAGCACCTTCTTCCACCTTCTTCCAGCATTCTTCTCTGCCCCCGACCAAAACAAAACAAATCGCAGCCGTACATCTAGACGTCTCTGGACCACTGCTCTCATCGAGGGTACAGGCGGTCTAGAGAAGCATGGACATGCGTGCTTATAATTATTGTGTACTTTGACTGTAGTAAAAACACCTGACCTATGATGACACCTCCTGCATGGGGAAAACTGAGGTCGCCAAGTTTTGCACCAATGAATGGTGTGATGAAAACGTGCTCTATCGTTCCAGTGAGCTTAGAGTACGGAAGCGAATCGCAATTGCATTCATGTTGTATTCCTACCAGATCTTGCAAGTACTGAGCTTCCAGAAGCAACTCGTCGTCATTCTCCTACACTATCCAACATGCCAGCCATCCCCACCAGTACCCGCAGGCCACGACTGATGGATATCTTCATGTCCTGGTCCTCGAATTCACCATTTTGCTCCTTCCCCCTTGTGTCAGACAAGGCGAATCAGATCAAGCACGGCTGTCCCTAGACACAAGCACACACCTTGTGTCTGAGTAATGTTGGACCGGCAGGATCGGTCCAGCTCGTCGTATGGTGGCATCGGCTGCTGTGTAGGAGAACGAGGGATGCTTCAACGGCCGATGCTGTTGTTTTGAGGCCAGTTGCAGGGTCGATCTTTGGATATTGGCGGGCCGTTGATGCGAAGTCGTGACGCTTGTTCCGAAGGAGATGTGCAAGGATGGCCGACGTTTGTGCATGCGTCAGCTAAGCTGACGACTTGTGCTGTTCTCTAAGACTGTAGTAAAATATAATCTTCTCGCCGGGGGAAAAAAAGCAAAACAAAAAACAAACAAAAAACAAAAGGAAATCGCTGGGCGATCATGTGTATTTTTTTTCCCAGGGAGAACACGCACCTCGAGATCTCGAAATCAGATACCATTAGCAACCTCTACATGCGACTGACGACTCCCTGTGATCTGTCACTGAGTTAATGGACAGACCAGGAGTTACTGGCTTGAGGATTTCTGGAACGGAGGATGCCGGCCTGTGGGTTACTGGTCCGCGTGAACAAGGGAAAGTACGGAAGCAAGATCCAAGTGGATGAGCAGGTCTCTGGCGGAGACGTTATGGGAGGAGAAACAGAATCGTCTAGGCCGTGGGGATAAGCAGTTCCAGACTGCAGGAGGAGAGTGGAAAGGAAAAGGAAGTATGATTCACAGCAACACGGGCAGAGTATGCCTATGGCTAGTCAAAAGGCAGGGGACAGAATTGAGACGAGAGTGGGGTTGGAGTTGTTGACTTTGAAGTTGAAGCTGTTGAAGTTGGAGTTGGAGGAGAAAAGTCGGGAAGAAAGGAGAAGTCTGTTTACATGAAGGTCTTGAAGCAGTGGAACTTCCCCCAAGCTGGATCAAGTGTACTTGGGCAAGTGCAAGTGGTCAGAAGATAGCAGTAACACTTCAACTTATTTCGTTCTACTGACGTACTTGAACAGACATGTCCATGCGTACTTACCTTTGTCCCGAGTGTTTCCTACAGCCCTGGGAAGGAACATGCGGGCACATTGGCGAAGTAAACAAGGACTCAGACGGCGCCGCAGATTGGGCTGCCCGAGTGTATTGGACGACCGGTGTTTTCATCTACATTTGATCTTACAGGCATCTCTAGATGGTATTCAAGTCTTTATTCACATACTCATTGCAGCTCAATCATGTAGCTATTAGGCCCAAACATTTTGAACTCTGGCTCTGCAATTACTGTCATATAGTATTAAGACTTACTAATAGGTGTGTAGGCAGTCCTGGCCTGCACCTCGCCTGTGGCAGTGAGCATTTTCTTTGAGCGTAGGTGGGAAGGTACCTAGTGCATGATAACATTGAAATGATCGAGGTAAGTACTTCCTGAGTGCGTAACGTAGATCGCCCTTACCAGCCCTAGAGTGCTACATCAATATACGTATGTACCTAGGTGGGCCTTAAATACAAAGATTAAGGTACCTATAGAGCCGATGTACTGGAGTCTTATTCTAATATGTTTGTGGCTTTGCAAAATGATTGAGGCTCGTCATTAGACTGGGTACTGCTGTGCTAGGGGGCTGCCCATCAAATCTTGCACTAAGAACTCCCTCACCACTCTCAGTATTGTAAGTGGACTTGGAGTGTACTGCCACGTTGTGCAAGCTCGACTGAAATGCCCACCGAAGTTCATTCGGCGTTACTTACATTGTAGGTATTGCATGGCTTGCCGCCTACAAGGGAAGGGGTCCGGTTCTGGCTCTCAATTAGGTTTGGACTACTTAGGTGGGCCTTTGGTACAGCCGTACATTGCCTTCCGTGTTTGTACTGGCTGTACCGAGAAATGCGAGAGGGAAGAAGCGATTGACTGGGCCGTCTGTGAGAGGGGATTTGAGCTGTATTGTAGTTCCATAGTAGCAAGGTTCTAATGTGATTGAAAATGAAAAAAAAGGTGGTTTCTCAGATTAGAGGCTTTCAAACGATGGATTGATGCTAGTCCAATTTGAGCGGCTGCGACTGGCTGCGTGTCGCCGAGACGACATGTGCTCGCTCTCCGGGCTCCACGGAGCACCTTCTCCCAGGTAAAGCCTTTCAATGAAATGCTTTACATGCGGCCCCCCAGACTACACAGGGTAACCATTACACTAATTCCCGACCTTACCGAGCAGGACACGCCCGTAAACAAGCCCACTGACCCGGTCGAGACGAGGCGCATTAGTTGTTGCATGCACTTCCAGACTCGCCCCGGAGGGTGCGCAAGTTGTGTACGCTTGGATAAGGTTAGATCTGCGGTTTCCCCTCAGAAGAAGTACTTTTAAGTGGAGGGATTTTTAACTTAGACGTGGAGGGATTTTTAGTTGTGGGGGGACTTTTGGATGTGGGTAAGCGGAGGTTCTTACCACCTGTGTGGTTGTAAATCTGGTTGTGCAACCGTTGTTTGGATGGGCGTACAGCAGTGGGCCATCTTTTGACAGCGTCAGAACTGCTGAGCCCATATGCACGGCGTGTTACAAATACCCTAGACATACTCTCGAATGCCTCGGTGCTACGAGGGCAAGATATGGGCCAAGTGCTACACAAACTTCCATCCGCGTCAGCCGGAGTGTGTTCGTGCAGTCACATATAAAACACTGGGCCATTCCATTGTCATGTTCCTGGACCGCAAGATATGGCAACTTGCATCGACTTCCACTACACAGTTTGATAGCTGTGCTCAACTGGACATTTACAACCCCGCTGCCACCGTTCAGCGTTATAGTTGTGCTGAACGGCTCTGCGCTAGAGAGCAACGGTGTTGCTGATTACAAAGCTTTCATCTATGCTCTTGTGCCGGTTCAACATCCAATAGCATGGTTGATGATGGTGTCAGATGCTTGGAGCGATGGTCCATGAGCATCAGCTTTGATGGCTTGTGCGCCTGTCTGAGCACACTTGCGTTCACAACTGCCGTGAAGCTAGCCATAGTGTCGGGGTTGAGGTGTTGCCCAAGCGTTGAGATACCTTTCTGGTGATTTTCAAGGAGTAAATATAACCGCCACCTGCACCCAGCATCATGATCGAGTCTGACCGTTTTCTCCCATTGCTCCTTGGGCCTCGGGCCGCGAAGCACAGTTGCCCGCATCTCATTCACCCTGGCACCAAACTCCCATCGATCTATCAAAGCAGTACTTGGTTCTTAAGCAGGACGCTGATAAAAATTACGGGATCTTGTTCCACTTCGTGGGTGGAAACGCTTATGAGAATCACTAGGTAAGGTGCAAGTGTTGAACATGTCGACGGTGTTGAGGCACGCTATGTCGGGATACACCTGGCGGAAAGTGACTACGCCTGTGTTGGTAGCACTCATTTTCATCATTATGATGACAATGCTTTCTCCACCAAATTACAGCTCGGTTTTCACGAACATCAGGGGGGAGAAACAGCCGAGGAATAGATCAGGGATTCCGAACAGGATAACGCAGATATTCTCTGTCCCAGCAGACTTCGATGGACCAGGCCCATTCACACTTGATGCGGAGGTCAGTCTGTCCTGCGAAGGGTCTTGATTCCATTACTCGTGATCAAATTCAGTTAACAGTGTACGGCAGTCACTCTCCAATACGGGCTCTTGGTTGGCCAAGAACCCTGGTTTCAAGTACACCCTACTGGGAGCAAAGGCGGCAGACGATTTTGTGAACAGCCATTTCTCGGAAAACCACTCCATTCTTCACGTATACCATGCACTTAAAGACCCTGGAATGAAGACAGATCTTCTCAGGTATTTGGTTATGTTGGCTGAAGGCGGAGTGTACTCAGATCTCGACACCCAGGCGCTCAAGCCCGTCGACGACTGGATTCCTCAGCACCTGAAAGGTTCCGTCAAGGCTGTGATTGGAGTCGAATTCGACCAGCTCGATGGCGATCCCTGGGTCTGGCCCGGGCCCGGGCCCGGGGGTGAGCCGTCATCTACGAGACACGTCGTCCAATTCTGCCAATGGACGCTCGCCGCCACGCCGGGCCACCCCCTCTTCAGCATAATGGTGGATGAGACAGTGGGGGCCGTACGAAAGCTGGCTGCCGCGAAAGAATCGACTGTGTCACAGCTCCTCCCAACCGTCTTTGAAGTGATGACCACTACGGGCCCGGCCGCGTGGACAGATGTGGTCTTTCGGTACCTTCAAAAAGCGGACGCCAGTCTGACGAGCTTGCGGCAACTGTCAAATATGACGCAGGCCAAGCTCATTGGGGATGTATTGGTCTTGACGATCGATGGATTCGGTATGGGACAGGAACACTCACAAAGCACAAATGATGGCTCCATACCAGAGACAGCTTTGATAAGACACAATTTCCGCCACTCTTGGTTACCGCAGTACCCCTACCCTTGGGGTAAAACATGAGGTATGCAAAAGATTGCCGAATGCCGAATATTCGAGGATACCATCGACCCCTGCGGAGTGTTATTGTTATCGGAATGGAGAGCTCGACCTGGTTTCCTCGCCTTGCAAAGTGGCGTTGCAGCCGATATCAAGGAGCAACGGAAACAATGAAATGATTATGAGTTACCATTCGGCTCGGAGAAACGGATCAGCGTCGCTGAACAAGAAGCTGTAACAGGACGAGCCCTGACAGGTATTGATGAGCATGGGTGTGTATGATCCTATAAGTATATCGGATGTTAGTCAAGGAACACTATCACCTTGGATAAAAGGGGTTTCTTCAACAGCCAGTTCTGCATGTTCCATTGACAATATACCGGGCAGTCTCTTTGATTCAAGAGACTAGCCAGGGATGAAGGCGGTGTCTGAAACAATACGAAAAAAAGAAGGACTCAGTACAAGATGGGACTGCGCTACGAGATCCGCTCACGCATTGCAAGTTGCCACACATGGGGTATGGTAGGCCAATGACGCTGAGATAGCAATCAGCCTCACCTCGCGAAGGATCCCTAAATTCTCAACATGGGTCAAGGTTTCTGCCCATCCCTGATGAGGTGGTCAATTTCATCCCTTTTCTCTACCTAAGCATGAGAAGCCTTCCTTTCAATTTGTGATGTTTATTGGAAGGTCACCGAGTTGATCGCGAAGTGCCACATATCTCTGGGTGGCTTGATGGCTTTACACCTTGTCTGGAGCTGTAGGGACAAGCGCAGGGCCACAGAGATGATTGGGATCAGCCATTGAGCCTTGGAAAGGAAGCATGTACCTCTTTGAACATGGGCAGCTCCCTAACATAAGCAACCACCTCCCGATACAAAGTATCACTATTGCCACCGTGATCTATATCGACTTGGTCGAATCTCACCGCACATTCTCCTGTCCGACCCTCTTATGAGTGGAGAACCCGGACATCAATCTTCACGCCGCCCAACAAAAGCCAATATGCGCTTTCCAACTATCGAGTGCGTCGCTCTTGCCATTGCCGGTATGGAAAAGGCACAGATATGCTGCAGCGTGGCGACGATAGCTGATGTGAGACTGGCCTTAGTCCACCCCAGCCCAGCTTGTGCTACAAGAACCAAGCATTTAACAACGTCCTTCATAGTTCGAGGGCTTGCCAAATGTCGCCGCCCCGGGCCTTGGATCGGGGGGGAGTCTCTACAGAGGCATCAGTGTGGTTGGTAGAGAGGTTAGTTTCACTCTTTTACCCTTTTTCCAAACCATTGGAGAGTCCTTCGTGTTACTAGGTATTTTTCACAATTGAAATGTATGCAGAGATAACAATCATTTAGTGGCTTTCTTTCAGCCCATCAAATGGAGATCATTTTGAACTACAAAACCAGCAATAAGTGTTATGAGTTGAACAGCAAGTTCCCGTTGCTGCGCCAGCGTCTCTGCACCTTTCTGAACGTGCAGCAGTTGTGACTGGGAACTTGGTCCGTCCTGATCTATTCGTGTAGCCTTCATTCCTAAATCACTGATATTGCCATCGATTACAAGAGAGTTTTCCGGATGCCGCACGGCGCATTGAATTCTGAGCCTTCGGACGTTTTGTGTGGGTGGGTGAATACGCCCAGGTCCTACTTTTGCATGTCCCAGTGGATCATTGCTAAAATTCACGTAAGTTCGGTGATCTCACCAAGCTTAATCTTAATTTCAGGTGAAGGAAAGAAGGTTAGAAGTTTGTAGAAAAGGAGAAATAATTGGGCATAGATTTGATGAACAGACGCAAGATACCGCCGTCGTTTGCTCAACCTTGGCCAATATTGGTTCTTGCCTCAGGGAAGATAAATGCTTTCTTTCAGAGACCAGTAAGCTACCCATCCCAGTCAATCCTCCAAGGGCTGACGCAAGTTTTGATTATTTTCATCTAGCAAAGTCTTGTCTGGTAGGTCCTGGCAACAGCGCTTATTAGCAGCCACGGAATTGCGCTTGCTTCTACCCTTTCACCTTCAAGGGATAGGCCAAAAGCAGCATGCAGTCATAGATGGACTCAGCGAGTGGTGTTCATAGCTACATGCTCAAACGTGTATGATTTACAGTAGAGCTGCAGTCGGTGACTGTGATTATAACCTTGTCATGTGTCACCACCGTCGGATAAAGAGGTTGGATGTAAGCTGGGGCGATAATGCTCCCGAGGTCAGAATTCAACACGCTGTGGCAAACACCGTCAGCGCTGGGTTCGCATTTCTGACCACATATTGCCTCCGGATTATTGATTTGCAAATGTGACTGTCTAATCAAAATAATATGCTGGCCTTTTTTTTTTTTTTTTTTTTGCTATCTTCAATGTTGTGTTGGGTGTTGAGTAGTACCTTGGTCGGTGGGTTTCAAAGCCTAGTTGGTGTTATTACTCAAGGTGGCGGTCAGACCGCGGCTGTGCCTGGCCCAAATGACTTGAAGCTTCTGCCTGGAAATCAGCCGCAGTGGCATTGCTCATATAACCACGACACGATTCGTTCCTCAGCTGCCTATTCTCTCCACAGCACCGACGCCCTTCACAAAACAGTTTGGATTTCTCTCAACAGATGAACAATCTCTAAAACACACCAGGACACCGACACAGAACAACCGTCCCAGAATGGTCCCACCACCGCCTCCCCCAGCAGACTTCACGCTGGACCCGCCCCTGTCCGGCTACGACGTCCTCATCCACGACTACCTCTCCAAATTAAACGAGATCGGCACCCCAAAACTGGAAGGCCTAGCCACGGGCGCCGTCATCTTCAGCACCCACCACCCAGCAGACCAGCCAGACCGCGTCCTGCTGCTTCAGCGCGCACCCCACGACTCCATGCCGAACAGGTGGGAGACCCCCGGCGGCGCCGTCGACGAGAACGAGACGGTCGTCGGAGGGCTGGCGCGCGAGGTGTGGGAGGAGAGCGGGCTCGAGGTCAGGCGCTTCATCACCAGCGTCGGGTCCGGCGAGGGCCTGCGCGCCGGCGCCGTGTTCAGCACCACCCGCGGCAGGTTCATCTTCAAGCTCACCTTTGTCGTCGAGGTCAAGGACTCCTCCGCCGTGAATCTGGACCCGGACGAGCACCAGAACTATGTCTGGGCCACGGAGGAGGAGTGCCGGGCGAGACTGGTTGAGAGGTCTGCTGAGGGCAAGGCCCCGACGCAATTGGTTTTCACGACTGCGGCACAGGAGTGGGCTATCATGAGGGCTTTTGAGATTCGCAAGGAGAATCGTGGTGAATGAACGGCGCTGGCAGGAGGGCCATGTCTCACTTTGTTGACCGCAGTCTGGTCAGGAATTTATGGCTGGTCTTGAGTGTAGCAGTTGTGACATAATAAGACTTGCGCGATATAGACAGTACGTAGAATGGGCGTGTCTCGATACCAGAGACTTCATGGAACATGGATTAGGTGGCAAAAATTCCGGATTAGTACAGGCAGAAGCCATAGTTCCCTGTATGTGATCAGTGTACGGACAGCATGACTTGCATGGGCATCGAACCACGCAATATGTGTTTTGAAGAGCTTCGTGTTAGAAATACATGAGACCATGGCACTTGGCACATTACCGGGTCTTGTGTGGTGGCCAAGGTGAGAATTATACACCTTCTGTACGGATACTAGATATCAAGAATAAGACTCAGTGCTCAAATCGTCTTCATATTAACAAGTAGCTGACTACCCGAGAACAACTTCGAAACCATAGCTTGTTGACGCCAAGGACTTGAGCATTCCTCTGGCAGAGCAGACGCATGAAACTTTTGTAGAATATCCCGCCATGGCTCATACAAACTCGTGCTACCGAGGACGTCTAAATGGGACCACCCATCAGATGGGTTGGGCGGGGTACTTGTCAAATACGAGACTCACCGCATAGAATATCAATTCATGGGGCGGTCAACCCATCCCTTGTAGGAGACGATAGTAGAACATTTGATGAACCCTGGCTTGACGGTCTCTCAAAGGTATCTGTGTACACCAACCACATGATGTTGACCTGGCCCCAAGATATAATAAAACACACACATTGATATCATTCAATGGCGGCCGCCAGTTACGCTCATTGTGGTCTGTTGATACACGGTGCTGAGCGCACCGATGTGAACCATGGTGGTTTTTATTATCGATCAGAAGGCCGAATCAGACCCCCTTTTAGAACCCTGAAATAGAATAACCTTAACCAAGCACCATGCCAGGTGGGTCCATGTTACCTGACCGAAACCAAATACGAGCGGAAAGGGCCCGCAGTGCCATCGTTGAGACTCTGTGGAGAGGGCACCGTCAAGGCTGCCAAGCGTGATCCCTGCTGCAGACCCGTCCAGTTCCACAGAATAGATGAAGTCTTGACTGTCGATGAGGACTCAGGAATGGTATAAAAGGGGGGACGCGGGTGTCTCATCTGGGAATGCCTCTGGCTCTCAGTCCTATCAGCCTCCCTAGACAACATACCAGCCGACGCCAGCACAACGCCACCGACTGCACACTCACCTCAAGATGCAAATCGCCGCCCTCACGAACATCCTGGCCCTTGCCGCCTCCGCCAGCGCCACCACCGTCTACGGCACGCTGCAGATGTGGTATGACGCCAACGCCACCTGCACACAGGACACGATCCTCTACCCAGAGGGCCAGAGTCTTGCGTTGGGCAGCCTGGACTCCTGCGGGGCGGTCATCCCTGGAGTCGACGGCGCTGAATTCCAGCTGTTCGAAGGAATCCCCCTGACTCCCCTTTTCGGCTGTGAGTCTCCTAAGCAAGCCACAAATACCTGCTTCCTATCCCTCTCCAGCGAGAACCCGACGTCTCTTGATTATTGACTGACTTTTCTGTCTATGTAGTCCAACTGTTCTCCGACGCTGAGTGCAAGGAGTTGGTGACAGACGAGTCACGAAAGTGTGTCACGGGCATCAAGTCGTACAAGATCGTGCGTCTGTAATGGGATTTAGAGGACCACAGAGTGCTCATTCTACTCTGAGTGTTCACTGCGAGTGAGTTGGCGGATGAAGAGGGAGGCTCTCCCTGCACTAGCTTGAAGATGTAGCACAGAGGGGACTGAGCATCATTGCAGGCGGCCGATCATGCTGGGAGACGAAGGGATTGTCAAGATCACGAGACTTCATGTCCGAGTCGACATATCCGCTTCGTCGACTGATGCTTCATGTATATAGATTTCAAGAAATCAAGTGGAATAGTCACGCCAGTCCAAACTACAATGATCTTGAGTCTGCCATGGCGACGGTGCTCGGCCTGGAAGATCAGATCATGATTGTGGAATGGTCATGAGGCCGAAGCCTGTAATTTCGAGTCTTCAGACAATCCTGATATTCAAGATGAGCAGGTTGATCCAGCCCGACCGAGCCGTAAAGATTCTGGCATTATGCAGGGTGAGCGATGATGCACTTGACACTCATACTTGCCCTTGAGTAAAATGATGTGAGATGGATGTGTCAATTTAGAGGGAAAAGTCGCATGAGAAATCCCGAGTGAGTGAGTTGCAGCAGAAAGGAAGTCAACGAACTCGGGATCACAGGCTACAGTGGTCCCGCCCCTGAAGCTGTGACGTCGTATTGCCCGTTGGTGCTGACTAAGTGCGGGACCCGCAGAACAAGGACGCGGTTGAATGGGCCTGTTTAGTTTAGCGAGACGCGACTTGGGAGAGGCACCCATTGTTCCACACCCGCTTTGGTCGGCTGCAAACCCGTTGCTCAGCCAATCCCTACCCAACCCATGCCTCTGCACGGGTAACGATTCCAATTCAACGCGACCAAGGTCATGGAGTCGCCCCCAGCGTCCTCAGATCACGGCGACGAGGCCTTCGACCACTCCCACCCCTTCACAGGCGTCGTCGTCTGCTGCACCAGCATCGCCACCGACCTCCGTGTAAGTCCTCATGCGCAATGTTTGTGGCCTTGTTGACTGCACCGTGCCGATCGTAAACTGACCGTGTCGCCCTTGCCCACCCCCAGGCAACAATAGCACGCAAGACGGACGAGCTCGGCGGCATCCACAAGTACGACCTGACCCCCGACGTAACCCACCTCATCGTCGGTGAATATGACACCCCCAAGTACAGACATGTCGCCAAGGAACGCCCCGACATCAGGGCAATGGCCGCGGGCTGGGTCGATGCCGTGCGGGATCTCTGGATAAGGGACGAGCAGATCGACTTTCGAGCCTTGGAGCAGCAGTGGTGTTTGAAGGCGTTCGAGACGGGCGGCGGCGCACTGGACGATAATCAGGAGGTTGGCCCCAAAACAACACTGAACTGCTGCTTGACGGGTTTCGACGATCGTACGTTGCTCACGCGGCTGGCCTGGCACCCCTAGCTGACACACAGAGGCTAACTCACGTCCCCAGAACAAGAACGCCAGCGGATAATCGACAAGATCAAGTCACACGGCGGAAGCTACACGGGCGACCTCAGCAGACAGGTCACGCACCTAATTGTGAACAGGCCAGAGGGGAAGAAGTACCTCGCCGCCAAAAACTGGGGCCTACACATCGTGGCGCTTAATTGGGTCTACGATTGTGTCGAGCGCGGCATGATCCTCGACGAGAAAGCCTTCGATCCCCTTCTGCCCGAGGAGGAACTCGGCTATGGGGCGTGGAACAGACGCGCGAGTGCGAACCGTCGCATATCCCTCGGCAAGCGACAGAGAGAGGCGGCGGCGAAGCAGGAGCAAGGACGGCGCAAGCTGAGGAAGACGGCGAGCATGAAGCTGAACAGCCAGAGGGACAACATGTGGGGCGAGATCCTGGGGCAGCCGTCCGTCGAACAGTCCGCCTCTCACCAAATCGAGGAGCCCACCCAGCCGTTGCCGACCGACTCGGTTCTGCGGTCTAATGCGTCTATGTCGCGGGTCGCCGAGTCGGTTGACATGAGCCGCTCGCGTTCAGCGCCCGTCAGCGCGGAGAACAGAGGTGACATGACCTTCGCTTCCTGCTGCCTGTACGCCTTTGGGTTCCCGCCGCGGCAGACCGATGTTCTCGTCAATACAGTCGCGTCCTTGGGAGGTCTTATGGTTGGGTCTCTGGCAGATATCACAACCGCAGAGGGAATGATCCGCCGCTTTGTCATAGTGCCCCAAAGCGCTGATCAGAAGTCACTTCCACTGCTACCAGATGGCGTGGATCTCATTACGGAATGTTTCATTGAGAGATGTCTGCACAGGAAGGCCCTATTGGATCCAAGGGACCATGTTATTGGCAGACCGTTCCCAGTCTTCCCCATCCAGGGCTTTGAAAAGCTCTCCATATGCACTGCCGGCTTCACCGACGTCGATCTACTGCAAGTCGATAAGACTATCCGCCAGCTAGGAGCACGCTTTGAAGAGCGCTTCAACGGTGATGTTTCTTTGCTGCTATGCGCCTCCTTGGGTGCCATCCGGAAACAGAAGCTTGACCTGGCCCTGCACTTGAAGATCCCCATCATCAAGGCGGAATGGCTTTGGGCGTGCATATCACAAGGCAAAAGGCTCTCGACCAAGCCATTCCTGTTCCCTGAGCTGAAAGAAAAGGCCACAATAACGGAGAAGGTCCCAATATCAAAACCATTAAACAGATCCAAGTCGACTTCGGACATGTCCAGGAAATTGACTCCAAAGTCACTACCAGAACGCACCGAGAAGCCAGGTAGAACCAGCCTCCCGGGCCCAGACATGTCAGCCTTTGACCCCACGCCTCTTGTGTCCACCGAGCCCCCTCTATCTCGTGCTCGGACGCCATCAAAGCAGGAGTCCAACGCCGTCACTGAATTCGAGACCGCCCCGACACATCAATCCAGGGACCAGCCGCCGGCCCAGCATCCCGGGCCACGGCCAAGTTCGAGGAACGGCTCTCGTCCGCTCGGCGAGAAGTCCGCAAGCGAGCTGAACAAACCTTCAGCCAAAGACACCCCCCAGTCTCCAACGCGCAAGCCACTCGCGCGCGTGCGGAGCGAAGTGTGCGACTCAGAAGCAGGCGACGACGACGAAGGCCTCGACGCGCCCAACGACGACGGCCCAATCCCGAAACCAGATGTCCCGCCAGAACCAGAACCAGACCACGACGCAGAAGCCGCAGCAGCCGCGGCCGCCGAGGCCGAAAAGCTCAGGATACTACGCGAGAAGGCCGAGAAGGCGGAGACGGAGCGCCTGGCCCTCTCCTCGAAACTGACCTCGCTCCTCGGCGGCGCATCCGCCAACCCTGCCGCCGCTAGCGAGAATAGCAACAACAACAACAACAACAACAGTGACACCACCGCAGCCGCAGGGAAGGGCGACGCTCGGCCCGCCTCAAGGAGAAAGAGACGAGACGTCATAGGCCGCGCGATAAGCAACGCCTCAGTCGCATCGACAGGAAGCGCGGACTCGTCATCCGTCGCCGGAGGGGGAGGGCTGGGCCGGTCCGCAATCATCGACGAGAAGTCTTCGCAGGAGGGCGAGGGCGGCGGCGGCGGCGCGGCTGCGGCCGCGGCGGCCAGCACGCAGGTCGAGTACGACGACCCGGATGCCAAGATCAGCAAGGAACGGCTCGTGAGCAAGATGCTCGGGGGCGGGAGGGGTCAAGCCGCTGCTACTACCGAAACGACGCAGTCCCGCGGCGTTTTTGCGGCGGCGGCGGCGGCGGCTGGCAACAATAAGGTGAAGCCTGCGCCGGCGCCGTTGGGGCGGTCTTATGGGGGCCGGAGCATGCGGCCGAGATGATGAGGGGGTTGCGGTGCGGGTTTCCCTCTCTCTCTCCGCGATTACTGGCGGTTAGGATGGATGGTCCACCGGCTGTGCCTCTTTTGCTTTCAACCGCTTTATTTTGCTCATGCCTGGTCTGGTCATGTCGATGATGATGATAAATGTTTCTGTCTGTTTGTTTGGGGCACATGATATGCACATGTACACCTTTGGCTGTCCCAGGAGTCCGGTATGGCAAGGCTAGGAGGTTACGCTACGCTAGGCTACCAAGATAGTCTTGGAATAGCATTTTATGACTTTTGAAAAAATCAGGACATCACAGTCGTTCGTCCACATTGTGCCACCATCGCGGGCAGTCTGTTGGCTTTTCTGCCGTCTCACCGTCCTGCTGAATGTACATCCACCCTCACCCCCCTCCCCAGGGGCAGCTTTTGGGGGGGGGGCATTGTGATGTGGCATATGTACGAGGAGAGGCTGATATGGACGGGTCCCTATGCAGGGAGCAGCTAAACTGGATTGTTTTGTCTCAATACAGCGGGAAAAGCGGTCCCACGCCAGTCCGGTCGAACGCCATCGCCCAGCCAGCCAGGCAACCAACCAACCAATCCCCTTTCCCTAATCACCGTACTGATTATTGCATTGCACGTGCGGTGCAGGCAGGCGAGCTTCGCGCGGACAGACGGCGTTGGTGAGGTCCTCCAGGTGTGGTTTAATGCGATCATGGATGTTAGCAAACCGTCAGCCTGGGCCGTGTGGCCGCGTGTGTTTTATACAGGGACACTCAGGAAGTAATCAAGTTCATTTCACACGCAGACTACAGATTGATTCCTCGAAATTGTGAAAAAAGACGAATCAAATCGATATGACATACAATTGGGGGGTATATATGTAAAGAATCAAAACCAAGACAGACAGACAAACAGATAGATAGATGATCGACATGAAATCAGTGGTATCTTTGCCTTGCTTTCCAGTTCTCCGTTCCCTGCCCAAAGAAAAGAAAGAAAAATCCCATCTCTTTTCCCCTATAATGACCTCTGTACTATGATGTATTCCGTTGTCGCCCTTCCCTTCCTTCCTTTCTTTATACATGACTATTTTGTACATCAACCTTTCTTCAACAGACACACATTATCCATACAATATTCATCCGGACACAGTCCCCAACTGGACTCGTGCTGCATTCCTCGTCGTTTACAACCCAGACGCAGCCTCAGTCAACACGCCCAGCAGCGACGCCGCGGCGCCGCCGATACCCACAGCCCCGAGCGTCTCGCCCCAGACGCGCTTCTTGGCGCGGCGCTTGTCGCGCGCCTCCTCGCGCTCGCGCTCGCGCTCACGCTCACGGTCGACAGTACGATCACGCTCGCGGTCGGCGCCCCGCTCGCGCGGACGGTAGTGCGACGATGAGGAGTGGTGGTCACGGTCGCGATGCTGCCTGTCCCGCTCCCTGTCGCGATCACGCTCCCGCTCACGGTCACGGTCGCGCTCACGGTCGCGATCACGATCGCCGCCACGCTCACGGGCCCTGTCGCGATCCCTGCGGCGGCGTTCGCTGTCCTTCTCCCTCTCTGCCCTCCTCCGTTCTCTGCGCTCCTTGCGTTCTCTCTCCCTCTCCAGCTCCTCTGGAGCAAACTCTCTTGGGCCGTCCGCGTCGAACCTGACGTGGTTCTCGTTGCGGTTCTTGAGGATGGGCTTGGGCTGGGTGACGGCCGCCGGCGATGTCTTCTCGACGATTACGGGGTAGACCCTGTGACCCTTGCGGTCACCCTTCTCTTCGACCTCTGGCTCCTCATGGATGGTGGAATTGGTCGATGCTCGCCTGTTTCGTCGACGGCGATGCTCCCGAGGAATGTACCTGTCCGTCAGGGACCCTGACCGATCGCGGGACTCAGAATCGGTTGTGTCCGACTCATCCCAGATGACATCCTCCGAGTCCGTTTCGCTGTCCGTGTCAGAGTGTTGAAGGTGCCTCCTTCCATTCGTGTTTCGTTTCTCTTCAGGGTAGTAAGCCGTTGGTCTATATTTGGGATCCGAGTAGCCCCTATCTCGGCCAGCTCTCAGAGCTGCCGACTTCCTCGCGTAGTCTGCGATTTGCTCCTTCGTCAACGCACCCAGCACGGCAACGAAATCCGGTCTTGCCTCGTATCGAACACCAGCCTTTGTAAGGACCTCAGTCGATACCAGGCTCCGCTTAATACGAGTCCATTTAGCTTCGAGAGGGATCTCATTGCCAACGCTGTCTGGTGCGAGGCGGGAGTAACGCTGCGGTCGGGGTGCCGATGTTGGTGGTGGTGGGAAGCCCGGTGCCGAAGATGTCGGTGCCGAGGAGGGAAAGGGAATGGGTGCAGCGGCATGGGAGGTTGGGGAGGCATAAGGGGGTGGCGGTGTCATTGTGGAAGATGTCGGGCTTCCGTACCCCGGGAGGGCAGCGACGGGCGCCGGAAGATATCTTGTGCCAGGTGAGGTTCCTGGAGAGACGCCGTGGTTTGTGGGCAACATGGCCGGTGAGAGACCGAGTCCGCCCATACGGGCCGAAAGGCTGTCAGCTTCATGCCGGTCCAGGGCCATAAGATCCTGGGTGGAGATCAGAGCCAGCTGTTGCGAGTCCGTTGAGCCCGAGTCCGATGAATCAGACGAATAGCGCTCGTAAGACGATTGCATTGGCATGCTTGTTGGTGGCGGAGGGGGGCCGCCTTGTTGGCCCTGCGGGATGTAAGGGTTATAAGCCGGCCCGGTTGGTGAACGACTCTCCCCATGGCCGGGCCACTGTTCCGGCTGGCGCCGTTCAAGTTTCACGCTGGGCATGAACTTCTCATTGTCCATGCTGGGCGAGACCATCTCCTTGGGAGACATGGTCTCGCCGTGGGAATTTGCCGGGTACGAGGCCGGGGTGATTTCTACTGGTGGTGGCAAGGGTGATGATCCGTACTGCTGCGGTTGGCGAGCACCGAATGCGGGCGCCTCCGGATTTGGCGCGTGCTGCTGAGGTGCATATGCACCGCCGCGGCGACCTTGCGGTAGCTGTTGGTCTAGAAGGCCACGCATCGAGGGGGGTTGGTCATCCAGGTAACTGTTTGAGTCCAGCTCACGGATGTAAGCGCGCAGAACTTCCTGCGAGCCAAAGGGTCAGCCGTCATATACGAATCAGAGTTTTCGGTGCCCAAAAGGCGAGGTGGCACCACGTTGAGGCACTGCTGTGCGACGTTGACACGTCTGAATCGAGGAAGAAAGGAAATGTAATGTGAGACACCGCACGCGTGATGGTTCGACGACATGTTACTCACCTTGTGCTTCCTGAGGACATCACTGGAGAAGCCCTCCTTGACCAGCTCGGCCCAGAACTCCTGCCACATCTGGTCCTCGCTCTCCTGGGCCGCATCACCCGAGGCCACAGCCCTGGCCCTGCGCTGGAACAGGCGCGCAGCCACGACATCAACCTTGTCCTTGATCTTGTTCATCTGCTGGTCGTCTGCATGTTCCAGGTCGACAGGCTTGTGCTGCCTCGTCGGATTGTGCAGCTGTACCGTGTCTAGGAAGATGTCGATGTTGGTCTTCTGATTCGCCAGCTTGGTCCTTATCAAAGCGACCATGTCCCTCTCGCGGTCCTCCATGCGCTTGGCACTGGTGTTTGCGCGTTCCCTCCGCGCACTGTCGGGACTTTCGCCATCGCTTGGGCAGGAGCCATATTTCTCGAGGATCGTATCCAGCTGCTTGAGCGTGAAATCGGTGTCCTCGACTATTGGTGTGAGCTGGCGGGCATAGACCGAGGATTCATATCCGTCGCTGTTCAGGAGACTGTCTGCGTCCTCTGCCTCGGCGCGCAAATGCTTCAGGACCGAGTGCAGAGGGCGCACAACAGTTGCGATTTCTGCAAAGTCAGGGCCGGATGTTTTGGCGCGGCGGTAGAGGTTTCGTGCAGCCGCGGCGACGGCGGAAATGTAAGAGATGGAGTTGCTATCTACTGGCATGTCGTAGTAGTAGCCGCTGCGCGGCGCCGTTTTGGGCAGGCTGCTTGCCTGTGGTGTGGGGACGGTGGCCCTCGCAGTTGGGTGATGGTAGTAGTGCTGCTGCTGCTGCTGCTGCTGCTGCTGCTGTTGTTGTTGATCGAGGCGGGTTTGCTGTGGGCTCCTCTCCGTATTCGAAATATGTGCAGTATGTCGGCGTGGACGTTTGCTGGAGTGGAACAGAGAGCCCTGGGTTGTGGACAGGTGAGGGTGGACGAACATGCTGACGGCTGTCCAAGCCAGAAGGCGAAGATCCGGGCCAGGTTGGGTGGGCGGCTATGTAATGGACGACGGGCGTGATACTGTCATAGGCTTGCCTAAAGCAGGGTGTGGATTGTCGCAGACCAGGCGAGGGCTGCAGGGACCAAGAAGGGGGGAGCTGGGAAGCTGGGGAGCTGGGAGTGATGTACCTCAGCCTAAGACGCACGTAGGGGGTGCAATCCGACGGCACGGGTCCAACGTGTCTTAGCCCCGGAGGATGTGATCAGAATTGGGACTAAGGTGGCGGAATAGCGGGTGCTTGGGACGGGGAGAAAGGGTGTATGGTGTGTTGTGTCAAGATAACAATCCAGGAACAAGAAACTTGGAACTCGGTCACACAATCATCAAGATGAAATGTGCCGCGTCGAGGGTCATCGAGGATTCCGACGATGTGAGATCGGTTGAAGACTCAGAGCTCGGCTCGAGGACAAAGGGAGACGGAAAGAGAGGAGAAATAAGACGGAACACGAGGCGGGAAATGGGCTGTGGCCAGCACGCACGAGATGATGTGACTTGCAAGACCTTAAGGCGTCTCAAGACTGGCGAGATGATAGACAATAGATGCACAAACAAGTCGGCAATGTGCTGGTATGTATGTATGTGTGTGGGTACATATTTGTGTTACTGTCTGTGTGGACGGGGACGAGTGCTGGGTGGATGTATTTTGGGTCGTGTTACGAGTCGCGAACAAGACAACAAACATGTGCTGCTTGTGTTGTGTGCGTGTGTGCGTGTGTGTGCGTGTGTGTGTCACTGTACCTGTAACCCAGGCGAGTTCAGCTGGCAGCTGGGATGGTCCGCATCCTCGGGGCGCATATCCACAGGCAGACCAAGATAGAAGATGGTGTGTAGCAGAATGATGATGCCAGTGATGCCCCCAGCCTGCCAGCGTGGAGAGTGTCTGTCGTGGAGGGCAGGAAGATTTCCTCCGTCTCGAAACAGATCGACTCCAGCCACCAGTCTCCATTCTCCAGGTCTCCGGACTGATGGGGACGTGGGGGACAAGGGGGAGGCGACTCTCGATTGACGTGTGGTGTGGAGGTGATGAATATCCTGTGTACCTCGAACGGCAAGAACAAGGGTTCGAATACATGCCATACCTGCACTTTAATTGGGAGCGGCAATGGTGGTTGGTGGTGTTCGTCACAGACGGCTTGGGTCCAACGCGACTGGACGCAACCGGATGCAGCAAGGGACCTCCAGAAAATCTTCGCAGGGAAGCAAGCAGCTGCACGTCTGTATGACGTCGCATGAAATCATCGTCATGGTTGGCACAGACCACCTCTCTTCCCCGGATCCTCTCCAATCAGCCCGGGTGTGTGTACCTTGTGTGCTTCCTGAGCGCTAGAGGTCTGTGCACATACATGGAGGGGGTCGTCACAAAAACACACACTCAGGTCCAGCAGTTTCAGCAGGTTCAGCGAAGACGCGAAGAATGGTGGGAAGAAAAAGAAGCTCCAAATCCCCTTCTAGCCTCGAACCTAGGAGCCCTGCGCCACCAGGCTGGGCTGTAACGGAGCACTGGGACCACTCGCCCACCATTCATCCCATCAACCAATGCACGCCCTTTGAGGCCTCGACCTGTCCAGACATCGAAATCGGCCACCCGACCTCGACCCAGTGCCTCCCTCTCCCCACCATCACGGGTCACGAGCTAACAGTAGCTGGTGGGCCAACCCAGACCCGAGGCCACAGATCGAGGCAACAAATCTTGGCCACAATTCTGCACTTTTGTTGAGCTTGTTCGTATGCTTTTTCTCTCGGTGATATTTGATACACAACTACCGTATTGCGACCACAAAATGCTGGCTGGGGCTGACGACGGCTGGCCCCGTCCTGGGCCATTTACACACCCCGGGCGCCCACGTCGCAGGTTCATGAGAATCCCGTGGTAAATACAGGGCAGGACGGCAGATCTCAAGGACAACGCATGAAGCACGCCGGTATTTTCGACTCACCTTCCCCATACTAATCCATGGACAGGACAGCACGACAAACAGCGGGGAATAGTAGAGTTTCTCCGAAGAGATGCCACTGCGACGGGATACCCGGGGAAGAAAGTTGCCCAGGTGATCTGGACTTGTTCAGTTTCAACGGCCTGCCCGCCCGGGTTATTGGAGTCCACGCCCGGCATTTCGGACTTACTTTTGGCTGGTGGTCTTGACTTAAACTTCCAATGTGCAGAGTCCAGACACGGATCTTGCAGTAGGTGGACTCTGCATATCACGAAGAGGGCTGTGAAGAGAGCCAGGCCAGCCCAGGTCAGTAAGCCAAGGCGCTGCTCCACTCCCTCCGCCCGTATTGGGATGGAGAAGGAAGTCAGTCAGTCAGAATTCTGACCACTGAATCAATCCCATCCAATCCTCTTCCTCTTCTGATCGTCGCGGGCAAATACTGGGACGTGGAAAAATTTCTGGCCCGCCATCGCCACCTCGTGATGTTGAATCGCCATCCGCCATCGATTGGTTTTTCTTCCCCCCAGTCGTCGCACAAGGTATCATTGCAGACCACAGCCCTCAAAGTGGAAAAGAAACAATCGTCCAATCGCAGAACCAAAAACGTCAAGCACCAACGCCTAAGCACGAACAGCTTTAGCTTGGCCCGCGCCCCATTTGGCGTGCAGTGGTGCAGGGCAGAGCTGTCAACCGCGACGGCGCGGAGAGAGGGGCCCACGGGCATGCATGGTCGCCTTGTCCTTGCACGACAAACCCCGAATCTTGCAGCACGCCGGCAAACGTGGCGTAGCCGCACGCCGCTGAGGCCGCTGACCATCAAGACAAAAAAAGTGGGCTGCTGCCTTGCTGGTCGGCTGGACCAAACCGTGCATAAGCTTGACAACCGTGCATGCGGCCCAAACAGCTGACAGCACCAAAAAACCAGGAAAAGGTTGACAGCCGCAGCGGAGCTACTGTGGTCTGTGGCAGAACTGCAATGCACGTCGTTGCTGGAAACGCATATGCACCCCCGCCCCGTCCAAACAACTCTCCTCCCAAGGCCAGCATGCAGACGATTGATAACAAAGTGCACATATGAGGCGTAGTGTTCGGCCATGCTGCACATGCAAGACTTCGATCCGCATATTGGAGGGCACCAGCAGAAGCCAGCCCCCGTGCCCGTCCAATGGCAATTCAATTCCAGTTGTCTCACGGCTACGTCCGCAGCCAGGCTCTTGGGGAAAGCCTAGACTACAATCGTTGAAAGAGACTAGCAAGGCATCTACAGTGACTCGTCTCTTCCGACGGCCGAATCATCCGGAGCGCAACGCCCGCCTCATTTGATGGACAGCAATGATCCCGCCCCCTCTGCTGAATTGTGCTGACGACATGGTGGGTAAAATTTTCGTCGTTTTCAATTTGTTTTCCTTGAAAAAGGCCCCAAATCCGCATCGCCTGTATACCCCGGTGGAGGGCAACCCCCTGAAAGTAAATGTGTCTCTTCCATGTATGTGTACGGGAACGTCCAGCTCATAGCGACCATCCATCGGGGTCCATGGAAGCCTCTCCAGTGGGCTTATCCTGCGCCTCTCCGGCCGGGCAACAGCTGGCATGCGCTTCTAAACCTGCGGGCGGTGAACAGGAAGGCTGTGCCCTGAGGGCTAGTCATGTCCTCAATTAATACTCTATACATGCTGAGCCAAGACTAGAGATAGGTAAATCCATTTCTAACAAACGCTGAGCCTGTGCGACCTGCAAACAATCGAGGATGAGATGGCCTCGTCAGGGATTTAATGGAATCGACCAGGCTATAGCTGCCTACACCTATATTTGTAGATCAAAGGCTGGATTCAACGCGTCTCAATGAGTGAATGATTCGATTCGATCCACGAACGACTGCTCATCAACCATTGTACTAGGCGTCATTGCGTTACGATTGAAGCCATTCCCGATCATTCACATGCGAAATGCTCAAAAAGTGCATATGCGATACGAGCAAATGGGATCGCAGGTTAGGTCGTTCGTACCAATCAACGCGGCAAACGATTCTTGTGCACTATGAAAAACTGTATGATCTATGTTACAGCATTGTAGATCAGAAAGCGCTAGTACAAATGCACTTCTCGTACTTCCCTCGAGTCTATTATGGGCTGCCGTACTTGCCATAAGACATTCGGCAACACAAATCAGGCTTACAAGGTAGGTCTACTACACAAGGCCACCGTTCCACGGACGTTCTATCCATGTAAGACTCCATGTCTGAGCCTCCATGTCCATCCTACGGGACTGATGGCAGCCCAAAAAGCATAGTGAGCCGGCGAGGTGAGTAACCTACGTGAAAACAGCAACACGTTCTCGACCGCGGGGCCGAGGATGAATCATATTCCGGGGGGTGTCACGAGGGCCGTCTGAATAAAAACATTGTAAGTACTGAGGGGAGGGCTCTACACGACTTCCGATATTCGGGTTCTCTTTTTGGTCCACAAGAATGCCGTCTTGATGCTATACTCTGTACAGCCTAGCTATCTTTCTCAAAGCGGGTCCGTTTCGACCAAGTCATATTCATCATATGCCAACCATGCCACGGCAGAGCTCAGCTCTATCATGTGCACAACAAAAGTATGTGCATGCGGTTTTTATGCCATGTACTACATAATCTTGACTCACCTGCAGTGAGACAATGCAGCACAGCTCCAGAAAAACTGATTAACCCCTGCATAGCGCCGAGCAAAAGAGGCGGAAGCACTACACTACCGTGGCTCTGATCTTGTATGGCTTAGAGATGAGGAGCAGGCTGTGGCAATGTTCAGGGATCTGCCCGCGACTTCGGGGAGACGCACATATCACGGGCAAACAGTAATCGGCTGGAAGGGCACATTCTGTGCTGACTAGGAAACAGCCGCTTGAAGTAATATCTCGCAGAGGGTGATTTGCCGAGAGATCGACATATGCCGTGCTTTGGGAAAATGTTTTCCTAGTATACAGGTCTGGACCGGGGATCGATGACCACAACGATAGCCGTGTTGATGACGAAATCAATTGTTCCTGAGCTCGTCTTCGATGGGACATCACCTATACAGAACACAACGAGATATTTCGCCTTGGATAATCCAACCAAGCGCCGGGTGTCCCGGAACGGTCATGCAGCTATCCTTACAAATGATCAACCTCACGTGTGGTGACTCACTGCCCGAAGTGCCTAGCTCGTCTGAATAAGCGTTTCTTATTACTTGATGTCATAAAGTCATTCCTTATACCCAAGACTGATATCCAGCTTTTCGCCCAAAATTCGACGGCATCGCGCCAGGCGTCAATCAAAAGGGCCCAAGCACCTGAGGCAACATGTGAGCCGCGTGTAGCCGTGAGCTTAAAAAATCGTCGGATGAACAATGGAAGCCTGGGCGAAGCAACGATATTCCCAGAACCCACTGGGCTGTGATATCTACCATCAGAAGGGAAATTTCCATTCCGCCGACTCCCCTTTTTTTCCCCCTCTTCGAATCTGCCTCTCCCTACCCCCCGATCGGTTCGCGATGCGGCTCTGTGGGCCAAGCCCAAGCGCTGACCCGGGTCCCGTGAAGCTGGGGAGCTCCCGGCTAGTTGGGCTTACGCCATGTCAGACCAACACATTGACACAGACACAGACGCAGCACACCTGCCACACACACACGCACACAAGCTAGTAAATCCATACTAAGATTGGCCCATGTAAGAGAGGAGGCTTGACAATAGCACAAGGCAGACACGCCAGGCGAATTTCTCATCAAACTGCCCCGTCATTCTGGATGGATTCCTCCAGACTACCTACACCTTATTACTTAGTAGCGGTGCTCAAGTACCCCATGATAACGGGTGAGTACCGGAGCGCAGTCCAACCGGCGGCGGGCGCCGACTGCGTTCGTGGAAGGGGGGACGTGCGATGCGGCTCTGCCCACGCTCTGGCTGGGAGCAGAACCGATGCTCGCGCAAGTTCGGAACCCCGAGGCTTTTTTGCCTGGAAGCTGAAGTCAAGCCAGCTCGCCCTTCTTCCCTTGCTTCTGGAGAAAAAGTGACGGCTCCCCAAGCGAGGACAGGTAACCAGGGCGCAGAGGCATCAAAGTTGTAGGATCGATCAAAATGCAGAAGGGAAAACAAGCCACATCGCGGGCACAGACACAATGGCAGGCAAGGCCTGATTTGTCTGTCAGTCCGTCCTGTCAGCCCTCCTGATCAATGCTGTCCTGTCCGCCTTGTCCATCGTGTCTCCGTCCACAGCATAAGGCAAAAACAACAAACATGAAAAAAAAAAAAAAAAAAAAAGACAAGCCAGAAAACACAAAAGCCCGTATGCTATGTTGTGCACGCGTACGTAGCAAAACACCGCCGCTCCGAGACCTTGGTCTGAACCGTCACGCAACACCAGCGCGCCCTGCCCTGCCCTGCCCTGCCCGTCACACACTGGCACAGAACAACCAACCAACCTTTCTCCCGCGAGTGTGTCAAGAGCCCTTATCTCGCAAACGCCGGGGCCGGTCCTGGCCAACCAGAGTGGCCCAAGAGGTTGTCGACACCCCGGAGAAACACAGCACCAGTTTCAGTCTCACCGGCTCCAAATTCACATTTCCCTCCGAGCCTGTCTCTGCTTGGTGAGCCTGCTGCTGTTGTGACGCGTCGTGACTCTGCATAGGGGGGCAGGGAAGAGGCAGCAGATGTCGTGTTTCCTTGCCTTTGACCGGCGACGGCACGCGACATGTCTGTGCTACGTCGGTCTTGTCCAGCGTTTTTTTTTTTTTTTTTTTTTTTTTTTTGCGCTTCCGCTGTGCACCGGGGCTGAGGTGAGTGACTTGAGTTCGCCCCTCGAAAAGTGTCTCTTCCTGTGCTTGTGTAGCTGTGTCGCCGTGTCCGCAACGACGAGCCTGGCATGCCGGGGGTGGTGTCTGCCTTGTGTTCTCGTTGCAGCGCTCTTTTCGCCGTGCTTCTCGCTGGAGAAATTACCGTTGTACCATGCACATGAAATTGATGGATATGTTCCGCAGGTAGCACTTGCCGTGATCCTCTGATGAGACTGTGATGGGGTATTGCCCGAATTATTCTGCTCGGACAAGATGTCCCCGTGGCTACTGGGGCCAGCCGACAACTTTTTGTACACCGAGTCCTACCCAGACCGTGATCCCCTCTCAAACGCCTGTCCTGGCACCCCGACTCTCCGCTACATGCAATCACATGTCCCAGCTTTATATGCTGATCGTGTCCCTGGTGTACTTCTCGACCTCCTGGCTGATCAGCTGTCCAATCTCCCTCTTGCTCTTCTTGACGACCTCGCCTCCGGAGACAACCTTCTCTGCCGAGATCCTCCCCTTTGCCTTCATGCCAAGCGGTAACATGGCGCCTTCCCCACCGGTTGCCTTGTTGCCTCCATGGCCGTGTGTCACCGCCGCCTTGCCGTCCCCGCGCTTGCTCTTCTGTCCCTGCCCGGCCTGCACCTGGGCCCCGTACCTGACTGCCTCGGAGAGGATGCCCCGCAGGAACACGGCCTCCTGCACGCCCTCCAGCGCCGCGCTGACCTCCAGCTTCAGCGAGGCCAGGAAGTCTGCAGAGTCCATGTGGTCCCCCGCGCCCGCCGCCACGATCGCGTCGTTGATGAGCCAGCCGCCGGGGCCCACCGCGTCGATGCACCTGCAGAGCAGGTCCGCGAGCAGGCTGATGCTGCCGTCGGGCGGCGCCTCGAGCTCGTCGTCCTCGTCCAGGCGCGTCGTGTCCAGGTACCGCGTCGTCCAGCCGTCCTTGACGAGTTCCATGCGAAGCACGTAGATAAGCGATAGAATCTCCTCAGGCTTGTAGCTCCGCCGCAGGTTGCGGATGGTGGGGTCGCGAGGGCAGCTCCCCAGCTTGCCGAAGGCCACGCTCAGGCCTCGTGCCCGGATGGTGGACTGGTCGCCCAGGTAGAACTCTGTGACCTCCAGCTCCTGCTCGAGGCGGTCCAGCTCGTGGCCAAACGCGCTCTGGTCTGCGTTGAGCGCGCTCTCATCCGGATCGACGTCATCTGACTGTTCCGATTCGAAGGCGAGCAGCTTCGGCGCTATCTTTGTGGGGTCTTGCACAAGCTCCAGACTGCGCATGATCAGACGAACAGCCGTCAGGAGCTCGCCAGCCCCTAGCTTCGTCGAGGAGAGGTAAGACAGGAGGAGCTCGAAGGTTGGATCTGCTTGTACCAATACTTGAGGTACTTCTTCGCCGAGGATATGGTCGACGTCGTCGACAGCCCTGAGCTCATCCTTGAAAGCTGACTGGATGTTGGATATGGTAAGGTGACCTGCGTCAACCAGGCAATTCAGCACGTTGCTCTGTGGTAGTTTGCAGACGAGCCTTGTCTGATCTGTATCCTGTTCCGGTACGTCCTGCCAGCCAAATATCCTTGTGATCGTGTACAGAATCCATCGGCGGTCGGCTGGTGGGTACGCAGAGCGTTGGCTTGGCCATACCCATTCTGGCAATTTGGGCTGCTCTTCGTCCGTTTGGTCGTTGCCCGCGTCTGCTGCTTTCGTAGGAATTCCAAATCTGCTGGCCATGAGTTCCTCGAAGTCAGCTAGATCGCCAGCTTCGAGGAGGGCATCGGCTCTCTGTACATCCGCGGTATATTCGGACCAGTAATTTCCAGTGACGGTGCCTGGAATGTGCTCGGAGAAGCTCGAGGACTCGGTGTCCGTCTTTTGCTTCTTCATGAGATCCCTGTGTTGGGCGATACCACGACCTATCGAGTCGATCAACAGACCCTCCGCCCTTCGCTTCTTGCCTCGTGTCCTGGGTGCTTCAAGCTGCACGGCCACAAGGGACGCGCCGTGGATTGCCACTGCAATCTCGAGTCTTGCAAAATATGCCACCAATGATAGGGCCACATCGCTTGAGCCTTTGCTCGTCTGATCCAGATCGATGGCCGAGGATGCTTGTAAAGACTGGAAAACAGGGTTGTAAACATCCAAAGAGTCGGACTTGGCTGCAAGGACGGAAGATTTCGACAGCCGCACAAATGACCTCACGTCTGGAACTTGGAGTTTGCTGTCGACTTTGACCACACTGGAAGTCAGATCGTATGTGACCAGACCGTCCTCCTGAAGCTCCATCAGCGACCCAGAGCTGACGTCCAGACGGAGGCTGCCAGGCCCACTTGCGGCCGAGGAGGATTCCGGGATGGGAGATGTGTGTATCTGAACCAGCCGCCCGGTGGTCTGCGTCTCGGAGGCTTGGACTATACCCAGGACGTGGAGGTGGCGAGTCTCTCCTTCCTTGCCTGCGACCTTCGTGACAAGCAGCAACATGTCCATCGCGGATGTGTCCTCCTGTGTTGTCGTCTGCAGAGAGGCGGCAAAAGCGTCCTTGTTGCCTCCGAATAAGCCTCCAACGACATCGCTCGCGAGCGCCGCTTGGACGAGCTCGACTTGGAGGCGGCTCCCCTTGGGCAGGGCAGGCAGGTCCTGCTTCAGAATTTCTGGAGTTGCCTGCCATTGCTTTTGGAGATCATCGCCTTGGAAACAGATAACACTCCCATCCTCGGCGACAGCCACCAGGTCTGGAACCGTGACAGTGCCGTCGGCGCCGGCGGGGCTCGTCGTGGAGGTGGTGCTAAGATGTATGAGCTTCGAGGCATGGTCGACCTTCTTCGTCAAGGTGGTCGAGTTCGTCTCGCCTGAAGCTCCTATGACATCTTTGAACAGGGTGATCTCGGGTTTCGGGTTTCGAGTCGAGATATAGGTGTGTCGTGTGACATCCTTGCTCTTTGCGACCCTGGACCTCGTCGAACAGGGCGAGCAGGTGAAGATTGACTGGGGTGGGACGGGGTAGGATGTAATCAGCCGTGATGATGGAACCTAGAAGAAGTCAGCATTCACTTGCGTTGCGCAGATTAAGAGTAGGGCGTGCGGCCATGAACTGACATCGTAGAGGTTGAGTGCCTCGCCGTCGATGCCGACTGCCAGCTCGGATCGCTTCCTCTTCTTGGACCCGGGCTGCTGGCTCCAGACATCACCAATTTGGTATGCGCTCGCACCTTCCCGCTGGTTCAGAGGTCGAGGCAGGGTGGTGAGCACATATGGCTTCTGGATGTTGAATGTTGCAGCCATGGCGGGCAAGCAATACAGCCTCGGCGGACACTTGTGGGCGGTTGAATCGTCAAGTTCGAAGCCGCTTCCCAAGTAGAAAAAATTCAAGTGAGGTGCAGGGGTTTGCTCTTATCAGCTTATCGGAACTTTTCACGGTGGGGCTGGACCCCGGGTGCTAAATTGCTCCTCTTCGATTCGAGCTGCTGCACACATCATCCCCACCGCACCATCTTCTGGGTCTGTCAAAAGATCCACATTCGAGGCCCTCAATACCACCAAAATTAGACTGGATTTCTTAGTTGACACTTCAATTTCTCAGAATGATCAATGGAAATTCTTCATTCACGAAATAGTCCCGGGCCTTTTGCTCTTCGCTTCGAAGGTCGCGCAGTTCCATTAGCTTAATCCAGTCAGGATCTTCCAGGAGCTGACTTTACTACAGCACTCTACGCTTCTAGGCAACGTTTGATTTCTAAAGGACTTCGCGCTACAATCCCCTTGCTTTTGAAATAATTCAATTGAGGCCACTGCTGGTGATTAATGGAATCGGGAAGACTTAAGCAAGTCGACTTCGAATCAATTTACCATTGGGATATCATCTCAACAAGGCCCATTATGCATGGGCACGAAACTCTCATCGCAATAATGGATGCTTTCGACAGAGATTACACCTCCTGCGTTTTCTCACCCTTCTCCTCGACCGCGGCCTCAAATCTACTGTCCTGAAGTTTCTTCGCGACATTGTGGCTGAGAAACTTTTTCATATCCGGTACCAGGAACGCGCTCAGCAGCAAAATGAAAGAGAACGGGATGGTCGTGTAGAATACGACCCTGAACGAGCCCGCGTACGCCGTCTTGAGCGCCCCACCCACGGCAGCAATGATCTCAGAGTTGATGCCTGGGACCTCGGAGAAGTCACCTTCTGTGATGGCAGCAAAGAGTGACTCCATCGACGACTCGGGAAGGCCGGCGTCTGTAGCGGCGGGCACGACGTACTTTGGCAGGTTCTTGCTCAGCTCGTTCGCAAGGACAGATGAGTACAGGGCTGTCGCGATGGAGCCACCGAGGCTGCGTATGGAGCCCAGCACGCCGGTTGCGAGGCCAATGTCTTGTGCCTCCCAGACGAGCGTGACACCTGGGAAGGAGATGTTCTCGACGAAGCCAACGGCTGCGACGTGTTAGTACGAGGGAGGTAAGAAAAACAAAGACCCGGGGTGGGGGAAGGTTAACAGGCGGCAATCTTTAACTCACATATGAGGAGCAGAATTCCCAGGGCTATAGTTGCCGACCATCGATCCGGGGAGATGGTCGTCAGGGACGTTGCAAAGGCAAAGGCTAGAGCTGACGCGATAATGACCTGCCACTTCACCTTGGGCACGTAAGATATGCAGAACCCACCCATCGTCTGGCCCAAGAGCATCCCGCCACCAACCACAGAACTCTGCCAGCCGATTTGCATCGAGTCGGCCGTGTAGAGGGTGCCAATAATTGTAGGCCAGAGCACGGTGAGCGAGAAGTAAACCATCGCCCCCACAACCGCGATAGCAATGATGGCTACAAACCCAACATTCTTGAACATCCTTGGTGGCATCAGGGGCTGTACCTTGCAGTAGGATCCCTCTGTTTCGAGTCAGCGCGACACTGAGTTGGGAGTTTGGTGTTGGCGAATGACTGACCGTAGACAGCAAACGCGGCTAAAGTTGCGACGCCGATGAGCAGGGTGCAGAGAACTTCCGCGCTCACCCACGGATATACAGACCCTCCCCAAGAAAGACCAACCAGGAAAAGCACACAACCGGCTACATATAGGAAGATCCCAACGAAGTCCAGATCTTTAGTCATCTGCCATCTGGACTTGCCATGGACGTGCAGCTGATCGTAGGATGGGGGATGATAAAAGAACCAGTACAACACCAGGGAGATCAAACCCAGAATATCACCTATGTAATAACTCCATCGCCACTTCGAGACCGTGTTGTTGAAGAATGACCGCGCAATAATGGGACCAAAGACGGCAAAGGGAAGAGAAGAGAGTAGGATGAAGGAGCAGATTGCCCCCCTCCATTTGTTAGGCACGAGCTCTCCCATGACAACGTTGAACGATAACTGGCCGGCAGCTGCTACGCCGTTGCAGACGTTTGCCGCGATGAGCGTCTCGACGGTCTGCGCACACGATCCAATGACGCATCCGACCAGTCCCAGGATCGAGGTTCCGAGGACCATCCACTTGCGGCCGTAGAGGTCAGAGAGCCGGCCGACGAGGAGGAAGCCGACCGAGCAGCCCAGAGTATACACAGTGGCCACCCAGGTGATATTGGGGGAGGGGCCAAGGTCTGCATTTATAAGGCTCCTGCGATGAAGTCAGTACATTTTCTGGCCGGCCACACTGTTGAAGGGGGCATCTTGCTTACAGAGTGTTCGAAGGTAATACCCAGGCGACATAAGCACATATGCTAGCGAGACATTGAGCCTGGCTTGCCATTAGCTCCGGTCCGAGTTTTTCATCAGACTGCTTCCTACCGTCAGGGTGCCGATAAACTGCGGGCTGCGGAAATATCCTCGATGCATTTTGGCGTAGTCGCCGCCAATGGCCTTCAAATCGATATAGTCGACGGTCCCGTCGGCGTGTATAACCTTGGTTGCGTTGTCATCTCGGATGTGGACGTCGGAAGTTCCCTTTTCATTTTCAGAGTGACGCGAATGCGGCTCCTGAGCCTCATTGCCAGACTGGTTGTCTGAGGCCGACATGGCTGCTGGCCGTGATGGTGAAGATGGAAGTTGAATAATAGGCCGGTGGTTCGATTTCGAGGAGGGGAGCCACCACTTCTTGGCTGTTCGAACTACTGTCGTGGAACGAACGAGGGGTCAGGATCGGCTCTCTCGGCTCTCTTACAACCTCAATGGTCACCGGGAGATATTGACTACCCCAAGAGAAGACCTAAAGTGGCTTAGTTATTCTTGTCATACAATTACCCCAGAAAATTCGAGTGTCTCAAAAGAAACAGGAGAAGCGCTAGGATACGAAGACGAGGATTTCTACAATGAGGAGGGGCTTGGACTCTTGTGTATTTGATATGAGACATATTTTGCTTAAGAGCGAGCAATAGTCTTAGATCTCGCATTTCTCGAGCTTTTTACCGGCGAGGCGAATGCGAAGAAAAGTTGTCATTTTTAGCGCTGAGATAAGCCATACAGTGGTATTGCTCTTACCTGCAGTGTTGTATTGCATAACGTGGTTCACCACCCAGCGAGCGATACCACCTAGCGAGCGATTTTCAGATAGACCACCAACTTTTATCAACCCCAGCACCCACCAAGTACGATAAGATCAATTATATTTGGCACCAATTGGTGCCAACTAGTCTCAATTGCTTATTTCCAATTAATTTGGTCAATTTAGAGTAGTTAGGGTAGCTACAGTACTAGTCTAAAGTTGCCGACTTTTGGTAGGAAAATTTGCTTCCCCACCAAAATAGAGCATTTCAGCCATACAAGATCAACCTCAATCTACACCAGCCCGACCAACTATTTAGGCGGTCCACAGCAGACCACTTAAAAATATACTGTTATATACTCAGAATCTAACTAACTAGACTTTTCTACATCTTTCTCACACATTCTTACATTATACCTAGTCTCGCCGCAGTTGCTACATCATCGTTTGCTTGGTCTGCCGCAAACCGCCTCCTCGGCACTATTAGCCATTTTACTAGCTGGCCGCTTTCCCTTTTGTTTTTCTTTAATTATTGCTTGAGACTCCTCAATACTAAGTGTCTCTCTAAGCTATATTCGACTTCTTTTAGCCCTCTAGCGCTTGGCAAATACTATATTAGCATTCTTAAATATGCAGACCCAATCTTTTAAAATAATAATCTTATGTGCTTGTTAAACGGAAACGCTTGTGTGGGCGCTGCACGTAAGGAGTTACCCTAGACTTGGCACTGGATTTTCTCTAAGTGCCCATGGGGCGTGCACGCCGGCAGATGAGTTTGGTGGCCGTGAGCCGATTTTTTGGGCTGTTTTAAGACTCTAACTTCGAACCTCTTCATTACCCTTATTTCTTACCCAAAAAGCATGTAACTTAGCTCATTAGATAGTCTGATTTCTGAAGTTTATCTGTATTTAGTTTGGTTACTGTCAGGGTTAGGGTTGGCTGGTTATTTAAAGTCAAAGATAGTGGGTCTGAGGGCCGAATTTTCCGGCCTCCCTATCTGTGCACTAGAGCCAACCCACGCGTGCCTAAGGGTGAGACGATGTTGGAGGGACTGTGAGGAGGGCTGATAGAAGCCTACTCAAATTCAATGCAAAGTTGTCCGAACCATTCTCAATCGTCCCACCAAGACCTCTAGTACACCCTACTGCTACCTGACCTATTTGATCCACTAACTTTCAGAGTGCTATTGCTTGTAAACCTTTTGCAAGCTAATTAACTGCTGAGATAATTAGTATAGAAGAGCTGCCTTAATGGTTAGAGATCTTGCCCTTAATAAAACTTAATTACTAGATAGTCTAGTAGGCATTAGAGGGTATTTATAATTTTTATTTCAATAGTAATACAGGAAGAAATTGTACTAGAGTTTATAGGCAGATATTTAGCTTTAAAATAATAGAATCTGGGTCCTATAGAGAAATCCCAGCTCCTTTAAACCTAGATTTTATATTTTCCTTTATAAAGACCTTGTTGTAGGCTGCCTTAAACGTAATAAAAAACTTGGATTTAGTAATATAATTAATAGAGGCCCGGATAAAGAGGTTAATCTTATTGCTATATGTACGCTTTAATGGCGAATATAATATAATATCTAATGGCTCTGAAGGTTAGTGGATCGAATGGTCAGGTAGCAGTAGGGTGCACTGGAGGTCTTGTTGGGACGCTTGAGAATGGTTTGGACAACTTTGTATTAAATTTGAGTGGGCTTCTGTCAGCCCTCCTCACAGTCCCTCTGATATTGTCTCAATCCTGGGCACGCTGTGGTTGGCTCTGGTGCGTAGATAGGGAGGCCGGAAAATTCGGCCCTCGGACCTACTATCTTTGGCTTTAAATAACTAGCCAACCTTAACCTTGATAGTAACCAAACTAAATACAGATAAACTTTAGAAATCAGGCTATCTAATAAACTAGGTTACATGCTTTTTGGGTAAGAAATAAGGGGAATGTAGAGGTACGAAGTTAGGGTCTTACAATAGCCCAAAAAATCGACTTACGGCCACCAAACTTATCTGCCGGCGCGCACGCCATATAGGCACTTAGCCGAAAAAGTGCCAAGTCTAGGGTAACTCTCTATGTAAAGTCTAGGGTAACTCCTTACGTGTAGTGCCCATATAAGTGTTTTCGTTTAACACCCCTTCTATTAAAGATATAGGCCTAAAATAGGCCTATAGCATTTAACCCTTATTCTAAATGGAAATGTGAGAGAAAAGAAAAGCCCTCTATAGAAAGAAAACCCCTCCTTAGTATGAGGTTAAAAGACCTATCATTGTGTTTTCCAACTAATTTTATTCAACTATGTGTACTCTGCTACCACGTATGTTTAGAAGCCATTGCACTAGTCTTTAGTTGTCTTGATAGACCTTGTCAAGCCATCTGCTTATATTGTTCCACTCCTTTTTCTTGATTGGCTTTTTGTTATCAATCCTTAATTTAATAGCCAGAAGCTCCTCGGTCTGTTCAGAATAGATCTCGTAGGTTCTCAGTATACTAATAAACACGCCTATTCTTGTCGACATTGTTGATTAGTTCTCGTTGGGGTACTCTGATGCAAGAGCTGCCCTTGCCTTGCGGTAGACTTGCTTGTTGTAGTCAAAGTCTATTTTTGTGGCTGTTTCTGGTAAGGCTGTCAGAACATGTATCCACACAGTGGAGCGTGGTTGACTTACCTGGTTCAGGATCTTAGACGCGTGTACTGGGTCGACTTGTATTGTGGTGTTGGTTTCGGCCGAATGATTGTTTTCGAATGATCTTGAGGGACAAGTCTGTGAACCGATCCGGATCCTTCTGGGACAGGGCGGCTTTTATGGTCCATTTCGGGCAAGTTATGAAGGCCTGAGTCACATGGCGAAGGCACTTTGACGGTGTTTGACGGTGCTTGACGGCGTCTGACTAGGTTGAGCTCGTGTCTCGCGATAGCTTCGACCTTGACGGGTTGAGAGCTTGTCAACAGCGCCGGCACAAATAGCGGCGGAGACTAGGCACGGCTCAACACTAAGACTTATAGTGCGAAGTAGTGGCATCTAACAGAGCACTGGTGTGCAGAAGTAGATTGGAAAGTCACTGTTTAAAGCCTTGCATAGCGAATCTCACTGTTATCGTCGATAAGACACATTGTTCCTTGTCCTTATAGGACACTCATTGCCGTTCCAGCTTAGTAGAGGAACTCAAAGAATACAAATAGTCCATATCAACCCCGACTATATGAATTGTGAACGCCAACCAGGAGCTCATGCCGTACGTAATGTTGAACGAAGTGAGCAATTGCACTACATCGGGACCGGCAATGTTGGCACGAACCGCGACGTGCTGGTCGGGGACCTCTCCGGTGTAGAACGGCTCGCACCCTGGATACCGCTTCAAGGTCTCGCCTCTCCCTCTAAGTACAAAATCAATCTTGTCGCACGGTTGTGCCATATGATAGTCACCACGAATGGTGACCACTACAGCGGCAATGAACATGATGATGCGCATGGTAATGACGCTACTAGCCTGATAAGATGTCAACGAAACTGCAGGGGGGAAGCACAATGGGAGTGTTGTGCTGCTTCCTCTGCGGGTGCTTTGATTTGGTCTAGACCTACGTAAACCCACGAACGTATCATCCATGCCTGATGCTCTTGGATCCGGTGATGCTTCACATTCCAAAAAGCCGTCAACTGCGCTCCGATAAAAAAGACGGTCATCACAACCCCGGCAGCCTGAGCGGCGGGGTCGCCACCGAAGGCATGCCTGAGCGTAGGAAAGACTGCCAGGGCACCCACGAGGGCCAAGATGAGCGTAATGCGCCCGTTAACTCGGTGCACTTGAATGGCCTTGTGTCGGATACGGGGCACGAACTGCGAGCACGCTAGAAGCGTTGCCGGAAGGATCAGGGCCAAGTGGATCCGGATGCCAAGTTGAGGAGACGTCCGATTGAGAAAGTAGAAGCATTCGCCGGGCAGGGCGCCTGCGTTGGGAACGCGTGCGCCATCCCTGCAGAAGCTGCCGTGAAAGTCGATGAAGCGGCTATGAACGAGCGTGAAGGCTGTGAGCGCGCCGCATAGCACTGCCCATGCAATGAAGTGACGGGTGTTGGAGAATTCCAGGTAGGCAGCCCACCGTCGTGGCAGGCGGCCAAGGGTGACGAGCGGTGGCATGATGGGGGTTGGCGGGGAAAATTTAAAAAGATTACTGCAGCGCCGAAATGCTCATACCAACCAAGATGCCTGAGACGTGCGTGTGCGGCGCCTCTCCGGGTATAGGTTATTTTATGCTCCGGTCAAGGCACACCACCTTGGCAGGAACCAACGACTGACCAACAGTCCAGCATGCATGCTATTCCCCTCTACATATACGAGACTTTGTGCAACCATG
Source organism: Diaporthe sp. PMI_573 (assembly GCA_021399435.1). NCBI lineage: Eukaryota > Fungi > Ascomycota > Sordariomycetes > Diaporthales > Diaporthaceae > Diaporthe > Diaporthe sp. PMI_573. Next base: position 763,828 of record JAJTUP010000004.1, read on the forward strand.
TGCGCCGCAGTGAGTTCGACAGACACAGGCTTCTCACATTGGTGAAACGGTGCTTATGCTGCGGCTGCTGCCGGAGTAGCTTCTGCATTGTTGTGGCACCGATCTAATTACACCTTGTATCATTTCTTCTTCATCTCGACATGGGCTATTACGGAGTTTCTTTGTGGCTTTCTCATCTTTTCTACGCCCGCAATGCCCAAGGCCATACCACGAGTCAGCATTGAAACGTTCCTCATATCCATCCAGTCCTGGCCGGAAGAGTCGTAGAGAGGCTCAGAAGAACAAGACAGATGAACAATAGCGATTCATCATGGTCAAGCGGCGCCTCTGTGCCACCTCACACGTACCAAAACATCAATAGGAAACGCACGCGAGCCTCCTACGGTACCACCCATAAAATCGTTTGGACCTGACATCGGGGAAATGCAAGAAGATTTGGATCGACCGAGCGACGGCAATCGAAGAAGTCTCCAGGCTGTTTGATTTACAGCTACCGGAAGCGTTTAGTCCCTTCCTCGGCCTGGATCAAAGTATGCTCGACTCGCCAGCAGAGTTGACATCTAAGGGATCATGATGGAACCATTTGATGATCATTCGACTGATAGAATCATTACTGATCCGAAAATGATCCATTCTGCAATCGTGGGATTGATAGCGCGCCTTTAAACTTTCATTGGAGCGGTCCATATGAGATACTTCCCGGTGACAGCCACAGGTTGTGAAAAAGGGGTGTGGACTTCTCGGTTCTCGAAGGACACAATCCTGTTCAAACTCCATTTTCGTCATTATGTTGTGCTTAAATGCTGTTTTACATGCATCCATCTCTACGGCGGACTGCCCTACAAGCAATCTTGGTCACTGAGGCTTCGCTCCAGCGATAAATCCATGTGTGCAGACTGCCGGGCACACCAAACGTTCGGAAATAATTACCCGTGAGAACAGATATCCCTGACACAAGTGCTGCAATCTCTGTATGCAAAGCAGGGGCGCTTGAAGCCGCGTCATCAAAACATCGGAGGTATTATATGTCGTTCCGGATCGCAGCTGTAATTGCATCAAAGAAGCAGCTCTTCGCGGTACAACTGGCATAGCCGGGTTGAGGCCTATTGTCAAAATCTTTGGGAGACTGAATATATTAATAGTGCTTTATAGTATTGTCCGATATGTCTCTCAATCTTTCTCTCTACTCACTTGGCATGTTGCTTGTGGTTGACTCGGCCTGTGTTCTACACTGACACGTTTTGGAACATTGCTTCGAGGTTGGAAAGAATCAATGGACAGCGTTTGTCAGAGCACCGAGGCCTGGGTAATTTTCATTGCCTCAAGTACCATTGCGCGATGAAAATAGGTTTATTTGGCTGCATAAAGCTCGAAGAAACTCTAAAGCCGTTATCAAACACCCTTGAATACTAACTAAATTATAATTTTGCTCTTGCATCGTAAGACAACCAAGCACCATCGAAATCAATGCTCTTCCCTTGGTCGGGTAGCACTTCGGCAAAGACACTCTGAAGCTTCATCACAGCATCGTCGCAAATCTGGTGATGTACCATGATCCTCTTGCCATCCAAAAGAATCCCATGTCTCCTACCAGCCGCATTCCAAACCCTCTCCTCGACCCCTAATGATTTGAGGTCTACCCACACCACGTTTGTCTCGACCGGACGTAGCAGACGCCCGCCCCTTTCGGTCCAGATTTGCCCAACCAACCGAGCAATGTCGTGGCTCCTGGCTAGCACTCCAGCAGAATCGATCCCTCCCAGCCCAAAGTTCTCAACCACTGCTTGACGTGCTGCAGAGGCTAACACACCAGCCTGTCGCATTCCGCCGCCTAGTCCTTTTCGTGTCCGCTTCAGCCTCTGAATTGCACTTGCTGATCCAAGAACCATAGCGCCCATCGGCGCGCCGAGATTCTTACTGAAGTCGAGCGTGATGAGGTCAGCACACTGCGCAAAGTCACGCAGCGATGAACCGCTGGCTGTGATGGCATCGAAAAGCCGTGCCCCGTCTACATGTATCGAAACTTGATTTCTCTTGGCCCCTGTGGTATCTGGCATTTAGTAGCTGAATCTCCTTGATGATGCAAGCATCTGGAAGGGTGCGCCGAGGGCGTCTCAACCTCCGGTGAATGCCAGATGAAGAACATTCATAAGCCCATTTTGGATTCCGGAAAGTCGTGATTGGAACGACTCACAGGCGTGAAGACGCTGCAGCTCCTCAAGCGGAATTACTGTCCCCGAGTTTGTGTTCTCAACGCTCACCACGCGTGTCGGCGCTTTGTGGACGTCGTAGGCCAGCACGGCGTGCTTCTCCGCGTCCAACACTGTCAGGTATCTGCCATTGAGCGGCCGTATGGCCTGGACCATGGCCCCGTTAATGAAAGCAGCGCCACCAGCCTCCCAATGAACAATGTCTGCATGATGCACTCATTAGTACTGAGAACCGTCGCAGAGAATGCATTAGTTCGTGGGCTCTGTGGTTTCATCTCGAAGGTGATGATAGTGTGAGAAGCAGCAAGGACTCACGAGACTGGGCATCTGTCAATATAGCATAAGGTGGTGCCTCGTTCAGGAGGGTGCGCAACGCAAGCTGATTGGCCATGGTACCGGTGATCACGAAAGCGGCCGCCTCCTTACCGCAAATGGAAGCCATCTCACGCTCGAAAGCGGAGGTGGTTTGGTCTTCACCGTAGACATCGTCGTTCAATGTACTTCGTCTGATAGCGTCGAGCATGCCGACTGAGGGGGTAGTTATCACATCACCTGTGTAGAATAGGTCAGACTCGGCTCCTCATTCCGAGAAACTCTCTTCCTGTCCCGTTCTGCCCTTGCGTCTGTCTCTCGGATGCGACATAAAGAAAGTGGTTATCCTTGTGGGCGATTTGAGTGCTTACTTCTGAAATCAAATGCGGCACCTGTCAGTTCGGGTTGGCCCCAAAAGCCGGTTGACGTGTTGCTCTCCTTCACCATTGTTTCTTTTGACCCAGCGCACAACGGAAGAAGCCCTATGCGAGTCCCACGACATGCGATGTAGGAAGTCGAGCTGGTCAAGCCAATCGGCTCATATGGCAGGGCAGAGATACAACTACCATATTTATCAATAAGTCGTGGCCGATGATATCCAGCCTTTACCTAAAAGAGCTCCTGCCGAAGCCAGTCAGCTGAAGGTTTCCAAGCTAGCTGTCTTCGTTTCGAGACCACACCTGCATTTGCGTCGCGTGTGGCCAGCCACATTACGACAGAAGTACATGTGTGACTACCGGGGCATGCAATCACATAGAGGCTTGGCTCGAGCGTGAACGCAAGCCGCGAGTTCGGATCGCGCGGATATTTCACCAACACCCTCGCTTAAGCGCTGTCAAGAAGTCCGAGGCCAGGACGGCTCGCATTCCCGTGGTGGATTTCGGCCGGTTAGCCGGATGTTTCCCTTAGCATTACACCTCGCACATTATGTACATTTTCACAACGCGTGCTTTCAATCCACCCTCCTGTTCGCCGTCTAGCCGGAAGCTCCGGCTTGCCGCAATCCGATCAGGTGCTTTGACGGGATCTAAAGTGAAAAGCCCATGTAGAGACTCAAAATTCTATTGTCGAAAGACAGGGAGTTGAATTGAGTTTTCATAATCAAGACATCAACTCTGGGAGAAGTATCAAAGTGAAATGTGAAGTTCCACGAATGCAAACCTCTCATGGATCGCAAGGGCGGACTTAGACCAGACCCCAGTGAAAACCCTTCAGGCCTCACATCTCCAGTCTTCTTGTCTTACTTCCAGGGGGCTCTAGCAGTCATGACTTACTAATGTAAACTTCCGCCCTGGTGAATGTTGAAGCACACTATAACTGAGACTCGGAGGTAGGGACCGAGATTTCATCGCACTTCTCGAAGCAGGGTCGAACACCAGATCGACATCGCGAAGGATCCAGAGAGTTGCAGCACTAAATTCTTCTCCGGGACTACGGAAGCCAACCATCCCAGTACAGCAGCTGCAACCTGGGTGATGCTTATTACTACTAGGTGCGTTGTACAGTTTCGGGTGAGCTTTTTGTGCCACCAATGACGACTCCGATTGGCTTTTCAAGGGCAGGGTTGCGTTCCTTCCGTTCTGACAGCTCTTTTACTCGGTGCCAGTGGGCAATACTCTTCTCTTTTTTCCCGTGTTACATGCCAAGTTGAAGTCTTAGCAACTCATCTCTCTTGCCTAGTCCTCGGAATTGGGTCTCGGAAAATTGTTGACGGGTCCGGGAGTATGTGAACGTGAATGGAATATATTCACGTTTACAATCGTGGACTTGGTAAAGCGCACAGACGTTTGTAGGCAGGGTGTCAGCACGATTATTTTGCCCACTCTCGTGTAAGTGCTGCGGGCGGACTAGGTAAGTGCCGGGCCATTGGCGTGATGATGTGGACAAATGAAAAGCAGTCAAATCGATAGTGCCCGGCGCCAAAATATCACTCTAAATCTCATAACGTACATGGTAGTAACGACTACGTATGAGGACCAATAGAAACACCACAAGGCCTTGAGAGACTGTCGCGTTGATGAGAAGGGGGACACTGCATAACGGCGATCTGATCGAACACATCTGCAGGACTCGGTGAGCCAACCAAGCCCAAGTCGGGTCTGCCAAGGGAACAGGCAGCAATGAATTATGTAGCGCTGGAAATCTATACGGAAAAGGCAAGACTATATGCCTATGAGTGACTGCTTTGGTTGTGAGGCCTATGTGACTACAAATTCGTTCCCTGTCCCAGATAGACCTCGTGATAAGCACCGTCCCGCTTCCTGCCGCTCCGCCCTAGAAGGAACATGGTTGCTAAATTGGATGCCGCTGGCAATAATGGAATCAAAGTCTGCGCAGCCGCAGCCCCCGACGATGGTGCAGTTCTTGCTTCATATGGGCTCGCGAGAGAGCCCAGTGGGGTCATTAGCTGGGCCCGTGGCAGTCCACACCACCCTAGGCACTGGTCAATTGGCCGAAAGGTCTACGACACGGCTTTGATCATTCTACTAGAACTTTATACGTGAGTTTTATAGTTTCTCAGGTGCTCATTCAACCTTGCTTCCACGCTAACCATGAGGTATATCAGAACTGTCATCAGCACCACGGGAGTAAGTACTTGTCTCTGCGGCCAGCTGGTGTTACTTGACTACCCAGTTGGGAGCCGTGAAACGATTCCGTAGAAATAAAGAACGCCATTGACCGCCAAAATAGGCAGCAGTCGCCGATGTTGCGGGACCGGAGTATGGAATGAGTAGGATTACAGCACTGGTTGCTTTCACTTTCATGTGAGTTGCCATCAAGCCCTGACACATATGCATCTCTGCAACCTGTTCATCCCACGCTGTACTACAACACGGCCACATCCATGTGTACATGGAGGAAGAAGACACCTCTGATCAACCCTTAATAGGTACCAGCTAGGTCAGGCCATCGGAGGTTACCTCATCCCTCCCTTTTCCGAGCTGGCAGGCCGGAGATACCCATATCTCGTCTCCTCAGCCGTCTTCAGCATCTTCTGCGCGATAATACCACTCGGTAGCACTTCAACCCCTGTGGCTATATTTGTCGGCCGCTTCCTCACAGGCATCGCCTCAGCCGTACCCTCGGTCGTCATCGCGGGTAGCGTCGAGGACCTCTTCGACACACGCGCCCGCGTGTGGGTTGTCGTGCTCTGGAACGCTGCGACCACGATTGCGCTCTGCATTGGGCCCATATACGCATCGTATATAATCGCCTCGCCCCAGGTTGGTTGGAGGTGGGTCTACTACAGCGCATCTATCGTGACCGGTGTGCTTACCGTGGCACTCCTGGGGGTGAGGGAGAGCCGGCCTAGCGTGTTGCTTGGACGCACAGTGGCCAGGCTCGCACGGGAGCAAGGCGACAAGATTGACGATTTAAGATGGCACAATGCCGACCCCAGGTCAGGGGGCTGGAAGGCGTTCGCGCACATCGTGGTTGTGAGGCCGGCGTACATTCTTCTCACCGAGCCACTCGTCATTCTCATCGCTTTCATCTCGGGTATCTCATGGGGGATCATTTACCTCTTCACCGAGTCTACACGAGGTATCTACCAGTCTATGGGGTTTAGCAAGACGGCCGCTTCCTTACCCTTCCTGGCGCTTGCCTGTGGGGTATGTTTGACATTCCTCCCGCGTCTCTGGGACATGAAAGTTGTCTCTCGTCGTCATATGGCCAAGGAGCCGGTCGAGCCGTAAGTCTATGCCATCACACACGCAGGCGTCAAATTTCCACAATTCACAGGCAAATATGATCTGACTCCCCACAGTGAAGACAAAATCATGGGCTTCGCCTTCGCGGCCCCAGCACTGACTATCGGGCTCTTCTGGTTCGCCTGGACGGTCCCACCAGCAGCGCCGGGCCTGCCCTGGATCGCGCCCACGCTCGCACTGGTCCCCATCGGCTTCGCCGTCAACGAGATCGCCTACACGCTCAGCGGCTTCCTTGCCGACTCGTACCTTCTCTACAGCGCCTCCGCGTTCTCCGGTCTTGCTTTTGTCAGGGCCATCGTCTCTGGGCTAATGACGCTCCTGGCCCAGCCCATGTACGGTAACCTGAGCGCGAACAGCGCCGGCTCCATCTTGGCGGGTGTCTCGGTGTTGTTCTGTGTTGCGCCGTGGGTGTTCATCCGGTATAGCAAGAAGTTGAGACTAGCGAGTCCTTTTGCGCGATATAGCGTAGAGATGGACCGAACAACGCTGCCTCCTGGAGAGGCGTGACTGACTATCGCAGTGAAAAAGGTTCACTAGTGTTCATTGTAGATAGTGGAATGTTGACTGAAAGTTGAATCAGTGCCATCAGAGAGCAGAGAAATCTGAATTTGGTCTTTTGGGGGTTGAGCATAGAAGGGCTGGGGGACCATTGCTTTCTTGGATTGATACGAAAATTCTTTGGCTGATCACAGTGATCGACTCTATTCGGTATATAATATGAGGGGGAAATATCAAAGAATTGGACTTAGTAGTAACATTCCTCGGAGGGAAGCGGCCAAATCAGAGGCTTGGACGAAGTGCCCATGTGTGGCTGGAGACGAAGGGGCAGGAAGACCTCAAGTGCTGATGCTAGAACTGCCAATGCTTCAATACACATACTCTGTTTTGTTCTATGATACCGGATTTTCTTCGTACTTGGTGATAGCAAGCCGCGTGTACTATGTAGAGCCACGCGTACAATGCGAACTTGAATGTGTTGTAGCCATGAACAGTGACATGCCAAGACCCCAACAAGAAAAAAGCGCAGACCAACGTCCAAATGTCGCCTGACTCCCATGTTGTAAGCTCATGATGACAAGCAAGTGCAATATGGAGTTCTATTTTGGATCGAAAAGTTTCCCAAGAAAGGAGAATCCAGATGGACAGTTCAACATTCACAGCCATGCCAGCACTGCCGGCAAGACGTCGCATGGGTTATGAGATGATTTTAGTCATCTAGAGACTTCAATTACATAAAATGAAATTTGAAATTCTGCTTGTGCTGTTGAGATGCCTGCCTACATTGCAGGGGGAAAAAAGGTGTTCAAGCGTTTACCATTGTATGAGGGGACCACCTACATACTGATTAAGAAGCGTACGGGCACGGATTAAAAACGAAACCACCCACTTACATTTCAAAACTCATTCCATGGAGCATACTTAAGACAGGACATTCATAGAAGCAGTTGACCACAGTGTTTCTCAAACCAGTTGCATTTATAAAGTTTGCATGATGATACAAGATTTGCCCTTAACTCCCGTCTCATCTCGGCCTGCCGGAGATGCACCCGTACATTTATTCATGATCTCGCACAGATCTCTTCAAGAAAAAAGAAGTCTCCAAGCAACCCCAAGCTTGCTTGTCCCAGCGATGAGCTTCTCGTTACCCATCGGCGTGGCAAAGATGCACTCATTGCGAAGCTCAGACCCGGAGAGCTGCTTGTGAGTATCTGGCCGGACGACAGTTTCAATATGAAACCATTCTGTCAGCGGTTTGGTTCGCTCCATATCGTTGTATATCCTAAGCTGTATATCATAGGCATAAGAGTCAAAAAGACCACCAGCTGTAGAGACTCTGACGGGAGTCCTTTTGCCCTTGAATTTGGCCTTCAGAAACTTGTCCCATGTCGACTGATGGATAGTATGGAGGGTGGAGCCAGTGTCGTTACAGACATCAAGATCGATCCCCTCATCCTTGTCATCAGTACCAGCATGGGGTCCAAGCCGTACCTTACAATAGATCTGTGTTGTAGTAGAAGAAGCACCATTCGTTAGCCAATGCAGTTTGAAAGGAAGAATGGTCTGACTTGTAAACGACTATGCACAACTCACTTGATGCATTCCTTGTGGATGTCCGTTTAACTTTTGCTTGTACTCAGTTGACTGGGCCATTTGCGATGCATCCGGTGGATTGATCTGGTTGACCGTGTTAGTTAGTATATGATGGCAGAGGATGGATTGGTATTTCTGACCGGGTTAGCGGAACTAAGAGCACTTGTGGGATGGCTACCATCTTTTGATTGAGCACCTTGAAAGGCCACAGCACGCTGAAAATGATTAGCCTTGAATGTACTTCAAATCGCAATTGGGATGATATGTATTGACCCAGCTTGCGCTAGAGCCAATGAACAACTAAATTTTACAACCACATGAGACAGAGGATGATTTGTTCGGAAAGATCCGAGTTTTATGGGGCCTGTCTCACCATAGAAAAGATAGCATTCTGATCTTTGGCATGCTTGACCATAGTCTGTTGGAACTGACGATTTTCAACCTCGTAGACCTTCTCGTTAAGTGCCCACCAGGTATGTTTCGGCTTGGGAGGGCCAAACTTTGTCGCTTGAGCTATCATAGCTTTGATGTTCTTTTGATGTTTAACATTCTCTGGCTTTTGAAGCGCCGTCTTTAGTGCGTCTATGAAGATGTCCTTCGTAGGGTCCGACTGCGACTGCTTGGCTTGAGGAGTGGCCATTATTGGTAAAGTAAGGACTGCTATGTTATATTACACAGAGAGAGGGATCGAAAAGGGGTAAATGTAGTAGATCGAGTTGAGAGAATGAGTTTGAGTGCGGATACTGTGTGCGTTGATGATGTATTGGTTTCCTGAGATGTGAGGGCTTGATGATGGACTGGTGATTGATACTTCTTCGAATTAGGTTTGAATGCATTTGGTCGAGAAGGATAGGCAGCTTCTACTTATACTTCAAGCAACAACGTCCTTGCTGGGGCCAGTGCCTTCACATCTGAGAGACTTCATGGAGGCTTAGGCCCGGATGTTACAAGGGCTAGTGTGTTTCCTTCCGTGTGACACCGGGTCAGGTTGGCTGGCTATGCAGTAGGTCAACCTCATGTTGACCACTATGATACTATTTTTGGGACACCCAGTCATGGTGCTCAATACCATGTTGGCAGTTGGGTCATTCAAGGATTGGGACCTGTGGGGCAGGTCCTACTCTATGCAGCCACGATTTGGACGTTGGACTGGAAATGTAGTGGAGAATTCCGAACAGGATCTGGCGGCACACCAACATATTTGGTCGATTTTCAAGTAGACTTGGATTCAATGTTTTTCATTACCAGGATCGATGTGAGGCCTTGCTGTAGGAATCCTCCGATATCAAGACAAGAGATGCTATGACCTCGGAAACTTTCAAACCAGTAAATACACTAGGTGGCCTCATGCAAGGTGGATTTACTACGCGCTCGAATGAAGATTAGGAAATCTGTAGTTACAAAGTGTATTTCTGAGATAAAACCGATAGACAGCCGCCTCTTTCATGCTTCAATTCCCATGTAGACTAGCTAAGTGCGAGTGATGACCCAATCCTCACTACCTACACTCCAATATTGCGGGGAGATCTGTAAGTTCAAAAGTCAGTACAGAACCCTGACCAATTTTTGAAAGGAACCACTCACAACTCTTACACACTCATGGATGCGACTAAAGTAATCAGGTATGGTTTTGCAGAACTCGCGAGCCTCCTCTTTCTTCTGACATCTGACGACGCCATCGAAGACCCAGATCTCGTACCCTGGATTCGGATAACCATACGTTTTGACCCAGTCCAGACAAGCTTGCGTGTTTCGTCTGTAAGGATTGTCGGTCCCCTCCTCGGAAATTTCCCTCTCGAGTCTAGCCATCATGCCCTGCCACGCGTCTTGGTCTTCTTTGGTACATGTTGTATCCGGCGTGGATGCGGTGGCAGGGTCGCTGGGCACAGAGCCCTGGCCTCGCTTGGACGACAACAGTCCCATCTTGCTTCTATTAATACTGCAGCGTGGATGTAGGTATAGCTTGAAGAACTCAGACAAAATGCGAGTGTTGGTGAAAACTGGGGATTGAGGTCCAGGTAGGTTGTGTTGCAGGCCAAGGAGGGGTACAGATTCAAATGCTGCGAGGTTGGTAAAGATGGGGGCCAATCCCATTATAGCTGCCTGGCCGGGCCCTGACCGTTGTGTTGGTACAGTTGTGCCGCAAATTTGTGGGGAACCCTCAATCTTGCGGGCGGTTTCCCGCAGCCAACCTGTTCTTCGTACCCACCCTTTTCCTCTGGTTTCCAAGGCAGGCACTTTGCCGAGGGCATGTTGGTCTCCAAGTTGGTCTGCGGCGAGGTCATCCTGCTCAGTGAATGCTCATTCCACACTCACACCTACTTCTCTCCGGAGTACTCGACAAAGAGGTGCTTATAGATCGACAGCAGTATGTATTGTAGTTGCGCCGCTTGCCCCTCGATCCTCTCCATTCAAAGGTCAGAGACTTTGGAGTAGCGTAATCAGTGTTGTCATGGCATTTTTGAAACTTGAGCTTGAAAGGAAAATACTTAGTTGAGAAACTAGAAATACTCAAATTTGTCTTAGTTTTAGACGATTCAAGGCAAGCGACAACAGATATGTATCTAGGTAGGTACCTAGGTAATTGTTCCACCGCACTCAGGCAGGGATCGGGGTCCAGAGCTGATCCTCGCAGGAGGTGGGGCAGCTGGTGTGTCAGCTGCTTATGATTGGACTGAAATTGGAGGGCGTCATATGGAAGTCGCGCTGCAGTGGTCCAGTGAGACGCGCTTGTTGAACGCGCCTTTGCGGAAACCGATGCCTTTCTCTCAACTCAGCTCTCCTTCAAGACCCATGGTTCGCAGTGATTTTCTGAGATCCTAGCGGACTGTCTCACATACCCGCGTGGAGTCAACGTAATTCTACTCAACTGATTTGATCTACCTGTTGATTTCTCCGTCCGTCAGCACTCAGTCCCCAGCATGCCCTCGATTTGCTGCGCGTCCTAGGCGAATGCGATGCTGCAGCACGGTTTGGTACGCAGTGGAATCGCCCTGTCCCAAGTGTTTTGACGCTGACCATCTGAAGGTCGCCGTTTCAACTCCACAGATTAGATGGGCTCTGTCATCGTCGAAGCCATGGCAAGCAGCACACTTGCCGCAGAGCCCAAAAAGCTCCACCCCTTCTTCACCGCGCCGAGGGCCCTCCAGCAAGACTCCGCTGCCACAGATCCGGATCCAGCCTCAGCTGCCGCCGATTCGACCAACTTTCTCGACGCGAACGATACCCTCGCGAAGGACAGTGACATCGAATCTCCAGAGAGCAGCACCCGTCAACGAAAACGCCGTAAGCCGGCAGAAGACGCTGAGGAGGATGGGGCAGAGAACAAGAAGCCCCGTCGTGGCAGGAAAAAGAACAACACTCAGGCGGCCTCCATCATGAACCACTTCGTTCGGATAGAAGGCGAGGACCATGCGACGACGTCCCACCAGATCATCGTACCCAAGAACGACATCACTTCCTACGACAACGCAGCCGACCGACCAGACGAACCCCTTTCAACAGCCGAAATTGAACCAGTCACGAAGCATGCGAGGGCAGATCAAGAATCGAAGGGAAGTGAGCCCAGTGAGCCCAGTGTTTCACCAAAGAAAGTCCTGCGTTTCAACCCCACCACGGGCACCCTTGGGTCACCACCAAAGCCGAAGGAACCAAAGCCTGCCACGCAGCAGGAGCACACTGAGATAGTAGTTGGAGAGAAGAGTACCTCAACGCCGATGGGTAGGAGACGCTCAGCTAGAATTGCTAAACTCAGCTATGGGACCGATGATGAGTCTAGGAGGCGGATTGGTACCAGGATTGACAAGATTCTGAGCACTGCTGCCTCTCCCACCCCAAAGGTGAAGAAGCGATCATCCCCAAAGGAAGCGAAAAGAGAACAGCAAGCGATTGCGAAGGCAAGGAGCGAGACTTTGCAAAAAGACACCCACCCGTTCTTCTCTGGGAAGCCCCAGAAGGCGACAGCAACTTCCGGACCAGCAACTACTGCTGGGATCGAGACGAACACGAAACCACCGCCCTCACCACCAAAGCGCCCAAGGATCTTCAGTTCTACGCCTTGCTCCCCGAAGAAGCAGCGAGCTGCGGGACCCAGCAAGCCGTTGCCCCAATTTGGTGTCAAGTCTTTGGGTCTGAAGACTCCTGGAGCCCGCGCGCCGGCATGGCCTTGGAAGGGCATGCTTCACGTTAGGGGAGATGATGCCGCATTGAGCTGCCAGAATTCGGCCACTCCGTCAAGGCCGTTACCACCTCGGAAATCCAAGGGCAACACCATTCATATTCCTTCACATGAAATGATACTGGACAACTTTGCAGCTAAGCTCAGCATTCCTGAACTACTCGATGCCGTCAAGAATATCGATACGGAAATCTTCCTTCCGCCGCCACGCGAACTTCGACTTCCACAGAAACACTTTGAAAGCGGACTCAAGCTTGAGAAGCGCATTCTGCCTGAACTGAAGAACGTCAAACATGATGCCCTGGCAGGGCTGCGCACATCATTGGCTACATCACTTTCAGCTTTCGATAGGTATCGGTGTGAGTCAATGAGTTGGGCGCAGAAGTATGCACCCAAGGCTGCGGCTGAAGTTTTGCAACACGGGAAGGAGGTCTTCCTGTTGCGAGAATGGTTGCAGGCCCTCAAAGTCCAAGCGGTAGACACGGGGGATTTGAAACCAAAGGCGGTGAAAGGCGGACCGCCCAGGAAAAAGCGCAAGAAGAACAAGACCGACGACTTCATTGTTGAAAGTGACGAGGAAGCGAACGAAATGGACGAAGTCTCCGATCCCGAAGAAGAGGACTGGTCTCCTGACAGACGCGGAGGAAAGAGGACAGTCATTCGGGCTGGTGATGCCCAGGCCAAGGACTCCAAGGGCGCATCACGTTTGACAAATACGGTCGTCATCAGCGGCCCGCACGGCTGTGGAAAGACAGCTGCAGTGTATGCGATCGCAAAGGAGCTGGACTTCGAGGTTTTCGAGATCAATCCAGGCAGTCGCAGAAGTGGCAAAGATGTCCTCGACAAAATTGGAGACATGACACGCAACCACTTGGTCCAGCATCAGCAGGCGGAAGCCACAACTGAATCCGCTATTAACGATGAAGAAGTGGCTGAGGATATCAAGTCTGGGAAACAGGCGACGATGGCCTCATTTTTCAAACCGAAGCAGACACCAAAGCAGCCTCCCAAGATCAAGAAGTCGGTGCCCAAGGACGACGCAGAGAAGGCTGAAGTCAAGAAATCAGCTCCTAAGAATCAGAAACAGTCGCTGATCCTCCTGGATGAGATTGATGTTCTGTACGAGGAGGACAAGAACTTCTGGAGCACTGTGATCGGACTGATAGCACAGTCGAAGCGGCCATTCATCTTGACCTGCAATGATGAAAAGCTGGTTCCATTCCAGACTCTGAGCCTGCACGGCATTTTCCGCTTCAGCGAACCGCCCATGGATCTGGCTGTCGACAGGTTGCTCATGATAGCCGCCTGCGAGGGTCACGCTTTGCGACGGAGTGCAGTCTCGGCCTTGTTCGATGCCCGCCAACATGACCTTCGTGCTTGCTTGACAGAACTGAACTATTGGTGTCAGATAGCTGTGGGCGACCGACGGAGTGGAGTCGATTGGTATTATCCACGCTACCCACAAGGGTGTGACATCGATGAGGAAGGAAACGTGATTCGCGTCGTTAGCCAGGATACCTACCTCGAGGGTATGGGTTGGCTCGCGCATGACGTCCTGGCTGAGCAGGACGACAGGGCATGGGTTGAAGATGAGCTGCTGCAGGAAGCGTGGAACAATTGGCAGATGGACGTGGGCGACTGGCAAGACACACTGGATATGCCCTCCTGGGCCTCTCAGCTGGAAACACCAGGCCGTGGAGAACGGTTGGCCGCACTGGCAAAGTACGATGATTTCGTCGACGCGATGAGTCTGGCAGACCTTTGCTCTTCTGCCATGGTCCATGTGGAATCACGCGACGAGGCGGTCGACTGCACACTACCAGAAATCACGGCAAAGACCCGCGAAGACTACATACTCGGCCGCGAACTCCTCGATGCACCCGTTACGTCAACGTTTGACCCCCTCGCAACCACGCTGCCGATAAGCCTGAAGATCCTGGCGCGCAGAAACCTGCGCACGAGCTATCCATCACCCGGACTTGAAGCCCTCAACGAGGTCACACTTACCACCAAAATACGTCAGCACATGTCCCAGCCTGTGGCAATGGGAGCTCTCACGCGCGACGATCTCAACCTCGCGTTTGACCCTCTAGCCACATCCGACAAGAACAGCACCTCATCATCCACGCTCGAAGCCTCTGTCTTTGACCACACACTGGCGCCGATTGTGGAGGACGTGGCGCCGTACGTCCGTGGGATCGTCGCGTACGACAACGAGCTCCAGAAGCAGCGCCTCAAGATGAGCAACCTGCTGAGCAAGGGTGGCACCAAGAGGATGCGCAACACCCGAGCATCACACGCGGCGCTCGAGGGCGGCTCTAGGACCCACACGCGCCCGGAGCGGTGGTTCAAGGCGGACCTGAACGGTGTGCTTGTGATGAAGACAGCTGGCGAGGGGTGGGCGGATGCCGTGAAGGAGGTCCTGGCTGATGGGAGTGAGGAGGGAGATTCGACGAACGGCCGTGTTCAGGACAGAGCACGGAAGGTCGTCGTTGACGATGATGAGTCGAGCGATGAGCTTGGGAGGAGTCCTGGCTGCAGTTCCAATGGGAATTCCCTGGATTGAGAGATGAGACACTGGGTGGGCGGACGGCATTCTTCGATTTTAAGATGCCGGATGGAAATCATTGGGATTGGCATTTGACTGACGCAGAAGGTGCACTCCAAGGCGACCACGCCTTCGACTTGCGGCCTTACACGGCGGCTCATGCTGCATATGGCAGTCCTGCCTCGGAATAAGCCAGGCCGGCCAGCATGGGCCCATGGAGGCAAAGTTTGCTGGACTGCATTTTACCGAAGCTGCTCCACGGAGGCGTTTACTGCATTGCTATCTTGCCAGCACTTGCATGGAGGCATATCATCGCATCACACAAGGTTTTACTTCTTCGGGATTTTGGTAGATACAGGTCAGCATTTTTATGTTGCTCGCCTGGGATTTGAAGAACATAATCAGAATCCAAAGAATTTCTAGAAAGCAAAAAGGCCGCCCCGTATGTTCTTTTTGTTCTTGCCTCGAAACGCCGACACGCTTGAGTCAGATTTTACCAGCCGCCCAACCACACAGAATCGTTTTGCCACCCCAATATTTCATATGTCCAGGTATCCTCTCATTCATTCATCCAGTCGTGTACGCCATGATCCATCCCATCAAAAAAAAAAGAACACGAGAAGTCAACCAATCCCCTCAGGCTAGAGCGAACAACCGGTCCCCAACCACCAAACCCAAACCCATTCATCATCACCGATAGATCCTCCCCTCCCTTTCGACAGTAGTCAGCCGGCCCCCAGGAGGCCCGGCCCTATTAACGACGAACTCGGTCTCGCCCCGCGACGGGATCACGATCGTGTCCCGGTCGACATAGTACCGCCCCACTGGCGGGTCCCGCGCCGCAGCAGACCTGACCCTGTCGCCCCTGTCGCCCGTCGAGATAACCACCGGCGCGGGCGCTGCGTCCGCCCTCGAGTAGCTTGCTGCCACGGAGGAGGGCGGGTTCGGCACCGCCGGTGGGGGTGGTGGGGGTGGGGGTCCGGCTGATGTGTACTGCTCGACGCGCTCGACGCGGCGCTGGGTCGCAGGGTATGTAGCTGCCAGTGGTGGGGGGGCGCCCTCGGCGTAGCGGTCGCGCCACTCGCGCGGGTCGTAGTCGTCGTAGCGGTCGCGGTCACGGTCACGAGGACCGGGCGGTGGCGGCGGTGGCGGCGGCCTGTCATCATCTTCGTCCCTTCTTCTCCTCCGGTCCTCCTGGTACGCTGCCCTTGCACCTGCTGCTGCTGCGGGCAGGACCATGCGGCCCGGGGCGATGCCGTCCCTGGCTATGTTGGGCCGGCCGTAGCGCTCTCTTTCCTCTAGGTAGCGTTCTCTTCGCTCGCGGCTGCGGTCACGGTCGCGTCCTCCCCTGCCGCCTCCGCCGCTGCCGCGCCTCTCGTCATCCCGCCTCTCGTCATCCCTACCACCACCACTTCCGCTTCCACTCCCACCACGCTCATCCCGCCTCGGCTCCCCGGTAACAGCAGCCTTAACGTCCTTAGCCTTATCCTTAACCTTCTCCCGCTTGGACTTCTCCTTGTCCTCGTGCTCCCAGTCCTCCTTGTCGCCGTAGGTGACACCCTTGGGCCAGAACCTGTGGGCGGCGAGGGTGGCGGCGCCGATAGCGCCCAGCATGACCAGGGACGTCTTAGCGATGTTCTCGGCCTTCTCGGACCTCGTGCTCGCCGAGGTGTCGAGGATGTGCGACAGGGGGCCCCCCCTCTTTGTACTTGTTGTTCCCGCCGTCTGCCGCGACGACGAGGTCACGTCTGTGCGGCGGGAGCGTGTGGACCGCGTCGGCGAGCGCGAGTATGACCTCGACCGGGACCTCGACCGGGATGAGTACGAGGTCGTGCTGTACACGCCGTCTGAGTAGGTGCTCCGGCCACGGGACCGCGAAGAGCGCGCCCTGGAGGTTGCCCTGCCCCTAGAGGGCGAGCGGGAGGGGGATGGCGTGCGAGAAGGGGAGCGGTATCGAGGCATTGTTGGTTTTGGGGTTCCGGGGTAAATTCGAACGGATCTCTCGAAATGAGGGGATCGTCAGGGCCGGGTGAAGAAGCGGTGTGGCTGACCCGCCGTGCTGGGTGAGATATGTCTCAGTCTCAGCCCTGTGAGACGACGTGGACTTGAGAGCTGAAGCAGGACCGGATTGGGGGAAGACGAAAGACCCGGGAGGGGTCACGACATGGCTGGCAGCAGATAAGAAACAGGAATATGCGCGAGGAAGGTAGGTAGATGGGGAGAAAAAGCAAAGCAGGGGAAAGATAAGTGCGAGATGGGGGTTGGAAACAGCAGCTGTTTTGGTGGTGGCCCAGCCCAATGCTGCAAGGCAGTCCCTGCGACGAGGGCGGCCGTCGAGGCAAGCTTTCCCTAGCTGCCGTCTGCCGAGACAGACAGTTGTTTGCGCGGCGGGCCGTGGCGATGGACAGGCAGCAGGTCGAGTCAATCAGGTCCAATCCTCGGACAGGCAGAAGAGAGGGGGTGGAGAATAGAAGGAAAGCTTGTTGGTCCAGAAGAGGAGGGGTTGACGAGAGAGAGGCCCACGTCGAAATGTAAAAAAGGCTGACGATGATGACAACATTGGATCGATCTACTTTTCCATGTTGCTCACCTGTGACCCCGTGGGACAGAGACCAACAAGCCTTGCATACCACACCTCATTTTACTCTGAGAGTCTGTCACACTCTTCTCTCTCCTTGAATCCTGCGAGAGTGGCTTGACCCAGTGTGGTGAGTTGTGAGTGGTGAATGGTGAACGGTGAGATGGGATCGGCCTGGGGTTGAAACGAAACAGGGGTGAGGGAGTGATGACGACGGATGGACGGGGGCTGGTGGCCGTGGATGAGGTCACACTCGCCCAGCTCTGCCTCCAAAGCTTGGGACCGGCGGGCCGACACGGTACCGAGGGGGACCCAGTCTCTCTCTCTTGAGATGGACTGCCTACATCTAACCTGGCACGACTAGCTGTCATCTCGATATGGGTTCACCAAGCAAAACCACAGTCAAATCCCAGACATGCTCATGCTTGGACCTGCCATAAATAAATATGACGCTAATCCCCCATGCGCATATCCGAAGCCTCGGGACTTAATGCTGCGGCCATCCCACCCCCCTGAGCGCCACCAATCCTGCAGCCACTCAGCTGCACAGAAGCCCCAGACAACCACACAATAGGAGGCCGCAGCTGACGAGACCACCCCGTCAGCTCGATGCTTGCCCTGCTCAGCTGCAGCTGCAGCTGCAGTACTCAAGCCTTTGCCGCAGCACTTGGCAACCAGCTTTTCTCGCCTGCTTAGAGGCCCCAAGTTTGGGCAAGAACGGTCGCTTCTCCAGATGTTGATTGATCCCTACTCGTGATTCAGTGCTGACATCCTGCACGACATTGGACCAATAAAACAAAGATATGGCCGTTGTATGCAGTCAAGACGGTATTTTATTCTATTTCGCTCCCAGATACAGCAAATTATCATGATCTATTTAGCCTTGGACACTACTTACCTGGGCCAAGAATGCCTCCACAATCCATCGCCCGCAAGGCATGATGGGTCTTGAAGCCTGAATGAGACATCAGTGGAATACAAACAGTACATATCCACGATGACCAAGGATATGTTCCCAACGTCGTGGGTTGTTGGGGGCAAGGCCTGAGATGACTTTGATGTCGCGCTCGCCAACATTTCAAGTTGCATCCAACTTTCAGCCGGAAACGTATCTTTCCACTAAGACCTTTACCACTGCCATGTCCTAAAAGGGTCTGATGTTTTAAGATGAGTCCAGCCTTGTGAGCTCAAGAGCAGACCAAGCTATTTTTTGACTGCCGCAAATCACCCACACAGGCACAATGCGACCAACTCGCACTCTCCATACCTGGCGCGTCCAAGGTGAGCCCTGTGGACAACCCGGGCTCCTTAAGCTACACCGTTGTCTGTAAGGGCTGCCTCGGGCCACTAAAGGATCTCATCGTTTCGTTCAGAGAAACGGGCGGCATGCTTGATGAGTGCATGGTGGCATTAGCCAGGAAGATCCACGGCGGCCTTGTTCCCGAGTTAACTTGTCACGGCAATGTAGAGGGGGCCGACCCGCCGCTGTTCATCTATTCTATGAGCTACCTGCGAGGTTGTGCCTTGATTGAGGTTCAGTCTGTTGAGATCGAGATGAGTAGTGATGAGGAGGCAAAGCACGAAAGACTCATTAGACACCTGGCTCGGTAACACCTCGCATAAATCGGAGAATATCGGAAGACCTCATTGCTGATACTGTCAAGGTACTTTGCACGGTGTTGGTCCAACCCTCAGACGGTCGATCTTCAGACTCAAGTAGCACAGCGCGCGAGAATTCACAATCTATTGACTCGACTCGTGGGTGAATTGCCGCCGTCTGCGCTGTCGAAACCAGGCTTGTCCTGCCTAATCGACAGCCTCGACTCATCATTCAACCAAATCTATCCACGGATCTTCACTCATAATGACTTCTCAGTAACCAAAATCCTCCTCGACGAGAAAACCTTTGATATCACTGGTGTTGTCGATTGGCCTCTAGGATGAATCATGCCATTCGGCGCGGATCTGGACATCCTCTTCCTGACCACCGGATTCATGACCCTCGACGGCTCGAACGACTATGCGTGTAAATCAAGGCTGCTAGACACCTTTTGGGATGAGTTCTGGCATGTCTCCGGCATAGAAGAGGAGGACTGTTGGGGGAGAATAAAAGCATCGGCCGAAGCGGCCGCTAAGATTTGGGCCGTCCTTCGGTTGGCATTCCGTTGCAACGCTGATGGGTCACCATCTGACGAAGTCCTGGTGTCCAAGAGTAGGATGGAACAGTTGAGGGCCTGGCTGCGTGAATGACTTCTGAGATTGGCCCAAGGCATGCTCCAGTGATGGTGCTGGTAAGATGATATCTAGTTCTGTCGCCGTCAGATTATTGCCCAGCCTTTAGCTTGCAAGCTGCGACGTGAATAGACACACTTTCATTACCCAGGATGGGTGGGAATGCCGCGGCACCTCCCTGAAATTGTGGCAAAATTGATTGTTGAGGTGTGAAAGTGAGTGAGCACTTGACAGGTAGGACCACCCACACCTCTTACAAGACCGGCTTTAACCTCCTATGGGATAACCTCCTATGGGAAACGATACCGTGGAATAACCAGGTAGACGTTCCACAAGTCATAGGAAGGCTCCACAATGACGTTTGCGTAATCTTTTGAGAGCGTGGCCGTGTTACTGCTATAATGTATGTGAATATCGATCTCTCCCGTAAGACAGTCCAAGGGAGACAATGCCGGACATAACCAAGACTTTTCATTCCATTTCGGAATTATGCTTTCTCACGTCAGGTTCCATGAGCAAACATTACGGCCGAGGGTGAATTCGGGTTACATTGGCAAATCTGTGTGCGTCGGATCCGTCCACATTCTTGATAGGCCAGGGGACAAGAAGTCTTCCGTCTTCTTCTTCTTTTCTTTTCCCCCTCCTCTTTGACAAGTCAAGTCCATCAGAGAAAAGCAGAAAGAGTGGCAGGAACACAGGAAGTACGGGAATATGACAAGTATTGTTTTCTTACGTGTACATACAAGGCTCTTGCATCAGTCGCTGCATGTGTTGAGCGGATTGAGCAAGGCAACGGCGAGTTGGTGGGTCCCGCTTTTGGGGGCTGCCAACAGGTGATCTTACATTACACCCTTTAAAAGTCATTTGGCGCCACCACCCTTCACATGTGCTCTCAGACTTTATAACATCAAAGGCAGAATGGCGTCAACGCAAGATGGAGGCGGGCAGCCCTCGCCCAAACGACAGCTTGCCTTGAGCCGGAGCGAAGAAGACATCATATCCGTCTTCAAGCAGACACCCAAATCCAAACCCAACGGCAATTCTGTGACGGGCTTCGTTTTCCCCCCAAAATACCCTGTCGCTTACGTCAAGTTCGGCTTAACAATAGATCGAATGGCAGAAGTGCGCAACCACGAATATGCATTCAAAGCTCTCAGGGACATGCCACCAAATTAGGCACAAGGTATCCTTATCCCCGAGATCTACCGCACATTTGAGAATGGCGAGAGATTGTTTATTGTCATGGAGTACATACCCGGAAGAACGCTTACACAATTAGAGGAGCAGCAGGATTTTGATTCCCAAGAGACCACTCGCAGCAATAGTATTGCGAGGGCCATCAGGCTGCTCATGTCTATACAACCGCCCCCGGGACAGAAGCCTGGAGGTCAAATCCGGCATCCCCTATTTAAGGACGACACTTCCTACTGTGTGTACTCGTCTGTCGATGAGCTTGAGGACCACCTAAACAGGGTATTTAATTGCAAAGGTCCTCATCTACCAGTATAACTCACTACTGGCCATTACTAACATAAATACTTCCTAGGTGTCTACCATTAGAAAGAAGGATGCCCCCACTGTGCGCCTTGAGAGGAACCTATGTTTTTATTATAGTGATTTCTATGCCAGCAACTTTATCTTCACTGATTCCGGCGATCTCTGCCTTATTGACTTCGACCAGGCCGGGTTTCTACCTTAAAGCTTTATGATGTTTGCGATGAAGGAAAGCCGTTGGTATCCCGGGCATTGGATCAAAGACATACTGAGGCTCCCTCCTCGGGGCCATGAAAAATATTTTCTACTGGTTCGCGATAGGCGTTTCACATCTTGGTGAGCCAGGAAAACCCTGCCCGTTGTGTAATCTAATCCCCGGTGGCTAACATCAAACTCGTTGTAAAAGGGACTACGCGGAAAAAGATATATGGGGTGGAATAGAAACCAGCCGTGGTGAAGCTACAAACACTTCAAAAGATAGGAAGAAAAATATCGCGTCGTACAGGTGAACAGGCCATGCCATAGCCTCTCTGGGCAGGGTATGGCCTTCACATGTTGATTTTCAGGCCAGTTCAAGTTGATGTACTGCATCATAAAATATCCAGTGTTCGATGAGAGAGAAGCCTAATGAAGAGTGATTTTCCCGAACAAATACACACACAAACACATACACACACACGCGCGCGACACAGCGCTAGATCGAGATCTTGAAAGACATTCGTGGTGGGTAAACGCAATGGAATATACAGTATGCAAGACTACCACCGTGGCAACGTCTGACTACTGAAAGATACTTGACTAAAACTGATAGTTGCTCAAATCGAGCCAGCCCTGCATCATGAGTAGTACAATACGTTGCCCTCCATCAGCCTCCTAGCGGTCCTCGTCACCACACACCGTTCGACTACAGTCCTGTCAGCCCTCCCACGAGACTGTACTTCAACTTCCATGACTCCACTCCCGTGTTGAATGCGAATTGTCCGTCCTGGCCTTTGCTCGCCAACGTCCGGTCCTCCCGACACACCCCCACCGGGCATGAACGCGTCAACCTCTCCCGTCGGGCTCGGCGTCCTCTGGGGTGTTGGCAACCCCCCGGCCAGATGCAGGGGATCTCGAACGGCAAGGCGGTGCGCCACGGTGCCCTCCGTGATCACGGCACATGCTAGGGTGACGCCTCCCGTGAGCTGCAAGCTGGGGTGCGGCTTTCCCATGCTGTAAGCCTGGGCCTGAATGTCCGCCAGCCCAGATTTTGCCAACCCGTTGTCAGACGGGGGCGAAAGGAAGGCGAGTTTTGGGGTTCCCTTGGTCTTTCCGGCGTCCTCTACAGAGTCAGCCAGCCCCATGCGAACAGCTCCTTGCCTCCGAATGGACTCAGCAATGTGGAGAGAGAGGGCCGAGTCCGCAGGCTGGCTCCTAACCGCGGCCGGTAGGCCCTGGGCATCGACGAGAACGAACGGGTTCGCCGAGTCGATCAGCGTGACGTCCACCACGAGGTCACCCAGCGCAGGTATTTCCTCCACGACCATCCTTTCGGTCCGCTTGCCGCTGGGGAACAGCTTGCCCGTCATACTGCCCACAGGTTCAACGAACGCGACCCTGATCTCGCTGCCGGGGCCCTTAACTCCGGGGATGAGACAATCCCCATCCTCCTCCACGTTACCGTCTTCATCGACGCGGACCGTTTCTATAATAAGCTTCGAGGTATTCGTGTTGAATACCCGCACGTCGACCGCCCGGGCTCCAGGCATCGGGGCGACCATGCCCTCCTGCACGGCAAAGGGGCCAACGCCCGAGCAGATGTTGCCACAGTTTCCGCTGAGGTCGACGTTCTCGCTCCCTACGGCAACCTGGACGAAGGTGTACTCGACATCGACACCTGGTCTGCTGGATGGTGCGACAACGGC
Organism: Diaporthe sp. PMI_573; assembly: GCA_021399435.1. NCBI lineage: Eukaryota > Fungi > Ascomycota > Sordariomycetes > Diaporthales > Diaporthaceae > Diaporthe > Diaporthe sp. PMI_573. The sequence goes on from JAJTUP010000004.1 coordinate 787,084, forward strand.
GACCTTGGAGGTCACGCTGCTGCCACCTCCAACTCCGTCGACCTGCCGCGCGTCGTTGTGCCTGGAGCCCATGGCGGCCAAGAGTGGACTTGCCCATTCTTCTTGGGACGGTGGCAGGTGAGACCGGTGGATGAACAGGCCCTTGGATGTGCCGGCGCGCATGAGCACCGCGGGGAGCGAGTGCCTGACACGGCGTTTTGAGGTGGCTGGTGTTATCGCCATGATAGGAATAGGGATGGAGACGGGGCTGTGAATAGGGAGCGGGTGAGGTAAGATAGGCTGGAAGACTTGGTGTAGAAATCTGGGCTGTGCAATGGTTGTACTTGGGACAGCAGTGTTGAAGCGCATCGGTATTGTTTCGGCAGAATGGTTCATGGAAACATTGAAGCTCAGCTTTCAGGTATTTGACATTGCAAACAAAAGGTTTCGAAGGGTGTTGTAAACCACTAAAATACCACCTTCGTCGCACTTATGTACCATTTGAAGTTGTTTTCCATGCCCTTCAAGTTGTAAGCGTGTTTTGTGCCGTTCATCACGTCAAATTGTGAGGCTGTGTCAGTGGCGCCCATCCGCGGGAATGAAGGCTTCCCGCGGGATCGGGTAGAGCGCCTTTCCCGCTCGTTCTCCGATGCAGTGGAGCGCGAGCGGCTCTTCAGAATTGATTGTCCCCACGGTAGAGTCTCATTTCTGACAATGAGAATTTCCATGGAACATTCCCGTTCGCTGCGTTCTCGGGTCAGGAGATCATGCTATCCAGTGCGGAACCGTTGAAACCAAAGAGCAGATCCTCGAAGGAAGTTGAGTTGTTGTCTCCAGCCATACTTTGAAGCCAAGACTGATTTCCTATAAAATTTGAAGACCCGGGGTTTGACACTTGCATTTCCGGGCCTGTCGGGACTTGTTGCTGAAGTAAATCTGCTTGGGCTAGGCCCGCTGAAGCGTTGCTGAGATCTTGACCTCTGACAAAACTCTGGATTATTCCATCGATATCTGACCAGCCCAGGGAAGGCGATCCGTCTCCGGGTCCCAGCTGGGGCGAGGTATCCTGTGTAGCGTGAGATAAATTGCCTGGTCCGTGAAAATTATCCTGGGCGGCTGGCATGAGTGCCTGCCCTCTTGCGGTATGTGATGTGCGATGCCTCTGCCGTGAGCTATCGTCGCCGTGACCAAGGCCTACCCCGAGTCTCGTCATCAAGCCTTCGACGATGGCTTGTGCTCTTCTAACGGCCCAATTTGTTTCTCTGTTCTCACGAAATACTGACATGCATGTTTCTAGACATTCTCGTGCTTGCGACTCTGTGCTGCGTTTTGCGGCGATCCGCACGTGAATCGTTGCCGCAACATACGTGGCGTACGAAATCAAATAAGGTGCGTGTCGCACTGAGAATACCCTGTCATAGGTTCGAAGAACGCTGACGATGCTGTCGGCTGCCGAGGCACACGTGATAAATGAGTTGACAGATATGGAACGAGATGTGTTATAAAGATGACCATCGGCAACGAATGGGCGATTTAGGAGGATCGTTAGAACATGATACATGGCGCTGGAATTATTTCAGCGACTGAGCAATGCAACAACTGCTAATGAGGATGTTGATGTGGTACTTACTGCAGGCTCAGAACATGCGGCGGAGGAATGAGACCATTACTCCATGGATCAAAGACAAGATGTGCGGGCAGTGCGTCTTTCCAAGTGGCTAATTTTGAGCTCAGAATCCCAAGCATAGTAGAAAGCTCAGAAGCACTCTTGTCAAACGCTCTCTCTGTATAAATACAGCTCAGAATATCGCTCATAACAACCGAGAGCCGGCATAGGTAAGTGAAGGTCGATACGCTGTACGCTGGCGAACCGTGGTAGCTTGTGGCATCGGCCGAGTATGCGAACGGCTTCCAATTCTCGAATTCCTCGAAGGTGTCGAGAAATTTGATTGGAACTAGTGTGTCGGCTTCTTTCAAAGATGCCGGGCGTCCTTGGTAAAGACTTTGGATCTTGTCGACAACTGGTCACGGAGTTAGTGCCTACACAAGTACACTCAAGGGGTCAGGTCTCTTACCGAATGCACCCCAAAACACCCGGCGTCGTATCTCTAGGTCTTCATCAGAGAACTTGCGTGGTATACCAAGACCAGGGGCATCTACATGCATGCCCAAGTCAACGATCATCCGGAAAGCGAGGCCGGCGTACAGCCAAGCTGCGCTCCTCTCGTCTCCAAGAGCAAACAAAGAGTTGGTCATCACTAGCAAAGCCTGGATCGTTGTGATTTCACTTTTGTCGAGCGCATCGCCGAGCAGTTTACGCACGCGTTCACGGAAGGCCCAGCCGGCAGTACGGACGTCATCAGGGTCCCTTCGGACCTCTCTCCGCGGGCTGAACTTGGAAGCGCCAAAGTAGATGGCATTCAGCAATATCTTGGAGAAATATGGCCCATTACAGGCCATATCTCGCATGAAAGCTGGCCGGTATGTAAGCAAAAATGAGTGATGCTGGCGGTTCCAGTGCAAGGACAACAGATGCATGCCAAGCTCTGGATCCACACCATCAAAGTCAAGGGTTCCCGCTCGATGATTGAACTCCTCAAGTTGGCCTGAGCCGTGTCAGTGTTCAAAAAGTCTGTGGCTTCGGAGCAATTGGCCTACGCTGTTTGGCTGCCTCTGCCACCAAGCCCTTCTCGATCCACTCGTCTGACATCCGCGGGCGCAGGTCGGCTATGGATGATCGCTCCTGGAGACTCTCCTCATACAGGGCGCTTGTGCGGCCGTGATAGCTGGACACTCCATTTGCAGACACGACGATTCGGGAAACATCCCCTCGGTGGGAAAGTGGCTGGTCAGCTGGGGTGTGTGGCTGCTGGGACCTGGAACTATCATCCGGGGTCTGAGAGGGCGGATCCCCATTCTGTTCCGCGGGAGAGGCCTCCGCCGCGCTGCCTTCTCGGGCCGGAGTGTGGGTCTCCGGTCTTGTGACGCTCGATGTGCCTCGCTTCTGCAGCTCAGCACGTCGTCGCGTTGGCGTCGAAGCAGATGTATTGCCTGTGGGACTTGCCAAGGGCTCATATACACAGTCTTTCCCATAAGTTTTGCAATTGGCACATGTTGGCTGTTCATTGTTGCACTTGATCTGATGGAAGAGGTCAGCATGGACTTGCTTCCCGTTCAACGAGGAAGCCTGTATCACCTTGCGCCGTCGGCAGAACGAACACGCCTCAACGGCCCGCCTCCGGAGCCGGCCGGATGCCGTAGTTTTGTTTCCGGGCTTTGGTCCCATGTTAACCTCGCCGGAAGGTAGAGTTTGTGTTGACAGCCGTGGGTAGTTGACAGGTGGGCAAGAAGGTGGAGTTTCTGCGACCTTTGTTGTTGGGAGAAAGCGACGGGAAAGGCTTGCCGCGGGTAGAGCCATGAGGGACCCCATAACTGACTAATCGGGCCTAGCGGCCGAGTACGGCCAAGTAAACGGGGAAGCGCTCATATGCGCGGGATTGCTTCCCGCGGGAAGTAGAGAGAGGTGGTGCCCATGCCAAAGGACAAATACACGACTGCGTATGTTGGTGACCCGCCACAGAGATTCAGTCTGCTCTTTTTGAATCGAAAGACACGAGATAGATATACCTGTCACAGTCGTTAAGCCTTTGTTGTCATCCTTTGGATCACATGCTCTCGCAATGCTTAATGCGTTGCTCTCTTAATTACCATTCACTGCTTTGAAACTCGCTCCTCGAGAAACAAATCGAAACAACAGAAGATTGAGATATCAATATTGACTATGGCGTCCATGGTTTCGACGACCAGGCCTCGCGTCGACTTTTCCAACCCTACTCATGCCACACGAAGACCCGACCCCTCCCCGGCTGTTAAGCACAAAATATCTCCAGCATTGTCACTACTCTCAGGGGGTGTTGCTGGGGCCGTGGAAGCTGCAGTTACAGTGAGTAAATTTCAGCCATTTCTGTGGGGGCTCCTCCATACGTCAGCCCACTAACACAACCATTCCTTCAAAGTATCCCTTTGAATTTGCCAAGACCAGAGCTCAGCTTCACTCGAACGGGGCCAAAAACCCATTTGCGGTGCTTCTTCAAGTTTCCAAGCAAGATGGACTTAGAGCTATCTACACGGGCTGCTCAACATTAATAATTGTGGGTACCCAAACTTTGTCATGTCAATATTGAATCTTGCTCATATTCTTGTAGGGAACAACTTTCAAGGCCGGGGTTCGATTCCTTTCATTCGACTCGATCAGGAACAGGCTGATGGACAGCGATGGCCGCCTAACCCCGGCAAGAGGAATATTGGCTGGTATGGTTGCCGGATGCGTGGAAAGTGTCGTGGCAGTGACTCCGACTGAGAGAGTTAAGACAGCACTGTAAGTCACGCTCCACAGTGTTCTTGTAGTTACAAACGGCGCGGCGAAAGAGGACTGAATACAAGAGGTAATCAATCAAAGGCTAATTGGGAGAACAGTATTGACGACGCGAAAAGTGTTACAAGGAAGTACACTGGCGGAATAAATGCCTTGTTGACAATGGCCAAACAGCACGGAGTTGGGGAAGTCTATCGAGGACTTCTTTCTACTACCTTGAAGCAGTCTGCAACTTCAGCCGTGCGTATGGGCTCTTACAATGTGATAAGGGACCAATCTAGGCAGAACGGTCTGCCGAACAACTCGGTCATCACATTCGGGTCTGGGGCAGTCGCCGGTGTTGTGACCGTCTACGCCACGCAGCCTTTCGACACGATCAAGACCAGGTCTCAATCTGCTCGCGGGGCTGGTACCGCCGAAGCATTCCGAATGGTGCTCTCAGAAAGGGGTGTGAGGGGTTTATGGAGCGGGAGTACTATGAGACTTGGCCGTCTGGTACTCAGTGGAGGAATTGTATTCACAGTATACGAGAAAGTTTCAAGCTTCTTTTCCTGTTGACTTTGTACGAGGAATTGCCAAAAGAAGTTTTTTTAAGATGGTTTCTCTTCTATTCTCTTTGTATGCGTATCTTAGGGTAGATTTATAGATGGATCTGGTACCAAACGAGTGCCCGCTCTATGTTCAATTCTAATTGAGTTGCCTTTCTACACCATCCATCGTCACACTTACTCTTGATGCATGTGCGTAAGGAAGCCAAGCACTTGTAATTGAAATTAGAGTAGTACCAGGGACCTAGCCACTATGATTCTGCCTCCTCCCAAATTCGACTGGGCCTACAACAAAATACATGCCAAGTCCAATACAATTACACATGCATAAGGATAACATGAGGCGCCCCGCGATTTCGGTGGAAAGGGAGGAGGAGAGAACGGACGGATGGGAGAGCGGGAATGCTGGCCCACGCGCAACACCCGCCTGGTGGCCACTTCCCGCGGGAACGGTTCTGCTGGCAACCACCGTCCCGTCTCGCACCAGATCCTTCCAAGGTGAAGCAAAGCCAGGGATTCCGGGGGTTGGCATAGACGCGGGGTATTCTGGGGTCCCCAGGTTGCCAAGAATTCCACCAGTCTGGGTCCTTATGTCAGTTTCTGTTGCACAGCGAGTATAAGAACATGCATGTCGCAGTTTTGATGGCACATTCGATGTTCGCTGCCTCTGGAGATAATTATCACACCACCCACTTTTCCAACTCGGTAGACTGACTGCCTATTCACAATACTTCAAAGGCAATTATCATGGCCACAAACAAGGACGGTCAAGCACTGACTTGCTCAGCCAAAGATGTCGTTGAATGCGTCCAACTTGAGGACTCGGCTAGGTCCTCCGATCCTTCATTGGAAAAGCTTGAGCATCACCGCGACATAACCCCTCGTGATATTCAAGCCCGGTTCGAGCTACTACGAGACTTGAGCGATCCGGAGATGGAGAAGTTAAACAAACAGGTAGTCAAGAAAATTGACTGGAGGATGATGCCCACGATCACACTGATGTTCCTGATGAGGTTAGTTTGGCCAGATTTCTTCACCATTGCTTTCAAAGCCGAATAGAGAATCTAACGCAAGATCAACTCACTAGTTATCTCGATCGCATCAATGTCTCCAACGCCAGGATTGGAGGTATGCAGGAAGATCTTCACATGTCCGATACCATGTGGAACCTAGGAATCTCGACCTTTTACATTGGCTATCTCGTCGGGCAGTTGCCAGGCAACTTGTGGCTGGCCAAAGCCAACCCAAGATGGTTTCTTCCGTCAACTATGGTGGCTTGGGGTGCGGCAACTATTTGTACTCCCGCCCTTACAAAGTAAGCAGACAGTCTTTGCGAGCTTATGCTGCATGCAACCTTATATGTATTGACACTTGGGGCTAGCGGTGCTGGCTTCGCGGCTCTACGATTCTTCACCGGCCTAGCCGAAGCGCCATTCTTTCCCGGAATTACTCTCTGTGAGTACATATCAAACTTCCTTCCCACTGAATGTCACTCGTTAAATGAGTCTAATGTGGACCAGTGACTTCCTCCTGGTACACCAAGGAGGAAAATCCAACCAGGATGGCTATCTGGCACGCGGGGAACACCATATCCAACATTATTTCGGGCTTTCTAGCTGCAGGTATCCTCACCACAATGGGAGGTGTCGCGGGCTTGTACTCTTGGCAGTGGTTCTTTTTCATCGAGGGCATAGCGACCTTTCTGATCGCGTTCTCTGCCTATGCGTTACTGCCAGACTGGCCACATAACACCCGATTTCTAAGCCCAGAAGAAAAAGAGATCGCGCAGTACCGGATCCTTTGCTCTAATGGAGGCGTACAGGAGGTCGTCGGCGGTACCTGGGATGGCCTCAAGGACGCCGTCAAAGACCCCTTCACCTGGATATTCTGCCTGCTTCATTTCGCGCTGGTCACGGCTCAAAGCTTCAAAGACTTTTTCCCCTCCGTAATTCCACCCCCCCCCCGTATCTGATTTGATCACCGCTAACATCAGACTAGATTGTGAAAACCTTCGACTTTGGTGAGCTCACAACGTACTTCATCCAAGCACCTCCATACGCATTCGCCTTCGCGTTCGCATATGCTGTTGCCTGGTCATCAGGTCGGAACCAGGAGTCATTCTGGCACATAGTGCTGCCCATACTTGCCAGCGCCGTCGGCTGCTCTGTTCTAATTTCGACCATGAACATCGGAGCTCGCTACTTTGGCCTCTTCCTGCTCATTTCCGGGACGTACAACGGCTTGAACCTGCAGCTGTCGTGGGAAACCACTGTCGTGCCTGCGCCTCGGAGCAAGAAAGCCGCGTTGATAGCGATTGCGAATTGCATCAGCCAGGTCAGCCACTGGTTCAGTCCGTACTTTTGGCCGCGCTCGCAGGAGCCTTTCTACAGACTTGGCGGCGGCCTGGTGCTGGTGGGATGTGCTCTTGTCGTGATGGCGGCCAGCCTAGCAAAATGGCGTGCTATCCGTTTGAACAAGAAGCTGGATGAGGCAGAGGGCTATTTCGAGACCTCGGGTGTGGAGCGGGGTTGGAGATATGCGTACTGATCGAATCACGTTCACTCATGGGGGCTTTGGTTAGTGATATAACAGAGTCAATCTGTAGCAGCACGTCACGACTCTCTGAGTCAGATGAACTTCAGATATAATTTACAAACCAACTCATTCAAGCATATACGGCCATAGATACAGGAAAATACGGGATCCCGTCCGCTCTCCTATAGTCAAGCCTGTAATCGATAGACTTGTTGTTGTTGCCATCTGAGCCTCCCTCCCGATGTCTACGGAGGATAGCCGGCCGCGCCAGGGCCGGCCTCCGGGCCTTGCCTACCGTTTCCCTACTGTATGCAGTAATGCCTGTCCTTTCCGTCTGCTTAGGTCTGGCTGCGCCTGCCTGGCTGTTCTGAGGCCTCCTGTGCTATTTGAACGCCCCCTCTATTGCGGCGGCCTTGCTTTATAGTCTGCTTCTGCCCTTATATGTCTATTGCGGCTCTTGCGCCTAGGCTGCCCGCGGCCTATATTGGTGGATGGCTTGCTCCTCTTTGTTAGCTAAAGGGGCGTAGTAGGCCTAATAGTTGCGCCTTATAGCTAACTTTTAACTAGCTTAGGTTTGTTTTCTTTTTATTTTCTTCTTTTTGGTTGTTAGACTGTGGTTTTCTATATATTATAAATAGACTTACCTACTATTTATGTTTATATATATCCTAGTGCTTATTAGTATTTTTAAATAACCTCTCTAGTATTTAAAAGGAGATAGGAATACTAAAAGTTCTGTACTTATTGCAAGTCTGTAATATAAACGCCTTTGCTAGTAAGAATGCTGTGGCCTTTTAAGCTTAGATACGGCGGCTGCTTGGTTGCTTGTAATGTAGATACTATACCTTCTAGGGTCCTTTATACTTTACCTAGGTAATAGAACTGGATATAATAATTTGCGCTAAGTATAGAAAGAAATTTTTGGGATATAATTACAAGGGTTTATAACTTGGATTAACCCTGCTATATAATCTATACCTTCTAAGATATATTATGATTGCCTATTATAAGGCAATTTATATTAAGACGTCTTTGTTATTATAGTCTTGCTGCTTTCTTAACTTTTAGCAAATCTTATAGATTTAGTATATATATATAAATGGTATAATAGCCTTATAATAGTGCCTAGATTTAGTTAATAGCCCTATTATATAATCTATACTATATAGAATACCTTATTTTTACCTATTATAAGGCACTTAATATTAAAACATCTTTGGCTATATATTTTTATAACTATCTTACTTTTTTAAAAACCTTACTAATTTAGTATAAATAGTATAATAGCCTTACAATAGTACCTTTATTTAGTTATTAAGCTTATAGGTAGCCTAGCTTTATTATTGTATTATAGTATAATATATATTTAGTCTAACTCTATAAGCTGGTATTTCTGGAAATTACGCCTTATTAGACTTTTAGTACTAATTTTGCCTTATATTAGCCTATTTTGTTGTATTTAAGGCGTGTAAGAAAGCCTAGAACTATTTTTAAGGATACTTAAGGCCTATAGATAGACTGTAACTTTTTAGTTTTATCTTTCCCGGTAATGTAAGATTCTCCGCGGCCAAAAGCTACTAAGTTATACTGCCTGTCTAATTGATATATTAAGGCGCCGCTATAATTTAAGTAGATATCTTAAAATTAGTATACTTGTAAAAGATTATAATGTATACTAGCTAGTAGATAAAACTATTACTATTTAAACAGCTTATTAGCTAAACCCCTATATAATTATTGGTAGCTAGTAATAATACCTTAAATAGTATGAAGGTTGGTGGATCGAATGGGAGTCAGGTAGCAGTAGGGTGCACTGAGGTCTTGTTGGGACGCTTGAGAATGGTTTGGACAACTTTGCATTGAATTCGAGTGGGCTTCTGTCAGCCCTCCTCACAGTCCCTCCGACATCGTCTCAACCCTGGGCACGCTGTGGTTGGCTCTGGTGCGCAGATAGGGAGGCCGGAAAATTCGGCCCTCGGACCCACTATCTTTGGCTTTAAATAACCAGCCAACCCTAACCCTGACAGTAACCAAACTAAATACAGATAAACTTCAGAAATCAGGCTATCTAATAAACTAGGTTACATGCTTTTTGGGTAAGAAATAAGGGGAATGCAGAGGTTCGAAGTTAGGGTCTTACAATAGCCCAAAAAATCGACTCACGGCCACCAAACTCATCTGCCGGCGCGCACGCCACATAGGCACTTAGCCGAAAAAGTGCCAAGTCTAGGGTAACTCCCTACGTGAAGTCTAGGGTAACCCCTTACGTGCAGCGCCCACACAAGCGTTTCCGTTTAACAAATAGTTTACTAGTAAAAGGATTTCTTAAGCGTATATAATTATTAGCAATTGGCTACGGCTTATTAAATTAGCTGCTAGTAGATAAGTATATATCTGAAGGTTGGTGGATCGAATGGGAGTCAGGTAGCAGTAGGGTGCACTGAGGTCTTGTTGGGACGCTTGAGAGTGGTTTGGACAACTTCGTATTGAATTCGAGTGGGCTTCTGTCAGCCCTCCTCACAGTCCCTCCGACATGACCTCAACCCTGGGCACGCTGCGGTTGGCTCTGGTGCAGGAATGGAGGGGCCGGAAAATTCGACCCTCAGACCCACCATCTTTAGCTTCAAACAGCCAGCCAACCCTAACCCTGACAGTAACCAAACTAAATACAGATAAACTCCAGAAATCAGGCTATCTAACAAACTAGGTTACATGCTTTTTGGGTAAGAGATAAGGGGAATGCAGAGGTTCGAAGTTAGGGTCTTAAAATAACCTAAAAAATCGACTCACGGCCACCAAACTTATCTCCCGGCGTGCACGCCCCATGGGCACATAGCCGAAATCGAGCGTTTCCGTTTAACAGTTATAAGCCTCCTGCCTTGTCTATACTTTAAGAAGGATCTTCAGAATATCAGTTTGTTTGTTTATCTGCTGCTATAGTGTTTATAATGTCGCCTATTTGCTTTCTCTACTCTTTCCGGTTTTCTTTGTCTGCGCTCTATTAGCGGCCGCGCCCTTTATAGCGATTCTATACTGTTTTCTTAAGAGTAGAAGTACTGTGTCAAGTGTATCCTGAATTGCCTTGTTCTGCCTAGCTTTTGCGCTTGGTTTTTGCGGGCTTTGTTGTGGGCGAACACCATTATCTTTACCTTCCGACGCGACCGTGATCGCGTCTTTAACTCCCATCCCGGGAGTCTGGGACGCGCCGGGCCGTGCGGGATCCGCTAACGTCGCGTCGCGCATGCTTAATCCACCACGCTGCACCACCTAAAATCGCCAGAATAAACCACGAGTCGAGAAAGTGTATAATAAAAGCCCCCAGGTTTTTTTTCCCTTTTTTCCCAGAGCCATAAAGCTATCGCGGTGGTCTAAATATTACAGTAGTGGTACAGAATCGTGTGAAGCAATCACTCCGGCAGTGATCATTATTGTGCGAATAAGGGAGACTCAAAAAGCAGACAACGCAATAGAGCCAAAAGAGATATCATCACCGTCCCATTACTATCCATCCAACTAAGCTGGGCTTTATGCCAAATGAGCTCTGCCTGCAACTTCTTATAGTAGCACCCTCCGTCCTCCAGTGTCTTCTTCTCCCTAACCACCCTGACTTGTCGAGAGCGAACATCAAGTGCTCGCGACCGCTAATCCCTTCGGACAGAAAATCCATGCGGCCATTAGAACTCAGCAGGCACTGCCAGCCGAATTGCCGCCCGCCACCATCCCGATACTATCTAAGCAACAATCTTCCACTTTCTTGGACATTCCATTTGCCAAGTCTTAGGTATATAAGAGAAGGCAGGCAACAGGTGGTGGGCGGGGAGGCGGTTGGTATGCTATTCGAGCAGCCTCACGACGGCCTTGTGCCCGTTCGCGGCGGCCACGTGCAGCGGCGTCCGGCCCTCGCTGTCCTTACCCTCCTTCTCGGCGCCCGCCTCGACGAGCAGCCTCGCGGTGGCCTCGTGCCCGTTTGCGGCGGCCCGGTATAGTGCTGTCCGGCCCTCGCCGTCCCTAATCTCTGTATTGGCCCTTGCCTCGATGAGCAGCCTTGCGACGGCCTTGTGCCCGTTTGCGGCGGCTACGTGTAGCGGCGTCTGGCTACCGTTGTCCTTGGCCTCCTTGTCGGCCCCCGCCTCGACAAGCAGCCTCACGACGGCCTCGCGCAGCGGCCTCACGACGGCCTCGCGCTGTATCATGGGGCGCTTCTTGTTCTGCAGCTCAAGCAACATCAGCTGCATTTGGTAGTCTTGCAGAGCGTGATTGCTGCCGCCGCCTTGGCTATTGCCAGGTCCTCCTGGCCGCAGGTTGCCTGGATTTATCTCGCCGGAGTTGTAAAACGCCCCTATCGCAGCGCCGGAAGTATGTTGGGGGACCATGAGGGAGCCTTGATCCTGTGGACCGGCGGCCACGTGCAGCGGCGTCCGGCCCTCGCCGTCCCTAATCTCCGTATTAGCCCTCGCCTCGATAAGCAGCCTCACGACGGCCTCGTGCCCGTTTGTGGCAGCCTGCTGTAGCGGCGTCTGGCCCTTGCTGTCCTTACCCTCCTTCTCGGCGCCCGCCTCGACGAGCAGCCTCGCAATGGCCTCGTGCCCGTTTGCGGCGGCTACGTGCAGTAGCGTCCGGCCTTTGCTGTCCTTAGCCTCCTTGTCGGCGCCCGCCTCGACGAGCAGCCTCGCGATGGCCTCGTGCCCGTTCGCGGCGGCCCACGACAGCGGCGTCCCGCCAGACTTACTCTTCGCCTCGACGTCGGCGCCCTTGGCGAGCAGCTGCTGCACCACAGCCTCGTGCCCGCTCCCGGCAGCCCATGACAGCGGCGTCCGGTCAGAGTTGTTATCCTTTGCATTGATATTGGTCACGCCCGAAAGAATCCAGGCAAGAAATAATGCCTCATCGCCTCGATTTTGAAGATACGAGAGGATACCTTTCTGCCGTGAAAAGGTGAAGCTACGTCCCAAGTCGGTCTGTTTGTCTTTACTCTGATTATACAGGGTCCATAGGTCGTGAACCGCAGGGTCGAGGTGCTTGGCTCGCGCTTGGAGGCTCTTCAAGGTAACCTGGACTGCTTCATAGCTCCCAGTCGCCTGCGCCGCGAAAATTGGCGGCCCATAACGTTCCTCTCCAACATCAAAGCAAGATGCCGTCTGGGAATAAATACAAATAAGGTGCGCTAGGTTGTTCTCGGCTAGGATATAGAGGAGTTTGACTGCTTTCGTATATCGCCGAATGACATGCCTTTCGAAAGCATTGTTGAGGTTTGCCCACTGTAGAAGAGGGAAAGCATCTAGGAAACTTCCCTGCTCTATCCCGTGCTGCTGGGCGCTGTTGGCGTGTCGAAGGACATTGAGGATGGAATATTCGAGGAACGGAAACTTCATGCTAAGGTCCTCCCTTAGTTTTGTGGCTTCGGCGCCCCGTAGCGTCGCGTCGGATATGTTGGCACTTTGGTCGATGGGAGCCTTCACCTGAGCTAAGCAGCAATCCTTTAGCTTATCATGGCAGTGGCCCTCGAAGCTCTCCGAGGCCCTGGACCACTGCCTACCGTATCGGCCTAGCAGGAAGTCACGAACAGATTCGTGGATAAACTGGACTTCCGAAGCCTTGTTCCGCGTGACTTCGGCTAAGCCTTTAGATGAAGTCCTTACAAAAGTCCTCATCTGGTCTAGTCCGATGTCTTCCTCGTCCCAGTAGCTTGAGTTCTCTTTATCGATACTCAGCTGGACGGCGAAGTAAAACTCCTGTGGTTTGAGAGGGCGCGTAGCAAAGAGAACCCATTTGAGGCAGATATGTAGCTGTTCGAGGTTCTCCTCGTCTCGTTTAAGGATCATCTCGAACAAGTCGTCAAGTCCGGGCGGGATTTGTTTAAGACGCGTACGGATCGCATTGATAGAAACGATACTGTTAGGATATTCCTTCGTCAGAATATCAAGTACCAGAACGACCCAAAGGAAGATACCCGAGGACTTGTCGCGAATCTCAGACCGGAGGGAATCAGCGTGCTTAGCCTTGCCTAGCCTGAGTTTCGACTTGATATAGTACTCGATATCGTCGGTATGGCCAGCTTCGTCTTCTAGAGTAATCTCAATACCCTTCTGGATGACGACAGTCGGGTAGTGCCGGCTCGAAAAACAGATTCGCAGTTGGACTTCTTCCTCTCTAGCGTGGTCGCACAGCTCCTCAAAGAAGCAAACCATGCCAGCAGCCTGGTCCTGGTCGCACTCATCCAACGCGTCGACAAAGATCGTCAATGACCGGTTCCTAAGCTTGGGGATAGCCTCTGTCAACGTCCGTTGCAACGCCGCTTCGTACCATCCATTACATTGGATACCCTTCGCGCCATCAGCTGTCATCCACTCTAGGCTGTCCCTCAGGTCCACTGCCTTGTCGAAGAGCTGGTGGAGTAGAGACCGATAGAGACCGATCGTTGACTTCTCCTCGATAGTACCACGGGCGAGGAAGAAGAAGGACAGCATGATTTGCGAGGGATCGTCCTTTGTGCGGAGTTTGGCCTTTTCGAAGAGGAGCTTCATCAGAGTAGACTTCCCGGTGCCGGGGTTGCCTTTGATCCAAAGAAAGCCGCCGTCGTCGGGCTGTTTTATCACTTCGCTCCAGGCCTTATACTCTGGCTTGGCAAGAAACCAGCGGCAGGTTTTTCCTTGCGCGGTTGTTAGACTTGTCAGTCTTTCGTCGATTTTGGCGAAGTAGAGCTGCTCTACCAATGACTGTTTAGTCGTGGCATCGAAGCTGTCGCTATTCGCCCCGGGAAGACCTGTTGCAGACCGCTCTTCGCCGATCGGGGGTCCTGGATTAGGGCGCTTGGACGGACGAGCAGTCTCCGAGTCTTCGTCGTTGGTCTCCTCGGGGCGCCTTTTGTCAACTCGGGGGCCAATGGTCCCAATACACCCAGTCTCTTTCCAAAGTCTCGTGAGCGCGTTCAGTTCACCTTCACCGTAGATAAGCGGCATATGAATGCCAATGAGACCCAGCAGTGAGTACACCCTGTCCTCCTTTCGTGCTGTCTCACGCTTCTCTGCCCATGCAAGCCGCTCGGAAATGCTGAAGTCAGATGGTGGGTTGCCTCGAAGGACAGTGAGAGGAAGCCCAGTGATGTCTTGGATGTCATGTTCTAGAGACTTCCTTGTCCCCAGTCGCACGCCTTCCCTTGAAAAGAACTCAACAGACACTGGGGCAATCAGCTCTTGGAGAGTCCAGCCACGGGTGAACCACCTGCTCTTTCGAAAAGACGGCCCCCAGCTAGGCTTGTCGACCGCATCTCCAGACGGGGTCGAGACATCGGAAAGGAAGACGTAGCATTTGGCGGCATCCCGATACCAGCGAAACATAGAGTTGATGGCCTCCTGAAGCTCAGTGTTGTTTGGCTTGTCGATACAGCACGTATCGACCCAACAGAACTCTAGGCCATCCTCCCAAGCCTGGTCTGCACAGAAGCGGATTTTGTCGTACCCAAGCTTGTTCTTCCCCGTCCCATCTTTCTGGTCCTGAAAGAGGACCTCTTCATCACCCCATGTGTGTGAAAGTATCGCATACCGGGGAATTTCGTGATCGAGAAAGTCCCTTGTAAAGTGAATTTCGCTACTAGCATCGCGTTTTAACAGGCGCATGGCTATATATAGTACGCTTTCGGTTTTTGCGATAGCAGGAGCTCAGTTTAGTTCTCGGCAAGAGCATTGAACAAGCTCCGGGAGCGTGGAAGAATCGTGGTGCGGGGTTTCGGCGAGCTGAGGCCGCCGCAAAAAAGCACACAGCACAGCCCCGAATTAGACCCGCGGTCAGCTGTTGGGTCCTGATGCGAAGACGCTCCAGGCAGCCACCAGGATAAATTCACGTGACGCAGGCCGCAGCCTCCTAAAGTTCGCAGCAACGTTGAATGCGGCCAACTAAAAGGCACAACAGCAGCAGTGGGATGCCTGTAATTACCTGCAGTACCGGAATGCTCCCGATGTTGATGTTTGGGACAGGATGGTAAAGCGGGCCTGAACTCCTCGGCAAATAAACACAACAGGATATTCTCGGCTATTTCCTTCTGTCCTCTCTTTATTGTGACAGGTTCTCAACCCTTCCACCACGCCTTAACCCAACCTCGGCGCCGTAACTTCTTGGAATTTACCATCTAGGCTGTATGTGGTTTAGTGCTTCCAGACTAATGCTAATACCTCTAACGAGGTCCCAGGGTTTAAATGATACCTAAGCTAACGACTAGTTACACCTGTTCCCCCTTCGTGGTGGACAAAGCCCTTCAACCACAACAGCAGTTAGAAGAAGAGCTGCAGATAGAAAGAAGAGCGGAAGAGGCGCTCACGTATGATGCCTTTGCAGCCTTCATACGCTGCGTTGCCAATGTACAGGATGCCGACATCTCTCCTAGGTGGTTTTTTGGCCAGATCCGCCTATCACGCCTTCACTAGGCTGTGAGTATATTTCAACCCGACACTATCAAGAAGGAGTTCCTGCAAAGATTATGTTATGAGGAGCAGTTTTGGCAGACAACCCAATTCTTAAATGAGTTTCCGGCACCGCTCTTGTTCATTTTTGCGGCAGTGTCACTTGTGTTGTCAGCTATGCAGGTCGTGCTGGCTACTAAGTCTGGCGATATCACGGGGAGTTGGCATATCTTCGGGGAGGTGAGCGCATGGTGTGCGATCGTGGTCATCATTGTGCTCGTTACTATGCTGGCTGGTCTAGGGGCGATTGTGGTTGGTACTTGGGCGTGGCAGTTTCAGTTTGGTTATCGGTTGTGGAGGCGTAGTCGTGGAATGCCGGCCCCGTGAATGTGTGTACTGAAAGGTGGGAGGATACTGTACCTGGCCTGGGGGCTTTCCGTGATGAAGCATGGTTGTAGAAGGTATTAGGCTCCGTCGTGCTCTTAGGCCGATAGCATTAGACCCACTCGCCTTTGGAATTTCGAAAAGATGAATAGGAAGGATAGTGGGATGAATAACGGGAGAGGCAGCCAAGCAGGATTTAGACAGGCTAGATTGCTGGCGGATTACTAATAGGTTAGTTCTGGCTCTGTTAGCGATTCCCCCGTTAATACAGTACAAGCGTAAGTTGCCAAGCCGTTCAAGAAAGGGCTCACACCACCGCTACTAAAAAAGTTAACTAAAGATTTCAGCGACACCCATTTCGCCCTTTACTGTACAAACCCTCTTGATAACCCTCCTTTAGAGGCGCCAGCCCATACCCCATGCAGTCTCCCTAATATGCCTTTGAACTGAACGTATCGATGAATGATATCGTTGTTTGAATGAGTTACAGGGTCCTACCAGCTCACGCCCAACGACCGTTATTTATCAACACCAGCGCCCTTCAGCAATCATGGCAACCCAACGGAATTGGAAGAGACAAAACAAATACGAGCCGTTCCAGGAGAGCTCACCCACGAAGATTCGGAAAGCCAACCGCTCCTCTACCCATAAGCATTCAGCCACTCGACTACTTCGTACTACCTCTGAGGCCTACAGCGAGGCCCAAACAGACAGTATCAGTACGCGCCCCCTTGATTCTCATTCAAGTGAATCTTGGCATTCTCCGCCGGAGTTTTGGGACGGACTGACGAAGGTGCCGCTTTGTCAGGAGGCTCTGGATGAACTGGACCGGCGGAATCGCCTACAACCTGCCTGTTCTTCTCCTGCTCAATTACCGCCGACACAGCTTGCCCAGGATACTACAACAAGGGTAACAACAGCCAAGACCCGGGACTTTGCTCAATTCGCACGGCACGGAGGACCCGACTTGTGCCACCTCCGATGGTATACCAACCGTGCCACAATTCAGTCTACGCCTAAGGAAAGGGAGCCAATGCGTGCTACTCACCCCGGATTTGAACAGCACTTGGTTGACCATGGTACCCTTTCCACTTGGGAGTCACAGGAGCTAAATTTGGAGGAAGAAAGAGCGGCCCTCGCAAAGCGGAGACCATCACTCACACCTTCCCAATTCTCGGAGCATGAATTCTCAACCTTCAAAAAATATATTGCTCGAGCTGTAGATAAGGCTGATGTTTTGGCAAATGTGATACCAACGATTACAGGCACGGGTGAAGCGAATTATTTAAATGCAAGGAAGATGCCATTTAGGAATCTCGATCCACTTACAGACGGTGCTATTGCAGCACCGAAACCAGATATCTACTACGGTTCTATCTCTCAACAACTGAATCCTACTGTCCGAAACGAGCTGGGTCATCATATTGCCCCCTCTGCCGCATACAATAGACCTATTGTGCCTAACTTCTTCCTGGAGGTTAAGGGGCCAGATGGAACTCCGGCTGTAATGATGCGGCAGATTCGCCACGATGGAGCGGTTGGCGCCCGCGCCATACACAGCCTACAGAACTACGGTGCAAAGGAGCCAGTCTACGATGGTAAGGCCTACACATACTCTTCGGCCTATCAGAACGGACACTTGCAGCTTTATGCCCATCACACTACTGCGGCTCCGGGAGGACAGCCTGAGTACCACACGAGCGAGCTTAGGGACTTTGCTATGAGAGGTTCACGGGAAAACTTTTTGGAAGGAGCCACTGCATTCAGGAACGCGAGGGATTTGGCGAGGGAGCACCGAGATACTTTTATTCGGCATGCAAACTCGAAATTACAAGTAGGGATTGCGGCAGCTGAGGAAACTGTTCACGACGAACAAGACATGTAACAGCACTGGTAGACCTGTGGAAGATGTGGAGTTGACTGAAGAGATGGACTGCCTACATCATGCTAATTTACTGTCACGGCCAGCACGAGATGCAGCATGGGAGCTGGGTCTATGGGCGCAATCAATGAATCTTCAAGCCAAGGAAAAGAAGAAAAGGGAGATCTAAGCTCATGCAATCCCTGGATCCAGACAGTGTTGGCGCGTCCGCGGTGCCTGGGCCCTTGTGACGGCCCGAGATCTTGCCCGAATGCGGCTGCCTCGGATGACTCCCCTAGAATATCTCAAGCTGATCACAACCAGACTGCTTCATTCGATTTCCGATCTGGTTTAATCGATCGGGAATGCATCTGCTCTTTTGAGGACAATGGTCAAGCATAACATTGGTCGAGGTTTGGTAGCCTTCATAACCTTCCGGATGTTTCGCAACCATACTCTCGAGCTCAATCATTGACTTTAAACTGTGTGTCATACGGGTGAGTATAGTCTTGAGGGAGCCTTAGACATTTTCTCGTTGCATTTTCTTTGAAATTCCCATTACAAGACCACCCATGCGCAACCGGACATTCTTTCCACATTCGGCTGTCAGCAAAACATATCTTGGGCAAGTCCGCCTCACGTTCCCCTTGTGGGACATTTTCAGTGATGAGGATATCACGGATGGCACGACCTGGACACTTCATACCATACGTGTCCCAGTTCTTAAAGACTTGCCCCGCTTGCTACAGCGCATCATCTGGCCCTCCTCCGGATAGCATCAGAAAGTCAGCAAGAGCGTTGTCAAGGCCAGCAGCATTGTTCAGACTCGGTCGAAGAATCACCCAATCTGCGAACTTTTAAATATCTAGCCAACTGAACCGCCCCTCCTTTGTAAATAATCCTTGTGTGATTGATATATGGTAGAACCCTCGAAGTATATCGATTGTGACATGAGCCACGTAGTCAAGTGGTCCGTCAGTGTCGTAGTTATGTGTTGCCTGTAGATAACACGTATTGGTACTTTGAAT
This sequence comes from Diaporthe sp. PMI_573, assembly GCA_021399435.1. Classification (NCBI taxonomy): domain Eukaryota; kingdom Fungi; phylum Ascomycota; class Sordariomycetes; order Diaporthales; family Diaporthaceae; genus Diaporthe; species Diaporthe sp. PMI_573. Next base: position 806,190 of record JAJTUP010000004.1, read on the forward strand.
GCTCTGTTGATCCATAGACTGAAGAGCGTCGGAAGTTGTGAGATCGGAGTAGCAGACGATTCCGGTTGGATACTCTGTCGAAAGCTTTACCAGTAATACAGGGTCCAGGCTGCGCCCATTAAGAGAGTGTTGTCAGAAATCCAAGAGCGCTGCTCTTTCTTTCCAAAGGCAAGGTCTTGTGCCAGCGTTCATTCCTGTACACAAGCAGCAGCTCCACTAACCATCCGCCGTTATGATGATGAATGAGAAATCGCCAGCAGCAGCTGGCCACACAGCTCCCGACAGCCTACGCCGTCGGCCCGGGGCATCATTCCCACTCCTCCGTTAGACATGCCTTCTGGTAATTAGTCTTCTGGTCGTTTATAGCGTCTACAAGGTTAGAGAACCCAAAGAAGGTCTAAGGCAGACGCTTCAGCCGCTTGCTACAAAGAGAGTACCACTCGAGATTCATAACATCGTCAAGTGTCCCAATGCGAAGGTCAGAGCTCCTTTAACGAGTCTCTCCATAATACAGTGGCAAATGGCTCATGCTATGTCGGCGTTTAGGTTGCCTTGACGGACTTGGTGCTCCCGGCCATTGAGCGTGTGCATGATAAGGTTGACTTCAGGCTCAGCATTATCGCAAGGTGAGTGAATACCTCGGTACCAAATCTTATACCAATGCGCAGACTTTCTCACTACGCTCGCCCACCCTCACAGAGAAACGGAAGAGGTTATGCACTGCAAGCATGGCCCCGAGGAATGCAAAGCTGCCATTGTGGAGCCCTGCACGCAGGAGACACACCCGGACTCCAGGAGTCTTAGCTTCGTCGAGTGCTTGACGCATGAGTTCCAGCGGATCCTTAGCGCGCACACTACGAGGCCTGCGCTGCAAAGAACCCCATCGATCTTGAGAAAGTGGACCAGTGTACTGCCAGGAATGGAGGAGCATACGATCTCGAGCTACTTCGGAAGAGTGCTCAGCGTACTATTGATGTCAGTGAAAAGCTGTACCGCGTGTCCTCACCAACGACGATTTGTCACAAAGTTTCTTTGGTATCTTGGCCAAGCATGAACTGACATTACCGGGCAGGCGGGCGTGCGCTACAGTGGTACAGTCCGATTGAACGGGAAAATTTACTGCATCCGGGATGGGGACAATGGCATATGGATAGAATGTCCCAACGGTCCTGGTGTTGCTGAGCTCGTCGATGCCATCGAACGCTTGTATAATGCAACGAGAGAGTATGTAGAAGACGCGATTCGGTTGGTGATTTACTGACTAATGTGAAGCTCCTAGGGAACTGTGATCTACGATCTTCGACATTGCAGCTTCTCGGTGATGGATAGTTGTCGGGGTGGGATAAGGGCTTGTGAAGTAGGGGAATTATGTGAGCGCGGGGTCGTGATTTATCCTAACAAGTAGCTACAATGCGGAGGACTAGAGAGGCATTATAGAAGGTCATATTTAAAAATACGGTAGAAAATGCAACACTGTCTTGTGGGTCTGTTGAGACCACTGAGGTCTGTCTTATTAGAATCTAAGCTGACGCAGAAGATGGTGATGGTGTGTCCAGGTCCAAGATACGATGCAGTCGTCCCTTCTGCGTACAACCTGTCCGACTTTTCCATAATGATGAACAGCCCAGTTGGTGGAGTGCGGCGAACCGACTACCTATTCAATGAAGAGTGTCTTCAACGATGCTTGAGTCCCCAACACATGCAGAACCAATGACTGGGAGCCCAAACGGTTTCCGGGTGAAAAGCGCGGCTATCACTCCCCAGGCATGAGCTGCTTTTCATTGTCGGGCAGCCTCTATCCCAAAGTCGATACAGCATCCACAGAATGGAGGGAGGGGTTCGCTCCAATAAGGGTCTGATCAAGCCTTCTTGATAAGCACGCCCTGAATCCTAGGCAGCATACTGACCCAATCTTCAGGCTCTTCGATATCCTGGGGGTTCTCCCACTCTCCAGCGTTGAGAATGTCCCTCAACACATTGCGGGTCATTGAGCATCCGACAAATGTGCTCCAAGCAGGGTTCAAAACAACTACTCGCATGTTAGCCACGTCTGCTGGGCTCTCACTGGAGACACGAGACACCCAAAATCGGGTCCTGCTCGGAACAGAAGCATTATGAGAGACTTACTTTGCTCTGCGACCGTCAAAGAGCTCCTGCTCCACCCATGTTCCCAAAAGATGAATTTCCCTCCAGGTTTGAGTAGCTTCCATACCTCCTTCATCACGGCCTTTGGATCCCGCACTGCGCACAGGACCTGGATGGACAGCACGGAATCCAAGCTGCCTTCGGTGATTCCCTCCTTCCTCAGAACATCGCTGTCTTCAATGCCGGAAACGATGAGCTTGTACTTATCCTGCAGGCCGTTCTTCTCCACCTTGGCATTTATGCCGTCTCGGTAGCGGGAGTTAGGCTCCACACCGTAGATCTTGTTGACACGAGACATGTCAAAACGGTGGAGCTGATTGCCTGGCCCAGGGCCTAGCTCAAGAACAACACCATCGGCGGCTTTCAGGAGCGAGGGAATGATGGTTGTGTCCTCGAACGCGATGAAGCCGTTAGCTACGCAGGGGGGTCAGCCAGTCTATAGACGAGTTCAGGACGAATTCTGGCATTGATATTACAGGTTACAGAGAACAGCTTTGCTGAAGCGGCATCTCGAATCTGTGATATGAGCCCAAATGCTCCGACACCGTGTTGACGGTACGTATCCTTGAATGCTTCCCAGTGCACTATAGGGAGGATTAGCAGAGTTTGGGGAAGTGATAGATGGCCTATGCTTACAGCGAATGGAGAACCAGATCAGGCCAATTGGGCGGAGGATGTTGGCGAGGCGCGGACTTGGGGCCATGATGATTGCCGTGGCACGATTTCGAGCGACGTCGAAACTTCAAGCTAAGAAAAAGGCGAGATCGGCAGGCAGGCGCTCAGTATTTTCGCAGAATTAAGCAAAGATGCGGAAGTGTGTGTTGGGGCGAAGACAGGACATGTATTTGCTGTCATGAAATTAAGCCCTGAGACGAAAGCTGCAGTAGGTAGCAGGTACAAGACACGCAATGCACTGCAAGGAGAAGAGAGTAATATATACGTAAGCGCTAGTGGCCCGCTGCACAAGGCATACAGGAGGATAAACCCCATTTGGTAGGTTGTTGATCCGTACGCAAATGCCCCACATGTCGGTCACTGTCTCAAGGCTTATCAGTAGCTGAGGTAAGCTCAAAGGGCAAGTTACCATGTATGCCCTGCCGGAAGGAAGGTGGTACGCCCCCACGGAAGACCCGAGTAGAGGTCAAGCTTGAGGCGAACATGTTGAATCTGATAATGCTACCTTCAACCAACTTCTAGTATACAGGATACCCATCACTACATCTGCGACAATTATCACAGCATCCTCTATCAAGTTCAAACTTGTTTACTGTGTAAGTCACGCAAACACACTGAATCATTCATAAGTTGAATGTCGCCCTGGAAATTCATTTATACTGGATCTTAGAGCCCATGTATTCATATGATCCGGAAGTCCGCCGCATCTAGTTATGAATCCAGGAGTGTGTTGCGTATTCACGTGTTGTAGATGGTCTTCTAGTAAAGAAGCCGCATTGCTGATCTATTCTGTCAGTATATCTCTCCATCGCTGTTGCAGTTAGCACCACTATTTTGTAAATATCTATACCGTGACTGACAAGAGCCTTATTCCCTCCTTCCTAATTGGCTCATAAGAGCATGGGCGAGTTCAAGGTTCGTGTCATCGACGAGAGCTTGAATTGTTCAAGCTCCTCATCTTGCATCAGATCTGGCGTAGGATTGAATCCTTCAACTCGTGGTCGAGCCACTAGCGTGTAAGTCCAGAGTACCTCGTTTGATAACTATGCCCACTAACCATTATACTGGTTTGAAGGAACCCCATCATGTTCATAACTTCCTTATTGCAAATGATAGTCAACTACTGAGCTCCACATGAGTCTGTGGAGTAGATAATAAAAATAATCAAAGAATCATTCTATAAGTCAATGTTACTTGTGTATATTTAACGCGAGGTTGTCTGAGTAGAGCATACCTTCATAAGAGAGTCCTTGAAGGACCGGTCTTCCAGCTCGAATTGTATGCGCATTGACTCCACACAAGCACTAGCTCTTGACGGAAAAGCAGACAAAACTTTTCTGTCGGGAGGAAGCGCTGTACGAAAGTCAGTACCACGCTAGAATGCCGAATATCTGTTCCGTCATACCTGAAATCACATTTCTGTCGAGGTCTCTCACATCGCCAGAGCTGCCAGCATTGTCCGAATCCATGGGCTGTACCAATTTAGCGGACGTCATCCTTGACGCATGCCAGGCAATGTGCCATATGGATCAACTCCTGAAATTCCGACGAAAAAAACAAAGGCTTTCAACTGGACTCTGACTTATGACGCTGCGTCATCCGACTCGCCAGAAACCTGCTGACTGGCCAACTTGACCTGCAACCAACATGCAGCTCCACGCTTCTCCGCCTGCGCCGCAGTATACGTACCCTGGTTGGAACACAGGGTAAAGACGGGCTAGATCGACATATATTGATCACACCATGTTTTTGTGAGGTACAGAAGACTAGACCAAAGTCTATCTCTAGGATCTCGTTCCCTTCAATCTTATTGTTCACTGCGTATGGCTCAGACCCCAAGGGGCCCCAAGACTCCTGTTTCTGCACAACAATGCGGACGACACCAGCGTTGGACCACGTTACGGCAGCTGGGAGGACGCGCTCGACAAACCTTCACGCAATCACAGGTTAAGGCGTCAACGTCATCCCGAAGCCCGTCCTCTGGGTTTCCGCCGATGCCAATCCCAGCACCTGCTACTCTAGCACAAGCTCGCTTAGAGACTTCCAAAAGTCACATCGAAAGCCCCTACCTCCTTCCCACGTGTAAGCATCTGCGAGTCGGAATGTGTTCATCTGTTCCGGCCCAGTACAGTACGGTAAGTCGCCTATAATCTTTGTTGATGGACAAGTGGTGTTAAAATCCAAGAGGTACGGGGCGTAGATGCTGTAGTTTGGCCACTCGCTGGCAGGGTTGAAGCTCGTATTCCCAGTAGACAGGCCATTTGCGAGAGTGTTGGAGATAGATGGGTTGTCATCAACAATGAAGTTTCCCAACATATGCATAAAGGCGAGGATCTGTATTCAGTGTCAGCCAGCGCTCAGTCTTGATTCCCGGAAGTCTTCAAGAGTTGGGAGTTCATACGTAGTCCGGGCTGTAGTACGATCCACTATACGGCCAGCTCGTATACCCGGCGCCGTCCGCCCCATGATACGCGTTGGGAATTGAGAATTGGTACTTCCAACTCTTTCCCCCATTTACGTTGTCGCTATAAGCCTCGGCCAACCAGTAAGAAGGACAGATGAACGTTGTTTCGCCATAGATGGCAATAGCGCGCTGCATCTGGCCAGTCGCAGCCGTGCTCTGGTCGAGGTTTGTGGGGCCAGAGTCTCCCGCGGTAGCCCGTGTCAGGTCATCTTGGTTCACAGATCCGTTGTTCATCGGATAGTAGAGAAGAACTTTGGCGATATCGTTATTGGAGAGCATGGGAAACGTAACCTGTAAGTATTCTACCAAGTCGCTGATAGTGGTGATGTTCCATGGGACAAATGCTGCGCCCTCGAGCGCATTATGCCCGGCCAAGTGATTTCGGCCGTTGACGTTGCCCTGTGCAAGTTGTTTGCTGGGAAGATTTTGAATGATCTTGCCGTCCGTAACCGGAAGGAAAGCCCACGTCGACGGGCTTCCGCTCTGGGATACAGTGGCACTTGCGTTCATGAGTGTCGCTGAATCTGCCTCAACAAGGCAGTCGAAAATAGGCTTGGATCCGTTGCGTAGATATGCATTCTTAGTATCACAACCTGCGGCGGTGGCGAACGCGTAGTATGCTTGAGACGGCTGCCAGTCCTCTGTTTGGGAAAAGCACATTAGCCTCACCCGGAACGGACTCATGGGCTGCCCGGATTAACTGTACTGTAGCCGTATTGAAAGGGGAGGAAAGGGCTCCCCGAGATTGAATTCCTGAATAAGGACGTCCCAAGTGTGCCACCATATGCAAGACTAAGTTTTAAACAATCATCAGTATTCAGTCGGATGACCACCATATCCTGCTGTCTTGATGGTATCAAAAGATGATTTGCGTTATGCAGGAAAATGGGTGTACACACTCATGCAGCATGACGCTTCCTCCCCCAGCGCTTTCACCGAAGATCGTGACCCTCGTTCTGTCCCAGCCAAACAGGTAGATATATTGTTGTACCCATTGGAGAGCCAGCTGCTGGTCCAACAAGCCGGCATTGGGTACACCCTTTCTGTAAACTTCGTCCGAGGATAGGAAGCCAAATGCCCCGAGCTGCATAGTTGTCTCAATTCCAGGTTGTATGATCTGGAGCGGTGGTTTGACTCACACGATATTGGAGCGTGACAACGATGAAGCTGTTATTATTGTTTGTTATGAGAGGTGATAAATCGTATGCTCCGCTTCCTTGCCCGTAACCACCGCCATGGATCCAAACGAGGACGGGCAAGGCAGGTTCCATTTGGGGAGCAGCCGGTGCGACGACCTGGTCGACTTCAGTAACGGGCACAATTGTTAGAGGAGAACTTCATCCTTGCATTAACGAAAAGGCAGTCCTCGCTGCTCTCGTCATTATCCGCAACGGTGTAGGTGCCCGACGCGCCAGGGCTCTGAGGACACTGAGCCGGCCAGGTATCGGCCTTTATAAGCGAATCTTTGTTCGCCTCGGGTGCGCGAGGAGGTTGCCATCTGAGCTTTCCAGCAGGGCTCTGCGCATACCGTATACTGTGGCCCATGTTAGAGTGCCTCCGTGATACCCTTTTCAACATGTAGAGTTTAGATGGCTCGGTACTTACCCTTTGAAGATAACAAGATTGGCAGATTCATTATACCATCCCCGATACCGTCCATAGCCCAAGTCAACTGTGCGCGACGCTTCATTGACGTGCGCCAGCGAGGCGAAATGGGCATATGGCGACGGTAGTGCAGCCGCCCCAAGAATGAATAGCACCGTATAAGCCAGCATCGTCAGCATGGTTGGGAATCGCTTTGAAGTTTTTACCTCAGCATGACGAGAGGAAGATGGACGAAGAAGCAGGAGGGGAACTGGAGAATATGCATCGAAAATGCATCCATATGCAAGACGTCATGTGCCAGGGGTCAGGATCAGTGGCTGGATGTTGTCTCTGGCGATTGTTGGAGTGAGTATTTGAGGGGTTCAGTCAGCATCAGCGCATTTAATAGACTAAGATTGTTCCTCCAATCCATCGACATTCGGCGAATGTGGACGCGAAAGATATGCTGCTGGGAGAGATCGTAGGCGTTGAAGACGACTGATACAGAGCATACAAAGAGGGGAGACCTTTGAATAAATCCCTTGTGGAAATTTCTCATTAGTTGAGCAGACGGTTTGCGGCGTCTAGAAATAGTAATTCAATCCCACGTGTTTTCTTTGTTAATACCTTGTTATTGACCAGGTACTCCCGTTCTTAGTATAGTGTCTTGAATGGTGGCGCGTTGATCTGCACTAAAATCGGTCAAGATCAAGTTGCCAATCAGACAGGCAAACAGTACTACGGACACCTGAATGACTGTGCTCAATGGCGCTCCGACCCTCACGCAAGATCTGCATTTCTCCTCAGATGCTGCCAGCCAACGTCCGCCCACCCAGTACAAAAGCAGCTGTATACACCACTAAAAAGAAGGTATCTTTCTGGCTAATCAGCAGAAGCTCTACCCTATAGTAACAAAGATAAGCTGTTTTCCTATATAGGCGGTACTTAAAAATATGAAGAGTAAATCGAAGTCAGAGGGCCAAATTGAAACCAGAGGTTGAATTACAGCCAGAGGGCACTATAGCCAGAAGGCTAGAGGGCTAACTTAAAATATATCGGCTTTTTTAGTCTTAGCAGGGTACCTTTTTTCTAGTGGCATGTGCAGCCAAATTTTTGTATTGGGTGGGCGGACAGTAAATGCTGGGTGGGCAGACGGAAAACTATGGGTGGGCGGACGTTGGCTGGGATGCTGTCTTCAGAAACGTGATAGAATATTTTCTCTTCTTTTGGTGCTAGAATGTGTTGGTGCTGCCAGATCCCCTCACAAGTTCCTAAAGTGCGTCTCCACCTCGCCACAATTGCTGCTCTATTGCAACCTTTTCCGAGACTTGAGCGTCCATCCGGCCGGGGGAGCATAACACGCGACGAGCGAGTCCCAGAGACAACAACGGAAGGAAAACAGCACACAGGATGGAGGCGGCCCTGGAACAATTGGAAGGATTCGCAGCCAAGACGGCCGGGATTGGTCGCCAGAATCTGCGCAACTGACTGCACGGATTGTCTGACTCCACGGATCGTGTTGCTACTAGTCTTGACTGACTTACGACCCTCTCGAGACAAAAGAAAATCAGTTGTAGACATTGCTGTATGCAGTTTTGAAGAGCACATTATTCGTGCAATACTTGAATGAGCATCATATATACTGTAAAAGCAAAGTGAATTATCTCTGAAGATTGCCTTGATGATATCAGCCCGAAAGATATCCAACCACTGCAAACTGAACTGAACCATACATTTGCCCTCATGTCACTCTGTGCCTAGGTCCAAGCGTTTTCATGAGTACCGAGAAAGTGTTATAGCTTTAGTTGCGATGTGACAGTTCAAAATGTCGAGTCTTCGGTGCCTGATTGCCCGGGAGCACTTGGCCCTTCCCCAGCTGGGCTGATGAGATGAGCTGTGTGAACGGGCCCTGCGTGCGTTCGGTTCCCACCAGTTGACGCCCCTCAAAATGAGGAGGAATGATACAAAAGTTTTCAGACCCACGTCCGTCATTTATCCGCAGTTTCAGTATATAACTCCCAATCCAAGGTACGCACTATTCTGTTCGTTGTAGGCTGCTCGTAGCTCTGGGTAATTTTGGAGTTTGGCTTCAGCCTTCTCATCAGTGCTACAAAGAACGGGCGGTAGGTCGGGAGGCAAGATGCTATCACGTAGCACCCAACTTCGATAATAGACCAGGTAAGAACGTCGGCTGAAGCCCAGGTTGCATCGGTCAGGACGGTCACGCGGGACGTGATAAGCAGGCGTACGATGCTGGACACGATACCACTAAGCCAAGATCAGTACGTGGTTTTCTCATCCAGTATAGGGCCGAAGAGAGATGTAGATGATCGCCATACAAGCTACCCAATATAAGTACTCCCGTCAGGGCAATCTTTTGGCTCTTCGGCAGTTTAAGCTGCCAGATGACAGGCATGGGCAGAATCAGTATGACGAGGTCCGTGGCGATGTTCGGTACACTCATGCCCTGCCAGAATCTCACCACATTGATACAGCTGGTGTCAAGCTTCTCCATGTCCCAGCGGGCCGAGAAAGGTCTGCACGATGATAATGATGTGATTACCCCGGCGATAGCAGCGGCTACGATCACGGCCCCTGTGAGGTAGCTGATGACACGGTATGGACGCGTTATGAAGAAGCGGAGGTACATGGCCAAAACCGAGAGCTTTGGAAATGAGACAGACACACAGTAAAGCGTCTCGAGAGCAAATGTGCACTTGGCCCAGTCGATAAAGACCCGGGAATCGGTGGTGAGGACGACGTCCAGGTGTCGTCCAACGCCCGCGATCTCGGCCGCAACTGGCGGGATGAATAATTCATCAGTTTTTTGAATGCCTCATGGAAACATGTGGAAACCCTGGATTATGGCGTACGGAGCAATATTACTTACTTATGCCGGTCACAAACAATCCTAGACTGAACACCAGCGCCGGTACCATGAGAAGGTCATCGGTGCCCCACTTCGTTTTGTAGATGATGCGAGCCGCACAGCGCAGGGCGACGGCCGCGATCTCCAGGACAATGAAGATCGATGCCGCGATGATCACCCGATCGCTGATGTCCTCCTCGGCATAGCCTGGCGGGAAATCTGGAGGCGGCGAATCCATATCGCCAGTTTCGGAGTTGGTAGTAAGGCAAAATCGTGCGAAGGGCGAAAAAAAAAAACAGGAAAAACCAGTTTCAGCACAAGTTCGGGGGAAACGCTTTGCTGATAGCTAGATGTATCAAACTCAGAATGAGCAGAGTTTTGATTCACACAGGATTCAAGTGCCTGTATATGTGAAAATGCCCATGACTTTGCAACAGACGAGGCGATTGGAATTGTAGAATTTGGTCTTGCAACAAAAGCGTAAAGTTTGGGACCTTTGTCAAGGCAACAGTCAAAATGTAAGAAGGGAGAGATGGTTTCGGGACTTGAGGGAACTCGAAATTTATTCGATGTACCAACAAAGGCCAACATCCCATTCAAGTCCCCCAAAATGGCCATGATTGGGGGACAACACACGGTCTTTGTGTCGAGCGTCATTTACCATGCCACTTTGGTTACGCATCTTCGGGTGGCAAAATGGTAGAGCATGTCTCATATCCACTGTATGAGACATTGATTTCGGGTTCTTCTTCTTCTGTCCTCATAAATCCGTACCTTCTTGAGCCCCTTAGGTAGGCCTATACCACTAAATACATGCCAGCTGAATGCACTCCACACCACAGGGCCACAATGAATGCAACCGCAGGACGAAGCTTTAATACAGCCATTTCTACAAAGCGAGGCATGCTGGCGCCAGAAGTATCTGAAACCAGCTCAAGCGTCTTGGAATCGCAGTACATGTCACCCAACAGCGCTTTGTTATGCCAGCGCCAAAAAACACGAACTTGAACGTTACCGTCAAGAGACGGATGTGAATGCTCAGCTGAGATCCCTGCTATGTCAGCCGTGCTAGGCGTTAGTACCATCAGTCTTCACGATACACAACTTATACCACTGGAACTGGGATCTTCCAGGTTGTGTTCTAGTCCTGCCAAATGCCGCGTCTATGGTGGCGATTGTACTCCCAGATAGAAACTAGGATATTTTGTAACTTAATAGTCTTTCAAGATCCAATTCCACGCAGAGTTTCATCTATGGTGGAATGCGTGTCTCCTTTTTTCAAAACCGAAGAACTATAAGCGCCGATAATTTCATTTAAAATGCGGTAACTATCTAAATGTTGTGTAAGCGCGAGGCCGTCAACTACATCCCTCTCCATATTCTTTATCGCGGCTTGTGAATGGAAAACACCCGCTCTTCCAACACCTGTAAGCGCGTCAGTCAGAGGTGATGTCAATAAAACAGACCAGAGACTCACAACGGTCTTCCTGACATATATTACGTTACGACCTGTCCAGCGACTTGAATGCGGCATTGTTGGTCCTGCAACAGAACCCGCTCCGCTCTCCAGATCAACGGTTGGGTTCGCCACTGCTGGTCCCGGCAGCGTGAGCGGGAAGATCACCATATTGTATGCAGCACAAGGACCGGCGTTTTCAAATTTTCATTGAGGGGGGTACTCACTATGAGCATCCGAGTGATCGGACCCACTGCTGCGGCACTGTCCCCGGAGAAAGCGACCAAACTTGATCAAACTGGCTGAGCCTGCGACAGCAATGATGAGAGATACAAGGGCAATGACGCCCTCGCTGGAGAGTGACATGTGATAGGAAGGGGCAGGCTAGAGCGCCAGTATCTCTACGATGGCGAGCCCCGTCTTATATAAACTTGCGCAACGTGTGGCTCGCTCAATTGACCATGAGTCACGGTAAATGACCAACTGGGGAATGTGGTGGTTTTTATAATCTCTTGGGCCTTATTATAATAATGATATATGTCGTAGGGCAGTCGGCAACGGATCAAAGTCCAACCATTTCGGTAACCTCTGTGATCGCCGACGGAGGGGGATATAACGACTTAGTTTACTCCGCGCAAAAGTGCATAGTCAGGACCAGCGCAAACAATGTAAGAGTAGGCAGCGGGAACAAAGCCGGTGAATGTGAGCAGCGAGTGGAAGTCGCCGAGGAAGACGGACGAAGAGGAGAGCGGAAAGGGGCAGAGAGGGCGGGGAGGGGCGGAGAAGGGGGCGGAGACGGAGACGGAGGGAAGTATGAGGGCGGAGAGGGGCTGAGAGGGTCCCAAGGTTGTGCTGCCCCCGTTTTCTTGGATCGGCACCTACCTTATCACAAAGTGGCCAAGCATGGCGCAGGATTCAGGCAGTCAGCCTGCATTAGCTGTGGCCCAGGATCCGGTTTCTGGACATGTACGGTCAGGGTGAACATGGGTATCTGGCCCGGCCGGACCAGAAATTCGCTGGATGGACCGATCTCTCGCAGTAGTGTGCTCTGCTCCATGCCAACCTTGCGATCCGCAGCCTTGTGGCACTTGAGTCACGACGTTTTCAAAATGGTCCCGAGCCCCAGACAAACCAAGGACCCGTACTGGTCATCTTGCTTGCATACTCGACAGTCCATACTCGACAGCCCGAATATACAACAAGCACCGAGTAGGCAATCTCAATAACCCAACACAAGGCTATTAATCGTAGATATCAAAGATGGAACCGATGAAGGCAAATCTCGTTCGTCGGCGAGCGCCGAGTGCCGCCAATCAGAGATCAAGCTTGTTCTAGGACCCGAGAAGGTTTAAAAGTGCTTGCTAGACAAAAAGGATTGAAATTGGGAAGACACATTCAATATTGCAAACAACACAGCCGTATTTTTCTTTTTGAAAAAAGAAAAAGGGATATGCGAAAACATCATTAACGGACCCACTGTAGCTGGCTTACTTCTACGCATGTACCCGGTCATACTCAGGAGGCTGTCCACAGAAGATCATCCCGCAGGATGTTATCCCACAAGAGGTTAAACCCACAGGACGTTGTCGCACGAGCTCATCTCACGGGAGGATGGGCAGCGAGAAATGCCCAAGCGGTCCACTATGTCGATTCTGCGGCCAAGTAATATCATGAACCCCTATCTTACGGATTGTAGTCGAAAGTCCCCTGGGCCGAGAAAGAAATGTGATGCTAAGTGCCAGCACTTGGCCTGCCAAAAATTTGCATGAACAATGAGGGAGCACTTCCAGTTCTTGGTAGCAGTCCTAGAACCAGTCCGTTAATCCCTAGCTTTGGACAGCATGACACTATTGAGGAAAAGTGCAGACTAAGTACCTAGATAGTTTTTCGTGAGTCACATGGCCTGCACTAAAATAGCTGTGACTGGAAATTTGATATATATATGACCCTCCCCTCCCCCACCCGCTGTAGAACCTTCTTTTCTAACAATCCTTCCATAACTAACCATAAAGTCTCATTTGACCAGCATCAAATCTCTCTGCCACAGAATATCTTACCTCCAAGTTCAAAGCCTTGCAATCACAGACCACTAACCTCGCAGTCTTACGTTTTAACCATCATTTTTAAAACTTGTTTCGGACGACTCCATCAAACCTCATCCCAAGATGTCTTCTCTAACAACGCACGTACTGGATGCGGGACGCATGAGAAGCGAACGAAGAACACGCTGGGGCCCAGAAAGCCAGATCGCAGAACTTAATGGCCTCAAGACTGCCATTACCGCAGCTATGACACCTGAACAGCTCGACGCCTACGCTCTTCGCTTCCGAATCGAGGAAATCGGCCAGAAGATGCGCGCCGGTGAACCGATACCATCTCCTAACTCAAAAAGATCGCCATCGCCGGCACCTGAATACGACGCCTCAGGCCGCCGTACCAACACCCGCCAACAACGCTACCGCAAAGGTTTGGAGGAAGAACGCCAAGCGCTTCTCGGCGCCGCCCTAAATACTATCCCGGGCTACCAACACCCTCGCGACTTGCAAAGATTCAAGCAGACCGTTGTTACTGACAAAGTTTACATCCCGGTCAAAGACTTCCCCAGCATCAACTTCATCGGCCAGATTCTCGGACCCCGCGGCCAGAGTCTCACCGACATGAACAACCAGTCCGGCGCCCATATCGCTATCCGGGGCAAGGGATCCATCAAGGAAGGCAGAGCGGGACACTCCCGTAACCGCAGAAACAACACTAATGCTGCCACTAATAACGACCAACAGGAGCCGCTTCATTGTCTTATCAGAGCTGACACACAGGACAAGGTGAACCACGCCAAGAAACTGATTAACGAGGTCATCGGGGCTGCCGCCTGCGCACCGGAGGACCAGAACCAGCGGAAGCGTGACCAGCTCCGCCAGCTGGCTGTCATGAACGGGACCTTCCGCGACGACGAGTGCCGCGCCTGCGAGAATTGCGGCCAGACCGGACACCGCCATTACTTTTGCACGATGCCTACCAGATTTGCGGCCAACGTTACTTGCAACTCATGCAAGAATGCCGGCCATGTTGCCCGCGATTGCCCACAGAAAAGCATGGGGCCTGCGAAGCTGCCGCCATGGAGGAAGGACAGGCTGGCTCAGCGGCCAGAGGCCGCTGGTCCCGATGCCGAATTTGAACAGCTCATGCTGGAGATTGGGAATTAAGTTTTGTGATATGCTAACTTCATGCTAACTTCGAATGACATATGAGTGTAACCAGATCTTGCCTACCAATGGCTGAGGTGCGGCACTGTCATGAAGCCATAGTGAACCTGGGTTCGTTGCAGCAAAATCAGCCAGCCAATTTATTCCCGCACTGTGACATCCAGTGTGATCTGTCAGATGTCAACTCAAAACTCAAGTAGTACAGCCCGCTCCGACGCCGCGACCGGTTTCCTTGAGGTATGGAACTGCGTGCCGCCATGCCGTCCTGCCAATGTGGATGGTTCTTAAGGTCATGTCGATTCTAAACATGATCGCCAGTGCATGCACCGTAAAATTGTGTCACCAACACAGGTTTCGAGAAACTAATGATGGCGCCGCCTCCCTTTCTTTCCGTCGCATGTGCAGACAGTCGGCAACTCAAGCACGACTTTTGACGTCGTTGGAATGTGATTTCTCTTCACCAACGGCATTGCCACCCCTAAAGGACATATACAAGTGGACAGGTTTGTACTGGGCCTCGAAGCACATCAAAGAAACAGTGTTGGTCTAGAGGGTGGGGCCAACGCGAATGTAGGCAACATTCCGGGCCTAGACAGCTTGGCACTTACATCAATCGAAAGCTGGTTGGCGAAAGTTGATGCGGTTGGCAATGCTGTCTGCACTCAGTCATGCCCCCGTTAACCCACTCCTGACACTCTCTGTCCACACTGGACTGGCTACGTTTTCTTGATGTCCCTAGTTTGGTCTTTGCAGCCTTGCTAGAGGTTGACCATCGTGATGATGCGGCCTGCACTCAGCCATGTGCAACGTTGTACATTACACTCTTGTGCCGCTCTTTGTCAATAGCAGTTAACGGGCTACATCTGCTTGTTTTATTGAAATTTGGCTTCTGCAGCTTTGCCAGATATAAAGCCGTCTCAATGCCGAAAACCTTGGCCCTACGGACTGTTGGCCAATGCTTGCTTACTACTGGCTCGAGAGTATCGGCTCCTTGCGTCCAACCTCATATGGCAACGTCCAGCCCTTTCTCTGATTGTGACACAGCGGGGCGGGACTTACGTCCAATGTACCTCCTTGTAGTTGTCACTGACCAGACTACTGTGATATATCACTGTGTGTGTGTAGCGAGCAGGCAGCAATCACCTCTTTCCATACTATTTATACTGTGTATCTCGATCTCCCCCCCTCCTTGATAGCCGCATTGAGCACTCCACATCACGATCTGGTGCTCACGAACTAAGATTTCATTTCCAACTAAGCATTGCACAGGCACTCGGTACCTCGGATTTCAGATTCCTGAACTCACCTAAACTCTGAGTGGCCCATGTCCCAGCTTTCCCTTCCATAACAAATTCATCTTGGAACGGCCGGCCTCTTCTTTCGCTTCAAACTCTCGACCTCTTATCTTAGTCCCTACCATACGGAAGCACTAAGCCATATACCAAGTCAAGCAGGCTTCCTAAATACGCTTCTTTCGATCTTACAGACTACCGAGCAAAGACTCTCACAATGTCTACTTTCCCATCCGACAAGGCGCCTAAACCGGGCCTGAACATCTACGGCTGTGCCTCCGTTAACCCGTACAAGATGGCAATTGCTGCTGAGGAGCTTGGGTGAGCCGTCTTCTATGTTTATCAATGCCAAAAGGGCTGACCTTTTAGAGTTTGCTGACACTTTACTAGAATACCATACAACTATATCGCCCTGGATATGGGTGCCGGGGAGCTCACTGCTGAATGGTTCAAATCTGTCAACCCTAACGGGCGCGCGCCTGCTATCGTCCACATCAAGGAGGACGGCACAACTGTCAAGGTTTTCGAAAGTGCCGCATGCCTACTTTATCTTGCCAGTGAATTCGACAAGGAACGCAAGATATCTTGGGAGCTTGGTACCCCGGAGTACTGGATGCAGTTGTCCTGGGCAAGTATACCCTCAATCTGCACTCTTTTTCAATAGCTCGTCTAACGCTCTCCTCCGTAGCTGTCGTGGCAAGTTGCGGGCTATGGCCCAATGATGGGTCAAGCGTGCCACTTCAACCGCTATTCTCCTGAGCAAGTGCCATACGGAAGTTGGCGATATACTGCTGAAGCCAGACGTTTGAACCATGTACTGAATGAGCAGCTCGTAGGTGCTTCAATAGATGACTACGATTTTCATATCCCATAAGCTAACCGAATATCAGGCTACGTCTGATTTTGTTGCTGGGAACCGCCTGACAATTGCCGACATTGCGATTTTCATCTTCGCTCACTCGAACAAGTGGTGCGGTGTCGATATCAACGAGTGCCCCCACGTGAAAGCCTGGCACGACAAGCTCCTTGAGCGGCCCTCGTTCCAGAAGGCGCTGCAGATTCCAGTCCCATACCAGTTCAGCGACGTGGCAGTGTCGGCTCCCGAAGCCCAGGACTTCTACAAAACTATTAGGAAATACGGTACCCAGATGATCAAAGGGGCGACGGAACAGTGGAAGGGGGAGGTTGTGCCTGTGCCCTCTGACCATGCAAATCTCGAGGTCACCCATACATAGATCCTTTACAAATTCCGCCGAGGTTTCCATGGGACTCAAGCTCTCTAAAGGGGTATGACTCGTTGTCGACGGTCACTGTGCTGACCCCAATTGCGAAAAGTAGTTCATTACGGGAATTATCCACTTTGCTTTCTCAACTCAAATCTGAATTTTGCGATTGAAAGATGCTAGTTGCGCGCTGATCTGATTGTCAACATGATTGTCCAATTAAACTGTGGAAATGATTCGCGTGCCTAGGTGTATACCACGGTCGTGCGATCCCGCCAATCACATTGTCTTCCTATTTGATCTGGTGCTTGGATCGCTCGCCGTAGTCAAGCTGCCTCACAAATAAATGTATTTGGAATGCAGTTCTAAACCGTTCACATGTAGTCATCGAGAACTCAATATTTGATATTTGTATTGACACGTGAAAGCAACTATGATATGCTATTTATCGCCGATGATCGTGTCTGTGATAGAGTTGTCTCTTCGGCCTGGATATGGTTAAAGTTCCACTAATCGAAGTTGGTCACTGTGGATCACAGCGTTTGGCATCATGACAATGCCACCTTTCTTTAGTAGGTAATGGTCGTCTACCAATGTGTCCTCTTTGATCACACGCGCAGCTATGCTGGTACCGTGAAATCGCAATACCTCTTGCCATGTTGAGAGCAGGATAGGGCAAGCCGTCATGACGTCTGCGAGGTCAATTGTGTGAGCACCGTCGGGACTCGTTCTTACCAGCTGCTTGACCTCGTGACGACAGTCCTACGAGATGACGGGATTAGCAAAGACTTGCCACAGCATCCAAAAAGCCGTAGGCACAGTGTTCACAATGGCAGCTGCAACCTGACCGATTTCCACGTGCGCATTCTCGTTGCCCCAGTATTAAGACGAAAAACCGCATTGTGCCTATTTTGTAGCTAAACAAGTAGTGACCCATCACGATCTCTATTGTTGTTGAAATATTGATAGAACTCTGCAACCAGTACATGGCATGCTTTCAGGCTTCGCCTGGCAAGGATGCTTGGGAACAGATCCAGCAGGAGCGTCATAATGCCGGACTCAATATTCGAACCATGCAATTTCATTCTTCGCGTTTTGGAACGGGTTATGTGATCCATAGCTTGCCTCCATCGTGTAAGTAAATATCTCGTGGCGAAACCAACTCGTACAGGTTGACTGTAGTTGGGCCCACTCGCCGCCAGCCGGTCAGAGGCTGCTGCGAAGTGTTTTACTGCTGCCATGCTGAGTGAATCCAATCCTTGACCTGGTGACGCATCGGGGGCAATAGCTCTTGCCAGGCTTTGTAAGTAACTGTCTTTGGCCGTCTCCTTGTCTCTAGTGAGCTTTTAAATGCTGTCTTTGCCCAGGAGCACTACTTTCTCGCAGAGCCGGGCTTGTATCGGGGAAAACGCAACGGTCGATATGTGACGGTCGATACGCTGAATCATGTGCAGGCTGTTGACGACGTATAGAGGTGACCCAGGTACACGTAGAGTGTAGATTGGAAGACGGTATTTATCTCTAATCGGAGCCAATATCCGTTATAGTGCGTCAGAAATATATGTGATTCGTGATGTTAGACATTTAGGATACAGCTAGACACAAGTACCGCATCCGAACATAGTAATAACCTTTCTGAGTGAGCATGCCGATGGGAGGATTGATAAAGGAAATTGTCCCAACAATGGCCTCTGGGTCTCTTGGTTCATGTGTGGGATAATCTCCTGTGGGATGAAATTCTGTGGGACAACCTCTTGTGGGACAACCCCTTGTGGGACAACCTCCTAATTATCAGTAAGAGAGTAAGCAAGCCATAGGGCTCGCTCCACAATGCCGTATTGTAGCATATGGCTGTGTTGCTGTAACGATCCATCTGAAAGTTCGCATAGAGACATACACGCACACGGGTATGTGTTTTCAACATCCATGCACTCCATCCTTTTTCAACCATGTCCTTATCTGTCTCCGAAAGCTCAAGCCGTGGTCTAAACGAAGCACGTCTAAGGGACTGAGCGAGGGAGAGCACAGTTCCAAGCATGCCCGACAGCATGGAGGAACATTACAACATGCGTACTGTATTTTCAAGAATAACAAGACGTGGCTATCAGGACGCAATAAAAGAAAAGGAAGCACAAACATACGACGATCCAACCAGGGACAGAGATGGTCCACGACCGGCGGCAGACTCACACCCCTCAACCGCAGTCCAGGTGCAAGCAACCCACAAGATCCAAAGAGCAATTTCCCCCCAAGAAAAGCCGTACGCGCGAGCAACGTGGGTATAAGCACAAAACATACACTCGCAACAAGACAACAACCCTACATACAGAAAAAGGATGCTTTTGTATTGGATTCAGAAATACCAGAGCAAGTCAACCTGGCTACATACAAGCCCCGATTACCCACCCCTCCCCTCCATCCTACGAAGAAAGGCAAAATCACATACTTGTTTGTCCCTCCCTTCGTAGAAAAAAATAAAATACCTGGGGCATTATCCATTATTCATCTCCAAGAAGAAAAAAAAGAGGAACACAAAAACCCTCAAAAGTGACAATCCAGTTATCTCGGGCCCCCGACGACAGAAACGAAACATCAACTATTCCGAGTCAAACACGTCCTTGGCCCTCCTCGACCGGCCGCTGGTTCTCGTCGGCGCCGCCGCGGCTGTCGCAGCCGCCCTGCCTCGGGTCGGGAGAGTCGCTGCAGCAGCGGCCTTGCCCTTTGGCGCTGCCTTCTTCGGGGTCTCTGCCTTCGCCTTCGCCGCGGAATTCCTGCCGCGACGTCGTCCGTTTGTCGCAGGGGGCTCTTCGTCCTCTGCCTCTGCTTCCTCTTCTGGTGGGTCGGACAGCTCACTGCCGTCTCGGCCCTCGGCTGCAGGCTCCTGCTCATCCTCGTCCATGGGCTCGGCTTCGACGTCTACCTGGTCGCCATCGCTTCCCTCCTCCCCTTCCTCGCCGTCTTCGTAGTCCCACTCGGCGACTCCTTCCAGCATCTCCTCGTCGTCCTCGTCGTCATCTCGCTCCGCATAGTTGGAGCTCTTCCTGGGAACGGCACGGCCACTACGACGGCGTTCCGACTCGGGGATGTTTGGCGATGAGGCGCGAGGTTTCTTGGTCTTGGGCGTCTTTGCCTTCGCGGCCGACTTCTTCAGGGTCGTCTGCTTCTTCGACTTGAAGGAGCTTGGTTGAGCGATCTTGCTCTGCGATCTTGCCTTCTTAGCAGGGGGCTGCCCGCCGTCATCCATTGACTTCCGCTTCTGTTCGAGGTCAGTAAATAGTTCAAGTCTTGACCAGGTGGGAAGCCGATCATGTGTGCTGGAAAATACCTTTTTGCGATCCATCGACTGTAAGACTTTGTCCAGCCTCTGCTCAATGCCCTCCGGGATGAACTGCTGTTCAGAAAGCTTCTGCGCAGCTTCGTGGTTAGGAAGGGCAAGGAACAAGCCCGTGGGCAGCCCGGTCTTCTTGCTGTACGCCTCGAAAGTCCAGCCGCGCTTCTCCTGCCATTTCCTGATAACAGCCAGTGCCAGGTCACACACCGTGTAGAGATTCTCGCTCTTTTCCGGCTCAATGGCATCCTTTGTCTGCTTGACACGCTCCGCATAGCGAGCTAGCAGCCCCAGGTTGGATTCGTTGGCCACGTTACTGACGTAGTAGACGATATAGCGGGAGTGATCAACTAGATCATCTTCAGCAGGGCCCAGATCTGGATGGTGGGCCAACAGAGACAGCAGCCTGGGCATGACGGCTTCCATGACAGGTGTGCCTGTATTCTCATAATGATGGACTCTCGATCGGATCCAAGTCTCCACCCTGGTCTTGAACTCCGTGACTGGCTCATATGCTGTGATGAAAATGATGGTGTAGAACCTCGCGCGAAGCTTGCTCTGCACCAAGTATTTCTGAAGCTTTTCGATGAATGCTCTCCGTGTCTGCGGGTGGGCATCCTGTGCAACCAATGCAAGCGCGTTGAAGTCCTCGGGTGGAAGATGGTCGTCAAGCTGCTTCTCTTTGCAGAGCTTGAGAACCAACTGGCCCGCGAGGAGTCTTAATCGCGCCTTGTGATGGCTTGGCGTTTGCTTGTTCTTGGACATCTCGCCGTCCTTCGTGATCAGAGTTTTGAGCATCTTGAACACGGGCTTCGCCCTCTCTTTCAGATGTGCCTCGCCATCTCCACGGCCCTGCTCCTCTGCGCGCAGCCGATTGACCAAGATCTTCAATGCCAAGCATTTCGCGATGCATTCGTCGTCCATCTCCGCATCACTGACCCAGTCCGGATCGTTGTCCTTAGCATCGGTACGAACTTGCTTCAGAATGTCTTGGATCATCTCGAGAATGGCCTGATCCTTGTCCAACGTGACCTTGGGAGCCAAAATCTCGAGTTGAGAGACTATTGCCAGCTTGTTGAGGAAATGGGGGGCTCCGTACTTCCACTGCTTCATGACCTCTTTGAATAGCCGGGTGGCATTCAAAAGACTTGTCTCATCCTTCTTTGCCAGAAGAATATGTACCGCGTACTTGGCCGCCTTCCAAGGCTTACCGTAGAGCGCAAAATTGATCATCATCTGCACGAAATTTTTGTCTTTTGGAATTTCCGCAGGATATTTCCGCGCGTATGAGGCGCAAGCCTTGAGTGTTTCAACGACAGAGGGCTCATTTGGCTGTGTTGCGGTAGGCGCCTTCTCCGCAAGGTCTTTGCAGAGATCTCCGATATGCGATTTGAACAAGTCCGGTGTGCGCTGCGAAATCTCATTCAAAATCTCATGCGCTGTGTGCCCAAATCCATCTTGGTCGGTTCTGGAATAGTCCAAGATGGTAGACAAGTGGCTGCGGTTAAACATAAAGTAACCTGACCTGTAAAGCAGGGGTATCAGGACATCAGGAACACCAGAGAGCTGTGCACTCTGTAGACGCTTGATCAGCTCCTTCAAGGCGTTTCGGGCTGTCTTAAAGTCATGCTCCGGACCAGTGATAAACTTGACCAGCTGGTAATTCCGCGAATTGTTCGCCTTCGCAAATTTGAGCAGCTCCGCCCTGACCTTTGCATCATCCGGCAAGAACCGTGTGATGTAGTCAATCGTGTTCTTGAGGTTCTTCGTCTTGCGTTCCTCGTCCTGCTCCATGACGCCGCCATTGTAGGCGTCGCATGCCTTGAGGAAAGTCTGGAGTATGGTGGCAAATTGCGGCTGACGGGCTTGGATGGCGAAGAAGGCCTTCTTGGCGTTCTGATCAAGTGACCGGACCAAGAGCAATATCCTCTCGGCCCGAACGGCGTCCTGGTCGTAGCCAGCTGCCCCTTGCTGGGATTGCGACTGTGAGCTTCCGTTTGCGCTTTTCGAGCTCTTCTTAGGAGGTGGAAAAGACAAGGGAACTAGACACTCGAAGACCACCCTGTCAAGAAGTACGTTCACCTCCAGATCATTTGCGTAGAAGGAGCTGTAGATCTTTGAAGGGGCAGCCGACAGAGCACCCACAACAACCTGATTGCCAGCGAGGATTTCGCCCGTTGATATAGCCCAGAGCTTGCCCAGCAGCGCCATAGCATCAACCCGGACCTGTGGCCTTCTGTCGCGGCATCGGTCGGCAAGACTAGACAGGATCGAATTCTCCTTCTCCAGGCCACCATCCGACGCTAGCTTGAGAATGAGATCGCGGAAGTTAAAAGACTCGATTGCTTTCACGCCAGCCAGGCGGACCTTCTCGTCGCTGTCATTGAGCTTCTCTCCCAGGCCACGAATGAGAGCTCGCTCATCCTCGCGGTTGAACCCGATTCCTCCAGCATTCGTGGATAGAATGTGCCCTACAGCTGTAGTCCAGGAGGCTCGGATGATTGGAGACTTGTCGTTCTTGCGACTCAAGAAGTTGAGGTAAGCCGGGTGGTATGTCTGCACGAAGGACATTGGAGAGAAGGGAGTCGTCAGGGGATTTGAAGGGGTATCGTCGGTGTCGAAATCGGACATGCGGTAAAGAGGGTATGCAGCAGGATCCAACGCTGGCGGGGGTGGTGGGCCAGCCGCCCCAATGCCGGCGATGACATCTCCAAGGGCTTCTGTCGCAAGCAGTCGCAAGCTGATGTTGTCGGCTGACAGCTCCGCGTCAAGTTGAGGGATGACGTTTTGCAAAGATGCTGGGGCAGCCTTCCAGAGTTCCCGAATCAGCAGGTGCGCCTTCCGGAGCTCCTTGAGATCGTCCTCCGATGGCCCAGCCGGGCCGTCCTCATCATCCGAGTCCGCAGCTCGATGGCCGTTGCTACCAGCCAAGCCCGAAGCTTCCATGATGACGTCGCTAAAGTATTGTCCCACGAATCTGGCCATTTTCTCCGGATTTTCGACACAGACAGACCTTGCCATCTTGTAGGCGGCGGGCTCCTCCTTAAGAAGAAGTGTTGTTTGGTTCTCATCGCGGCTGGCTTGCTCAGTCTTGTCCTTGCCGGCGCCGGGGGCTGCGGCGCGCAGGAACTGGGCCATAATGATGTCGATGACCTTGGAAGGGATGGTAGTGGCCTCGTCGACCAACATTTCCAATATTTGTGTCATGTAGTGCTCGATATCCTTTCCGACTAGCTCGCCCGACTTTGCTTTGGTCCCAGAGACCGTGTCGAAGCAGCAGGTGAACAAACGGACGAAAAGCTCATCGTTGTTGGGTATCTCGTCGAGGAGGAGGATGCTCTGGACGTCGGACAGGGATATGAGAACGTATCGATGTTGATTATTCCAAGTAGAGGACGGATCTTGTAGGGCAGGTAGGATCTGGTTGATGAAGAGGGCGAAGATATCCTGTCACTCCAGTCAGCAATGCCGCCGCCCGTGTCGTCGCGCCGACCTGAGCTGCTCACCTTGAGCTGCGATGAAGTGAACGGCGCATCGGGTGCACAAATCTTCAGGATGTCCACCATGCAGCATGCAGCGTACGCCTTGACGCCCTTGTCCTTGTGGCCCAGGATGTTGGCGGAGCAGAGCTCCTTTGCGACCTTTGTCAACGAGTCCTTGTGCTCCCAGTCCTGGTCCAGCTCTGTCAATTCCTTTGCCAGGGTGTCGAGTCTCTTGTGCAGCTCTGCTGTAGGTATCGGCCTGCCAGCGCGCCATGACAATGGTTGGTTGAACCGCAGACCCTCGTTGTCGCGCTCCTCCTCCTGCTGCTCCTCCCCCGGCGCGGGCTCGGCCGCTCTTCTCCGGCGGGACGACATGATGCGCCAAGTGTCGCTCTCAATTGCGGCAGCGATGCGGTGGGGGCAGGATCGAATTGCACGCAATGCTCTGCAGCTCAATGGCCGAGGTTGGAGGGTTCGATTGGAAAAGGGAGTACCGATCGGCCAGCTCACGGAATCAAAACATCCAGGCCAGTCTGCGAGGTGGCTAATGAGCGGCGAGGGCCAGTCGCGAAGCGAAGGGGCCGCTCTCGACGTGAAATGGACACACAAGACAGGGTCAGGATGGAGGCCGGAGCTGTGGGTAGCTGGTGCAGAGCTTCGCTGGATGTGGATCGAGATGTGGAAGGCGTCGCCAGCTTGCGGGCCAAAGGAAAGGTGGGTAGTCGGTAGTCGTGGTCGCAGTCCCAAAATCCAAAAGAGACCCGCGCTGCTGCCCAGCCTGGGCCTGTCCTGTCCTGTCCCGTTACGCGACACCTCTCAAGCATCGGCAGGCGCGTGCTGCTTCCCCACACAGGCAATTAAAAGTGGGTCCATTTCGGTAGCGTGGAACGAGGGGAACGACATCTCTTGGTTCATGCCTTGTCTCGTCACACCGTCTAATAACAGCGGCTTCTCGAGTGCTGATTGCCTCGGGATCGATTGGTCAGTCGCGACGTGCGCAGGCCTTTCATTCTCGTCAATCGCCAGCTTCTGTTGACAAGCACTTTTCCCCGCGGGGAGCCTTGCATAGACACAAGTCCCCACGAGGGAAACGCCAACCTTTCCCAAGGCGCCGCTGTTCAACTCCAATACAAGCTCGAAACGCGTCGCTCAATTTCTGATATTTTCAATGAAGCCCGTCCGGATGCTACCCGTCCTCTCATCTGTGCCATGTCGTGTGCTTTCTATCGCCCCATTAATGTTGTCTGCAGGCAATTCTGTATGGCACAGTTGGTCCCCCAGCCTAATACCTGGAGGCTTACGAAAACACCATGGCTCTATGCTGGGAGCTCGGCATCACAGAATCCCCCGAAGTCTGAACCCCGAGATTCTTGTATGCGAGCTCTTGCATGTTGACAAAGAGTGACATAGCGGGCGGTCTCAATTGCACATGGCTACTGTCTCGCTCGCGTTCCAGGTATAGTTATCTTCGGCCGAGTGCTGTGCATTGACCTTGGCTACGGCCTCCAGATGTCACGAGATACAGAAACCGCCCCTCTGGTATGTGGGCATGTATGCATGACCTATTCAAGGCATTGGGTTCTTATTGATTCTCCTTTACTACTCGTCCTTCTCTCTGGGTGGTCTGGGTCAAGTGACCAAGTTCCACTTAGCTGGACAGAGGCGATGTGACAACCGCTCGTGGGACCAGACCCTTTTCTGTAATTGACCAACCCATGCCCCATTTCCAACAAGTCTTGCCCTGTTCTCGACTTCTGGGCCACGGGTCAAGAAGGCAAAGTCGATCTGAGGCCTACATCGTAGGTCTACACACACAAGGTTCGTACCAAATGATTGAATTCCTCCTTTCTTTATTCCGCTTGGTGGTGGGTCAATCTGTTCTCTTGTCGGCCGAGATGGATGGGGTGGAACAACTGAGACTGATACTCCCGGATCAGGACGGATGTACGTGTCAGCGGATTTGAAACGAGTACAGCGACTTCGGAGACAAGACCTGGCATATGTTTTCTTATTTCCTCTTCCTCCTTTCTTTCTACATGACCTTTTAGTACCTAACCAACCCCTCAGGGGAAGCAGTTGGCTATGTCGGTACTACTATCTTGGCAGGCGTTTCACCTACTGTCATACAGCTCACCAAGGTGTTTTCATTCTGTGGTGTCATGTCGGGTGTACATTGCCACACGTCTGCTGCCGTGTGCACTCCCACAAGATCCAGGGGCAGGGCCGATTGCCCAAAAGAATGAGCTTTTGTGGATCAGTACAGTGTACGACACAAGACGCCTTGGAATGAGAATAGAATATACGAGTCCTTGCATCGGAGCAGCTGGCAATATCACAGGGCCAGGAGCTAGGAGACGTTTGTCAAGGTGCTCATAGGTCATGATGCAGGAGGGCCACGCTGGTGGCAATTATTCAATGCCACGCCAGGGTTTAACTCAAGCAGTGGTCTGCACGAATTCTTTGATGAAATCTCGGGCCAGAAATATTGAACCACAAGAATCGGTACGCCGGGTGGCAGTGTCACAGGGACGGAGCGGGCCAGCTGGTGGGTTGGAGGAACTGCATGTGCTACAATTGGGAGAGTGATTCACAGCTCCGCGATGCTTGTTGTGTGTGAGTTGAATGTGTTGAGAGCTGTTTACCAGGCGACAAACACGTCAACAATATCAACACGGGCCGACCAGACCATTGTACACAACTTCAGAGTACCCTGTCACGGCTACTGACCCTTCCCGACTGGAAAGCCCATTCCTGCCTCCTTCCCCAACACACCGACCACAGACTTTCCAGGTCATTGACCCGTCGTATCTCTTTCCTCCACAACCCTCCGTCTTCCATCTCCCATCCAACTTGTGCATCGTCACAGCAATCTCAACACCCACCCAACCGATCAGGCTCAGCCCAACTATCTCGGTATGTGCCACCCTGTCCTGCCGATTTCTCATCCACAAGAGCCCCCGTTGCCTGTTGCCCTGAGGGTCGAGGTTGAGTAACCGTGCTGCAAACACTTTCCTCCTCAAACCGTGTCGTACAGTATCTCCTGTCTGTCCGCCCTCCCCTCATCCAGATTGCCCACTCACTTGCCGTGTGCACGACACTACCATTATTCCCTCCTTTTGCAAATGTACAGCCTCTCTTCCATCCTGTTTCCTTCATCTGCTTGACGGTGTCCCTCAAATCACTTCCACCTTCATTCTTTGGCATCTCGGTCCCTAGTCCACCGCAAGCTTTTGTTTTCCCATCACCCCACGCTCTTTTCCACCATCCCACTACAAAACCGCCACGCTCCTTGGTTTCGCACACACCATCAAAACATCACTGACCTCCATCAACCTCCACCTTCGTTTTCTTTCTCCTTCCATCGCAGACAGCCTATCTTACCATCTTCTCTTGACCCAGTCTCTCGTTCGAGTCAACATCAATCATTTATCATCAATCATGTCTGCCTGTGTTGGACACGGCGGCAACGCCTGTGAGAAGTCTGGTTCTGCCCGTCCCAACGTCATCTCGATGCCTGACGAGGAGAGTCACGCCGGCGCCGACGACAAGGTCAACAAAGACGCGCGCCTCTCCAAGTACACCAAGGGCCTGAACTACTTCCGCATCACCAAGTACCTGTCCTTCCTTCTCGCCATGGTCGGCGTCATCGTCCTGGCGCTTCAGGTCAGCAAGGGTACGTCACGTTGCCAATCTCTCAGATTCATGATTCTTGACGCTGATTCAATCCACGCTCCTTGAGCAGACCAGGACACCATCCAGAAGCTCAACCACGAGATGGGTACCACGCCTCGTGTCCACGATGTGGCTCTCGAGGGTCAACTTGGCGGTCGCATGTCGTATCTGGAGGGCTTCAGCGGCATGACTGCTGATGATGACGACGCTAAAGTCCTCGCCGCCCGCGATGTCGTGGCTTCTGATGATCCTTCAGCTGTCACTTCCGCTGTCCTCTCGGCTTCCGTTTCTGTGGTCACCTCGACCATCGCATCGACCGTTGCCGAGACTACCTCCACTGACACCACCTGCAGCAGCAGCAGCGGCGGCACTGACATCACAGTCGAAGTGCACAGGACCACGACAGTCCTCTCTGCTGCCAGCAGCGACACTGACGTCACAGTCGAAGTGCACAGGACCACGACAGTCCCTCGTGCTGCTAGCAGCCCATCTGTCACTGAGGAGTCAACCACAACTTCGTAAGTCCAAACCCTTGCCGCAACAAGGCTCACCCAAAACTGACCTGAAATGTCGTAGCGGCACAAGCCCGAATGCTCTGGAGACCCAGATGACCACCACGGTCTTTGGTAACACCACTGGTACCACCATTCTCTCGGCTGCAGCGGCTGGGACCAGCATCTTCTCCGTCGACGCGCTCAGCGGGAGCATGGAGTCATCCATGGCCACCGTCGACACCGTCTCAACCACCACGACGATGACGCCAGCCATTGCTTCCACAATGTCTGGCCTTGTCCCTGCTAATCCTTCACACTGTCTCGAGTTCGGCGACGGTGCCGGCCCATGTGACCGCCCATATGGTGCGCCCAACACTCCGCCGAGCTCGATTGTCCTCAGCATCAACACCGCGACACTGTCAACAACTTTCGGGCCGCCCAGCCTCGAGCCCATCCCTGAAACCTCGCCTTCTTCCTCAGGCAGCGTTACCGCCTCTGCGACCGTGGACACTGGCGCCATGTCAGGCACTACCACAACAGCCAGCAGCACCCTCAGCGCTATGGATGCCAGCACCATGTCCGCGACGACCAGCACTACCAGCAGCACACTCGGTGGTATGACCACCAGCGTCTGTGGCCCTCCCACGACGATCTACGTCACCCTCAGCGCGTCAACGGACACCTCGACCTCAGAGGCCGGACTGACCGTCGCTTCTATCAGCATCGACAGCGGTAGCGACAGCAGCACCACGAGCCCCTCCACCGTGACCAGTACGAGCACCAGCCGGGCGACAACCATCACGGTAAACCTGGCCTCCGCAACGGAGACTATCCGCAACTCCTCCGCCACTACGACGTCTGGCCTCATCACCGCCACGGGCTTCACTCTCACCATGACTGCGCACGGCAACGGCACCTACAGCCCGACGACCACAGGTCCTGCCACCATCGCCACCTTGGGCCCCAACAGCGGCGGCGCAAAGGCCGGTGGAAAGCCAATGGGCGCTAGCGGTAATGGAGGCACGGGCAACGGCATGTACTGCGTTGTCATGCTGGTCAGCCTCCTTGCGCTGTTGATGTAGACTTGGAGTGGAGTTGTGTCGCGTCGTGCACTCTTGCACATCCAGGCCCTTGGTTTCATGGCCGCCGTTGAGTGAGACGGTTATTTTCATCGGCATCATTATTGAGACTTTCATCCCCACAGAGACATTCACTTTCCACCTTGGACCCATGACGAAACGAAACGCACCTTCGATTCTATTCAGTAGCCTGTTTTAATACCCCCTCACATTTCATCCTTCGGCCCTCTCTTTTCCAGGTCTTCTCTTCCAGATTTAAAATTTGAATCTGGACGCTTCGTTGGAGCAAGCAGAAAGAGATCCATTCCTGTTCTTTCTTT
The DNA here is from genome assembly GCA_021399435.1 of Diaporthe sp. PMI_573. NCBI lineage: Eukaryota > Fungi > Ascomycota > Sordariomycetes > Diaporthales > Diaporthaceae > Diaporthe > Diaporthe sp. PMI_573. The sequence continues at coordinate 835,476 of JAJTUP010000004.1, forward strand.
TAAAGGTCATCTGGGATGGAAGGTCATGGAATCTTTTCTGGTCTCGCGGCGTTTACGGTCCTTTTCGACCATTTCGATCATAAGGCCATTCTTGCCCCCTTCCCACTTTCCACGCATCTCATCACCTAATCTGCCTTCACACTCAGGCATTCTGACTCTCAGCACCGTTTGTGGAAGGGGGAGGAAGTTTCACGATCTCGGTCTCTTGTACATTAGCATGACAACAAGGTTCATTTTCATTTCACTTGTTGTAGACCAGTGTGAAGGTCATCAATGATCCGAATCATCAATTCCGAGCCCCGGGGCCAGCTGTATCATAGGATAACGTAAACTGCTTTGTGGTCCGCCCTCGCAAGGTATTAACTTGCGCTCCCTCTTACTATCCGCTAGGTGCTCGTCGCCTACCTGTGTGACTGGCTATTGACACGAAGCTGAATTATCTGTTGCAAATCCAGTTGTGCCGGTCAGAAAGAAAGTCAGAATGAGTACTTGATCGACCAGACCGGCTGTTGGTAGTATGTCAGCTTCGTGACGTCCCAGCAACCATGCTAATGAATCATTCGTTATTTTCATGCGATACTGCAGTTATGGATTTGGGTGTAGCAAAATTCAAAATTCTCAAAAGCCCGTGATCTTAGTCCCCGGGTGCCTGCAGTGTCTGAGGTCAGCTATCAAATAACAGAACAGCATTTGAACGAGCTGTAGAACGCAGGGAGGACTAGGCCATATAGTGTACATGGCCTGTCCGACAAGCTGCGGCCTGTTGAAACCTCGAATAGACAGGCTGCTGACGAGACACAAAAGTGTCGAGATAGTTGCTTACCAGATATCTTAGTGTCGTCCGGCTCCAGAGCTCGTTCCCACTCATCTGCAACTCGAGTCCACGCACGTATGTCCCCAAGACCGGCGAACCACCCCTCCTCGACAAGAGCTCACCCACCAGGCCCTGGTGTTTGAGCTCCCACTCCCTGCACAGCAGATAGAGCACCCTCTTCGCCGCGCCCGTGTCGACCTCGGCCTCCCGGGCCAGGATCGAGACCCCCGAGCACAGGGCGCCGCCCTCCTCGTGGAGGGTCTGGGCTGCTAGTTCCTCCTTCTCGTAGGACCAGATGTCGTTTATGATTGAGAGGTGCTTGGAGCAGTTGCGGTCGATGGGGCGGACCAGCTCCAGGTCTTGTGGGGAGAGGGAGAGCGCCATTGAGAATCGCATGAGGGCGCCGAGGAGACTAGGAATGGTCAGTTACCGTGTTAGAAATTTGAGTAGAATTGTGAGGGAGTCTTCACTCACGCTTTTCCAACATCGGCCTCGCGGTACTCCAGGTACTGGCCAAGCTTCATCGTCGTCAGCCTCCTGGGATCCGTCTGCGCCCTCATAAAAGTGAATGTAGGCTCGAGGATCTCGCCCGCCATCTCACGGTCATGCGCACGCATGGCCTCCCAGAGGTCATAGCTGATATACTCGACAGGCTTGCTGCGATCAGGCTGCGCCGTGCCGCGGAAGAGAGGCATCAATTTCTCGTTGTAGGCGCGGCCGTCGTCGAGGGACATGTGTTCGAGGTAATCTAAGAGATGTATTCAGCATGGGAGTGGGTCCTGTAGCCGGCAAACGGGTGGGAATGAGATTGGGCATAATTACCGTCCACCAGGAACAGTAATGTCAGCAGTCGACATGCAAACTGGATGCGATCACCCAGCGCCTTTGGGAAGTACAAGCACGTTACACGCGAGAACCCCGCGCTTAGGAATCTCCTGCGTGCCCGGTCATTCGGAAAGGGCCAGTGCTGGAGGAAATAAGATTCGACCTGCGGGATCACCTCCGCGTGGAGTGGGTGTATCTCGGCTGTCCATGTCGAAGGGGGATATTGTAATGTCCTCTTGGTGGCCGCCGGGAATGCGGGCATGACGGGCATGGTCGTCTCCGGAGGGACATCAGCATCTATCATGGGAGCCATAGTCTGCAGGTGGCCTGATGAAATGAGTTATGTAAAATGCGCAATTGGTCGGTCATTGCATCACTGCTGCTGCGTTAGTTCGATGCGATGCTATATACGACGTCAAAGCCTTACGCAGTTAATTCTCAATCAATTGCTACTCGCTGTGGAACACTCTGACTGCGTCATCCATCTGTTGGTTCCGCTTGTGAGATCCAAGCAGTGTACATTGTACATAGAGTTCGAGCCATCATTCCCAGAGGGGAAGTGCCCGTATAACTACAAGAACGTTGGTCACCACCATCAGCACTTATTGCCCTCGAATCCTTCGCCAAACCATCGGCGATTGCTTAAAACAGGGATCGGTCACTACAAAATGGGCCTGAAGTAGCGTCAGATTTAACCGCTCTGAAATAATCAATGAATGTATTACACCTTTTAACTAAATTTCCGAGTAAAATATAAAGAACTTGAAAAATACTGCTGAAAAAAACAGGCATTATAAACTAAACCGGGGTCGGGGGCTTACTTTGCTGCTGTTCGCCCAATCGAGTTTTGGGGACAAGGACGACTTTCCCCGAGCCCAAAATTCCGTGCAGGACATGGCTTGAGGAATTCACAAGCAGCTTTAGGTTGGCCTCTACTCTTTTCAACTGGTCTCTTGAGCTTATCTTGTGTTTGTCAGCTCGGCTTCTGGAGTTGGCAACACGTTCTCGCTTTTGGCGATGAATACCACTTTTTTGAACCTGGGCCCCAGTGACGGCCCGAACTCATTGACATCGGCACTCCGTCATTACGGCCCCGGTTTCATTCTGCTTATCGCCAGTTTCGCCCTCGCATTGAAGCATGTTTTTGGGCCTAAGCAACGCCTCATACGTGGGGTCCCCGTGATTGGCGGCAAAGATGAAAAAAACCGCATCAGGAACCGGGAACGCTTTCGACACGACTCCAAGGCGATGCTCACAGAAGGATACTTCCACAACAACGTCGACGGGGGCCTCTTTTATGTTCCTACGCCATTGGGAGAGCGCCTCATGTTACCAGTCCGTTACCTCGAAGACCTGAAGACCGCACCGATGGATAAAGTTGACTTTGTGGGCACTTTTATCGAAATGTTTGAGGGCAAGTACACCACGTTTGGCAGCCGGAGTACCCTGCACCCAAGGACGGTCAAAGGAGAGCTCAACCAGTACCTCCCCGATGTCATGATGGACGTGCAGGATGAGATAGCCGACTCTTTTCACGATATTTTCCCGGCATGCTCCGAGAGCGAGTGGACAGAGGTTCCGCTTGTGGATGTCATCACTCGCATCGTCGCTCGCGTCTCGTCCCGAATGTTCGGTGGGCCGGAGCTGAGCCGCAATGCCTCCTGGGTCAACGCCTCCATCGCCTTCGCCATCGACGGATATATCGGTGCACAGAAGCTCAAGAAGCTCCCTGAGGTTCTCAAACCCGTGGCTGCGCGTCTCATCACGGAGGTGAGAAATCTGCACAAGTACTACCGGGAGGCCGAGCGGGCTGCGCTCCCCATACTTGCTGAGCGGGCACGCACGGGCGAGCGTCCCAAGGACCTCCTCTCGTGGATGCTCGATGCAGCTGTTGGGGAAGAGACAGATCCCAAATTCATCGCCGGGATTCTGCTCAAGATCAGTTTTGCGGCCATTCACACCACCGCGGCAGGAAACAGCCAACTGATCTTTGATATTTGCGCGAATCCGGACCTGATACCACTCTTGCGGGATGAGTACCACAGGGTCCTAAATGAGGAGGGAAAGGTTGGCCGGCAAGGCTTCTTTCAGATGCATGTCATGGACAGCCTGATGAAGGAAAGCCAGCGTTTCAATCCGCTATTGCTAAGTAGGACTCTCTACCTCACATGGAACGCTTCTTTCTAACGGGACACCATGCTAACCGGATCGCAGTCACGTTTGAACGGATCATCACGGAAGACTGGCACCTGTCCGACGGCATGGTCATCCCAGCGCACACCACCGTCGGCGTGCCAGCACAGGCAATAGCCATGGACCCCCAACTGTACCCTGACCCCGAGAAATTCGACGGCCTGCGGTTCGCGAGACTGCGCAAGTCCTCCAACAACCCAGCGGAAAAGGGCAAGGCACAATTTGTCGCTGCAAATCCTCAAAGCATGGCGTTCGGTTACGGTCGGCATGCGTGTCCGGGGCGCTTCTTCGCCTCGGACGAGATCAAGGCAATTACTATGTACTTGCTCACCAACTATGACATCAAGTTTGCGGATGGGCAGCGGCGGCCTGAGAGCTTACAAGTTGAAACACAGTACCTGCCAGATCACGCCGCAACGATCTTGTGCAGGAAGAGAAAGTCTAGCTAGATGTCTGGAGCTCATGAAAGAGTGTGTTTATAGGAGTATCAGTGCAGTAGTGCTTTGCTTAGGAGTAAGTTCATTACCAGTAGATAAGTTAAGATACAGAACCTCATTTCTTATATTAGCTTCCAGAAATGGTTACCCTTTTACTGTAAAAATATATTCTCTATCATTAAGTTAATAATACTAATAAAATAATTTCCTGACCTAAGTAATTATTAATACAATTATCAAATTTAATCATACATTAGTTATCTCAATAATCTACTACATAGGGTTTTATTTATATCAGATTTTATCAGTTGTCAATTTGGTAGAAAAGGCCCTTTTGGGATCTGCGTCTCCCCTGGAAGGTGTAAGACTGGATAGGAAGGTGGGTAGTGTGTGAAATCCAGTAATCATTCCTATGGAGTACCTTCCGCAGCCTATCATCTGAAGAGGTATTCGCTTCCTTCTGCTTCACATGAAAACAGATGTGAAATCTGCGCTCCAGTCTCTTTGTCATTAATGGAAAACCCCCATCGGAAGGGGGCCTCTGTGTGCCAACGTAGGGCTTGTTTGCCACCAATTCTGACAATCCCACCAGCTCTGTGCAATCCCCAGCTTCCACAAAACTGTAATTCGCTTGCATAGGAATCAGCTCCTGCAATTCCGTTGGCTGCAGGCCGCCCGCCGCAGGCTGCTCATCCAATACAGTGTGACCTCGGCCACTCCCCCTTTCAGTGTCAATGAAACGTCGGTCATCTTTGCAAGAAATGTCAGGCCGGCGGGCATTCAAGTGGGGAAATGCCTCACATTTGCATTCCTGGATGCCCACCGTCAGAAGCTGACCACCAGCAGCACTGGACCCCACGGCAGGATCATGACCGCAGCATGCGGTCCTCGGGATAACAGCCAGGATCAGGCTCCTGGTGATGGCTCATCTAGAAATCAGCCCACTTTGCAGACCCTCGCGAACCAGGCCACAGTCAAGAGCAATCTCAAGAGCCCTCCCTCGCCGCCCATAGAGATAGTAAGCAGTCCTTGTAGCCGGGCCGTAGACTTTCACTTTCTTTCTTTTCTCCACATTCACGATTTCGCACAGCCAAAATGTCGATGCCCGGACCGGAGCAGATTGCTTACATGCAGGCTCATGCCTCTGACGATCTCAGGGCTAATGTCATTGCGTGCTGCTCCGTCTGTGCCTTTCTTGCCGCCGTTTTTGTGGCTGCTAGGTTATTCGCGCGCCACCTAAGCAGCAAGTTCTTGTTGGCTGACTGGCTTAACATCTTCTCATTTGTGAGTTGTCGACCCGGGTCCCCTACACACCCCATCGCTCCCTGGGCGGTGCTCGCGAACTTCAAGAAGCCGATGACGCTGACGGGTAGCTTAATCTCAACAGTGTCTCTATATTCCATTTTGTGTTTGCCTCGCGTTGTGCGCTGAGTATGGACTCGGAAGGCACGTCATCTTCGCGACGGACGCGCGCCGGTTGCAGATTGTAAGTCTATTCCGACGCCCACCTCATCTCCTCATTGTCAATAAGCTCACCAGTCTTGCCTGTGCAGTACTTCATATCGTCAGAAGTTCTATACTCGATCGTCATTGTCACCATCAAGTGGAGCATCCTCGCTTTCTACAGCAATATCTTCCCACAACTGTGGTTCCGCAATGCCCTTATCGGTGTGGCCTCCTTCATGGGTGCGTGGATGTTGACGACTGTCTTCGCCATCTGTTTCCAATGCACGCCATTCGCGTTCAACTGGGACACAACAATCCCTGGTGGACACTGTATCAACATCGGCCAGTTTGCGCTCATCACAAGTATTTTGAATGTCTTGACAGATGTCGCTATCTTGATTTTGCCTTTGCCCCTGGTCTTTCGACTCAAGGTCTCAAGGCAGAAGCAGTTCAACTTGGCCGCCTTGTTCGCCCTGGGAGGGGGTGCTTGTGTGGTGGGCATCACACGGGCTGCTTGGATAGGGAGGTTGAATGCAACCGTCGACCCAACTTGTGAGTTGTCCCCCACGCATGACGGCCTGTCAACCCAAGCTGACGTTCATGCCTGCAAAGGGGATAATGTTCCTGCGGCATACCTGTCTGCCATTGAGATTCTCGCCGGTTTCCTCGTGTCTTGCCTTCCGTCATACCCTGTGCTATTCTTCCGCATCACTGGCAGAGGCGGATCCTCCAAGCGCTCGAGGCCGTCAGGAAAGCAAACGCCCGGTGGTTCGGGAGAAAGTGGCAGCTCGGGGAAACCCGACCTGGGTACCAACAAATTCCTGGCGCGGCGGCCTGCCGTATCTTGGAACGCGTTATCGAACAATGACGATATCGGGCTGGTCAGCCAGGTCTCGGCAAATCACCAATGGACGGAGGTCCCTGATGAGCATGAGGCTGGGAACGCTGGCTACTACCAGCAAAAGCCTGGAGATAGGCACTGATCAAGCAAGCAAGCACTCGGGCCCTGAATCCGGGACTTGAAAGGGCGAGGCGAGTTGGATTCCGACTTGCAGAAGGACGCAAGGTTTCCAATAATATTTTCCGGCTTTGGAAATAACAGTAGGGGACAGAGAAAAGGCGCGATTGTAATTATAGCCATGATTCAAGTAATTGAGAAGGACGCACTGGGTGCGCGTGCGAAAATCGTAAAATGTGGCTTCTTGTCAGCACGAACTTGTCCGAATTTGGAAATTGCCGAAAAGTTCGGTACTCGTTCCAAAGCTCACCGAAGGCAGACCCACGATGGCAAGTACATAATGAAAGCAACTCTGTATTACAAAAAAAATACGAAAGTTTTCCCTAGATGAACCGTGAGAGCAGGACTTTGAAAATGTCATCGTTGAAGATCGAGGTGGAATCCATTCCGGACCTTGCCGGGAAGGTGGCTTTGATCACAGGTATGGTTGCCCCGGCTTAAATCCTTTTCGACACTGGATGTGTGGTCGATGATTCAGAATTTAACAAAGTGACCTACAGGTGGTTCCTCTGGCATTGGGTTCGCGGCAGCGCAGTTGTTGTTGGCGAAGCACGCCACAGTACACGTGCTTGATGTGAATGAGCCCAGCGGCGCCAACCCGGGGGATGCGGAGCCGTGGCAGTCATGGCCATCATTCTACTTTCACCGGTGCAATGTGGCCTCGTGGGCTGAGTTGCGCAGCGTCTTTCAGGCGATTGGTCGTGTTGACATGGTTTTCGCAAATGCCGGAGTTGGTGAGCCCTACGACTACTTCACCCATGAATCCCTCGAGGAGGGAGCCGAGCCGAGCTACGCAGGGATCATGGACGTGAACGTCCTGGGCGTCATGCACACAATCACGCTGGCGAGGATGAGCATGCGTAAATTTGGAGTGAGGGACGGAAGTGTGGTCATCACGATCAGCGCTGTTGCGTACGCGCCGGAGCAGTCACTCCCCGTGTACACTGCGAGCAAATTCGCCCTGGTCGGTCTGGTGCGATCTCTGCGGTCCACGATGCTCCTTCAGGAGGGTATCAGTATAAACGGAGTGGCCCCTGCAGCGACAATAACCAATACGCTCCCGCCGCACCTCGCCGCCCCCATCATCGCCCTGGGTCTACCGACAAGCGAGGCAGCCTTTGTAGGGCGCGCCCTGGTCCACGCCGCAACAGCCAAGCACGACCGGCTCGTCGAGCCTTACGGCAAGCAGACCGACGCGGACAAGTGGCCCAGTGGGACCGGTGACGAAAGGGAGAGATGGAATGGACGTGTCATATTGACACTGGGAGATACGTACACCGAGCTGGAGGAGCCCATTGCGGACTTGCGGCCGTTCTGGTTCGGGCAGGAGAATTTGCGTCTGACAAGGGCGCAACAGGCAGCGACGGATTTTCGGAAGCTGTCTTAAGCGCGTACGTCAGCGCGGGCCGTGTATGCAGGCGTGTAAGTGTGTTGTATACAGTACTTCGTAGGGTGACATCTGCGGGTACTTCCGGCTTGGGAATAGACCGAACTCACGTCTACCAATGGGCTTATTGCCATCACGCCACTTTGAATCCCTGCCTGGCTTGAGTTACACAGTAAGTCAGACAGACGTCTTGCACATCCCCCACCTCAAGGAACACCCCACGTCCAGCCTCATCGAACTGAGGAGCTGCTTCTTGACACGAGTCCCAGTGGAATACATGACCCGCTCGTGCCGTCACTCGTTCCGTTCAGTCATACTATTCGGTATCTAGAATTTGAACTGCCTCTGCCTCCAAAATGGTCAAGCTCGACTTCAACCTCGAGCGGGATGTGCCCGAGTTGAACGGCAAGGTGCTGCTGATTACGGGTGGTAAGCAGACTCAGGCCACAGAGACCATTAATGACATGCTCCCCGAATCAAGCGGAACCCTGACGCTCCGTGTGCTACAGGTACCAATGGCCTCGGAGCTGCTGCAGCTAAAATGCTGGCGAGCCGCCACCCGGCCAAGATCTATATCACCGGCCGTAACGAAGCCGCGGCTCGGCAGACCATCGACAGCATCAAGTCCAGCACTAACAGCCCCACCGAGATAGAATGGATTCGCTGCGACCACGCAAACCTCGCTACTGTCAAAGAAGCCGCAGACAAGATTTTGGCGAAGGAGGTCCGCCTCGATGTGCTCATGGCCAACGCCGGTATCATGGCCCTTCCGCCAGGGCTTGTAAGTTCTCAGCGCCCCTACCCGCGCCCCTCTCGATCCTAGCTGCACAAGTGACTCGTTCCGGGTGTGTCGTCGTTGGATCGAGGTGAAGCTGTGCTCTTTAACGTACATCTATATTCACCTAGGTGTGGACCACTGCCGTGGGCAATGCGCCGGTCCAAAGACACCGTTTTGTGACTGTTCGGCATTTATGGTCCCACCAGATCCTCTCTAGCTTGAGTATTACCACATGTATGTGTCTTGGTGCTGATCGGAGACATCTCACACAAAGACATCCGACGGGTACGAGCTCCACTTCGGGATCAACCACGTGGCCCACGCCCTCCTGATTCGAAAATTGCTTCCATTGCTCCAGAGGACGGCCAAGGAGCATGGAGAAGCTCGTATCATTCCGATCTCGAGCCTTGCCTTGGTCCTCGCGCCGAGTGGTGGCATCGCCTTTGAAGACCTCAAGACAACACAAGACTACTGGGTCTTGGGCAAGTGGAAGCGCTACGCCCAAAGTAAACTTGCGAACTTGATATATGGGAAGGAACTTTCGAGGAGATACCCTGAGATATTGACGTTGATCGCTGATCCGGGCCCGAGCAATACGGGCCTGGTTACGAGCTTGGGGTAAGTAAAGTTCTCGGCTCTTCCTAGCCACAGACCCTTCCTTCTCCTTGGTCATGGAATGCCAACTTTTGATGTTTTTTTCTGCTCTGGTACAAACTTGCGCTGACCCGATTCTTGACAGATTGCTTGACAAAGCCATTGTCCACTTGGGCAACATCAATCGGTTCCTTGATGATGACCAAGGCCACTGGAGCCAAGTCTGGACCGTTGGTGTGCCAAAGGAGAAAGCGATCCCTGGAGAGTTTTATGAACCTGTCGGTATACCAACTAAATCATACACACCCTATTGTCTTGATGAAAAGCTAGCAGCAAAGCTTTGGGACTGGACAGAAGAGGAGCTGAAACCCTTCCTGACATGAGAATGGTGCCAGCATGGGAAGCCGGGAAAGGGGACGGGTAGGGGACGCAGATGTGAGGACTGAAATAGGTGCAACAGAATCACCAGATTGATATAATTAGCCTAATTGAATTTCAAACTTTGCTTCCAAGACTTGCATTTTCAATATGAATCGGCATCAGGGATCTCTGTCTAGGATCTGGATGATCTGCCATAACACCATCTCAACGATTTCATATTTATCTCCATGAGACCGGCCCGGGTGCTCATTGCCAATCTCGCCATGAGAAAATATTCCGGTACTTAGTAATTATTAACACTCAGAAATTTCGCATCAATGCTCACAAGCTACAAGGTACTGTGCTGCTCTGTCTTCAGACATACGATTCTTTCGCGAGGTGCAAGTCGTCTGGTAATTAAATGGACTTTTTGTTGCGACAATTGAGTATTGCATACTTCACTGACCATTCAGAAAATGCTCAACATGACGACTGACAATATCCTGTTGTGCTGTATTTCACCTATCTCGATCCATTGCCATCGATTATACTGTACTTTGGGTACAATGGTAATTACATAGTCAAATTATTTAGCTACAGGAAAAGTCTAGTCACGTTAGACTTAGTATATCTTGTCTTGATCACCATATTCTCGATTATACCCGCATGTCAAATGGATGTTTCTGAGATGGTGTCTTGAATATCTATCTTAAATTTACATAAGGTTCTAGAATGTAAATTACACAGGGGAAGTTGAATAATGACATGCTTGAAAGTGATTCTATGCCAAGGGGAATCCCCTCCGCAAATGTTTCTCCAAGAAGCCTTTAGGATCATATTTTGCTTGAATGGATTTCAACTTCTTCAAACTCGCTCCACCAGCATAGCTGCCAAGTGGGAGCTGGCCTTGGGCTGAGTCCCCAAGGTATGTGAACTTGTTGAACAGGCCCAATGGCTCTACCTGTTCACGAAATTGCTGAGCAGAAGTTTCTGCAAACTTCAACACAGTCGCGTCGTCCTCAGCATTCGCCCACATGCACATTATGATACCAGCTGTATAATTGAGGAGTGGTCAATACTCGTCATTTTCCGTTACATTTGAGGAGACGGAGGAAAAGAACTTACCGACAAATGTCCCGTCCACATCAGGGTCTAAGCCCAGAACGTTGCCACCTTTGTCTTTGGATACCTGAAGGTAGCCCTGGGACACAGGTTGGTAGACTGCATAGGCATTGAGCCCTTCGACATGGCTAAGCATCGAAATAGCGTTGCCGACTACTGTCTGGTTGTACAAGCTGATACTCTCCTCAGTTGCCTTGAAACTGACCGAGTAGAACATCTCCCTCAATGCCTGCGTAGAGAACGGGGAGAGCTGTTCAGGGACAGCCGTCCAATCCTGCTGCATGCTGACACCATCAGCGACGACGGTGTCAGCAGATATAGCTGTGAAGTTCTGTAGGGCAGTAGGGTTTGTGCTGTCCCCGGGGTAAAGCGCAATGTTGTAGTATGTCAGGGCTGGCTTTCCATTGACGAAGCTCACACCAGCAAATGCATCGGCATGCACGTTGGGGTCGTCTACGCCCCCGCCAGGAGCCATGTAGCTGGTCAGCGCCTGGAAGAACTCCGGCCCGGCCGCGCTGGACCATGTCGTCAGTCCACCGAATGCACTTGTGACGGGGAAAGTGAGCACGTCGAAACGAGTGACGAGGCCAAAAAAGTTTGATCCGCCCTTCAGCGCCCATGCAAGGTCAGCATGCGGGTCGTCGGCCGCGTTCGTGATCTCGAGGACAGTCCCGTTCCAAAGAACGACCTCCCATGCAACGATGTTGTCCGCGGCCCACCCTTGGCTGCCTGAGAAGTAACCCATGCCACCGCCAACCAGAACGCCGCCGATGCCCACTGATGGGAAGCGTCCACCGTTGACGGCCAGGCCGTAGGGCACGAGCCAGCTATAGACGTCCATCCAGGTCTGCCCGGGGCCGATGCTGGCGACGGTCTTGTCTGCGGAGAGCTCTTTCATGTTGAGCGAGCTTGCAGAGATCATCACGCCATCGTCGAGTGATTGGGCTCCTGGGACAGGCATATGACCACCAGCGCGGAAGGCGAACTGAGACCGCGCTGATCTGATGATCTTCACTCCTAGAGAGAGCTCAGATGTATTGAGTGGCTCGAACACACACTGGGGCGTCTTTACGCAGGACTGGGACCACACATCTGGTGCGAATGTCAGCAAGGCGAGCGGCCATCCATGTGCTCATGTGTGATTGGGTTGATGTTGGGGGGGAGGGGGTAAAGGTTGAGATCATTGGTGGGAGCACAGAGTTCTGTGTGCAAGGGTTTGTCAATGGTTGATCACATACTGTGAGACTCGGTCAAGTACTCTGTTGTATTCGGCCAGTAGGTCCGCTCAGGTAGGGCTCTGGACAGCGATCCACAAGCGGCGACAGTGCGCTCTTGGAGGAGTTGTGACACAGCATTCTTGGTACCAGTTTCCTGCATCGGACTGGCAGATACTGATGCAACATGGCTCAACTGGAGCAGTGCAATGCAACACAAGTGGAGAAGAAACGACATGGTGGCTGCAGGTGAACACAATAGAAAAGAAACCGACTGCCCGTGAACGCGAGCTTAGGCGTCGTGATGCTGAGCTCTTGAGAATCACTGGTCTTTTAATGCCTTTTCACGAGGCAACATATTATTTTTAGAACTCAACACGATACTCAATCCGAGTCCGTCCTGCAATTGTTCATTCCATCTTCGCGCTATTGAGTCTGATGATGTTGGTCCATCCAGTGGGGCCATAAATCAGCCGTAATGTATGCTGGGGGCCATTGTGTGCCTCGATGGCCTCAAGTCAGATTCCGTACGTGGATTTTCTTTCCCGAGGACACCACACGCGAATCGAAGCCAACAGGCCGATCTCCGTGGCTCACAACCATCATCAGATTACCGTTGCACGGAAGAATCCTGCGAGGTACTAGACCCGGGAACTCGGAAGGATGCGGCAGGGTGCTGGCGCAGCTGCATAAATTCCAGGCAGAAGGGATCCTGACATGCACAGAGTTTTGGAATATGGTTCCTCCTGCCGCCGTTGCGTCGAGACTCGGAAGCGCAAAGCGGACCCGGCCAGTTCCCGGAACGGAAGTCCCCGCTCCTGCCGTGCCGAATATCTGTCAGGTGTGGTGACCCAGGCAGGCATCTTTAGACAGGGTACGGCCTGACCTTTCAGGTACTCACCGTCTACAAATGGTCCAGTCAGAGTTCTTACCATCGGGCAGTGGGGTCCCAGTGGCGGAGAAACCATATTTGATACACAGACCATTACTTACTTAAGTAATGATATCGACAATATACAGGTTTATTTAAAAGTTTTTCATAATGTGAATTACTGTAGTTTTATTATGTAATTAAATTTATATTTAACTGATAACTCCTAGCTACTGGAGGCGGTAATACCAAGTTATATTTTTAAAATAAAAGCTGGCCTATTTTTAAATAACAACCGATAAGATTTACTATTTACACCTTTTACTAGATGTGAATATTAAAATGCCCATAGTTAATATATGTCTATTGTTATCAACCTTACTCTGAGAAAGTTACACTCCAGTGCAGTTACCGGTGCTATAAGTTTTGTATATTCCGAGAACCTCGAGTTAAGCTGAAATGTTTTCAATTAACTGCACACACAGGGTGGTTGATCGCTCCCGGTTTACTAGCCCAGTGAGGGAGGGAGTTGCCGCACTTGTCGGGATGCCTTGGTGCGACGGATGCATGCACCTGGATGTGGATTGGGTATCTCTCGTGTCTCCTGCTAACGAGTGGTTATCCGGGGAGGGGGGCCTAGTTCGGCCGAAAGAAATTGGTCCTCGACATCTCGGTCCGGCGAAATCAACCCAGTCCGACCTGAAATCAGACACGGATCTCGGCTAGAGTACTTGTTCAAATCTGGATGGTCCGAAACATGAGAGTCATGCCTTCAAGCTCATCCTTGTGCTCCGCTTGTGTAACACGCCTCCGCCTCGGACCTCATGCCTCCCAACATTTTGTAAAATATAGCCCATCCCAGTGCCGATGCTGCGATTGTAGCCTATCATCAAGGACAATACTACATAGTTGGATTCAAAACAGACAGTTTGGCATTCAACCATGGACGAACCCTGGATCCAGACCATATGCAATCATTGGGTTGGAGCCTCGATTTCATTAGTAAGTTGAATACTTTATACTTACGCGCTATGATATCAAATGGCGATATTTGCTGACACTTGTCTTAAGCTTTTGGCGTATTCATTAGCAAAAGCAGTGTATAATCTGTACTTCCATCCTCTGGCAGGATTTCCTGGGCCATTCCTGGCGCGTGCGTCTCTGGTAAGGAAGCGTGACACGCAACTCGTCTTGGCCTACGAGGGTCTAACTTTTTACCCCTGCCAGCTATGGCGGTTCAAAAATACCATGGGCGGCCGACAGCACCGTGTGTTTCGAAAAGAGCATGACAAATATGGTTAGTACACTGCCCAGATTGACTCTCATGTAGCCTCACTCTGCATGGGCGTTTGTGGCAGGTTTTTGCTGGAAGGTCCACCAGCTGTCTGACAGCCACTTATACAGGCAAGGTTTTCCGTGTCTCGCCCAATGAGCTCAGCTTTGCATCAGTACAGTCCTACCGTGACATCTACGGGATACCTTCAGCTGGGCAGGCGCAATTTATCAAGAGCGACTTCTATGACGTGTTTGGATCAGGTTTCAAAACAGGGTGTATTGGAAGTGAGCGTGATCCTCAGGTAATTGACCTCATTCCATTACTCCCTGTCTTCACTTTGTTGATATACACAGAAGCTGATAGCTCCAGGTCCATGCGCGTAAAAAAAGGAACCTCTTGCCAGCATTTTCGCACCAATCCTTGGCCTCTCAGGAAGAAATCATACATACTTGCACAAATGCGTTCATCGATAAGGTCGGGCCGTTAAGCCTCAAGTATGAGAAAGGTCTCAATATCACGGAGTGGTTCGAGATGAACTCATTTGATCTTCTTGGTGAGATGGCGTTTGGCCAAAGCTTTGGATGCATAAGTGGAGGTAGGTCAAGTTGCTGTCCCTCCATTTTATCGTCTCTTTTCACAGACATTCCGATTCCATCAAGCAAGATCAGGATTTTTGCTGACAGGAAGATTGATGAGCAGAGAAGTATCACTTTTGGATTGACTTGATTCTCCATCATATCCGTGAAATAGTCTTGGTGGATAATCTTCGTCGATATGCCGTTCTCGCAACATTGGGAAAGTGGATGGGCCCATTCGTTGCATCCAAGGTCAAATCGACACACCAGAAATACAGTCGTGAGAAAGTCCAGCAGTACGTTTTCACCTCGTTGAATATCTCACGCTTGTAGCTGACCCATATCACAAGGCGTCTCCATAGTACAACATCACGCCAGGACTTCTTCACCAACGTAGTGGCAAAGGTTCAGAGCGGTGAGATCGAATTGGAAGAAATGACAGCACATGCAAGTACCTTGATGTATGTCTCCTCGCAGTGCATTGTTATGTACATTCCATGGCTAATTATACACCCAAAAAGCATTGCTGGTGGAGAGACCACGGCGACGTCCCTGGCAGCAACCCTATACTACGTTCTCAAGACACCGGGCGTCCTTGCCAAGTTGACAGACACAATCCGTACCCGGTACAAAACCTACGAAGAAATTGTTGCCACTACCGCTCTCCAGCTGCCATATCTGCAAGCAGTTATCAAAGAGGCCTTGAGGATGCATCCATCTGGAGCACACGGCTTCCCGCGAATTTCACCAGGTGCAACTGTTGACGGACATTGGGTACCAGCTGGTGTAAGTCCTCCCTGGTTCTACACGCGTGTAAACAAGTCATTTCAATTCTGACTAGGGAATTAGACAGAGGTTTACACCAGCACTTGGTCAGTGTCACACGATAGACACTATTTCGCCAATCCGGATACCTTCAATCCAGAACGATGGATCGATAAATGTTGCAAAGACGTGAAAGAAGCTAGCCAGCCATTCTCCTTAGGTTTGAGAGCTTGTATTGGCAGAAGGTATGATATTCCCATTGAATGAACAAATCCAGGGTGTCTGAACGTCCAAATCCAAGCTAATCATCTGCCAGCTTCGCATATGTGCAAATGTCATTAGTGCTTGCCAAACTGCTTTACAAGTATGAAGTCAAACTTGTAGATCCCACACTAGACTGGGAAGGACGATCCAGACATTGGGTCATGTGGTGGAAAGCGCCGATTTACATACGCGCGTATGACAGAAAGCTCTAGGATCTCTACCGAGATACTCTACTGTTTGACAGGCCTAGCTTTTACCAACAGTCGTGGCTTTGACCAGAGTGTATACATCTTTGAGTCCCTCTGCCAGTCAAAATTTGAATCTGATAGCTCAAGGTCGAAATTCCATAGTAAATGGGCCAGACTCGTACGGGCCTCCATCCATCCTAGGCTGATTTGTTTGTGCTTGTCAGAAATAGTAGAAGTTTCATCAAAATGGTTTGGGAGTATTACCTTTTCCCAAGACAACCTCTCGCACCCAAGCTGAACGGCTGGCTGGCCTCGAGGTCATCTGAGCCATTGTACCCTTTCAACCATCGTTCCGGCCTGAAACGGAAAGGTTCTGAGAAGTTCACGGGATCCAAACTTGCTGCCACGGGGTTGGTTGCGACTACGGTCTGTACCAAAGCGAGTCAGTCCGTGATCAGACGGTAAAGGGTGCTTTTGAAGTATACATACCCCTGCCGGAACGAAGTGGCCATCAACCGTGTCTCCTCCTTCAGGTACTTCTCTTGGTGTCCCAAGCGGTACCGGTGCGTAAATGCGCATGGCTTCCTTGCATACGGCATTTAGGTAGGCAAGGTCCTGACAGCTAGAATCATTGATCTTTGCGGGTGAGTCAAAGACTGATCTAATCTCTCGAGCAAGTGTTTCGTACACTTTCTGATCCTTGAGCATATAGTAAGTTGCGGTAGAAAGAACTGTCGACGTTGTCTCACTGCCAGCCAATACAAAGTCAGACACGTGAGCCGCGATTTGCAGATCTGTGACGTTGTCTTCTTTGGTGCCATCTGATTCCGCGTCTCGCTCCACCTCCCTCTGTCTGAGGATTCGGGTCAGGAAATCATTCCGAGTCGTAGGTCGTGAGGTCCGTCTTCAAAGGATACATGGGTCAGAGCCAAGCTTCGTGGATTGGGGCGGATAAAATGAAACAGAGAAGGGCTTTTCTGGACTGACTGCTTGACGAGCTCAATCGCCATTTCTTCGTTCTTGTTTGTATCATTGATGAGTGCTGCGATTTGCTTCCGCATGACTAACTTCACCAAACCTGCCAAGGTAGGGAAGCGTTTGAATGTGTCCACAAGGGCGCCTTTCGTCAAGGCGCCCGTCGTGATTGCAATCCAGGAGTGAGGCTCATCTTGTTTATTATGATAATATTAGTAATAGAATTTTATGTCAACTTTCGGGTCACCTCACCTCTTTCTAATGCGCCAAAGGTCTCGCCAAAGGCCAAGTCTCCGATGATATCAAACGCGAGCCGTTGGAACAGGTTCGTAATATCTATGTCTTGGTGTAGGTTCCGCCGTATTGCCTGCATGAGCATTTCGATTCCTCTTTGTACGAGCTCCTCTTGCTCCAATAAAGCCGAGTTGCTGAATGCATGCGCTAATAGACGCCTCATCTTCCCGTGCGTGACAGGATCTCGTTCGGAAACAATCGAATGCACTCCCCTGGCCGCAAAACTGCCTCCGTCGTAGAAGGTGGATTTCACAAAGGTTTTGTGACCTGGTCGAAACCCGTAAATGTCGCGGAAAGACTGGGCAGTGTTGAATAATAGCTCGTTCGGTGCTGTTCGAACGACAGGTCCTGCAATTTTTGCAATTACCACTTCTGCTGGCCGCACGCGGAAGACATAAACAACAGATCTGCACGCAGTGTTGTCCTACCATATTTTCTGTGCAGTGCCAGCATATCATACGGCTGCCTGCCGCCAAGAAACGAGAAGGAATACAACAACTGGATCAGGATGAGCTTATGCGGGCAGAGAAGGCAGAAAGTTATATGTCGGAACGTACATTGCTACAAGCTGCTAACGGGTTACCAGGAAACCGACTCAGGGGATGAAAGTGGACATTGTAAATCCACGTGCCAATAACCTAAGGACTCTTGGTCAGTAGATGTATCAAAACAGGCGAGGTATCCTGAGAGGAATGTACCTTGATGAGCAGTGCCGCGAAGAGCAGGGGCCAGATATACTCGTACATGATCACCGGGAGCCGGGTGCAAATCGAATTTATGACCTCCATATCGATGGTATCCTTTTGGATGGTTCAAGCCTGATCAGAAACAATAGGCAGTCGAACAAGAAAACCAGAAGGAATGTAACTGTGCATTGGGGCTATTTCAGGGCACCAAGAGCACTTCGTTTGACGAAGGCACAGATTGTTGACAAATAACGGGCATGGTAGCTAACCAAATAAATAGAGACGGCAGCAGTACAGCACCAACCGCCTCTGATTCGACAGCCTACCTAGGTACCCAAGAAGGTGTTCTAGGTTTGACTAGGGAAGCAAGTGCATGGTATCATTCCCTGTCTAGTCCAAAATGAGCCAGCAAGCAGGTAGGAACCCGCACATTCCACCCTCACGCCACATCGACGCCATGGACGCCTATGGTTGCAGGCATTTTCATTCGGTCTCCGAAGCTCTTACTCAGCGACACGGGCATTTCTCAATCCGGAAATTCCCGTAAGCCCACGTCCTACTGTACAGGGCATCGAGTAACGGCAAGCAACTGAGAAAGACGAAATGGCTTGACCGTGCTCCGTCTATAGCGAATTCCGGCGGGGAATCTCTGGGATTATAAAGAACACTCCCGGCCCAAGCTGTCCAAGAGTGCCAAAGCCGACCGTTCGCAGCCATCCAAACGCCTTGCCATCGCCTCACTGCGCGCGTGTTTTCCTGCCAGCCGCACGTTTCCAACGAGCGCCAGCAGGCGGCGCAGCTCCAGCCGCAGCAAAGTCCGCATGACCGCCACGTACTCCGCGACGCTCTCGAGCCGATATGTCCCAACCGCCACCCCCACGGGCCCCTTCGTGCCACTACCCGCGATAGAAGACAGCTTTGCCGCCGCGCGCCGGCACAGGGTCGCCAGCCTGCCCGCCAGCAGCGCCAGTATCGTCATGTTCTCCACCCGCGCCGTGCAGGACTGGCAGGCCAGCATGCCCTCCGCCTGCCGGAGGGCCTCGCGGTGTGGCGTGAGGAGGCCGTCCGCCGAGGAACGGCACGGGGCATCGGGAAAGGCCTCTGTGATGGTCTCCAGCTCGTCCATGAGATTTACCACCCCTTGTAGACATGGGCAAGAGTCCGGGCCGATATCTTTGGGGGTCATCACCCCCGGCTCGACTTGATCGTCCTTCCCGACGGGGCCCTGTAAGCCGCGGGTCTCTTGTTCGGGAGCCCGTGTGAATTGCCACTGTGTATGTGGTACCCAGGCGGAAACCGACGGGTCATCTGTCGAGAAGGTCGTCTGCCGTTGTGAGTTGAGGCTGAGCAAGCTGTCAGGGGTACACGTTGCGCTCTCCCCTGGAGATATCAGAGTGTCTGCCTCCAGCTGGGTGGTGTAGTTGTCCGAGTGTGCCTCTTCGCAAGAGTCCATGAAAATGCTGTCCAAGATGTCATCCGGCATCTGCGCCTCGTCGTGTGTAAGCGAGTCATCGTGTTGCTGTTCGAGGCCATCGGCCAGCCAATCTGCGGCGGGAGCCAACGATGCCGGGGTGAAGGTGCCGGAAGTAGTAGTAGTGGGTGATCGCTGGCAGGGGACCCGCCTCGGCCGTGCCTTGAGGTTGGCTGAGGTCTGGTTCGGTGGATACGTGCACTTCTTCCCAAGAGACTGGCAGCGTTTGCATCCCGAGCCATCAGGCTCACCTGTGCACCGAACCTTCTGGGTCCGACAACGGTGGCATGCTGTAGGCCTGGTCGTCTTTGCTGTGGTGGGGTTGAAGACGTGCGGCCGTTGAGAGAGAACAACGCCGCTGCCGTCATGGGTCGACGAGGGTACCCAGCTGGCAAACATGGTCGGCTCTGAATATTGGCGTGGTATATCTGCTGATTTCTGTGGAGTGCTTTGGAACGCCACAGGCATGGGATCTGACAGTTATTGAGCACTTGTAATATGTCTAATTCCTCCTGCCCTGAGGGTGATCCTTTGACCTTGGATATATATGTGCTTTCTCTTCGACTTGCACGCACAGCCTGGGCATCCTACTCGGTACCGGTGCCCCAGATTGCGGAAATGGCCCCCACTGAACTTGGGTGTAGTACCGTTACTCTGTCACTTAAGTAACTTGGGCTGTTATCACTTGTGGTGATCCTTCAGCCCTGCGGGGGGTCGCCCTGGCCAACCGCTGTGATTTATTGCCGTGCATTTGTGCAGTAAGCAGGTAGTAGGTTTGAATGGTGACCACGATGTCAGTCAGGAAGTCCGGAGGGGAAAAGAAAAAGACGCCGACTGTAACTCCAAGTACCCCCCCAGACCACCCAAACCCTTTACTTTGGTATCCCAATCATTCCACAAGCACATCATACGTGCTTGGTTTTAATTACTTTGGAATCCTGAGAGTAAGCGTCTGATGTAAATCATACCAGAATATTTGTTGGAACCCAAGGTTGCGATGAAAGAATAACTGGATGAGTTGTGTTGTCCTGATTCTGGTACGAACCGACGGTCCGTTTCTTTGCCTGCTGACTGCATGCACCACCATGCAGAGAACTGCTTGCACTATTGGGTTGTTGCCGAGGATCCTCCTAAGAAAGCAAAATGCGGTGGATAGGGGGAAGAGAAGACGCATGTACGCATGTACTCGTCGAATTAGGTGCGAAGGCCCGACGCACTCTGCTCGACTCCCAGGATCTAGATCCTAATTATCTGCACATGTGTGGTTTGAGCCTACCAGCACTCACAACTCACAACAGCGATATTAGGCAACAGAGACAGGGAAGAGTCTGTGACGGTCACCAAGTCTGGCCGTCGGTGCCTCGATATCGTCCCAATCGGATTGGGTAACTACAATAATACATTTGAATTTGATTGCTTGTGCACACCCAAGACAGTGTCCCCGGCGGTTGATTGGGCTTCTCACGTTGACCACACGAGACTGGTGAGCAACCAAGTAAACCTCCGCCCTAGCTTCCGGTAGCGCCGGTAAAACAAAGGCAGTCGGCGGAGGAGAGTCGGCGGAGGAGATGACATGATTGTTATGTGACGTGTCACAACGCTGCAAGTGATTGTAGCACAAACTTTCTGGGCGCGGTTGAAGTCAAGGAGCGCTTAGAGTTCGCCGGCCAAGAAGTGACAGATAACATCCATGCAGGCTCAAAAAAGGCAAGCATTTCGTTACCACCTCGGGCGGCGCTCACGGCAAGGACAAAGGAAGAAGGAGTAACGCAATATCTTCTGGAGTTCAGCAGGAGGTCGTCGGGAGTAGGGGGGGGGGCCACAGGGATCTCAAGCTGCCCAATAATAATGCTGAGCATCGAGTACTGTACATGTACACCGTGTCTCAGAAGTACGGAATACACCAGAATTGGTCCAGATAAGAGCCACCAATGTAACTTGAGGGTAGTACTGTACTGACTGATCGTACGTTGCAACGCAGGATGTCTGGGCCCCAGATCGGCGTACAGTAAGATGCGGCGCAGTCTCGGACTTTGGAAATGTCCCAGTCGGCGCTTATCTCGGCTCGCTTCCTTGGCACGTGAATGTTTTTTTGCGCAGCCGTTGGGCACTGCGGTTCAACTCTGCAGAGCCAATCCCGTGAGAATAGCATCCTCAGCTGTGATCGTGATCTAGCATGCCAGTGTGGTGGGGAGACAACGCTCTCATCCACGCTAATCAGAATCCCCAAGCCATCCCGCCCCTTAGACTTGACGGGAGACTGCAGTGAGGCTCCTCCCGGAATCCTGCCCCGTCTGATCTTGACAGGCTGGTGCGGAAGGAGTGTGCCAAGACCTGCGCTCTGCCGTTGTCAGGTAATAAAGCCGTGCATGATCAATGTATTTTTCCCATGTTGGAGACATCAAGGTCCCCTCCCTCCCTCAAGCCCCCAATCTCCGCCAAGAGCACAAGGGAATGACCTACATGGACCTTCTGATTCAGGAAGGAAAAATGACTTTGGAGGAACCATAGAACGTGTGAGAAATACAACCACAAATTATAAATGTATATCCCCCACCCAACTAGATTAAAGGTACCAACCAGTGCTCTGCCTCTCCGGGACGAAACCTTTCTTTCCTGGGTAATACCTTCCTGAACGCCATAGATAGCTAGCTAAAAGCAACCGATCCATCCATCAGTGGGTTGAAAAAAAAAAACGCCGAAGCCACGCCTTGCACCTACGTCCGCCCATCTCTTCTTTTATCGCCGATGCCTTCTGCAAGGCCGCCTTTTGGGGGGGTCTCATCAACCAACTCGGACCAGACCCACGCCAGCGTTTTGTTTTTGCTGCCCAACTCCGATACACATCGCACAACGCCCGCCATAACCCATGGCATCGTCAAAATCAGTGCCTCCTTGCAGCCTCGCGCGCCTTCCACTTATCCCGGATAGCGGGCCCAGCCTCCTCGAGCATCTGCTGCGTGACGGGGTTATGTATACTCTCGATGACCTTATCAACGACAGTAATATGGTTAGCATGGTGCTTGTCGTCGCGGAAACGGTACATGCGCCACCGGCCCTTCTCGTCGACGTAGCACTCGATGATGCGCCCGACGAGCGGGTCCCCGAGGTTCTTGAGGGTGTCCCACTCCTCCTCGGTGAGGAAGAGGTCGCCGTAGTCGACGTACGGGTCCGCCCCGCGCTCCACCTGGCCCTGCGCGAAGATGAGCAGCCTCGCGGGCGGGACCCCCTCGTAGTCGACGTACGGCTCCGTGATGCCCTCGGCGCGGTCCTGCTCGTCCGGCTCGACCAGCGGGAAGCTGAGCTGCAGCTTAAAGTCCACCGTGTTCTCGTCCGCCGGCTTCCACTTGAGTATGTGCTCGTCCGTCCCGCACTTGTACGCCGTCTCGCGGCACGTGAAGATTAAGCCGTCGTTGCCGTGCGCCAGGTTCGGCAGCACCTCGCGGAACATCTTGACCATCCCGTACGCGAGCTGCATCTCCTTCATGACCATCTGGAACGCCTGGAACTTGGCCTCGTCCGGGTACTTTTTGAATATCTGCCTGTAGGGCGCGTAGATCTTTTGGTTGAAGTACGCGAGCCGCTTGTCGAGGGGCCGCTCCAGGAGCGACATGCCGTCCAGCGTGAGGCAGTCGAAGACGAGGAACTGCGGCTTCTCGGTGCCGTCCCGCTGCCGGCTCATGATCAGCTCGCCGTCGATGATGGACTTGTCGTGCTGCCCGCCTTCGTTCTCGGGCGTGGGGAAGTGCAGGTTGCGGTACTGCATGAACCAGAAGTCGTTCTTGCGGTCGATCAGGTACGCGATCTCGTCGCCGTTCTCGTCGGAGGTCAGGTAGAGGAGGTAGCGTATGCCGTCCGTCTTTTCGCACACAAAGTAACTGTGTTCGCGGGAGAGAGCACGTTAGCAAAGCCGTCAAGGAGGAAAGGCCCGAGCCCTGGCCGCGACGTGATGCCCCCGCCAAAACTTACTCCTTGGTCATCAGCTCCTGCAGGTGTCGCCTCGAGAAGCTCACCGGCTGTGCACCTGGGAAGCCGATCTGGGATCGCCCGAGCAGCCCGGCGACCTCCTGGCGCAGCTGTTGGAGCAGCTGTCCCTCGGCTCGGACTCCGGGCTCATCGATCCTCGAGATGGGCTGTGCGCTCGCGTCCATGGTGCCTGCGACAACCGTTCCGTGACAACCGTGTTGCGACTATGATGCGCTCCGTCACTAGTTGAGCGGGCTACTGAAGACACATAAGTTTGGAATGGGGGTTAGGTCTAATTCGAAATAACATATCCTTTGTCGATATGGTTGGGAGAAGAGCAAATGGTACGAAAGTGAACTGAAAGGAACAAAGTGAAGATGTGTTGGTTTAAGAAGATGTCCGGGCCAGTTGCGACAATGGGCATTCAATGAGAGAGCTATAGCCAATGCCTGCCGCCTGCGTGCTTATCCGTTATCATACTGTACCATAGTACCGCAGCTAAGCTTAGCTAGTGGTGCTACTGCATGACCATGGACACCCCAGTGGGCTTTGGCCTCAGACTTGGCCTCTCAGATTTGGTCTCTCAGGCTTGGCCTCTCAGACCGGCTACCTGCTCATATTCAACAATATCGGCTGAAAATTGGGTTACACATAAACTCTACAGAGCCACCAGCCACCAACGCAAAGTATCTAATCTGGATAATCCATTGTCTTGCTGTCATAATGCATGCTCAACTCAGCCACACAAGTAAGGCTGCAGAGAAGAGACAGCCACCCAACGGCACCAATGACTCTGCAACCCGTCAGATGGGCGTGTTCCCTTCGCCATTCCGCAACTTATGCACAGCTTTCATTACACAATTAGAGCCCCCATTTTGTAGCCTTTTGGGTCTCATTAAGCATGCTAGGTAGGGCCTCAGGCCAGGCTGGACGAAAATCATCCCTCATCCTCGTCATCTCATCATCGTCAGGCACGGCTGCTCGAGGGGCCTTTTCCACCGGCCCTCTAGGACTCGTCGATCTTGTCAACCTCGGCCCTCGCCTCCTCCCATGTCTCCTTGTTCTTTTTAGCCCACTCAATCTGGCTCTTCGCATAGGCAAGCTGTGGATATATTCATTAGCTTGGGCGGATTGTAGACGGTTCTACAGCAGGAACAGAAGACTCACCATGTAACGCCTCAGGTCATCCTCTTTCTCCTTCTGGAACCGCTTCATATCTTTGAGAACGCTGGCACTTGCATCCTTGACGTCCTTGGCGACAGCAACCTGCGCCTGCTCAAGCTGGGCGATCGACTCTCGAGTCCTTCCTATGGTGTCCCGTCGAGTCTTCTCCGGATCAACATCCACCACCCCCTGCACGGCGTGGCGTATGGGGCCGAAGATCTTGTTGGTGATCGAGTTGCCACTCGCTGCCTTCTTATGGCCCGGGCTGCTGCTGGATCGCTCGGGAGATCCAATCTTGGCCGATGGGGCTGACGATACGTCGCCGTGGGTGGGTGGAAAGTCGGAATCAATCGAGGCCGTGTCCTCCTGGCTGCCGTCCCTGCGATGACGATTCGGAGATTCCTGCACGCTTGTAGACCTCCGGGGCGAAGACTGGATTTGTTGGCTTCCGCTGAGGTATTGGTCGATCCTCCGGGCTTCAGCCTCGCTCCTCTCCAGTTGATCCAGCAGCAGGATCTTCTTGTTAAGCTCATCATTGGTGACCTCCTGTTGTATCCGTTTCATGATCCGGTATCGCAGAACGCTCCGGACGACTCCGGCGAATTGCGCATTTTCCCTCATGGGCTCCGCAAAACTGGCACCCAGGGAGGTCGAAAGCTCTTCTGTGGCAACGTATGACATGTCTGAGGCTTGTCCGATCCGCTCTATGACGGGGCCGAGTGTGGGGTCTTGTTCGGATAACGCGAACGCGTTGTACTTCGCACCGAGCTCAGACAGATCTGTCGCCAGCAGGGAATAGTGGCTGAGTGTCCGCCGGTTCACCTTCTCCATCGGCCCTGTAAGGAGCTGCTCGAGCTCCTTGATGGAAGACTCAAAAGATGTAAAATAAGGGTCCAGCTCCTGCTCGCTCAGGTTCGCATTTTCAGGCGGAAAGCGGGACAGTCCTGCGTTGTTGCCCGTTCCGAAAGCCCCATCCACACCGGGTCCAATGGTTTGTTGCGACTTCAACTTGTTGGAAGACGTCGGGATCGGGAGGTAGCTGTGGGCAGCTGTTGGGTTTGCAGGGTCCAACGGGGGAGCTTTGAAAATAGACTTTGGTATGGAAGCGATCGGGTGAGAATGCAGAACCTCATTCTGCGAGTTTGTCAAGTCAGCATCTGCTCTTCACATGCTCTAATTCAGAAGGAGGGGTCCATACCCAGCTCGCGTTCGGGTCCAGGAAACGCCACCACACCCCGTCCGTCCGAATCTGCTGGTTTCTGCGACACCGATTCAGGAATACCGCCAGCATGCGCTTCCGCAAGTCGATGATCTGCTGGTCCTGCTTCGCATTTGTCGGGTTGGCCGCGTAGTCTGCCATTGTGTGTTTCTCTGGGATTGGAGGGATAATCAGGGTGGGGTGAAGTCGAATAAGGGCCTCCCGAAGAGAGGCAAACTCCGAATACCGTCTGCGAACCTCGAGATCCTGGTGGCCCTGTCAGTCTATGGAACCCGCGGAAACCCTCACAAGTGCTTACGCCTGTCCTGATTGTATAAACAATGTATCTTCCTCCGCTCTCCAAGCTCTTGCCAGCATCTGTGATCAGGATGGGAAGCTCCGGGTTCTCGTAGAGAATCTGCTCGATGCGGCTGTCGTAGCCGCCGGGCTTGCGGCGTGGTGCCAACTGGTCTTGGGCTTGGTCATCTTCGTCGCTTTCCGGGGAAGAAGTCGCAGGGGCATTGTAGCTGGACCGGTGAGTCTCCCCTGGAGGCTGGGGAACGTCGTACTGAGGATCTATGATGTCCCAGTCGCAGTCAGCATCGTCCTCCGACGAGTCAAGGGGGATATCCTGGAACATGTTGAATGCCTGGAATCTGCACGAGGAAAACAAGGCGCATCAAGCGGCACGCACACTCGTGTGATGTTGGGGAGGTGGGATTAGCTATGGACGAGGAAAACGAGTCCCTCCTGTCAAAGCTGTCCCCGTAGGGGTTATTGTCTTCGTCGTTCCACATTCTGCCTGTACTTTAATTGACTGCTAGCTCTGCCTGCGCAGGGGGCGGCCTGAGCTTTTCCTGAGACAGGCTACTTCTGAGGCTGGCGGAGAATGGAGGCTGTCACCGAGGGTTGCTGGCGCAGGCGGCCGAGGGCACAACAGGCGAAGCGCAGGAGGAGGCGGGGGTGTGGTGCGACGGCTGGAGCTCCAATGGCCTGCCCACTTCGCATCTGTGACTGATGGCAGATGCTGTATTAACAAGAATGTGCCGGGAACCAGGTCTTTCAATAATTTGGTAGTGCTGCCGGCCCAAGGAATGACTGGCCGTGAAGTGGAGGAGTTGTCATATAAAGGTCAGTTAGGATGATGTTGAGGGAAGCTCGGTCGCTAACCTTGGCCCAAAGCTAGCCTCAGTCTTACTTTGGCGAGCCGATAGCAGAGCAAGCAATGACGAAGCTGAGAACGCACGGGCCATATGCCCACCCCGATTAACATGCCTTCCCCACAGCCTGTCAAGCCTGTCTCCCTCTTGCCCTGGCTGGGTGAATTTGAGGGAGGGACCGTTCTTACACCATGCTGACCAAATGCTGGGGCGGGTGTCTTCGTCACCTTGAACAATCCCAAGACATTGTCCACATTCTAATCGCAGCACACATGATATGGGAGATATAAGCCTTTGAGGTGCAGGTCCAATATTAATCTTTCATCATTGTGACACCACACGAGAAGTCTTCTTCCCCTGTGGCGTGTCTGTCCCCTGCTGTGCCTCGAGCCTGCATAATTCTATCGCCCTGGTTTTGTGTGTCTGTACAGCCAAATCTGCTGGCCCCCAGACTTGCAGTACCCTGAAACCTGGTACTATCTCTCTCTCCTTTCCCATCTGCTGCAGTCGAGAATGGGGCAAATGCACCATCATCGTGGGTACCCTCTTCCCACTTTGCTCTTTCATATCCTCCTGACTGCAAGCCACGCAATGTTGCCAAATCATCCCTCAGGCAGGTCATAATTGAGGGGTGGCAAAGTGTGGCCAACTGATGCAAGGAACAGAAAAGCAGGTAAACAAATTAGAGAAAAACAAGCTGCCCCTTGGATGCAATGCCGCATGCAAATTTGCGCATATCTGAAACCCTGCAGAAAAATAACAGACTGGTTCAATGAAGCTTCCCTGTCGCCGGCTTCTTCGGTGGGGGGATCGGTGGTACATGCTGGTTGGTACGCCTTGTGGAAAACACATCGATGAAGGAGACCCAGCTATTCCTACAGTGACATCAGGCTTCGTGTTCAGGTTGATGCCACGGGAGCTTGCCCAGAAACAGTCTATCGCGTGGTACGAGAGAATCCGGAGAGCTCATCCAGGAAACAGTCAATCGTAGAGTACGAGAGAATCCGGAGAGCTCGCCCAGAAACAGTCAATCGTAGAGTACGAGAGAATCTGGTAAGCGAGTGGTGTACAATGAGTAGTAGATAGGAGGTGGATGCGGGCCTGGAGCAATCATTCCATGCCTTGGGGAGATGTGTCGTATGATCTTAGTCCAGCTCCATCGCGTCTGCTGGAGAGGTAGCCTGGTCCGGGACGTTGGGCTCCGTCTCGGGAGTCTCCACGCCGCTCACGGTAGGCTTGATAGTGGTCATGGCCGGAGCAGGGTCGTCGCCGTCGTCCTTGGTTGCTTCGGAGACCGGGGTGAGGGCCGAGTCGATGGCGGCCTGTGCAGTGGGGTCTTGGTCTATCTTTTGCTCGACGTTTGCAGCCATGCCGGTGATGGTGTCGGTGGTAGATGTGGCATCTTCGCCTACGACGGATGCTACTGCAGCGTCGACAATATTCGATACGACCTGAGTGACACTGGAGTCATCATCGCCTTGGGCTTTTATCTGGTTTGTGAGGGGGCCGGAAGCGCTGTCATCCGCAGCGGTTGTAGCAGGGTCAACCCGAGATTGCGCGGGGCTCGTCTTCCGGAGCTCCGCAACATTCACATCGGGATTGCCTTGATTCGCTGCTCCCGTGTCCTGTTGACCCTCACCTGTGGTAGAGGTAGTGAGGCGCCCGCTTCTGCGAGGTGTTCTGGTGCTCGCAGGACCGGAAGCTTTCGCTACGTTGGAGACGGTGTCGTCGGCATCGCTGTGTGCGCGCTCCTTCTCCTTACGTTTCTTCAGCTCGGATACGATTCTATCGTACTTTCTGCGAGTCATCTCCTCCATCGCCGCGAGCTCTTCAACACTGGCAGAATCCAAGGACTCATCGGTGGCGTGCATCTTATCGCCAGAAGTCCCGGCTTGGACCATTGGTTGGGAAGCGACAGTATTCGCGTCATCCGATTCTCGGGCTTCACTGAGGCGCATGAGATTTATAGCGGCCTGCATTCGCTCCCTGTCGTTGCCGTCGCGAATCCTCCGCGGTAATGTGACAGGCTTGGTGATAATCCTGGCTTTGCGAGAAACTCTGGAGAATGGCATTAGTGTCTGGGGCAACGATATACACACATGGTCACTTACTTCTGCATAAAGTCTGCTTGCACACCCACTGGAGATAGGCGGTATGCATGTCCGAAGCTCTGATCGCGGAAGCCACTGTGACCTGTTGGCTCCGGATCATCCTCAATCTCAATGAAGCCATTGTTTATGTTGCCACGGCGGAAGGCGTAGACAATCTCGGACTGGCCCTTGATCTTGCGGAACTTGTGGGCAGGGCCCAATGGGCCGACTGCCTGCTGGAGGTTTTCAACGTGGCATGGGCATGTGAACAAGCTTGGATTCGGGGTAATAGCCCGAGGGGGATCCAGGCAGTCAGTGTGCCACCACAGGCCACATGCGGAGCAAGGAAGAATAGGCCGGTCCTTTCTGGTACCTGTCCCACAGGAGTGACACAGGACGGGCTTGTTGTCCTTGTCGACAATCTGGTGAAAGTCAAAATCCTTCGTCTCGATGGTCTTCTGCTTCCTAAAATCGCTTGTCAGCTGACGTGGCGCACGGAGAGCAGAGGCACATAGTTGGGGAGAACGGTTGAGGGTGAGAGCGAGGCTACAGGCCGTCGGCAGCACACCACACTCAGATAGATCCAGCTGCAGCTGGGGCGATGATGTTGAGGAAAAGTGGGCTTACTTTGCTCCCTTGGGCTGAGGGATGAAGTCCTCATACTCCCCGTCGGGGCGTGTCTTTACGCCCTCGAAGTACTCCCGCGTCTTCTTAGGCAGGCGGTAGCTCACTGCGTGCTTCTTATCGAGCGCGGTCAGAAGCGGTCCCCATGGGCCCTTGTGCTGTTTGACGAGACCTGGGTCGCGCTTGATGCTGCAATCCCAACAGTACCACTCCTCGTCCTCGTCGCTCAGGACGCTGTAGGGGATGAAAGGGTCGTGGCACAGCTGGTGGAAGGCGCGCGTGCATCCATCACAGCAGACGATCTCGCCGTTGCCGCCGCAGGACGAGCAGAAATCATCATTGTCCACCTGTATCAACATGTTAGTTGAATGCTGATAGAGGTGGTCATTTGGGACGGTCAGGTCAGAGGCAGTTATGAGACATCGAGGCAGGGAAGGCGTGGCGTTGTGTCCAGTGATGAGATGAGCAGGGATGACTCGCCTACACCTCACTAAAGGTGGGCGGCAGGGTCGGATCAGCCACTGGGGGCCCTGCCGCTGCAGTTGCACCTGGGCAGGGCCAGGGCCCGGGCCTTGAGGGCCAAAACCCAAAACTTGGCTGAAGACCCCGGCACCGGGCACCACCACATGCGCGTAAAAATGAACAAGTGCAGAAAAACACGCAGCCCGTGCAACAAACAATGAAGAATTCATGCAAGTGGATGGGAAACCAGAGCAACGGTGTACGGCATAGAGGAAGGGAACAAACAGGCTGAATAGAGGGAAAATCTGCGAATGGCCATGATGACTGAAGGTCATAAATGATGAACATACCTGAGCATTCGGGTTGCCATTCATGGCAGGGCTGGCACGATCGATGCGGGCACGAGGATTTCCAGCTGCAGTTCCCGCCTTGTTCTTTATCGGCCTGTGATTGAGGAGCGATCAGTACTTAGTCCACAAGTTTCATTCGTGTGTAGCGGTGCTTGGGGTGAAGGTTGACAGGGTGGTGGACAACGGTCATTGGTAGCCAGTGTTGGCAGGATCAATCCTTTGAGACCATTTCCACCCACAACAAGGTGTGCAGGTCTTTGAGGCTTTGGTGACTGCTGGTGATGGCCTCAATTCCATGTCGGAGACACGGAAATGGGATGCAGGCAGCGGTATGCAGGTCAGGGCTAGGTAGGAAGGGACATTACTTACGACACCTTAAGTCGCGGACCAGTACGGGCACGTTTGGCAGGGCGCACAGGCGTTACAGCCCGAGAAGTCATGGCAGTGCTGGGCTCTCCGTGGGGACCAAAGCCAGGTGATGTTGATGCAGCATCGTCGCCGTCACCGTCTTCGTGCTGCCGCTTTGCGGCGCGGGTGCCTCTGGCACCACCCCGGCCGGTCGCGGT
Organism: Diaporthe sp. PMI_573; assembly: GCA_021399435.1. NCBI lineage: Eukaryota > Fungi > Ascomycota > Sordariomycetes > Diaporthales > Diaporthaceae > Diaporthe > Diaporthe sp. PMI_573. The sequence goes on from JAJTUP010000004.1 coordinate 866,609, forward strand.
AGATTTCTGTGGCTGAGGCTTTGGCTGAGGCTCTGGCTCCTCCACATCTGGCACCGAGGACAAGTCCGACTGTGCGGACAGCTCACGAACAAGTGAGCCTGGCATCGGCTCTGCTCTGGCGTGGCTATCGTCCTGGGCGCGAGCGTCGTTGGTTAGGCGACGGGTGATCTCCCTCGCCGCACGTCTGCGAGTGGCTGCCAAGTCGTCCTCGCTCAGCCTCTGGGTGGGCGTGAAGTCCGGGGCGCCGCGACGAGGATTTCTGGAGCGTTGTGGTTCCAGGCCTGGTGCATCGCCGACGGGGTTGGTCGATGCAGCGTTCTGGTGGCCGTTGTTTTCGGCGTTTGGCTCGGAAGACGCATTTGCGTTTCGTCGCCCTCTAGCGGGTGCGCGCCTTGGGCGGGCCGCTATTGGCTGGGGCTCAGGACCAGGGCCTGGCCCTGCCCCGGCGGGATTGGGGGCGCCAGTCTCGTCGGCGGCGGACGCGGCGTCGGCAGCGGCAGCGGCGGACACATCGCCGATGTCTTGCATCGGCTTGTCCTCGTCAGCCTCCTGCGGTGGTGAGAGTGGTGGCGACAGGGATTTGGCCGTCGACAGTGAGGAGTCACTACCCACTGAGCCAGAGCGAGTCTTGCGCCGCGAAGGCGACGCGTTTGCGCGGCCATTCATTCCGCGCGATGCAGATGCAGATGCAGTCTTGCGACGACCGGCGGATCGGCCGGTGGATGGCTCGCGGTTCTGCAATTTCTGCCTCTTGGAAGGGTGGGGCGGTGTGGCGACCGCCTCGGGCTCAACCTCAGCTGTGTCTGGCTCGGCCTGTGCCTTGCCCGGACCCTGCAGCTCCTCTTGGGGCTGGAGGTCGTTCTCGTCAGTGGTTTCGTCAGCGCTGGTGTCCTCATCCCGCTTGCGCTTCTTGTTGTCGGCAAGTTCTTGCAGCCTTGATAGGTCCAGGCTGATGTGATCCCTGTATGGAGCAGGCTGCGGCGGGTGGGGCACGTATTCTTTGTTTTCGCGCGCCTCTGGCTCAAAGTATCCGATGGCCGTCCTGTCTTTGTTTCCCTCAGCAATTCTGGGGTTTAAGTAGAGGCCAAACTTAAACACCGAATCTGCGCTCGCAGTTTGGCGGAAGATAGACTCCGCCAGCAACAGAAAGCGCGCATTGTCTTGGAACTCCTCGTATAGGGTCCGCAACGCGTAGGCCACAGCGTAATTGTGGTGTTGGAGGGCTTGCTCCACCGCGGCGTCGAATGATTTCTCCACGACTTCTTTCTGCGCAATAATGAGCTCGAGCTCAGACTGAGTATAGTGAGGCCCGTCTTGCAGCTGTGGCTGGGCTGAAAACTGAGGGGCAGATGGCTCAGCAGCAGGACTGGTCGTCTGCTGCGGCGCGGCCGACTGCGCGCGCGTTTTGGGTGGCATTTCGAAAAGAGACGCGCTTTGCGCTGATGATTCGCGCTTGAAGAAAGTGTCGTCAATGTCGTTGAAGGACGCGACAGACCGCGGTGATGTAGGTTGGTGAGATGATGAGAATGAGGGCAAGTCTTCGATCGATTGTTTGACTGGGTCAGGCAGAAACGATTTTGAAGAGTGCTTGGGTGGGAATAACAGAGAGCGTGTCGCAAGCGCAGGCTGTTTCAATGGGGGAAGTGAAGGTGGGATTGATTGTGATTGATGAGAAGGCGACGGCGAGCTTTGAGATACGCGTCGTCGTCGGGGTGTGGGTGAGCTGCGCAGGACAGATTCACTGTGCAATAGAGGGGTTGGTGTCAATTCTGATGTGGGTTGGTCTTCAGACTCAGGCTGGATGATGTCTGAGGTCGGTGGGATCGAGCTGGAAGCTTGGTGTTTGGCTGCTGCTGCAGATGCAGTGGGGGCTGGAGAGTTGTTGTCCTTCAGGAGGGGAAGTGCAGGCTCAGGTTGGAAGTCTGGCTCGGGTTCAGGGTCGCTCTCTGAGTCTGCATCTGCTCTCGCATGTGCTGCTGCTTCTGCTGCTGCTTCGTTTGGTTCGAGTCCAGGTTCCGCTCCAACTTCAGGTGCAGGTGTTGACGAAGGTTGGGGTGTGGCAACAGCTGTGGAGGGGGTGGGTGACTGGGTGCCCGACTGGTCGAGCCGCCCATTCAAGCTGTTGTCTGCAGCAGCGCCCCCATTCTTCCGCTTCAGAACAATACGCTTGCCCCCAGTCTTGCGTGGTCCCATCGTCAACGCGCCCCCATCCTGCACCGAGGAGCCATCACGTCCTCCCGACGCGCCACCGCCATGAAACGGACTGCTCGCCCCGAGCAGCTTCCTGACCACGGCCGGCTTGGGCCTCGTCCCCAGCGGCTCCATCGTCTCCAGGACCCCCTGCCGTACAAGGCCGTCCTCCTGGAAGCTCGCCAGCTTCACACGCTCGGGCTCTATCCACGCCTCCATGAACTGCCTCGACCGGTCCAGCGACGCCGCATCTCTGCTCTCCTTGTCCCTCGCCCTGCTGCTATCGTTCGAACTCCGCGGCCCTCCGCCTGTTCCACCCACAGCCGGACTCGAGTATCGCGAGCGCGTGGCTCTCGTCGTTGGTGGTGCACTCATAGCTGCAGCCTCGGGAGTGCCGGGCCTGGGTTTGCATCCCCCACCACCCTTCTTCGTCGAAGAGCTGCCTCGTGGCCCGGCCCGCGCTCCTGCTCGCGACCTTGGTGGTTTGCGCCTGCAAACGCCACTCTATGTGCAATATTAGCAATTATTTTGTGGCAGGTTCGGAAGAAATGTAGTCTTACTTCTCTGTGTGCTCTTCAGTCCGAGCACAAAGCCGCACTGTTTGGGTGGGGGGGCCTTGGTGCTGCAACGCGTTCCCGGAGGCGGAGATGCAGCTCTGGGAACGGAATGTTTGGAAAGGAGGTCTGAAATTTGAGAACGGACTGCCTTCCCCAAAAAAGAGCTCTGGCCTGGGCAGGGCAGGGCTGCTGACAGAGTGCCAACGGGCTCGAGCTAGGGGGTCTTGACAGGTTTCGGAGGTGCGGGTTGGCGAGCCGATCCTCCTCTGTCAGGGGCTGCACAGGCGGCCGAGATCCTCTTCAGTTGCTACCAAAACCGTGCAGGGCAGCGTCTGCTTCTTCCCGCGACCGGCTGCTGTCAGGAAACACCTTCTGAAAGCTGAGAATTTCCCAAGGGTTAAGGGGATAGCCCGGTGGCTTGGTGACAAATTCAGTTGATTTCAAATCTATGTTTCCCTACGCAGACATTTATGGCCGGAAGTATTGTGATGCCGCGCGTGTGCTCGGTCAGGGGTTGACGGAGCATCAGTGAACCTTTGCCCAGACAAGGTCAAAGCCGTCAACTTTTAGAGCACACCGACTGGTCGCTGTTGCACTCGACTGCTTGGGATCAGCGCCAGAGACCGGGCATGACATACCATGAAAGACCTGAGAGAAGGAAAAATGAGAAAGGGAGCAATAGAAACAGCCATAGCTATACGCAGCGGCAGGTGCCTCCGTGGCGTGGAGCTTGACGGGGCCTAATCGCCATGGACACAGCTCGCCCACTCACCCACTGGCCGACTGTTGCTCACAGGGCGGGCTTGCAATGGACGGCTTGCCAGCTAGCATGGACGAAAGGCGGCCCATTCGTATGGGCTCGACACCGGAGTTTCCTGCGAGCGGACTCACGCGTTAAATCGCATCAATTAACCTGTTCCGGATTGTCGCATTCAATGTTGGTCTATTTTTCTCTTTTCTTGGGCTTTTCCTACTTGCATGCGTTTTTGGCGGTACCGTACCTCCTCCCTGCTGCCCCCTCGGGTCTCAAAGAAAAGGACCCCATAGTGTGCCGGTACGTCCGCGTCGCGAGCCCGATCACTCGTAGGTCGACTGCGAGACCACTCCTCTCTGCCTTGAGGATGGAATTTTCCGGGAGTCCGCAGTCTTCCATCGACGGTGCTGCGCGTACCTCCACTGACCTCTTAGCACTCACGAGTGCTAGACTCGCCCAGAAGCCCGCGATGCAGCCTTGTATCCAACCAGCGAAATTGCCACCTTGACGTCTCCATTCGTGGCGGCAGACAAAAGCCTCGGGACAATTTATGACTCGGTGGCGGTCTTCTTCTTCTTCTTGCCCTTGTTCTTGGCAAGAGGAAGCTCGAGAATCTTGAGGATTTCCTCGTCCTCGATCTTGTTGTCGGTCTTGAACTTGGTCAAGTCCCAGGCAGAGGGTCCTCCCAGCTTGGTGATGCCGTTCTTGGTGATAGCTGCATAGATTGGTCAGTAATCTCATATGAAACACGGAGGTTGCGCGTAGACAGTTCCTTACCGACGGTGGTCCATGTCCTGACCACGGGGGCATTGTCCTTGTCGCCAACAAGCTCGTACTGGCGGAAGACACCGCTGCGGACGCACTCCACGACACCAGTCTTGGCATCCTTCTCGTCCTCAAGCTGCCTCAAGCTGAAGGGGAAGAGGCCAAACTTCTTCTGGGCCTCGGAGTAGATCTTGCGAGAGGTGGGCCGCTTCAGGCCATACTGCTGGGCAGTGCGACGGTGCAGGGTGGACCGCTGGTCGATCTGCTTGACCTTGCCTGAACCGGAGCTCATGCCAATCTCGACGCCCCAGACCTCGCCAATCTCGGGGGTGCCATCTCCCTTGGAGCCCTCGCCTGGCGCAAGCACAATCTTCTTCTTGTCCTCGATCTCGTTACGGGCGAACAACCAGGAGGTGGTGCTCTCGACGATGCTGACGTCGTAGCTCTTGGCAATCTTCTGGACCAGGTCGTTGATCTGGGCCTGGGTCTTGGGCTTGGCAGCCGCGGCCTTGGCCTTCTCCTCGTCGGTGCCAGATGCCAGCGTTCCAGGGGGCAGCATCAGCCTGAGGAGCAGCTCATTGGCGTAGTGGGTGGCCAGCATCAGGTCGGCAGTCTTGCCCTCGACGACGTCGACCTTCTTGTCCTTGGCCGGGACGATGATGGTGTCGCAGACGATCGAGGGGAACCCATCGATCTGAGCACCAAGCTGGATCTTGACAGGCTCGCCCTCCTGGAGCTCAATGACAGCCTCCTTCTCGTCCGTCTTCAGCGGGGTGTAAGGCGTGACATAGGAGCTGGGAGAGACGGTGGTGGGGTGAGCAAAACCTGCGCAGTGCCGGTGTTAGCAGTGCCCAAGTGCACAGATAAAGCCTCGAGAGCTTCACGGGTGTGTGATTACCCTTGGTGACCTTCTTTCCGCGCCAGACCTTGGAGATCTCCTCCTCGAGCAGCTCGTCGCCCTTGCCGCAGATGTCGGAGATCTTCTCGCCAGCGACGCAGAGATCCTTGACGGCAGCGAGAACCTTCTCGGAGATCTCGGCCGCGGTCTTGTACTTGGTCAAGGTGTCCGGGTTGTTGAGAGAGTAATCTGTGTGGTACGATCAGCACGTGGTTCCACAGAGGCCGTGAAGCAGACCCGAAGCCATTGAGCGTCGGCACAGCAACAATAGAGCTTGGCAGGCGGTCCGAGGGAGCAGGAGCTGAGTCTCGAGTCTCGAGGCACAATGATCAGGCCATGGCAGAGCTCCAGTGCAGGCAAGTTCCGAGTTGCAAGGGGTGGGAGAGCCGCAGCTGCACGAGAGGGATAGGGGACGGGGAGTCGGGCAGGAGAGGAGGGAGAGGTAACTGACCGATCTCCTTCTCTTCGGTCGCCATGTTTGCAGGTTGTTTCGAACTGGGTCGGAGTGGTGGACGAGGTTGGTGGTAAGGAGAGGAAGTGGAAAGAGCGAGAGTGAGGAGGGTCTAGATGAGTCTCCCGAGTATCTTCGTACCTGATGTAAGAAGAAGAGAGGGGTAAGGAACACAAGCTGGGGGGGGGACTCGAGGAGAGGTATGTAATGTAGGAAGGTGGGCTCGTGATGTCTTGGGTAGCAGCTGCGAACCTAAGGTTCCCGTTGTGGCCAGGCGCAGTGATTTTTTACCCCTCCACAGCATTTCAAGGTGGGGGAGGGGGCATTCTGTGGGAATTGGTGCGCAGGTGCGTTCCAAGCTATGGAACCATACGTAAGTTCGTCGGGTTCATCCACGTATGACAGCATCCAATGCAGCAGCACCGGCTTGCCAAGCCCAGCATTGTTAGGCTCGAGGGGCGCGGGGCTGTCTGGCCTTTGCTGTGCTTTGACCAAGCAAGGTCCAGCAGCAAGGAGCTCGAGCGAGCCGCGTGGGCGGAACACCAGACACCCTCGGACACCAGCCCCCTCCGTGCGGGTAACAAACCACACGGCCCCCCCTGAGACTTGTCCTGCAGCTGCACTCCCCACGATAGGACAAGTATATCCCCCGTGACTATTGTACCAATGATGATCCTATGGTTCCGTCCACCCTCGTCCCAGACCCTCTCCTGGTGCATATCTGGAGCAAATGCTTCTTTGGATGATCCTCTCTGTCTGTCTGCATGTCCTGGCAGTCCTAACTACGACCAAAGTTTGTGATGTTGCTACCAGCGGAGATGTTTGGGTGACAGAACGGTGGTGTCGAATTAGATATATTCCTGGCAATGAGGCTGCCAATTGGTACGGAATACCGTAGTCTACCCGTCCCTCTCTGAGGCTCTGGCTCTCTCACACAGGCTCGGATGGTCCGAGCGCCGTACAAGGTTCGCCAGTTCGCCAGGTCCCAAGCGTCCCCCAAGGCCCAAGGGCCTTCTCCAGTCGCGATCGATCCCAGAAAGCGCGACAACGCGATCGAGACACATCGACCTTGAGCTCCATTGTTCCTCCTCCTTGCCTTCAACCGTTCCTCTAAGTGGTCGGCCCGGTCCAGTAAAACTGCTCTCAGTACCGTGTGACCGGTTGCTGTGAACCGAAGCGGCACGTCGCCCCGTTGCGACACTCTTGTCGCGATGGCCTCTTCATCTGATTCCGCCTCATCTGCCTCTGCCTCTGCACCCGCATCCACATCAGCATCTGCATCTGCTTCAACCTCTGCTCCGGTACCTACTACGACCTCTGCCGAACCTTCATCGGCCCTCTCTTCGGATCCTGCTCCACCTGCTCGCTCTTCCTCCACGCCCTCGGCCCAGAATGGCGACGCGGACGAATCCCCAGCCTCCAAAAACCACGCCTCCAAAGAGCCAGCCTCAGAGACCAAGATACCCGTTCGTACCGAGGAATCATTCAAGGCTTATCAGCTGGAGCGCATCATTGCCCGGGACAAAATCGCCACCGCCGCCCTCAAGGAGAAGCAGGCGCGCCTCGAGGACAATACGAAACGATGGAAACAAGAAATCGACGAGTACAAGCTGATCCAGACCCAACCCACGTCATTGTCATTTCCCCCCTCCAGGTTATACGGCGAAGGCTACAATGGATTTGCCAACGGGCACACCGAGACCCGCGGCCCACCGCGCCTGATTTATCCCAAAGACAAGCCTCGCGCCGGCAAGCGAACCACACCAGCCTTACCGAAACCGAGCCGGAAGGACCTAAAGGAGCAGGCTGATCAGTACGAAGAACTAGTACCGGTACGGCTCGACGTCGATTGGGACAAGCTGAAGCTGCGCGACACGCTCACGTGGAACCTCCACGACCGCCTGGTGCCCGTTGACCTTTTCTCCGCACAGCTCGTCGAGGACATGGGCCTGAAGGCACCGCATGACCGGCCTGTCTACGAGCAGATCCAACACCAAATCCGCGAACAGCTGCTCGACTTTTTCCCGATGGTCTACTCTCAGGAGGATGCGCTCGACCCCGAACTGCCCTACTCAGCATATAAGAACGACGAGATGAGGATATTGATCAAGCTCAACATCACAATTGGCGCGGTCACACTAATTGACCAGTTCGAATGGGAGATGAATGAGCCGGATAACTCCCCCGAGGAATTTGCTCGTGTCATGGCTAAGGACCTGTCGCTATCGGGAGAATTCACCACGGCAATAGCACACTGCATCCGCGAGCAGACACAGCTTTTCACACGAACTCTCTACGGCATTGGACATCCTTTCGACGGCAGGCCAATTGAAGAGCCAGATCTAGCTACCTCCTTTTTGCCTTCACCCTTGCCCAGTGTCTTCCGCCCTCAACAGCAGGCCAAGGACTATGCGCCGTACCTCTACGAGCTGGGTGATCAGGATTTGGAGAGGAATGAGGTTATATTTGCAAGGGAGCAGCGCAAGCAGAAGAGATCGGTGAACAGGCGCGGCGGTCCACAGCTTCCCGATCTCAAGGAGCGACAGAGGACGATACGGACGATGGTCGTGTCCTCGACCATCCCCGGGGCTGCCGACTCGATCGACAAGACGGGGCTTTTCAAGAGGGTGGCAGGCACTGGCACCGGAAGAGGCAGGGGTCGTGGCCAGCACGACGGCACATTCTCGGATTCAGACGAGAGCGAAGAATCAGCACCAGACTCCCCGGCCATGTCACAGCTCGCAGGGACAGCGCGGACTCGAGGCATGCGTGGCGCTGCGACTGTCGCGCAACAAAAGATGGCGCACATTGGTCGCTCCGAGACGCCCGAGGTCATCACATCACATCATCACGAAACCAGGACGTCGAGGCGTTTTGGTCGTGCCTTGGACGAAACGCCCGACGAGCCTCGGAATCACTGGGTAGTGGTCAGGGTGCCGCGGACATACGAGAGGGCGAGGAAGATGCTTTTGGATATGAAGATGGGGAGGTCCATCACGCGCCTTGATGCTTCTCAGACCCCCCGCCAACCGCGCGCTCCCAGCGCGTCGCTCCCGATGGGCAGCATGGGGCCGCCGTTGACTCCTTCAGCACCACCCAAGCCACCACTTGTCAAGAACGCGAGCAGCATGTCGCAGTCGAGCACCTCCGCACCTGTGCCTCAAGTCGGCCGTGTACCCGCCCCTCCGCCCCCTGGGGAAGGCCAACCTCCCCTCGAATTAGTAAGTTATCAGCTGGCCCCGAGTCTCCCATACCCCGCTGGCTGCCACACTCGTGTAGAATTTCTCACTGACCATCTCGCAGCCACCACCACCAGAATGGCTAGAAAGGTCACTCAATGACCTGCGCAAGGCCTGGCCCCAGGACAACTTCGAGGCCACGATGCGGCACTGCGCCGTGCACGCCGACACGGAGACCACCATCATACCGGCGCCGCAGATCCCCCGCGGCCAGCCCCTCCCCGATAATGTGAAATACATGTTCCTGCCCAGGATCAGGTGTCCGGACTGTCCCGGCAAGCTGTACACGCCCGGCCCGGACACGACGGCGGCGAACTTCGAGGTGCACCTGCGGAACAAGCAGCACCGCGACAAGGTGAACAAGCGCGTGGGGTTCGAGACGGACCCGGGCAGGGCGGGCGCCTCTGCGGGCGCCTCGTCGTAGATGTGAAGGCACCGTGGCCGACGTTACGATTTGGGCCAGGGATGTTCGGGAGGGAAGTAATTTAAGTCGACGGTCAAACTCGACCACGACAGGGACAGGCATATCCTACCTACCTCAGTCTCCACACCCTCACACTTCAGGTGGCCACCAGCACTTCCGAGGTTGTCCCCGAGATCAAGGGGGAGGAGGAAGGCTAATGCGAGAAAGACACGACTGGCAGGATTCCAGCCAGGATATCGCGAGAAAGGTAGAATTTGGCGTGGGATCCTGTTCAAATAAAGATAGGAAGGCCGTTTCGAAGAAGAAAAAATCGCAGGTCACGAGTGGATAGGGGGCGGGCGGCACACAATAACAACACTCTTGGGGGAGTAGGGGGAAAAAGGCGCATCGGGGCGATTGAATCTCCAAGACGGGGGGGCCTCCTTGCCTCATTTATACAATGTGTTTATTTTGTGTCTATTGTGTCTATTGTGTTCTTCTTTTTTTTTTGTTTAGGACAGGTATGAAAGGTCAGTGTAGATGACTAGGGGCCTGTTGAGGATATACCAGATGATGATATTGTGTGTGTAAATGCGCTGCTGCTGGTGGTGCTCTGGTAGATCTTTGTGCGGCTCTGTGCCTGGCCAGCGCTGGGCTCTGGGCGGGTGATTGCATGAACGGCGGGTTTGTGAACGTCACAGGGAGCCAGCCTAGGTATGGGCGTGACCACCTCCCGTCTTTGGCTTCTGCATCAGCACTCTCCGGTTTGTGGGTTGGATTCAACGGGTGCAAACGTTGCGGTGGAACGGTGGCCGTGTGCACTGCCCTCAACTTCACGGCACACCTATCTTCATCCAGCCTCATGCTGACCTACCTTTGAGGGGGGGGGGGACCTCAATCTTCTCGCCAGGATTCGAGGAAGCTGTGTCCAGCAGTTGACTAGTGCAGAAACACAAGCCCCTGTGGTTCATCGATTCGACGAATCCAGCAGTTCCTCCATTAACTTCTGGACGGCACAGCACAGCAGGCGTCAGTGCCCACCAGTTGGTGTACTTTATATCCCTGAGGCGGCATCTTGGCTCGGGGGCATGCACGGTCGTACACATGCACGGGTTAAGTCTGGGCTAGGTGATGGGGAACGAGCAACACGCGAGGGGTTGAGGGAATCATTGCCTCCCGTGGCGTGACTGGAGGAGGTAGGAGGCAATCTACTGACTGGCATGGCGACAGACAGCCTGTATGGTAACGGAGCAGCAAGAACGGGGTGTGGAAACGCGTACCCACACTCGCATGCTGATGATGATGATATGGGCATATTCGACAGAGACAACAAGTGACGATAATGATGAGAAAGAATCGATGATGTGATGATGCTCTCTGAATTCATTCGACCCAGTACCTCTTCTTCAATAAGACATAAAACAACACAAATAAACATAACAATGCTCCGTAATCATCTTCTACTGCCCGGCCCCCTCTCCTCATCTTCATTCCCAGCCCGCCGGCCTCTGTCAGCCCGCCCACCCTTCCAAGTTCACCTCCCAGCTTGCTGGCTGGCTGGCTGGCTGGCTTAGGGGGAGGGGGGGTACTGGCCTCGCCTAAGCCCCCCAAACATCTCCTCCTCGCGTCTCATCCCATCCCTCCTCATGAGCTGGAAATCGAAACGAGCCAAGTGTAAGTAAGTAAGGGTGAGTAGAAGAGTAGTGAAGGTAAAAAAGAAACAGACTTTCTACAAGAAACGAAGCTGCTCAAAATGCCAAGCGCCTCCTCCCGGGGTTTGGAAAATCAAAAAACCAACCCCATCCACCCCACATCCACGCTTCCCAGCAGGGTACACCTTACCCAGCAACAGGTCCATGGTGTGTAATCTCTCTCTCTGTGTGTGTGTCTTCACTGGGCAAAAAGGCCAGGATAACTTTTCTTCTTCGTTTTTGATTCGTCGAGGAGGTGAAATGGGAAAAACGCCAGAGTCATGAAAAGCACCTCCCCCTCCTCTCCCTTCCTCTCCAGTCACCCACCCACCCCTGTTGCACAATGAACACAGTTTTCCCCCACAGAGACACACAACACAGATAGAAAGTTCAAAGCAACACAAAAACAGCGTTTCGTTCCTATGGTCGATTTTCCTCTTTGTGGGTCCAGCCGCGAGAATGCTCTATATACCCCCGTGTGCAAAAGTCCGTCTGAGAAGCGAGCGTGTCGAACGAAAGTCGTGAACACGAAAATGGGGGTCTCTCTCTCTCTCTTCCTCCTCTTCTCTCCCCCCTACCCCCCGAGGACCAACTCTCGGCGGCCCGCTGCTGTTGCCAACATGATGAAAGCGGGAAAAAGAATATTTGAAACGCCGCGTCAGAACCAGTAACTCCTTATCCCATACAACCAATTCATCAAAAGTCTCCACACGTCAAATTTTTGGTTTTCTCTGCGCTATTTTCACTTGCGCCTGCCATGCAGTCCAAAGACTCAGGACCTTCTCCGTGAGCGAAATGGACGTATAAGTCTTGGATCCGAGCAATTTCTCTTGTCAACATGTATCAGTCGCAAGACAGAGTGATGCCGCTCATCAGTAAGGCCTGGGGCTTGCGGTGTTGTTGCGGCCTTGGCGGCCGACCCGGCCCCCTCGGCGCCCACCGTTCATGCCGCCATCGGGCACGTTATACCCTGGGCCGGGCATCCCGTAGCCGTACCCTCCTGCTCCCATAGACATCGGCATCGGGAACCCTGGAGCGGCATAAGGGCTCTGGCTAGGAGCCGGCATGCCAGGCTGAGGAACAGGGCTGCCACGGTACTGATCGATAGATGGGCTGGCGCTCGGGAAGGGAATGCCGGTCTGCATGGGGTAGTATCCACCCATCGGGGGAGTCGCGCGCATCATGCTCTGCTGATACTGCATCTGCTGGAAGTTCATCGCAGGCGTCATTGGGCCCTGAGACGGGAACGAGTTGAACTGTTGCACGGAGGGATCAACGTTATCGCTTCGCGGAATGGCAAATCCTGCATCGTAACCTGCGTTCGGACCACCGGCGGCATTGAGTGGGTTGTAGAACTGACTGCCGTTAGCGGCGTTGTACTGGGCGGCAGCGGCTTGCTGGGCTTGCTGCTGCTGCTGCTGCTGCTGCTGCTGCTGCTGCTGGGCCTGCTGGGCCTGCTTTTGCTGCTGCTGGGCCTGCTGGGCTTGCTGCTGCTGCTCACGCTGTTGCTGGGTGTTCGAATTGTTGACCCTCGGGGTTCCGCGGTGTCGTTCTTGGTGGTTCCCTCCATCTCCGCGCGAAGCACTATTGCCATTGCGAGTTGAGAGGCCAACTTCATCCATCAGGCGCTTGTAGCCCTTGTCCGGCTGAGCCTTGATGCGAGACAGCACAGACTTGACGTTCTCCACTACCTTGCTCCGGACATTTTCATCAAAGAACGGAGTTGTAATGACCTTGAAAATCAAGGTTGCACCACACTGCGAGTCGCTGAGAATCGCTTCGAGCGTCTGGTCGTTGGGACTGAAGAACATAGCCTGGACGATCTTGTCGCGGGCTTCCGGCTCCGTCTTCTGGTTGATGACCTTGAGAACGGTCAAGTATGCGACCTTCTGGGTACAGAGAGTGACCAAGTACGGAACGAGTTGAGGCGCCAGTACAGTCCTACGGTGAGGGAAGGTGCAGGTATCCAGGAACCATGTGAGAAGCAAGGCGGCGTTGTGGTTAGTAGCCAGCTGCACGCTGTGGAGTGCGATCGCCGCAGCTAGCAGTCTCTGCTGGTCCTTCGTGGCATGGTGACTCTCCAGGCAGGCCCTCATACCGCGGGATCCGAATCGACCCTGAGCAATATGCCACATGCGACTCATCATAGACTCAAAGATGAAATCGGTGTACGGGGCACCGAATCGGAGACAGCCTTGCAGGACGTAGTTGCCATACTGGTCCAGAAACAGGCACACTGTGTAAGGACGGAGGTGGTCGCGGATTACGCCCATCTGGTGCTCAGTCTTGCAGACGCTGATGATCTTCTGGGCGGCCCAGGTACCGTTCTTGTGCACGCCGATTTCTGCCAGGTGTGGCGCGATGAACTCCAACATCGCATCACGAGTCGGGTCAGAGCACTGCTCGAAGAGCTTCTGCACGACTGTATTGCCAAGGTAGTCTGACGACAGCTCTGCAATCTCGGGCAACATGTCGTGGGCAATGTTCTCAATCTCAGCTTGAGATAGAGCAGCGTTGTCGATCCTCTTGCGGATATCACGAAGCTTGGGTGCATCATACAGCCTAGTGTGCGTGGGCTCCCCAATCGGAGGGATTTCCTCAACCAGTTTACCATAAGTAATGGCCTCCTGCAAATTCACGCTGATACGAGCGACATCCTCTTCAGTGGCACCGAAGTCTTTCACGATGCTCAAGATGTCGCCAGACATCTCCGACAGCGGCGGGACGGATGGTGTCCCCGGTCCAGCAGCATCCCCAACGGCGGAAGGCGTTTGGGTACCGTTCTGTCCTTGAGTGAATGGGATTGGGCTTGGGGAAGGCTGTGCGCCATCGTGTCCGGGCGTGTTCGATGCAGAGGGTGGCTTCGCGAAGTTGATCCGAACGGGACCAGCTCCGGGGAAAATCTCTTTTCCATTCAAGGCGTTCTTGGCAGCCATCGCACTGTCGATCCTCTCGAAGTTCACGAATCCACAGTTCTTATGCGTCAGGACTCGTGTGAAGAGAATAGGACCGAATTGCTTGAACATCTCAGTCAGCGTCGTGGTCGTGGTCGATGTCGGAATGCTGCCGAGCCACAGGGCGCTAGTTGGACCAAGTTCTGGTTCGTCGGCGGTCAAAAGGCCATTGTTTCGGCTGCTGGATCGACCAAGATTCATTCCGGCGATAGCAGGTGTGAGGTCGTCGGCAGTCGGAGCCTTGTCATCTGCCAGCCCGAGCTCCGCGGCAGTGATGGAGCTGTCAAGCCGGGAGGGTGTCGGATAGTAGCTGCGAAGAAGTCGGGAGGGGTTGGGCGTGTCCAGGACACCAGCAGTTCTCGCACGAGGCCGGCTGATAGCCGCCTGGTTGGCGTATGCTTGAACAGCTAGGTTATGGTCGCGGATTGCTGCCTGGGTCGCGGCGAGTCGCTGTTGGATGAGCTCGTACTGGCTCTCCAGAGTCTCTTGCTGCTCGTAGCCATCTTCTTCGTTGTCATACTCGTCCTCATACGTGTCCTTGTTATTCACCGAGTAGGACCGGAAACGGCTCGCACTCGCCTGTCGTGCAAAATCCGGCATCATTGTTTGGAGATAGGGAGGGTCCATCTGCGATGGCTGCGGTTGGGGCGTACCCATCAGGCCAAGATAATCCAGAGTCCTCGCGGGGACGTCGTTTTCTACACCTCCTTCCCTCGAAATCTGGGACTGCGTGGGCGAGCTTGGCCCGTTGGTCGAGACGCTGGCTATGCTAGCCAACGTTGAGCCCCTCTCGCGACCGACTGCGTTCCAGCTGCTGCTGAAGATATTGGGACCAAAAGGCGAGCTCGCCCCAGATGGATGTGGCGCGAACGGGCTGCGCTGTGGCATGGAACCAGCTCGGAGGCGCGACAACAAGGCAGATGGGTTGTTCACGGGCTCAGTTGGTTCTAGGCCAGGCGACGGCGACTTGAAAGGACTGTGAGATGGTGAAGGCCTCGATGTCTTGAATGCCAACGCTGGTATGCTGAGCAAGCCATTGGCAGGGCCCGTGGTGGACAGTCGAGAGGGTAAGGTGCCTGCGCGTGCACGGCGTGTTGAGATGGGAGAATCTTGAGAGTTGAGTTGCGTGAAGTCGGGGAAACCGTCCGTGGGCGATTCTGGTATGTTCTCGCGCAGAGGGGTCGAGTTGCCGCTGGTCGGCGGGCCTCCCCAGGGATTCAGGGGCAGGCTGGTCACACCCTCCTGGGCTTGGATTTCGCGTGCCCTAAATGAACGACAGACCGTTAGCCAACCTGTTCCGCAACGGCCTGAAGACATACCGGCTCCATCAGGACACCTGACGGGAGGGCCGCCGTCGAGCACTCACCTCTTGCTGGAAAGGAACCGTCCGCTACCAGGAGCCGCTAGCGGATCGTGCGAAGGAGAGCCGGCCCCCGATCGCGTGGCCGAGGTCATCTTTGCTCCTGGATTAAGGCCTGATGTTGTTGGCAGGCCAAAAGGCGAGCGGATTGGTGCACTCCCGCCGGACGAGGGTTCGTTCGGGGAGGTGCTGGCGCTGGCGGGGTTTGATAGGGACTGGCCGAGGCCAGGCGGCGGCGCAAACTTGCCAATCGTCAAGTGTTCTGGTCTAGAAGTGGACATTATGGATTAAAATCAATCCGAACCTCATGAGACGGGTGTTGGTTGGTTCGTAAGCTGTTTCAATAGGGCTCCGCCGGTTGGAAGCTAATATTAGGAAAGCTGTATGTTCCGTGGGGTGTGCGAAAAGTCTCGGATCGAGGAGTCGGATGACGATGGACTGGACCGCACAGCACGGCAAATGTGTCCGCGGTTCTCGGTCGACAGAAGTGGGTAACTCGAGTCGTGGAGAATGACGACAGTACCACTGCAACCGTTCAAGATCACAGATCCTCGATGGCCCAAGCGACCTCAGTTCAACCCGGATGCTGGAGAAAGGTGGGATCCTCGGCGGCCAGACAAACCAGCTCGTGAGAAGCTCAACAGACAGCGGCGTCAATGCAGGGAGAATCGAGTCCTTGCTGCCGCACCCTCAATCAGAAGCCCACTCAAGGGTCGGGAGAGTCGAGGCAGAAAGAGAGAGCGAGAGACGTCTTGCCGCAAAGAGAGTTGTCGGGATCGGCGCTGGTTGAAGGTTTGCCCCGGGGCGTGACGAGCAGAAAATCGCTGGCTGAGGCGGTGAGGTGTGTATGCCAGAAGGGCGAAGGATTACGAAGGTCGACAGACTGGCTGCAGGCGAAGACAGATTCGGGCAAGAGGTGCAGTCGCAGAAGCGGCCGGGTCTTGTCGAGTCAAGTGCTTGAACGGAGAAAAAGTTGCTCGTAGGCTGGAAGGGGACGCAGTTGTGGGGTCAAGAAGTGAAACTTGGCAGCGGCGCGAGCTGTGCTGCAGCAAAAAGGAGAGTCGTGTCTCTTGTCGTGGGTTCTGGAGGTCTAAATCCGGACTGGCCTCCAACCTCCATGCGTTCGTTTCCTGCTCGTGGGACCGCTCGAGTGCTGGTGATCGAACCGACGAAGCTCAGCGAGACCTTGGACAGTTCTCGCGGGTGTGGTCGGTGTCGTTGAAAAACCACCAGGCGCTGTGGGCTGATACGGAGAGGAAGGGGATGCGACGGGGGGGGCGGGTGGCTGCGCGGGGCAAGGGATTGACCGTAGAAAACACACGAGGTCGAAAAGACAAGAGACAATCAACGAATCAACTCAATACACAGGCTTCATTAGACGGCTCGGTGACGACGAAGCCTGGAGAAGAGGAGGAGGGGGGTTAGGAACTATGCTGGTGGTATAGAATGACCAACGTGGGAAGAAGTTCGAGGATGAGGTTGCGACGGAGGTCGAGGCAGGAAGAGGTAGTATATCCTAGGCAAGGCAGGTAGGTACAGCAAAGTAGGGGGTAGGCAGACTTGATGCAAGCAAGCCAGGTAGTCTCGTCTTGCAGTCGTACGTACTCTTTCTGTACTGGGAACCATCTACACAGTACTTGCAGGGCTACCAAAGTCGGACCAGCTGCCCAAGGGACACACATACGGAAGGACAGACAAGACAGGCCACGCACACACGCATCGCACACTAGACTAGATGGATCGCTGCCGGGGGTGGGTGGATGGGGCGGGACGGCCTGAACCTGACGATGGCTGGTTTGCTTGAGCAGAGCAGAGCAAGAGTCGTGCATGTCCTGCAGGCCTGTCGCCATCAAGCAGCACAAACGCAAGCCATTGGCCATGACGGGTGATTCCAGGAGGAGGGGAGGGCGAGGAGATCCAGCAGGGCGGCAGGGGGGCAGGGGGGCAGGGGGGCAGGGGGGGCGGGCGTCAAGCAGCAAGGGTCAGGGCAGTGTCAGTTGGCCAAGCCAGGACGGATGAAACACCCAGGAATAAGGGGTAGCAAGAGGTACAAAGTACATTGTACCATGCCACAGTCCCTCAACCTCCTCGGGAGCGGCGGGCTCCTGGGAGCGAGCTCATCTATCCCGCGCAGGTATGGCGTATGCGCCATCTAGAAGCATTGAGAGCTACTTTCCATGAGGCTGTGAGGGCGCCCTTTTACTGTATTCCTTACATATCTAGGTAGGCAAGGTTTCGAGCCGAGCTGATGTTGATGGGATGGAATTGAAAGAAATAAAAAAAAAATGGTCGATCCTGGCGCCATTACTCTGCACCGTTGCCGTTAATACCCCAACCGTTACCTACCAACCGTCACCTAACCGGGTCAATGAGCTGGGGATCGGGAACCAGGTACAGATACGGTCGTGGTCGTCTTCTGTTATTTTTCCAATTGGTATTTTTGGATGGAGTACGGGGTGCTGGGCAGGGGATCATGAGATCTGACGTCGGGTCCTCGTCGGTTTCTTGTTCCTTAGTGCGACTCTGTGCGCAGACAAAAGATCCACGATGGGCCGACTGGTCAACGTGCCACCACTGACTGACTTGACTGCCCGTTCAATACCTGGCGTATGTCAATGTCAATGTCAACCGCCAATGCCTCCGTTCTAGTGTACTTGGTATTCAACGCTCACGCATGTTGAAGACAAGAAAAAAGGGGTCCAGCTTGAATGCCATCCGGACCATCTGCCCATCTAACCTGTGTAGGCTGGGCCAGACTTTACACTGTCAAGCCCCAATCTATCTGATGCTTGGGCTGTCTGCCTTTGGCCAGTTGGCCGTTGGGGACAAGCTCTCGTCTGCCCTCTCCCCAAACATCTCCCCCACACTGCTGGGACTAGGGATCGCCCTCCCACCTCCACCCAACTTTCCTCCCCGCCGTGCCGCCCCTCCCCTTCAATCGTCCAGGAGAGAGAGTCGCCTCGATCTGCCCTGCCCTGCTCATCTTCAAACCGAGGGGAGCTGTCAGCCGACTGTGCGACTATTATTATGCCTTTGACAGGCTGTCGTAAACCACCACGCCTCTAGCTCTACGAGTAACCTGCTCATCCCTGGGGCTGCGGCACAAACGCAAACCTATCTTAGCAGTACTTGTTATGATCACTCCCGGGTCGGCGCTGATCTCTTGGTCGTCGTCGCTTCCGGGGAGCTTGCAAAAGTCCTCAAACCCGTAGTCAAGGGACTTGCGTGTAGCGTGGGCATCATGTCGACTGAACATTCTGTCTGATTATTCAAGCAGGTTCGGGCTCCCCGACAAACCTGGCTGCCCTGGGGTGACCTCGAAAGTCATGTCTACCTGGTCCAACCCAGCTGGCCCCCCATCGTCTCCCATGTTAAAAGCCACAAAGTCAAAAGCCCCCAAAAGATGACAGGCAGGTCTCGGGAGTCGAGTACGACCCTCCTGCCTGTCTCTGTCTGCCTTCCCGGCGCCGTGCCCCTCCCTGAGATCGGACAAGTTCAACGTCAAACCTCAACATGTCGGATTGCTTTGACAAACTATCCCACTTCCCGCTGGCTCACCGCTGCTGCTTCCAACGGTCGCAGTGTGTTGTTGGCGGCACGGTCCCGGATGCCTTCTGGCCGACCGACCGACCGACGGCACACACGCGCATCCGGGGTATCATCTGGACGCCTGGGTGCTGCGTACAGCTCTGCTCACTCGCCAACCAACAGGCCGGCTGCGAACCAGCTTCAGGGGTTACGTCGGCGATTCCATCATGACGGCCGAAAACAGTATCGCACAGCCCACAGCCGCGCAACCTTGGCTGGACACAGGCCAATGCCGTGTTATGGAGCAGTCAATGCAAGCGTTGATCCCCGACCAAGCAGCGCCCGTGGGTCAGGCGCAGGGCATCCGAACTCTCCCCCGGGTCAATGTGTACAGATGCGTCAGGCACGCACGCAGGCCAGCTGTCTCCTCGCTCATAGGCAAGCTTTCTCGAGAGCAAGGCTCCTTGGTCGCATACTCGGATCGTATCCCAAGCCACTCTTGCGCGCCGTGCCTTCGGATTCGCTCTCTCGGGCAAAGAGATATCGCGCTGCGGCCCACTGTGGTAGACTAGTGGGCCAGCCGTCCTCCAAGCCCTGTCCGCCCTGCAGCTAAGAGATCTGAAACAGAGCAACAGCTGCGACCCCATCTGCAAGCCCAAGTGGTGGTCATCTGTGGTCTGGCAGCGGCTCACAGCTCCGACTGCCTGCATATGCATGCTGCAGCGTTTGAGCAGTCGCGGTCAACATCCACCACCGGGAACGAACTGGTAGATAGCTCTGAAGCTGAAGAACGTGCGAGTCTGCCCCCGTCATGTCTGTCCGCCCAGAATCTTCTCGTCCCAGAAGCGCATAACTACAACGTCGGCATAGGTCCCCAGCCGCAATGCCATGACGTGGGGCGCAGGCTTAATCTGGGCGTGTGGCATGGATAGGAGTCGGAAGGGATCCAGCTCGGCGGTGGGTGTGTGCACAAAGTCAACGCTTTGCAGATTCTCAGCCGCTGCGGCGGCCGGGTCCCAACGGCGTAGCTTCTGCTGCATCAGCCTGCGTGTCCATCCACTCGATGGTGACTGCTGTCGGACCTCCAAGTTACGTAGGTGTTCTACGCCTGTTACCGACAACTACGCACGCTCCCTCCGCCCTCCGGTCATCGTCTTGGGTCTCGCTGGCCGGCTTAGGTAAAGCATTGTCAGTTCAGACCCTCTGCTCAACTGTTTGTTGCCACGAAGCTGTCAGACAATCCATGACCACTTCTATTTTTACACCGCCCTGAACCTTTTTGTAACAGTCCCCGAAATGTGCAGATCCCGGGCCACCGCGCCGATACGTCGCAGGCGTTTGCTCGCCTCCGCACCGAGAAACCTCAGCACACCGAGATCAACACTCGTCGGTATCGAAGAGGGATGTCACACCTAGTCTCCGAGGCAGCTTCGTTGGCCAATGGCACTGGTCAAGGCCGTTTATAGCACGTCAACCCATCATTACCAACCCGTGGAGGATGTATCGTCTCACCGACACCACCATTTCACGAGATCATCCCATCGTAACAAGATCCAATCGTCTCGGCTTGGCGCCTCTCCCTCTTCCCCACAGTACCTGACTGGGGGAGCTTATTAGTAGGAGGCTTTGAGAAGTTGGTATATTCATAGACCCGGAACAAGCTTGTCATGCTGCGGGGTGGTGTTGCATCAGGAGGTGAGCTCCTCGGCCCAGAACAAAACACCACACAATGCACGAACGGGACAAGTCAAACCTCCAAACAAGCCAGGTTCCTAGAAGCAAGGCCGTTTCGCAGCCGAGTTGCCCGTTTCAAACGGGGTGTGTGGACGGTGGTGAAAACTTTCCGATGGGGAAGATGCTCGGCCGCCGGCTCTGGTCTGTAGCGCCTCCCAGCCACGCACGTGTCTGGGGGCAACGCCCGGCGGCGCTTGGCCAAGCTATCATCGGTGATGTCGTTGGCTGCTGCGTGTCCGTGATTTCTGGGCCATGTGGGTATTAAACAGAAAGACACTTGACGAAACCACCCGGATGTAGTCAGCACTGACCGCGTGGCTGGGCCAAGATATCCCACTCTCCCTGGATCGACATGGCGGCGGCTAGTTGGAACAATCTCGATATCCTGCTCCCGTGGCTAGTCCACAATGGCACGCAATGGATGTCGAGGTTGAAAAGTCTGTGCAGTGCAGTCTGCAGACTCGGAGCCTCAAGTCCCGGCGTGGCACGGTGCCATCTATACAGCAAGGCCTGGCATATATGAGCGCCCCTACCTGTCTTACCACGCCTTACCTCCAGCTCAACAGGCCACACACCAGCGTCCTATGCAGCCCACTGAGGCACCGAGCTCAGCGCCTGCATCCCAACAGCGTGGTACGCAATGCACCTTGATATTGCCACCACCAGGTCCAGCGTAGCGGTGTAACAGTTGTATCCTCATGCCTTGAGCTTCACGTCTGATCAAACAAACATGCTGACTCGCCCTGTCAGAGGTTGGCCAGGCCTCGAACAATCTGTAAAATCCGTGATGTGATGGGGGAGGCGACGGGGGCGGAACCCAAAAGAAAGGCCCATGGCAGTCTCCTGTTGGATGACAGCTGTGAGAATGCTACTGTATCTGCTGCTTGGCCCCTCGTCTCCAGATCCTCAGCCTGGCCCCGAGTAGGTAAACGTGCCCGGATAGAGTTGGTGATCTACCCTGTCGCGGCCGATGAGCTCTGGGATGCTAAAGGGACAAAGGGAGTAGTCGAGTCTCTTGTGCACCCTGTGCATGTCGTGCTCCGCGGACTGTTTCCCCTGTTTCCCCTTACTGTTTCCATGTGTGAGGATGCTTGCAAGAGCCCAGCAAACAGCATATGTTCCCCGCATTGGCACGGCATCATGAAACTTCTGTCATCATCGCCAGCGGTTCGTCTCTGCTACGGTTGCCCACGACGTGCCATGCCGTAACAGAACGAACTGGTGTACTCCATACTCCGTACAAATGCTGACTAAGGCTGGCTCTGCAGGGGTGGATGGCTAAAATTAAGCCGCGGCCCACCTGCGGACCGCCTCCAGACTACTGGCGGCCGTCTCGATGCTCCTTTCTGGGCCCCCGGCCGACGCGTGTTCTTGTCCGAGATAGACTTTCAGAGGAAGAATGCGCCCCCATTGTTTCACCACTCCCACATGGAGGCGAAATGCTCATCACAGACCTAGCCCACAGTCCCCTTACTTCCAAGCAGTCGGGACAAGATTCAACCCGGCCGTGAACCCCGAGCACGGGAGCGTATCATCATCCAGGGTTGCGATAGCTACCTGACTGGCCTTCAGAAGCAAGCCGCAGTGCAGCTTCAATCCGACCCCTGGCCCCAGCATTGACTGGCCAGTCCAGCGCTTGTCCTCGAAGTCGTCCAGCACAGCGCGCGCAAGCTGGTCCTTACGCAACCTCCCCCGACTCCGATAGCCCCGTCACTGGGCCCGCCTCACCGAGAAGGAGCACCACCTGCCGACTTGCGACAGCTCGCACCTCCAAGCTCGGCCGGTGACGTGAGGTGCCGTCTGTCGCCCGAGTGCCTCGGTGCACCATCTCGACTGCCACCTGTACATTGCACGGCGTCAGGATTCCTGTGAGGTCGGAGATGCCATGGCGTTAGGCGGCTCATATGCGTCCAAACAGAACGTCGTCATCGGCGCCGTTCTGTTCATGTTCCTCTGGTACCTGGGTTTCAATAGCCAAGCAACCCCGCCAGCAAGAAGTATTGTAAGTCGGATGTCTCAGGTGTCTGCTACCCTTATTAGCCTAGCCTTGACTCGCCCATTCCATGCCCACCAGGGAGACTAACATGTCGTCATTCCCAGAGCAAGACGGAGACACTACAGGTCGACTCATCACAGCATGATGGCCCCCTCGAACTTGACGTCTCCCGCCCCGAGGGACAACCAGAGCTCCCGCTCCCGACCAAGCCAGTCAAGCTCATCAACCCCTACATAACAGAAGGGCAGCTCAACCCCTCGGGCCGCGCCTCCAAGGGACCGCTGTCCCCCCCAGCCGACGACCCATGGCGGCCCCTGATCCTATACGCCTTCTCCGACTCCCCCGGGTCGCGCGACAACCTGCGCTTCTTCCTCCACCACGGCCTCCACGCCGCAGCCGACTTCATCTTCATCCTCAACGGCATGAACAACGAGACGGCCCAGGAGCTCCTCATCCCGCAGGGCGCCTCCAACATCCGCACCGTCTACCGCCCCCACACGTGCTACGACCTAGGCGCGTACGGCGAGGTCCTCAGGGGCGACAAGACCCCGCTGGGCATGGGCCCCGGCCGGCTGGAGCTGTACAAGCGGTACAGGCGGTTCCTCCTGCTCAACTCGAGCGTGCGGGGGCCCTTCCTGCCCCACTGGGGCCAGGGCGCCTGCTGGAGCGACATCTTCCTCGCGAAGGTGAACGTCCAGACCAAGCTCGTCGGCATGACGGCAAACTGCTGGCCCGACTTCCACGTCCAGTCCGAGGTCTGGGCCACCGACTTCGTGGGCATGGAGCTCCTCATGCACCCCCCGCCCCCGGCCGCCAACGCCACCAACGTCGACGGCTTCGCGGCCCGCGAGGAGCCAGTGGGGCTGGCCGGTTGCTACCCGGACCTGAACAAGGCGCTGCACGCCGAGCTGGGCGCCACGCGCGTCATGCTCGACGCGGGCCACCGCGTCGACCTCCTCATGAGCGCGTACCACGGCATCGCTAACTACTCGGCCGTCTGCGACCCGGAGGTGCACGGGGACATGCTCTGGAACGGGAAGTACTTTGGGACCAATGTCCATCCCTATGAGACCGTCTTTGCCAAGACGAACCGCGATATCGACCCTGTGCTTATCGACCGCCTGTCTGAGTGGCAGTGGGCCTCTGGCTGGCGGAGCTGGGATAGTTGCGGGGCGTGGTCGACGTGGTGAGAGTGGGTTGTCTTGTTTGCATGGCTCGGACGGATGGGAAAGAGGCCGGTCTGAGGGTATATCGCCCGTGTTGCTTGTATATAAGTTGGCGGGGGTACGTGAGAGGAGCATCGTTTCCTTCCTGCAAGGCGTTATGGCTGGTTTGACTTCCTGCATGGATGTGGCTATCTTTCCTTATAATCCATGGGACACTTTCTCATACCTAAAGCATGAGTTTCCTCCTCGTGATGACCGACCTGAGTGAACTTTTCTCGATTAATCCTGACAGAACTATTGAATCATCGTCATCGATACGCCGGCGGGAATTGTAGCCCACCCAACAGCAACCCAGCTTGCTCGCCCAAGAAGCCGGTGTCTATCCACACCTTGGAGGCGAAAATATTAACCGGCACAGGTAATCAGTTGACGAGGTGCCCAGTCGAACTTGGTCAGGGTCCTCAGCAATCTCTCAGTTGGCTGTCACCGCAGCGCGGGCCCCCGCGTTGCTGTTCATGCGAGTGTCGATTCATCTCTACAGTCCGGATCGTGTAAGAGCAGGCATGTATCGGCTCCCTCTCCCTCTGAAGATGCTGTTTCCACTGGGGCTTGTATGTGTAGGAGACTACGAAGTGAGGTCTGGCCTTTGTGTAAAACATTTATCTGTCTGCAATCAGAATCATATTGTGCGGTTCCTCTCTGATGAGCTGAGACGAGGCTCCTGCTTTTACTATTGGGCCACCGGACTCTCGGGTGAGGGACTTTATATGTTGAGAAAGACATTACTTGTGTGTCGTGGGTTGTCCATTGGATGGTGTTGCCTGACTTGTCCACTGGTAGGTATAGTGATGTCGAGTAGGCATGGGGGGATCATTACTCAAAGGCAAAGGAAGCCAATATGGAGTCTTCATACGTGTTTATCCAGGTATCAATGATGAATATTGCCTTGGCACCACAGGGAAGTCACGAAGTTTCTCAGGAGAACTGCGAGTCCTAAATTCTCGCCTTACATGGGCGAGATACATGAAGAATCCAAGGTGCTTCGCATCCAGACGAGTTGATCTTGAACGCATAATTGACTGCTGGGGTTGCGTGATGATAAGCGAGGGGCTGATAGAATATTTTACTGGGCCAATATATACACATTGAATCTCTGCCACAAGAGAACGGGGAAGGCCTCAAGTCTTCTAGCCCGCTCACTGAGCCTTTTGGGCCGGGATGTTGATGGTGGTGAAATTCCACGTCTTCCCGCCGTCGGGTGTCGACATAGCTCCGCCGGTGGCGCCAAACGCCCAGCTGCCCGAGTGCTTGAAGCTCTGGTCGGCCTGGTTGAGCACAACCGAAACATCCTGCCAGCCTGTTTATCACGTTAGCCGTTTGGACGTCGCACAATTAGAGGCTGTGGCGGCGACATACTGTGGGCTGGGTGCTCGGCACATGCGCCGGAGGCGCACTCGATGGAGATGTAGAAGATGTCTCCATGCTGGCCCTTGCCTAGATATTCGTTGTTAGCTTTCGGTTTGGCTCAGAGGTTCGTTGTTTTAACGGCACTGGAAGGTACATACTGGTTGAGACGGAAGAAAGGAGTTTGCCATCGACGTAGACGTTTTGGTCCCAGAGTTGGGTTGATGAGTTCAGCTTGTCTGCAACAATTTCTCAGCGAGTTGCCACAGGCCGGGATTCAGAATTATCATGGCGTACAAGTCGTCTTGACTGTCGATCCGGGTGAGGCGGTGATGGGATCGCCCACCGTTGGGTTTGAGCCTGAATTTATAGACTTATCAGCGATAGAGGAAACAAGTGATTTAACGACAAAATCGAGTCCAATACTAACCAACCAATGTGTAAGCAAAATTGCACCAGTTTTTGCCTCCGTCGTTGCAGTACGATCTGTGAGAACGGTGTTAGACAGATATTGCGAAGTGAGTACTGGTTGATTGTAGGTGCTGTACCCAGAAGGGGAGTTTGAGGTGACGCCCTGGAGGAAGGACGCCTGGTTCTCCATCATAATTGCACTCCAGATAGCCACATCTCCAGACACAGAACTAGGAATCTTAGGCAGCACGAGAGTCGCGCTGGCTTCCGTGATGTAGGCGCTGCCAGTGGTGTACAGGCTGACAATGTCGGAGTTGGCTTGAGCCAGGCCGACGAGCGCCGCAAGCCCGCCGCCAATGGTTGCTTGGACCCCTTTCATGGTGCAGGATTGAGATGATATTCAGTATCGTGAAGAGTTGATTGGTATGGTGCAATATTACTGAAGAATCAAGCGGAAAGCTTGAGCTATATAAACTAGTTGAAGCCGCTAACTATGCCTCACCAACTAAATAGGGGGTGGGGTCCATTGCTCACGGTTTTGGTAGCAAACATACTACGGCCGTATATTCGAAACCGCTCGTCGTACTGGCAGAGGAGCTTGTAATCCCATCCACCCGGAACCTATGACTCCGCAACAGACGGCGTTTAATTTCCCCGTTATGTAATAACCGTATTGCCGTACGTTAATGCCCCCTTTAAGCTTTGGATTGAACGGCGAATATTACTCTATTCTTATTCTTAGGGATATTGTGCCCGCCTGGCATACATCAAACAGACCACCAGATTTTGCGGATCAGCCTCCCGGGCTGCTTTTTTGTCCATGGCACTAACCTATATTCATTCTACATACCGTGGTCAGCTGCTTATATCAATCATTGGCGTTCTCCTGAAAGAGATGTGAAGTAACGAAGAAGGGTAAAACAGGAAGCATTTAAAATTATAGAACTTTGAAACTTTTCGAGAAAAATGCTTGATATTTAGCACCCGATGGGTATTACTGATGCGTGGTCCGGCCACCGCATCTATGTAGTGGATAACCTGGGAATTTATCAATGCCCAACCTCTTGTGGGACAGCCTCTTGTGGGACAGCCTCCTGTGGGACAGCCTCCTGTGGGAGAACCAACTATAGGACAAACACAAGAAGGCAATCAAGCGACAGAGGGCCGGCAACTACGTTTTCGCCATCTTTACAATATAGCTGTGTTACTGTCATAATGTATTCGAGGGTGCGACAAAGTTTCAGTCACCGGCCCATGACCAAATGAGTGATGAGGCCGCATCGCAGAATCCAAAGACTACTACCTGGGAGCCCTGCTCACCAAGCTTGCAACTTCGCCGGTGGGGCGAGCAACTACCTTTGCACTTTTGTAGTGCATGTGTATTTCTGACATCACTGGAAGAATGCTTCATAGGGCAAAGAAAAGAATAAATTGTACCCACAAGTAATGGGCGGCTGTCAAAATAGTTCACGCAGGAAATTGTAATTATGGGTTGTGCGCATCTGAGATACAGGGTGGGCGACAGGCTGGTGTAACTTGCCAACATCCAACCGCCCGGACCGCCTACATTGAGTATTCTCACTCGCCTCAGCAATGAATTAGAACTAGATCTATTTATTGTGTAAGCTTCATCGGAAAGCCGGCGCATATGGCCAGCAACAGCTTGGTGTTCCGGTTGTGCAGAGTGGCCAAGATCCAGCGGGGTTTCATTGCATCCACTCAAGTATCGATGTGGTCACATGAAAAATGCACCCCTCAACCATCCTTCTCTCACCATGAGGATGCCTATCTATTGATATCTCGTTGTGACCAGCTGTTCTGATTAGACCTCACTCCTTGTTGCTTATAGTCCTAGTAACTACACAATGTTCCACCAAGCACTCACTAGGACCCAGATCTTGGTGATCACTTGCACGTCTGGCATCGCTCTCCTTGGAGCAGCATGGATTGCAGCAAATCAGCCATCTGGCGCTCAATCAAGAATTTGTCGCTGTTTCCCGGGCGACCAATGCTGGCCATCTGCCGCCGAATGGGAGTCTTTCAACCAGACTGTGGGTGGAAAACTGATACAGACTGTGCCCCTTGCGAGCCCCTGCCATGACACCTTCCCGGGAGTCAGCTTTGACGGTGCTACTTGTGCTGATATACGGGCGAACTGGGTGCGCCCGGCCTTTCATGATAGGACCAGTCACTCGCCCATGGCGCCAATTTTCGCCAACGAGAGCTGCGACCCCTTCACAGACCGCGCCGCCAAATGTGTCATAGGATCATATGTGCAGTATGCGGTCAACGCAACCGGTGCCTCGGATTACATTGAGACATTGGCTTTTGCAAAGAAGCGTAACATACGCCTCGTCATTCGTAATACCGGACACGACTATCTGGGTAAGTCGACCGGGGCAGGCTCTCTAGCTCTATGGACTCATCACCTGAAGGATATTGCCGTGCTCGATTATCGCTCCAATTCATACACAGGAAAGGCTATGAAAGTTGGTGCAGGCGTACAGGCCTCAGAGGCACAACATGTAGCCAAGTCACTAAGGCTTGTCGTCGTCGAAGGAGACTGCCCGACGGTGGGCTTCGCTGGCGGCTACACCCAAGGAGGCGGGACCAGCCCACTTGCATCGAAGTTTGGGCTCGCGGCCGACCAGGTATTGGAATGGGAAGTAGTCACTCCTACCAGCAAGGTCCTGACAGCCACACCTGATCAGAATCCAGACTTGTATTGGGCTCTGTCCGGCGGGGGCGGTGGCACATACGGCATCGTGCTGTCAATGACGGTGAAATTACACCCTGACATGCCAACTGGAGGAGTCACGCTGTCTTTCACGGAACCTACAGAAGCGTACTGGCATATCCTTCAAGTGTTCTTGATGAACCTTCCTGCGATAGTGAGCGCTGGAGCTGTTGTGTATTGGCGGGTTACCCAAGGGAATACCTTCAAGATCTTTCGGTCATATTTGCCGAACGGAACATCACAAGACCTGGAACGATTATTACAGCCTACGCTAATTGCCCTTGACCAGAGTGGCATCACTTACGGTATTCGAAATATCTTTCTCCCCAACTCTTAGAGCTCACAGGCTCGACTGTGGCGCTGACATAAGTCAATCCAGCCTTTTCTTCCCAGAATTATCCCGCTTTCCAGGATACATTCTACTCGATGAACCCGCAGGTGAACATCATGGAGATGAACATCGGTGGCCGTCTCATCCCGCGCTCCCTCGTCTCATCCAACAGCTCGGCTGTTCGTCTAAGCGACGCAATCGAGTACATCCTCAACAACAATGGCCAATTCACAGGCGTCTCTCAGGACGTCAGAATGTCCCCAACATTTCCCAACTCTGTCCATCCTTACTGGCGCGAGACGCTGTTTCTAGCATTCATTGGCATGTAAGTTTTTCTCGTTTCATTCGTGATTTCGTCCATAACACACACGCACACACCAACCCCCAGGTCGTGACGTCTGAACCTTTGATGCAAATGTTCTTTGAAAAGTTCTGCCATGTAGACTTTGTCTATCAACACTAGATTAATCTGACAGATGTCCCAAGACTCTTCACAATGTTGATCAGAAACTAAAATCTTCTCCCTTCTAGTGAGTACGACAGGTACAACCTTACAGCAAATCATGTCGCCCAACAAACTGTGACCAACGTATTGGTGCCAGCTTTGGCAGAATTAACTCCAAGCGGAGCTGCTTACCTCAACGAGGCGGATATCAACGAGCCGAACTGGCAGGAAACATTCTACGGCTCCAATTACCCACGTCTGTTGTCGATCAAACGAAAATATGATCCGCGTGGTATCCTGTGGCGCAAGACAGCTGTGGGGAGTGAAGGATGGGACATTGGACCGGACGGACGCCTATGTAAGGTATAATGATTTGTCACTCTCGGGCACACATTGCGTAATTAGCCCTTGAACATAGCTTTGACGTGTCTTGATTCAACTGGTATGAAATGATGGACTCATAAGTATGCCAACCTGTCCAAGGTGGTTCAAGATGATTATCAGTCCTGATCAATGTTGCTGAGCCCACTATTAAGCTCCGGCCGACTCCACTGTACCCGTACAACACCCTTTCGCTATTGCAATAAACTCGGCGGCCAGTGATTCTTTTATTCTCCTGTTCAATTCGTTAACTTTGAGTGAATGGGCTGCAAATATTTAGTCTCTAGTATCAAGACGGCTCTGCGTGGCCGTCCTTATTAATTCGCTAGCATATGGCCTAAAAATACTGCCACTTTATTTAGATCATGACTACGCTGTAGTTCAGTGTCTAGTTTGGGTTTGCAAACCAACTACGAAGCCAGTGCCATTCCCTACCTAGGTGCCTAGGTAGTCTAGGAAAAATTCGATAAAAGGACTTAAATCATCTAATAAAAATACTCCGCGACTCTCCTCGGACAACAATGACTTTCAATCATCTCGGCTCCATCAAACACGCACCAAGCATCGAGCACGCCTCCATCAAACACAAACCATCATAACCTGTTCCACAAATTGAACAACTCTCATTAATACTTAAAAAGCGCACTTGCGCTAATTTTTCATAATGACGACCAGATGGATCCGCTACGACACACCCATCAGATTCCGAGCTGCCACACACGCACAGCTCGAACACTTCGACAACAAGCCCCAGCCACAGCCACTAGAAGAACTAGAATCCGCTGCCACAACCGCGATGAAGACTGCCGAGAAGTACCCAGGTTGGATACCGTATAGAAGGGGGGGCTGGGACGGAACAGCCACAAAGCACGATGCGTCCACAATGTACTTAGGATAGGTACGGCACATGAATTAATAGTCTGGCGACTGCACCCATGAGAAGGCTCACCCTTACCAAAGCTCACCAAAGTAAATGGGCTTTTTGGGTATTCGCTTCGCGCCCACAGCATCTATGAAGTGGACAACATCGATAATGCTCAATAACCAACCTCCAAGGGAATAGCTTCCTATGGAAGAAAACAAATCGCCTTTGGGGCAATTGCGTATCCTTTTTCCGGCGGGTGTCTGTTTTGGACGACCGCGCTCTGACGCGGCGAGCGGCCGTTGGCTTGATTCAAATATTGACGTGTGCCGGTTACACAACAACGGGATGCTGCTATATTGGGTGTGGTGTGGTGTTGCGTATCAAGGTAACGAGAACACCAGCGTCCGAAGAACTGTTGAAGTTGCTGACTTGATGGCTCGTATGAGATGAACGAGGTGGGTAGCTTCTTGAGCCTGTTCAGAGGGGACTTCGGGACTCCGAGGGTTGGTCACAGCTCTCTATGGAGTGAAAATTTTGGGAGTTGGGCAGGTGTGTGAGCGAAAACAGAAATGCGTTGCGGAGAGCGGGCTCCATTACAGTATATATTATTCCTTTTCGAGGAATCTTAGGGTGAGCCTTTTATAGGCCTGGATGCTATCTAGTAGCTCGCTCACACGAATACACTCGTCTTTTCCATGGGCTACCAAAATTGAACCTGGGCCGTACAGCACCTTTTTATGGGATCCTTTCAGCCTCGGAACATCGGTGCCATATGCCACGGGAGCTGCATCGAAACCTTCAATATCCCAGTCAAGAAGGGTCTCGGAATATTGAAAAAGCATGTTGAGCTGGACATCAGTTGATCTGGAGTGTGCTGCGACCACATCGGCAATCTTCTTTGTGATCCATGGCAAGTTTGCGGCCACCCTCACGCCACAAAGCGCCTTTGCAGATGGCGCCACAATATTGTATCCTTCTCCACCCTCTATCTTTCCAATGTTCAGAGTAGAGGGCCCTAGCAGGTCTGATGATGGCCACTCAACAGCCGAAAGGTCGTTGAGGACATGCAGTAGCGCCACCGTTGCACTCTTTCCGAGATGCGGGTAGCCAGAGTGGCTGGCCCCGTCAACCAGCAATGTCAGCCGCGATATATACGCAAGCCCTTGAAACAGACGTACCAGGATATGCCTTTGGCAACAATTTCGAAAACGACGTGTCCCTTGTGCCCCTGGGCGAGCTTGCCCTCCGTCGGCTCGCCGAAGATGCCAGATTCCCACTCCAGGCCCATGAGGTTGGCAGCAATCATGCCGGGGCCTCCTTTCTCCTCGCCTACGACGAACAAGAAGCTGATATCACCACCCGCCTCATTGAGCCTGCCCTCCGCCCGCAACTCCTCGATTGCAAATATCTGTGCGGCCAGAGGACCAAGATCATCGCAGGCCCCGCGGCCGCGGATCACATCGTCCTCGATACTGAATGGGATATGGGGCGGCACGGTATCCATGTGACACGTGAGCAAGACACGTGCTTTGCGCTCTTGTCCCAGGTATGCGTAGACATTGTATCGAGAAGAGCCTGGGGCTATGGCGATGCGTTCCACGGTGTATCCCAATCCTTGCAGATACTTCTCAAGGAAGATCCCGATCTCGAGTTCTTTCTCGCTCGTGCTGTCGATGTTGATCAGAGACCTGAGAAGTTGGAAGACTGGATGGCTAAGCGAGTCAGCCATGATGGTGGCGATGACAACGAGGCTTGAATAGTTGAGCCAATGGGATTTGTCTCGACTAGCATCTTACAGTCCACGGTTCCCGTAAATAAAAGAAAAGAAAAGAAAAGAATGCCTAAATATAGCCAAAAGTTTCTGACAACCAATCCTGGATCGTCGAAGAATACCTCTACTCGACGGTGGCACCCCAGGACTCGTGATCCATGGCATCGGAGCCAAGCTCCGAGGAGCTGCCGGCCCGCAGCCGGATGATACGTCCTTGGATCGGCCTGCGGCTTATCTCCCGAGATCGAACATACAGTAGCGGCACAGCGCATAGGCTATCGCATGACGGTGAGAGGGCGAAAATATCTGGATGACACACACAAGAATGAAAGAGTCTATTCCCAAGACTTGAGGTGTCCCATTGCAAGAAGTAGTAGATCTCCTTGGACTCAAGATTCCGACCCGGTTTTACAGAAGTCATGGGAGATCTAGGGGATGCCGCACAGCTTGATACAGCTGAATCCAATGATACGGGCTCAGTGCGCATGGGAGCCGAGCCTGGGGAGTCGAGGAAGCCCACCGTCTTGTTAGTTCTCGCCAGTATTCATGGCGACCTTTCCACCCCGGCATGGCAGCGCACCCGGGACAACTTCAACATAATCCAATACGACTGTCCCTCTGTCGATGAGTTCTGCAAGCGTCTCAAGCCCGGTGGCCCGTATAGCAACATCGACGCCATCTTCCGGACCGGCTGGCTCAAATCCGGGCCATACAGCCAGCACTTGCTGTTTCGCGGAGACCCATTGTCTTTCTATCCACCCACACTCAAATACATCGGCTGCTGTGGCCACGGCTACGATGCCGCGGACATCGAGGCGCTCACGACGCGAGGCATCACCTACGCAAATACACCCAACACCAACACCGAGGCGGTGGCCAACACGGCCTTGCACCTGATCCTCAACACGTACCGGTACTTCACCCTGGCCGAGCATCACACCCGCAACGACGAGGGCTGGACCACAGGCAGAGAGGTCGGTGCTATGGCGGTCGATCCCGCCGGGCAGGTGCTCGGCATGGTTGGCATGGGGTGCATCGGGCTGGCCATAGCCAAGAAGGCTGCGGCGGCCCTCGGGATGGAGGTTCACTACCATAACCGGACAAGGAGGCGTGACGCAGAGGGGGAAATCTTATCACCTGACGGGACGAGGCCCGGAGCAACCTTCCACGACACGTTTGAGAGCCTGCTCGAGGTTGCGGATTGCATCTGCCTGGCGTGTCCATTGACCGACGACACCAAGCATCTGATCTCTGCCGCGGCGCTTGGTCGGATCAAAGACAGAAAGATCAGGATTGTGAATATCGCCAGAGGCGGGCTCATCAACGAGGACGATTTGCTGGCGGCGATGGACAGGGACCAGGTTGTCGGCGTGGGGTTGGATGTCCATGCTCACGAGCCGGGAATCAACCCGAAGCTGAAAAACAACTTCAAGGTGACGGTTCTGCCCCATATTGGGGTGGCTTCCCGAACCAGCTGGAAGAATTTCGATGAGGCGGGTCTAAGAAATTTGAACGAGTTCTTTCTCGGCGACAAGAGGAAAGTCACATGCATTAATAAAGCGTAGATCATATGGCAAACTTTATCGATTGTGACTCGTTGCTTGTGTCGTTATGGGTGATATGTTTCATTGCATATTCAGGAACCTCTCAAAAACCTACGCTATCGTCGTTACGGTGCAAATCAAAGCTATCCCATGCCGATTCCCAAACATTATTGCCCTGATTCAAAAATTCAAAGTCCTGTGGACTCCATTCTTGAGCACAATTTTCGAGAAAATTCTGTATGAGAGGTGCATCCAAAGGAGCCGTCGCGACCGTTGGCTGGCCCGTCGAATCGACGGTGCTGTCTAGTCTTGGTGGCGTCGGTATGCTGGAAGAAGCTTGCCGGGATTGTGAAAGAGAACGAGGGCGGTTTCTATTAATGTTTGCTGCAAAGGTGCCCGTTGAGGTGATGAATCCTGTGGTGCTCTCGGCCATCAGACCTTCTTCGGCACCTTCCGACGATCTCAGAATCTCAAAGTCCCCCTGGAGGGCAGATATCCTGTCAATGAGCTCACGGGCTGGAATGTTGCCATCTTCGACCATAGAATGGAGTAAAGTCAAACCTAACGCGATCGCGTCGTCGTCTTCAGTGTTCGGGCGAAGGGCCCTCGAGATCATCAGGACCACTGTTGTTGAGAACGTGTAATGAGCGTCAAAGTAGCCAAAAGTTGAAATGTTACCGCTTATCCAGAGCTGCTCGAGGATATTTGCAGATGCTCTCGCAGCGTAGATGCATGCCTCGCTCAGGGCGATTGTCATTGGCGAAAGCTGTTTCACTTCCACAGTAGCAGAAGGGTCACTTCGCAGGCGTCTGAGATTGTGATTTAAAATATGGAGCAGAACGGGTCGTGTGGTGAGGATGAGATTCTGAGGGAAAAAGCACATCAGTCTCTTTTCCCCAATAAATGAAAATGGAGCTGGTCCTGACCTGGTTGAAGTGCAGCCGCAAAGATGCGACGGATCTTGAGCCGTACGCTGGGAAGCGCGTGTGATCTAGTTTCAGCTCTATTGGGAGTTCGGCGTCGACTTCCTTCAACTGGTTCAGAATGGTATGCACGTTCCGAATGAAGTTTCCGGCGTCTCTTGGGGACGGTCCTCCGTAGATAAGGCTCAGAATTGATCCCGTGATGCGGCACAGCCTGATATTAGCAATGAGCTGCATGGGATCAAAAAAGTCGTCCTTATCCGCTGCAGGCAAGTTGTCCTGAGATGGAAAGGGAGCGTCTATGTATCCGTCACTGATCATGGGGTGACCTAGCCTTGAGCTGATGAGACCATCGAAAATATATACGGTCCACCAAACTCGTCTGCGATTCTCAACCTCTGCACCGCTTACGTTGGCCTCGTATGCGATATTTCGATGGAGGCCCATGGTCTGGCTCAAGCGCAGTGCTAGACCAGCATAGACAAATGCTGTGCTCGTTCGGTTAAGGGCGAAGCAATAGAAACACTGTGTAGGATTAGTGCCTGTATGATGACTTCAACGGTGTTGTGACTGGTGGGCAGACAAACCAGCGCCAAGAGGGTCTCAATATACTCGATGCTAGGTTCCTCAAATCTTTCCTGAAAGAGCGAAACGGCTTGGAGAAAGAGGCTCGTCCCGGGTACGGTCTTCTCGCCGTCTACAATCGCTCCAGTCTTCTTCAACCAAAGTTCTCCCAAGGCCAGCAAGGCGAAGAACCGACACAGGCAGAGTGAGTCTGTCTGCTGATGATCATCATATATGAAATCGATACTTTTCAGATAGGACTTCCTTCTGATCAGGTGATAATCCGACCCGACGAATCGCATCACGACTTGTATCAGCATGTTTGCGTATGCTCGGCTCGGCAGGGTGTATTGTGGCTCAAGCCTCCGGCTGAATGTCGGATGCTTATAGACCGGTACAGTGTACGATGTCTCTGCCATATTCGCCAGGCTGCCGCGTACACAGGCACCGAGACGTGTCGAAAAAGCCGTGCAGGCGGCGCCACCGACGTAAAATGCTCCTAAGGACACACTCTTATCCTGAGCCATGACACGCTGCTCAAGAAGTGGAGTGGCCGTATTCGCATCTGTTCCGTCCTCGCTTTCATCTGCAGCCAGATGCTCTGTCGTCCCAGGACGATTCACTGTTCCCTCCGAAGATGACGCGTTGACAGCTTGGTTGCTAGATGGTGTCCCTAGTCTCGTTGTGCCGGACGTACAGTTGTTTCTCCTGAGCTCGGCATTCTCCGCCTGGAGCTTCTGGATGTAACTGCGCCGTATCAACACTGTTAATATCCTAAATGCCCGACACCGGATCTCAAGCAAAACAGATTGGATACCTTTCTAGTACAACTATCTTCCTTGCCCGGACTGGAAAGATGCACTCGGCAGATTTGCCGGATCTGACACAGCTCTGGCAGGGCTGCTTGCCAGTGCATTTTGTCTTTTGAGAATGGCACCGGCTGGCTCGTCAGTCAGCAAAGTGCCGCCAGGTGGGGAAGAGGCCTCGTCCAGTTCTAGATGCCGAAGTTATAGCTGACCTGCAAGCCGCAAAGGTTCGCTTCTTGCGGTTGAGTGGACTGGTGGGATTAGCCGGGCTACCGGCAACGCCAGTCGAAGGCGAGGGCATGACGGGCTTTTTGGAATCATATAATTTGGTCCTTCTAGAACCGAGGGAGTCGTGGCCAGGAGACCATTGCGGATTCACAATGAGCGATGCCGGTAACGTGCAGATCTAGGAGCCGGATGGTTGTGGGGTCTAGCGAGATAACACCACTGCAGTGGCATGCCGATCGGGACCTGTAAGCTGTAACCTTCTACGTTGCCAAGCTATACTATATCTGGATGCGAGTTACTATTTGACCCAGGGCTGGGAAGTGGCCGTCACTATTTCATGTCTGCATCTACTCCGTGCGCAAAAGACTATCCCTGCTATCCGTGTAAATTATTGATTCGTCAATTGGCATCCCGCGCGGACTACTCGGCTCCGATCAAAGCCCGGTGACTCTGTAATAATGTATGCTCCTCCGGACTCTGCTACAACTCATAGACTATACTTGAAATGAACATCCACATCGCCCATTTCGGGCTCAGAGGCCAATGGGTTTCCAGCCTGTTCTGCGGCAGCGATCCTGGCAGCACGCCTTTTGTTCGCTAGGCTCATGCCAACCATAAGGCAAGCCACCATGACCAAAGCAACAGCCGCAAGGCCCATGGCCACAGAGAGGCCTCTGATGTACCTCGGACTGTCGGCAGAAACGAAAATCTGGCCCACGGCAACACCAGCCGTATTTCCCAGGGTCAACGTTGCTCCTACCATCGTGGACCGTTTAAAATGGCGAGATACGTTATCACTAAGCCACATCAAGCTCATACCCGTTGTGGGATAGATACCCATGACGGTGACTGCATATAGTCATCAGCCAAAGGGATACGCATGGATGTCATTATCCTAAAGAAGGAGCGGAATACATACTGAAGCAAGCAAAGTATCGCACAGCAAGGTTGTCAACTGAGATCAAGATCGCGTACCCGACTATGAGACAGATCAAGGGTCCGCCAATCCAGTAACCACGGTTGTGCAATCTGTCTGACATATATGCGGTAAATGCGAAGGTTACCAAGCCCCAAAAATAGATCGGCGCGGTCATGAGGTTGGCTTGGACGGACGTATAACCAAGTCCCTTGACGATGGCAGGCAAGAACGTTGTGAAGCCGTAGAGAGAAATGTCGACCGAGAACTGGAACACGAAACTGGAATCCAGTCAGAATCGGCTGCGGCAACGAGAGTTACATCAGTCAAGGTTTTCTGAAACTCACAAGGCAAAGAATTTGGGATCTTTCAGAGCAAGACCAACTTCTTTCCAGCTGAACTCTTCGTCAACGCCCCAATAGGGGTCAAGCTGATAACGCAATTTCATCATTTCTTTCTCCTCATCGTTCAGGAACCATGCAGTTGTTGGTGAGTCGGGGAAGAAGAAGAAGAATATCGGACAGATCAGCACCGTCAGACAACCTTCCGTGATGAACAAGGCCCGCCACGATGTGAACAGGCCGTTGGTATGGATCTGAGTCAGACCATACGCAAAGATGCCACCGAAAGCACTGGCCAGGGCGCTGAATGCAAAGATCACTGAAGACCGCTTGCCACGCTCCGACTTCTTGTATGTCATGCCGAGGAAGACATTGATGCACGGGACCAATCCTGCCTCGAAGAATCCGATGAGCAACCGACAGGCGTATAGTCCTTGCCAGTTCTGTATGAACCCGGTGCAGAGACAAACGATTCCCCATGCGAAGCAACAGCATGTGAGGAGATATTTGGGGCCGATAATCTTGAGTAAAACGGCGACTGGTGTCTCGAGTGGAACGTACGTAGCATACAGCAATGTTACTGCCGTTCCGTATTGATTTCCAACGAGTCCCAGGTCGGCAGGGAGTCCCGCAATCTGTGCGTTCCCAATGTTGCTCCTGTGAGCGCAACGTTAGTAGAAGTCACGATTTATTCTGTATTGCCAGGGCTTTGAGAAGACTGACCGGTCGAGATTTGCCAACATGTAGAGAATGCCGAGGAGACCGACTGCCCAGAACTGCATTGGCATAGGTTAGCATCGTTTGGATTTCTCGACTAAGTTGTTGCGAAATTCCTCACGTCAAACTTTCGCATCATTTTGGCCTCCTTGACGGGGTCGATATACCCCACGACCTGCCCATGGCTGACGTCCTCACTGTTTTGATCTGCAGCCGAGTCTATCCCGATCTTGTGATCAACAGCGTCATTCATCTTCAAGGGGGTGTTAAAAGCTATGCAGTGAGTTTTCAATCAATGTACACGAAATTCTAGCTTGCGCGAAGAGTCGTCGTAGCTCAAAGACAGCGCCACGAGACACAGCTACGCAAGAGGGATGGCAGAGGCAAACATGGATGGAATGATTGTGCTAACACACGCACCGCACACGCCCCCATGATATGATGTTGTTGGCTGCTATAAACTACAGGCCCTTCTGTGGTTAGCATTATCGCTATGGCGCCGTAGGAGTCGCAGCTTATCGCCGACACGACTGTGGTAGCGAGCTGGCTCATATCAGACAACCCCCTGAACATGGCCTGATCGGCAAGATCGCACCGAGCCGCGAGAGATCGGTATTGGAAAAAAATGCCGGGTGGCTTATCAGTCTGCGTCAACCTGTTCGGCTTGCGGTCGCCGTCCTTCCTAGCCCCGCAGCGGCATTGAGGACCTTGGCACGCAGTCACACGGCAGCAGCCGACATGAGTGAGTGAATATTATGACATGCAAGTTGACCAACCAAAAACACGAGTTCGTAGCTTTCAGATTCATATAAAAGACTCAGAGTCGACGATTGACGATTGGTGACCGTCTTGAAAGTGCTATAACCCAAATATTTGGCACCTTCAATACTACACAAAAGTACCCAAGTAACCCGGCTGGACTTCTGGGCACTGTAACTCGCATTCAGCTTTCTGATCAAACTCATTCCTTCTTAAAGCCTCCGCCATGCCGTCCATCGATGAAGAAGGCATCAGAATAGCCATTGACCGTGGTGGTACATTCTGTGACTTGTTAGTTGCCCCGCCCTGACTTCTGACTTGAATAATATTGCCTGTCTCGAGCTAACATTTGACCAGCTGGGCACGTATCCCCGGTCGCCAAAACGACCTCATCTTCAAGCTTCTTTCCGTCTGCCCAGAAAAGTATGCCGATGCACCAACAGAAGGCATTCGACAGATCCTTGAGAAGGCAACCGGCAAGTCCATTGCGAAGGGCGAGCCGTTGGATTTGGCAACCGTAGAGAGCATACGCATGGGGACCACCGTCGCCACCAATGCTCTTTTGGAACGGAAGGGCGAGCGGACCGCTCTCTTGATCACCAAGGGATTCCGCGATCTTCTGATTATTGGCAACCAGGCCCGGCCGAGGATTTTCGATCTCGCAGTTAAGAAGCTTGGCACTCTTTACGAGACCGTTGTCGAGGTAGACGAACGTGTGACCATAGAGGGCTTCTCCGAGGACCCGGAGCCGCAACCGATTGACGTGTCGAGCGACGATGACTTGGTAATGGGCAAAACAGGCGAGGCTCTCCGAATTTTGAAACGACCCGACCTGACTGCCATCAGAAAGGACCTTCAGGGTCTGTGGGACCGCGGCTTTCGAAGCTTGGCGGTGGCACTGATGCACTCTTACGCCTATCCTGATCATGAAATCGCGATAGGAGATCTGGCCTGCGAGATGGGCTTCAGGGTGTCTCTCTCATCGAAGCTTCAGAGCATGATCAAGCTTGTTTCTCGTGCGCAGTCTGCCGTCGCGGATGCCTACCTCTCTCCCATCACCGACGAATACCTCGACGGCTTCCGGCGGAGCTTCAAAGGTGAGCTGCGGGACCCGCAGTCGGCCAACAAGCTGCTTCTGTCTCAGAGCCATGGCGGTCTGGTCAAGTACACCGAGTTCACCGGCCTGCGCGCAATTCTCTCAGGACCCGCCGGCGGAGTCATTGGGTATGCACGAACCTGCTACGACGCTGCAGAGGGCACCCCGGTGCTCGGCTTTGACATGGGTGGAACCAGCACCGATGTTTCGCGATATGGCGGCGCCCTGGAGCATGTCTTCGAGAGCAACACCGCCGAAGTTCAGATACAGACGCCCCAGCTAGACGTCAACACTGTGGCCGCAGGAGGTGGCTCCATTCTGTTCTGGAGCAACGGCCTGTTCAAAGTCGGCCCTCAATCAGCAGGCGCATTCCCCGGACCGGCCTGCTACGGTAATGGCGGCCCGTTGACCATTACCGACGCCAACTGCTTCCTTGGAAGAGTTCTTCCAGACTTCTTCCCCCAGAAATTGCACATGGACAAGGTGAAGGAAGAGTTCGCCAAGCTGACCCAGCTCGTCAACTCGGAAAAGCACGGCGATGACCAGCTCACCCCCGAACAAGTGGCTATGGGCTTTATTGAGGTGGCAAATGCGACAATGGCGAGACCGATCAGAACCTTGAGTGAGGGCAGGGGTTTCGATACCGCAGCTCACAATCTTGCCTGCTTCGGCGGTGCCGGTGGTCAACATGCCGTGGCCATTGCAAGGGATCTTGGTATCCGCCGGATCTTGATCCACAAGCTATCGAGTATTCTGTCAGCATACGGCATGGCACTGGCCGATATTGTTGTCGAGAAGC
Organism: Diaporthe sp. PMI_573; assembly: GCA_021399435.1. Lineage (NCBI taxonomy): Eukaryota > Fungi > Ascomycota > Sordariomycetes > Diaporthales > Diaporthaceae > Diaporthe > Diaporthe sp. PMI_573. The sequence goes on from JAJTUP010000004.1 coordinate 907,333, forward strand.
AGGACCCCGAGGCGGCTATCTATGGCGCCGAGGCAAGCGACAGGATACAAGAACGATTTCAAGCCATGGCTAAGGAAGCAACCGAAGACTTGGACTTCCAAGGCATTCCTTCTCAGAAGGTCACGCATGAATATTTTCTCAACATGAGATACAGAGGAAGCGACACGGCACTTATGATCCAGCAGCCGGATGATGGCGATTTCTCCCGAGCATTTGGTGATCGCCACCAACGCGAGTTCGGGTTCGGTCAACCTGACAGGGACATCTTGGTCGATGACATCCGCGTCAGGAGTATCGGCAAGGCGATTGACGTCCCAACCTGCAGCCCATTCGAAGACCTCGAAGAAGCGGCGACCTTTCCCGTACTGGACGCAACAGCCGCTAAGGGAACCCGGAAGGTATATTTCGAGACGACAGGCTGGACGAACGTGGCCGTCTTTCACATCGACAGCATACCCAAGAAGGTTAAGATTATGGGACCAGCAGTGGCAATTGATGCAACTCAAACGATCATAATTGAGGAGGATAGTGTGGCAATCGTTCTGGATGACCATATTGTTCTTGACATCGTCGCAGAGAAACAAAAGACCGTTGGCGTTGATGAAGTCGACCCGGTGCAGCTATCGGTCTTTGGCCACAGATTCATGTCCATTGCAGAGCAGGTCAGATTCTTCATTTACATCATACCACTTTGAAGCTGGGTAGACTCGTTTGATGCTAACTTACGAGTGATGTGCAGATGGGGAGAACTCTACAAAAGACTTCCATTTCCACCAACATCAAAGAGCGCCTTGACTATTCATGTGCCATCTTCTCTCAGTCTGGAGGACTCGTTGCCAACGCTCCGCATATTCCGGGTCACTTAGGCTCGATGAGCACAGCAATCAGATATCAGGCGAACAGGTACGGCCCTAAGGGCCTGCAGCCCGGTGATGTGATTCTGTCAAATCATCCTTGCTCGGGTGGAACACATTTGCCAGATTTGACCGTCACAACGCCCGTCTTTGATGACAACGAAAATCCAACAGAGATACTATTCTTTATTGCAAACAGAGGTAAATAGGCTGGTCACAAAATTGGAAATCACCACTGATCTGACTGTCCAACTACAGGTCATCACGCAGACATTGGTGGCATCCTGGCCGGATCTATGCCACCGAACTCGACAGAGTTGTGGCAAGAAGGGGCTGCTATTGAATCCTTCAAGATGGTCAAAGCCGGAGTTTTTGATGAGGAGGGTCTGATTAACGAGCTATACACCAAGCCTGGGAAGTATCCTGGCTGCAGTGGCACCAGAACGCTTAAAGACAATATCGCGGATTTGAGAGCATCCGTGGCTGCTAACAACCGAGGTATTCATCTTATCCAGGCACTTGTCAAGGAATACTCTTGGCCGGTCGTCCAGTTCTATATGGACGCCATTCAGAAAAACGCCGAAGAAGCAGTGCGCGCGCTTCTCAAGGGATTCAGTGAGCGGTTTAGAGGCCACCCTCTGAAGGCGGTTGACTACATGGACGATGGTACGCCATTAGCCTTGAAGGTGACCATCAACGGCGAGGATGGTTCTGCTAAATTTGACTTCACCGGCACCGGCCCTGAGGCTTTCAACAATTTAGTAAGTTTTATAAACCATTTAGTACCTGCCTCATTGTCATGTCTGCCACAAAGTGCTTCAGCCACGGACCTCAGAGATTCCGGCCACTTGCTGACAACGATCTCTCACAGAATACACCTTCCGCGGTGATGTACTCTGGGATCATTTACTGTCTCCGGTGCATGATTTCCTCTGACATTCCGCTGAACCAAGGATGCCTCACCCCGATCGAGGTGTACTGCCCACCAAAGACACTGCTATCTCCGTCTCTTGAAGCCGCGACTGTGGGCTCGAACGTAGAGACCTCCCAGCGTATTGTGGACCTCATTTTCAAGGCCTTCCGCGCATGCGCTGCTAGCCAGGGCACCTGTAATAATCTTACTTTTGGTTACGGCGGTACGGACCCGGAGACCGGCAATATTGTCAAGGGCTTTGGCTATTACGAGACCATCGCGGGCGGTGCTGGAGCCGGACCAGGGTGGAATGGCCAGAGCGGTGTGCACACCCACATCACAAACACGAGAATCACGGACCCGGAGACCTTCGAGAAAAGATACCCGGTGATCCTCAGGGAGTTCTCCATCAGGACAGGAACTGGCGGCGCTGGTTTCTACAGAGGAGGAGACGGATGTGTGCGCGACATCGAGCTGACTCGGCCCATGCAGGTCAGTATTCTCTCTGAGCGAAGAGTAATACCGCCGTATGGAATGGCCGGCGGCTGTGATGGAGCAAGGGGCCGGAACATATGGATTCGAAGAGACCTCAAGAATGGTTCTCAGCGATACATCAGTCTTGGAGGACGGGCTACAACCATGATGAACCCAGGCGACAGGATCATCGTGCAGACGCCAGGAGGTGGTGGGTATGGCAAGGATCCGAATTCCGAGGAAGAATTCGTGCCGCCTGAGGAGTTGGAAATCCTGAAGCGATCCAAGATTGCCACAAATGGTTTGGCGAACGGTTCTTCCGCCTTCAGAGCGAACGGCAGTGTTGCAGAGCGGGAGGCTGTGGGTGCGTCAAACTAGGCCGGCGCCAGTGCGAACATGATTCCTATGACAATTGTACAGTCGGCTCAGATCCCGACCCTACTAGTCGTTTCCCTGGCTCACTATCGGCATTTGTGCCGAGTCGCATCCAAGATAACCGGCCACAATGACATTTGAGCCGGTCTCGGGATTTGAACCGGTCCCGAGACCGGCGTGAGATTTGTTTACCAGATACAAAAGATACTAAATACCCGTGGCATTCTTCTCATGGAATAGAGTGTAGATGAGCATTGGGCATTTTCTGGGGAAGCCAATAGCTTCAAGATCTTACAACTTATATTTTCAGGCAAAATGGGTAGTCCCGGCCATTCCACTTCGGTATTTTCGTCCATCAAGGCGATCCCGTACGACGAGGTTTATCAGGTTACCGTAGCCTTGGCGGCGGACAAGAACCCGACGAAGGTGGACTTAGGCGCGGGCGTGTACAAAGATGAGAACGGATTGCCTTGGACCTTGCCATCTGTAAAAGAAGTAGGTCATTTGTCTTCGAGAGAGGGCTGACACAATCACTAAAAGACGTTCCATATGTACGCAGGCAATTGCTCGGCTCCCTGATGACCACACCTATCTTCCGCAAAGTGGATTTGCCCCTTTCTTGACAGGCGCCCGGTCCCTTATGTTTGGAGATCTTTCCAATGAGCAAGACGCACGCTTGAGCTCTATTCAGACAGCTTCTGGATCCCATGCCTGCCATGTCGGTGCCGCATTTCTTATCAACAACGGCCTGAAACCCAAGAACGTCTTTATCTCGAACCCGTCATGGATGAACCATGCACTCATCTGGGAATGCGCAGACTCAACTGTCACCCAGAAGTTATATCCCTACTACCATGCAGCTACCCGGTCTCTCGACTTTGAGGGCATGACCGCCTCACTGGAAAGAGACTCTCAGCCGGGAGACGTTGTCATCCTGCAGGCTTGTGCTCATAACCCAACGGGCCTCGACCCGAACAAGGAGCAATGGGTCGCCATTGCAGACATTTGTGAAAGGAAGAAGCTTTTCCCTTTCTTTGACTCTGCTTAGTGGGTCCTTCTCCCAGCCATGTAGTCCGTGGTCCGTCCTTGCTGATCTCATTGCTTACAGCCAAGGGTTCGCTTCTGGCAATTTCGACGACGACGCCTGGGCCATCCGCTACTTCGCAAGCCGCTCTATGGAGATGGCTGTGGCGCAATCATTCTCTAAAAACTTTGGGTTATACGGTGAGCGTGTCGGCGCACTCCATATACTGGCCAGCGAGCCCGGTGTCAAGCCCGCCGTGCAGTCGCGACTCGTGCGTGTCTTGAGATCCGAGATTTCTTCCGGCACTGCTTTCGGCTCCAGAGTTGCTGCAGGAGTGCTAGGTGATTCGGAATTGAAAACCCAATTTCTCGAAGAGAACAAGAAAATGAGCTCGCGGCTAAAGATTATGCGAGCGGCGCTTGTCGCGGAGCTCGAGCGGCTGGGTACTCCTGGAGACTGGAGCCACATTACAAACCAGGTACGCTCCTTCCGTTGTCTCTAGTACCTCTCTGCATTCAGTAGCATTTGAGCATTAAAAAGGATGTACCGCTGATTTACCTCAGATCGGGATGTTCTCTTATACGGGCTTGACTGCACAACAGGTACAGGAACTGCGACAAAAACACCATATTTACCTGTTCTCCAGCGGACGAGCATCAATTTCTGGTCGTAAGTAACACATCCTCTATGGACAGACGTGAACTCTTCCACCTGTACCTGGGTCCCTAACCCAAACTCTTTAGTGAACTCAAACAACGTGGCCCGTGTGGCTGCAGCAATCAACTCGGTGGTTCTTGGACAGACCCAGGGCCATTGACATGCTATTCTGAATTAGATATAATCATCTACGCCTGCACGAATTAGCAACGAAGCGATCATCTTGCGGTGTTCCGGACGTCGAGGCAAGATGCGACGAAATAGATGCCTTATTGCTTGGTCGCTAATCTCCTGGCATCCAGGATAACTCAATTTCAGGATTCTTCCTCAAATTTGGATTATCCACTATCATACAATGGAGGAACTACTTTCTGTTAAAAACTATGCAGTGCTACACAGGAACTAACACCGGAGACTTTTGTCGTGGCCCATAGTCCAGGTCTAGGCACTTCACGGCTAACTGAGTCACGCAAACTCCACATATAGTCCACCAAATCCGGTTTCTGAGCACATACGGCCATAGATACAGGAAAATACGGGATCCCGTCCGCTCTCCCATAGTCAAGCCTGTAATCGCTGGATTAGTAGTTGGGTCGGTGACGACCAGCGAATACCCGGTGCTGTATGTTTTTGTTGTTCATATTCACTGTGAGTGTGTGTGCGTGTGCCAAATGGGCCCCACACCCTCTAGGATTTAAACCTTGCCCCTTCGATTTCTGACTTGACTTCAATTGACGTATTGAGGACAGTTGCCTTGTCTCTGTATCCACTCTCGTGACATCTTGCATCAGTGAAAGCTGGTGGGCCTTTTCAAACTTATCCTCATCGATCCACATCATCCGTCTTATGGTGTCATTGTACAGATGTGAATCACGCATTGGTTTGTTCTCGCGTAAGTCCTGTAGAGCTTCAAAAAGACTCACCGTTACCGCCAGCTTCGCCAAACAATCTGTTGTCTACACCTTGATGGAAGCACGCCTCTTATCTGAGCCCCATGAGTATGAGATTGTTATTGCACACTATCAAGCTCCAAACATCAACGTTAGACCGCGCGCATACTGGAGGATTTCGAGCAGGCTATTACTAAAACATACTACCCTGCATTGGTTGAATGGTCATAATAGGAAATCATGTACTCTCTCCCCCACCGAGGACGACCAAGCGATGCCCATTATACGGTCCCACTAGCTCACATCACAATACACTTTCTCTTCTTCTCCCGCTGAGCCTGAGCCTCGGCCAGCCTCTGCTTCTCGGTCGACTTTGCCAAAACGTCACCTATTGCGTTGTACATCATTTTTCTCATGGCATCTTCCATCATCTTCTTGATGAGTACATCCGACACACCCTCAAGACCCTCCTTCATCTGCCTGCTTTGGTCTTCCAGTGATGAGATACGTTCCCTGTATTCCCTTTGTTGGTCAGCCAAAGTTGCTTGGGCATCATCATCTTTCTGTCGGATGGCAGATTCCATCTGTTCCTTCAGCTCCACTAGCTGCTTCTGCAAGCGGGTCTTTTCTGCAATCCACTCCCCCTCCAGAGTTCTGCCGGCCCCTGTCTCCTCAAGGGAACGTCCTTTATTGACCATTTCCTCTTGCAGTCTCAACTTCACCGGAACCGTTCCGCTCCTCTGCACCATCTCCTGAACGATGGCTTCCGCGCTGTGATGAGTATTGTCGTGCCGCCGAACAATGCTGCCTCTTTTGTGCATCCAGCCCCAGAACTCTTCCGTCTCCATCAGTTCTTTCTCTCTGTTCTGAGCAACCTCGACAGGCACTTGGTCCCACATGCTCGTTACAAGCATCACATTTTTCATCGCGTCAGGACCGCAAAGGCTCTTGAACATCATGACGTTTTTCTTTGCCGATCCCGTCATACGGTCAGCAGTGATCTGATGAATGTATATGATGCCATTCAGAAGGACGTCCTGCTCAAATGTGAATTTGAGCCACGTAGCAATCTCTTTCAGGATCATGGTGTCCGTCTTATCCGTATCATCGAACCCAGGTGTGTCAATGAGGTAGATGGTTTGATCAGGTGATACTTCGTAAGAGTACACCCCAACAGCCTTGGTGCCTATCGTGATAGTTCAGCGGTACAGACTTCTAGCATTGTGAAGCGGGTTGTACTTACAGGATTTCAGACCATGCCCAATTTCTACACATTGGTTGGCCAATAGAGAGATGAACGAACTCTTTCCTGAGCCTGTCACCCCCATCACACCGATCAAGACGTCTTTGGGTCTTCTGAATCTCAGCAGAAGTTCCTCGTCGACAAAATTGATTGTATGTACTCACCCTGGTCTTGGAAAGGTTCATTCTGCACTGTCTGGATCGGGGAGCGACATGATGGTGTGAGAAACTACGCAAGTATATTGAAGGTGATGTAGTCTGGGAGAAGAGAATGACAGCGCCAGGAAAAGCTTTGCTCTGTTCTGTAAAAGGAGATGTTGTCCTTAGCTCGTGTCCAAGGAAGCGGATTTGCCGAGACAGGTCGTTCAACCTTGGACAACCCCTAAGTAGCTTATGTACCTACGAAGAGATCGATACGCGTGGAGCTGCTCACAGCTTCCAGAGATCGTTTTGCCTGGGGGGAGGTCTGTCATTGCTCAAGTGTGCTTTCGTAGGTGGTATCACCTGTGCCACCCCAACACGTGCCGTACGACACCAAACTTCAAATTAGATGTCGATGCAGACTTTACATTCGACCAACTCCTTTTTCTACTTTCGGGTCACTGCCTAAGCTGAAAACTATCACACCACCACTTGATAGCCCTTTGACGAGAAATGATGTGATACGGATCACTGCTTCGTGTTTGGTTCGACGTGCCCGTTGACGACGTTGGAGTGAGACATTCAAGGACTGATTGGATAAGAGAGCTGCCCCGAGTCCTTTGATAACGCGCAGCTGCAGCAACGAAACATATCCTGTGCGCAAGCATGCATTGCAGCCTGATGGTCGCAATCGCGAAGCGCCAGTCACCGGGCGACTGCGAATGCCGCACAGCCTTGTTTGCTCCAGTTTGTCCAATGAGCTTGGGCCGTAGAAGTTGTGTAACGGTTTCAGAGGAAATGATTTCTTGATAACTGCCAACGCGGACTCAAGTTCGGGACCGAGCGGGACAGGAGCTGGGCAGCCGACCCGCAGAAGCGACCGTGCCTTGTTCACTGCCCAAGTGTGAGTGCCGGAGCTTTGTTCGCTCAATTCGAAGGGCAGACCGGTGGTGCAGGGGCGGAGGGGACTTTTGATTCCTTGATTGAACTTGCTGTTGTACTACTTAGGTACTATATTCAGACCTCGTTAAGCACTTCTCGTGTGACCCGATTCCGTGACGTGCTATTGCATTCGCGGAATATGATATTTTGTTACAGTTATGCAATGAAATGTCTATCTCAACAGGTACCTAGTTACGGAAGCTCACGCTGCGCTGGATCTTAGCCAGGTCTGTTGAGGAGGGCCAACGTTAGAGACTTACAACCTCGATCGATCCAAGTCTTCAGCTTGGAATCTAGGTAGGTACTTACCTGAGATTTTGCCTCTGCTCTTTGCCATCACAAGTTGATTAGAGAATTAAACGAAAACAGAGGACGTGAAAGACTAAAAACTCGGACTAGCCTAGACTGACCACACCAAAATACCCACCCAAGTCATTATTTGTGTCATCAAAACGGAACAAGCCTCCGGTAGGCCTCCAGCAAATTGCAAACAACACGCCTGCCAAACTCGTAGCAAACATCTCCGCCACAAGATGTCTCATGTGCCCAATCTCCAGCTATGCAGATCTGCACAACCTCATAGTACTTAGATCCCATCATCTTAGTCAAATCCGTCAATCGGTTCTTAAGCAATTCCACCCGCAGCCCCTCAGCACTCAAGCCCTTCATACTCTTGCTTTCGGAAATAGACCTCCACATTCCTATTTCATACAGAATCAGGCCAAGGCTATAGTAGTCATATGCCGCCAGGTAGTCCCGTTTTTTGTTTACATATGCAGGATGACTGTAGAGTTTACTTGGTTCGTCGGGAAAGTCTGTGAAGGCGTTGGGATCATCCGGTCTACTGTGACTGAACCCCACAACGTAGGGTTTGCTGAACCAGATCTTGCGCTGCTGCTGACTTTCTCTTCTCATCGACAAAGAAGACAATGTTTGAAGGGCTCAGTCTCTTGTGAACCCAGCCAAGACGCTGAAACTCGTACACAGTCATTGCAAGGGAATGGGCTAGTTTGAACTTGTCCTCCAGCACGGGATGGTCCGCCAAAGACTTGCACTTTGACATCACCGTGTGAAGAGTTGTTGGTTGAAGCATACCCGGTGGAAAGTCGAAAGCCAGCGCCGGCGTGAGTGGTCCTGTCGCGCGGCGTTTGCCAACGAAATACCCACGGCAATGCAGAACCAGAAGACCCTCGGGTTCCTCCGTGTTTAGCAATCTCGCCAGTCGGTAAGTGTGTCTGCTCAGTTTGTCGCCCCCTGTGTTGGCGGGATCGGCGCTGACGCCCTTGATCTGCCGCCATTCGATGAATATCCTTGTCTTGAGAGCATTTTCCCCGTCTAGAAAACCGAGGCTGTGATCCTCAAATGAGCCTTCGAGCTGGATGGTCTTCGCGTTGAGTTTGAGCGTAGAGGGGCTGTCATCGAGTCGATCCATATCAAGGCACTTGGTCATCTCCCTGAGTTTCAAACGTAGTTTGTGTTTGCTGTCGAGGCGAGCATCGGAGCGGTCGTAGGTATCCATTGCTTTGTGTCCGTAAAGCTGATCGTCAAAATAGTACTCGGCAAGGTCACGCTCTTGCGGTAAAAGTATTTCGTGCAGCAGGTCGATGACAAGGCTCATTCCTGAAATTTGCAGCCGTAGCTGTGCCGAACCCTCCTGCTCTTCAATCTGTGCTCGTAGATCGATCAACAAATTCTTCGTTCGGTCGAAGTCATGATGATATGACTGTTGCTGTTGGTAGGCGAGACCCTCGTTCTTCGGCAGCAATCCTGTTGCGTACCGCCAACCATCGAAGCGAAGGCGCTCCAATGTCACACCCAGGGAGTCATTCCGATCTCCTATTCTCATGATATGGTCGCAAATATCTGAAGACATTTCAAACAGGGCAATGAATGATATCCTGGAGGCGACCTGCTTGGCAGTGGGCCGCTTCTTGGGCTCGAGCAAAAGCAGATCATTTACGAGCGCGAGGAAGTGATAAAGGCCGGCCAAGATGGAGGCTGATGGGGTTAGACCTTGCAGAAACTTACTGACATGAGGGCTGATTTGCTTTCCGCCGCAATAGAATGCAGTGGTTGTTGTCAAACCAGGAATCGTCGTTGGTGCTCCACGCTCAGCCCTGAACTGGTTGACGCGCGCCGAGCCACCATGCATAAAGGCCAGAATTTCCGTCAGTATGCAGCCAAAAGACCATAACTCAGCCGACCGATGTATGCGGCCCATCTGAAGATCGTTCTCCCAATCTTGGCACTCAGGAGCTACGTAGTCATCCTGTCCGCGTTTCGACAAAGTCGATGAGCTCTCCCCCCGACGCTTGAGCCGAGATAGTCCAAAGTCTGCCAGGATGAGAGACTTTTGAGAAATCATAATGATCCGTGGGTGTAAGTCGTGATGATATCCACTCAATTGTGGTGTTCCGAACTTGTCAGGCGCCTCAAAGTTGTGAAGGTTACTGAGGGCTGAAGCAAGCCCTGTGAGTGCTACCAAAAGGTCTTCATTGTTGCCAAATGGTGAGATATTGTCGGTAGATGTAAGAATTGTGTTCAGATTGCCATTCTCTGCAAATGGAAAGATCAAATTTTGCTTCTCTTGTGCTGCACGTAGGAGCCGAGGAGCTTCAGGATATTTGGGTGCTTGAGACACTGCAGCTTGGAAAGAATCTCGTGCTCATTTCGGTGGTCTTCATTGGACATGTCTCTCCTCATCTCCTTTCTGGCAAGCTATTGGCTTGGTGTTAACCTCGACAAGCAGTAACATGATCTAGCAAGCTAGGTAGAACTTACTGGCAAAGGGATGTCTTCAGAGGAATGATGTGGCAGGTAGTCCCTGTGAACCTCGATTCTGTAGACATCGCCAAAGTGGCCTCCGCCAATGTGATCATTCTTGATGAATGGAAGAATGAGATCATCTTTGAATTCTTGATGCAGGACCGATGGTGAGAAGCTTGGTGCCAGGAATTTCCACTGTTTATTCAAGATGTCCCCGCGAAGATGTTTGGCTCCTCTATTGCCATTAATATCTTGAAACTCGATGGCGTAATGTTGGAGAGCCTGCTGTATCTATCGTTCTTGTATGAGATTTGTTAGAGATTTTGGGCTAATGAAGCAGTCTTGTTTTACATTGGCCCACTCAAGAAGATCTTTGAGGTCGCATTTAGGATTTATGTTTGCGGCTAAGGAGAGAGCCATTGTAGGGCAATAGGACGCGGGCCTTTGAGCTGGTGTTACTACTTGATTGGACTTCTGGCAGCGAACCACTACTTTTGATTCTGTATGAATTCGTTCTGAATTGACTGAATTTCTGACTAGGCTGCGTTAGCTGAATCGAGGTGTCAACTGTGACCCGTTGATTTACCTGTTCTAACTGTCTCGGTATGCTTAGGACGTACGTCTCTTTAACTTGCTGTAAAGTCTGGGTGAGTATAATTTAAGCAGGGTTACGTGTGGAGAAATTACTTTGACGGACTTATCCTCTTTAAAAAGATCAGTTAACTTTTTGTATAAGATTTCCAGACTAATATATCTGGACGTGATGGTTTGCTGCACTAAGATATTGTTTATCTTAAATAGCTATATAGAGAAACTTATAAATTAAATGTCTTTTAAAATAATAACTTAATATTAAATGGCCAGTCTACTAGCTATACTAATAGCTATACTAATAGTAATGCTCTGAAGGTTGGTGGATCGAATGGGAGTCAGGTAGCAGTAGGGTGCACTGAGGTCTTGTTGGGACGCTTGAGAATGGTTTGGACAACTTTGCATTGAATTTGAGTGGGCTTCTGTCAGCCCTCCTCACAGTCCCTCCGACATGACCTCAACCCTGGGCACGCTGCGGTTGGCTCTGGTGCAGGAATGGAGGGGCCGGAAAATTCGGCCCTCAGACCCACCATCTTTGGCTTCAAACAGCCAGCCAATCCTAACCCTGACAGTAACCAAACTAAATACAGATAAACTTCAGAAATCAGGCTATCTAATGAACTAGGTTACATGCTTTTTGGGTAAGAAATAAGGGGAATGCAGAGGTTTGAAGTTAGGGTCTTAAAACAGCCCAAAAAATCGGCTCACGGCCACCAAACTCATCTGCCAGCGCGCACGCCACATAGGCACTTAGCCGAAAAAGTGCCAAGTCTAGGGTAACCCTTTACGTGCAGCGCCCACATAAGCGTTTCCGTTTAACAATTTTACCATTTGTCCTAATGTTAAACTTATTTTAGATAAGTTAAGTAAGAATCTAGATCTGGATGGGATAATATAGGTATACTTTGATTTTATAAGGCCCTAAATTGTTTTAGAGGTCTACTGTAATATTTTTAGGTTGTTTTACAAGTTTGGCTTTAAATCTAATTCTTCGGCTAAGAAGTTTAAAGATTATATTGTAGATTGTGTTAAACGGAAACGCTCATTTAGGTGTGGGCGCTGCACGTAGGGAGTTACCCTAGACTTTACGGAAGGAGTTACCCTAGACTTTTTGCTAGTGGCGTGCGCGCTGGCAGATGAGTTTGGTGGCCGTGAGCCGATTTTTTGGGCTGTTTTAAGACCCTAACTTCAAACCTCTGCATTCCCCTTATTTCTTACCCAAAAAGCATGTAACCTAGTTCATTAGATAGCCTGATTTCTGAAGTTTATCTGTATTTAGTTTGGTTACTGTCAGGGTTAGGATTGGCTGGCTGTTTGAAGCCAAAGATGGTGGGTCTGAGGGCCGAATTTTCCGGCCCCTCCATTCCTGCACCAGAGCCAACCGCAGCGTGCCCAGGGTTGAGGTCATGTCGGAGGGACTGTGAGGAGGGCTGACAGAAGCCCACTCAAATTCAATGCAAAGTTGTCCAAACCATTCTCAAGCGTCCCAACAAGACCTCAGTGCACCCTACTGCTACCTGACTCCCATTCGATCCACCAACCTTCAGAGATTGTTTAAACAATAATATATATCTTGACGGAACCCAGTATTACTTAACCCTGGAAAGCTTTTTATACTTTGTTGTATGTCTGTATGTTGAAATCTTTTTTGATTTTTTTTTTTAGAAAAGGTTAAATGTAATTAAGGCCTAATTTATAGAGCCACTTAGTGTGCCTATAATTTTATTAGCTCTGGCATTTTATCTATTTATTTGCTAGTCGGCTGGTTTAGACCTAGAGCTATATAGAAAGGATTTGGTGATATTTTTGTTGCTTTAGGAGGATGGTGGTTGGCCTGTTGGTTATTTTTGCCGTATGGGAAGGACGGGGACTTGTATTGGCAATAGGAGTTTGACAACTGTACTTGTTGTGAGGATACTGTGGTAGGGAAAGCGAGCGGTCTAGAGTTCAAGAGTTTTAAGTTTGCAGTTAAATGGAGTTTATGGTTTTAGTTACGTATATAGAGTCTTTCTAATAAAAGGTCAACTAGATTTAGTTACACGACCAAATTCTCTGGTGTTGTGAGTCGCAAACTTGCGTGAGAAGCTGGACAGATCCTCTATTACGGCAAGGTCCGTCGTTGACGGAAACATATCGATTGAGTTACTCTATTCCAAATATACGTATTTCACATTTGATCCTAGTCATGAATCTCACCTGGAGCACCAAATGGCAATAGTAACGAACCAGTCCCAAGCTAAGAAAATTGCTCTTCCATGTTTCAGTCAATGTTGCCTGCATTGATAATTAAATAATGACTACTATCTTCCTCAAGCAATCTGTTCGCTATAGACCATATGCCCGAAGCATCTCTCGAAACAACCTCAGCATCGGAGCAAATCCACAGTATGGTACCAGAGCGCGGTTGTCTTCGTCGCCATCCTGCAGCATTGGCACCTCCGTCCCTGCCACTGACACCGAATCCACGTCTGTAGCCACTTCGGATCCGTCGAGCTGTGATTTCGAAATCTTTTCGTCTTCCTCGCGGTAAGCTGCAAAGATTGGCAGGCTTAGGATCTCGCTCGCTGAAATTCGGTCGGAAGGCTGCCAGGCGAACATTCTTTTGAAAAGATCCATGAGGTCTGATGCTTCACGGCGGGACATCTCGAATGCAACAATCTTGTGACCGTCCACATCTAGCATGCTACCCCTTGTGCTGCTTGTGCGAGGAGGCGGCGGCGATGGCTCCTCGCCCTCCTGCAACGGAACATGGAATCGCCGCTCAATCAGGAGTATGTTGTGTAGGGAACCGGTCACCCCGGTCCTCCGCAAATGCTCTTTCTTGGCCTCCTCTCTCTCTTCTGAATCAGTGGAGACGTATTGCTCGGGGTCATCTGGTATCTCAAAGCTCTCCGCCAGTGATGATCTATACGGTTCGGGAAGTGGGCCGTTGAGGTTTTCCCAATGCGTCATCAGGGACCAAAAGTCACCGATGTCAAGGAATGGCTCGCAGCGAACTCTGACGTAGCAGATTGTGCAAGCGAGTGCCCACAAGTCGCTGGCGAATCCGAGTTCGCCGCATTTGTCGAGGAAGGTCTCGGGGGCGCCGTAGTGAGGTGGAATACCAGTCTGCTCTGGGGGTGCAGAGGCAAAGAATGACTCTCCGAAGTCGATTACAGCGATATTGTTTGACACGTATGCTGAGTTTGGCTCAATGTAGGAGGGGACGACCAAATACCTCGGAAGATGACCTTCAGATTCCTCATCGTGGTCAGCGGTGTCGACATCCATGTCGCCCCCATCCGAAGTACCGTCCTCGTATACTTCTCCATCACTACATCCAACTGCTCCATCAAAACCGCTTTCCCCTTCGAATTCAGCATCATCGACCAAGGTCATAAGCTTCGGCCTGCCAAAAGCCCGCATGATGTCATCCTCCTCGAGATCATCAATATCCTTGAGAGTATAACACACGTTTTGCGGGCGGAAGTCTCCATGACATACACCCTCAGTGTGGAGAAAGCGCATGGCCTGGACTAGTTGATAGCAAATGCGCATTAATGGGGCCTCTTCGTACTGGTGTCTTTCTGCAGCGTTTTCAAGATTTGGACCCAGCAGAGGCAGCACAATACAGAGATGAGTACCATTGGGCCCATCTAGCCAGAAATGGTTGAGCGCGAACGCGATGCGGCTGTGACTAATATCAGTACTGCGAGAATCCATGTCGGAGAACACGGAATGAACCCGTAGGTCCGCGCAGTCTTCTGTCGAAGCTGAAGCTCTGAGTATCTTCACCGCCCTCCACTTATTCTCCTGGGTGTCGCGGCACAGCCAAACCATGCCAAAGCCTCCATGGCCCAACTTGAGCACCACCTTGTAGCGGCCTCCTAGGAGGTCTCCCAGATGAGTGGGATGCAGGCCCCCAGGCGTGTAGTCCTCAGTATCTTTGAATACGCTGCTACAGTACTCCCAGTCCTGCACGTAGATAGGGTCTGTGCTCTCCATGTCTGATTGCTGAGACAAGGTTGTGTCAAGTACCGTGGTCGAAGTCGCTGGTATTGGATTGAATGTGTCTTGTCTTAGGTCAGGTATTGGATTTTAACGGCTCTGTCACTTCTCGGGATTGAAATAGATCTCGGGACACATCTATGCCTTTTTAAATGATGAGAGATCCGACATAGATATGTCCGATTGGCCCCGCACTGAGAGCTTGCTGAGCTTCGTATAGAATAAAGGAATAGGCGTTTCATTGTCTAGTCACGGGGGATCTTTATGTAAGACCATTTCTGCACAACGCAGAAGTCTACTGTATGAGGATGCGCTAAAGAAACAATAACACAAAGAAGGTCTTGATAAATATAGTTACAATACGCCTTTG
Source organism: Diaporthe sp. PMI_573 (assembly GCA_021399435.1). Taxonomy (NCBI): domain Eukaryota; kingdom Fungi; phylum Ascomycota; class Sordariomycetes; order Diaporthales; family Diaporthaceae; genus Diaporthe; species Diaporthe sp. PMI_573. The sequence continues at coordinate 922,559 of JAJTUP010000004.1, forward strand.
AAACACGTCTACTGTTCCACGAGTTCGCCCAATAAGTCAAGCGACCCCCCTTCCGCCTACCCCCGCTTCCGCCCACATTTTCCACCAAAACACCCACTTTTTAGACACTTATATCTCCACGACTATAGAGTATATGGGTGGTTTCGTTTTTAATCCGTGTACGTACGCTTCTTAAGCAGTATGTAGGCGGTCCCTTCATACAGTGGTAAACGTTTAAACACCCCAGCGTTTTTTTTTAAAAAGAAAATGCCGAAAAGACTAGGTTTAGAATATAATTGTAGCACGTGGCCCAGAAAACATAGACAGCCTTGTAATAGCCGTACAGACAAGGCTAGTAAGAACTACTTCTGGCGGTGCTATAGACTAGAAAGTAGGGCAATTAGTTATATGGCAAAGACCAAAATTGTCTTAACACAGTCTCTATATAAAATAAATCCTATAGCTGCAGTCCTAGTCAATATCTCTTTCCCTTAACATCTATATCGACACATATTTCTATAGAATTCTCTAAAAAAAAACTATAGAAACAAGATCCTAAGAAAACCCTTACTAAGTAAGCCTACAGAGTAACACTATAGCCTACATCTAAGCGTATAATTAACTTTAGTAGAAGTTAAAATAGTTAAAAGATTTAACTAATATCTAATAAACTTTTATAAAGTTACTGCTAAGCTGGCAGAAAGCAAAAAAAAAAAAACTTATTTATAGCCAAATCTATAGAAATAGCCTATTTAAAGCTTAAATAGCAGGGCTTAAATCTTAAACCTACCTTATCTTAGTCTAGATATATTGGTTTATTATTAATAATTAATCTAACATATTTTAATAGATAGAAGGAATATTAAAGGGCATAAGGCTATAGGGAAAGTTTAAGGTACCGTCAAAGGAGGACTATAAGCAGACATATAAAGCCATTATTGACCTTGTACACAAGCTTAGGACTGAAGAGCAGTCGGAAGGCTGAGCAGACAGCAGACAGACCAATAAACAGTTGATAAAAAAACACAGTGTGGCCGAAGCCGAATACAAATAGTCCATACTATTTACCATAACACAGGCACATAGTCAGAAAAGTTCACAATGTCATTTTGGAGCCCCTGTGGTTCGCTTACCTTCTGCCTGATTGCCCTAGAGTCGTTGAATTAAACCATTTTCTCAATCATTTTACATTTTGACTGTGAATGAATTACCCGTGTACTAGTATTTGGCGATAATTTGTTAAAGATCAGGATGATAATACAAAGCCCTTATCCCTTCCCATCCCCCATGTACATAATTGATCATTGATCATCAGCTTCCACCTTCGTTTTAATTTAGTCCGGCAGACTTCGAAGTGATGATGGCTTGCTGTCATTACCCAACAACACATACACTTGAAGTCCAGATCCAGCAAGGCAAGGAATAGAGACGGGAGAGAAATCGATCTGCGGAGGTGAATATGGGGATTCTGACGGAAAGGCGGAGAGGTGAACTTTAGAAGATACAAGTGATGATTCTGAACGAGGTTGAAAACATGGACGTGAATTTGCAGGAGGAGAAGAAGCGGTAGAGAGACTCAGTGGCCGTTTCTCTCCAGCAGTCAGGTTGTCAGGAGATTGTAGCATGTGCCTCCAGCTTGGCAGCCTCGGAAGAGGAGGCCTTTTCCTGTCGAGGCTCAGGGGAGAAGGAATGCCGTGGCGATTTGACCATATGGGCGACGATAATGGCGCCGAACTAGACGGTGATAACTCCGTTTGGGTACGCCTCGTTGAAGGGGCCCTTGGGGACAATGGTGTCGCCGTTGGACTGCTGCTGCTGCTGGGGAAAACCAGCAGAGGCGTTGCCAGAGATGTTAGGCTGGGCAGTCTGAGGGGCGTGCCTGACAACAGCAGTGCTGCTAGCGAGGGAGTTACTGAGAGACGTGAGATCCAGGGCGCTCGGTGTCGTGTCCGCTGAGATCTTCCGGCTCTCGCCGGCGGGGATGTCTCCGCTGTTCAGCATGTCCCTCAGGGCTTTTTCGATAGTGGCGACGGTGCCAGGGGCATTGCCGTTGCCGGCCTCGTACATGACACGGAGCTTGTTGCCTGTTTTGCCCTCGATGGTGATCTCGACCCTCCTGAACTTGTCCTTGAGCTTGCTGTAGAGAGAGGCCGCGGCTGCAGCCAGGGCGGCGGCCGCCATTGGTCGGACAAAGGTGACGATCCACTTTGCGTGGTCGAGTTACAGAATCATGGGCGCCTCGCCTCCGAGGCTCATGGGAGCGAGCTGCGCAGACGGCGGCGGGGCAGCCATGGACTGGGCTGGAATACCACCGGCGATGACCCACTTGCTGGGAATAGTCAGGAAGGAAGTCGACCACTCGAACGTGTTGGTCACGGGGCCACTGGGGTTGCTGAAGTCCTGGGTGGCCGAGCCGCTCTTCGTGCCGCTGAAGACCGAGCCGGTGCGGTCGCCGGCTTCGAGCCACCAGCTGACCGACTCCTGGGGTTGGTACCGACCCGAGCTGCCGCGGCCGAGCGTGGCCTTGTCGACAAAGATGGGCTCGAAAAGGCCCGATTCGGCGTTGCGAATGCCGACAACAATGTGGATGCCGAGAACACCCGGGTACGAATACTGGATTTTGCCAACGTTGAGCCAGCCGGCATACTGGGCCTCAACCGGCTCGGTGGAGCGCTGCCAGTAGCCCATGGGGTTGATGTCGAAGGACTCGCCCTTGTTGCAGGGCTGCCACTTGCCAGTGATGCGGATCGACATTCCCGAATCAGGCACCTGGGCCGTCCAGCCCAGAGCGTACTCGACCTTCCACGAGATGGATGTGATCAGGGCCAGGGCCCGAGACTTCCAGATCATGTTGTAGGTGGGTGCAGCCGAACCCGAGGCCACAGCCTTGGCCAACTGCAAATTCCAGCTGTTGTTCTGGATGTTGATGGCATCGGCCTCCGACTCGAACCAGTTGAGCGTGCGAGCAGACATTTTGGCGAGGAGTTGTCGATTTCGGTAAAAGATTGTCGAGAATTGATAGTCAGGGCTATGGGCGAGGGCAGGGCCTTGATAATGAGAAAATCGTTGACGAGAATAGATGAATTAGTGGAGAGATCGGATGATGTGAGTGTGATGTGTTTGTCCTGATCTTGTTCGGTCTGAATTGGGAGTATCAGGACGGTTTTATAGAATTTGGTCAAGTGAACACAAACACCTCCATGATCAATGCAATACTCGGCCTGAGGTCTGAACGCTACCCTGTTCTCACCTTGGCTTCCCTCTCTCTCCCTCTCCCTCTCTCTCCCCCTCCCTCTATCTCCCTCTCCCTCTCTCTCTCGCATCGCGTCTTCAGCCGACGTCGTGTCCTGGGCCTAGCCAGGACTTGATATTGAGCTGAAAGCTGAGATCAGGCCATTGACACGAATAGTCTCGAACTGTATTGAATTTCCCTCCTTCTGCGGCCTCTATGGAATCCTGATGTGAGTGGTTAGAGAAATTTCTTTTAATGACGCGGTTTTCGCCAGCCTTAGCCACCTTCATACACTGTTTTCCCTGAGAAAGGTCATTTTGTTCTATGTTCGGTACGCGATGAGATGCCACTCTGAACGATCATAATTCTCAAAACGATTTACCAAATTATCCTTCATAACGGAATGTGCTGTAGTGATTGCAGGATTTTCACGCTCAGACTTGGGTTGCCCTAGCAGAATGTGAATTGTGAGTGATATAATAATGAAAACAGCATTAGCGAGGCGGCCTACAACATGGACAATTCAGCGGCAGCTGAGCGCAACTTGGCCAATCCCATTCATAGGCCAACGACGCGCTTATCGGAGTTGCCGCGAAGTATATCAACCACGTGGCGTTTGTCGAAGGACATATGGTCACTCTGGCGTCTTTGCAAAGCAGCCAAGACGTCTCAGTGAACAGTCGCCGAAGAGTCTGGACTCAGGGCGGTTAAGTAAGTTACATGGCCTCAGCCACACTCATGTCCGGGCCGTGTCCTGGCCGTGTCACGTAGGTATCTTTCCTTGCTATTCATCCTCATCAATTGATTGGGGCTTAGGGCATTCAAGCCGCCGCCATCACCAAGCGCACATGATCGTAGACTGACGAATAGAAATTTATAGTCTATCCAGTGAACGAAGAGCAACACTGGCATTGCTTTTGCAAATACCAGGAGGTCCGAGACCCAAAAGAAGCAACACGCCCAGCCATAGATGACGTATCATGAATAGCTGAAGAAATCTGAGGTAAAATAAGACATGGACCGATTCTTTGCTTCCTCAACCTTTATCACTCAGCACTAGCGACCAATCGCCGTGCCTGTGGACCTAAAAGCCACCATCTCCAAAGCCACCTGTGAGGCGCAGCGTCTGGATGATAGCCACAGAAGAGACCATGATCGCTGGCTTCTGCCCAATGAACTGTACCGTCAACGTCACGCTGAGCCCTCCAATACTCTCGTTCAGCCTCAGGGTTTCTGGCTCCCCGTAAAAGTCGCTGTCGATGTGGATCCGAAAGCCTTGATCTGTAGGCAGAGGGTTTTGTCGCGGCTGCTGCCCTGGCACGGGAGGTTTGCTGTCCCACGACGCCAGCAACTCTTGCCCCGCGTACAGATCGACTGCGATTATCTTCGTCGGTCGACGGAGCGCGGTGTCGGTGGCGGGTCCTCTCTTCCCGCACAAGTCGGTAGGTTCACCGCTATGCGGCGCCACGCTGACCTCGAGCGAGCTGGTCGACATGAGCCGGGCAGCCACCGCCGAGCCGCGCTGAGTCGGCTGAGTCGGCCCTTGTTGATTGGGGCTTCTGAGAGTCGGAAGTGGAAAGTGCACCTTGCCCACCCGCAGGTCGAGGGTATTGTTGTCTGGTGTCGTCACATTGTCGAGGGATGGACATAACACAACCCCTGTCGCGTGGTGGCTGATGGACACGGGCTGGGCGTCGTCGGAGATGGCGGCATTTTCGTGGGCTGATGAAACGATAGTCTCGTTATGAAGGGGCTGGGCCTGCTCCATGGTTATTAGTCACAAGCGAGTTGAATCAGGCCTTGGATTTATGAATAGTTATGAGCGACAAAGTGGAATGAGTGTCTTGAGGACGCCGGAATTTCTTTCCTGAGGGAAGGGCCTTGGCACACTCCGCTTACGGGTCAAGACCACTCAGGTAGGCATTTATTATATTGGCTCGGAGGGTCAAAGAAGCATACGGGAATGGCCGGTGTATCAAGCTAATGCAGGCAGTATTGCCTCGGTAAAGAGTTGATTGGTGATCCAAAGCACTGCCATACGCAATGTTGGCTTTCAGGCACCCTCATGCAACCAAGACTCGCAAGTAAGAAAAGACTGGATTCGTTGGTCGGCATCCATGAATGACTACAGTTGAATTCACGGTAACAATGGACAGTACCTTGAGGATCTATTGTATACATAAAAGGCTGCCTGTCCCATGACTTGTTGCTGCGCGTCAACACACGGCCAGAGCCCTCATTGTGTATCTCCCATCTTCTCATAACTCTACATCTCCTTTCCTTCTTATATATATATATCTATATTTTGAATACCCTTAAAACTACTTCCGCCATGGCTATGCCCAAGTTATGTACACAGATGCCTGTTCCCGACGGGCTCCGGCGCATTGCTGAACAAGTGGCTTCCGAGGAGAACCACCTGAACCGTCATCGGCTCGACCAGGTCGGTGGTCTCGGTGGAGGGGACCTTCAGCTAGCCATCCCTGCCATAACTGCTTGGTAAGCCCTCCCTGGTTCTTTTCCCCCCTCACTCGAGCGCGGATGGCGGCTGACTCTTAGTCCATGATTCACAGGGACAACGGCCGCACTTTAAGAGTCAAAATCTTGAACGGCACACCAAAAATCAGAGCCAAGATCCGCCAGTATGCCAATGTCTGGACCGAATATGCTAACCTCAAACTTTCGTTCGTCAACGATGCCGACGCAGAGATTCGCGTCAACGTCGACAACAGCAACCAGTCGTGGTCTCAAGTGGGAACAGGATGCCTCGTCGTGCCCTTCAGCCGCCCGACGATGAACTTCGGCTGGCTGACCGAGTCGACATCTGAAGAAGAGTTCTCCCGGGTCATCACGCATGAGTTTGGTCATGCAATTGGCTGTATCCATGAGCATCAGTCGCCCGCCAGCGGTATCCCATGGGACAGGGACGAGGTGTACAAGTATTACATGAACTCCCAGGGTTGGACACAAGCCCAGGTCGACGTGAACATCTTCCAGTTCTACGACAGGACGACTACTCAGTTTTCCGAGTTTGACTCAACTTCGATCATGCTCTACTCTGTGCCGGCCTCCCTGACCAAAGGGCGTAGTTACTCTACCCCTTGGAATACCCATCTCTCCGAGGCCGACAAGCGCTTCATCAGTCAAGTGTACCCATGCCAGAAGACCGAAACGGGATTCTTCAGCACCACCGAGCTCAGGGCATCGCCAGACAAGACTGCGGTTCAAAGACAGATCTACAGCAAGCCCTACACCTCTATCCCCGACGTCATTGTCGGTCTCTCTTCGCTTGACCTAGCACCGACCACCAGCGTTGGCGTGTCTGCGTTTGCCGATAGGGTCACCTCTCAGTCAGCCGACATACTCATTGAGGCCCTCGACGGAACAACTCTGGGCTCGTCGGCCGCCGTCACGTGGTTTAAGGCCGAGGCTACCTTCGACGGCGACTTTCAGGTCGGCCAGGCCAGCACCCTCGACATGTGGGGGGTGGAGGCGCCGCCGCCGGCGACCCAGGCCACTGCGATCATACCCATAACCTTCAACCGGCGCTACTCTGAGCCACCCACGGTGGTAGTCTGGCTCAGTGGCTTCGAGCTGGGCCATGGGCGCAACTGGCGCCTATCCGCGACGGCCTCAGACATTACGGCACGGGGCTTCGTGCTCAAACTCGACGCTGGCGGGGAGGAAGAAGATACTGCCCCTCTCGTCTCGGCCTCGGCCTCGTGGGTTGCTTTCCCGCCGCACAAGGCCGGCGTCTCGGGCGGCACCTTTAGCACGGGGGACGTGGAGGGCCTGGACCCGGAGGAGCCCGACCGCCGGGCTGTTTACCAGAGGCAGGCGCGCTTGTCTAACCCCTCGACGTTTGTGAACAGGGGTCATCCTCCTTCGCGGGTCCTGGTTGCGCTTAGCAGCTTTGACATGGCGGCAATGGATACTCAGCGGCTCAGCGTGACTGCGAGCGCTGTATCGACGGCCTGGCTGGACTGGAATCTCGAGACTCAGGGGAATAATTCTAGCTTCTACTCAGCTAGCGCGTCGTATATCGCGTTGGATTGAGGTATCAGCAGTGTGAGAAAATTGTCATTAATGTGTCCGGGTACTTCAACTGTAGTGCGAGTTAAGATACACGAGTTCGCACTGGATCGTCGCCAGAATTTAAACATAATTAGACGCTACACGCTGGTCGATCCTGTAATTGTGGGAGCCGTATGCTTGTGAAGTGTAGAACCCACTGCAGGAACTGTCAGCTTAACATGGCGTGCATATTTGGGGGCGGAGGATGCGGATTCGCGTACGGAAGTGGTATCCTGGTTGCCTGGTTGCTATCCTTGTCGCTACAGGCTCCCCTCCCGGCAGCAAGAAGGAAGTGATACGAGACTCAGTAGTTTCTCTTCCGAACCGCTATAGACCACCCCAGAACTCGAGCGCAACTCCTTTTCGCGTTGGTTCCCCCTTTAACACACAGGCCTCTCACGAAGAAAGACAATCGGGCACACCGCCGCCGCAAGATCATAGCGACGCCCGTATATTAGTCCAAGATGCTCCAGTTCTGGAAAAAGCAGGCCTTTTTCAAGCCGGCCGAGGTTCGGGATGCCGATCTGCACGGACAAACGGCCGTCATTACCGGCTCCAACACCGGTGTCGGCTTCCACACCGCCCGGCAGCTGCTTGACCTGGGGCTGACGAGGCTCGTCCTCGCCGTCCGCGACGCAGAAAAGGGCCGGGCGGCCGCTGCCCGGCTAACCGATATGTGCAAGCTGGCCGAGGATAGGATCATCGAGGTATGGCCACTCGATCTCACCTCATATGAGTCGGTCATGGCCTTCGCCGAACGCACACGGAGTCTAGACCGCCTGGATATCGTCAATCTCAACGCGGGTATTGGGCCGGCCAAGCGCGTCTTCAACCCCACTACCGGGAACGACGAGGTAATCCAGGTGAACTATCTCTCTACGGCACTATTAGCGATCCTGATCTTGCCCGTGGTCAAAGAGAAAAGACCTCACCAGCCGCGGCCCACTCGCATCACCTTGACGTTGTCAGAGGTCGCGTCTTGGACTAACTTCAAGGAACAAAACCAACCGGGATCTATTCTCGATGCCCTAGACAGCAAGAATGGCAATGTAGATATGCTGGATCGCATGTGGGTATCCAAGTTGCTAGGGCAGTTTCTGCTCGTGCGACTCGCGGCTGAAGTCCCCCCTTCAGTCGCTTTGATCAATGGGGCATCTCCGGGGGCAGTCCATGATTCACAATTCGGCCGGGACTTTGAGAAGACTTTCTCATACACCCTTTTCAAGAAGTTGGTCCTGAATCACGTTGGTAACTCATCCGAGATGGCCGCCTGGATGATGACGGACGCTATCGTCAACCATGGCGACGAGACCCACGGGAAATTTTTGTCTTTCCAGAAAGTTGCGAGGTTAGTGTGCTATTTAAATTCAATAAGCATCTGAAAGCTTGGGTGCATTGAGGTATTGGAACTAATTCGCATCTTTTGGACACAGCATGGCACCCATTGTCTCTTCAGAGCAGGGAGAGAATGTTTCGGACCGACTCTGGAAGGAGACGATGAAAGAATTGTCATTTGCAAATGTGGAGGGAATTCTAAGAAGTGTGAAAGATTGAGTGGTCCTATCGCAATTTCGAATCGAGAGCACTCAGCATGACGACACGGCGAAGCCACCCTATGTGGGCACGCTCTGGCTGAAAAGGCGGCAACAACCAGTTGACAGCGAGCAACAGGTTCGGTGCGAACATGAGCTACCTTTCCATGTATGATGCCAATCAAAAGAGTATCATAATCGAGTCTGTCGGCGTGGAAAGTATCAGTACATATGCAAAGGTGTTGCAGTGCCCGTGAATCCAGACTTGGGCTTTCAGAAGTGAGTATGAAAAGGCAATTGGCAACTGTACATGAAAAGTGATCTAGAACGAGATTCTTTGCATTTACTTTTGTTCTTACAGATATCAGTGATACCGGATGTCCCTTCTCCTCGTGGCATGCGTTCATACAGAGCTATTCGCACTGGCGACGAGATTCTTCTCCTGAAAACTGCAGGCCTGTAACTTGAGTCTGGGGGAAAAAATACTCGAACAGTACTGTTCCCAGTATCTACTCATGTCTCACATCGGAATAAGCCAAGCGTGGCTTAAAGCGAAAAGGGATTGGTGATGCGGAGCTAATGCGCCAGGAAGGTTTGGCGCGCGGCACAGCTGCAATTTATAAGCAGGCCGTTAGCTGAGCCGATCCCTCCTGTGTTCTTTATAATCTAGCCCTTCTGTTCTATGTCTTATAAGGTAGATTCAGTCCCTCCATCATTAACTTAACTCATCCATCCCGCGAAATCTCACCAATCCATATCATAACAGTAACAGAGTCCAAGGCACTACAATGTTGTCCAAGCGATTGGAAACTGCTACCAAATTCGTGGATCACTATGCCACACACGACAATGAGGTGCTGAACACTTTGCTCGCCGATGATCTCGTCTATGAATTTGCGCCGTCGCGTTCTCTCGATCACATGAAACCGACGGATAAAGCAGGCTATATTGAACTCAAGCAGGGCATGAAGCTGGCGATGACCGGGTATCCACTCGACGTCAAGAAGTATATCGAAGGAGAAAGTGCCAATAGCAAGTATTTTGATCTCTCACTAACGGCAACTGGTGATAAGCAAACGCCGAGGAGTTACGCTGACAAGATCCAGTGGTGGTTGTCTGGTGCACGGGTAGCCCACAGTGGCGAGAGGAACTCAAAGACTATGAGGTGTTCTCTGAGGAGCAGTGGGCTTATGTGGGAGAGTTTGTCTTCATGCTGACCATGGATGAGAAAGGGGAGAAGATCACCAAGATCCTTGAATTCGTGGACAGCAAGGGCACGGATAACAAGATCTGGCCTCTGGCACAACGTGCCATAGAAAACTTCCAAAGGCTGCAGGGGTCTTCTGGTAACTAGATCTGTGAGCTCATCGATTATTGAGTTTCGGGTGTTTGCGTTTACCACTGTATGAAGGGACCGCCTACATACTAGCTTAAGAAGCGTACGTACACGCATTAAAAACGAAACCACCTTGAACTGCAGCACTCGTAAACTCTGACATGCTTGCTTGATGACACAGTCAGCATTGCTTTATTCCCTCACGCGAGCATTGAACCACGATCAGGCATGAGGAAAGAGACTAAGGTCAGAAAGGTTTCGTGACAGGGCATTAAACCTCCGATTTCTATCATCATAGATGGGCACTCCCTTATTCTTACCACTCCTCAAGCACCCTTTAAGGAATCACCTCAATTCATCATGTCCACTATCGATTAAAAACTCGCCTCATATAATCGGCCACTCACACTCAGCACACCTTGGCGGTTTGTTCACTTGCACCCAAAGAATGTATTACATGTAACTACTCATCTGACGCTTTGGAGAGCTCATAATGTGACTCTCCCACCAATCGGAAGTGCCCTCCAGAAGACGTCCAAGTTCTCGCATTCTCGCATCCCAGGCATTAGAGCAGAAGAGCCAAGCCCAGAAGCCCGACAGCACCGACAATCCAAGTAAAGAATCCTGTGAGGGAAGTCTTTGCCACCAAGCTGGCGTCTGACGTTCCCGTACTGTCCGCCCCGCCGGTACTCGACGTACCATCCGCAGACGACGTCGCCGTGGCCGTCGCGCTCTCCGACCCAGCCGAGAAGATGGCGGCGCCGTTCCCACCGGGATACGCGCCCCCAGCGAGGGCGACGAAGGTACCCGGGACCTCAGGCTCGCGGCTCACGTACCAGAACTCGCCAGCCGCCGGCCGGTCGAGCCTGGCCTCGCTGATGAAGCGGTCCAGGCTGAACATGGACCTGTTCTGGTCGCTGAAGCCGGAGAAGGACTCCGGGATGGCGAAGTTTTCCGGCTGTGCGAAGGCGTAGATGATGTAGCGGTGGGCGCTGGAGTTGGTTGGGGGCATGGGTGGGCGGTACGGGACGAGGGCCGGGGTGCTGTTTGTCAGTGCCCGTTGGCCAGTGAGAGGCGCCTGCGCCTCTGTGTTTTGAGTAATGTTTGCGGCCAGCCAGTGGAGGATGAAACGCCTGGTCGGGTTATCTGGCGACGGCGCGTCCGGATCCACCATCAGGATGACATAGTTGCCGTTGTAGTCGGCGATAGACTGATAGGCGGCCGGGTTTACGGCCAACGCCGGCTGTTGGCTGGTGACTAGGGAGGTGCGTCAGTGGGGTGAGTCCATCGTCACCAGCATCGCGGGCGTCGAGCTTACTGTTTCCTCCAAAGAGCTGACCCTCCTGGACCACCGTTGTGTTGCCATCGAAGGTGAAAGCTACGCTGAGCTCGGTGTGGTTGCCGCTATCCACGAATCCGAATTCCGGCGGCGGGATGGCCAAGCCAGGGCATGCCGCAAGGGCGAGAGCGATGAGTCTGTAGGATGTGATTATCATCGTGACCGGCACTTATTTTACTGACTTGTTTGTTTAGAAACAGTCGGCTACCCTTACGCGACCAAGCTGCGACAGAGGCACCGCTTCTTATTGAGTGCAGTACAAAGTGTTGCCAAGAGATCGGCAGTCTTCATCCCGTCATGCACACCAGCAACGGATCGCGCTACTGCCGCAAGAAACATGACATGTATCAGCCGAGAGCGATCCCGTCATTGCTATGGCCTATCAGCACATTTCTCCCCGTTCCTGAAGCTTTGAATATGTGGTAGTGTGCACAATGAGTTTGATCTGATTTGTGGATGGCGAAAACGATGTCATTGGCATCCAACGCACTTGGTCCCGAGCTGCCCGCAAGCACGACTTCCGCCTTGGCTGAGGCACCAGAAAAGGTGATGAGTGCAAAACATTTGGCTCACCACGGCTCACAAAAATTTACTCCTGATGTCTTTTCCTGCTAAGTTGTACTCATACGCCCTACAGACACAGAGACGGTCTCATACCCTTGATGAAGAGCTCTATTTGAACTGCAGATGAAAATGGATGCACCCGCACCTCTGCAGTGTGGTTTGGCCCTCAACAACATCGTAACAGAAAAAAGAATTAAAAAATGAGTAACTGTCCAGCCCAGGACTCGAACCTGGATTTCGTGCCCCCGAAGGCACACTTCAGCTTTCTAGGCGCCCGTGTGTGTCAATCCCGCGTGTTACCATTACACTAGCTGGAGTAATTGTTCCACACTAAGATGAGTGTATAAACATATGAGTTAAGCTCGTGTCTTGTGATAGCTTCGACCTTGACGGGTTGAGAGCTTGTCAATAGCGCCGGCGCGAATAGCGGCGGAGACTAGGCACGGCTCAACACTAAGACTTATAGTGCAAAATAGTGGCATCTAACAGAACAACTGGTTTGCACAAGTAGGTTGGAAAGTCAGTGTTTAAAGCCTTGCATAGCGAATCTCACTATTATCGTCGGTAAGACATATTTTTTCTTGTCCTTATAGGATACTTATTGTTGTTCCATCTTAGTAGAGGAACTTAAAGAATATAAATAGTCTATATAAATACATGAACTGAGGTTTGAAAATTTGGCGATTGCATGTATAGTTGCTTGAATGAGGCATGACTTTGTTGCTGGCATCACGGAATGGCAATGCTATGCTTCAGATGGAGAGTATCAAGCCGCTTCCCAGCACAATATCAGAAAGTTGTCCTGATCATATACCCTCCATCGTCAAAATCATTGCTTGACTAAGCGCCAAACTTTTCATTCTATCTACGTGTTCCAAGGCAAGGCTTATGCACCACCGTTCATTACTTCTTTGGAGAACGTCGCTAGTCTAGTGTGTCTGAGAACTTGAGCAAGTGGATTAATGGTAATTATTCAAAAGCATGGATTAGAATACAGGCTCATAGACTCAAGGAAGTGGTTTACAGATTTATGCCCGAGAAGATCGAATATTTGGTACTAGATGATGTGAAAACCACGTTTGTTGAAGTGCCCCGTATGCCATCGAAGGTGCATTGGAGGTGTCCGGACACTGCCAGCACCGAGGCTTCGGACAGTACGCTGCCTGGATTGCGTACAGAATGGCGAGGGCAACTCTTTCCAGGATCCAGCTCACCTGTCCGAGAAATCCCTCCAACGCTAGTCATGACAATAGCGATGACAGCCCAAGGGGTCCAAAGAAATGCATAGCGAGAGGAGCACGCCGCAACGGGCGCAAGAAGCAAGAAGGGCGGTCTGGAAGTCCACGGGCAGGGCTAGCGGGGGCTATGTTCGCAATATTTTCGCTTCGTGAAGAGAGTTTGCGGTAGGCGCAACGAAGCGCGATCCTATAGACTGTTTGTATTCTTTGAGTTCCTATATTAAGCCGGAAGGACAATGAGTATCCTATCAGGACAGGAGACAATGTGTCTTAATAGACGATTACAGTGAGATTCACTATGCAAGGCTTTAGACAGTAACTCTCTAATCTACTTCTACAAACTAGTGTTCCCTTAGAAGCCACTATCTTGTACTAAAAGTCTCAGTGTTAAGCTGTGCCTAGTCTCTGCTGCTTTTTTCTTAGTTCTTTCGACCTTAAGATAGACCGGCCCGTCAAGGTCGAAGCGGTCGCGAGACATGAGCTTAACCTCGTCTGACGCCGTCAAGCACTGTCAAAGTGCCTTCGCCATGTAACTTAGGCTTTCAAATTTTTCGAAATGGACAATTATGAAAGCCGCCATGTCCCAGAAAGACACGGATCTGCTCAAACGCATAACATCACAGCCTATAGTGATATACGTGAAGTTCAAGGCCGGGATATGTAGGGGGGCAGGTAGGGGAGGGCGTCCATGTTTGTAACATCGCATCATTCCAATTCTGCAATTTTGTAGAAAGGTACATATTTGCATACATAAAAGCGCAGTGTATAATGGACAAATTAGCACAACCTGAAAGGATAAGTGCCATTGTTGGAATAGTGCGTTATCTAACTTGAATCTCCCCGAAGCTCACTGTCGATGTATACATTTAGGTATCCATGTAGAGTCAAAAAAGAATCTTCCTTTTCACCTTCTAGACGAATGCCCTACTTATTCAAAAGCAGGTAGAATATTGAAAGTTGCGAATCTCTAATAGAGCGAATCACCCGAGCGCATACGGGTAATTGCAGCCATTTAATCATCTCAGAGCCAGCCTTTTCCCGGATGGATTTGGTCACTTTTTACACATCCACTAACCCGGTCCACTCGTTCGTGTCGGTGAATCAAATGACGAGGAGCGGTTCAGCCACTGCTGCTCAGCCTCCAATGACACATCGTGGGGGAGGTCAGCAGTTACAGCGACTAATGCAGGCACGCCCTCCCAGAACTGTTAGGATGTTCAGCTGAGGCCGCCTCAGCCCCTGGAAGTGAGCGATAAGCCCAGCAATGAGCCCAGCAACGAGCCCAGCGAATTTCTCGGTGTGTGCATTTGCTCAGCCTCAATGTGACTGCGAAAAACGCTTCCGCCTGCAACATGTATGGCGTGAGAATGCGCAGTCAGGGCCAGGAACAATCAGGTTTTTGTAGTTGCAGGCTAGCTGGGGGACCTCGTTACGCTGCCCTCGACTGCAATGCGATTGTTTCGTTTCAATCCCGTCTTCTGATATCCCAAGCTGGCATTGCAAATCGATGTGAACAGTCGTTGCAATTTTGAGTTTCCAACTGATGCTACTGAATACTATTGTCGTGCCCCGTTAACGGGAAGCGATCATATTAAGAACCCCGAGCAGAAAGACAGGGCAGCCCTGAAGCCGGCAGGTTCCGACATGGATCCGCTCTCAATCACCACCTCTGCAATCACGCTCATCCAGGCAGCTGGTTCCGTAAGTCCTCTCGACACCCACCAGCATCTTACCCTCCTTGGGAAAATGCTAGGCATTTTCAGTGCTTGAAGTCATAGTCCTAGCATTTGGTATCATGACTAGGCATAATTGCTTACGAATTCTTAGATCACAAGCTCATTATGCGGCTTTATCAATCAGTGCCGTGGAGCCGAAACTCGCATTACGAGCCTATGCGACGAGCTTGAAGGCCTGACCTCGGGCCTTGAGGCCATCGACCGCACGCTCAAGGGCCGCAACGCACTTGACCTAGCCCTGGTGGAAGACGACCTATGGAAGCAGTGCGAGCTGGCCCTGGACGACTGCCATGTCACGTTAAATTCTCTGGGGGTTCTGGTGCAGAAGATCAAGGAGACGGTGAGGGTCAAGGCGTGGGCGTGGAGAGTAAAGGCTGTGGTGAACCTCAACGTGTACGGCGCCGACCTCGCGGCATTCAGGGACAAGGTGCACAAGTCGAACTGGGCTCTCCAGACAATGCTCCAGACGATCAACGTCTCCTTATCCCTGAGAAATAATGCCTCGCAGGAGGCGATCCTGTTCGAGCTTGACCGCCTCAAGTCATCCATCGACGAAGCCCTGAGGGCATCCATCCGCCCCGTAGGGGGCTTCACCCACCGGCCCGCCGACCATTCTGACGCGCGCGTGGCCCGGAATCTCAGAAATCTCGCCCAGGCGGCGAGACACTTCCATGGCGCGGCGAGCTCGACGGCCAGCACGATCCGAGATGGGTCTCGTGGCGGGGCGCCACGGCAGGCTTATCCGGGGGCTGACATCGACGTGAGCCTCATGGGCGACCTACCCTCATTCAGGAGGGAGCGGGTTGAGGAATACGTCCGCGAATGGCGCCGGCATCGCAGGTCATCATCGTCTGGATTGACAAGCCCAAGCTTCTCCCCAGCCGGTGAGCATTCCAGTACGTCTCGGCCGCGGAGAGGGTCCCGATCACCACGCCGTCCGACGGGCACACTCAGTCCCCGGCCGCTATCCTTCTCTAGAGCAACGGAATCTGCCACGGTGCCAGAATCGGTAACAGTAGCTACCGTTGAAGACGACGAAGACGATGATGTCGAATTCGAGCGGCTGTTTCTCGACGGTCTGGAAGAGCTCGCCAAAGACCGCATCAAGGAGCGCGACTTTGACAAGGCAATCGAGTTCCTGCAGGAGGCCATGAAGCGCGAGGTTGGCAGCAAGTCCGACAACGAGGGTTTCCGCAGCCTGCAGGTACAGCTCGCGCTATGCTACCTCCTCCAGCGTCGTTCAAAGATGGCGGAGCCCATCATCACTAGTCTGGCGAAGAACAAGGCAGCGTCAGATGCCGTTGTCTGCAACATGCTTCACTCCATGGCTCTGGTTCACCTGTCGCTTTACCACTTTGACAAGGCTCTGACTGTCTGTCGGGAGGCATTGATGGCCAAGAAGAAGTTGCTAAAGAGGGAAAAGATCGATGCCGACGACTATTCCCAAACACAAGGTCTGCTGGTGATGATATACGAAATGAAGGGCGACTGGATGCACGCCGAGGTCTACCAGTCACAGATACCAGCCACTTTCACCTACAAGCACCCTAGGGATGAAGTGGAATTCGTCACTTCTCATCCAAGCTTGCTGGCCACCATTCTCGGCGATGATGTGCCTGACTTATCTACCCCTATGCCGAAAGTCACGCCAGGCCTATACGAGCTGGATGGGTCAGGGTATGATACCTGTCCGACCGCTCACCCTACGTCAGCCCTCAAGAGGAATCACACCCATAACGGCGCTTCGCCACTGAAACTCAAATTTGCTCAGCAACTGATGTATGAAGCCGATACAAGCAAGATAGCTTACGTACCGGAGCCTGCATCAACAGTAGACAGTTCTCCCGCATCCAGCTGTGGTCCGAGCACCAACGGGGATGCTGACGATGAAGTTTCCCCATCCACATCACCGGAGCCAGAGTCTCCAATCAAGCGACGGTTTTCCCGAATGTTCGGTGCGAGAAGAGCCCAACAACTACGGTCTGCTCAAGCGCCTGCACCGCCGCCGGTTGAGAGTGCTGACATCCCTCTCCGTTCACCCATCAAGCCGGCCTCAAAGCCTGGCTGGGTCCACACGATGATTGGATTTAAGAAATCCAAAAATAGATTAGGGAAGCCGCTGCAGGACGATGAGTCCTCGCACAACGCACTAGGGGGTCTGGTAAAGCCAAAGGAATTCAAGCTGCTATACATGGAGCGCATGACCGCCGAAAACGCCGGGCAGGTGACTGATCCAAAGTACCGGCGTCAGTATTGGTCGCCAGAGAGCGTTGGGAAGTCTGATGACAGCGCCCAGGAAATGGATGCTGGCAGAGATGAAGACTCAAGTCGCGGAGCTACAACTTCTCTGGTGGCACTTCCCGAGGACGGTGTCAGAGATGGTAACATCACGTTCAAGAATGGTGTTCCATATGTTGATGTGACAGGACTCAGACGGCCTCGTCCTCAGCTGCAAGACGTTCAGGAGGAAGAGGGCTACGTAAGCGACGACGACACAGAAGCCGAGCCGACTCAACCACAGCCCATAGCAGAACTGTCTGCCGAGGTTGATCATCGATCCGAGCCGCCGATGCTCTGTGACCCTTATCTCTGCCGCACCGATACTGAAGTCAAAGAATATTGGGACACTCCTATGCGGGCAAGGCCAACCGGCGCTAAGTCATGCAATGTGGTGCTTGAGAGCCTCACCCCAGCGGCGATGAACTTCAGTGAAATCGAAGCCCGGGCGATGTTGATGTTGGAAGACAAGCCGCGACCCCCCACCAGCCTCGAAACCATCATAACACCCATAAACGCCTCCGATAGGCAGAAACCAGGCAAAAGAATGGGCAATGCGCGTCGCACCCCTGCCCATCCAGCGGACCAGCTCTTGCAGTCGATATCCTCCGTGCTCGCGTCACTCAGCGAGATTTCCGATGCCGAAGGACGGCACGCCGTGAAGCTTGATCTCGAGATTATGGCACTCGAGTTCAAGCAGCGCTTCAGCGACGGGCTGGTGAACCAGGACCTGCAGAGAGCCATCGACTCGCTTGAGAACGATGCCATCACCGTGCCGCGGAATGATAACGACGATTCCGGCTACGAGTCGATAGGAAGCCCCAAAGAGCAGGAAGAGGAGAAGCTAAAGCCTAAGCCTGTCGTCAAAAAGGCGAAAGTACCCAAGGTCAAGTCTCCTTTTGCAGATTACGCCCGGGCTTTGCACAACCCTTCCGAAAAGCCCAAGATGCAGGCCAATCTAGCCGTGGAACCATGTGACTCTCCCCTTCAAACATCACCAAATACGCAGTCAAGGCAATCGCAGAAGAATAGAGAGCCGCGACTGCCACTAAGAAAGAGATTCTCGTTTGAGAAGGGGGAAGACGAGGTGGTTGATGCCAACCACGCAGCTTCCGCGCTTCGGGCTCTCGTCGAATCAGGAGAAGCTGATGCTATCCAATCCGCGATTTTCCCAAGCGCTCACACTCGCTCCGGATTCTATGAGAAATTGAAGGAGAGATCCTCCTTCGATGGATCAGCATTGGGGCCCACGGCAGGAGAAAGTCCTCAGTGCTTGTCCGCAAAGCAGAGCCGAACTATGTCATTAGTAGAATACGAGGGTCAGTCGTGTCCGGAATGGCTTGCCGCGTTTTCAGAAGAAGAGACTGTGCAATCATCACTTTGACTGGGCTGTATCAAACTACCCATTCATGACGAATAACTTGGAGCGAATTTACTTGAAGGATCGATGATACCAGAAGCAAGCTGGGCTTGCTGGAAGTTAGGAGAATATTGTTGTTCAAAGTTTGATCGTTGCACTGGAGGAATTCAGAGAGCTCAGTCAGGGCGGCAAATAATTACCTAATTACTGTCTTCGATTGGAAAAAACGAAAATTATTTCCTGCGCATACTCCATGGTCACAAATAGCTTTGGCTCAAGGCCATCTATAGATCACTTCTAGATGATCTGTCTGTACTTGTCATTGCTTGCATTATAACATTGAAGTCTCAAGTCCTAGAGTTACATCCGATGCAGCCGTTTCTATCCCTAATCCCTTTGGTCGCCATGGTATTAACAGTTCCACCACACTCATCTTATCCTTTCAAACCACACAACTCCCACAGAGCCTCATGTCCCCTTTGGCTTGTACAATACGCGATCTCTAAGCAGACGAGGGGTATCCGGATCATGGCTCGGCAAGACAACTACATTGCTTTGTTGAGCAAAAGACTTGATCTTCCTCAAGCTCTCCAACGCCGAGATAGGGTCGTCGTTGACACCGTCCGGCTCCTCCTTATCCAGTAAATCCAATCCGTAACTCGCGTCCCCGAGCAAGCAGTATGTCGTGATGGTGCCGTCATCATTATCGCCGTAAACAACCAACGAAACATGGCCAGGGACGTGGCCAGGGGTGTGCACCGCAACGATTTTCCCATCAGCCGTTATCTTGCCCGACTTTTCCCAGGGACCAACGGGGCTGCCCGAAAAATCCATGAGGGTCGGTTGGAATCCTTCCGGCCAGTGTTGTGGGACGCAGCCGGATAATGTCGCGTGGATCGGCTTGTTGCCAAAAGCAGCCCAGTGCTCGGCGCTCACGAAGACGGGGACGTCCGGCGCGGCCGCCCTCAGGTCCTTGAGTCCACCTGCGTGATCGCCGTGGAGGTGGCTGAGGACGATGGCCTGAAGGTGGCCTGGCTCCACGCCGTGCGCTTTCAGCTGGTTGACGATCCCGTCTTCCGGCTTGATGTCAACGCTGCTGAACAGCTTCGTTGGACTCCAGGACGGCAGGTAGCCGGGGTCGTTGAAACAAGGCGATTCTCCTGTGTCGAATAGAATCGGACCGTCAGGATGAGATATGAGGAAAGCGCCGATGGGCATTGGGTCGGTCCATTGTCGATTGGCGATGCAACGGAGTCGGCGGAGGGCGACGAATTTGTCTAGGTAAGTTTTCACGGGCTGGCCTTTCATAGGCAGCCTGATTTGGACTGACCCGGTGGAAATGAAGGTCAGGCCGACATGTGGTCGAGTTTTTGCATCCATGATGGCTGTACGCCAGCGGAAGACTCAGGAATCACTGAGAAGGTAATAGCCAAAGATCTTATTTGACTGGGACTCGTGGGTGTGGGTCGTAAGCGGCTGTTGGTCGTCAGCGACTGTTGGTACTATTTCTCCTGAACTCCCGTGTGCCGAGATCCCCACGTAGTACCGAATGCCGAGCGGTCGGCACAAGGCCCAACCAATCATGGCGCTGTACAAGTGAGTTCGGTTACTTCACGAAAGCCTGTTCTGTATTGTGCCATGATTCTTCATCGTATAGACTATTGTCATTCCTAGAGTTTGGTTGCTTTCTCGTTGTCGTACAAGAGGCCTCTCAAGCGAGACCAGGATTGCTCCGTATTCTCCAGTGTCTCTCCTTCTTCCTCAGCCAGAATACTCAACCCGGCAACGGTGTCAGGAAGCG
This sequence comes from Diaporthe sp. PMI_573, assembly GCA_021399435.1. Taxonomy (NCBI): domain Eukaryota; kingdom Fungi; phylum Ascomycota; class Sordariomycetes; order Diaporthales; family Diaporthaceae; genus Diaporthe; species Diaporthe sp. PMI_573. The sequence goes on from JAJTUP010000004.1 coordinate 943,027, forward strand.
TTGTGATTCCTGCAGGCCCAAGGATTTGTTTGCACCGGAAGGATGTTCGAATCAATTCGCGCGGAGCGGCTGAACCTCCAGGCACGAATCGATTCCTAGGTCATTTGAACTGTTTAGAAACAAGGGATATATCCTATAGCTTTTCTTTCCGTAAAGCGGAGTTTTCAGGGTAGAAATACTTCGGGGCAATAGAGAGATCGATGTGCCGAGTAATTCACCATCTCAATATATCTATTTGGATTAACCCACTGTGTCTAAGCGTCGTTGTTTGTACTTTCCAAATACCACGTTGAATCTGATCCATCAAACTCAATGGTTGAGAAGCCATTGCCAAGATAAGCAAAGCGATTTCCCCTCGCCTCATAGACGTATTCCCAATCCTCTCCTCTGAAGTGATTCAACATATGGAAAAAATGAATTCTGCTCCCGGGATGCAATGCCGTAATTGGTCCGCCTTCTGCGCCACCTTTATACCAAGAACTGCAGGTTCCAGCCCAGGCTGTTCGTGGCATGAAAGTTTGTGTATGCTCATGCAACTCGTTGACGGCATCGAGGCTAGGAGAAATAGAGCGGATCCCCTCGGTTTGGCACTTCTTTATAATACCAGCAATGTACTTGGCGAGCAGCTCGGTTATCGTGAAAACGCTGCCATGTCCAATCGGGGCATTGGGGCCGAGAAAGACTGGATGTCCTGTTAGTTAAGTGGAGCTGGAACGTGTCCAAAGCGAGAGATTAAGGGTAATAATCCTATCATAAAGATACAAGGTTTCGAATCAACACATTTCGATAACCTACCAAAGTAATTTGGCATATCAGGGACTGCACAAGACATGTAGGCCTTGGGTATACTCTCAGACCAAATATCCTGGAGATTCCCTCCCCGCCCTACAATCGGAAATCGAGGACGAAATGAGACATCAAATCCGGTAGCACAAATGATGGCGTCAACCATAATACGCTTTCCAGAGTCTGTCACCAATCCGTCTGGATCCACGCGTGCGATGCCTTTTGAAATGACTCTCGCATTGGGCTTCGTCAAGGACTCCAAATAGTCGATACCTGGAGTCATTCGACGACAGCTTAGTTCAAAGGAGGGTATAAGGGCGTTCGTGAGCTCCTCGTCATTGTTCAATACAGATTGCATATAATTGGTGACGGCCTTGGTGGCATCTTGAGCAGCCTCCGAATCTTTCAAGGCCTATGGTGTGATCAGTCAAGTGCCAAAACACAATAAGAGAGGGCAACTGACAATAAAAAAATTGCTGTTGACTTGTTCTTCTATCGCTTTTACAAACTTTTTGTAAAACTCCGGGTCGGATTTGAATTTCTCGATCTGGGCAGGAGTAAATCTTTCATCATCATCCAGCTCGATCTGCTCCATCATATGCTTTGCTTTGCTGGCCGACAGCACCTGAACTCGTGACGGCACGATCCAGGTGGGCCCACGGATGAAGTGGAACAACTCTCGTGCACCTTCACTTAAACAATTAGCAGCGTCCCGAGATCCTAGCAGGAATTCTTCAGAGAAATTGGTGCCATCCATACGTTTTTGTATTTCAGGGACTATTTGAACTCCAGATGAGCCATTGCCTATTACCGCTACTCTTTTTCCTGTCCAGTCAAAGGTCTGATCCCAGTTGGCACTGTGAAGGATAGGGCCAGCAAAGTCGTGCAGGCCCGGGATGTCGGGCCACTTCCAGTTGCTTGAGAAAGGTCGTGGTTAGCCAGGTATGCGGTTAAAAGGAAGATGTACATACTTCAGAATACCGCTTGCATTCAGAAGAAAATCGCAGCGGTCCTCCAGTTCCGTATTGTCATGCATATTCTTGATTCTGACGGTCCAAACCCCTGGGCCTTCGTCCCAATACGCCCCGGTCACGAGATGCTTAGTTTTGATCTGACTGCGTAGGCCTTCGTCATCACACAACCCGCAGAGATACGCCTGGATCTCTTCAGCAGGAGACAGGAAACTGCTCCATTCCTTGTTTGGTTTCCAGGAGAATTGGTAGTTATGCGATGGTAGATCGCACTTGCAGCCAGGATACCGGTTCTCATACCACGTGCCGCCAACCTCTGGATTCTTTTCGTACACCACATGTTCGAAATTGGTGATCTGCTTGCGCAAAGTCCGTATCATGTTCAAACCACTCGCGCCCCCGCCGATCGTGATGATGCGAATCTTCTTGGCCGTGCCTAGTGGTTGTTCGATGACCTTGTATGGGGTTGCTGCTTCGACATCTGGTGCCCGCGAGCTCCCGCCTCCCAGGTGGTTATCAAGTTGGGCCAAGCGTGGCTCAGCCATTTCGACTTCTGATTGCGGAATATCGATTATGTAGATGAGCAATTTGAATAGAGGTCAACGGGGTAAGAGTAATTGCGCATGGCTCTGCGGTGTCCTATGTAGGAGAGATCTCGGTCTTTTATTACAATGCATACTCACTCTTTCAACAATCATGTTATCAAGTACCTGCATAATCCACTCCTGGGCCCAAGTCTTTAGCGCAAGCAATGAAAATCAGAGTAAGCAATCACAACAAGCGGAGAGAAGCAACCACCAGCGTTTTGTGCCGAATAGCGAGCTTGCCGAGGACCGAATTTGGCCGGACGGTTCTCTTGTGTGGAGAACTTGTCGGCAGACGGTACTAGACAACTCGGTACTCGGCAGCATGTCTTCGGCACTCAAGTTTTAACATGGTCAATCCGTGGTTGGATTCGGTGAGCAACGACTCGAATTGGGATTTCATCAAATGAGCTAACAACCAAATTCTCATCCAATGGTTTCAAAAAAGCATCCAAGGTCACAGTCCTCTTTTGGACATGCGCTGAGCTGACAGAAAGAGAGCCATGCCAAAGACAGCCAGCGAAAATGAAGGGTCCCCGAGTATCACTCATAACAATGGACACCGTTCACTTAAAGAAATATCCCAGGCGTATCGGGATATGAATAACGGCAGCCAAGTTGGAATCTTTTGAAGTTTTGAAGCCTGAGATATCTTCCATATTTCTCATGATCATAGAAGCCTGCCAATTGTTTGTCCAGAATTATACAACATTTACCAGATATGTGACGGCTTCTCTCGATCAAGAAGCTAAGACGTCTGGTATCTTAGCATTCAAAGAATATTCAACAAGCTCCGCTACTCTCTCGCATTCGACTCACGATTGGCACACACTCTTTGAACTGTAGCGTGGTCCCCAGATGGCTTCGGCAGAAAGGTTTTCACCTGTGAAACCACCGTTGCAGCCACGTGGACTCATATAAGCTTCAAGACAGACAAATCGCTAATCATGTTTGACTTTTGGCAAAGACTTGATTTAGTGACAGCTTGAGGTAGACGGCTTTGTTAAAGTAATTTTAAAACGAGGTTTCCAGATTTTGTGACCGGAAACAAAATCTCAGAATCAAGACATTCTCGCCGTTTCCTGCCCTGCAGAGTTCTTCATTCCATGCAAGACATCACTCGCAACAGCGAGAGCTTCTCTACCAGCTGGTACGCCGCAGTAAATCATCGCGTGTCGGCAAGCCTCCACAACCTGTTCCTCCGACAGCCCATTATGAAGCGCTGCCGTGATGTGAATGCGTAATTCCGGAGTTCGGTTCAGCGCAATCATCATGGCAATGTTCATCAAAGACCTGTCCTTGAATTCGAGTCCCGACCGAGAATAACTAGAAAAACATACTTCGGCGATGTATTCGGCACTGACCTTGCTCGGTAGATCGTCGCGCTTTTGCAACAATATTAGTTTCACGTTGATCTGTCGGCGAGGACGGCAACTTTCTCGGTCATTATTGACTTACTGCTTGCTCTTGAATCACGCTTAACAACTTGGTCCCCAAGAATGATTGTGCCATCTGGGCACCTTGTATCGTTTTCTCAGTAGGAGACGACATGATGCGAAATAACTATGAATAAATGGTCTTTGGTTTGGGGGGCGGAGGGGAGGCTAGATGCTGGGCATGTCAAAGTGATACAGGAAGGACACTGACTTTGCCGCGAGTTGCACATATGCAAGGAGAGGAATGATCTGATCAAGTCTTATATGACTTGTATACAGACGACTCTAGCTGGAAAATAGCACCCAGAAGTAGCAGAGACGGGATTCTAGTACCGACTGCCGAAGTGCAGTGCCGAAACACAAAACTCGTTTCCGGCTTTTGTATCACCCGCCGGGAAATTCGGGCACTTAATACGACATCTGCTGAGCCCCAGAAGAAATTCAATTTCCGAAGAATCCGCTGTTTCCTTCGAGACTAGTAAAGTCCATACCGAGCACGTCCATGAAGGACGATACGTCGTCAAAGTTTCCCCAGCGCCCAAAGTCTGTCAGAGTATCGTCGTGCCAAACTCCCTCATGACTAGAGTTGTTCTCCTGTGCCAAGATGTCCATATTCTCGCAGAAGTCTAGGGGGAAAGGGAAAAGGTCGCCGATATGGTCCTGCACAATCTTTGCTGTGGATGACGCCTGTGAGCCCGTGGCGTCACTCCTGGTGATATTAGAAGGCTCATCAACTCCTCCGCCGACAGCCTCTCGGCGTATTTCTCGAAACTTCTTCAAGATAGCCCGAGCCCCTCCATACTTGACACTCATCCCCTCTAGTACAGAGCGAACAATATTCATGTCTCTGTCACGTATTCGTTCTTTCTCTTGTGACTGGGGTTGATGAGAAATCAAGACGACTCCAACTACCAGAACAAGAAAAGCATGAAAGTGAATCAGATGTACAGCACGCTCTCTGCACTGAATTTCGTCATAGAGTCGGGCCGCACAGGAGGCAGCAAGGAATGACGCTGCGGATGTTCGCCAGTGTGAAGGAGTGTTTCTGCCCATCGTTTGAACGAGAATGATCGAAACAAGGTAAAAGATCAAGGCTTCAGCTCGGTGCTGATTGAACGGCTTTTTGACGCCTTCCAAGCTGAAAAGCCGCAGTTCTCGGGGCAGGTCGGCGACCCAACTGCAGAGTGACGTGACAGCAGCCTCAACATCTTCTTCTGTGGGCCCGCTTTTCATGCTTTTCAACTGAATGATCTTCCCAATGATCTGTATGAGCTTCGTCGTATATGTAGATGCTATAGCGCCAAAGCCTTGGAGTTCGAAGTCTTCTTCTGTGAGAGGCTCCACATCGGTGTCCTCGGGCCTGATGAATAAAGGGCGTCCCCAACACGCAGCCATGAGAAGCTCACTGGTCTAAGGCGAATTAGTCCATGGATCCCAACTAGCACAGTCGTGAAGCTTGGCTCTTGGATCGAGCCGGAGACACGGAAACACAAACCTGGAGGTGCCAGAATATCCGTCGTAAGCATCCTGCATTCTCACGGTTAACGTACGTCGATTGCTTCTGGAGACCCAGCTGAAGAGCCATGCGCGACGCCACGCCTGTCCAGTGCCACGGCCCGTCGAGGGTCACGATATATGGGGACGATGGACTCCAGCACGAGAGGAGGCACAGAGCTTTCAGGACCGTCAACTGGTCAGGCTCAAACCCGATGTGGATCAGTGTCTTGACCTTCTCATATTGCGACCCCGCCAGGCTTATGTTATCCTGACCGTGTCGCATGAGGCTCCCTGCTAAGCAGACTGCTTGTTGTACAAGTATTGAGGCATTCGGGCCGGAGACGTCCTCGTGGTTAACAACTGAATAGTACAAAGGGTAGACGTGTTCAAAGAATGAATCCTTGAGGGCCTGCAGAAGAACGGGTTGAGGGAGGAGGTTGGCTCCTGTGACTCTCAAAATAGCCTCTTTTGTACCGAAATCTCCAGAATCAAGATTCTCTTGCACGAAAGCGGGCGGCGTTTTGGCCGGATCGTACATTATGGAGCCTTGGTCAATGAAGCTGCTCGGTCTCCAATCCACACGTTGGCGAAACCTGCTGTCTCCCGCAGGGCTTTTCCCAATGGTTTCTCCCCTCACACTACTGAGGGTTTCTGAAATAGGCATTGAACCAGATGGCGTCCGCACATCAGTGAGGTTGTGGTCAGAGCCTCGTACACGCCGCTTTCGGACCCCATCACGGGCGCTTACTCCGGTCAGCTTCTAACACAATAGTAGAAACGTGATTGAGAGACATACACGCAGGCCACTTTGGCACGTCGACAATTACGGCAGGTGTTGTCTGGGCTAACCTGCAAGTCACACTTGACCTAGATAGGCTCTTGATGTTATTATTATTTTAGTTCTTTTTGGCTCTGTCTCCCTGCGTGAGGCGGCTTACTTTGCGGGAGTGACATTGAACGCATACGATATTAGCCCGGTCTCTTAAAGACCGTCGGGGTCTCTCCATCGCGTCTTCAGTGACGGCATGAGAACCTTTGCAATAGTCCTAGAAAAGCCACAAGATGACAATAGTGTCCAAGCATCAGTTCTGATCCGAGTTCGATGTGTTTGTAATGCGGGGCAAAAGAGTTTTAATGGAGCCCAGGCCGTGGGGAGGCCGGGCGCAAAGCCGAGGCTCCGCGGAAGCACCGGGTTTACCGGGTGCATTAGCGCGGCAAGCCTCTATAGCGCGTTCAGTAACTAAACATTTACGCCTGAAGCTCATCATCCGATAATGGTGGCTGCCAATTATCCAGATAAAGAGGAGCACCCTAGATTGTAAATTCAGTAAGCAGGTAGGGAAGGTCACGGTGTTGTCTACTCGGGAGGCGTCACTCACAATTACATAACATTCTTCATGGCGCTCAGAGAAGCCAGGTATCATGGCGGGGGTTTTTATGCCACCTGCTATCTTCTGATATCTGACAATTCCTTCGAAAGCCTAGATCTCTTACTTTAAGATCTAATAGCCACATTTAATTGTGAGCAATCCCGCAATACTTGGCAAAATGTTTCACGGCAAATGGCTTATCCAGCGTGATCCCGAGAAATATGCGATTGAGAACTATGAGAAGGCGGCAGAGCAGGTTCTGAACGGCATGCCATTTAACGACACGAACCATATTCCTGGGTAGAAACACAAGCCTTGGTCATTCAATGAACTTTTTGGGGCTTCTGAAAAAGGATTGGCTGTTGAAGATGAAGGAGACTGGTTGTGAGACATTCAGGACCGGATAACCACTCTAAGTGTGATGTTCAACTAAAGTCAATTGACTAGGTTCTGTATTATATAGAGGAAGTCCGTATATTGCTTATTTATGTAGAGAATGGAGAGCTGTGATACTGGACCCGAGATACTCTGCTTTGTAATGAAATACTCGCTTCTAGGATTTGTTAATGCTGGTAATGGGCAGACCTAGCCAGTGCAGCGCCTTCGAACGTTTACCAAAGTCGACAAAGCTAAATGATTCTGTCGAATCTGATAAAGAACGTATAGAGCAACTATATATTTACGATAATAATAAACACATCATGAGTTGCAATTTGAAGTAAATCTGAACTGTTTTAACGAAAGACCACCATAAAAGCCAACGGCTTACAAAGATCTCAACATTCCAGTTTCCCCATGGCACCCAATGTACTCAAAGAACTGTTGCTCAACCTCGAGCACCAAAACTTCGTGAAACAGCCTCAGGCTCATTTGGTCGCCCAACCTCTTTGCATACTTTGCAAATTCCCCAAAGATGGCCAGGTGCGTCCTGTGCTCCTTGCTCCAGCGCTCCAACGAGGAGAGGTTGTCAAAGTACGCCAGCCCAAATGTCCGGTTCGTGCCACCGCCTTCCGCCTTACCAGTGAGAGGATCGACAATTTCCATAAAGCGGCAGCTAAAACAGCCAACTTCATCGCCGTGGTCGCGGAGATACTCCATCCCTTTGATCAGCGGCGGCTGCATCGAGTTGAGGTAGAGCTGTCGCTCCTCTTCGAACGCTGCTGACCAGTCCTGTTCGGAGCGGATGACGGTCAAGTTCTTCTTTCCGGGCACGCGGACTCGTCGTTTTGAGAGGCTTATGCCGTTTCTAACGGGCCCCTTGTCATGTGTCTGGTCACCCTCGGCTCCCAGGAGCTCATCCGTTTGTGATAGAGGCAGGCGGTCTCGCATACTACCCCAGTACACGTGCTCCCTGATCGGACCGCTCAAGCTCTCTCTCATATGCGCTGCGCCCTCGGGTGCCTGTGTATTAAACACAGTCTCGAACCGGTCCGACGTCGGCACAAAGACCTCCAAGAACCATCCGTGTCCGGCCTCTTCCTCTCCCGGCTCGAGCTTGTTCCACCAAGCGTCGAAGCCGCTGTTGGTCGACCACGCCTTGTAGGTCTCCGTACTTGGCCAGTACGCAAACATGGCAACGTTGTAAAACCCGCGGTTATCCGTCACGGCGGCGACTTCATGGAAAGTTGGGCGCGAGGTCGGGTCGACGAGGTCCGAGGAGACAAACGAGGATATCACCCTGAGGCCGGCGCCGTCGTTCAGGTCGGCTGATGCGTATTGGACGCCGATGATGGCCATTGTTATGTCTCTGATCGTTTCCGGGAAGCGGGGGGCATACAGCTCAAAGGGTGGCGTGAAGCCAGGCGGCATCTTGGCCGGCACTGTTCGGTCCTTCCGGAGCCATTCTGGGACGGCGGATTCGAGCTCCATATTGCTCATGGGTCCTTTCCACGTGCCCTGAACCAACGAAGAAATGCAGGGACAATATAAGAGGGGATTAAATAGACGACAACTACGTCATTCAACAAACGTAATGACGTCTGCGTGGCGTAATAATCAACGCAGATGTTCAAAGACTGCAATGTCAACGTTGGAAGCCACTTTATGTTTGGATTCGGATGGGAGGGGATGTAAGTATGTCGGCAAGCAATGTCTCGGATGGGATTGTATGGGAGGGGACACGTCAGGTTATGCATGCCAGGATGCACCGACGGCGAGATAGGGTAATGCTCAGCCGGCGATCGACCACGCGCATCTCGGCGCCCACGTTACCCCAAATTCAAGTCTTCACCTCGCACAAGCTGTCCATGGCGTGTGTTGTTCTTCCGCTCAGGCTTTGGAAGGGTTTATCACAAGGTATCATGATAACAATCCCAATTATTTCTGGATAGGATAGTGCTTAAGCGCTAGTCCTAGTGGCTTACAACGTAGTGCAGTATGTGATGGAAGAGGGCCGGTTGACCAACGTGAGTGTAATCCCGATATATTGGGGAAGCATGGCCGTCACTTCGTAGCCGTTCACGAGGGCGACAAGATAGCAGAGCTCCCACTGGCGGAGTGCAAAGTTGAAAAGTCTACGTCGCAATTCTTCCGCATGTAGAGGGTATTCCAAGATGAGGTCCAGCCAACGACGGACAAATAGCGAAAATCAAGGATGACCAAGGATCGGCTGGAGCAGAAAGTGGAACAGAACAACACAACTCGATTTACTAAGCTAGGAGAACAAAGCGCCTGCAAGGGACTGAGGAGCCCAGACCATTCTTCAACTTTACCTACCTTGCGTCTGTCTGGTCTACTCCGTTTTCTCCTCCCTCGAGCACGATGCCCCAGTCACTAGCCAAGTCCGCTTTCCACTCCTTCACATCCATTGTTGCATCTCCGTCTTCGTAAACCTCCAGGATTCGGTGGTCTTCCTGCCGCGGCTGGACCTTTAGAGTCCTGAGACTTGTTGCTGAGGGCCCGACATAAAAACCCGAGCTAGGCAGTGGAAGCTTCAACCATCGGTGTCGGCTGCTGCACACCGTGAACTCCATGTCAGAGCATCTCTCACGCTCGCGAAGACGCCCAAGACAATCATCACAGAAATCAATGTCCTGGCAGTAGATGCAATGATAGACCTCTCGTTTCGTACATTTCTTTCCATCCGTCGTACGTCCGTCACACGACCAGCACCAGTCCCTCACATCTGTGAGTTCCTGTTGTGAAGCGCTCAGTCGATCTTCGACCAGGCGGTACGCTGCGAGAGTCTCCGAGTCGTGAGGAGGTTGATTCCTCCCTTCAGTGCCTTCCACGTCACCACCTGAGGGACTGATAGTTTTCAGACATGTGCCTATATGCTCTCTGGCGACACTGAGACGCTGTTGCTGCGGCGAGGTCTCAGAGAGCTGGCTTCTGACGACCTCGAGAGTTTTTTCGGCTACTTTTCGCGCTGCGTCTAACACCTGTTGCTTTTCCAAATCTTTGTTGTCCTGAACGTCCTCGTATGGGAAAGAGAGCGCATCGGCCAGAATGTCTCGGGATATGCTGAGGGATAGGGCAATCGTGGCGTTGGTGAAGTCGCCGTTCTGCGCCAATGCCTGCCAAATCAAGTAAAATCCATAATCATCATTTTGAGGTGTCTCGTCCGAGAGAACGTCCAAACCCAGCCTGACCTTCCGAACAAGTGCCGCTTTGGACTGGGTTGTCTTCTCATAGTGGGCATAAAGAGCGGCGAGGTATCCAGAAGCGTCCCATTCCCCTTGGACTTGACTTTCAGACTTGGCAAGCTGGGCCAGCTTATCGACATCGGAGTCATCGAGTCGGCCTTTGTCCAAAATGGTATCGAAGTAATGCTGGGCGATCTTGGCTTTGGCCTTTTTGCGAACGAGGTCGGCGTTGTAACTGTGGACGTTGGACAGCTGGTCTCGGCATTCTTCCCACAGCCTCAATGCCTCCCTGGCATGGTCCACGGTTTCAGATGATACATCATGCCTGTATATGTACGTAGCAAGACCCCAGTAGTATTTGAGAACTCCCACCAACTCATCATCGCGGAGGGTGTCGACGTCGTCACCTTTGTCCAAGAACTTTGCGCCAGGCCCAGGTCGAGCGGTTGCCGTCTCGATCGCCATTACCACGCCCTTCAAGTTGTCCAGCTTCTCACTGGCCAAAGTGAACATCTTAGGAATGAAATCCCCATGGTCAGTCTCTCTTGCAGCCATCTTGAGAATGTCATGTAGTCGTCGCCCTTCCCTTTCTTCGGCCAGTTTATCCTGAAGCCATTTTGTCGCATCCTGTGAATCCGGAGACCTCATCACTGCCTTCATATGCCCCAATTGTGCTTCCATAGCTTGTTCTTTGTCCTCGCTGGAGCTGGCCTGCAGGTAGAATTCCACCGCCTTCTTCGAGTCTCCGGCATTAAGTGCACACCAGCCAATGAGCAATTGCAGGGCGAACATGTCAGTCTGTTCTGGTTTGGGCACGGCTTCATCTTTCTTGGCATCTGCTAGCGAGAGCTCGAAACATTCCATGGCCTCAGGGAATCTCTGTTCACGTTCATACGTTATTCCCAGACCTCGATGGCTTAGCCAGCTGGGTTTTTCCTTTTCCAGAGCGCGCTGGAACAGACGTCGGGCCTCCTCCACATTGTCGTCATGAAGGAGAGCAGTCGATGCAAGGCGTTCGTACCAGAGGGAGTCAAGGTCGGATTCGGACAATTTCAGGAAGTCTCGACACCAGTCGCTAACGAGGCTCCAGTCGATGGTGTCAGTGTCTGAGCTAGAGCTGCTAGGTGCGCCTGTTTCGTCGGTGGCTTCTCGACGAGACACGCTGCGGGCTTCCTCGTCCTACACAAATTTTAAACTAATCATCAGTACACAAATGAATACTGATACTGGTCTACTGCTTGAATCATCATGTGTGGCTGGCAAAACTGAATCGGGAGAGCAGAGCTCGCGGGACAAAAGAGAGGATTACTCACTGCGTCCTTCAGTGCCGTAACCCAATAAAACGACTGGTGAACATTGCAGCTTCTCCCTCTCAATAGACTCTCCACGATCAAACGCGCAAAGAAACGCAGATAACCAGTTGCCGGGCTGATGGTATGCTTCACATGATTCCGCCAAGGCTTGTCTTGTACCGCCCTCATGACGCTTGTGTCTGTTAGCCACTCTCGAATTTCTTTCATGTCTTTCACGCTCCAGGCCGTTGTCTCGAACTTGGATCTGTGACGCTCGAATATTGTGCTATCCTTGAAGAGCATGTAAAGATTTTCACCAATCTCTTGGTACTCTTGAGGCCTTAGAAACCGGTTCTTGTCTTCTTGGAGACGTCGAAGGGCTGCCAGATGATCCGGTAGCCAGCAAACAAGATAATGCCCGAGGTCGCTGGTTCGGTCATTGGGCTCTTCGTTCAGATATTGGAAAGACTTCAAAATAATGGTATGATGAGCTTCGAGCTCATCCACAGCTATTTTCGCTGTGGTGCTGTTACTAGCTTGGTATGCTTCGAAGTCAAAGTTGAATTTTTCTCGGTTCGCTTTGTGCGCTAGATCCCACAAGAAGTTGCCGCAAGTCTCGACGTCAACGTTCTTGACGGTGATGGTCATACTGATTGTTGCGCTCTCTCTGTGATCTAGAGGAGCTGCAGAAGTGATATCGGCTTTCCTGAGAAGGTCTAGGGCTATGTCTTGGACATGCACGTCGCCGCCCTCAATCTTCAGTACCGTGGAATACTTGGTCTTGATAGTATTTTGCAACGACACAAGTGATTCAGTCCCCGAAGAGAGGAACTTGGAAAACAAGATCAGCATCATCTCTAAGTGACATTCCCTAGCAGGGATGAGACTCACCATAGCCGCCTCAAGCTCCTGCAAGCTCAGAGAGTCAATTGTCTCATCGAACGGGTACACCCATTTCAACAGTTCGTTAAGTTCATCGACGTCGTCCCCTGACAACGATCTCTGGAGCGTCTCGATTGCTGCCTCATGGCTGCTAATAGGCTGTTCTAGCTTGCGCTCAAGATCTTTGATGGCCACTCGCGTACGCAGTCGGTGAATGATGTCGTCAAGCCCAAACTTCAGACTCGTGTAGCTGCCCCTGGAATTCTCTGGTAAGCGATCCAGGACCATCTTCCTGACCTTTTCCTGGTCTGAGTTTGGTTTCGGGTGCTGCAAGATATCTTGCTCTTGAAGCTTCTTGTTAATGAAGATACGCATGTCTGGCTGGTTCTCGTCGTCCACTCGAATGTGTAGTGCAGTCCTCGCACTCGAATGATCGAACATTTCCCGCTTCCCGCTCGCCAAAAAACGCAGATTAGCCGCCGACTTCGAGTCCTCGGAGCGTTGGAAACCGAGAATGAATTCTACCAGGCTCTCAGCATCCGATGGAACCAGATTCTCAAGACCGTCAAAGACGAAGTAATACGTCGCCCTAGACCCCGTTGCTCCAATCTTAAGCCTCTCCCAGAGAATATCTAGTTCTGGCGCATGACGAAATGCACTGCGGTCTTGACACGCGTTGTACAGAGCATTCCGCACAATCGTATCGGCCCTTGCGATTTGAAAGGCCATGGACTTCAGAGCTAAGTATACCGGGTCAACCGCCTGCTTGATATCACTATCAGACCTTTTGCCATCGCTTTCTTGTTTCTTGCTCTCTTGCTTCTTAGGAAAGAAATAGTGAGCCACATGCGTGCGATCTTGCTTATCCTCGAGTCGTTCGACGATCAGCGCACAGGCTGAGGTCTTGCCTGAAGCAAGAGGTCCTGAGATGAGAAGCACTTGAGACCTGGGACTCCTGTCCTTGGAAGCAGTCCACTTGGTGTAGGCTTCGTGAGTCCAAATCCACGAGCCCGTGCCTTTGTAACAGCCCTCAGAGATTCTGGTTCGTATCTCAATGCTGGTGTCAGCAATGGGTAGTTCGAGAGTGTCTCTGATTTTGTTGAGTTTCTCAACGCGGTCTGCATTGTTTCGGAGAGACTGCAAATCTTGTTGCATCGACTCTGTCGTATTTTGTATCGACTGAACTCCTTGTTGCGTCTCGACCACTACAGCGAGTGTAACAGTGCTCTCGACATCGCGGTGCTGCTGTAAGACTCGTTTGAAGACAGCCATTTCGTCAGCCAGACCCGAGTCATCACTGAAGATGGACTTGAGCTTTTGCAACGCACGCTCCTTCTTGCCGCCCTGTTGATACTTCACCACGTGGGCAGAGAGCTTGACAAAGCTAACCATCACGAGATGTATCTGGTGAAGGAGGGACTCGTCAATTTTCTCCATTGACTCATAGATCCGCATTTGGGCAAGCGTTGATGATATTTCTTCGAAAACCTGATTGACGGCGTCGTTATAACCCTTGATTGATTGCGGGATATCGAAGACAAATCCCAGAGCACTGGTAGCAAAGTTCGCTGCGCTTTGCGGTAACGGTACCTAGGGCATGCTGTATTAGTATAGGAACTCAAAGAATACAAATAGTCCATACAAGTGAAGCACCCTGTGCAGCCACGTTGACAAGCAATTTGAGGCATTGCAGTGACTTCAGTCCCACACGCTTAGCTTTCTCCCATCCATCCTGTTGCACAACATCATACGATTCCTTGCTCCGATTATTCTCAATGATCTTTTGGACGTCGTCGAAATTCTTCACTTGGCCTTTTCGAAGTGACTTGCCGCAGATTGTCTCGAAGTCTTCCGCAGCCTGGTCCCAGAGCTTCTTGATGGCATCTTTGCCATCATTCGGCTTCTGGTCCTGGTAGAATTGCTGTTGTTCATGTATCTGAGGCATGAGTGACGTTTCTAGTACTCTGATGTCGGGACAGTGCACTGGTGGTAAACTGGAGACTGAAAGCCCCGCGCGACTATGTTTTTATACCCGCTTGTTGTACACAACGGAAGACGCAGACGCACTGCCGTAAGCAGAGCGCAATGTGGCTGCTTATCGGTTTCGTCTCGACCCGGTGTACCGGCTGACAGCGGCATGTAAGCAGTCAATAGTCTCATTTCGTTGCTCCTGATTTGTTCGCGTGACCATGCCCCTGCTAGTTGGTCAGCACTATTCTGACAACCATGGTCTACTTAATCTAGCAATTAATTGACAAGTAATACTAATCCTTCAATTATAGATTTCTTCACAGCCTTGTTTGTTTCGCCCCTGATCGTGACATCTGGATCGAATCTGTAATTTGACCAAAACATCTCGGTCACTCAGCTAGCTGCAGTAAGGATCAATTACCTACAGTCAGCTTTGGGGTGCGTTGAGTTCTCTTGCATCGATTGAGAGGCTGGAGAATGGGGTCCATGGTTCTGTGCGGTACGGATCCGTCTACGATCATAGGGGGCTGGCAGTGGACAGTGCTCTCATTTATGTGCAATGATGGTGTTTGACACTGGGTGAAGGGGATAGATGGAATTGTCACACAAAGACCAAGACGAGAGGTCGTTGTGGAACGGCAGTAGTCTACTTGGGGATGTATTTTGGAATGCAACGTTGCTGTCTTAGACTCCTCCTGTACCCAGGCAGTGTGAGGTCAGACATGAAGAAATATCAAAAAGAAATGGGTTGAATACAAAAAGAATTATGTAGTGTCAGACGATCTATACCTAGGCGTCTAGATGAGGCAACAACTCAAAACAGGAGGGGGACCTCACCTTGCTTGTCACTGACAGCGGCTGTTGAGTAATCAAACCCATCACCATATTGCAGGTTGAGTCAGTATCCTGAGGGATCGCCATTTCGTAATTGTCAATACTCTTTATTCAACATTCTATATATATTACAAGCGACTCATTCACACTTTCATAGCAGTCCGGCGGCGTCGTAGCAGGTAATATGAGTCAAGAAGGGGGTGTATAGGGATGAACTTGGCTTACAGCGAGAATCGTAGAGATGCGGCGGTCAATCGTTGAAACCTTGGCACTTACTACAAAAGGAAAAGTGAGAGGTAATCAAGTTCAAAGGCTTGAAGGGGAATTTCAAAAGGTTAAATGTTTTCCCCATGAACACCACAGCAAGTTCTCGGCTCTAACGCACACTTTTTGACTAATTGACAGCGAGCGCCTACTTTCCAGACACCAAATCATCCGTCAAAATATTTCTTCAACGTCTTCAGTCGAGGAAAGGTTCTATCTCTGTATCGTGCTTAGAGAATTACTCTGCAGTCTTCACCATATAGCACACAGTCAAGGGATGAAGCTTCTTCTGATCTGAGCATCACCTAGAGGCTATGTCAAAACCAGAAAAGTCGCCCGGGCAGAGCTTTCATGGTCTAACAATTGGCGTATTCTTCTAGCACACTGTGCTAACCCCCTTAAAAGCAAAAACTCTTATATTAAAGGTGTCGGTTAGCTGTCTTCACATACACATAGAAGGGTCTGGTTTTGGCGGTATGTAGGTTACTTGGTTAGTTAACTACACTATAGGTACCGAAGCACTAAAGGTATAGATGCAGTCTGCTGCTAACTAGGCTATCTAGCAGCTAGTCACTCAGTGGCGCCAACTGTCACTAAAGCCTTCAGCAATAGCTGTCCAACAGAAGGTGCCTCATCAAATATTGCTATATATTCTCTGTAAATGGAAAATATTCTTGTTGAACTATGAATAGTGTGATCGGGAGGCACTTGAATCCGCCCCTCTCTTGCGACTGGCATAATTAATTATACATCTGCTACATGTTCTTGAATCGTCGCTCGAACTCATTGTTCATACCGTCCTTGGTCGGAACACCGGGCCGCATTAGACTTTCTCATTGATGGGGCTTGGGTTCTCGAATCAGCTCGCCAAGCTCCTTGCGTGCTCACACTTCTCGGCCGTGCCATCAAGAGTTTATGAACATTGTGTTTCTCGCGAACTGGGAGAAGTGTGACAGCATCAGGATCACTTTTGTCAGTACTCACCTTGTGGCGTTGCATTCGTTCTACAGCTACGCCATGCTCAAGATGCCACGTTCGTCTACGATTCAAAACCGTCAAGATGCTGTTAGAGTGGCCCTGGGGTGGCACGCCTACTCGGAAGAGTCGCTTTCACCTAAAGGTGTCCATCCTCGAGAGTGGGGACGTGTTCGAAAGTCGTGGGACACAGGCCTGATTATATTCCTCGAGTTCTTTACGTATGAAAACTCCTTTATTCTCCCTTCAATTGATTCTCACTGACCTCATTAGGACGATGATTAGTACCGCAGGGGTAAGGTCCTGCTACTGGAGCGCATTAGCAGACTATATGCTGACTTGCTAGAAAGACACCTGTCGCTGCCCATCTGTATCATGACCTTGGTGTCAGTCCAGTTGTAGCAACTTGCATGTTCGTATCAACGTAAGTATCGGCCATTGCAGTGACTACAGGTGATTTACTAAAATACAGTAAAGCTATTTAATCGGCCAAATGATCGGCGGGACCATCTTTCCCCTTGTCTCCGAGTCCTTCGGCCGCAAGAAGCTTTATATAATCGGCACCGGCTTCTATAGCTTGTTCTGCATCCTGATTGGAAAAGTACCTACTATTTCCGGAATAGTTATTGGCCGGTTTTGCAGCGGACTACTTTCTTCTATCCCGACTGTGATTGCCACAGGGAGTATCGAAGACCTGTGGGATACAAATGAGCGAGTGTGGTGGGTGTTTCGTTGGGCGCTGTTAGCCAATCTCGGTATTTTGGCGGGACCCGTATTTGGTGAGTTGATTACAGCACAGGCTGATTGGTAAGACACAACTTCCCCTAGGCTTCTGATACTTATGCTGATTCTGTCGAGCAGGACATGGGTGTTCTATGCCGCGGCGGTCATAACAGCTTTCGTCGCAATTCTGTTTCTCACAATCAGGGAATCACGTCCATCGGTTGTGTTGGCTCAACTGGATGATGCCCAACGCAAGGGCGGCAAATGGCACATCCCAGTGAGCTACAAAAAGTTTGACCTTAGTCGACCTATTCGACTGCTGTTCACGGAGCCAATCGTATTTTTGGTGGCGACGATCAGCGCGATTGCGTTCGGACTGATCTACCTTTTCACAGAGGTTCTGCCGTTGGTTTACAAAGAATTGGGTTTCCACGACGGCTGGCAGAACCTACCGTTCCTTGCTCTAGTAATCGGTATGCTTCTCAGCATAATTACTAGATTCTACGATGCCCACGTCCTAGCCAACGCTGAAAAGCCCGTCAGCCCAGAATCCAAGTTTACCGGCTTTCTTATTGGGGCCCCGGCACTAGCCATAGGTCTTTGGTGGTTCGGGTGGACGATCCCTCCGTGCGTGTCGGTCCACTGGATGGTCCCTACCTTGGCCCTTGTGCCGGTTGGGTACGCCGTCAACGCGTTTGATCACGTCTTGGCTGGATACCTATCAGACTGCTATGACACTTACACAGCCAGTAGCTTTGCGGCGTTGGCACTCGCCCGCTCTTTATTTTGCGCATCATTTCCGCTTTTCGGGAGGACTTTGTTCGATGAGCTCGATTTCAACACAGCGTCTTCTTTATTTGCTGCCTTAGCTACAACTCTTCGCATTGTACAACCGATGTTGTTACGGTACGGAAGCTGGTTGAGGGGGAGAAGCAAGTTTGCAAATAAGTAATCTGTTGGTGAAAGCTTATGCGTATGCTACTGCTTAAAAAGTGTACGTATACGGATTAAAAATGAAATCACTTACTATGCGTACAGTACACACGTAGAATACAATATGAAAAGCATTAAGTTTTTGAAAGGCAATAGATTCTGAATTTGGTTAAGATGACTGTCAGAATTGATGGTTTTTAGTGGCAAATGAAACGAATTCAGGGTGTCTAACATTTTTGGCCGTTGAGGTTTTAGTCGGTAAAACAGTATCCTTTTGCCAGGATCGACTCCAACGGGTAAAGCCACTAGATAACCACAGCTAACGCACTCTTCACAGGAAAGTTTTGCTCGTCATCCATATCCCAAGGTCCCGGCTGCATGAACTGGATGTCGACCCCCAGCCGGAACAGCATGCAGTGCGAGCTACCTCCAAAGTGGAACATGCCCAGCTCCTGTCCCTTCGTGATCTCCTCCCCCGCCCTCACAGTAAACTCGCAGCTGGACACCTCAGCCATGCCGATGAACACGATCGCCATGAGACCGATCCTGGGATTCCTGGCCTCGATGTAGATAATACTCCTTGTAGCCACAGCACTGATGTATGGCTGCGAGTAATTTGGCGCCGCGGGGTCAGGCTTGTCCGGGTCCCGCGCGAGACCCTCGAACCAGTTCTCGCTGTAGTACGTCCCGGGGACGGACTCGATCGCCACGACCCTCCCGCTGACAGGCGCGTGCCAGCGATGGTAGCTCAGCGCGCTCAGGAAAGCCTGGTACACGGTCCCGCCCACGAACTCAGCCGTGCGCTCGTTGCCGTTGAGCATGTTGCCTAGAGAGTACGGCTGGCCCTTCAGGTAGAACGTGTCGAACAGCCTGACCCCCGTGCGTACCTTCAGTGGCGCCGACTCGCATGCATTGGTGATGACCAGCGTCGGATCTGGGAATTGCTGGTCGGGCACGCCGTCGTCGGGCGCCGTGACGGGTCGGACGCTCTCGCGGAATTAGCGCACGAAGAAGGCATCCCAGGAGTTGAAGCCGAGATACTTGTTGGACGGATCCGGGCACACGAAGAGCTCCTTGAATGTGTACCCTGTGGTGTCGTTGTTTCCCTTGGCCGCGATCAGCTCCTGCGCCGTCTCCGACAGCCAGCCGTCGAGGCACGTCTTTGAGTCTGGGGTGCCAAGGAACCTAGCCCAGGAGCAGAGCACCCCCCTGAGCGCCTCGTTGACCTGCGACTGCAGGAAAAACTCATAGCCTGAGACAGTGTCCCATAGGCCAGTCGAGAAGGGCGTTGATGGGGAAGCCAATGAGGCCCATTGCCGTCTCGGGCTCTGCTTTCTTGAAGAACTCTGGGCCGGATTGAATGACGAGTCCTAGGACAGCGATGAACTCTTTGAAAGACTTGATAGCGCAACTCCCAACTGGGTCTTCTGGGTACTTGTTTGAAGCCTCGTTGAACATGTCATTCGCAAGCTTGAGGAGATAGGGGCTTTCGAGGACAGTGTGCTGGAACACTGCAAGACTCGGGTCGATTGGCTCCCCGCCCTTGAAGAATATGAGCTCTGAGACCGTACGAGCTGCTTCGGCTTTCTGGGCTACCCATCGCGCGACTTTTCTGCGGTCACTTGGCAGCCAATGGCCGGGAGTCTGACTAAGGAGGGCGTGTTTGGCTCTGGGCATGGTCAAGTTCGACGATTCTATGTTGCTCAACAGAAGTTGTTTTTTGCCGTTCTTGTTGAAGTCAGAATCAGTTCTGAACAGTGGACTTAGAAGCGAGCATGGAGTTTGACGATCCTTTTGTATGGATCGAGATTCATGGGACCCAAGTTGATAGCCATCTGTTGACCGTTTCAGCTGTGCAGTGCATGCCACAGTCCTCTTTTTTCCTTGTACTGATTCTGTATGACACTCGGTGAAAGGGGGAAGGACGTGTCTGGAGAACCAAGACCAAAACGAGACGTCTATGTGGAACGACCTCGGAACGCCAGTCAGCTTGACAACGTATTTGGGAATGCAATGTTGCTGTCCGAGACATGATTGTACAACTGTGCTGTACTCAGCTCAGCCCATTTCGCTACGGTCTCTGCAACCGCTGACGAAAAGGGAAATACGTGATGTCAAGCGATTCCTGTCGTCTAGTCTAGAATAAGCCGAAGGAACAGTCCACGCCGGCTGGGAACATGGTGACCATGTAATCAGCCAGCATTACCGACTTGCCATACCCGTGTGTAGTAGCGCATGCGTTGGTTCTCACTTCAATTTTACTCAGGGAACACCTGTCCGTCCCGAAGACCCTCACCACTTTTGGACGGCCGGCGCGGCATGACAAGATTTAAGTCCCATCCCACGCAGAGCTTCACGCCAAGACTGACATGCAGGCCAAGACCTATACTCGAATGCGGAGTTTACGGTGATTGAAGACGTGTATTCGGGTTTATGGCTTGGGTTACGTCACCTGCTGTGCGATGAGAGGCAGATGAATTTTGTTATGGGATACTGTTTGTGCGGAGCACGGAGTAGACTTCGGCGTTTACTGGCACACTCCGGAGCTTGCCCAGATATAAAATGCAGAATACTTGGATAGCCCTGTTTGCACTCGGTTCGGCGAGATAAATGTGAACATTGACAATCTTCTCAAAACAAGACTGAGGGGATCATTTCAGAACAACTCGCGATGCTACAATTATGACTGCGCCACCCTGCCCCCCGCCGAAGTCCCTCCTCAGCAGACATCGGCTCCTTGCGTCGACGGCTTCGGTGTACGTAAGCTCAATATGCTTGGGCGGTATGAATTTCGGTGAGGCGTGGAAAGATCGCCTGGGAACGTGTAGCAAGGAGACTGCATTTGATATTCTTGATTATTTTTACGAACAGGGTGGGAACTTCATGGATACGTGGTCTTTTGCACGATTTTCAGGGGGTTCAATTTCTTGGTCCCACAAAAATGCTGATTTGTTGTTGACACTAATACTCACAACAGAGCAAATCAATACCAAGATGAGGAATCAGAACAATGGATAGGTGAATGGCTCCAAGCGCACGGCGTGCGGGACGAGGTCGTCCTGGCGACCAAATACTCGTCCGCGTACAAGGTGAATTCCTCACCGACCAGGATCCAGAGCAACTTCGGTGGCAACGGCAGCAAGAGCCTGCACCTATCTGTAGAAGCCAGCCTCCACAAGCTGCGCACCACCTACGTCGACCTCCTCTACGTCCATTACTGGGATCTCGCCACAACGGCCGAGGAACTGATGCAGAGCCTCAACGCACTCGTCCAGGCTCGGAAAGTTCTATACCTTGGCGTCTCGGACGCCCCTGCGTGGTGGGTCGTCAAGTGCAATGACTACGCGAGACATCACGGCCTCAGGGCGTTTAGTGTCTACCAAGGCCGCTGGAGTGCTGCGGCGAGGGACCTCGAAAGGGAGATCATTGGGATGTGCAGAGACCAAGGCATGGCGATCGCGCCGTGGGGATGCCTGGGCGGTGGGTATTTCAAGCCCAGATCTGAGACTGGTGCTACAACGGAGGGGAGGACGATGAAAGTCAAAACGGGGAGGGAGGGGGGCGTGGCGGAGGTGTTGGAGAGGGTGAGCAAGCGTGTTGGCCAACCTATGACCAGTGTTGCTATGGCATATGTCATGCACAAGGCGCCGTATGTGTTTCCCATTGTCGGAGGTCGGAAGGTCGAGCATCTGAAGGGAAATATCGACGCTTTGGGGTTGGAACTGACGGAAGAGGATGTGAAGGAGATCGAGACAGGCTATGACTTTGATCCTGGGTTTCCTTATGAATTCCTGGGAGGCGGGAAAGCCCCAAGGGGTCCTGCAGATGTGGGAATTTCGACTATGTGCCGGTTCAGGGAGGGATCAAGCCGCACAAAGGGCCTTTAAGCACTCATGATCCCAAGTGGGTGTGAGCTGTGAATTTGTATGTAGGGAATTTTGAATGTTAATACCGCTTCTGATATATGTTTCTATCACGCCTCTTGTAATTATAGCGGATATCGGGTCACATTCTGGATTTCCAAAGGTGAGCTCGCTTACCAAATATACTGGTTTCAACTCCTAAGGAGAAGTTGTCTGTAGATGTTGCGTGATAATGAGATTGAATAATAGTATCGATGCGCAATTTCAACAAAATCTCCCACCAAACGACTCACTATAGATGTGTTTCAGGTTCAAAGCTCTACCAATCTCCAAACCCGTATGAATCAAGCGGCCCTTGTGGCCTCCCGTCTGCTCTTGCTTTCCGGATCAAAGTAAGGCTTCTCTCCCAGGCTGACAGCCCGAGACCCCTTCCTCTCGCCTAAGCCTTCCTCACCGACGTAATCAGGCGTGGCAGAGTGGTAGACACTGCGGTTGTCCCATATCGCCAGGTCATTAACCTCATTCCATCGGTGGCGGACCTGCAGGTCATGGTTTTCGACAATCAGGCGGACGAACCAGTCCAAGAAGTACTTGGACTCGTCGTCGGAGAGACCATGGATGTGCTTGACGTGATGGCCCACAGCGAACACCGACTTCCAGCCAGTCACGGGGTTGGTGCGCACAACGGGATGAATGGCCTCGAGGACTTCACCGATGTTCTCGGGCGCGCCGCGTGCGGAGGCAAACAGCTTGAAGTTGTTCTTCTCGGCTGCTGCGTTGAAGTCTGGCTGAGCATAGTACGCCGTGAGCGTGTCGAGGAAGCCCCTGAGAGTTGGCGAGATGCGGTCATAGAGCTCGTAGCCCGAGGCCCAAAGAGTATCTAGAGATTTCTGTCAGTCTGCACTTGTGCCTTTCCAGATATAGCAATCATCTGGCATGGGAGGTGTTAGCGTACCCCCGCCAGTCTTTGGCAGTTGAGTCAATCTCAGCAGGGCATAGTCGCTGGGAACCTTCTCAAACGTAATATCCGAGTGCCAGAGGTTCTTTGCGGACTGGCGATTGTTGTTATTGATCGACTTGTAGCGATCAGAATAGAGCTTCTTGGCCTGTTCGGAGGAGATGACGCTGATCTCGTCGTCCTTGCCGCCATGCTCCCTAGATGCGTTGTTGACCGGATGGATGTGCAGCTTGGAAGTGGCCGGCTTCCCTGTCAGTTCACCCAGACGCTGCACGAGTTCCTTTTGGAGATCATCGGTGATGTTGTCCTGTTTACGAAAAAAGACGACACCGCGCTGTGAGACTGCGGCACAGAGGTAGCCAAGTCAGTCTTGATTTGCCCGATGATATTTAAACCCCCCCCCACCGACAAGGGCAAAGATGCACAATGAGACCGAAGTTGGGATGAGCCCTACTTACTGGTGATGCCCAGGTCTCTGATCAGCTCGTCTGAATTCGGAGCGCGAAGCCATTCGGCGAGATCGGCGTCGATGAACTCGCGCCCGATGACTGGAGTCACGTCGAACGCCTTGAACTGGTCCAGAGCACCGCTGAGTTTGAGTGGCTCGCGATGGTTGACCTCCAGCCTTGGCAGTCCATCAGGCTTATTTGCCTGTTCATTGCTCTTCACATTCTCCTCCTGCTTCGAAGGTTTCAATGCGCCTTTGATGTTCTCAACCACCGTGGTGGTTGTTTCAGTGGCGGATGGGGACATGGCAGAAATTTGTGTGAGAGCGAAGGGCCCACTAATGTTTGATTTCTGATACAATGTGGAGGAGAAAGGTATCAGGCTTTTCACATGAGTATCAGAAAAACTTATATTTTTGGTCACGAGTAACAGGACTCCCTTGTCTTTATATAGGCCTCTACTGAACTTCCTCCTGCTATTTCTCCAATACACGGCTGGAACGATCACGCAATTATGTGCACACCATCCTTTGCATGCCCATGTATAGCTCCTGCCACCCCATGACCTATTGGTCAAGGTGCGATTTGAAAGTGTGGTGACCAAACAATTGAATTCAGCATGTGAACAACCCTTTTCTGCAGGCGGAGCATGCTGCTAGCCTGGTTGGTGAACGTTTGAGGTGGAATTGCGTGATCTGCGGTTCCGTTACCTGAAGGCGAGTTCGGCATTCTCGTAGATGGCAGATAACGCAAAGATTGGTTTTTTCTCTCCGATTCCAGTGGTAGAAGAAGGCATTTCAATTCGATTGCCTGCCTCCACTTGTCTTAATCATGCATCTCCCCCACGTGTATGACATATGGGAGTATGGTGGTGCCATTTTCGTGCCGATCACGAACCATACTGAAACGAGCTGGGCAAAATGATCGCCGGATTAAGTCTATCTGATTGGAAGATGGACTTCTCTGTCAACTAGTACTGGACTCCTATTGCTATCAACCTTTGGGACATGTGTTGCGGTTATCGATCCCAAGACTTGATGAGCGATAGCCGGCAGGTGGTCGATTCACTGAAAGCAGAAGCGAGCTAGCCTACCACGTTCTTGGCAGGAAGTTATACAAACGACATGGCTAAAATTCGATACCCCCTCACTGGAGGAGGTCACCTTACCGATCTCAAATCCTGGAGTACGCCTCTTGAAGGTGTGGCAGCTTAGACAAGGGCTTGAATGTTGTGTGGGGGGGGGGGGGACAATGGTGCTTTGAGACCAAGGAACATGATGTCTACAAGACACGCAGTTTTCACGCACCTCCCTTCTCTGAACAGCGGCAGCTTGGTCTAACATCAGGGGAGAATCAAATAGAATATTTCCCCGTGCTGAGCAACCAAGTAGATGGAACAATTCAACGGGAGCTGTGAGGCATGCCATTCTCTGTTAAAAGGTCTTAGACGGGTATTGATTCATCCAGATATTTCTCTTGATGGCGTATAATCACAATAATTGTCCATCCTCCGGTGAGACTCTTGCACTCAAATCAGTTAGGATCATTCTGTCAGATTCGCGACATTACACTGGTCAGAAGTGGCTATAAAACCAAAATACTGGGGAGCTAGCAAGCACAATATGGAGCTCCCTAGATGGATGAGCGATCATAGCCACAAGCCTTAGAGCGTATTGACACAGTCATGAGGTGCAACTATGGGTGTGATTCCAGCCGATGTAGGTGGCCGACAGCAAGCAACACTTCAGAGTACACCCTGTGTGTAGGTCAATCATGAAGTTAGAATGAGGCTCAAATTGGAATTTTGACATGCTACGTTGATTGGTTTGAAAGGACCTTCCTCCAAGTCGACTGAGCGTTGAACACACTCGTGTTCGCGTATTTGGCTTTAATGACGGTGGACTCCCTAGGAATCGATTCTTTACAGCAAGTGTTCCATTTTAGCTCCCGATATCTCGGCATTGCCTAGTCACGGCATCTCAATTCCACGAGTGAATTGTTAGGCAGACATTTCGAGTCTGCCAGGGTCGTGATCGCAGCCCAAAAGTCCGGTCAAGCGTCAATTACAACCTTGCCCGAAGTTGCGGACGGTATAGGCTCTGATATGAATTTGAGACCACCATGGGTGATGAGGTGCGAGGGAGCCAAGGAAGTCGGCCAATGGAGCCAGGGATATTCGACCCTGTTGCCTCAGTCGGATATTGTATGGTTATTTCCTTGTCCCCGTTTCTTTGCATCAACCCTGGAACCAACACAGCAGCAGCAGAAACTTGATTCGTCTAGGTCTGACAGACGGGCCGCTCATGTACGCCCTTCGCTAGTGCGAAAGTTCAAAAGTGGAACGGGATCTATGGGAGCTGACCAATTGCAGCCTTATTATTTTGATAATGAACAGACCTGGATCTTCACGATTTCTGTTTGGCTGTCATATAGAGACAGAAGGGGAACTAGGGGTGGTAACGAACATTAGTTGGGTTGGTGACTCCTAGGGGTGGGTATTCTGTTCTCCAAACATACCTATGCGAAACGCTCTGCCCTCTGAGTCACCATATGCCATTCTTTTAGAATGGTCTTTCATCCCGTGCGATGTCAAATCCCTCAGTATGCATCTCCCGCCAAAAAATATTAATTCTCTGTCTCGCCATGCTGCGTATATAAAAATGATCCTTGGATTTTTCTGCATTTAATGAACATAGTCACTCAGCGTCACGACTCCTTGATCGTGAGGAAATCAACAAATTAGTTTTAATTAATAGTTGCTTTGTCCCTGTTAAATCCCAAAATCTCGGCGTTTTGTTTGCAACTCAGATCTTTGCGTATATGTTATTTTCATTGGTCTGGATCTTCTTCTCCAAATCCCCGCACCTGAATAAGCAGACCCCCCTGCGGCCCAAAGGGCCCATCCACGGCAGGGGCGCTTCGCGGGAGCGAGCGAGCGGAGCGAGCGAGTGAGGGCGAAGCGCCTCTGCCGTTTAACTATTTGCAAACTAATATACTAAAAGAATGGCCCTTGTGAGCTTCGAAGAAGCTATCCACACAATATTACACTTAGATATATATCATACGAAATATTCACACATGTGAACTAGCACCGCCTCTTGAACATCCAGTGCTCATCGGTACTCTGCCTCACTGCCACTTTTCTCCTTCATTTGTTTCTGACACCATCTGTGCCTACCATGGCACCCGCGGCGAACTCTTCCAACGACGTTACGTCGAGTTCCAGAGAAAATTATCATGCTGCAGCCGACGCCCTCCAAAGCTCCGGCTATCCCACCGATAAGGACAAGAAGGTTGCCCACAGCATTCCCACCTCAATCAGCAAGACATTCGGTGAATCCAGTCTGCTTAGCCTACAAGCTGAGCAGCCGAATTCAGATGTCGAGATTAGTGAAAGCGAGCCCAAGAATGAGCCGGCCGCCCCTCCGCCAGATGGAGGTCTCCAGGCCTGGCTGCAAGTGCTCATCGCCCACTTGGTCATATTCAACACATAGGGCTACATCAACTCGTTCGGCGTATTCCAGACCTACTATCTGAGCACCCTCGAGCAGTCGCCCGAGTAGATATCGTGGATCGGCTCCGTCCAGGTTTTCTTACTCTTCTTCATCGGCACCTTCTCCGGCCGCGCAACCGACGCGGGCTACTTCCGGCACACCTTTGTCATCGGCACCGTCCTCATCCTGCTTGGAGTCTTCACAACGTCGGTCAGCACCCAGTATTAGCAGCTCTTCCTTATACAGGGCGTCTATACGGGGATCGGGAACGGTCTCCTATTCTGCCCCACCCTGGCCATCCTACCTACCTACTTTAACAAGAAAAGGATAATGGCTGTCGGGCTTACTGCCTCAGGGACTACTACTGGCAGAATAATTATCCCGGGTATATTCGAGGCCCTGCTGCTCCGGGTTGGCTTTAGATGGACCCTACGCATGCTCGGGCTTATTATGCTGGTTTTTTAGGTATTATACTTCCTGCTGGCGCAAACCAGAGTTCCGCCCCGTACCATCGGGCCCCTCGTTAAGTTCTCGGCATTCAAGGAGATCCCTTACCTCCTATTCGCCATAGGCATATTCTTCTGTTTCTAGGGCATATATACCGCCTACTACTACATCGGAGAGTACGCCAACAGTGTCATTAAGGTCTCTCAGGGCGACTCCATTAACCTGCTCATCATTATAAACGGGATCGGCATTGTTGGCCGGCTCTTGCCGCCCTACCTCTCCGACAGATAGACCGGCCCAACCAACATAATAATCCCTTTTGTGGTACTATCCGCGGTTTCGCTCTACTGCTGGGCCGCTATTTACACCCAGGGCGGCCTGTAGGCGTTTGCTACCATATATGGTCTCTTCAGCTCCGGAGTAAATAGTCTGTTCCCCACGGCTCTCTCCGCTCTAACCACCGATATGACCAAAATGGGAGTACGCATGGGAATGGTATATACTATTATCAGCTTCGCCACACTTACCGGCACGCCCATAGCTGGTGCGCTTATTAGCGCCAACCGCGGTCGCTACCTCGACATGGAGATGTTTGCCGCGTCACTGCTCATGATCGGGGGAATTCTGCTCGTTGCGGCAAGGGTGTCGAGGACGGGGTGGAAGCTGAGGGCGAGGATGTAGTTGCCACAGTAACAGTGGCTACGAAAGGAGGGTTTCACAAGAGGATACAAGTTTAGATGATAATCGGTGTATTCGAGACTACTGCTGCAAATGCTGTAGCAACATTGGAGCACGGTTATGTATAGATTCTGGATTATCATATCACTCCAAGGTGCAGTGAATGCAGCTCTTTCATGATCACCCACGTTCCCACTGGCCTCTCTTGGAGAGGCCACAAATTGTATCCTCTATACCAAAGTAGAAGCCTTATAGGTGGTGGTGGAGTTTTGTAAGTAGACTTTTCCGCGATCATGATCAGCATGAACCCGATCTAGCTATCCTACTCGATTTTCTGTTCCACGCCCTGATACCTCCACCGGCTCACGTATGCTGGTGAGCTCCCCGTGCCACCATTGCTCGTGGCGTATGCACCGATCAAAGTACCTGAGTCAAGGTGAGTTCTTTGCGCATAGACTGACCATATATCTTGTCCGTTGAGATAGTTACATACCTGTGAAAGGGCCAGTGCCCCCACTGAGCAAAGTACTCGGGGCGTATCCAATGATATCTGCGTTCGCACTTTCATCAGACGGAGCCGCGGACAAGGCGTAATGCGTATCGTTGACAGCTTGGACGCCTAGCCGCACAGGCTGGGACCAAGCAGTCGGAAGGGGCTTGACAACTGTCTCGATGGTTGGCCCGTCGTAATTGCCGGTGCCAGTGACACGGAACCGAAGATAATAATCCAAGCCCGCCGTCGTGTTGAGTGCAACGAGACCCAGATCAATATGCTGATACTGGGTCAGAAAAGCGGTTACTCCCACTTCCTCCTCGGCCGTGGTGGCGTTGAGCTCGACGTCCACAGAATAATTGAACGTGGTGTACGTCTGCCGTCGACTGACGAATGTGATCCCGTCTGCCGGTTCAAAGTCCGCGCCACCAGTCAAGTTAGCAACACTCGGCACCAACTTGAGGGCGGTCGGCTTCTCTTCCGGCGACACTTCGTAATTTTCAGTCTTTGGGAATCGCCAGTACAAAAATTGCTTTGGCATAGATGTGAGGTCTTCAAAGTCTACCACATCCGAATCAGACACCAGTGGACCATCGCCGGGTATGTCGCCTGACGGAGTTGGCAGGTCCCACCCGGTCATCCGCCCCTGAATAGGGTTCTGGCAGATTGGCCACTCCCCTTCCTCCCAGGTGGCATTGAAGAGCACCGACTCCCTGCCCATTGGATAGTTGAGCCACTCCGGGCCGGACCTCGTCGAAAGCGCGACGCCCCACCAGTTTCCATCTGCGTCCTGCCACAGATCTGCATGGCCGACGGTCTGGAAATATTCGGTCGTGTTACGGTTGGTCAGAATTGGGTTCCCCTCAAAGGCTTCGTAAGGTCCATCTACGCTGGGTGCTCGCGCGATTGTCACCGCGTGGTTCAGCTCGGTGCCGCCCTCAGCTATCAAGAGGTAGTAGTATCCGTCCTTCCAGGGCTTATAGATGTGAGGACCCTCTGGGCTGGATCCGCCAGTGCCGTTCCAGATGTAGTATGTCGAGCCGACTTCCCCCGTGCTCAGGTCAATCTTGGCCTGCTGGATGCCCGCGAACGTGATGTAGACTTGGCCATCCACGTCGTCGTCCCAGAAGAGGTCTGGGTCAATGCTTGCTGGTGTAAAGCGAAGCGCCTCGGACCACGCGTCATCTGAGTACGGGTCGGATGTTGTGTATATGGTCCCCACGATCGACTGGTCCGGGTCTACACCAAGCACGGAGACGACCACAATATAAAATGTGCCGTTTCTGTAGCGAAACGTAGGGGCGAAAATGCCGTTTTGTTGCCCTGGGCTTGAGTCTGCGAGCTCCGGTAATTGTGACTCTCGGGTGAGTGCGCTGCTGACGAGTTTCCAGTTCACGAAATCCTGGCTTGCGTAGATTGGGAGGCCCGGAGTTGCTAAGAAGGTCGATGCCACGCAAAAGTTTGTGTTGTTGAGCTCCGCAATCACGCCTGTGCAGGAAGGATCGGAATGCCAACCCGGCAATATGGGATTGGTGAACGAATTTTCCTGTGCTCGGGCCACAGAGCTGACTCCAAGCAGAGACGTGAGAAGGGTGGTGAGAAGCATGGTGCGAACAACCAGTCAACTGTGCGGTACCAAGGATGCTCAAACAACAGAAAGTCAATCATGTATTGAAGAGACTGACATGGAAGAACATAGATGAAATACTAAGTAGCACATGATTCAATGCGCCAATTCGAGAGGGGCCTCTTCCAATCACGTCACTCTCGCGGGGAAGATTCCATAAACGGAAGCAGGAAGTTCATTCCAAGCGAGAGCCGGCTAATATACGCGTTCCTCGTGCATTGCCAGTGCAGCATTCGACCCGGCGTCGTATTCTTTCTCCCTCTCCTTGTCCTAACACTTTACCCCAGATTCGTCGTTGCGGGCCGGGATATCCGGGCCTCGGAGTACTGAAAGCGGGACCATGCTAGCTTTTCGGTAGGAGATGAAGCGAACGGCGGAAATGAGATCACCACGTCAATCATACCCTGTTACGCGTTAGAATCGAATAGCTGGTCGGAAAATGCGGTAAAAGCGTCCATCGGCGCACACAGGCGTGCTTATTGCCCTCTACTACATCTACTCAACCCTGATATCTGTACCCTAGAGGTGTTTCATGCTCCGACGCTGAAAAATGATGGTTGGAAAGCAGGCTTCTCGTGCATCTGCTTCTGGTACACCAGGAACAACTTCCCTTCTAGTGTTCTGAAGTATTTGCCATTGTAGTTGGCATCTTCGTTGTCGGAAAATGACCTAACTAGTGTTTTGTCCCCGATCCATGGAGCCGGTGGTGTGTGTACAGTTGAGCCTTCTGGATATGTCCAGGATGATGACGCTCCATATCGAAATACCCTGACATTGATCGGATTTTTCCTAGACCTGGAGTGTCACTGCTGCATCCCATGATTTCTTTTTTTGCCGTTCGAGACGGTCTGGAATGGATGAATTCCAGAAACACTGCAGATGTTGACATTGGCTCTTGGACCGCAGCTTCCGTAACATCCCACTTGATGGGATTGCGCGTGGCACACCTGGGTGTATCAAGAGCACTGCCAGAACTCGACTCTAAGCTATTCCATAAATCATCACACTATCGTCGCGAGATTCAAGAGGGCCCAGCAAATATAGCCACGCAGCCAAATTGGGTCCTCTACTTCAATTTGTATCCTTGCAAACCAGGGCAAATCCGCGGAGCGTTCCGAGATCGACCTTGATCATTGTTGTTTAGTGGGTATCGACATGAACGCTGCCAATTTCGGCCCCCCTCTCGCTCAGCTTCGCCTTGTTCCCAATCACGCGGAAAGGTCCAGCGTGACATGACATGTTTTGAGATTTCCAACTCAGCCCAGAATCATTTCTTGCCCACTACGTGACCCGCCCGCGCTTTGTTTCACCTCCGCGGTGTCCACATGTGGAGGGTACCAGGACCATACATCAACATTCCGCCAATTACAACTATTTGAAATGTCGTTTCATAAGAGCCTGGACTTCCACTGGCGAGCGAGTGATCCTCTTAAAGGTACCGCAGAGAGTCTACGAAAGCTTGGCTCTCTTCTTGCTTTGCTCTGCTTCAGAAGAGCCTTCCGCGTGCTGAGCCCTCGATCATGCATGAATGTGCTCACAGAGGTAGGCACTTGAACTGAAAAGTAATGGAAGTAGCAATTGGCTGCTGTCTGTTCAGTCAACGAGGGGCGGTAAAGTTCTGAGCCAAGCGGCATGGTGACTTCTAATTTTTGGAAAGGTGCTGTCAACGGCGGGTCGAACCTGCCCCTTTTCATAACAAACACGGGCTGACTCCGCGCCCGGTTGAGGATGGACCCTACCGACTTTGGGTCGCATTATAATGGGCTGCAACATAGACGATGGTCATCAGAGTCTTGACGAACTATCGCTTTTCCACTTGTAGGTTCAAGTGCCACACTCTTTTTCACCCTCGGCATAGCCTGGTTGCTGGTCGCCTGTCTACAATTCCGTGCGTTTACTGCACACACAATCGCTTGAATCTTCGTAAACAAAGTCCGCGAAACTGCTTGAAGCATTTCACAGTGCAAAGATGTATTCCAAGGTCGTCCTCTTTGCTCTCGCCCTGGCCATCCACGGCGCCACGGCCCAATATTACGAGGACTGGTCCTTCGGCAACATGTTCATTGTCGGCCCTGCCTCAGGCGGCAGCAACTGGATCAAGAAGGCTACCTGGTCCCTTACGCCTCCGCCGCCGCCCACCGATTCCACCGCTTCGGAGTGTGATAATATGTTCGCCTCGATCTGGGTCGGTGTCTCCCCGACAGTTTCCTCTGGAACTCTCGTGCAGCCGCTTCTGAACTGGTCTGTCAACCAAAAGTCACAGGGCTGCGAAGCGGCCGATGATGAGTGGTGTGTGGACGCCAGCACGTTCACTGGTGGTATGCATTTTGTACAGACGCTCAACATATTCGTACAAAAAGGTAATGACAGGGTACAGAGCATCAGGTCGCCCAGCCTTACGTGCCGGTGCCCAAAGGTTCCTCACTTAGCTTCGAGAGTAAGTTTACGTTTCCGGCACGAGCCGCCTTGGGCTCCTCGGGTGGGGACAGCTGGCTAAAGACTCGGTTACAGTCGACATCACGAAGAATAAGAAGGCCTCCCAGAAAGTCTGGATCGACGGCGAGCTCGTGTCTTCCCAGATGGATACTATGGATGGGTACCCCGCCTACCTCTATTCCAGTAATGAGTGCTTCAAGAACCAGTGTGGCTCTCTCAACGCCTACTGTAAGTTACCATGACCATGACCCAGCTTTGCTAGGAATTTCCGACGTATACCTCAATCCAGATTGGCTGGTTGGCTAACGTGTCCTTCCACCAGCCTGGGACAACGTTACCATCACCCTCAACGAGGCCAACGAGAGCTTCGGAAACTCAATCCAACTTAATGGCGCCACCGGAAGCTTCTCGACCTCCGACAACGGGAAGACTTGGACTGGAACCGTCAAGATCGACGCCGACCACTTCCCCATCGATTGAGAATATACAGATATGGATTGTCCAGAATTGATTGTATCTGTTACTACTCGAGTCTGGATGGCGTGGTTTAATTTCGGAATGAGGAAAGGGTGGGGAATGTGTCCCACCAAATACGATTACGCTCCTTCTCTGTATGTATAGCAGTTGTCCTAGAAGGACAAATGTAAATCGAGACCAAAACTTCAACAATACCATCTTGAGCTTTCGTGCAAGTTGATTCAATATGCGAGTTAGCACGGTAGGTATCTGCAACCCAACGACAGAACCTTGACTATACCGGTACAGGTACATATGTATTGATTCAACCGGAGACAGTCATATAATCACCTTTCCACTTCAGGCCAAAGCTTGTTTGTTGCCCACATCCGGATCCGAGCACCCGAGAAGTAAACGGGAATTGCCAAAGCCCCCATGACGCCAGATATAATGGCAAATATGTTCATAGCTCCATCGTAACCTGTCAGCTTGATCAAAGGAACGGTCGAATAGCTGAGGCCGAACGAGATGAATCCTCGACCGGCGCAGATAACCAATAGCAGGGGCCCAGCCTTGCTTTGAAAACTGTCAACCGCGTAGGTGATGCCAATAAGGTTCGCGCCGAGAAAAGCGAAGAACCCGAGGTTATACGGAGCCACAATTGTCATCCAATGCCAGCGATCAGGATGCGCTCCAGCTTGACCATAGAGAACGCAACTCAAGACCGCCAAGGCTATTGGGAGGCCCAAGGCTATGAGACGGTACTCGGGCTACGCGCGTCACCACGTTAGTATGGCATGCTCTATACCACCTCCTTCCCCGGTACCGTATACGGGCATACCTGAAAGAGGCCATTCCTCCGCGTGCTCATGACCCGAGCAACAAGGTCAGATCCATAGCCTAAAACCGGGACCATGATGACACAGTCCAGCACCTGTACAAGCTGGACATATCCAAGCCATCCCGACTCGAAAGAGTATGGTGGTGACATGAGAATGGTGGCGAACGTGGATGCCTGGTACACGTATATACCCAAAACTGTGCCGTTCAAGAGGAGGATCCAGACAATATTTGCCAAGCAAAGCGATTGGAAAGTCTCCTTGTAGAATACCAGTGTTTTCCTCCACTCGGGCTTAAAATGAAATATTTGGAGGTCATTTCGCCACGTGCGTGGGCCGAAGACTTCAGGCTGCAAGTGGTGACTTTTCCCGGTCGTGACTCTGACAATTTTCTCTGCGGGGCCGTTTCCACAGACTTGGCCAGCTTCATCCAGCTTGAGGTGGACTTCCCCTCCTGAGACATATGTTAGTAACATGGTCCGAAGAAAAAAGGCAGGTTTCAGCTCGACTCACTATCCGCGTCTTCGGGGCGGTCATACTTGGTCTCCACTACAAAAGGAACTGACAAGATGAGTATGGCGGCGTTGAGGAAGGTGATGATGAGATACCACCATTTTAAGCCCCATGCTGGAACGATGTATGTCGTGGCGACAAACATGCCGGCCGTCAAAGCAGTCTGTATGCCAATGAACCAAGAGAGTTTTGCGCTACGTTCGTGGAGGAAGTGGATCTCCTCGATGATGTACGGCGCCAGAGCTTCGCTCTGACCGGCGGCGATGCTATAAAAGTTCCGGCCAGCAATGTGGCTGCTCAGCGAGCCCGGGAAGGCACACCAGATACCGGAAACCACCAACAGAATAAGTGAGGCCAGAAATACAGGCCTCCGGCCGACCGTAACGGAGAGCGGCATCGACAGTAGATTACCGATCGCCATGAACAAGGTTGGGTAGGTGAGCAGGTCCGTAGCTTTGGTTGCTTCCGAAGGTGCGTATTCTTTCAAAACAGATGGGAAAACTGACCCCATGCCCGACGTGCATAGGACAGAAGTCGCCGAATACGAGGCCACAATGAAGATTATCATGAACTTGTGCCATTTTGGGAGATTCAGAGGATCTGGCCATTCACAGCGTTAGTTTTGCATCTCCAGGAGAATATCAGGAAAAGCCCCTACAAGGCTAGAACAGAACAAGTACCGGAATCTCACCTTTTGGGTCTGGGCTTGGAGTCGGAATCAGGACGACTGAACCGCCTTGTAGAAGCTGGACAGTGCCATGTGCTTGTGGCTCTGCTCTCGGTTCAAAACGAGGGTCGGCTCTCTCAACATGGATGGCATCAACAGAGGCCCGGTTGTCTTTGACGCCGGGAGAATCAGCCATTATCGAAAATAGACGATCGATTCCGATGGCAGCTCAGGTGAAGATGGGTGTTAACAATATGATAGCATTAGTTTGCAAAGTAGAAAATTATTTGACCTGGGCAATAATTACTACTCCGAGGAGCGTGTCCAAGCCATGCGCGTGAGGCCTGGAAATTTAGCATGGGAATACACGTATATACATGGACCTGGCCAGTGAAGCCAGCACGTTGTAAAAGGGGGCTTTTGCTTCGAAAGCTGGAAGAACTACGCTAACGTGAATATTTGATTCTTGATTTATCGGCTCGGGTGAGAACACGACTGGTGTTAGATCCCTCCGCCCACCACCTGGGCATGCAGTTGCCGATGGCTTGGGGTACCAAATCCTCGGTAGTCCACAAAAGCTACTTGACAAGTTCCCCAGGTTTTCCCTGGCCCCCGCGTTTCTCCCCGCGTTTTCATTTCTTGGCGCGGACTCCCTGGCGGGTGTGCCAGGATCGGTAAGGGGAGTACAGTAGTACCGTAGCACAATCCGGTGGGCGTTAATTCTTGAGTGTACAGGGGGTCCTCCACTGTTCCGGAAACCCCAAATTGGACAACACGCGTACGTGGATTTGAAGGAGGGGCCGAGGCGACTGCAGCTATCAACATGTCTCGGTATCTGTTACCATCCCCCACGAGGGAAAAGCACATCGGCTCGGCAAATCACAACTTACACAAGCACCAACCAGGGCGACTTTGGTATTAGTCACATATCAGAGCATTACCTCACCGCAGCAACAGATGCCTTCGACTCACGAAACCCCCGAGGTCACACCGGCGGACCCGTTGATCGGTCCCGCAGTTCCGGACCGGGACGGCACAGCAGATGGAGCAGGGCGGCCACCAGCAGCCAAGAGGAGACGTATCAACTTTGCTTGTAATTACTGCCGCAACCGCAAGACACGCTGCGATGAGCAGAAGCCCTCGTGCATGGCCTGTATCAATGCGGGTGTTGAATGCATAACCACCGACCGCCGACGGCCCGGCGTCGAAGTGTCGCGCCGCGAGGCTCGGCGCCGTCCGGCCTCCACGTCGTCACTAGCCACGCCAACGCCCTCAGGAAGACTCCATTCATCGCCGATATCAAGGGAAAATATCGTTGTTGGTGAAGCACACGACAATGACACCGTGGGAGCAGAAATTGTCTCGACTCCGGGAGAAGGCTTCAGCCACGACGGCGATTTGGAAAACCCGCCAGGACATACCAGGTTTCAGGGCAAGCTGCCTGTATTCACCCCCTGTCGTGGGAGCAACTCGGTAGAGATTATAGCAGACTGGCTAGACCTCGCCTCTCGTCGCTTGGGCCTTCAGCATAGGTGTGGCTTGCCCCAAAGTTCAAGGAAACAGCCACCTCTCCTCCGAAATGCACTCATCCCGTCCTCTGAGCCCTGCCATTTCCCGCCGGCAGACATCGGCCGCATTCTTGCCGCGAGATTCTTTGACGGCATCAACGTTCTCTTTCCCCTTCTCGGCCGTGACCAGTCCGAGAAGGACGTTGCCATGGCGCTCGAGCTAGGCCCACGGGCGTTCGCCAAAGCGAGGGGGATAGCTGTCCTGGCTCAGATGTATTCCATCTGGGCCATCGGCTTTGCCGCAGAACCGCGGCTTGACCGGGTCTTCGATCCCAGGGAATACATCAACTACTGCAAGACTTTGCTGGGCCATCTTGTAGTGTTCAACTCTGTTGAAAATGTGCGTGCTATTGTGTTGTTAGCTATTTGCCTCAACACCTACGACGACTGCACTGGGGCGTGCAATGCCTTCAGTATCGGTATTTCCATGGCCACGACCCTAGGCTTGCATCAATTATGCTCAGGCCGGCGCCGAGTCACCGTTCATCACAGGCCAGACACGATAGAGGATGACGAGCGGCGACTACTTTGGCTCGCTATCTATGCTTATGAGAAGCTTTTGTCTTTCGAGCTGAGTCGGTCGTCGCTGGTACATGACGAGGACTCATATCTCCTTGACGCCCATGACTTCATCACAGACACCCACTCTCAGGAATCTGCCGACAGTAAGGCATTTGCCGTAATTCTTGATCTGGCTAGAGTCCTAGGCGAGATCGGGCGAAAGTCTGTAGCCGTGAGCAGAAAAGAAGAGCGGCTTTCTGGACAGGAGTTGCAGGCGGTCATCGCCGAGAAAGTTCAAACAGTTGCTGAGTCGACGCTTCTTTTGACGCACTGGGCGGAAACAGTACCACAAGAATTTAGGTAAGTGGTTGTTTGATCGCCAAATGTGCTTTGGGTTCTATCTGGGTCATCTGCTCGTGGATATACTTGCAAGGCTGACCGAACTTCGCCGAAGACCCACGTCGGACCCAGTGGTAGACTCAAAAGTCTGCCCATTCGCATCGTACATCGCCATACATTACAACAATGCGTAAGTCATTCTGCTGTCTCCAGTAGTATAGAATGAATATGCTACTGATTCAGTGCTGCAGTCTTCTTGTTCTCTCCCGCAATACCCTTCTTATCAGCAAAGAGGCGACGGCCAGCGTTGCCGATATCATAGCGAAAGGAAAGCCTTGGGGCCACGTTGTACGAAACGGACAGTCCATCGCGGCCAATGCCGCCCGGAAGATCCTCCGGATCCTCGTAGAGACTCTGGACTCCCAGTCGGCATCCATATTCTCGAGCTGGCTCGGCATGCTCCATGCCTTTGCAACATTAGTCGTCCACATCATCACACATCCTGGCTCACGAGTCTCGACCATGGATTTTCACGTAAGGTGCCCGCTGTGGTTTGTTCTCCAACATTGATCTAGGCTAATTTCGCTTCACATCACTCAGTTGATGGAGGCTGCCATTGACTTTTTGAAAGGGGTAGCTTCCCGAATGTGCGACGAGGAAGCATTGAATTCCTTACTCCACAAGGTCGACGGGATTCTGGCTCAACAAGAGAATCCGCCGCCGGTCTTCTTGGGCACACACTCAAACCCAGGCACGGCGCCTACAACTGTGACTGTCCAAAATGACCCACTCACTGCCCGCGGTCACAACTCGGCACACAGATCACAGCCGGCCACCAACAGGCCCAGCAACGCTGGTGTGACGTATGATATACCCGAGGCGGAGCTTTTGGGTCTCAACGACATCATCCCCGGCACCAGCGACTTTGGCTACGATTCATTATACTCAGCCATGTCGATACTTGGTGATGGGTGGCCTCCCGATATGCCTGATGGTATGGGTCCTTTTTTGTCCGGATCTATTCCTTGAGCGACTTACATCGGGACATGCTTTTTCCAACCCAAGGACACATGAAATCACAATTGTGAATGCCGCCTGGGAACAGGAACAAAAAAAGCAAACCTTTTGGCGAATCACACGCCAAGACTAGGATGCCTGTCCGTGATGCAAAGTTCATTTCTACAGGCACAAAGCTAGCCGAAATTGTTAACGGCCTGGCTAATGTATCATCTTCAAAACCTCATCAAACCTCAATAGGCTCGGTCTGGATATACGGAATACCAGTCAATCTGAAGCCCTTTTCTCCTAGCACTGGTGTCTCCCTCGGTTTTCCGGTATTGTACGGACATGGTTCACCATTCCTCAACACCGGAATGCCGCCCACGTGCATGGCGTTCGGCCAATGCGTCGTAGACTGCGTATTCTCAAATGCTCCCCTCTTCCGCACCAGATCCTCCTCGCTAGCGTCGGCAGCAGGCATGTAGCAAGTGTAGGCACAGAAACGGGGCCTGTCGCCCTCGGGGCTGAGGTTGTAATGCGGCGTGCGGCTGTCCCAGAGCAGCAAATCTCCAGGCTCGGCGTTGATCTTGACCCACTCGCAGCCCTTGTCCTTCAGCCATTGCATGCCCTCCTCTGTGAACCCGTACCACTCCGTCGTCCATGCCCAGATTTTATTCGGCTCATTTTTGAACTCCTCGTGGAACTCTTCACTCAACAAATGCGCGCCTTTGCATACGATCAACCCACCGTCCTTGTCGCCATTGGGGAAGATGTTGACGAGTCCTTGGAGGCACCTGAACCCGGGCTTTTCAGGGTCCTGGTCTTGATGCGGCCAAGGCTTGTTGGGCATGACGTCGGTGCGGTTGGGGAATGCCATGTTGACAGCGTCGAAAGAGACGATAAGGTCGGGCGTGTCATAGACCTTCTCAAACGCATCGATGACGCCAGGTTCCTGGCGGATCGACCAGGCGAAGGACTCGTGGGCAATGCCGTAGCCTAGGCACATGCCTTTCTCCGTGATAACAGGAAGGTTGGACTCCTTGACAGTGGAAGGGTCGTCGCGGTTGAAGCCGAGGCCGCCAGCGCTATCACAGTTAGCATATTAAAAACATATAAGGAAATAGGATCGGGATGAGACAGGGAGACTTACAAGTTCTCCAAGTACGACATCATTTCCTCGCCGTACTTGTCCGCCCTCTCGCGCGGGATGGCACCTTTGACAACGACATACCCGTCGCGGATGAGGTCATCACGAAAGTCCCCGTGGGAGACTCCCTCCTCAGAGAATAGCTTGTGCGATCCTGCTGGCTTGGGAACCAGAGACTTTGGAGAACTCTGTGCGTGCTTGGTTGCTGAGACAGTCACCGTCGCGGCTGGAGCGGAAGCGTAGTCTGTGGCAATGACCATAGTGACGACTTTTCAATACAGTATTTCAATGATGGAGGTTTTGATCACAGGTTAGGTTTTCGATCCAAAATAGAAAAGAAATGGGATATTGCTGGAATCAAAAAGCTGTGGGTCGCCTTTAGATGATGGGGTTTATACCTACAAGACGTCTCAAGATTGAGACGGCTAGTGTTTACATACAAGCGTTGCCACTTTGCTTATCCCTGCGCACACATATCAAACAAATCCATGGCTGCTCCATCAAACTGCTCATGCCACAAAGATCAGCTCGGTTCGGAACGGATATCATGGTGGATGACCGCTTTCATAATTCGGCACGGAAAGGGTCGGTTCGGCAGGCTCACGGATTCGGCTCGGGAGTTTGTGGGTCTTTCGGCTCCACTACCGGCCGGGACGGTGCCGATGGGGCAAGAGCCTCAGGCTCCGCTCCTAACGACCTTCTCTCTGTGAGAAAGGGTCGATTGATCGCGAAGGCCAAGTGGAGCCTATGTTTAGTCTCTT
The DNA here is from genome assembly GCA_021399435.1 of Diaporthe sp. PMI_573. Classification (NCBI taxonomy): domain Eukaryota; kingdom Fungi; phylum Ascomycota; class Sordariomycetes; order Diaporthales; family Diaporthaceae; genus Diaporthe; species Diaporthe sp. PMI_573. The sequence goes on from JAJTUP010000004.1 coordinate 983,361, forward strand.
CTGAACAGACGAGGATCACATCTCTGAACACTGGGCGGCATTCAAGACGGGGCCGTAATAGACACCGAGCAGTATACAAAAGTGACCCTAGAACCAGTACAATACCTACACACATGACCGGTGCGCATTCACTTTGATCTAGATGTCGAGCTCTTGTTCATCCCTGCATCATCCACGAGAATCAAAGCCAGTGTGCCGGAGAAGGGAAGAATTTAAATTCGTTTGTTAATCGTCACCATGGGACACTCAAAAGTCAATGTGCCGCTAGAACCGCTTAACCCGCCCATCGTCGGAAGAGATGGCTACACTGGTCTCAATCCCCATACAGAGACTCTCCCAGAAGGCTGGAAACACCCGGAGTATCCAGACTCCCGCCCCCTAACGTGCCCAATCCTGGTCGAGCACGATGTAGCCATCAAAGTACGAGACGGGACGACCCTCTACGCTGACATCCTCCGGCCCACCTCCCCATCTGAAAAAGCTCCTGCCCTCATCTGCTGGTCTCCATTTGGCAAGAAGTTCAACGGGGTATCATCGCTAGGACTCATGACACCCTGGAACCTGGGAATTCCACCTGGCACACTCTCAGGCCTCGAAAAGTTCGAGGCGCCAGACCCGGCAGACTGGGTTCCTCGTGGCTACGCCATCGTCAATGTCGACAGTAGAGGAGCTTTCGACAGCGAAGGAACCATGGTCATAATGGGAAATCAGGAGGCCGAAGACGGTTACGATACAATCGAGGCCATCGCCGGGATGGAGTGGTGCAGTGGCAAGGTCGGGCTCGCAGGCAATTCTCACCTCGCGATAGCACAGTGGTTCATCGCAGCGCTCCGACCACCGAGCCTCGCCGCTATCGCGCCGTGGGAGGGCTGTGGTGACTTGTACCGTGAGCAGTTCGCTCGCGGCGGCATCTATGCCGGAGACCTGTTCGACAAGCTCATTGTCAAGTATATGCTCAAGGGCCGCAACGGAGTAGAGAGCTTTCGTCTAATGTACGAGGAGCACCCGCTGGCCAACGAGTGGTGGAACGACAAGAGGCCAGATTTGAAGAAAATCAATGTGCCTACCTATATCACAGGGACTTGGACAAACACAATGCACGGGATGGGTGCCATAAGGGCTTGGATGGAGGTTGATACTGACTCCAAGTGGTTGCGCTGGCATCCCTGGCAGGAGTGGTACGACCTGTGGGGAAACGCACAAGCCAAGGAGGAGTTGCCCGCCTTCTTCGACCACTACCTCAAGGGCGCGGACAATGGATGGGAAAAGACCCCCAAGGTCCGGATGTCACTCTTGAGGTTTGGGAACAAGGTGCCCCAGACCATCGAGAATATCGTCGAGGAGGACTTTCCGCCTCCGAGGACGGAATATAAGAAGTTTTACCTGGGAAGCGACGAAAAACTTCTGCTTAGCGAGCAAGAGAACAGTACCAGCAGTGTCAGCTACCTTTCGACTTCCAGCGAGAGCGCTGCATTTACGTATACCTTTCCGGAGACGACGCGCATCATGGGAATGCCCAAGGCTGTGCTCTATATGTCCTGTCCGGACCATGATGACATGGATATCTACGTCATGATCCAGAAGCTGGATAAGGAAGGCAATCAGATGAAGAATCTCAATATCCCCTGGAAAGGATTACCAATCAAGTCCTTTGATGATTTCAAGCCCGACCAGGAGACCGAGGTCGTGCTATACAAGGGCCCAGTTGGCATTCTCCGGGCCTCACACCGCGCCATTGACGAGGGGAAGAGCATGCACCCGCACTGGCCATACCATCCGCATGAGGTGGAGGAAAAGATCGAGCCGGGTAAGGTTGTGAGGTTGGACATTGGGATTTGGGCCACAGGGATCGAGTTCGAGAAAGGGGAGGGAGTAAGAATCGTTGTCAGTGGGCGGAATTTTGGGGTGAGCAACTTCGGGATTGATCGGACGCTGAATAAAGGCAGACACCATGTGCATTTGGGCGCAGAGTTTGGGAGCCATGTTGTGCTTCCATTTGTTTGATAACCATCCGGAAGAGGGCTTTATTCTATTGTCGACGGAAAAGGAGAGAGAGAGAGAGCATGTTGCAAGGAGAAGTTTTGTGTGCTCGTAATAGGTTGGCCTCGAGCTTGTTAGCATCAAGGAAGCAAATAGCAAGTGGCTGTTACAATTCCGTCCGAGCGCGGTCAATTGGGATTTTGAAACTTTCATTCGGCTGTCAGCATGTTTTAGACCATTATGCGATGGCATAGAGGCTTTGAATTGGCCAATGGAGCATGCAGCTGACTTAGAACCCTGGAGATACTGTACTAACGCCGCGCGTCTGAAGGATTCGAAAGCTGAACATATTAGATTTCAAGGCAGCAACATCAAGGGCCATTCATATGCACATCAAAATTAAAGGAGTCTGGAAACTCCCAATTGAGTTTTCTTCTCTCTCGATCATCACTCCATTCCAAAATCGTCCACCATTCGACTAATATGTCTTTCAATCCCGGATTCAAGTACGAGCCGCTCTTGAACTCAACCTCGATTCGAGTGCTCCTCCTCAACCCGGGGACAGCGGACGACGACATACAATGTCAGTTTCTTCCCTGCGATCTCAACGCCGACCATGAAATCTTTCCAGAGTATCCGAGACCGTTCGAAGTGATGAGCATGGGGAAGAACACAGCGACAGGTCGTACCTTCTTATTGCCCTGCGATATCATCCTCGACGATGCGCCAGGCTCGCCGGAACAACGCTTACATCCTTTTCAACGGTACAAAGCCCTGTCATATGTATGGGGCGACGCTTCCGACTTGCAGACCATCAAGCTCGAGGATGAGGATTTCCTTGTCACGAGGAACCTAATGGCTGCCCTGAGTACAGTACGTCGCCCCAAGGAAGCTGTCAAGCTCTGGGTCGATGCAATCTGCATAAATCAAGCCGACCTGGAGGAGAAGAAGACACAGATCCCCCTGATGGGTCGGATCTACCAACAAGCCAAGTGCGTCTATGGACAGGTGCTACCGTCATTCGACAAAGCTGAGAGCCTCAGGGAGCTGATCGTCGCCATCGGGACGGCGGGCATGGCCCTGGAGCAGGACTTGCGGGCGCGTGGTGACCGCAGCGAAGAACAGGTAAGCACGGAGGGAACAGGCCAGATGGAAAACAGCACACCCAGGGGGAGCAAATCTCACATAGTATTCACGAAACACGCTCTCGAAGACTACGATCTGCCCTCGGAGACTAGCCCCCTGTGGCAGAGCTGGAGGGCGTTCTTCGCGTCTCCGTATTTTCGAAGGATTTGGATCCAACAAGAAATTGGCTTGGCCAGGAAGTTCAAATGGTTCCTGGGGGATACCATGGTAGATCACAATGTGCTCTTCACCTGTATGGAGGTCATGCGGAGGTACAGCCGGCAATATCGAGCGGCGTATCTTCACGTAGAAGGCGCTTCTACGTCATCGCAGCAGTTTGTGGTGACCGAGGACTCTTTGCCTTCCTTCGAGGCCCCGGTGGACCTCGATCACGACGCGGCCTACGGCATCGTGTCTGGTCTTCTCGCGGCCAATAGGATGCTGAACGAGCGGAAAGTGGCCGAGGGTTCCGAGAAAGACAGCAGGCCCCTCATAGACCTGCTGGCTGACTACCGAGACTTTTGTGCCACCGAGCCTCGCGATATGGTCTTCGGACTGCTGGGTCTCGCAAAAGATGCCGAAGAGTTTTATGACCTGGTGGACTACTCGACGCCGCTCGGGACCTTCTTCGTGAGTCTGGCCAAGAGGTTCGTGGACCTCAAACACGGCACGAAGATGCTTCTCCAGGCCTCAAACACTGCGCACACAGAAGAATTGCCAAGCTGGGTTCCTGTGAGTCATCTTTAGCTGTCGGGATGCCCATATATATATTGCTGACGTGGACTCGCAGAACTGGACATCCTCTGTCGTGGTGCCGAGCGTCACCGCTCACCGGTACAGCTCCATCCGCACAAAAGACTTTTGTGCAGGCGGAGACGATATCGAGAACGTAATGGAGGTCATCCAGGATGCACATAATTCACAGCGGCCTCTGCTGAGAATCCGCGGAGCCCTCATTGACACGATCAAACACTGTAGCCTGGCAGCTCAGGCCGAGGAATTGATGCCATGGGTGCAAGAAACTCATGCTTTCCCACCACCTGTGGCGATGAAAGACGGTTCACTTTCCATCACCTTTCTCTTTGCGCTGCAAGGGCTGAGATTCGCGGTACAACACGTCCCCAAGGAGCAAGGACCCGGAACACGGTGGTTCTTGGAGGCATGTTGCCAGGCGACGCGGGACTTCTGGGAAGACCAGTCGTCTCACTCACTCAGGCTGGGTTTCCTCCAGTTTGTCTCCATATACATGCAGAACACTTCGATGTTGGAGCAGATGCGTGGGGGCTTCACGCCGCAGGACGAGGAGGTGCCGATGAAGGACTTTGTCAACGATGTCTTGGTGCCGCTTGGTCGACAACGGCGATTCTGCACGACGGAACGCGGTCTGTTTGGCGTGGTCCCGTTCGATTGCAAGCCCGGGGACAAGGTTTTCGTTCTGCGGGGTGGTGCTGTTCCATTGATACTCAGACCAGTAGTGTCAGATTCAGCAGCTGAGGACAAGGGCCAAAGGTATCGACTTATTGGAGATGCTTACATGCAAGGGGTCATGTACGGAGATGGATTATCTTTCGACGGAGTCCAAGAGGCGGATATTTTTCTGATATAGGGCTTCATAGGTATACAGACAAAATCAGTGGCACGACCCAAGGACATAGAGATTCTTGGACTAAAGGAAGAATGGTCACCCGAGCCTAAGATGCCCCGGAGCTTATTAATGCAAGAACACACGCCCAGACCCTACTCACTGCGATAGTGAACTTCCAGTTCATATCAACGCTTGACAGGATTCGGTAACATTTCTCTTGATATCTATGCCAGTTCCTGTGGCAAAGCTACATCGGCCAGCACGACGCCGCATGCTGCACTAAACCTTCTTCTACTTTTGACCCGCCAAAGAGACCCCTAACACATGTCCTTCCCGTTTCCCCCAATCTAGGCAGTCCTAACCTCCAGCTCCTGCGACTCAAAGGCCGGCAGCTCCCCCTGGATGTCCTCCCACGTCTTGACGCCAGTGACCATCTCGCGCACGGCCTCGAGGACCTTGGCCTCGTCCGCGCGCACCTGCTTCGTGCTGTCGCGCTCGCGCAGCGTGATGGAGCCGTCCTTGACGGTCTGGAAGTCGATGGTGATGCCGAAGGGCGTGCCGAGCTCGTCGTTGCGCGAGTAGCGCTTGCCGATGGTCGCCGACGAGTCGTCCACCCTGCTGGAGACGCCCAGCGCCCGCAGCTTCTGGCCCAGCTTGCGCGCGATGGGGGTGAAGTCCTTGTTGCTGGAGAGGGGCACGATGAGGACCTTTGTTGGGGCGATGGTCGGCGGGAAGGAGAGGACCTATGGTTTCGTATTGTCAGTTAAATAGGCATCGAATTAGGAGTGGTGATGATGTTGGTGTTACTTACGCCGCGAGCTTCATCAGCACCGTCGCCGCGAGTCCAGAAGCTGTGCTCCAGCAAGGCGTACAGGATTCTGCCAATACCGAACGAGGGCTCGATCACGTTTGGTGTGTACTCCCGGATGTGCTCTGTGATGGTGGAGTACTTGATCTCAAGCAGGTCCTTGCTGACGGTGGCCTTGCCATCTGCCACACCGGGAACGTCAATGGTGAAGCTGCCGGTTTCCTCCGCTTGCTTGGCAAAGGCTTCTCGCTGCTCCTGCGTCGTCGCTGTGATGGCAGCCTCCACTGTCTTGCCATCCTTCTTGAAGGCGGGGCCGAACTTCTTCTTGTTGAACTCCAGTGTCCACTCTTGCCTGACGCTCGGCGTGTCCAGCTTCTGGCGCACAACCAGCGGTGCGCCGGTCTTGTTCTTGTGCACCGTGAGATCGTAGGCCGAACGGTCAGCGCAACCAACACACTCGATCCAGCCATACGATGTGAGGAGCTCGGCGTCCCAGCAGTCACAAGCGTAGTGGGCCATCTCGTTGGCCATGTGTTGCCGGAAACGAACCTTGCTCATGTCTACACCAATCTTTGCGAGGAAGAGATGGATACGTGCGAGGAAGTAACCAAGGGTCTCGTTGTCCACAACCTTGGCCTCAACTGCCTGGCGAATGGTCATTGTTCTCAGGTCCGTCTTGCCGGAGAGTTGAGTATGCTTGTCCAGCAGCTTGAGCTCAATGTTCTCAACCTCGGGGAACCTGTCGTGCTTCTTGCCGCCCTCGGGGTCAACGTAATGCTCAATCTCAGCCATCAGGAATTCTCGCACACGCAGCAGACCCGCTCGAGGGGAGATTTCGTTTCGGTAAGACTTGCCAATCGAGGCAGACGCGAAAGGCATATTGCCCATGTTGAACTCAAGCAGCTTGGCGAAGTTGGTGAACTGGCCCTGGGCTGTTTCTGGTCTCAGGTAGCCAGCCAGTTGGCCGGATGGACCAATTGCAGTCTGGAACATCAGGTTGAATGGTACTGGGGGCGAAGGCTGGACACCAGTCTCGGGGTTCTTGAGCTCGTACTTGCTGATCAGCTTGCCAAGAGCGTCGCCATCGTAGTTGTCGATCTGAGCCAGCACCTCCTCGTACTCCTTGGCCACGGCGTCATCGAGCTTGACTGCCTCGGACTTGACCTTCTTCTTCTTCTTCTTTGGGTCCGCCTCTTTCTCCTCCACCGTCTGGCCACGCGCCTCCTTGTCCCCCTTTAGCCTCGCCTCGAGTATGGCCTCGACAAAGTGGTCCGCCCGCAGGATCTCGCCGTTCTTGGGGTCCTTGCACATCCAGTCGGCGAACTTGTCGACGTGGCCACTCGTCTTGAAGACCTCGTGGGGGGTCAAGACGGTGCAGTCGACCTCGAGCATGTCCTCCTCAAGCACAAAGTGCTTCCGCCATGTCTCGATGATGTTTGCCTGCAGACCACAGCCGGAGGGACCGTAGTCGAACAGGCCAGCAACACTCCCGTAGATCTCGAAGGACGGGGTGTAGAACATGCGCCGACGCAGCATGGACTCCATGGCCTGCCGGTCAATGGTCTGGCCGGTCTTCGTCGTGAGGGTCGCCATGTCTTTCTTGCTTGATTTGTGCGCTATGACAGCTCTGCTCAAATGGTGGGAGGACGCAAATGGTCGCGCGGACGTGGGTTTCGCTGTAACTTTCCAGAAGTTGGGGGTGGGAGTAGCACCAACAAGTGGTCTGAGAGAATTGATGAGTTTAAAAGCCTTCATAAACAGGCAATTGAGAGTCACAGATTGCGGGGTGAGTCAAACGGCGACGACGATGGTAGGTGGCCGATGGCAAGAGAAGTAAACGTTGGCTGCTCTGGGGTGACTCAAAAACCGTTCTCCAAATACATGGGCATTTGGACCTGCGTCGCAAAGTACCAAGGTATTGCTTGAAGCTCCCAGTGAGGGGCAGAGCAGCTCCTGCGCTGCGTGTTCCTGGGCAGGCAAAAACAATTTCTTATCTTATCAGCGACCGAGTCGCCCAGGAAATTTCTTGAGAGATCATCTTCAATAGCATTCTCAGGTCCGCCTACTTTCTACCACCTGCAAACCGACTAATCCCACACCAATTGCAAAGATGGTTGGCCCTAAGATTGCGATGAACAAGATTTATCGCCAGGAGCGTCATGTTCAAGACAAGCGAACATCGAGCAAGGCAAAACGCGAGGAGCGCATGCGCAGGAGGAAGGTAGAGGCCAAGGAACCTGAACTGAAAAAGGAACGCCTTGCACGAAACCAGACCAGGACTCTCGACCAGAAGCGAAAATGGGACGACGCAGATGAGGACAGCCTTTACACAAGCGCCGATGTGGCGGCGATGAAACGGCGAAAGCTGGAGGAGGAGCAGAACGGCGCGCCGGACGAGCCTCTCGACGACGAGAAGGATGAGGAGGACGACGAGGTGGACAGCATGCTGGGATCAGATGACGACGAGGAGGCAGACGAGGACGCCGTGCAGGAGCGGATAGAAAAGATGCGCGCGAAACGGGCAGAGCGCCAACCGAGCGCGGCACCCTCCACGACGAGCACAAACTTCGACATGACGCCCGCCGTGCTGTCAAAGAAGTTCCCGAACCTGTTCAGCGACGAGCCTCCGAAGACCCCCAAGGTCCTCGTCACGACATCCCTCAACTCGACACTACACAAGGAGGCAGAGATCCTGACATCGCTGTTCCCCAACTCCGAGTACATACGGCGGTCGGCGCACCGCTACGGGCACAAATACAGCGTCAGGGAGATCTGCAAGTTCGCGTTCAACAGGGAGTACACGGCGGTGCTGGTGTTGAACGAGGACCAGAAGAAGCCCAACCGGCTCACGATTGTGCACCTGCCGTACGGGCCGACGCTGACATACTCGGTCAACAACTGGATAGAGGGCTCCAAGCTGCCTGGCCACGGAAAAGCGCAGGACGCTTACTACCCAGAACTTCTGCTCAACAACTTCAAGAGCAGTCTCGGCCTGCTGGCGGCAAAGAGTTTCCAGACGCTGTTCCCACCACAGCCTGATATCGAGATGCGGCAGGTGGTCACATTACACAACCAGCGAGATTACATCTTCCTTCGCCGCCACAGATACATGTAAGTAACGGCTGCATCTGCAGTGAACATCCGACTCAAACTGTGTATCGCGTACTCCCACTCTCGAAAAACCGCTGACATAACCTGCTGTACAGATTCCGGGATAAGAAGGAGACAGAAAAGAGTGTCCAAGCAGCGGACGGCAAAGAACTGCAGGGCGTGGAAGCGATCAGAGTCGGTCTGCAGGAACTCGGCGTAAGTACATACATACATGCACACCCACAACCCACATCCCAGAACTCCCACCCCCCTTGTGCCGCAGGGACACATATTTCCATCCCCTCCCCACTTTCCCTTCCCCCTCATGACGCCTGTCGATCATGTAACTCTCCACGCACCAACACGCGTACCACGAACATGTGGACTCGGAAGTACCACCCAATCGCACGCCCAACAATAGCCTGATCCACCGGGTGGACGGCACAGCGGTATGGCAAACATGTGGGCTGGGGGCAACGTCACACACACACACGCACACAAGCAACACGAAAACGCATATGTATATCAGAAATTAAACCCGCTGACGTGTTCGTATTTTTTTTTCACAGCCTCGGTGCACCCTCAAGCTGCGCAGGGTCGACAAGGGCATAGGCCGTGCGGGGAGCGAGGGCGAGGACGCGCTGTCGTGGGAGTGGAAGGCCAAGATGGAGAAAGAGCGGACGAGGTTCAACCTGTAGAAGACGTCTCGTCAATAATCGATACCCTTATCTTTTTGTTTTTGTTTTTTTCCCCCAGGCATGCATGCATGCGTGCAAGATCTAGTGATGCGATGCACTGTGTGCTTTTTTATCCCACCGTTTTCGTGTCTGAGACATTCAATGCTCCCTTGCTAACCCGCGCACCCGCGTCCCCCCCCTTGGTTCGCGCGGCTGGTATCAACGGCTACGCATGCGGTTTCAGGTTGTCAAAAGCTTGGCCTGCAGTCAAAATACGGGGATGCGAATCCGTGCATGCAGGCATGGTAGACAATATTGTCATATTCAGATTCAATTGGTCTACTGACAGGGAACTTCCGAAAGTGATTCGTGACTTCCCGTCTGCCGCTTCTGTTTTAATTTGTTGTTTTTGAGTTGTTTTTCTGGTGCTACTCTCTATGGGATGGTTGCAGTCCCTCGTAACCCAGTTCGATGATGATGTGACTTGTAGATTCTTGTGGTATATTGGAATGAAATTTGTATGCCAAGATTGAAATCAATAGAAACATAACGCCGGCTATTAGGTCCATTCAGTCAGTCGAGAGCCTATTTGCCCTGCTGCTTTTGCTTTTCCCTGAGCATCACATAAGAGTACCTAGTACATGGTCAGCATCAAAGTCAAAACACATGCGAGCATAGTTTGTATTGTAAATTTAGAACAGAGAAAAAAAGTGGCTCTTCATCTAGGGGATGAACTTACGCCATGATACCCCCGATGGCGATCATCACGCCGAGTACAGACTTGTCACCGATGGCCCGGCCGGAGGTGGCCCAGCCGAGGGCGACAATGGAACATGTCTTGACGTGGCCGACGACGGTACTAGAGACGGGCCCCGTCTGGGCAATAATGAAGAATTGGGAGATGTTGATAAGCGAGGCGAAGCCGCCGGACTGCAGGCACACACATATGTCAGTCGAGTCATTCACGACAAGGGGTTGGGGCAACGGCGGAGTGTTGCTATTCTCGGACTTTCTTCTCCTTGCGCCTGCCCGAGATAAGGCACTGCCGATCAAACCCAAAAACATGCAAAGATAGAGTTTGATTGATTGGCGAAGTGCAGGAAAAGAGCTGAGCGGCGCACGGGGAAGAAGGAAGGATCCAAAAAAAGGACCCGACGGCTTTGAAAACTTACCATCAAGATCATCACCCAGCGGCTGACGCTCACGGTGCTCCACACGGGGAAGGTGTCCACGAACGGGATCACGTAGAGCAGCATGAAGGCGGAGACGGGGGCCTGGTTGAACAGCAGCTGCATGGAGCTCATCTGGAGCTTGCGGTGGTAGGAGGCGATCCACACGGTGTAGAGGGAGCTGGCGAAGATGCCGGCGAAGGCGAAGATGACGCCCAGGCCGCTCGTGGTCTTGATGTTGGCGTCGGCCGCGGGCAGGCTGTCGTAGTAGCTGACGATGCCGACACCAGCGCAGGCGGGCACGAGGGCAAAGATGGCGTTGGTCGGAAGGGTCTGGTGGTACAGCACGTAGTTCATGAGCGCCACGCAGGGCGTCAGCAGAATGCGCGCAACCTGGTAGAACGTAACGGTGGAGAAGGCGAGCGACAGGTTCGGGAGGATGACGTTCAGGGCCATGGCGATGGAGAGCGGCAGGATATCGCGGATGGATGCCCGGCGGGGGACGAAGAAGGCGAAGCGAGGCCGCGAGAGGATATATAGGGTGAGCCATGTGATGGTGAAGTGGAATGCGGCGAATGTGAGCTGGGCCAGCTTGAGCGACGGGTCGGAGAAGATGGCTTTGTTGACGAAGACCTTGTGGTTGGCGAGACTGTCAGACCGGGTTCTGCTGTTCACCGGGAGTGCTGGAGGAGCGGTGCTCGGGAAATACTCACGATGCCAATAGTAGCCAATGTGTTGACGACCATCCATACTATTGATGATGCCATGCCGCTCTTAGGCGGCTCCGCCTTCTCCTGCGGCTGTGGCAGGAGCTCTTCGTCCTCGCGCTCATGGTCGCTGTCGTGGTAGGCGGATGTTGGCGACTTGAGGGCAGTTAAGCTCTCGTCATCTCGGAGTGGTGTCATCTTTTCGTTGCGCTCGTCGTAGCCTCCCGCCTCAGTGTGGGATGAGGTAATTGAGCCCGCCCTTTCGGACCGGCCAGATTCTGAAGACATGGTGCCCGCTACTGTTGCTGTTGCTGCTGCTGTCGCTGCTGCTGTCGACGTGTGCAACTTTACAAAATGCTGTCAAATCCAGACAGAGGGAGTAGGAGAGTCGGTGTTCGGTGAGAAGAATTGAGTAAGACGGTCAGCTCAGCTGAAACAGACGGAAGGAGTGGTGAAGGTCGATGATACGTCCTAGGCTCGTTGGGAGTATGAACACATAAGAGAGCGTCTGTAAGGGAGGGGAAAGGACCGTTGGGTGCAAAGTCAAGTAGATGCAAGCAGATCTCATATGAAAAGTAAAGCGGGAGAAGCTGCAGGTAGGGTTCGCCTAGGAGGTGTAGGCCGGTGACGATGACTTTGTATTTGCCTGGGCAGGTGGACTGGCATCGCAGCGCACAGTCCTGTCAGCAGGTGACGGGGATTTCCACGGGCTGCTGAGCAGAGCGACAAAGGAACGTGCTCAGTGCTCTGGTCAAAGGAAGAGTCCCAATCCCTGCTGAAGGGTCCTGCATGCCTGCATGCTCCCTGTGCCTGCAGGGGGCCTGTGAAGGGTGGGAGGGGCCAGCGTAAGGGACGAGAGCCTCGGCAGGGATGCCCGACTTAACTGACTTTTGGCCCGTGGCTGCCCAGCATGCATTGTATCGGTACGAGCCTGGCAGCCCTGGCCGAACCTACACTCATTCAGGACCGACACACCATTCCACTTGCATCTTGCCGCATGCACTCAGACATGGTCTTTACTCAGCTGCTGATCTCGCCAAACAGAGACACATCTTGAAATCTGGCGATATTGCCTGTCAAGCTGTCAGATGTCGCCAGCCGATTCGCTCTTCGCTCTTCGCCTGCTCGCTCGCTTGGCCGGCTTCGATCCCTCCAGCCCTGCCAATTTGCTAATTTACCAGTCAGCAGTAACGCATTGGTGCGCCAGATTGTTCTCCAGATTTCCTGTGATCCTCCTGAGATCATATGCCGGAATACACGGCGCATTGACTGAGCGCTATCCACAGTAGTGAGCGCCGACCTGAAGGGTGTCTGGCATCCCGGGCGCCGACCAGGCCACGGATCCTTGTATCAAGCACCAGTCTGGGCGGTGCCCCCGTCGCTCCCGATCAGGTCGTGTGGCTGAGCAGATCGGGGTTACTGCTTCTGCACTGCTGTTGTGCGTGTGCACCACGTACCACACAGCTCCCCTCGTACGTGCGCTGATGCTCGTTACATTATAGGTGCACGTAGCAAGCGCGGCTCCTCGCTAGGGCTGGAACCTCCCACTCTCCGTCTGAACATCGAAACCCTCCTCACTAGCAATAAGAGGGCTTTCCGCGTCAGCCAATTCCACTCGAGACGTCATGATATGAGCCCATCACCTACACAGTACTGGTGGCTGAGGCGAACACACGTACCACAAGCCAAGTGGAACGGGTCTTCAACGGGTCACATCTCATCACACAGGGTGTCTGGCCTTGCGGTTGGGCACGTTGTCGCTTGCGCTGAACTCTTGACTCTGCAACGTCCTGACAATATGCCAGCTTGAAACCCCCTTCGAGGCAGCGTCGCAGCCCGCACCTGTGACAGCCTGGCATTATCCCACCGCCTGTCGCGCATCGCCGAGCGTCACCAAAACTTACTCGTACCCAATAAGACACAGAACAGACCAACAAAGATCATTGGAAACGGCCCGCCCAGAGCTTCGGTACGCCGCCGCCCACCCTGCGAGGCCCAGGCCAGGCCCACCCCCAGTCCCAAACTGTTTAGGGGGAAGGGATCGCAGTTTCCGCAAAGCATAGTCCATAAGCGAAAGCCCAACTTCGTGTAGTTCGCAGGCTATACTATCGCTAGAAAAGGGGCTCAGTAGCGTGTCATTTCCAGAGCATAACAAAAGCTGGTTGTCAACGGCGTCGTTTTAGTGCACCAAGACTGCACAGGACACAGTCGCACTCTATTGATCCCACAACTAGTTTGAGATCTATTCTGTCCACTAGCGATGTTGACAGGCGCCCGCAACAACAAAAGGGGCTCGAACACGGACTCATTACATGCCTACCGGACAGAATAGTCCCAACGGCTCATAACATGGGACAACGGAGGCGCCCGGGGACAGGAGAAGATATCTCGAACGCAGACGGCCAACAAGCTCGGCGCCTCTGACACGCCAAGTAAACCCTGTCTTGTTGGCTTTTTGTTTGCTTCCCACGGCATCCCACCCATGCATAAAGATGAGACGAAGGTTCAGTAATCTCAATCGAACCGAACCTGGCCTCCCGCGCCGAAGATCATCAATGCCCTCCGGAGGCTGCGGAAAGCTTCATGTTCGCCGGGAGGCCGGTCGCCGCCCGGCATCAGACGATCCATTTAAGATTACCTTCTTGGTGTCAAAGGGTTCGGGGGCGACTGAGCTGAGTTATTAAATTGATCTAAGCCTAACAGGTTGAGACATCGATCTGAGCTGAGCTCAGGTGAGCTTGCTGGCCTGAGCTTTTCATGTGCCAAGTGAGAGACGAGAGTATGCGCCAAGAGACCTTGTCCCAATGCTAATAAAGCGGGTGCCCGGGCCTGTGGGCGGTGCCGTCGTGGAGAAAGCAAACTCCAAGCTTGTGACTGTTGCTATTTCGGTCAAGACACCTTCTGTCGAAGGCCTGCGAGTCGCGCAAATAGGCTTTAAGAGATTTAAGATATGCCGAAAGCATATGGCCTAGTAAGTCAACGGTTCTCCTTTGGTGTCGTGGAACATGCATGTGTGTGTGTTTCGTTGCGCAGATGCCCTGAACTCGGATTCGCACGCACGGCTCTGGCACCCTAACAGCCCTATGTGGAGGAGCGGGCGGTGGAGCTGTCAGGAGGTGGAACAGAGGCACAGTTCGTGCGCCCCCAAGGATCTGTGCATACGCCAGCGACAGCAGCACAAAGAGAAAGCAACAGAAACAGACTCGACTACATGTCTTGGCGACAATCGAACAAACGCGGGCTCGAATTCGCCACCAGCAACGCGAGCCGAGTGACGGGTCGTGCATACTAGCCGGGACGCCTATCGCGATCGCAGGCTTGCACATTAACGATGAGGATGTCTTGCAAAAGGGTCCAGGGGCCGCTATGCGTCTCTGCGTAGCACTCGCCATCGTAGGGCCAGAAGGCTCTTCTTGAAACAAAAAGGGGAGCACTCCAGATCTCAAACGCGCATTCCCTGCCCCACCTGCAAGCAACCCTCCCCCCAGAGGTGCTGCGATGGTCCCTGCAACTGCGTCATCTGCGTGGGGTGCGGTTGACGAATGCAGAGCCCACTTCTTTCGGGCGGGCTATATGTGGCTCAGGAACTGGACTGGCCTGACTCTGACTGGAGCGAAGCAGAGGGAGCTGCTCCCCAGTACCCGCGTGCCTCTGCTGCAAGTCCAGATCTGTTTTGACCCAGAGCTGCGGCTACGTGGGGTTCCAATGCAATGCGGCGGCGCAGCTTGCTTGTTTGCGTACATATGTGGGAGCCATTTGCGTCGCATCGCATTATGATCGGCGGCACAGGGCCCAAGACTCAGATACGGACACACACGCAGCCACAAAACATCGACATGGTCGATAAGGACTGCACAGACTGTCGCTCGAAGGGGCAAGACGCTATGCCGTGAGACGGGACTGGCTGTAGGTACCCGACGGCTGACACTGGCAGACAGGCGAGGCGGCGTGTGGGGAGTCGTTTGATCGAGTCGGGCTGATAGGACGCCAAGCGCATCCGCCGCCAAGAGGACAGCATCCTCGCCCCCCATGATAACTTTGATAGTGAGAATGTCCAGGGTAGTAATTGCTTGACTACACTGTACGGTACGGTCTAGTATACGGGCCTCGATGAGGCCTCGTTGGGGCTACTGAACGAGGCCCATCACGCCATTGAGCGTACTTTCAACGTCCAGGACACGGAGGAGTCATTATCACCAAAAAGCAATGGTGGGCGAGATATGCGAACCAACGACCCAACTATCAGCCCGGCAGCCATCGCGCCCGCGTACTCGGATCTGCAGCTACCGATTCCTACGCTGCGGGACCTTCCGGCCTGGCCCTCGCATATAGGAAGACATGAAAGTGCCGGCGCCGCGCCAACAGCACACGGTGCCTGGGAGAGGGCTGGACCCCTTCGCCGCGCATTGTGGTTAAGATTTGGGGCTGCGGAAAGTGGCTCTCGCCGAGGCCGCGGGCTGCAGCTAGAGACCTTCGTGATTCCAGAAGAGGGAAAATGCTGACCACCCGGCCCGCGCCCAAGAGGACAGGAAGGGAATCCTTATTATTAGTTGACAGCGCTAGCGAGAGCGAGCTGGGGCCACGATACGATGCTGCTAGCTCGGCGCGGTTAAAGCCAAAAGTTCGTGATGTGGGAACTTCTTTTTCTTTCCCTTTCTAATTGTAGGCGCGCCGCCGGATTGGGATGGGTGCCCTAGTGGTGTCATGGCACGGTCGTCTATTGTTCCTGGGACCGTCTCTCCCACAGGTCTGTTCTTTCAGTCCTAGCGACTACCCCAACGGCGCTGCCCGATAGGCCTGAGCTAGGACACGCCCGTGTCACAGCTGTAGTGCCATGCCGTAAAATATACCGTTCAGAGCGGTTAATCATGTGTGTGTGTGAGTGTGTGCGTTGGGAGAGGACGCAAAGCCAATCTTGCTTTGCTCCCAGGCCCCGGCTGAGCCGCTTGTCGTCCTGGCCTCGCAATGCGCAAGCCTCATCTCCCCTGACTAAAACGCGCGCGTCGAGTATAGCTCGCTCCCAGGGGTCCCCGCCTGGGGTTTTGTCTGGGTGTCTGGGTGCGTCTGGCAATCCCATTCCGCACCGCAACCGTGGAGACGGACGTTCCTTGTACCGGTACCTTGCAGGTCGGGGTGTCCACAACAGCAGGGCCGCGTGGTTTTGGCTCAACTCGAGCCTTTCAAAAAGAAAGTTAAATGCCCCCCTTTGTCGATGCGGCCGTATAATTGAGAGACATGGCCATGCCAGACAGACTTCCTCTTGATCTAGTCCCCTTCATACAGCATATTTTATAACGCAGAGACAAGTCCTGCAGCCTCGTCCCGTCTGATTTGCCCGGCCCTCCCTGAACTCGGCTGCAGGCGATCTCACTTGTTGCTTTCGGGCTAACGAGTTCTTGTCAGTGGCTGCTGGGTTCCGGATCCCTTGATTGACGGACGACATTCCTTTGCCGAGCTTCTTTCTAAGACAACCTTTTTTTTTCATTCATCATTCAGTCTCACCTCACTCCTTTACACGGTAGACTTATCTCAAGTCAGGGGTCTCAAGCGCGAGTCACGACCTTATTTGGACTTGTCGCCGGCGCAAATCTACCTCGCGAGATAGCCGTTGCTCTCAATCCGCGTCTCCACAATTCTTCGACTCAGTGGCTAAGTACTTCACTGCGAGCCTGCCTGCAGTGAAGGTGAACCAGGTGCCTCCCACGAACCTCATCCCCCGTGACGGCCACACAAGCAGCAGCAGAGACGCACATCTGCGCGGCGCACTTCTCACAGCCTCTCTCTCGTTTGGATCTCGGTATAGAAAATCGCTTCAGGCGGAAAGTCGAGAAGATGGCTCCTCACATCAACGGTACCAATGGCAACTCAAATGGTACGTTGGATCGTGACGCAGCACTGGCTTTGTACGAGCGAGAACTGACCGTATTGTACGCAGGCTTGAATGGCACCCGTCAGAACTTCTTTGAGGACTTTGGCGTCTGGAAGGAGGCCCCAGTCTTGACGGGGACCACGAAATTCGAGCCTCTGCCAGATGTGAAGAACATCATGATCACCGGAGGAGCCGGCTTCATGTAAGTGTCTCCCCATTCCCCGAGGGCGTCTCGGGTGGCGGCGAACACGAGCACCCCCTCCCCGCTGACACGAAAGCTTAGTGCGTGCTGGCTTGTGCGACACCTGACGTTGACGTACCCCCATGCGTACAACATCGTGTCTTTTGACAAGCTGGACTACTGCTCGTCGCTCAACAACACCCGCATGCTGAACGACAAGCGGAATTTCACCTTCTACCAGGGCGACATCACCAACCCCACAGAGGTGGTGGACTGCCTGGAGAGGTACAACATCGACACAATCTTCCACTTTGCGGCACAGTCCCACGTGGACCTGAGCTTCGGCAACTCGTACGGCTTCACGCACACCAACGTGTACGGGACCCACGTGCTGCTGGAGAGCGCCAAGAAGGTGAACATCAGGCGGTTCATCCACATCTCGACGGACGAGGTCTACGGCGAGGTCAAGGACGACGACGACGACCTCCTCGAGTCCAGCATCCTGGCCCCGACCAACCCGTACGCGGCGTCCAAGGCCGCCGCGGAGATGCTGGTGCACTCGTACCAAAAGTCCTTCAAGCTCCCCGTCATCATCGTCCGCAGCAACAACGTCTACGGCCCGCACCAGTACCCGGAGAAGATCATCCCCAAGTTCACCTGCCTGCTGAACCGCGGGCAGCCGGTCGTCCTCCACGGCGACGGCACCCCGACGCGGCGGTACCTGTTCGCGGGCGACGCGGCGGACGCCTTCGACACGATCCTACACAAGGGCCAGATGGGCCAGATCTACAACGTCGGGTCGTACGACGAGGTGGCCAACCGGGACCTGTGCGTCAGGCTGCTCGAGCAGTTCGCCATCCCGAGCGCGACGCCGGGTGACGTGCAGAAGTGGGTGAAGTACACGCACGACAGGCCCTTCAACGACCACCGGTACGCCGTCGACGGCACCAAGCTGCGGCAGCTGGGCTGGGACCAGAAGACGTCCTTTGCCGACGGGCTCCGCATCACGGTCGAGTGGTACCGCCGCTTCGGGGAGCACTGGTGGGGCGACATCTCAAAGGTGCTCTCGCCGTTCCCCGTCGTCAAGAACAAGGAGGTCCTCAGCGACAAGGAGGAGGTCACGGACATGCCCCAGCCCCAGCCCAGGCAGAAGCAGGTGCAGGTCGGCGGCACCAACGGCGCCTCCGCCAAGGAGTACTTCCAGGTGGCGTAGCGATCCATCACCTTCCTTGGCCAAGGCAAAGCAAAGCAACAGCATGAAAGTAAGCATGAGCGCGTGAAAATGGTTATTATGTCGAAAAGGGAGACCGATCTATTCCGCGGGCTCGGTCGGGCTCCAGGCGTTTTCTTTTTTTGATATGGCGTTATCGAGATGGGTACTTGAAAGAGACCAGGAACTGGAAACATTTATTTTTCGTATGATGAATGAAGGATGAAGACCCTTGAACCCATCTTTCGGAACATAACCCCCCAATTTTTGCATCCGGGTATGCAGTGCCTGATAGTACTGGGCATTTACAAATGGCTTGAGATCAAGTAGAAATTTATGATGGTATTTTCATACGCACACTCTCTCCCCCTCGTCTTGGTAGATGTGCAAGAGTCAGTGAACGCCGTTGGATGAAGTACTCATGACGTAGTGAGGCATTTGTTCTATTCCATTCTGCTTTGACAGCCTCGACGAATATCCAGGTTTCCTACTGTTGACGCCCCTTCTATCACCAGAGTGTGGAGTGCGACCTGAGCAGTTGCACTTGCATTCACATTCACGCAATTGGAAGGATCGGTCTTCTCAACGTGTCCAGACTCCCAGTCTGGTCCGCATCTCTTTCATTCTGAAGCCACCTCTTCAAGTCCATCATGACACTGAATCACCACTGCCTCGTCTTCCCAGCCACGTCAAATTCAACACAAGAATGTGAGTCTACCGGCTCTCAAATGCGAGGCAGTAACCTATCAAGGCATCAAACACCAACAAGAATAAATGGCAGACGCTGCGTACTGGGGCTGATCGCCCGGAGGGACCTCGAATCCTCGGCTCTCCACTACTCCCACTATTTCGCAGCAAGGGACAGAGCAATCCGGGTGGAAATCAAGGATGGGTATCTACACGGTCTCATCGGACGCACGCAAGCACCAGAACGCAAAGCATGACAAACAAATTTGATTCGCTCAGCTGGACGGCCGCGGCTGGGCAGCCTCGTTCGGATAAGGTTGTTGGTCCCCGAGGTCCTCCGTGCCGGGCGCCGGCCCGGGAACTGACAGCGAGGCCGCGAATGACGGGCCCGGCTGGGGCAGCAGCCCTTCTCCTTCGCCGCCGGGGGCGTGGGCGTGTCCGGTGTTTGGTGGCACCAGCGGCTTCCGCGCGATCGTCACCCTCAGCCTGATCTGGAACCCCTTGTTCATGGCCGGGTTCGTGGCCATGGCGATCATCTGCTGGCCGACGGACTCGCAGGCCATGCGCACCGAGGCGGCGTCCCACCCGAGGTACTTTGTCAGCAGCCTGAGCGCGTAGCTCTCGAACCCGGCGCGCAGGGTGACGAGCCACAGCTTCCCCAGGGGCGAGTTGGACGGGTCCAGCGGGATGATGTGCTCGTGGACCTCGCACTCGACGAATCCGTTATCCTCGAGCAGCTCCGGCTCCATGTGGTCTATGCCCCTGTGCTTGCCGTGGATCTTCTCGGCCTCCTCGATCCCCTTGGCGGCCTTGTGCATCAGCGAGTGCGGGGGGAAGCGGTCGTAGAAGTTCTTCTCGCCCTCGTGGTCGTGGAACTCGAGGATCTCCACCCACCCCCCTGGCTTCAGGCACCGCAGCGCCTGGCCGTACACGTAGTTCCAGTCGCGGAACGCGCCCGACATGTGCCTGTAGTGCACCATGTCGAAGGTGTTGTCGTCCCACGGCCAGGGGTCCTCCCCGTCCATGACCTCGAAGTGGCAGTTCAGGGGCACCGCCCTCTCAAAGGTCGGGGACAGGTCGATGCCCGTCACCTTGCACTCGGGCCACCTCTCCGCCATGGCCATGGACCACTCGCCCGTGCCGGTCCCGACGTCCAGGACCGCGGTGGGGTCCTCGAGCGGTATCGTCGTCAGCTCCAGGTTGAAGATGTTGAGGTAGATCTGGTGCAGGATCCGCAGGCGGTCCTGCTCGTCCTCGTCGTTGGGCATGAAGTAGTCCCGGGCATACCTCCGCCCGTGCTCCCAGTACATGTCAGTCTCGTCGTCCGGGTCATAGGTCGAAGTGCCCCACCTATCGCGGTCAGTCAGTCAGCCAAGCACCCTCGTCATACGGAAGCGTCGGGCGGATGGTTAGCTTACAGGTTCAGCCCAGCCGGCTTGGGTGAGACCTTCTGGTCCTGCCCCCGGGCTTGGAGCTGGCCCGAGCTGTCCTGCGCAGCCCCGTCGTCTGATGTCCCATCCTGGTGATGAGGGTCGCTCTTCTCCAGCCCCAACGGATCTGGACCCGACAGCACCGGCTGGCCGGCGTTGGCCCGATCTACCATGTCCATGGCCGCCTGTCTCTCGGTGGCAGACTCGTCCGCGGCGTCTCCTATATCGGTCTGCGTGTTGTGGCGATGGTTATCCGCCGGGACGGGTTGCAGACTCTGTTCTCCGGCACTCCGCTCCTCAGGGTGGTGCTGCCGCAGCGGTTCCCGACTCGGGAGCGGAAGCGGCCCATCGCCGTGGGTCGTCGTCGCATTTTCACCACCTCGACTCGACTGCGCCTGGGCGGGTGCAGGTGCGGATACGGGAGGCTCGGGCACGGAGCTTGGTCCACCAGCAGCCGAGGTGGCCTGGGTGGGTGCTGCTGCTTGTGCTTGTGCTTGTGCTGCTGCTGGGGCTGGGGCTCCAGCCGTGGTGGGCTTTCTGCCCGCCTCCATTTGATTTGATTGAACTGGCGTGGCCAAAAATTGGGTCGGTTGTCCTGATCTGATCTGATTTGATTCTATTCACCCGGCAACCCGTTCCCAGCCCATCGCGTGGGGGGTGGATCTCGTCGTTTTTGAATGTCCCTGCAGATCTCTTCTCTTTCTGCCAGGACCCAGACTCGACTACAGGTGAACTCCTGTCGACAGATTTCGACTGCGTGATATCGTGTGTGTGTGTGTGTGTGTGTTTTCTCCTAGGCAAGTCTCTCGAGGGAGGGAGAATGGTGATGGTGGTGATGATCCCCACCGCTGCTGCTGCTGCTGTCGACTGAACTGCCGAGGAGCTCTCTCCGGTTCGAGCGCTATGAGCCCAGAGAGCTTTAGCTCGTGTGGGGTGAAGCTGGCTGGGCGCTGAGGGGTCGGTCGGTCGCCCGTTCGACGGTGTCAAACTTAGGTACCGAGCTTCGTCCAGACTCGACTCGAGGCGGAAGGGGGGAGATCGGGAAAAGGAGGACCCTTCTCGATAGCAAAGCGGATGTGGGAAAGGAATAAGTGAAATCGGATATGCTTGCATAAAAAAAAAAAGAAGTAAACTCAGCTCGCGTACGGACATTTGACGGCTGGAAAAGGAGATTTCCAAGCGATCGGGCATCACACATGCATTCCAACGGCGCAGCACAAGGAGAAGCAAGGCCCAGCCCCATGCAATGCGCAAGCGAAAGAGCCAAGCAACGGCTCTTGATCGTGCCCCAAAATGCATGCTGGGGGGGTTGCAACCTGCCGTGCTACGGAATCCTGGCCCAATGTTGCGCCTGTAGAATGCATGTCGAATCCCCCATGATACCGTCGTCCGGGTTCGTGTGGAAAAGCTCACTCCCCGGGACAATTCCACTGGCGTCACGATCCAGAGGGGTCAGGGAAACTATCGCGGTGCGCCAACCATCGCCCGCTCATTTTCTTGTCTCCCATGATCGGGGACTCTACAACGAGCGGCCCGTTGACCTCCTTATACTAGCTAAGGCTTTGGATATGGGCCTTGTCGCCCACTCAAACAGTCGACGGCGCCGGATGGCGGAGGACGGCGCCTTGCTAACCGAGCTTCGAGCGATGCTGGCCACGATGGCCGCCCGTTGCATCTCCCCCGGTTTCAAAGGATTCGCCAGCCCTGTCGACAACGTGGTGACGGCTCTTGCCGGCGGCCGGATCGGTTCACCTTGTCTCTTAGCATGGTAGTAGAGCTAAACACCCCCCAACCCGGACGATGGCTCCCCGCCCACCGTTCCGGCAACGAGCTATCGAACAACCGGGTCGGAATAGTCTCGTCTCGTCCTTACTCGCTCGCTCCCTGGCGGTCAGCCGTGCCTGGGAATTCTATCGTCTCGTCTCCAATCAGTGCCAGCTGCCCCGGCCCCTGGCACACCGACCGTAGGGAGACCCACATATGGTGCTGACCACCCTGATCTTTACTGTGTATATAAATATTCACATACCTACACGATGGACCCAGGCCCACGTCCCCGGGAGCAGACTCGTTCTCGACGATTGGCCGGCTGTCTAGCCGCAGTCTTGACCAACCTGGGGACATGAAGAAGGAGGGGGGGGTCGCACAGGAGAAGTGCAGAAGGACCGGGCGTATTCTGTTAGGTAGTCTGCTCGAATTTGAAAAGTTATGCACTTGAGCGGCGTAGCAAGCCATGTAGGATTCGTATCCTTCACCGTGGTAGGGCCGTAGTAGGGAGGCTAGACGAAGATACTATGCAGTGCTTACTTAGGCAGGGGTCATAAGTCCCGCTTTCTCGGCTGTGTCCCCCCCGATAATCGCCCTGGCGAGCTGCACGATGGCCCTGCTAGCGAGCTCCGATGGGGTTGCTTCGGACGGATTGTAGGCCCGTTCAGGTAGACATTGTTTTGGTCCCCCAAACTTGTACACAGAGCATCGAGGTCAGAGGTACTGGTGAGGCAGCACGTCCGCGGGTCCCGTCCGGGGGGCCGGTCAGCAGAGCACCTACGCGGAACTTGGATGGCACAGAGTCGGGGTGCTCCGGAGCCTGGTTTGTGCAGGACAAGCGGATGTTCAGGCTGTGCGCTAGCTGAACGGTTGGGAATAGTTAATTCGAAGCCTCCTGATGAAGACTGCGGTCAGGAATTCGAGCAATGTCTAGATTTGAAAATTTCTTCTCTCTGCAGCTTGCAACCCCGCACAGACACAAGTTGAGAGTCAACACCTCTCAAGTCTGCGGCGCTATGGTTGAATAATCACGAATGATGGTGTCCTTCCAGTCACGCAGTGTGATATCACCCTTGCCAACTCTCACCTTTCCATCTTTCATCCTTCTCATGATGTCCTCCACGGTACACTCAGGTGTTTGAAACAACTCATGATCTTTGTTGCACACATTCTTTCCGAGGGCATCCTTGCCTATTTGAAGCCTCTTGTGGCATTCATCATCCAACTGGATGAGGCCACACTCGTCCATACACGTCCATATAAGACTAGGAGAACGGTATTCCTTGTCGCAACCGTCACACGCAAGCACAATGCCTTCAGTGGGCTGTTCGGCGGGCTCTTCGGTGCGCTCTTCAATGAGCTCCTCGGGTTTTTGCAGCTCCTGGGCGCAACTTTCGCTCTCCGGTAGAGGCTGCTTGTCTTTCTTGGCTACAGCGAAGTTTTAGTTCTCCTCTACACTTCAACTTTTGATATTAGACTCACCTGTGGGGCCGTCTTTCGCGCCGTTTTGGGACCTCCACATTTCCAATCGGGTCTCGTATTCCACTTTGTTTGCGACCACCATCATATGCATGGCCGCGACTGCATTATCAACATGACCGAATGTTGAGAAAATCGACTGAAGCTGCCAGAAACATTGACAGTCATCGCTCTGGTCGTCGTTGGACATCATGTCCAGAGACTGCGCTAGCAACTCCGTCACTGACTCTTTCGCACGCTTGTAGTCCTTGCAAAGAACAAAGTACCGTGTGAAGTATAACACCTTCTGAGTCGAGAAATCAGTGGTGTCTTGGAAGCGTTCGTATAGAGAATCGATTCTTTCGGCAAAGGTGGGCGCGTCGTTTCCAGGATCGATAGATTTCTCAAGTGCCACAGCCGCTAAAGCACGTTTTGTGTATATCGGCATGAGCTTTGGCACCAGCAAGCTCAAGACACTCCGGCTCAGGAACTCGTAGTCCCGGGGTGTCTTTGCCTCGAGAATATCCTCCCACACCTTCAGCTGTCCGTCTTCCTGATTCCCTGCACTCTGGAGAGCCTCTCCATATGCGCAGCGTATCCAGAACGCTGAAAGATAGGACATCTTCTCTTTCAGGCCTTGGTCGTAGGCATTCTTCAAAAATTCCCATCGTTTCAGCTTTTCTGCTGTTTGCCTGAGGCTAGCGCTGAAGGTGTCGTCTTCGAGAACACCTTTTACTACCAGTTTTCCGATTGGTGTACCATCGCTTGAATGAGACCTCTTCGACAGTGCCTCGATGAATGACTTGATATGACTCCACAGTCCTTGTTTCGCGTAACGTGATATAATCCCAAGGTATCGTTCATGATGACTCGTATCTTCTTTGATGCTCATCAAATACATCTTGATTGCGTCATCTTGCCTTGGAGAACCATCAAAGTCCCAATATCTGTCGCCGAGATCCAGACAAATTTCGGCCAGAATAGGCCTGTTGGAAGGAAGATTGCACCAAGTTTTGTCTGTGGTGAGGTTCTGGATCAAATCGTCTAGGACTTTGGCAGCGTCGGAATCCACTTCCGTGGCTCGAGCCAGGGCGTATGATACTCGCCATGTCGAATTACCCGACTCCTGTGCTTTTTTCGCTCGAGTTTGGACGTACTCTTTTGTGATGTGCCCTTTCACATCGAGGGAGAAATGAAGGAGAATCAAGGCCATGCGGGCCTCCCAGACTGACCTATCCATATCATCCGGTGCCATCTCCCGAGACCAGGTTTCTACCTCTTGAACTCGTTGCGCAGTGGGGGTCCAAAGATATGTCTCCAGATCTTCGTGTTTGCTTAGCTCCTGGCATCGAGACTAGGGCCAGACTGTCAGTTATGTTCGTTCATAATTTTGGAGAGCAGGTGGGCTTACCCTCGCCTCTGCAGCAAGTAATAAAGAGAATGCGGTTTCAACCTCACGATTCGTCGCATCATTCGTAAGGATGCACTTGACAGCCAGTCTTGCCGCTGGCTTTATCAGTGCCATGTGTCTCTTCTCACGAGAGACAAAGGCTTTGGCCAGGGGTGTCCCCTCAACAGGCTTCAAAACCACCTCATCATCAAAGTACCTTGCCAGGAGCTCCACTCCTTCATCTCCTGTCAACCAAAACTTCCAAATGGAGGGCAACTCCTTCTCAATCAGAGCATCTGACACTTCGTCATTGTCAAAAGGCCCATGAATCTGGAATAAAGAGTTGATGGCATAGTCTTCCGAGAACAGTCTCACCAACAGAGTCCCCATTTGGGCCCAAAGGTCTGTGTCTGTGAATGAAAGACTATCATCTGGTCCGCGATCGGCTGCTTCTTCAGAGACTGCCGAGCGCAAATGTGTTTGCAGGTACCCTGCAGCGTACCCGTGAAGCGTTTGAGTCACTTTGTCCCGCTTCTCCACGAGACAGGTCAGGCAACGTAACGACAGGATAAGCTGAGCATTGCCCGGGTCTTGATAGATGCGATTGTTCCGTTGAAGGAGCTTCTCTTCGAAGAACTTGGCAAACCCAAACCTTTCGTAAGTTTCGGTTGGGCAGACGGATTCGAGGTAGTGCTCTATCAGTTTCACCTCGGCTGGCTGGATGTCCGGAGAACTTTCAATGTGGCCTTCGTCGTCCACGCTTCGTAGTCTGGGCGGAATGATGTCAATCGCGATATCGAGATCGGTATTGTTGAACCTCACATGGGCATCGTCGTCGGAATCGTCAATCTCGAAAAGTCGGCGCCACTCATTCTGGAGTTTTGATTTCAGATACCCGGTCTTCAACTTCTGACGACCTGAAGCGCCAGCACTTTGGTGCGTCAGCGTTCGGGATCTCAGTAACAATGCAGCTTCCATCTGTAGCGGGCTCAACCAGTCTTCGCCATCGATAACCCATAGAATCAGCTCGTTGATATCTTGTACATCACTGGGGCTGCAACGTCTACTCAGGTCTTCGATGGCTTTAGCGATCGGGTCCGTAGTCGTCGCGTCTGGCTGCTTGAGCCATTTCTCGATCTCTTCGTCGTCTTTCATCTTGAGTAATTGATCCAGGGTGCCTTTGATCTCACGGTAATTCCCCCCGCTCGACGTTTTGAGCTTATCCACGATTTTGGCCTTCGTATCAGGGTCATTGCTCCATGGCCGGGACTCAGCACCTTTCATATGATGATCGATGAACAATTTGACGTCGGGGTTTTTGTGGTCAAGTTTAATGACCTGCATTCCAATGACATGTGCATCCCTCAGTCGTTCCAGGTCGGCTTTTTTGCCTGTGATCAATACCCGAATCCGATGACGCGCAATCTTTCCTTGCTTCAACTCCTCCAGCAACTGGTTCAGGAAGTCGATATGTGCGCTTCCCGTAAAACCGTCAAATACGAAGAAGAAGATACAATCCGACTTCGATTTCGACTCCGAGAATTCTTCATTTTCGAAGAGAAGATGCTTCCACAAATCACATGCGCGATCTATAAACTCGCGTTTCTTACATATGCTGGCTGCTGACTTGAGAAAGGGCTGGTAGGACTCAGCGAGCTGCCAGAGCATGCTTCCTGAGACAGTGGATGCGATGTTGTCTTCTTCGGCCTTGGAGTCTTTCTTCATGAAATAGTACGACACGTAAGACCGTGCATTCGTGTCGGTCCGCTTGTGTGGCTGCCGCAGATAGTCGATGATACAGGCCGCCAGTCCTGATTTTCCAGTGCCGTCACCTCCTTCGATGCCTAAGATAGGCTTCTCAATGGTTGCGTCGTTAGCCCAGCCCGAAAATTGGTTGTCATTGTGAAGCCATGAGCCTGTTTTTGGAACTCTCATGTTCACATGCTGGCTCAAAAGTGTCTCCGAGCCATCTTGTGCTTTGCCGTCTAGAGTGTCACGCCACTTCAAGACTTTGAGAAGTGAAGCCCTCTGCTCTCCCTTTGCCTTTTCAGTCTTTTGTTCCCTTCTATCCTCTTCTTGTTTGTATAGCAAGTTGTCAACCGACTTTACCACGATTTTAACGTCTTTGCCAACTGTGTCGACCATGGTGGTGAGGTTTGACATGGCTGCGGAAAGCTCCTTTTGGTTCAACTCCTTCTGTTTTGCCAGAAGAGTCTGGACGTAGTCGTCATTGAAGAAAGTAATCTTCAAGAACGCGATGATCTTGGAACGCCGGCTGTGGCGTAACCTCAACGCGTACTCGCACGTCTTGACAAACAACTGCAGCTGTTTGCAAGCTACACGCTTCAAGCTCGGCCCCACGTACGTCTTGAAATATCCATCGAAATTTTCGAGGGAGTCAAGGCACGTCTCCAGAAGTTGGCCGAGTATTTCGAATGAGCGTTTGTAATTCTGATAAGCCTTGATGACAAAGTTTAGAGCATTGTAGCATGCAGTTGCTGGTGGGCCGACACCCTACTTTGGAGTAAGTACATGTTTCTGATCGAAAAAACTTGAGTAGGTAAAATATCTTACAAATGAGGCACTCTCAGCCACAACCCCTCCTATTGTCTGAACGAACTGAAGGGTCCGGTTGAGGAAGCCTTCCACTTTATCGCGTGTCGATGACTTCGTGGAAGATTGAGGTGTATAGTCACTCAAGGCTTTTCGAATATCAGTGGTGTTAATGCTTTCGCTGAATTTCAGCTTCTTCAGGTCCTTATCGGCGGCCATGTCTTTCACGACTTTGTTGATGTCGATCAGCATTTTTCTGATCTCGTTGTCTCCACCGCCGGTGTTCGTGCCATTCGTTGTCTGCTGAAGACTCATGGTGGCTAGGTGTATATGCCGTGAGAGGAGCTTGAATCTGGGATCTTTGCAGTGCTAGTATGATTGCGTTGCAATGAAGAGTGAAAGGCGTATCGGTAGAGGTTGAGTGGAAAAGCTGCCCAGGTCGTCGAGCGTGGAGTCTTGTCTAATAACTCAAGTCCGTCGGCGCCGTTCAATCCAAATGTCTAATGGCATTTGAAATTTACTGATTGATCACATTTTGCGCAAATGATTTAATGCACGCATTCAATAAGTCTTTCCTCATCTATTCAGCTCCTTTTCCCGAGGCTGGAATGGCCGGGCGTCTGCATCCGTGTGGCTGCCCAAATCCCGAGAGCTGAAAACACTCAGGTTCCACCATCACAGCAGAAAAAGCAGTGATCGCGCAAACTATTGATGCAAAGCAACTGATAGGCGTATCAAATTGCCAAAAACATGATGTCCACGCGAGAAAAAAATCCATCCACCATGTGCTCGGGTTCAGCTGTCACACTCACACCAGTGGAGAACCTGCCCCTTCGGCGGCTGACCTGATGGAGTTGTCACGCTAATGATACACAAGCAGCGGACTCAAAATTGCTGTTTCACAAGCAAAGAGAGGCCTAAAAATGCTCTCAGTATCTGGAAAAGTTAATGTAGACTTGGAAATGTAATAATATCCATATGGTGTAACTAATGGCTACAAAACTTATCAAAACTAGCTGGTCTACCTCGCTGAAATCATGCGGCAAGAGGCATGTTCAGCTATACGAGACTGCGAGAAAATATAGTTGCAATTGGATATCATATGAGCCATTGAGCCGCAAACATTGTCATGTAAAACTTGTCTAGGCCGAACATTGTGGCCTCTCCACGCCCGAGGAGCAGATCCGCCGTCACCAGAGCCTCTCTCGCCAGGATATCACATGATCTTATCCTGGCGTCGCTGGGAGCTCCCACAACCGCCTCTCTAAATCCCATTCCACTTCCCAAACCGAACATACTGCTTATGCATCTCCCGGAAGATAGTCCGCCCGCTACCATCAACAGCCTCATTGATGACCCGCCTGCCCTCGTGCGTCGTGATATCCAACACAGAGTACACGCCCGGGTCGAGGGCGGCGCGCACGCCGCGCGGCACGGGCCTCTCCAGCTGCAGCTTGATGTACAGCACAAGCACCAGGTACATGTGGTGGGCGGCCGACTTCTTGGCCGCGTCGGGCGCCGAGTCCAGCGCCCCGGGGGCCTGGCCCCGCGTCACGGAGGCGACGCTCGGCTCGCAGGTGAGGGTTAGGAGGCGTGCGAAGCGGGCGGCTTGGGATTGTTGGTCGGGTGGGGATGACGTGGTGGTGTTGGTGGGGAGGAGGGAGGACAGGGTGGTGGTTGGCCATGGGATGATGAGGAGGTAGAGTAGGGACTGGAGGGCTGTGATGAGCAGGTGGAAGTGGCCTTCGAGTCGGTGGCGATGCCGCTTGATGATGACTTCGACGAGGCTGCAGAGCCATGGGTAAGCCTTCTCGGAGGCGCGGGCGTCTTCGATCATCGTTGGCCCGTTGGAGCAGATCGTGGATACGGTGCTCAACGTCACTTCGATATTCCACTGCTTCATGGGCTTCTTCTCCAGGACCATCTCTACAGTCTTGGCGATGACTGCAAACTCAGCCCAGTTTCTTGACTTGGGTAGGCGGATGGTGAGCACATCTTGGACTTCGATCCAGTCTACCAGGCCAGCAAAGAGTCCAAGTGAGGATTCTGTTTCGTGTTAGCCAGATTCTATAGAAATTCAGAAGGGTATAACTTACTGGTTTCTACCTGTAGAAGCCGATGGATGGCGATGATATTTCCAGTGATATCATGGCCATCGCGCAGCTTCTGACCTATTGATCCTGCGTAGCTGGCCCTTGTCTCGTCATCCATGTGCGTGAGCACAACATCCACGTACCGGGTAATGTCATTTTGACCGGCGAGTAATGGGCGTGGCACCGAACTGTCGGCATGTGACCTCCAAACCGCAACGTCGTCAGACGTGTGAAGAGGGTCCTTGACATCTTTGCCAAAAGCCCTAAAGAGCAACTCCTTGAGCCGCCAACCGGATTTAAAGCCCTTGCTGCAAAGCTCGTCACTGACGTGCTCGAGCTTTGCCTTGGATGGCAGAAGACTTTCCCGGATGGCAGCCGGGTCCAGAATATCGAGCTGCTCGATGAGGACGTAGCTGAAGCTTGGCGAAACGGGCTCTTGTCCTATCACGTGTCCCATCACTGATCCGAACTTGGGCCTGCTTGTGTCTTCGTAGAGACTGTATAGGTCGCTGGAGACTAAGGCATTTGCAAGCATCAGGGACAGTTTCTCCATCATTTGGGCCGGATAGACCACAGTCTGCGCTTGCTGCTTGACCTTTGAGTTCTCAAAGGCGCTGACCAGGGCTCTCAGTAGGATGTAGCGATGTGCCTCATCGTCGGTGGCCTTCACAGGCCAGCCTGACACGACGCGGGAAGCTTCCGTCAGATAAACTCGGTCTCGTTCCTCCCAAGACGACGTCATTTGTTTGAGTGTGACTAATGCCAGAGCCTCGAACAGTTTCAAGAACTTGTAAGCGTTCTCAGTAGATAGAGTGCTCGGATCTTTGGACTTGGTCTTGATGCCAGTCTCAATATTCTGTCCCAGAGTGACCAGATCGGCGAACTTCATGCCTTCGTAGAACGTCGGCCGCTTCATGATTTTGATCATCAAGCATATGATGCTGGATGTGATTTCCACATCCGCATCTTCTTCTTGCAAGCTTGCCAAATGTAGCAACGACGGCAGAATCTTCTCCCGCTGTTCACGGTTGAGCGTTTCTGCCGGCAGATCAAGCAAGATGTGGATGGCTGCGTTCATCTGTCGCTTGGTGCGTTTTGACTTGTCGCCTTCCTGTCGTGCGAGCGTGCCAATGGCATGGCTCACGAGGGCATTAAGGTATTTGTAGTTGCCCAAACTGGCCTCGTTCAACAACAAAGACCGCACTGAGCGACTTGAAGGATCCGCCTTGTCCACGCATGCAAGCAACCCGGCAAGGAAGTCGCCGCTGAAGTCCGAGGAGGCGGCGAGATCGACGAGACGGCGTGAGTCGTAGAAGGCTAAGCTGGAGTCGTCTGCCGCTGTTGTTTTTTGTCCGTGCTTCTGTAGCCTCTTCAGGAAGGTCCAGGCCATGGCCGACGTCTCGGACTCAAGAGGAGCTTTGGGGTAATTTGCCAGCCAGAATGCGGTGCAGCAGCGGAAAGCTGCGATTGCCGCAGGTTCTGCCAGGTCCTCTTTCTTCAGTGCTTTCTTCAGATCTGATTCGACATTGTGCCAGAGAGTACTGATGATCTCTAGCTCTGACTGCGTGACGGTTCTCTCAACGATACGCCACCATCGTGCCCTCATAAATCCGTCAAGGTGTTTCAGTTTGACCTTGGAAGCAAGATCGAAAAGTCGAGTTCCCACGCTGTCGACATACTCTTCATCTGTCAGGCCTTTGGTTATGGCATCAAGCACAACAAGAAGAGATCCCTTCTTCCAAGAGTCCGCGCTGCTTTCCAGCCACTCGATCAGAGTAGCTAATTGTGATGTGTTAATGGACGGTTGCAGGAGATCTGCAACGGCCTCAACAATCCGCATGCTAGACCAGATTCCCTTGACAATGGTGAAATCATCGTCTTTGACCAAACTCTCCGAGAGAACCTCTGTCCATTTTCGTATGAACCAAGGAAGATTGCGTGCTTTTGCAGAGCCTTCTGCCAGCGACACAACAAACTTGACCAAGTCAGTCTCAGTAGAGGCGTCGAATTCCGCGTCACTCAAATTCGTGATCCGTGCGAGGACATCGTCGAGCAAAGACTGTCCCTCGGTAGATATCATAAAAGCATCAACATCAACATCCGCCACTCTGGGCACGAGACTCAGGTCAATTGCCCCACTCTCGGTCGTGTATTGCCTGCAAACTTGGCGTAGGCTATCCAGAGAGATGCTGGCCTTGCTCTGCAGGGCTGTGTCAAGCACAACCTTCATAGCCTCGTTCCGCCTGGTAGGTTCTGCAGTGCGCATAGCCTCCTCAATAATTTCAAACACCTTTTGAGTCCAGTCCTCGCGGACCTTCCGTCCACTAGCATCATCGGTTGTCCCGGAAGATGAGACGGCAAGACTGAACAACACAGGAGATGAAGCCGTCGGCAGAGAGCTGGTCATGTTCACAGCTTCCTGTATGATCCCAACGTCTTTGCTATTCAGGAAGGCAGCTCTTGCAGGTAGGATCA
The DNA here is from genome assembly GCA_021399435.1 of Diaporthe sp. PMI_573. NCBI lineage: Eukaryota > Fungi > Ascomycota > Sordariomycetes > Diaporthales > Diaporthaceae > Diaporthe > Diaporthe sp. PMI_573. The sequence goes on from JAJTUP010000004.1 coordinate 1,015,615, forward strand.
TGTTCTTGACAAAGAACCGTCGCAGAGCCTGCGTCCAGCTAGCCTTGACGCGAGGATCGACGACAAGGTCTTTCGAACGGTCCATCCTGGCTAGGATGATGAAGCCAGTGGGATAGAGAGAAACAGCGACATCGACAGCATCGTTGACGCTTTGAAGATGAAGATCCCACAGGCCGCTGAGGGTGGTGATCCATGAGGGTCGGTTTTCGGCCGACTCTGATTCCTGCTCGTTCAGGGCGTGGCCGCAGATAGATAGTATTGGCCGAAGGATCTCAACAGCTTCCTTGGCGGGTGAAGAGAACAGCGACCTAATGTGTGCAGCCCCCATACGGACATTGGAGGATGCATCGCCTGACACGTCCTTGAGCCTGGCCAAGAGTTTCTCAAGGGCAACGAACAGACAATCTGCGGTCCTCAAACAACCATAAGAAGTTTGAAGACTTGAGAGATCAAACTTTATATCAGGAGACCGCTTTCTCTTCTTGGAGGCCGCCTTAGGAGGGGCACTCGTGCCATCAGCCATCTCCACGTCCGACGAAGCGTTGGCCTCATCCCGCGGGTTCGATATTTCCTTGAGGGTTTGCTCGAGGATGGGAACGAATCGTCGGTCTGCAAGAGACTTCGCCAGAGCCAAGAGAGGTATCCTGGTCAAGACACAGGCGACCACGCTCCAGGCCATAGGATACCGCCGAAACTGTTCTGCCGAGGCAGACGAGCCGTTCATGTTCTTGAGGATCCATCGTAGTATGAGCTGCTCCGCGGCGTAGTTTGTCCCGACTGGCGAGCCGGAGAGCAGGTTCCACACGTTCGAAAGGGTGTCGGGGACAGAGTCTGCGCTGCTCTGGTCGAGGATTCTCGAAGCTTTGGTGAGGAGGGCGTCCGAAGACTGCAGGAGGATTATTTCGTCAGTACTTTTGTCTACACGAGCTGGTACGTAATGGTGTCTCACCTGCGACTTGTTTTCTGTTTCGGCCGCCATTGTCCTTCGGCCGGCCCTGAGAGTTCCCGGCGTTGCTCCTCGTGCTCCTCGTGCTCGACTCGCCGTCCTGACGTTATTGCGCAGGGTTCGTTGCTGGAGACCCTCGAGAAACTTTGTCCCGAAATTCTGGTCATTCTGCCCGCCCGATAGCGATAACAAAACCCCAAATCCAGTAGGCGGCGTCGATAAGCCGCTAACCCTGGCTAGCCCGGCAGCTCCCCCCTGGCAGGGTCTGTCAATTGACGACTTCGAAAACAAGCCGGAAGTGCAGTGCAGAGAGAGAGAATCCAGACCCAACGTCATATCCAGGCCGAGGACGCGCTCAATCCACATCCCCGTGCGAGGTGAGTCCACAAGCGAAGCTCTGCAATAACGATTGATCGTGCTCACGCTTCTGTCGAACAGTACCACAAGTCACAATGGCAGAGACCTCCGTTCCTCCACCACCCCCGAGCACCGTCGCGCGACCGGTCAGCGAGGCACTCCTGAACGAGAAGGTGAGTCCCTGCCCCGGCGCCAACCCGTCGCCACGAGGGTCCACGCACCTTGTGGTTCCAGAGAGTGAACAAGGGGAGAAAAAAGTAAAGATCAGAGCTCTCCAGGACTAACGCGCCGGGCTGCAAAAACAGTGGGACCGCTGCCTCTCCAACTTCCTCATCAAGTCCTCCCTCGGCCTCGGCTTCGGCGTCGTCTTCTCAGTGCTGCTGTTCAAGAGGAGGGCGTGGCCCGCCATCGTGGGCGCAGGATTCGGCGCCGGCCGGGCGTACGAGGAGTGCAACTACAGCCTGAAGCAGGCCGCGCGCGAGATCAGGAAGCAGGCATGAGCTAGCCGGGCATAGGTGGAACGCAAGCGGCGTGTCTGGGCGAACTCCGGAATGAGGACATACATACATACCTACACGCGGACGGTTCGGACGCACGCATGCATGCAAACCCGCCGGGTCCAACGCTATCAACCAAATAAACGAGTTATTATCGGTCCTGATAAGGGATGGGGCGCAAGACCTGTACAACAGTGCTGAGCTGGGCCCTGGGTCCGGGTGTGAAAAAAAGGGGGTGACGGAGGCGACGGGAGAGCGAGACACCTTCCCGGATCGGCGCGAGCATGGTTCGGAGGGGGCTTGTATAGACAGACGGTTTGTAATTGGTATGAATAGAATCATTGACTCTCAACAGGCTTCTCGATGCCGCTGGGCCATGAGGAACCCGTGCCGTGATTTCATTATGTTACCTGGGTGGCCACAACAGGCTGAGCTTCTCGCCACCGAGTGAGCCGAGACATTGACATGGCAATTCATTCAATGTTTACGCATCTAGGCTGTGAGCAAAGCAGCGACATATCTAGGTATTTAGGGAGCATTAATACCGCCAAAACAGCCCACCAGCGAGAGCATCCAGGCCCTCCCCGAGTTTAAACTCCTACATCCCTCCGCCCTCCATCTCGCGCTTCAAGCTCAACCGCCTCATGCCCCTCCTCTTCCTTTCCCGGCAAGTCCACCAGCCTATTTACCCCGAGCGGATCCTCAAACCCAAAAGCCAGCGCGGGCGCGTCCACCTCGGCCCCAACCGCGGGCGGCGACGCATCCGCCTTCCAGTCCCCTTCGGTATACAGGGCATCCATCATGGCAGCCTGGTCGGCGGCGAGCACGCGCGGGGACCTCGGCGAGCGCGGCTTCTCGATCGACGACGCTGCCGCCAGGATATCTAGGCCACCCCACGCCCGCGGTGCGCCGAACTCCCTCAGCTCTGTGTCCTCTGCGTCTTCGACACCTTGTCCACCGCCCAACCTAGGCAGCGGCAGCATGGCGGGCGTCGCCAGCTCCGCGGCCATGCGGCCCATGTCCCCCAGGGCAGTGAGCGCGCCACGGCTGGCTGGCGGCTCCGGGCCTGGGCTGCTCAGCGAGGTCTGCGCGCCTGTCTGTCCTTCCTCCCCATCATCACCGTCGTCATCACTATCTTGTCTCTTTCCCAGCAAACCAGCAGATTTGCGCCGTCCCTGTGGGCCGTGGGAACCGAAGTGTGCAGGCCGCCCGCCCCAGGAGCTGACGCGGCGGACACGGAGCGTGGATTCATCTTTGCCGTTGCTGTCACTGTTGGTAGATACTGCGAAGTCGTCGTGAGCATCCGCGGTGGCTCGTGAAAGGGGATCCGCCCCGGCCGGTAAGACGATGGCGACCTTGCGGTGTTCTTTCTCACGGGGTGCGGCATATCCGCCGGTGGTGCGGCGCAGGACCCAGACCAGCAGGCACACCTGGCTCGCGAGGAAGAGGACGCCCGAGGCGAGGACTAGGATCTCGGTGCGGCTCGCGTCGAGCGCAATCTTGCTGAGGAGGAGGAAGGGAAGGGCAGGGGTGGGTGTCGGCGGGGACGGCGTGGTTGGCTCCATGGGTTCTCCCATGTTGTTGATATAGTGCTGTCCGAGGAGGGCAGGGGGTTGTACCAGTGATAGACGCAGATGTCCCAGATAGGAGAGGATGTACTGGGCTGGCGGTGTCTGAGGGTGCGGTATTCGCGATGCGGCTCGTTGTTGTTTCGTCCCAGGGGCTGGGCGAAGGGTGTAGGCATATCGAGTGTGCTTTGCGAGGGGCGTTAGGTTGATCTCATGGTATTTCTGAAGGGGTGAAGAATGTCTCGAGGTATTTTGAAGGGTTGAGGGCGTTTCAGGAACGGTAAATAATTTTTAAGGATTCTGTTGTGGATGAGGTATGTAGAGCTGTGAGTGAGGATATTCAAGCTGTGGATGAGGTAGTTCGAGTTGTGATTGAGGTAGTTCGAGCATAGGTGCAGTAGTTGCCTGAGCCGGAACAGTATAACAGTATACACATGTCCGCAACTCATCAAGCAAGAACCAGTCAGCCCAAGAGTGGAAGTTGCAATCCAGATGGCTAGACCACCTCGCGTCAGCAGCGCGGAATTGTCATGTTTAGGTGGGCAATTTGACATCTACAATTCTTGACTTGAGAAGCGTCTAAATAATCATCGCCGTAAATATCCAACCAGGAGAAATAGAAGAGAGAAGTCGTGCTCGACACATTACATAACAACACAGCAGTCGCCAAGCTTCTTGGTGAGCTTGTCGATGACCTTCCTCTTGAGCTTCTCCGTGCCGTCCTCCTGCTGCTGCTCCTCCTGGGTCGCCCCGGCGTTCGCCGGTGGCCTGGGGTGCGACTGGCCGTGCTGTGCCTGGCCACCATGGTGCTGCTGCTGCTTGCCGCCGTGGTGAGCACCGCCGCCGTACCCGCCGCCGTGGTAGTTGGAGGGCGGCGGGGGCATGTGCGGGATCTCGTGGCCCTGGAGGTTGACGTACAGGCGGCCCTCGTTCTCCTCGGTGCGGTACTGCAGGCCCAGCTCCTGGCACAGGTGCTCGACGCGCGGCTTCAGCTTCTGCACGTGGCCGCTCGAGTGGTTGCCCTTGCCGACGATGACGTGCAGGTGCGTCTGGTTGCGCGCCTGCGCGTCGCGGATGCGCGCCTCCAGGATGTCCTCGGCCTCCTCCACGAACTGCCCGTGCAGGTCGATCGTGTCGTCGGGCACCTTGTCCGTCGAGTTGTTGGCGCGGAAGATGTACTCGGACGCCTGCTTGTTGTACTGCTCCATCTTGGCGGCGTGCGACTTGCCCTCGTTGCTCAGCTGCTTCGCGCCGGCGCCGTCGCCATTCTCGTAGGCTTGGTGGGCCTGCGAGTCGGTCAGTCTCGATTTAGCATGGGGATGAGCGCCGGTCAAGGGCGGCGTGGGCGGCGGCGGCGTACCCTGTCGAAACATGAGTTCCGCTTCGAGGCCTCGGCCCGGGCCTGGTCTCGCAGGCGGTCGTATTCTCTCTCCGTGTCGTCGTCGTCATTATGATGGGCGTAGGCTGTTGCGCAGTGCGGCCTTCAAGTCAGCAAGATTCACGGTGACATCATTCGGGATTCCCCCAGGTCCAGGGTCCCTGCATGAGTCGACTTACCGCGTCCTCCCAGACGCGTCGACGGGCTCCGCGAGTGCATGGGGATTGATTCAGCCATTTTGACGACGGGCAGAGGCGTTAATGAGCGAATTGAGCATACAACGGGCTCGAGAAGCTAGGACGGGCGAGTTGTGATGTTGGAACCTGGAATCTTGGAAGCTGTCCTCAGGGCCTGTTAGATTGAGGCCACCCAAGGACGGACCCAGAAACGTGGGCCAACAAGCTCGCCCACTCATGGTTGGTCAATTGGCGCTCTTGGTCAGGGGCGCGCGACTCGAGGCTAATAACAAGCGGCCACAGTCGGTGAGACTACTGTGTACTATGTATGAGCAGCATTCCGCTACCCGCTCAGCTCGAGCAGAATGCCGTCCGAGACATTCTTGTGAGGTCCAAACTAAGGTGTCGGTAGCTATCCGGATGGGTGGTGGGTTACAAGAGAGCTTTTGAAATCGATGCTCCGGTTCTCGCCAAGTTGGATCGACCAGATCCTGAACCTACCGCTCTGCCGCTGCAGCACAGATCGGGTCATCCCATCTTAACTACCGGCGCCGCTCTGACTCGGCGAGCGGCGTCCAACACGACCGGACGGGGCGAGAACGTCGGGTCATGAGCCCGCTGCGGTATACATGTCCGCAGGCAGGTCTTCCACAGAGAGCAAGTGCTTCCGCCTCCCCGAACCAAAGGATGCGAGGCCGTCCTCCCAGATTACAACCTGCAGGTCTCCCTCTACCCCTCCGCGCCATGCAACCTGGACCCGATTTCTCAAAACTTGAGTATCCCGGAACCTGCAGTAGCACCAGACGGAGGGGGCGAAATCTGCGCCTGCTTGCGAGCGTGTGTGAACCTGCATGAAGAAAGGGGTGGCCGCTTTGTCACAGAGGCTTCCAAGAGGTTTCTAGAACGACACGGCACGCCGGGCGAGAGGCCACCAACCATGCTTGTCTCTGGGCGGGCCGAGTCCTCTGGACGACGGCAGCCAGAAACAGTTTCGAAAAAACTGGGGAGTGGAGAGGGTGTGAGAAAGAGGCAGGGCCAGGCATGACCACGCAGGGCAAGGCGAGGCAAAGCCAAGCAAGGAAGCAGCCGACTTGGACTCCTGACTGGTTACTGCTTCATGGACTATGGATGCGGTCTACTGAGCTGAGAATATCGAACTGGGCTGGCCGGGCTACTGCTGTTTGTCCTGCAGACCCGACTCCCGACCAAGCGGGAAAGACTGAGAACAGCAGCATCTGTCAAAGCAGGACCGATTAAATAGGCTGCGACATGTCGCCGGACAGGGCCTGGTGGAAGAAAGCGAGCCCCTACGGCCCTTGTTGCCATGTGTTTCAACGCAATCGACAGGTCCGATGCGCCGATAGCCCATTAGCCGTTAGCGATGCGTTGACATCTGAAGCGAGGTGAAATATCAATTGTCACCAAGCGCCTACCCGTCGAGCGGTACTTTAGAGGAATTTCGACCAGGGCCGCAGGGCTATCTGCGGATGGACAATTTAGCTCAGGCTGAGAACTGTGCTGGGTCTTGGGCGATCCCTCCCCCTCCACCTCCCACCCGTCTGACCGTTACTTTCTGGGGTCCCGTGTTGCGAGATTCGGGCTCGCATCCCCGGGGTCAGCCCACATTTGGTTGAAGTTTGAATAATGAATGCCACGGGATCACAACAGCCTTGCCTGCCTTGCTGCTTGTCAGTGTTGGACGACGGCGGAGGCAGCTCTCCAGCCGATGGCCCCCCCATACGAGCACAGACTGTTTCTCATTTCTTGAGCGACCTCGTCCTGAAATTGTTGACGACAAACTCTTTCTGGCGTAGTACTCATCGTAACCTTCAGGGGGCTGGTTCTGATATAGTGCAGGGGTTCGGTTAAGGTAGTGAACCTGGTTGATGGCGCGATGTTCGACATGCCCAGTGGTCACCCAGGCGGACAATTTTCTTCGTTGCGATGCTATACCTGAGGGGTTCGAAACGTGAGTCGAGAGCTGAGATCCTGAAGGGGTTTCAGGATCCTCAAGACGCATGCAGCAGTAGTTACCATTGCTATTATTACTGTCATTACAGTTATTGTTATGGACATTGGCCGGCCGCTACCAGCGAGCCAGCCAACGCGCGACAGGTAGCGTCCCCCAAGTCGACGATCTCGCAGGCGGCGCGGAAAATTAAAGTGGTAATAAAGGCCAGCCCCTCCTGATGCAGGAACACCTGCCCGAAAGAGGTCGGGTGGGGCCAAGGCCAAGTCTCCGCAACGGCTCGCTGACAGGGAAGAGCGGAGGAGGCGGCCACGGCGCGGACCGGCCTTCGAGAAGAAAAGATGGAGGGCGACGATGCTCATCATCACCAGCAGATCCAAAGAGGTCCCGAAATAGATGGCGGCTCCCATACGGGCTGGGGTGCAATCTAATAAGCAGTAGGGCACGGGACTGTTGTGATGGTTTAGGCCGTACGGGAGGCCAGCAATGACGCGGCTGACAGTTCCACCGCCCGCGCACACGCGCACACACACACTCGACGCTGCGGCCGCTGGGTGTAGCGCTGTGGGCGGGAGAGTGAGGTCTTCCGCTTAGGGATTGAAATCTCCGCTTGGGTAAATTCTTCATCTCCGGGCCAGGCCCACGGGCCAATGCCGGCACCCGCCTCAGTCATGTCAGAGACTCAAGCTTCGCGTTGGAGCTGCCATGGGACATTTGGACTCGAGTTGAAGACGAGACCACTCTGCCGTTGTGCAATTTGAGTCTTCGGTGCGCCGACGGATGGGCCGTGGCTGGCCTGGATCGCTCGGACACGGGAGCGGCGTCGGGCGTGCGATGAGCATTGTGCGGCGTGCCCTCCTATCCCAGCCACTCGGTATTGCCGGTGCCTCGAAAATTATACTAGCCGCCCACAAAGCGACCACGGGCGCCGTGGAGAGGGGGACGGATGGTGAGCGGCCAGCATCCGGCCATCAGTCCACGAACCAACCACCACCCGACAGTCTACTGACCTCTCGGAAGGGTGTTGGATGGCTGTGTGTGCTGCAGGTGGTGCTGTGCCTGTGGTGAGACCGGCTGGCTGGCTCTCGTGGCAGACCCCTCCGCACTGACCGGGAGGGGGTATCCAACCAGCCATCCGACCAGGGTGTGTGGGGTGTGCCGGGTGGGGCCTGAGCGGAATTCACTGCGGTGAAATTGCGCCAGGCGAGTTTGGGGTCTGAAGTGCCGAATATGTTCACAGCGCTGCCATTCGCTGACGGGGCCGAGGGCGCTGAGATGAGCATCCCACTTTTCGACATGACGAGATGGCCAGCGCCTGCAGGTGATTGTCGGGAGTGGCTCCTCCTTGATTATCTTGTTGCCACTCGTGCTGGGCGCAGATGTGATACGTCTGTCTGTGTGTATGTTGTAATGTCTGTACGTAGACTATGTAGACTGGTAGACTATTGTAGGCAGGCTGATTCCAACGGCAAGGCGAGGGGTTGGTAAGGGAAGGGACTGATGAATAATGCAGTGCCAAGCTAGTCTCAGCCCACGATGCCGAGTATAGGGACACAGTCAGCTTTGATCTCACTGCACCAGGACGGGTACTTTTGGTGACCACCCCGGCTGCCGGGATGCCCCCGCGATACGGTCGATTGAAGGGTAGCACGGCTTTATGACAGGCTCGCCAGAGGCCAGACACCCAGCCTCCGATGTCTTGGGCCGAGACAGCACTGACAAAGCAAAGCCTGCAGGCTCAAGGCATTGCCCAGAGGAGGGAACCAAAGGGGGCGGGCGAGTGCTGCAGCTGGTTGATTGCAGGAGGGCAGAATCGGGCAGAGACGGGCTGCCGAATAATCATGGCGAGGGTGGATAGATTGACCGAAGATCATTGATGGGTCCCCTTTCCTTTGTCGCAGGAGTAGAGGAGTCGGAAGGCGATCGACTCCCGCTCTCGTGAGGCGAGCTTTGTGGGCGTCGCAAGCGTGGGCGTCGCAAGCGTAGCGTGGGTGTGAGAGTGGCAAGTGGGCGTTGGTGGCTAGGCTTGCACGGCTTGATTGCAGCTTTGCTAAAACGAGTCCCCTGAGATAGCATCGGCTGTACCATACGGAATGCCTCTGGCCCACCCGTGCCCCAAAGAGACTAGCCCAGGCCCCGAGCTACTGCTATTGGCACAGACTTCAGCTTCCAAGGTTGCTTTGGCTCGGTTAATCCACTTGTCTGCTGCAGCCGAAGTGGGAACGATCACTGCAGGTGACCCTCACAGTCCTCAAGGGGGGGAGGAAGGGAGGAAAAAGTAGCAGAAGCAGGATTGGAACTGGGAAGAAGCAGAAAATAGTCGAAATGTTGTACGCGTGACGCTGGACGGAGACCAACCGCAGGTGCAGGACGAGGTGTGCATCTCGACCTGCGAACCATACTACCGCACCGTATACCTAGTTTCTCTGCCGTCTGCCAGCTCTTTTACTACCTGCTCTGCAGTCTGGCTGCTGTGGTTCGGTGCTAGTCTACCGTGTCTACAGTACCTACCTGCTCTTCCGTTCCATCACGCAGTCACAGCACTGCGCTGCACTGCACCGCACCGCATTGCATTGCAGCCCATCTGCAGTTTATTGATTGATCGACTACCCGATTGCTTCATCGTCAATCTGTCCTTTTTTTTTTCTTCTTCTTTCTTTTCTTCCAACCCCTAGAGTGCGCATTCAGCGTGCATCAAACCCAGCAGACAAGGAACTGGTGGCTAGTAAAAGGTCGCTTGGTCAGCCAGGCCGTCCATCAGTCAGTAAGTCAGTTAGGACCGGGTGTAGCTCCCCACCCGCCAGTGCTCGGAACGGTACCTGCATAGTACCCTGTAGCTCCTCTTCAACGGTGGACACCCCTAATATTAGCGCCATTTTGAGAGCACCACCGTTCTCTGCCGTGTCCTAGCTGGCTCTGGTTCTGGCTTTGGCTCTGGAAGAAACTGTTGTGCCGGGCCTAGGTTGGCTGGCTGGGACTGAACAATCTGCCTTGCCCCCCTCACCCCAGAGATAATCATCCCATCCGGGGGCCCATCCAGTGCCATCCCCATCCCAATCCGTTCCCATTCATCAACGCAGTCTGCTCCAATCGGCCTGTTCCTGCCTTGCTCTGCCCTCTCGCCTTTCTTTCTCTCTCTCCCTCCCCTTTCGTCTCCTGTCCGTCCGCCTGTCGACTTGGACCTCGTCCCCCATAACTCCCGGCCTCTTTTCTTTGCCTTCGAACCACGCTTACCCTACCACACCACTCCTCCCGTCGTAGTCCAATCTTTCCATTGGATCTCAATCCTGGCGAACTTTCTTTTCTGCATATCGCCTGTGCCCCCAAATAACTCTCTAGAGTCCTGCCTGTCTTTTCTTTCTCCTCATCTTTTCCTTCCGGTCGTCCTGGCGTCGAATTGAGGCCCTTCTCAGGACTCCAAGAAACTGCCTTGCATCGCATCGCATCGCGCCGCACCGCCTCGACCGATCGCTTTCTTACGGTACGTTCGTCCTCCAGCCCAAACAAGCCCCCTTGCCTTTTCTCGCCTCGCCTTTCCATCAGCCTCATTTCCCATCACAACACAACACACACACAACACATCTTCATCCCATCTCGCCCCTCTGCTCCATCGCCATCATCTGCCACGCTGCTACATCCCTTACCTCGTCTATATTGCTCCGGTTTCATCACCTCAGCTGCGGCCAAATCCCCAGCCAAGCGAACCCGTTCCTCCCGTGTTGGCCTCTGCAGCAACCCATCGAGCCCGTCAGCAGCCGCTGGGCAGTCAATCAAGCAACAATCGGAAAATCGTCGCTGAACTCGCCACTAATTCATTTTACTTCAGATCTGCATCTAACTTGCGCCATAATAAAATCAGACCATCAGCCATTAATCATACATCGGAGCGGAGCGACTTCGATCAATCACAATGGGTTGCGGTATGAGCACGGAGGAGAAGGAGGGTAAGGCCCGGAACGAGGAGATCGAGAACCAACTGAAGCGCGACCGGATGCAACAACGAAATGAGATCAAGATGCTACTTCTGGGTATGTCCATCGATTGATTCCACTGGCAAGCGGTTGCCCTTGATGCCTTTGGCTTTGGCGGCGCCAGCGCTCGATGGCGCCGTGTGATTGCCGCCGCTGTTCTATGCTAACACAATTGACAGGTGCTGGTGAATCCGGAAAGTCAACCATCCTCAAGCAAATGAAGCTCATCCACGAGGGTGGCTACTCCCGCGACGAACGAGAGTCCTTCAAGGAAATCATCTTCAGCAACACCGTCCAATCCATGCGCGTCATCTTGGAGGCCATGGAGTCTCTGGAGCTGCCCCTGGAGGACCAACGGATGGAGTACCACGTCCAGACCATCTTCATGCAGCCCGCCCAGATCGAGGGCGATGTCCTCCCTCCCGAGGTTGGAAACGCCATCGAGGCCCTGTGGAAAGACCGTGGTGTCCAAGAGTGCTTCAAGCGCTCGAGAGAGTACCAGCTCAACGACTCTGCCAGATAGTGAGTCGGACCATTGTCTACCAGCGGCCAAACGAGTGGAAACTAACAAGCCCTGCAGCTACTTCGACAACATTGCTCGTATCGCTGCTCCCGACTACATGCCAAACGACCAGGATGTTCTGCGATCTCGTGTCAAGACTACCGGTATTACCGAGACGACTTTTATCATCGGTGATCTCACCTACCGGATGTTCGATGTCGGTGGCCAACGGTCCGAGCGTAAGAAGTGGATTCACTGCTTCGAGAACGTCACCACAATCCTGTTCCTCGTCGCCATTTCCGAGTACGATCAGCTGTTGTTCGAAGACGAGACCGTCAACCGTATGCAGGAAGCTCTGACCCTGTTTGACTCGATCTGCAACTCCAGGTGGTTCATCAAGACCTCAATAATCCTGTTCCTGAACAAGATCGACCGATTTAAGGAGAAGTTGCCCGTCAGCCCAATGAAGAACTACTTCCCCGACTACGAGGGTGGTGACGACTACGCAGCGGCTTGCGACTACATCCTGAACCGATTCGTCAGCCTGAACCAACACGAGACCAAGCAGATCTACACACATTTCACATGTGCGACAGATACAACACAGATCCGATTCGTCATGGCGGCCGTCAACGGTAAGTTTTGACACGACCAGAAAGCATGTCACCTGCCGCACACCGTACTAACAAACGCTGCAGACATCATCATCCAGGAGAACCTGCGTCTCTGCGGTCTGATCTAGTCCAAAACGCTCTTATTCGGATACCCCTAACACGTTATAATCGAACGATTTCTTCCTTACGAACGAAAACCTGGATCGCCTCAGGAAATTCCCCGCGTGTTTCCCTGAGAAGGCGGCGATGCAGGTTATGTCTTACTCCGGTCCTTGATATCGCCCATCCGGACACACTCTCCAATCCACCCCGTTACGCCGAAGAGCTCGGCATCATTGTCCCGCGAGACCACTGCGACTGCGACTACGACTGCAAACAGCTGCAGGACAGGGAGTGGCTGGTGCGTTGAACAGAGATGGGGACAAAAATAAGGACATGCATCTGAAACTACTGGGCGGTGTTCAATATTCTGTTTAATTATGAAGTCTGTCAACGCTGTGGTCTTTTTGTATTTTTTTGTGTTTTTACAAGTGCTTCCCAGGCGAAAGGCACCGAGGGGAGGCGCGCGAAGACGACCTCAGGCGACGGAGTGGTGGGACATGTTTCGCGACAAGGGCCCACACCGAGGGAGACGAGCGGCAACAAATCTCGACAGGTTTTCGGATACGGCGGCTCAACATCAACAATGCCCGGATGTTGGATTTGTCTATAGCATCGAGCTCTATTTACTGAAAGCCAATACTTTACAATACCCTTTACCTACTCTGTGGCACTCACTGTTGCCCTCAATCGCCCGCAGGCGCTAACAATAATCTTTAACCAGATAGCATCAGCACTGATCTCACATGCTGACTGACCCGCCGTGCGGAAGATAGTTTGCCAGAGTCAGTCCCGCATCTACATGCGACCAGAACCCCAACTATGCAAGATGATCTGGGAAGCCAAGCAAGCAGGATCTGGGGGTCTGGACCAAGGCGGGGCGAACTGCAGGATAGGCTTTTCGCCTGTAAGCTGAGAACTTTGCGCCCACACACACACACAAATACAACGCACGCACGAACATGCACACAAGTACAACGCATGCGTATACTGGTAAAGTCCTCGACCCCTCGCCCGCTCGAGACCTCTGCTCGGCCTAAGTCGTGCTGAAACTTCGGACCAAATGCCCTCCTAGGTTGGCCTTCGGCCGTCGCAACACCCCCCGGGATACAGGTATCATCCCTGGTTTGGGGGCTTGTCCTCGCACTGGATTTGATGGTATGCACACACACATACATATTCAATTGATCCGAGGTATATATATGTGTGTGATAGTATGCGGCGTGCTGACGATCATGGCGGCGCTTACTTCTGGCTCCAGGTTCCATTCAAGGTGTAGACATTTTCAAATGCTACTGCCGTCGCGCCGACGACGACGGCGCATGTGCCGTCTTGGCCTTGGCTTCTCCCCCCCCCCCTGGGGCCGTCTTCGACCCATCCCACTACCAACCACTTCAAGACAAATGGAAACCAGTGGCTAGAAGACTACGAAAAAAAAAGAGCATTACACGAGGAATGTGGTTCGGAAGCGTTTGAGATAAACAATAGCACGGTACCACAGTCTGGACTGATGTAGATAGACAGACAGGCCTTCTGCATGCTTCCGGCTGCTCACCTGGGCACACATCCTTCACCTCGTCATACCCGTCTGTCTTTGCCGACGCAGCATTCATCTGAACGCCAAGACGAAAACAAAAAATAGTGATAGTGGCTGTGATGCGTCGTCTCTTCTCGTCTCCGCCTACCAGCCCCATGGGGCTGCGTTACCAACTCACTCCCACACAACCTGCGACTCCCCCCCCCCAAAAAAAGCTGATGAACATTCTGCCCCTTTCGGCAGGCCATGAGCCCCGTCATGGGGCGGCGGTGCCGATACTGTTTGTGCTCGTGCGACACTGGCGTTGGTGATCTACCCGAGAAAGGGTTTTGGGGCAGGGCAGCAGATCAGCTGACGTGAGGTTCTCGTTCATGCGTTGTTTGTTTCGCTGTTTCATGATCTGGCGGGCTCTTGGCCCCTCGCGTCTGTAGTATTTCTTGCATACTACTTATTGCCTTTTACTGTGTTAGCTTGCCCAGGGCCTGGGTTGTTTCTGCTCGCGTGTGTAGGTATCATGATTTAGATTTGGGTGGTCTTGTAAGGACGGCTTGTGGCTGCCGGTGCTAACACTAGATGACCTGTTGTCACCAATAGGAACTTTTCCTTGCATAGTCTCGGACAGATTCATTAACTAGAGAGGTTGCGGCTATCAAATCCACCTGTCTCAATGAGAGCGATGCCTCGTAGACCACCTTCCCGCTCACGGCTCCCCGTCCTCCGGCATGCCACTACCGCCCCGCGCGGGGGACTCATACCCGCTGCCGTGACGCGCCTCGTCATCCTCATCAATAGCACGCTCATCCTCATCGCCATCCACGCCGACACCGACGCCCAGGGAAGCAGCCACCTCCTCGGCGTGCACGATCTTGAGCGCGAGCTGCTTCGCCGCGACCTCGACCTCGATCAGCGCGCGCGTGTACCGGTCCGCCTGCCGCACCTGCACGAGCGCGTTCTGCACCGTGTGCTTAACACCGGCGTCGTGCGAGAACAGCGCCGCGGGCGCCTGCCACAGCTGCGCGGCATGGAGTTGTGCGGGCGAGCCCACCATGTGCCCGCCGGCCCCGCCCCCGCCGCCTACTCCCCCTGGCCCTACCCCTATCCCTTGCTCCTGGCCGAGGACGGGCATCGCTACTGGGAGGGTCGCGTAGGGGTGGTGGGCGCCTGGGAGGGGCGGTTGTGATTTCTCTGTAGAAATGTGATTGATTTAGCATACATGAGACTCGTAGTGGTTCCCCCGAAGCAAAGCAGACAGGGGACATATAGAGAAAACAACAAAGTGGGAGAAACGCACCGTGGAACGAGCACCTCGAGCCGGAGGCGTTGAACCAGCAGTTGGCGCAGCTGCCCATCATCTGGCCGCTGTAGACGACGCACACGGTCCAGGGGCCCTGGCCCTTGCGGCAGTGAGCGCAGGGGTTCGCGGCCTCGGACCCGGCGATCTGCGCAAACAGCGCCTCGACGTTGCTGCGGCGCACCAGGTTGAGGTCCTGGCCCTGCCGCCGCTGCTCGGCGAGGCGCTGGCCCGGGTCGCGCGACATGCGCTTCGCGAACGCGCTGTCCACCTTGAACCCCGCGTACCCGGACTCCTCGGCCATCTGCTCCGTCGCCTTGGGCGGCGGCTGCGCGGGGTCCTGATGCTGCTGCTGCTGCTGCTGTTGTTGTTGCTGCTGGGCGGTTCCCCCCTGGGAGGGCGGTTGCAGTGACTGCGTCGTGTGCTGGCTTGTCGAGGGCGTGGGCTGGAAGTCGGTCGCTGCGACGAGGGGCTGCGGGGCAGATATCGTGGCGCCGCCGACGTTGGGCTGGGGAGGCGGCGGGGGCTGGAGGTCTGCGGCTGCGGCGGCGGCCTGGGCGTAGGTCATGCTCGCGTGGCCGAGGATGTCGTCGAGGTTCTGGTGGCCGACGTGGTGCGCCTGCTGGTGGTGGTGCGGATCCGCGCTCATGGGCGCCATCGGCATCTCGTGGTCGAGCGCGTCGCCCTGCACGTTATGGCCGCCGTGTTGGTGGTGGTGGTGGGCCTCGTGCTCGACGTTGACGTTGACGTCGCCGTGGCCGTCGCCGTCGATGTCAACTCCATGCTGCGCCTGGTCGTTCTTGAATTCGTTGCCCACTTCCTCCATCACGGCCTCGTCGGTGTCGACAACATTCTGGCCCTCTGCGCTCGCGACCGCGGCTGCGGCGCGGTAAAGCGCGTTTTCCTCTTCGGTGCCCTCGAAGTGGGCGGCCAATTGGTCCTCGTCGATCCTGCGGCTGGGTCGGCGGAAGGTTGGCGGTTTGGTGACTCTGTTGACAGCACGCTTCTGCATGATGAGGTTGGGAAGATGGGGACCCCGGGTGAACTGTATAAGAGGTCGACGATGGCACAGCTGGCGACAGCTGGTAGAAGTCTACATGGTCTGTTGATCCCCCAGCCGCGTGGGACTTCCGGCTCCTGCGCTAGCGGGGCATGTGCCTGCCCGCAGGGATCCCTTGTCTGGCAGTTACGAAGTACCTCCTGCCTCAGGCTGCACCTGGTTACCACAGTAAAAGAACCTTGGAATGGATTAAACGTAAATGAAATTTGTAGAAGAGCCGGGTATATTTCATACATATTCACCTATATTTCTCGAGCACGATTTTCGTGCAGACTAAATACAAAATTGCTCTTGTGATATGTATGCTACCTCTGAGGAGGAGGGAAACAAACCAGAAAACAATGTCATAATCTGCTGGATTATATAAGGTTTGACTGCATCGATCTTCTCTATTATGATGATCATTTCTGAGGCCGGCAATAAAGTTCAGTATGGACTATCATCCTTTGAATTCCTCTTCTAAGCTGGAATTACAGTAGGTAAAGCGAGGGCTATAGTGGTGGTGAGAACACTAAGTCCGACTTTTATAGACCTTGATTTGATTTGCACTATGCCTGCCGGCAAGGTGACTCTAACAGTAGGGGTTGGGCGTATAAAGTTCAGTATAATCTCAGAAACTGGACTCAAATTCGCTGTCTGTCACCTCAGGGTCCTCAAGTACATAATCAAACAAAACTGGCTTTAATAGAGCTTTGCTCGGTTGTCCGGTACGCGGCCACAGTATCTATGTGGTAGGCAGCGCTCGACCTCACATGGGATGATCTCCTATGGGACAACCTCCTATAAGACAACCCCCTATGGGACAACCTCCTATTGGACAGCCTCCCACGGGATAGCCTCCCACGGGATAACATCCAACGGGATAACCTCCTATGGGATAATCTATGCTCCTACCTCCTCCAACCTCCAGCCTCTCAGCCTCCAGCCTCTCAACCTCCAGCCTCTCAACCTCCAACCTCTTAACCTCCCAGGAAATATGCTCTTATAAGACTGCCTCCTATGGGATAACTTCTTACTGATTAAGCTAGGGATGACCTGATCTATGACAGCAACATCTTTTAGAAGAAGCCGATGAAGTGAAGCAAGCCACAAGGGCCCCACAATTATATTTTGAACTTTGAAGAATGTGGCTTAGATATTGTAGTAATGTATCTGTATCTGATACACTATCATTATGTATGTATGTTATAGTCTACTACTGAACAAGTGTAATTTAATCAGAAATATGCAACCTAATTGAAACAGGGTATCTTCTTAAGAAAGGACTTGAACCACCCACTCTCAGCCTCCCCACTATCGACAATACTGTCCGCACTAGTGGATGTATGTTCTGTCATTTTCTCCCTACCTTTGCTGCCCGTTTGAGATGAGTTTCGCGCATGGGGCCGACCATTACGAACCTCTTCTTGCCCAGCATCAGACGCATTCAGAGTAGGAGACTCGGAGGAATGTCTGGCTTCGCCCCCATCCCCCGGTACCCGGAGATATTCAACGGCGCCAGCGTCTTGAGGCACGCCGCTGGATGAGTTGTGGTTCTCACCGTCGGAGCCTTGGGCCGGGAGAGTAGGCCTTGTCACCTCACCTATCTCGAGGTGTGTGGCACCACCTATTGCATCCTGTGACGCTTCACCATCGCCGATATTTGTTTGTTGTTCACAACCTGTCGCGCAGCTGGGCTTCGATGGTATGCTGTCATTGGACGCCTCGCGTCTGTCGGAGGCCGGATCGAGCTCTAAGGCAGTGGACGCCACTTCCGAGGCCGCTTTTTCGACTGCGCGAGTCTGTCGTGTGTCCTGGGCGTCAGAATGACGCCGATCCTGCTCCTCGTTGGTTTTGAGATGCGGTGCTTTATTATTGACGATGTTGAGACCTGTGACGATCCCAGTCGATAATGCACGACACTTGTCTGTCTGAGCAGAAGTCTCACTGGCTCCTGCTTTCGTAGCTTGGGGGGTGTGTTGTTCATTGTCTAGCTCCTCTTGTGACTGACTTGCTGGCAGCTCCTGGACAGTGGTCAGGTCTGTCGATAAGCGAGCTTTCGTCTTGCGTTCCGGAGACGTGGGACGAGAATCTAACCCCGTGCTTGAGACGAGATTGACACGATTCGGACAAGTTGACGAGGAGACCGCGGCGGACAGGGATGTGGAGTGGCACGCTTTTTCTCGATCGAACGAAAGGCTCCTCCTTGGAAGATTCTTGTGGATCTGCTTCTTGAACTCTGGAGAAACATCTCCCTCCATCAAGACCGAGTCCAACGTTGGCGATCGGGAAGGCGCCTTTTTTATTCTGTTGATACCATAGCTCGAGTCTTTCTGCAAGTTGTCGTGGAGCCTTTGTAGGTTGTCCGCTATTTCGGTGCAGCCTCTCCTGTTCTCTGGTCCTAAGCGAAGAAGACTATTTTGGACAAGCTCGAGAAAGTCGACCATGTAGTCGGAACAGTACGTGTCATCATATAGTTTGTCAAATTCCTGCCACGATCGTGTCAGCTAATAGAATGAGATATTGCAGTGCATCCATGAGATACATACCTTTGCGACGGAGGCCTTTTGAACGGCAAGGGTATGTGCGATACCTTGGTTGTTATCAGACATATCTTGTGAGGCTCTCATGAAGTTGAAGAAGCGATCTTGCTTGTAACCGCCATCATACTGCGTGTCCTCATTCACCCTCTTTTGACCAAAATTCTTTACTTCCTCAAACCCACCCAAGTACCAAGTTGCAAACTCGAGGAGCACGCAAGCAAGGGACCAGATATCGTAGCTCTGAGTCACCTTGCCCCTGACGTCCCTCTCAGGAGCTCGATAGGTCGGCGAGAACCCCCCCGTCTCTCTGGCATCAATGGCTGCGATGGACTTTGTCTCGTGGAAGTGGCTCAATCCAAAATCAGAGATCTTGAAATGTCCTAGCGATGGCGAGCCTTGCTCCGTGCTCCCGGCGTATTGCTTGAACCACAATATGTTTTCCGGCTTCAGATCACCGTGCATACCGTGGGTTTGGTGGGTAGGAAACGAAAACACATTTTGCTGTCCATCTCCATCTGGAGTATCCCACGTGTGAATCATTTTGATTCCTTTGACGAGCTCGAGACACTGCTCGGAAAACCAGAGGATTGTACTGATATCACGTTTGCAGGCCAGGGGCTCCCCGTGTCCTTCCCAGAAGTCTAGGAGGTTACCATCCGCCCAAGGAAAGACGAGGTAGTACTGACTGCGCCATTCATACGTGCCCAGGAGTTTTATGAGGTGTAAATGGTCTTTGGTGCTAAACCTTTTGAGATTCTGCACCTCCTTGCGGAAGGCCGTCTCGTCCATGTAACGCAGGCGTTTGATCGCGAACGAGGGATTTTCGCGCCTACCTGGCTAAGTATAGAGATGGCTAAGTTAGAAACATAGGCTTTTGCTTTGATGGCCGGGCCACACTTACAGCAACCACTCCGTGATTATGATGGGAAGGGTGAAACTTGACTCTCCACACATCTGCAAACCCGCCCATTTTGCCGCCTTGTTTGACCTCGTCGTCTTCAATAAAAGGCAGAACAACACTCTCCTGAAGGGTGTAGTGGCGAACTCTGGGATCTTTCTCAGTATTGAGAAAAAAGATCGGAATATGGACGTCCCACTGCGTCCTCTCAAAATGCGAGACATCAGCGCCAGTCCATCCATGGAAAGCTCTGATAGGTATGCGTGTTGAGTCACCGGTATCTGACCTTCGCGTCAACTCTAGGCGACTTTTCCGCGATCCATCGGGGCCGTGCGCCTTTTCCTTCTCGAAGGGTAAATGGACGTCGTAGATACCCTCTCTGACAAAGTCCCAGATAGCCCCTAACTTGTCTAGTAGAGCAAGGATGGCGAATATCTTCTTCCGTGATGTTTTCTGGCCTGGATTGGTTGAAGCATCCAATATGTGCTTCACATCCCGGTCCGAGTCGTCATATGAGCCTGTCGAATATTTCCTTATCTCCTCTCTGACACGGTCTTCGGTGACAATCCTGTCGAGGGCATTGATTGGTAAGAAGTCGCTGCGTTGTTTACTGGCGGTTTCGCGATATGCCTCGCGAAGCTCATCTCCCAAACTCCCACTCCCTTCGCTGGAAGTTGTGACTTGGGTCTCAGGTACTCCGTTGTCAAGCAGACTTTCATCGTATCCATTTGATGAGGGTTGTGTTTCGAGCGTATCCAGTGCCTCTTGCATTGGTTGATGTTTATCCTCCCACCTCAACCCGGTGCCTGCCTCAGCGACCAGCAATTCGGCTGGTTCTCGAGATGTTGGTGTCGCGCCGGAAGCCGAATCGTCCAAGTATTCCTGCTGCTCAAGATGTTTTCCGTTGCCGAGGTCATCAACTTGGCTGTTGGAAGCCAAGTCTGTCTCTGCCTTCTGAACCGACAAGTTCGAAGCACAATCGTCAGTCGAAATGTCGTTATTCGAGAGAAGCACACTTTTCCTCTTCGGTTCGGTCTATCTTCACGTCAGTCTCGGTTACTTTCAAATACAAAGTAGAGGATAATTGTTTCAAATAGAGAAACCACCAAAGACCTACTGGTTCAACGATCTGTGACGCCATTGTCCGAAACTGGCACTGATAGGCTTATGCAGCAAGAGCATGAGACACAGGAGACTTTAGACTAGATATAACAGTATTCATTTTTCAGTAAACCCCAATCCACTGCAGTGGAAGATCTGAGTTTAGGCTGCTATAATTACTGAGCAGACACACAAATAGAAGTGAGGGCCGCTCCTGCAGCACACCATACAAAATCCACTCCATAAGCCGATGCTCTTCATGCGATCCTGCAAACACCAGATGGTATTACAGGAACAAGGCAGTGCAAGTGTCCAAAAGGCTGCCGCACTTCGTCAACAACATCTGCTAATGCGAACTATCTGCGAGCCGGGTCTGGGGATCAATCGTCAGCCCACCACAGCACACTTGAGCTTACACCTACACATGCACATATGTCATACCTGTGACCCCCACCCTCCTTCAGCCTACATCCTACAGGGCGGAGCCCCCGGGTAGTACAAATGCATTTTGTGCTTAGGTGGGGGCCATATGGCGCCAAAGGATGGTTCAGCTCGGTGAAGGCGCCTCAAAGGGGACTGGATCCAGCCCACCAAGGGCGGTTTGTGTAAATTTGATGTTCTCGGGGCAACCCCCCCCCCGATCAGGTGGAAATTGTTACAGGTAGGCCTTTGAGAAAGGCCCCTCGAGCCCGTCGAGAGGTACTCCTCGGTCGGGACTCGACCCTTCAGCATGAGAGCGAGAATGAGGCTGCCCAGTTCAGTTGCACCCGTCAAGTGCCGATCGCGGGGTCCAAGGCCTGGCACGACTGACCTGTTTCTCAAACAGCTGCGCAACATCGGAGCCTCCTTGACGACTTTTTACACTTCAGCTATTGGTCATCTGACCTGGCCCAATCGCCGTCCCCCAAATGACCATTGGCGTCGTGGCCATTTCGAAGAAATGCTGCCATGTTGCACTTTTGAGATACGTCGTAGGGAATGAGTCTCAGCCGCTTAATGTGCATATTCGTATCAGGCGATGCATGCCTCCGTATTGTTCGACATCATTGACCCTTTAAAACGCCTGACGGATCCTTTCGGAGACCGAGCTTGTCACAGGTCGGTATAAATCCATCATTTACTCCCTGCCAGAACCGTGTTATCCATCTGCAAAGTCTTCTAGATCAAATTCACTGTCGGAGAAATCTCTCACAATATCGATTCCTAGTCACCAATCTCCAGAATATACCGTTCGAATCGCCAGCAACACGGAAGTCCTACCCAATGTCGATTGGTCACGCCATTGCAAGTCACCCTCCAACATCCTGCGAACATGGACTCGATGAGGAAGTCTCCAAGGTGCCTGCTGCAGCTGCGGTCCGAAGGCAGCTACCCACAAAGCTTGCCAGCCCCAGGAGGCTCTCAGAAGAATTGAAAGCTCTCCTCGGACAAAATGCCGACTTCAAGGTTGAGGTAATCCTCCCTTTTCTTTCCAGATATGATCGACGAAATTCGTCTAAGAGATACCTTAGGTCCAACACAACGTCTACATGATCGAATCAGACCAGGAATTTGATCTCCAAACACTCTGCCTCAACTGTAGACATGTCAACAGCAGGGGCTTCAGTTCCACGTCTTCCGAGACTAGCTAGATTACTTCTTGCATTCTTCTATCCCACACTCAAGGAACTGAGGGGCTTGATTCTTGTCTTCCTCCCGTTTCTTTCCTTTGTTAATAGAATTCCCCCAAGGGAGATCACAGCATCCCTCACTCTTACAGGAGTTTGGAAAGGGTTTGAGGGCTTCTCATCTGGTATGCGTGCGATCTTGGTAGTACCCTAGCGATTGGCTTGGATTCCTCAAATTTCATTCTTCGTGGACAAGCATTCGGAACTCCAGATTTTGATTGTCGCCAACAGAAGCCCCGGGAAGAATCCAGACATAACTTTGTGGGAAGCGGGCCCAATCCGCCATTGTTGGACTGTCTCGTCTTCCACATGTTCGGGTTCCTCATCCAGGTTGCTAAAAGTACAATCAGGTCATGAAAAAGAGCCCAAACTGGACACTCATGTGGCGAAATTCCGATCTCTTCTACCTAGGCAGAAGTTCAATTTCCTCCTCGTCTGTGACCTCATTTCCAGCTGGTTGCTGGCGATAAATGACAAAGTACCACCAGAGCCCTATTGTAAGAAGGGTGAATGCGACCGTGATAACGATGTATACCCAGACGTACGTAGAAACCTCTGGCGTTCCATTGGGACCAGACCAATCGAAGAAGGTCATCGAGAAGATTGACTGTAACAGTCAGAAACATTCAGCGCATAGTACAATGGTAGGATCAGGATTCGTACCGCAAAGAATGTGCCTGGCAAGAATACCATGGTGACAAGCGCGATTGACCTCATATGTCTGGAATCTCGGCTGGTAGCCAAAGCTATTTCCACGTTGGTTTCTCCTTGGGCCTGATATGGTCAGCTTGAGCCAGTGTGAAATTCTCATAAAACATCGGTTCTTTTCTCCGTAGGCCGTGGTGAACACATAATGTCACGGCCTGTGGGACAGTAATACGTTCGCTGTGCTCCTTGATCAGGCGCCATGGGATGATGCATCTTACCCATTGAGTGGCCATAGCCATGCCGTCGACCCTCATCGTACAGTCTCTAATCTTTGCGTCGTACTCATCAATGATCTCCTGAACTCTATCTCTTATTTTTACACCTACCCGCCGGAGGTGTTCTCTGGAAGCGCCACCGCTTTTTTCGCGCTTGGAATCGCCAACTTCTTCTTGTTTACATGAGCGGGACTCGTCAGGCTCTTGCTGACGGAAGACCTTGTCCGAGAGCTCATCCGTGTGGCTGGCCAATTTCTTGAGCTGTGTGTTCCAATTGACTAGCTGATTCCTCAGGTAGGTAGTATCCAGCCATTGTGCGCGTTTCGCCCGGTTTTCTGCTTCTTTCATCGATGTCGACATCGCATCCATTTCTTCGGGACTTGAGTCCACTGTCAGGATCCGAGTTTCTACCTCGTCTATCGCGGACTCGATAATGTGAACCTGGCGAGTTCTTTCGAGCTCCGCAAAGATACCAGGGATCAGAAGTGGATGTGCTACGTCTGTGGTAGCGTAGCTCAACCTGTTCACAATCTGCTGCTCGATGGAAAATGGGCAGCCGAACAGTATACCGAATGTGAGCCCACAGTGTGGGAAGAAGGTTGCGTTGAATGCAAGATCCATCGCCCAGGAGTTGGTGGTACGACAGTTGTACACTGTAACAGCATCAGTCTTGTGAATTGCAGTGGTAGTTACTACAGGGAGTGCTCAGGTCTAGCACAACAAACGAATATGTACCGTATGCCGGATATCTGGGCCCTTCTACTTCCCCCATGTGCACACTGGCGCTCGAGAAGACCGGAATGTCCGCTCGGCTGATGGTCCTCACCGCAGAATTGTGGATGAAGAATTTGGATGCGATTCGTAGGAAGACATCCCTGGAAAACGGAAGTACTTTGAGGCTTCTTGAACCCCCGGTCATCTCCATGGGTTTAGGTCCTCGGGGTGCCGTGGCCAGGTCGTTGTGAGCATGATTATTTTTTTCCATCTGCTCATCAACGTATTGCAACCATTGATCAGAGTTCACTTTCTTTATCCCTGTGAGGCCGGTCTCACCCGTCCGCTTGGCCAGACTGCGTGTTATAACCCTAGTCAGTATGCTGCGAGTACCTTGGGTTTTCGTTCCTCACATGAGAACCAAGCCCGATGCCGTGCCATCAATGGGTGGCAGCTCCTGGTCATGGTCAGTGAAGATTCCCCGGGGCCTATCTGAAAATTCCAAAGACAATGGACGCCTTAGACGAAAAAGTTCTCTACCTTGCGAAACCATTCCTCCCAGTCCTTTTCATCTTTCAATGTCCATAGAAATGGCTCCTATCGGGCATCAGCATAACTCCTGCGATCATTACGCCATTCCACTGACGTTATACTGATTGAGGACTCGTAGCACTGTTGTTTCCTTTGGCTCAAACCTGAAGACCTGCTTCAAATCCGCGGGACCCAGGACTGCATCGTCACGAGCCCAGTCCATCTCGAGAGATCCACATACGAGCGGCCGGCTGGGTGCTTGACGTTCCAGGACGCACCCTTACGGCACATTGAAGTCGGTCGACGGAGAGGAGCGGGCAGCACCCAGATTACGGCTAAGATTTCCCAGTCGTGTGACGGTTACACAACAGGGGGGCGCAGCCGCTAAGCCTCACACAAGCATATGCAGCTGCACTAATGCATGCTGTATTTCGAATCATTGAATTGGAAATTGCAGCCTCAGAAAGCCCAGCAGTATGCCACCATGCGTTCCGAGATAGTATTGGCTGGAAATTCTGCATGATTTGTCCGTGACAAGACACCTTTGCCCGAACGCTTAGTGGGACCAGTGGATCGTGACGGAGCGAGACACAAGATTTATATCGCACTACCTCCGCATTTCACCTTTGAAAACATCTAGCTCTCTCCTGAATCCATCCTCGAACATTGCACACTTATATCCTCGCTTGGGCCCGCACCTATTATCAGGAGTTGCCGGCTCTTCCTCTTGACAGTCATGGAGATACAAATGATCCGTGCCACCTATGCATCACAAGATAATTTGGAGAGATTCTTAGCCGGAATCTTCGGCGAGGGAAGAGCTGAGGTCAGCGTGAGTGCTCTGGTACACTGTTCCCGGCAGTAATAATCCAGTGATCTGACCCCGTGGGTAGTGGGTACGAGGCAGGTTCCAGTGCGGAATTCCCCGCAAGCTGCAAAGGGTATGTTAAAGGCTTTACTTGCGCAGAGACGGTACAGCCAGCCAACGGTGTGCTAATATGTGATCTATGCAGAGCGAATTGGAGAGACTGCGCAGTACGGTAGCTATGGAGGATCACTACTGAATCTCCATCTGGAATGGCATGGGGACGGTAGTTCGAAATGGATCTTGTTGCTGGATTGGCGTCGATGATGACTTGATCAGTTCAAGAAAAGACTGTTTCGAGAATAATAAAGCACTGGCAAATTACTAGCGGTGTTCCCTACCTAACGGAATAGTTCGTGAGGCAAGCCAAGTGAGATGCGTTGCAAGGTCTGGAAACCCGATCGCCCCAGATGTCACTCAGGTCACTCCTCGAGTTTGACATTCGAAACATCCATGTCAAGTGAAATTTGACCACGAGAGCTCCCAAACTTGCTCGATTAAATCTGGACGGATCCTACTTGGCTGACTAAATTTCTTTCGGTAGTTCTTCCCAAAGCACGGTGGACCGGGTCCGTCTCTCATCGCGCCGAGGGTTGTGACTAAGGAGTGTCGGTTTATGCATTTCGATGCAGTCCTCAGCTTCCTTGTTCAGGGGAGCAACAACTACAGTCGGTGCCCTCACTAGGCGGCCTAGACGTGGCTGACCCCGGAAGCAGTATCCGTCGTCTTCCTTACACTTTGAGACCCACTTTTGAAGCTTGTCCTTCAGGGTTGTGGATGTCGACCTGTCCCTCGTGGCTGATTCGTTCCCGTCTTTTGATAGAATTATCAGCATTTCATTTTCTATCATGTCTAGGATGTCGTGAATGAAAGCTGAGCACCGTTCATCCTCATGAAGACGCTGAATCCACTGGGCATTGTATTAGCAAAGAGTATTGGGGAACTTCGTAAATTGAGTCTGGCTTGATACTGTACATTTTTTACCTCTGGTTTGACCTCAAGCGCATACCATTCCTTTTCAGTGGGTTTCTGCGAAGTCGAAAATGATGAGCAGGGCTTACAGAGCTTTGGCTCTGAAGGAGCTTCAGAGTTGGAGTGTAACTGACCTTTATGATGGA
This sequence comes from Diaporthe sp. PMI_573, assembly GCA_021399435.1. Lineage (NCBI taxonomy): Eukaryota > Fungi > Ascomycota > Sordariomycetes > Diaporthales > Diaporthaceae > Diaporthe > Diaporthe sp. PMI_573. The sequence goes on from JAJTUP010000004.1 coordinate 1,041,919, forward strand.
CTCTCTGAGATGGATTGCGCCGGAAGTCTGTCCTTCAAGCTTCTTGACTGTGTAGAACATGTCCCTCTTCGCGCCGGTGACGTAAATTGTCTTCATTCTCTCCTTCTTGAACTCACTCAGAAGTTCCTGTCCTCCCATCAACCAAGTCAAGATCTCGAGGAAAAGGCATCCCAGTGTCCAGATGTCGTAACGTCGAGAGATGTACCCATTCTGGATGTCGCATTCCGGGGGGCGATATCCTGGCACTGCTGGAATCCCTTCATTGGGAATGTTTGACCGGCTCTTATCACTGTGCATGTCTGCTACACCAAAATCAGAAATCACAAGAATGCCCCTATAGTCGTTGCGTGATCCGAACCAGAGAATGTTGTCCGGCTTCAGATCGCCATGCATCCCATATTTCGCGATCGGAGTGGTGAGATGGAGATGCTTTGGTACGTGTATGGCCTCCATTGCGCCCATGATGCCTAATAATTGTTTTGCGACCCACCTTATGGTGATCTTATCCCATGATGGACTGTGGTTTTGACTCCAATAGTCGCTAAGGTCGCTCCTCGCAAAAGGGAAGACAAAGTAATACTGCTTAGCTTCTGGCGTCTCTCCTTTTGTGACGCTGGTGAGAAGTGTCACGAGATGGTCGTGCACGAGTCCGTTGAATCGTTTGAGGTGGTCAAGTTCTTTCCTGAACTGTGCGTCGTTGTTGAAGTCTCGCTTCAGAAGCTCTTTGACAGCAAACTTGTCACCGTCAATCCTGATCTGAAGCTCGTGTCAGCTATAGGACAAATATATGACCGGTCAGAAACAACTTTACTGTTTGCAAAACTTGGTGAAACGCATGACAGTCGCGATCAATGTCCACGCAATACACCTTTCCGTAAGCTCCCTCGACCATTGAGGGATTCGGAGCTCCGGGGTCACCAGACTTGGATCTGCACCACGGCAAAATATCCCGATCCGATAGTTCGTACTCTTGGACCATGTTACCGGGACCGAGTTCGAGGTACGGGACGAGGAGCATTCGCTGTGTGCGGTCGAAAGATTCCCTCTGATGGGGCGCCCATGTCTTGAGTGCCATTATTGGTGTATCGGAATTCTTAAGGAAAAGGTAGTGCTGCCTCTTGGCGTTCGGGTAGTCGTCGTAACGGTAGAACGGCAAAGTCTCGTCCGACAGCCTCGCATCGACGAACTCTGCGATAGCCTCACCCTTTCCAATCAAGACTAGAATGGCAAATATCTTGCTGTATCGTGAAGTTGGTCCTGCTTCAGCCTCATTCACAGAAATGAGGTCGACATAGCGGTTCCCATCGGGAAGTGCCTTGTACGACCTGAGCTGTGTCAGGACCCGCTCTCTCGTGAAAAGTCTGTGAACTGCTTTCGGTGGATAGAAACTTCCGGATTCACCATCCACATCTGTTTCTCTAAGGCGCTCTTCCAACTTCAAATCATCTCCATCTGTGATCTCCTTTGTGAAGGTATTGCTTCTGTATGGAACGTCCTGGATGAACACTTCGGGATTGTTTTCGGCAGCCATTTGCTTTTCCATTTTGTCTAGACATTGGCATAAGTTGACTGAATTTCAAAAACATATCATGGAAGTCTAAGGTTATCAGCTGAAAAAGACTTACATATGAAAGAATTCCTGCAGTAAATCTGCGAGAGACCCAGAATGGTTGCCAGAAACCTGCGCAGAAGTAAGAGCCGTGCTCTGATGATACGCAATAGTATAAATGCCTCTGCCCGAGAGCTGATCATATTAGTTGGCTGACCACACTAGGTAAGAAGAATTTGTTTCCATGGGCCAAAATGACCGAAGGGTTACCCAGCCTGCATTACGCTGTGTGATTGTGGCCACATCTTGGCCACCCCCTTCAGCCAAAGCTGGACCAATTGGAGGCGAGACTACTTCACGCCCATGGCGTCGGGAGCATGAGCGATAACTTTCTCCCTCCTGTGAGCGGTGGGACAAGTCCAATAGGGGAAAGTCGAATTGATTAAGGAGGGCACCATGAGACGGTGAAACCAAACAATTGACCCCGAAGGTTTTTGTGTCTCGCGAGCCGTCGGCGGTGTGATGGTAATACAGTAAGACCCGCACCCTTCAGTGATGTGTCACCACGAATCGGGTAGGCCTAGTTTGCATCGACCAAAGGGAAGATCAGGGAGGGGTAAGATGAGGCTCTGCGCCCACCGCTCCTCGGCTTCCCACGGTTCCTGCTACCGCTCGCTTCACTGGCGCTTAACTAATCGCCGGCAGGATCCATTCATCTGACCTCGATAGCAGAGCTGGACAGCCTGCTCACACTATCCTTACCGCATTTGGATCTCCGAGGAGACCAGAACCAGATGTCGCAAGTCCAAGCGTGCCATATGGAATAGAGAAAATCGACTGGTTTCTGTCGCTACTAGTACTTACAATGGGTATACGTTACTCCTTCTACACACAAGGAGAACCACAATAGTAGAGCTTCTGATTTGTGACACAAGACACCTTGACGAACTCCGGGCGCAGCATCAATAGTGTCAGCATATTGCGATCTGAATCCGCCTTAGGTAGATGAGGCTTCGGCCACATTGTGTTTCTTTATCAACTATTTATTTATCTGCCTGCTGCCTGCTCAGCTTTCCGACTGCTTAGCAGTCCAGATGTTATATACAAAGTCAGCAATGGCTCTATATATATAGATTGAAAACGAAACCACTTAGGTGGATGAGCTCTTTAGATTCGAGAATCTACACGCGATTGTTTCCAACGACAGGCCGATCAGCAACAGACTAGGGTTGGAGGGTGGTTCTTGTCGCTGGTGAAAGCCTGGCCGAGACTTTTTGGTCACCAGATCCGCTCTTCACGAAAGCGGAATATTGCATGCTGCTATAAGGCGGCATTTAATAATGACTACTCATGGGCTGGGTTTACAAAAGAGACAACAGCTTGTGTGGTGGATCTGGCTGTCATTTAGTCAACATACTCTCCCAAGAACACGCATAGGCGTTTGCACTGCCGAAAGCTGTGAATCTTCGAGGTCATAACAGAACTCACTGAGCTGTTACTGTCGATTGTAATCATACAAGCTCTAGAAAGTTTATTTTTAATATGAAAACGTCATATGGAGCTATCTATAGCTTAGTTACTATGTGCCTACCTATCCTATAGGAGGTTATTCTGTTGTAGGGTCTTCTTTAGGAGGGTCTCTTATAAGAAGGTATGCTATAAGAAAGTCTCCTCTAAGGTCTCCTCTAAGGTCTCCTACCGGCGGGCTGTCTACGGGAGGGTCTACCATAGGAGGTTGTCCCATAGGATGTTGTCCCATAGGATGTTGTCCTATAGGAAGCTACCCCACAAGAGGTTATACTATAGGTGATCCTAAAGGAGGTGACCCTAGAGGAGATCATTCTATAGGAGGTTGTTCCATAGGAGGTTGGGTAGTGAGGAATGTCCATGTTTCATTAGGTAAAGTATGAGTTCAAAAAGCTCTATTGGTTGTCTACCAAGTGGAAAATCTCCCATAGAGACATATTCCATCATCGTGGCTACCTTCGCGCTTTGGCGGGACAAGGTGACAGAGTTTATGTAACGGGTGAATGAGAAGCCAAATGCTGCTGGGTGGTGCCAAGCTCGGGGCTTAATCCTCCTTCTATTTACTGTGTCCTCTTTAATGTCCAGCCCGTTCCAAACATAATTTTAAGGGCTTCTGTCAGCTGGTACTTACGATCTCGTCGTCCTCATCCTCAACGACCACAGGATCGTCTTCCTCGGCAAGCAGTGCCTTGATACATAGTCAGCATGACGCTGCCTGTCAGTGTTCAGTGTTGGAGCGACTACTGACGCTGACCTCCTCCTCCGCCGTCTAGAGTCATCCAGTATCAGCAGAATGCCCTCGAATATTGAGATGCTGCTGGGCCAACAAGGAAAGCTTACTTTGCCCTGATGCAGGGCCGCCATCTCTCTCTTGGTATCCTAAAACTGATCTTTAAACTTGCCTTTTGCGTGCAAGTTGCACACTGAAACTTACCTTGATCTTCGCAACAAGCTCCTGAGAATCGATCATCAGCCAATGAGAATCAGCGCGCTTGGATCTCCAAATACCTACATCAATTTGAGACTTGTTGGACTGATCAAGTGATCTTGTGTCAGAAGATGTTGTAGTTACACATCGTATCGGCCACACTGATGTCATCCAAGTTAACTCACCACAGTCTCTTCCTCGAGCTCCTATTCCAGGGTCAGTGAGGCAATTTTCCTATTAGCACGTCATTCCACGGATACTTACCTGCTTCTTTTTAACCAGTTGCTGACTGGAGTCAGCTATAGACGAAAAACATGATTTGGCGGTCCTGTCACGGTGAACATACCAAAAGCGCGCCGGTGTCGGTCTAATCATATCAGCACTCGTAGCTATTGGAGGAGTGTGTGACGATGCTCACAGCAATCTGGGCCTCGAAGTACTGTTGTTCGAGCAATTGAAGTCAGTCTGCCACTTACGAGTATCCATGCCATTTCTGCCTGGGTCTAGTGGTGTGAGACATACCGCCTGAGTTCCCTTGGCCTGCCGAAAGTTTAGTCGGCATATTACAAGCGAAGCAAGAGCAAGAGTGGTTCTCTTACAGGGACGGGCTTCTCCTCCTCGACCTCCTCGAGTTTCTGTTGGCCGAAAGTGTTAATGAGTGAGCACTACAGGGCCATCTGAGCAGCACATACGGCTCGCTTGTGAGCGGGACCGGCATTCTATAAGCGTTGTCAGCACATCATATAGTCTGGGGCCATTCCATGACATACGGTGATGATGGTTGAATCTTGCTGCTCATTTTATTTGTGTCAGCACCGATCGAGATTGAGGACCGAAAGGATTCTTTCTTGAAATTTGTAAAGCCAGTCGGTATTGACATACATGACCTCGCTTCTTCTGGGGAACGCTCTATTCACGATATATGTCAGTGGCCTGTGATATCCAGGGATCTTTTGCGTCTGCAGTTTACTCACAGGGCATTCCCTTTGAAGGTGGCCGATGCCACCACAATTGCGGCATTGCTAGATCGTCTCCTCAGTAAGTTCATCTTGGCGATATTTCAGAAGACTTACGCGACGTTCGGTAGGTTTCTTGATCGAGATCCTGGTCAGTATTGTTTCCAAAGCAGGTAATACTTTGCAATGAGAAAACCAGACGCAAAGAGCAGTGAAGGACATACCGAAATGCAGAATTGCTGTGTGTGGCCTCGGCCACCACAGGTGCACTGCCAATATGATCAGCCATCTTGACTCCATACACTCATACACAATACAAACTGGATGTGATGACATACAGAGTCCTGGTTCTGTTTACCTGATTAGCTCAAGAAGCAACTGAACGGTCTTGCATCCTACTGTACAGCATGCCTACATGAGATGTCTCGGGCCAACATACCATTCTGAATGTTTGATTTGAATTTGTAGTCTGCAACTCGCAGTCAATCGCACTTATAATTTGGTGTTCGTAACATACAGTCAGGGTTCTGGGTCTATTTCAATGTTCAGCTTGACCGTCCCCGTCCCCGTGCTGTCTTGCCGATGTGCAACTGGACTTTTCGTTGGCGAAGGCTTGAACAGTGAGAGAAATCTAGATATCATGTTTCGTCAGCGAGCATATCCTGATGTGAGTAAGCGGTTTCCGATTGGAATTCATGGACTCCTTACATGGGGATGTCTGCGGGTAGAGGAGAAAAGGGAAGAGCTTCCTCCGGCGTCTCTTCACCCTGTGAAGAGATGGACACGAACTCGGAGGCCACGGGGCGCACCTTCCTTCAACCACTTCCTCCGACCATTGCGCGCGGTGAATGGCGCCATCTCCACAGCATTTGCAGAACTTGAACCCTGGCATGTGCATTGAGTTGATGAACCTCCTGAATCTCGTGGCTGATCAAGCCGGCATTCGCTCTACAACTAGGAACCCTCTAGTCTTTTGGCTCCTTACCGTGGTCCTCAACATTGGCCAGAGCTGAGAGATTCACAACACCTGAGTAATTATCTGGCATCATGTATGTATGAGCTGAGCATTTCACACCGTAAACCTGACCCGGGTCCTTTGACAACTTGCTAGGTAAGTAGACACAGACGCACTGTATCCCGGATTAGTTTCCTGTTCCTGGCCTCACTGTTGTATGGTGCCACCAGCAGCGTCACGTTGCCACTTAGAAAGGCCATCACTATATGGGCCGAGGCACATCCACCATACTACAGGGTTCAACTCCGGAGGAGATGTGGACGATCTTGCCGGTTGAGAAAGATATTTATTTGGGAAACCTTGCTGGACTGTTAGGTGATATTTGGGAGTTTCGCGGTCTCCTTTGAATAAGCTAAGTCTGATTGCGCCTTCTGGGCTCATTCGTCTCCAAGGTACCAGAGCCCATGACGAGTGCTAGTACTCTAGTAGCCGAGGTCTGTGATTCTGTGCGCATGCATCTCGTAGAATTCCTCCCTTGTCGGCAGCTTCCCCTCCAACCCCAGATCAACGCAGGCGAGAACTCCATAGCCATTCCAGTAGTAAGTCTCGCTGCCGTCCTCAGACATCGTATCGAACCTTTGGTCGTGATACATCTCCAAGTCATACGCCATTTCGTGCGGTCCGTGCATGGTGTTATTTTGCTCATCTGAGAAACACTCGTCCGAACAGCCTTCTCTTGGGCAGCAGCACCATCCAGCATCACCCTGAGTAACCTCGATGAAGGTCAGGTTGCCAGCATGAAACTTCCGAGTCCCTCGCTCGCAACGTGCGGGTTTGTATTTGCGCTTGAGCCTGTAATCGATGAACCAGAAATCTGCGAGTCCATTTATCTCGCCGACATTAATGAAGGCGCTTCTCACGCTCTCGAAATGGTTATGGACTTTGTCGGGACTACGATACTCCCATGCCGGGTCGTACTCAACGGCAACATTCATAATGTACGATGAATGCCAGGGACACTCATGGCTGTACCACCTAAACGATGGGGAGTCACTGATAGCTTCCCAGTCAAATCCCCCCATCCTATACGAGACGTTGGAATTCTCAGGCAGTTGGAGGCAAATCAAGTCTGTAGAAGGGCGTATAGTCAGGTACTGGCGCTCGCCGTTATCGCGGGTAAATTCCATATTGACCGATGCCGTAGGCTTATCGCAGATATCCATGACCGTCGTCAAATGTACTGGCATGCGTCTCGAAACAAGTGGGCTGGTCTTGTAGGGCCTAAAATGCCGTAGCATCCTCTCGCGGGACTCTTGGCAGGCTGTCCACAGGCCCGAATCTGTGAGATAGGTCGAGATATTTCCATCTGTCCACGAGAGTTTACCCTCTCCAGGACCGCGTGGAGCTGCGAGGCCGGTTCGGAACGATAGGATGTGAGTTTCCTGCCCTCTCGTGGCGTGGACTTTCTTGGCTGGGTCGACAACAGAGCCGGGATCGTTCCAGACGTCATACATGGTGAAGAAGTGGACGGCTGGGTCATCGTTGCGGATGGACATGTCCCAAATCTGATCTCGTAATTCTTTTGGAAGGTCGTTGAAAAATTCGAATTGTGCCATTGTCGAAAACGATCCGAAGCTTGAACGTGTGTGTGATGTGAATTAGGTGGTTGCACTGTGCAAGGAGGAAGTCGACTTGGTGCAAATGATAAGTGAGGTTTTGGTTTTGGAGGCTCGGGAATTCTGGGCAGGTGGTTGCGGCCGTCAATAGGGAATATGCTTATATATGCGTATAGTTCGGGGGTTTTCGTGTTTGGTCTGTTGATATTGATGGAAATCGGGTTGGCACCTCGACAGCCAGTAAGTAGCGCCAGCCTTGGTGCATCGATGGGCCCTTGAAGCCTAGTGCTGTCGGCTCTGCTCAGTTTCACGGCAAGCCCGCCAGCGCATTCGGTTGTGGTTAGGGCCTGGAGCCCGGGAGCTACCATTGCCTTCCTAAAGCTGCCTGGGTAAGCAGCCCCGTTAGTCTCTTAGACTGGACCGCTTGGAGCCCTGGCGCGAGCCGTCACATGTGTACAAAATCACTTGTTCCCGTCCCTGACTTTAGGTTCTTCCTACGTAAGTTGTACGCTTGTGAGATCAACAACAGCCTCGCCGGCCTTCTAGAAGCTGGTGGTTTAGAGTCAAACACTAAGGGAGCGAACAAGGCTTAAGGGCCCCTTTAAAGTTGAGTAATTGTGGCTTAGTACAGAATCATACACCTGGGCAGCAAGCAACTCTGTGTTACTGGTAACGCATGGTTCGCAAATCGATTGGTAGCTACATTTCCGTTCTCGAAAATGTCAACCTGGGGATCAAAGATTTAAGACCTCTTGTTCTGGATAAAACCAAGCCGGTGTAACTCAGTTGGGAGAGTGTCATATTGACGATTTACTTTAGTTCGGAATCTGAGAGTCTTGTGTTCTCCATATCAACCGCACATTTTTTGGCTTCAGCCACACTGTGTTCTTTTTGTCAACTTTTCATATGGATTAAAAACAAAACCACTTATTTAGGTACTGACACATGAATCATCGACAGTGTTGTTCACTGAAGTCCAGAAGCGGCCATGCTTCTCAATAGGAGCAGGCGCCTCCAATTAATTTATAAGCATTCGTCGTTACACAATATAGACTGAGTTTAACATTAGAAATGCTTGCGGGGTAGCTGCAAGCCGTTGGTAATCAGATCGTAAGACGGACAACTTAACATAAATCACAGCACGTATCACGATGAATTACCTCATGTATCGAGGATTACGTGCAATTTACAATGTTAAGAGTCATCCAGGATCAGAGGAAATACCGAGATTACCATCGAGAATGACGACTGACACCACCACAGGAAAGGTCTTGTCTCCGGCCGCACTGGTGCACGTTGTCCTCCAAACGTCACAATATGAACCCATGGTCGCGTTCTACAAGGCCTTCCTAGGAGCTCACGCCACTTACGAGAATGATCATCTCGCATTCCTGACATACGACGAGGAACACCATCGGGTAGCTATCGTTCACATGCCCTCAGCTAAACCGAAGGACCCAACGTCAGCTGGCATGGCCCACATGGCCTTCGCTTTCAACACCCTGAAAGACCTCTTGCTGGCCTACCGCCAGCGGAAAGCTCGGGGCATCCTACCGATCTGGGCCACAAACCACGGCCCGACGACGAGCATGTACTACCAAGATCCGGACGGCAACCAGATCGAGACCCAGGTGGACAACTTCGAGAACGTTGAGGAGACAACTGCATATATGAACACCCCGGAGTTTGCGGAGAATCCGATCGGCGTCGACTTTGACCCTGAGGATCTGATCAGGAGGGTAGAAAACGGCGAGGATGAGGGGAGCCTGAAGAAGAGACCCCGCATCGGGCGCCGAGGAGTGGAGGGGATACCTGTGCCACCAAGGCCCGACGCTCGCAAAAGCTATGATCTTGTTCAGGCTTGAGAGGCACATCGTCAAGTTTCACGGAGGCATCCCATCAAAAGTCAATCATTCGAGAATCTGTCCAGTCAAATTACATCGGAAGTTCTAGTCTGTGTGAAAGTGTCAGGATATCTATGATATTTGAAGTACCGGGAAGGAAATTCTATGATCACGGGTTGAACAACTCTCATAATGCGCTAAAATGCGACATATTTCTCGTCTAATGTAGATTGAGAATTGAGTAACTTTACGACACGACCATCCGAGGAATTTGACATGGCGATGGAAAGCACGCATTCCAGTAGCTCACGGGAGGAAATTATTTCTACAAACTATGTTATTTGCATGCGATGTGTGTGGTGAAGGCAGACCCCTCTTATGACGTCCCTTGACAAGATGCTTAAACCTTGAAGTTCCCTGAGCGCTCATCTTGACCGGCATAGCTCATTGCTGCCGAAATGACTTGAGCCAAGGCAAAGCGGACTCCACTAACCAGGAGCATCCCCATGACTGCCCAGGGCAGGATTCTGAACATCAATTCTGTCCCCTCATAAATACACAGGATATACAAAGCGGCACTGCACGCCAGAAATGTGTGTCTCAAGTACGGATTCGATCGCTGGAGGTATACGAGTACTGCCGCCACGCCGGACAAGGTAAAGTAGCATAGTAGAAGCCGTGTGCTAGACATTCTAAGTTCAAACAGCGGAAGAAGGCCTAAGTCTTCCTTGGGTTTAGAGTCATCTAGATTTTGTCAGGAAGACCAAAACCTTGAAATTATTGGTAGAGAGCAGTTGGAAACTTGCCTGTCATCTGAAGGTTGGACCCTACAGGAGATGCAGCTACAGCAGTTGGTTGAACGAGCATCACCGTCAGTCTTATGAATCGTTGAAGGGGCTTGAGGACTCCGCGATATCTCATTCCGATGACATCCGTTTTGCACCGTAGCAGGTTTATGATGCCGCTGCCAGTATCCAGTGGATTCGCAGTAGCTATGCCCAAAATGGTCGGCGCGGGATGCTCGTAGCCAGATGCTCTGGCTAAGGTATTCATTGCCTCGTGTGCGGTTTCACATGCCACTGGAGGCACCTTCATGCTGTTTCGAAGCATGACCTCCATGGACAACTTGGGCTGGCTGCTCGTGGTGGTTGGCCCAAAGAAATGTAGGCCGTCGCGCTCTTGCATATCCGGAACCTCAAGACATGGTTCGTCAAGTGGTCTGGGACACAAAGCTCCGGTCTGCGGCTGATATCGATAGCATAGCGTCTTCGATACACACTCTGCCATGACATACGACATGGACCGGAAGTCTTCGAGGGCAAGTAGAATCTTGGTTTGAGGTATACGGAAGCCTGAACTAAACACTGGTTTTTTGTTCGGTGTTTTCGGATGCATCTTGCATTCGGTCGCAATCATTCGGTCAGCTCCCCATTCAAACAAAGTTTCAAGGATCGTCGATCCACTAGCGCGTTCACCTGATATTGGAATGTGCTCGTGGTCGTGATCCTGGACATTTGCTGGGGTCAGTAAACTCCACCAAGTGGAGAGTTGTCCTATACGCAGCGGCATGGGGATCGGCTGAGGGCGATGTTCGATCGATACGTATTGCCGCTCGGAGAAGTTTCGACAAAATCACACTGTCGTGATGTGCAGAAAAGTTTGGCGTGGCAATCGGTTAAGAATGAAATTGGGTTGGAAGTTGAAAGTAATCGACGCCCACAGAGTTGGCAGAGTTGGATGGATTGTTGTGTTCCTGACTGGGCCGGGAAAGCCTTCGACGGGGATGGGATCTGAGAGAATTGCGGCGTATAAGAGCCTCGTTGGACAAGTCAAGACGACATCTGTCAGCATTTGAGGGTAAGCTGGATATGATCTCTTTCTCTTAAAGGAACGGAAGCTTGGCGCAAGAAGTTACAGTATTGGGGTGGGGACTGCCCGAGTGACCGATATGTTTCGAAGCAATTGAGACTCAGAGAGCTCTCTGATGATGAAGAGAGACCGAAGCAGTCAATTTTGGATTGTGAACAGGAAAGCTGGCAAAGAAATGCTCGGAGGCCTCCATCGAAATCCGCCAGCAGCAATTGACCCGTGAAAGCCCCACGGTCTGCCTGTGTCACCCTCAACATTGCCAAATAGTACAATGATCAGCCCCTCGGTGCCCAACCGATTGCCCGCATGTTCAGCTGCTTACTCTGGGCTGTGCTCGCCATGGTGATTGGTCCAATTAGAAGTGCCTCAACTGCAGCACGAGTGGCGAGCAAGTCACCAGATGGCTGTGCTGCAGCAGCCAAGACAACCATTAGACCGCTTCCCATGATATTTAAAGCGTCTTTGTATCGCTTTTGCCCGTTGCCTTGGTCATATCGATTCTCAGTGAACCTGCACTCCTGAATTACGTCAGTACTGGAGACTCTTTGTAGCTCTTTACCACTTCGACCACTTTTGGTTCACGATTGCAACAATGACAGGATCTGGATTTGTAAGTAGACTGCAGTCGAAATGGCCTGACATAAGCAATTCTTGGAGCTAACTGTTAATACCCCCGCAGGTTGATGGCGTCAAAAAGGTTGCTAATAAGATGGCCATGGGCCTCATCAACGGCATAGGTTAGTGGCCAGCCAAAGCCCAACTGTGCAGACGTGGAAGTAACCTCGAGCCTCGTGATAGCTGGTTCAAGTGTAGCCAACTCGGGCAGTGTCGACTGCGTCACAGCCGATTTCCCTCGAGGTTCGAAAGGCGGAAGGTGCCCGCCGCATCTGTTGAAGAGAACGACTGACAAGGATGTGGATAACGACTCGGAGAGTGTTGCAACCAACAAAGAAGCGGGAGAGACGAGGAAATAGAAGAAGCCTTCGGCATGCATGCAAATTCCTGGTCTGGTCGGGTGGAGCTTGCCCTGGAAGAATATCAACTGGAAATTGTAGAGTATCAGTCATAGAATCATCTATTGAGGTGTGAGTGAATGAAGATTGACACCGGTAGCTTTGTGAAGAATGCTCCTGCACATTTACGTGCAGGGCCCACCCCACGCTTGGGTCAACACAACACGGAAATCAGTTGCTAAAGTTAAACATGAAAACTTATCTAGGCGGTGATCCAATCATGCAAATCGGCAGACAGGGGGCACCGTGATGAGGAATGTCGTAGAAACTAGCTGCTAGGCATACCGAATATGGACTTCAGTGGGTTCGTGTTACTAGAGAAAGTTGTGAATTGAAAGGGGCTTGTTTTTGTAGAAGAGGTTAGTAAATTAGATCTGGGAAATGACCAATGATCATGTTTCAGTATATTTCGTATTTCGGCAATCCAGAGGGCACACAAAAGGCGCCTTGCCGACAATGCCCGCGGCCACCTTAGGTGCTCTCATCACCGATCGTGAACATCCCAACACTTTGGACAGAGACCCGACCGGCTTCCAACTGTGAATCCACGCCTTCTGTGCTCTCATCCTGGCCTCTCTGTGATCGCTGAGAGTCCCCAGTCTGGCCATCGTAATCGATCACAGACTCAGTGATAACCCTCAGCTCATCCACTATTATGTACGAGACAACCGCACACCAAGAGATGCAGATTGAGAGCAGGTCCAGAACGTTCCACCTCCCATCCCTCGCAAACAGCATCAGAATGAGGATTCCCATCGTGGTAACCACGAACAGCAATACAATGAACGCCTTCCTCTTTTCTCTGATGAGCTTTGTCCTCAGCAGCAATACAAACATGAGTGCAAAAATTGGCCGAAGCTCACCGACCTGTGATCGACACCTGTAAGTGATTTGAATATTGGGCCGTAGGGAGGGGTGCTGTTACCATCCTCTAGCTATCTTCCAGATAGTGTCCTCGGTACGGCCATCTACGCTGGAAGACAAAGGCGGGATGGCCAATGCATAGATACTGGGGACATTGGCAAGAGTCCCGAAGGCCCATGCTGCCACGTCAACATAGGGGATCGGGGCGTCGGCCGAAGTGATCGGGATGACGATGATCGCGAGTAATACGAGCCAAACGAGTTTTCTGCGTGCAGTGAGAGTGAGAGACAAAAGATGATTTCCTGGGCTTGTTCCATCTCCTGCGAAACTGGTTTCCTGAAGGAAATTAATCGGGTGCAAGTCAATTCCAAAGCTTGAGGGCTGGAAGCCACACACAGCAGAGCCAGAGTGGGCCAGGGTCCGTTCCCACGGGTCGTACACCCTTGGGGGGAAAGGCCCTAGCCTGTTCACCCAACCGTCTTGGTTGGCCTTGTTAGCGGGGATAATCTCCTCTAGAATCAAAATCTTGATCCAAAGCTGGCCTCGAAGCCCTCCATGTGACTGGTGTAGGGGTCGCCGTTCCGGCGGGAGCACGCAACCGTCTTGGTTGGCTTTTTCAGCGGGGATAATCTCCTCTAGAATCAAAACCTTAATCAGAACCTTGACCCAAAGCTGGCCTCGAAGCCCTCCATGTTGCTGGTGTAGGGCACGCCGTTCCGGCAGCCCCCCAACCGGTGGGCGGTTGATCCATCGCAGAATATACTCTTCTGCAAGCTTGATTGCTGTCATTGTGGGCTTTTGGGATCCCACAACCATGTGGTTGTTCTGTTATTGATACTTAGCAATACCGATTCCTCCGACTGAAAACACAGACGAGGAAAGAAAATAGTCTGTTGGGCGTTCGCGGTAACCCTTGGGTTGCTTCACGAGGTATGTCAGCCGGTTGTGTCACGGCATACATCTTCTTGACCCAACACCTAAGTGTGGGATCTCTTTGCTTGAGGTGTTTACTTACGAAGCGAAATCCTTCTCACATATTCCCGAGAGCACAGGCAAAGTACAAGTATAAAGAAACGGCCTTCCTGCGGATACTCAATTCGAAGTCTTGTCTCCAATTTCGCGGGAGAGAAGTAATGGTTTTGGATCTTGATCTTGCGGGAATTGGCCCGGGCGCCCCTGAAAAGTATCGAACGCTTGCGAAAATAGGATTGCCCGGAGGTAGGTAGAGGAAGGGGCCCGGTGGGCCCTACTTACAGTCTATAGAGTGCCCGTCAGCCTTGAGTTGAGACTTCCTAGCCCAATTAGACGATGAAATATCGAAGGAGGCGTATTTGGGATGTTTGTTGTGTTACACAGACGGAAATCTAGAGCAAATGAAAGCCTCAACATGGGCAATCTGACTAGCAACGCGCGCATATGTACACCCCTCCTGTCAGCCCAAAGACCTTGGCGCCCAGCAACATGATCCAAAATCTTGCCCTTTTCGGCGCGAAGGATTTAGAAGTCTGCCTCGTTCTAGTGCCTTACCATCTAATATTTAGAGCTGTCGAGATTGACTTTTACCGTGGAGAGACAAATTATCATATCGAAATAATAGGTCGAGAGCTACAGATTGAACCCCAGCCTGTGCCTCAGCATATGATAACTCAGCTATCTGGTGATTTGCCCCGGCAGCTCTTAGAAGCTGATTTCCAAGGATTACGTTTTCTAAATATTGAGACAGCGTTGGGGTCTGTTTCGGCTGCGACCAGTTGCTGGATCGCTAGTACGGCTTGTTGGCAACTCACTACTGCATCCGCGTTGTTGCCTCACGAACGTCAACCTCAAACCGAAGTTTGCACTAGCTTTCCCTTTACTTGGGTTCACCTCCCAGGAATAGGGAAAGACTTGATTCTCAATACTAGATCCAACCATTTTGAAATATATCGGCCATGAGATGCAAAATAGCGAGAGAGTTCAAACTGTGGTGGTTGGTTGTGGAAGTGAAAGAATCCGAAATGACCTTGTATCCAAGAAGAGTCAAGATATTTATGACACTCCCGTCAAAACAGTGAGTGTCACTATCTGCTCCCGTCACATTCAAGGTGCTCAACACTGCTGTGTTAACTAGAAATATCCTTGTGCTGTGCTCAAGTGAGTGATTCGTATCAATGCGTCACGTTTCCCTGTGTTCCTCCTGATGGCACGCGTGTGTATTTTTGGATTCAATGTAGCACCTGATCATTAACGTCTTCATCCAACTGAAGACCGGAACGCTGTGATTCAAAGCCTCTGTGAGTGTCTGTTCAATGACACCCTTGGCTTGCCTTGCCATATATGGCTGATTGTAATCAACTTGGAACTGAGTACCATTATCACACAAGCATATATGCTGACCACCATGGTGACGCCAGAGCTGTTTTTGTTCTAGGTGGGGTCCGACCTATTGTCTGAAAACATTGGAATAGACATGAAGCAATGGCTCAGATTCACCGTGAAGACTTGTTACTCACCGATGAAATGTTGACAGGATCTTGTCGGCTTACCCATCACATAAATTATTACAATAGCGCAGCCACATGGTCAGAAGTACGAACATATAACCGTGGAGCTCCTGTGGCTTGCTCACCGTCTACACGGCGACCTACATCAAGTTATCCCATAAGAGGGTATTTTGTAGAATGTCATCCTACAATAGTTTATCTCACAGAAGGCTATCCTATAGATGTTTGTTCTGTAGTTACAGGGGTTTGTGCAGTGAGCACTACCTAGGTGGCTTATCACATAGATACTGTGGCCGCGTAGCTGTCACCCGAACAAAGCTCGTATCGACGTTTTAGAGATGTTGGAGATGACCGTACAAGACTAGGTGCAAAAATAGAATTGAAAGTGTGGGTGTCTCTCTTATCTGCCGGTAGTCGTCTTTGTAAGGTCCCTTCCTACGGCATATGGGGAAATTCTGCCGAGGGGTTCGGACACAGGTGGGGACAGGCGGAGAGCAGCTGCAGAGGAGCCCAAGCGTGATGGGAATCAGTTGATGACTAGGTCCCCAATGAAACATTAGGTGTAATTGATATATTGATGTAGAGTGTGGTGAAAACCATTTCTGGAGCTGTCTTATTTCTCACCTGCATCAGTGAGACGAACAAGTCGGCCCCGTGGTCTTTGCCGTGGCATGATTCGAGGGGCAGCAGGTTTTGAGAACAGGCATTGGGTGGCTGGGATGTCAGGGCCAACCAACACGATGGAGCAGGGTATGGGCGCATGGGACTAAATTAGGACAGACGGGGGGATCAGGCGGTCACCGGCCTGATATGAGCAGGATAAGAGGGGAGAGACTCCCTCCAATTTCCTACCTGCTCACCTTCTCCCGCCCTTCACGTTCTCCATTCCGTGTTCTCCCATTCAGCCAACCATCACCAAGGATCCCGCGATCATACCGAGACCCCTTTCCGCCCACTGGCTCTCAACCACACACAAAATGCCTGAAGTCAACGTGCCACAGCAGCAGCAGCCCATGGAGCTCGCCCCCGCCGACTCCGCTGTTGTTACTCAGCAACCAGTGAGTGCCACCTTGCCCGTCATCTCTGTTTTTCCTTCCTATCAATTGCCGCTAATTCATGTGGACTGCAGGATGCACAGGAACAGATGAACACAGACATGAGCCTGCGTGGTGGCTGCGGCGAGACGATCGACTGCTGCGGCATGACCGAGAGCTGTGGCTGCTGCTAAACAGGCCGTCGGTTTCATCCTGATGACCTTTACTGGTTGACTAGATGGACGACGCGGATCAACATGGTCAGGGGAGAAGTTCATGGCCACTCTGAAGATGCCGGTTGAGACTTGAGAACTTGCACGTTGGAGCCGTCTCCTCTCCGGGCGCCCATCTGGAGCTCTCTTTGGATATTTCAAGATGGTAGATGCAGTAGATTGAGTTTCAATGCGATGACCGGAGTCCGAAATTCCCAGACTATGACATAAACCTCCTTTTTTATCTCAGCCGAATGTTTGATCGTCGTGTGCACACCCCGCGCGGAGGAGAAGAACAGACAGCCCAAGCAGACGGGGATCGGCGAGAGTGGGAAGCCGCCCGAGCCAAGCTCAAAACGGCCATGCATTGGGAGGCTTGGCAGGGCTGCCAGAAAGCTTATGCCTCTTGGCGCGAGACATGACGTCAAGAGCGGCCAGCCCCACAGCTCATCGAGCGAATGACAACGGCGCATCTGGAGGTCATTTCCCCGTGCTATACTTGGAAAGGACCCACGGTCCCGGTTTTGGACGGATCCAGACCATGCCACCCAATGTTTTCTCGCTCCACTCTCTATCTACCCTATCGAGTAAGCGCTCGGGGGGTTTTCCTTCTTCCGCCTGGTATTCCGGCAGCTGGAGAGGCACAGCTCAACAATCACATAGACTCGGATTACGAAGACTGTTCTCTACTTCAGTTCTTGTGAGAGGAGATACACAACTCCTGGAACATTACGTCCGGAGGTGGCAGCTTACTTCACGAAGTCTCCACCACCAAGATCAAAACAGACCCGTATCTAGCATGACCAGACCGCTCTGTGCTCACACGTAATCGATACTAGGGATACTTGTGAGGTTCGTCAGGAAGACTGGGCCGATCATGCCGTCTATAGGTCAGAAAGCCATCAGTCGTTTGTGACCGTAATACTTGCTGTTCAGATCAGAGGTAGACTGTGCCAATGTCGGTGCTTAGCATCATTGGTCTGGTACTATTGACATATCCGAGTCTGTTACAATAAATACAAAGAAGACCAATGCCACCGAGCAACAAAGACAAGGCCTTGGTACTACTATTTTGGGATAAACAACAACGACTGTCACCATTATCATGTTTCAAGGAAAGCATGGCTAGGCCGTTTTGCTAACCCCTTGTGTATTGATCGAACGTTCCCCTTCATTAGAAGTCCCCTCGGCAACATTTGAGAAACTAGACTACTCGTCTCACAAACCTCTCTATTTCAACTCTTACAAACACCTATACACAGCACTGCAACAACCTTTTTACCGTCATAATTATCCGAACTGCAAACATCAAAACTACAAGATTATGCGACTAAACATCGATTCAACACTCCTCGTCCTAACGACGTTCCTCATTCCCGCTATCCTCGCCAGATGCCCAATATGCTTCGATGGCACTGTGCGAGGTTGCGACGGCTTGGGGCCTGATACACCTTACTATACATGTTACAAGACGTCGGCGGGTGTCCACATGGTGTCAACGTTTACCTGTGATGGCGGATGCAGACTGATACAGGGTCAGCCTCGCTGCGACAATGGTAAGCCCCGTGACGACCTAATCACCTTCCCTGTGGACCCAAAGTGCCCTTGGGGACTCAGGGACGTGAACGGCAAAACGCCGTCTAGATTCAGGGCATAGTCAAAAGTCAAATTATGAGATTTCTATCCTTGTCCTTCTTATCGGGCTCTCTTAGGAAGGCTGTATTTGAAGGTTAGATCACAGATATCTAATGGCCACCTCATTTCAAGAGTTTTTGAGCATTTCCATTGGCTGTTCTACCTGTTGAGACACTGTACTCTGCTAACGACATCTGCTTTGCAATTTATCATGAATCAACTTTTCTACTGGGACCCTTTGGCAATTAGTGTTTCTAACAAGGTCCCCCCAATTTGCTTCTTGTAAATAGGACATGATTTCATGAGAGTCCATTTCCGTATTTAAATCAATTGATAGTCCAATAAAAGCAGCAATCAAGTTGTACAATCCACAATTCCGACGCAAATCTTGTCCATCGGACGAGCTTGCGCTGTCCTTGATCAGGCCGTCAATGCCACACGCACAAAAGCGTTAACTCTGCTGAAAGCGGTCAAAGAGGTGAAGGCTTTACCAAAGAAACTGGTATCTCAAAAGTTCGACAGTCCTACCAGAGCAAGCTGTGTTGATCAAAACGGGCAATTTGCTGTCGAACATTACTCGAATTTCATTTCTCTTGTAAATGATGGCCGAGTTCGAGAGCCTTGATGGTCCGACCATCAATCCCTAGCAGTCTTAAATCCACTGACCAGCATTTTTGCTACAAATGAGCCTCGTTAATCTCATTATGGTCGCCTGTCCGTATGGACGGCCCGCAAATGAGTATTGTAGTCATGATCCACGCTCATCACCGTCAGATTCAGGGTATCCGTATGCCTGTGTCTTCTCTGCCTTGCTACGTCCGAACCTTTCAAGGATTGACAGCGCTCCGGTCATAGCCGCATGGGTCACTTGTGGAAGATTTGGAATATACTGAGCTTGATCTTGTAGGTAATCATTGGCCTGGCCTCTGCTGGCGTTGTTGGAATCTGGTGTTTTGTGGCAGCCGCGTGTCGAACTGTCCCGGAAGTGGTTCGCCCATGTAATGGCTTTCTCCGTCATGCCCTTGAACAAGACAAAGGCTACGGGTATACAGTTGCACAAAATTCCTGCGTTTATCTCCGCGATGCTAGGATATTTCAATGAAATGTTGGCCGCGGTCTAATCTAGTAAAAGCGAGGAGATTGACGAACCTCCAACGGTAGATCGGCATTGTGGCCCATGTTAGGTCTTGCGCTAATGCCACAATGATATTAAAGCAATAGATGGCTCTATGCTGGCATTTTTATATTTTTAGAGAATGTTGCTGTGTTACTGTAATATTGTATGTGAAGCTGGAGGATTGATATGTATGTATCATTTGTACTGGACTCAGAGTTGTATTTATACAGTACAATTCATTTTGAGGGGTACATTGAATACATCGGTTTCTGCACTCCTCGTCTAATCGCATAAATTTCTCCTTAAAGCTGGCGCTATCAGCCAACAGATCGGATTATCGTCGCTGCGAAATGAGGGAAAACGACCAACACACTCATGATTTTTAAAACAGAGAAAACACCTGAATCGTCTCCGGGCTTCTGCCGCTAGCCGTGTTTCCTGTTTCTGATCCTGGCCGCCGATACACATACTTTCAAGATGGCACCAATTGAGCTCAGTGCAACCGTCTTGTGCGGCGCCGCGGCCGCCTATGTACTTGCCTGGAGCCTGTTGCACCTCACACATGGCGGAGATGAGCCTCCGATGTTGTTGACCTCTATTCCATTCCTGAGTCCCATCCTAGGTAGTAAGTGCCTAAGGTGAAATACGAGCCTGTTTCAGGCGTTTGGGTATTCAACTTTGTTGAAATTGAGCTTGAAACTGTGTCTTTATGAGAGCTTCTTCAACTTACCCTCTTTCCTCAACATTGTCTGCTTCATGGCTGCGTACTTCATCACAACAGTCCAACTTTTTGCCTGACAGTTGAATAGTGATACAATGGAGCAAAGACTTCTACGCACACATGCGGGAGCAACACCGAGACCTGCCAATCTACACCCTGCGGATCCCCGGGGCCCGCCTCTATGTGATCAATTCGTTGGACCTCATCCCCGTGGTACAGCGCCAATGGCGAACACTGATCTTCGCACCGATACAAGTCAAAGCGGCAAAGGCGGCCATGGGTGCGAGCAAAATGGCCGTCGCCATCATGGAGAGCGACATGGTAACCGAGAAAGGTTTCATGAGCGGCATGGTCAAAGCCACCCACCCCACCATGAGCAGTGGACCAGCATTGGATGCCCTGAACACCAGGGCATTCGAGGTCTTCGACAAGGCATTGAGGCAGCTGTCCACGCCCACAACTGTCAACATGTACGACTGGATCGGCAGGCTAATCATGCAGGCGACCACGGAGGCGATATATGGTCCGTCTAATCCGATGAGAGAGAGACGTAACCTTGAGGCCTGGTCGTAAGTATCTCAGGTAAACCCGGTGTGGTTTAGTTGTGATCTGACCTGTTGATAGCAAATTTCACCCAGCCTTGATGTACATCATGCTGGATATCCTGCCGCAAAGCATCTTCTTCGGAGAAGCCGTGGAAGCCCGGGGTCATTTAGTCGAGGCGTTCGCGAAATACTATACCGACGGCAGCTACAAGCAAGGATCCGCTTACATCCAAAAATTCACGGAACACTGCATCAGCCAGGAGATACCGGAAGATGACATACCCCGGCTGCTGGTCGGCACCGTCTTCAACAACGTGGCTAACACCATTCCTACCGCCTTCTGGGTGATCTACCGCATCTTCAGCGACCCGGACACCCTGGAAGAATGCAGACGAGAAGTCAGCCAGGCAGTCCGGCCCATCGACAAGGGCGGGGCAACCGAGTCGGTGCTCGACCTCAGCCTCGTCCTCGCCTCGTGCCCGACCCTGCTCTCCACCTACCACGAAGTTTTCCGGTATCACGGAATGGCCAACTCGGTCCGCGTCGTCAGCGAGGACTGCACGCTGCAGGTAGGAGACAGCGGCCGCGCGTACCGCCTCTGCAAGGGCGGCCTGGTGATGATGTCCGCCCGGGCGCAGCACAGCAACCCCGACGTGTGGGGTTCGGACGTGGACGAGTTCCGCTACGATCGCTTCCTCAAGCAGCAGGACCGCCCGCGGCCGAACCCCGTCGCATTCCGGGCCTTTGGCGGGGGTACGACGCTGTGTCCTGGCCGGCACTTCGCCACGGGTGAGATCCTGCTGCTGGCGGCGATGCTTCTGCTTCGGTTCGATGTCCACCCTGGTGAGGAAGAGTGGGTTGATCCATCGACGGTCAAGTCTTCGCAGGCTGAGGCTGTGGAGCAGCCTGATGATGACGTCGAGGTCGTGTTTGTGCCGCGGCCTGAGGTGGCTGGGAGGACGTGGCGTGTTGAATCCTCTGGGCGCCGGGACGCTGAGCTCTTGGTCCAGAAGTGAAGTGGTGCTGTATGTGTTCGCAGAACTTCATGCATGTCATAGAAAACCATGAGCTGGGGAAGACTTCGCATATAGAGTCCATGATTATTGTGTTTCCTCAAGGTCTGGGAGGGTCATGATGAGCACAGTGAAACGACACTGCTGGTACGCGAAGTCTTGAAGAAGCCTTCTCGAGTATTATCACCTGACCTCAGTTTCGGAAAGAAAAGAAAGCAAATCTATATTTAACAATGAATCTAAGTGAGACCAACTAATGAAACGCTTTTTCTTCCACTGCACCTCCAATCTGCCTCGTCCACAAGTCACAATATCTCCCTCCCAGCGCAAGCAACTCCTCATGCGTTCCGCGCTCCGCAACCTCGCCGTTGTGAAGGACAATGATCTGGTCCGCACGCACAACCGTGGAA
Source organism: Diaporthe sp. PMI_573 (assembly GCA_021399435.1). NCBI lineage: Eukaryota > Fungi > Ascomycota > Sordariomycetes > Diaporthales > Diaporthaceae > Diaporthe > Diaporthe sp. PMI_573. The sequence continues at coordinate 1,064,210 of JAJTUP010000004.1, forward strand.
AGCCTATGCGCAATAACAAACGTCGTCCTCCCATTCTTCAACTTGTCCAAGGCCTCCTGAATGCTAGCCTCCGTCATCGTGTCTACCGCGCTCGTTGCCTCGTCCAAGATGAGCACCGGTGGGTCTTTCAGGAATACCCTCGCGATCGCCAGGCGTTGGATCTCGCCGCCCGACAGCTTGACGCCCTGCTCGCCGACGCGGCTCTCGTAGCCGTCCGCGAACGTGAGGATCCGATCATGAATGGCGGCGGCGCGGCAGGCGTCGTATATCTCCTCGTCGGTCGCGTCGGGCCGTGCGTAGCGCAGGTTTTCCATGACGGATGCGTTGAAGAGCAAGGGGTCTTGCGGGACGACGCCCAATGCCTCCCTGAGCGAGCTGAGCGTGACGTCGCGGATGTCGTGGCCGTCGATGGTGATCCGGCCGGACGTGACGTCGTAGAAGCGCAGCAGAAGCTTCATGGTCGAGGACTTGCCGGCTCCTGTTTCGCCGACCAGGGCGACTGTCTGCCCCGGGGCGGCTGAGACGCTCAGGTCTCGGAGCGTCGGCCTTCGGGGGTCGTAAGAGAATTCGACGTTCTCAAACTCGACATGACCTTTGACATTGCGAAGTTCCGCGGCATCCTCCTTCTCAACGATCGTCGACTTGGTCTGCAGCAGGTCGAGCAGCCTCTCCGCATCGACAAGGTCCGTCATCAGGAATCGGTAGTCGTGAGTGAGCATCTTGATCGGCCAGATGAGAGTGTCCCAGTACTGGATGAAAAAGACAAAGTCGCCAGGGGTAGCCCGGCCGTTGAAGATCTCATGCAGGATGAGACTGACAAGGGTAAAGAAAGTGAGCGGCACCGTCATCTCGACAAGCGCCTGAACAAAGGCGTCCCGGACGAAGTATGTGCGACTGGCCTTAAGCTGGGAGTCTACGGCCCGCCCGAAACGTCGCTTCTCGAAACCGAACATGTTGAAGTAGCTGACCGTCTGCCAGCCCTGGATTGCCTGGTGCAAGACCCGCGCCTCTTCCCTCTCGGCTTTGCTCGATACACGACGGTTTTCAATGTTCACTTTTGAGGTGTAGACTTCCATCGTCATTAGGGCCGCTGCAGCGATGAGCATGGTGAGGGCGACATAGATGTTGAACTTGGTGTAGAGCATACAGAAGGCGACAAAGAGGTCCACCACTGTGGGCAGGATTTCGATGACAGCGGTGTCGAGGAGGTTGGATAATGATTCTCCCTGATCGATGGCCTTCATGACTTCTGCAGAATCTCTCTCGGAGTGAAACTCCATCGACAGACTCATGACGTGGTTGAAAGCTGCGTTGGTGAGCTGTCGATACGAGAACTGCTTGATGGGGATCTTGGCGAGTGATTCAACCAGCCCCAACCCGGTGTCGTCGCAGAGTAGCGTGAGAAGTAGCCATACGAAAAGGGCACCGTAAGGAGCCTGCCTCTCCAGAATCATATTGGTGACAATGCCGAGTTGAGCCGGGATTAAGATGTTGAGCACTCTCTTGCCAGCGAGACAGACGAGGCACAGGAAAATAGAGAATTGAACCATGCGATCCTTCTTTGGGATGATATAAGGAATGAAGATGGAAAAGTCTTTGAGATATCCCAACCAACCGCCAGTCTCCTTGAGGCGTTTCGCTCGTCGTCGCTTGATGCTCGCTGCGTCGTCGTCGTCGTCGTCATCGTCGTAGCTGTTTTCATCACAATCGCGAGCGCTGTCCTGACTGGCGACCTCCGTATCGGTGTCATCACGGTAAGGCACACTGCCATATCCATTCTCGCCAGTCTCCGGGTGCGCACGAAGAAAAGGCTGGCTTTCCTCCGCATCAAGCCGTGCTCGTGTCCCAAAGTGGCGGCTCACGTCCGCGAGCACTAGAAGTAATATCGCTAACAGTCTGGCCGCTTGGAAACAAACCCTAGCGACCGCGAAAGGCGTTGTAAAGCCATTCAGAATGGCTAGAACGAGCAATGGGATCTCGAAAAGAGAAGTGATAATGGATGCTCCCCAAAGAAGTTGTCGGGAGGAGTTTGACGCAAACCAAACGATGAACCAGGCAAAGAGAGAGAAAACGAGATGAACGCCGTGTGGTGTTTCATTGTCGATAGAATTACCCTCAAAACCAGCGATAATGACTTCGCCTAGATACGTAGTGATAATAGCAAGTAGTAGGAGTTTTGATGATGTTGAGCGGCGGTGTACCAGCGGTGGCGGATAGCTCTCCGTCTTGGCTTTGCTGCTACGTCGGAAACTTGCCGAGATGGACAGGAGAAAGAAGATACATAGAGCACAGGCGTAGTGAAGGGCTTGGCAAACCCTGACGCGGGTGAGCATCTTGCCGGATTAGGAGAGTCGAAGACAACGATCGATTGTAGAGGACCCTTCTTTGACGGCGGACACTCCCGTCGGCACGCCTAAGTATTTAAAGCCATCTTTGATTGTGTAACTAGGTACATATGTACTGCACTTCTTTTTTGGAGTTTAAAGATTGGGTGGATTCATGCCATCATTAGACAGCTGAGATTGACTCATGCCGGAACTAGTCATACTCAAGTACGCTGGGTCCAATCATATTGAGTACCGGTACCGACGTGGCAGTGCACCAGCGTCTTGCAGAAGAAAGTAAGACGGAACAGGCGAGCTTCAGGACCGCATGTGCGAAAATGCGTGGTGGATATGGTCCGCGGAGCAGCCTCAAGTTGCAATGAAAAAAAAAAGTTCGTCAGGCTTAAGCTGCAGCCAAGGGGCCTTTTGAGCTTACTTCCGGGCAGTGGCGCACCCGTTCAGGCAGGGATCCTGCACAATAAGGGGTTGAAATCATCTTGGGTCGCCGCTGTAGTACTGCTGGCCCAATCAAGGCATACAATTTCCATGCGAGCTGCGGCTCATTCTGTACTACGCAGTCATGACAGCCTCTGATATTGGTGGGGAACTAATACCAGAAAAAGCTTGGGATATGTGCGGGAGCATATCGGACGAGGCTGATGGACCAACCGCGATGACTCACTGTGCACGTTCAGAGCCTCAATTTAGGGCTGAGTCTCTTTGGGAGCCACGAATGAAAAGAAAACATTGAAAAAATTTGAGATGTGCCTAGACGGGTTGTCCGACGTAAGCAGTCATGATGGAGTCACTCGTGCCATGCCAGCACCTGCTGCGCCCGCTTGAGATTCTCGAGAAGTGTGTGCTGGACTGGACCGCCGGGTTACAGGCAACGGGCTCATGTGCTGCGAAGCTGACTCGAAATCCGCAGTCTCATCGGGCTGTATCTGCTATGGGTTGTCTGTCGCGTACAGGTTCCTATTGGCATGAAATCGGGGTCAAAGAGAAGTGGGCTCATTTCAAAGGCCCTGTAAGCTGACTGCATCGGACGTCACAACCCATCATCTTGAGAGGATAGTATAGTCAGGCTGATCCCCGACATGATAGTCTGGATTGGTGATGGGAGCAATATTGGCTGCTTAATCGACCTTCAACAGTCACATTCTGCGAGGCAGGGCCTGTGGGGAGACTCGGGCACAGCCGAGCTTGTCGAATATTCGCAGGCGAATTCGATGACTTGCCGAGTAATATGGCAAAGTAGGGCAATCCAATGGCTAGATGACTTCGCCCCTGTTGATTTTCTTTGTGTATCTAGCGTACAATGATTGACGACTACTACGCTGTATTTCTCGCCCCTATAGGTAGATACCTCCTAGAGATTCGGAAATGACATCCCAACAGTGCCATTCTGTGTGTCCTTGGTAGCCTCCAACATTACTCTGCAATACTTACCTAGGTAGAACACGGTTCTCCAGTTACTATCATGTGAACCGCAATTCTCCCAGAATTTAACACTGCAGAAGAACCCAGAGGACACCTTCTGATACACATTCGAAAACTCCATTCACCTCGCCCCCTACTGGTCGCCACATCCGCAGTAGTTGATACCCTGGGCCATGCTGTTGCAATTGTTAAGGCAAATAGCATATGCCGGCTCGCTTTGAATCTGCTCCGGGATGCAGTCGGAAGTGCATTGGGCCTCGGCCTTCCCGACGCAATCATACTAGTAGGTGCCACCTCCGTAGCTGGACAAAAGCGGTCAGCCGCGCGTCATATCAGCTAGAGATCCATAGGCAGTTTGGTGGCCTACTTGCAGAAGCATCTAAGTCAGACTTGGGCTGGCTTGCCACAGCGGTGCTGGTTCCCATGATGGCCATAGCCATGACGCTCAAGAACTACGCCGTTGTGTCAGTTGAGTATCTGGGAATATGGCACTGGTCGATAAAGTACGAGGCTTACCTTGGTGAAGTACATGATTGCTAGAGGAGTTCTTTCAAAAAGGGTGCTAATCATGATTTGATTGGGGAGTAGGGCTCTAATACTGATGATGGAGAGAGAAGCAGACAAAATTTGGCTGAACATGTTAGTCCTTAACATAGGCATTTTCCCTCGACTCTTCTCGGGGTCACGACTTCCAAGCCAACGCAATCTCTCACCTGGACTGAGTCCTTTTTACCTAAACGCAATCCTGCAACCATCAATTCAGCTCTTTCCCGTGGATCGCAATGGTCGCCTGGATGCCGCCAAACCATCTCACTATCCTAGCCACGCAGCTGGACCAACGAAGGCTTTATCAGATGGAATTAAAAAGCGGCGAAGTCTTATTGCTGACCCACTCCTCCAGTCAAGCATCACCCCCGACAGATACCGGAAGTCGGTCTCTTACCCACCTGATACTACCTTCCTTTCACCAGGCACCCATCTGACGTGATGATGCTGTTCTCGTGGAGGTCTTTGGAGTAAGACCACGTTCAATGTTGGAAAGGCTGTGTAGGGCTTGAGGGCTTGCAGCATGGGGTTCGACTCCGTAAATCGGAGTTCGATGGATCTTGACAAGTTCGGGCGTCTTCGACTAGGCCGTTGAAACACTGAAGAGACTCGTGTACCTATCCAGATCCCCCATCCTCTTAATCAATACATGATGCCTATCTGTAGCAACTTTTACGCGGGTGTACCATCACCGCAGGGTACCACCTTGCCTGATTGTGGACGGTTCAACTCTAACTCAGCCCTATCATCACACTCTCGTCCATTTTAGCACTCCTATTGCAATATTGTAGTTTTGAAGGCACACACCCCTTTGTGTTAAGAAAAAAGGAGAGGAGAAAAAAGGTGTAGACCCCTAGCTGTGATCGTCCCCAGGATGCTGTTATGCTACTTTAAGCTTCTGCAAGCTGTGCCACAATGTTAGTAGTTCGTACACTACAATAGCAACAGAGCAGGGAATCAACACACCTAGTTAAGCATACGCATGGTACGGATGGCGTGAACTTTTTGTATTTCCTAATACATACAATCGTGCAGAAGGGAAATAATCTTTAAGACTGCAGCTGATTATTTGTCCTCGCAGCAGCCACAGCGCCAAGGTGCCCCCTGTTCTCCAACGCCAAGACATGTCAAGACCCCCAAGGCCGTGCCCGACAGTGTGTGTGTTGTCTCTTCTTGTTCCTGTCTGGGGTTCCGCCTAATGTCTTGGTTCTGTAACGAGCTTGATACTAGCGCTACTCCTCGCCAAGGCCTGCCAGTGAAAGACAGATCCGAGGGGCCAGGGCAGGGTCGGGGGTCAGCTCGAAGGAGCTCAAGGCCTGCTACTGACGGCGCCAGTGCCCCCGGGTTGGCGGGCCCGCAGTTCTTATTGAGCTGCAGCTGTAGTCTATTAACCGGGCCATGCCTATTTTTGCCCCCTGCTGGGTGGGCTCTCTCGGGGGCCGCTGATGTACGTTTGAGGTGGCTGGCTGCGTGCCTTATCCGGCTGTTTCAAGCACCTTATCGTTCCTCCGCACCCGTTGATGAAACATCCAAGCGGTGGCGTCTCATTCGTCTCATTCGGGCATTGGGGTCGCAACGCAGGGTAGCTTCGTGGAAGAAGAGGTAGGGCCTGCTCATTTGGCGCAATGGCCTTCTATCCTCCGTCTCAAAATCCTGTGGCCACTCTGTCCGTGAAATCCCACAAGGCCATGGCCGCTCCTGTTCTGGTGAGGTGAACAAAGCTGGAACTTTATTTCTCGTCCATGGACTGCGATTGAAGTACTGCTTCATTCGCATTTCGCTTCTTGTAGATCCTGCCTCTGCATCGTGAGTCGCGACACTCGACGGCACATCATGACTCTGCTCAGTTGGCTCGCGCTGTGCGTAGCGTCCGTGGCGCACGCCCACGAGGTTTCGTCCGTCAACAAAGCCGGCCTTTGTCATTCACCATTAACACGCTCTTTCCCCTTGCTCTCCACCCCGGTGTGCTCCAACGACACGCTCATTACCAAGTACCTCCCGGGGGACAGCCACAACCCGGCCAACCGGGCATGGACGAGGGCGGCATCGTGCACGGCCAACGGCACGGCAGAGTACTGCATCTTCGTGAGCTCGACGTTTGCCAACGGCAGGGGCATAGCGGTGCTCACGAGCCCGGACCGGGCCGACTTCATCGCGAACCTGCCGGGGTTCGCGGACCCGGAGGCGCTGGCGCACGAGAACGTGGACGAGGACCCGGAGCTGTCCAAGTTCAAGATGGTGCACGTCCCGGGCAAGGACATGGGGGTGGTGGCGACGCAGCCGTTCCAGCGCGGCGACCACATCATGACCTTCACGCCGGCCATCATCATCGACTACGCCATGTTCGACGACCTGCCCGAGGCCGACATGCACCGCCTGCAGGCCGAGGCCGTCGACTACCTGCCGTCGGAGCTCCGCGGGCGGTTCCTGAACCTGTCGACGCACGACGGCGCGAGCGGCTACGTCGAGAGGGTGGAGAAGATTCTGCGGACGAATGCTTTCGATGTCGAGGTGGAGGACGAGAACACAAATGGGCTCTACGTGGTGTTCCCTGAAAGTCGGTCGTGGTCTCCCAACCCCGTTTTCAGTCCTGTGGCTAACCAGAGGAAACAGTCTCCCGGTTCAACCATGACTGCCGGCCGAACGCAGATTACTACTTCGATCCGGAGACACTGGCACAACACATCCACGCCACGCGGCCCATCCAGATCGGGGAGGAGATCAGTCTCACCTACATGGAGTAAGCTTGCCCTACCTATCAACACCTAGCAGACACACGCATGGCCATGGCCACGGCTAACGAGAGACTTCGCACCTAAACAGTCCTATCCGCACACGAGCCAAGCGACAACAGAAGCTCTCGCACGTGTGGGGGTTCAAGTGCGGGTGCTCGCTGTGCACACAGCGGGCGGCGATGACAGAGGCATCGGACGAGCGGATCCGGCAGATCAAGCGGATCCGGCGGCAGCTGGAGGACTACACGACGGGATCGTCTGCGACGCCCGAGATGGCGGAGCTGATGGTGAGCCTGTACGAGCAAGAGCGGCTCAGCGGCAGCATCTACGAGGCGCACACGTTCGCGGCCATCGAGTGGAACGGGGTGGGCGAGCCGTGGCAGGCGGTGCGGCACGCCCGCCTCGCCATCGAGACGGGGCTCGCCAGCGCGGGGCCAAGGGACAGGGACGTCACCGAGATGATCAAGCTGGCTGACAACCCGTGGGCGCACTGGAGCTGGATGCTGAGGACCAGCAAGAGGATGAGCTGGGGGGCGATGAGGCCGGTGGGCGGCAGTGCTGCCGCCGACGAGGACGATGATTTGTAGGAGCTGAGCTGACTGGACAGGCGTCTGGAACCTTTTCTTTTCTTTTTCGGTCCTGGTAATCTGGAGTTAGCGGTTGACAGCGTTCGACAGTGAACGTGAAAATGAGTGAGGCAGCGCCCAAACAGTTCTTTGGTCTCGTGGTCCAACGTGCAGCTGGTGTCGTGTGTCAAGCTCCGAATGTTTCAGGTCGAAACTACCTTGACCAACTGCCCAGCCAACAGCCAGACGGATGGTGCCAGACCTTTCCTTGCTGGGTATGGCGTCATAGAGGCCCACCTGCTTGGGTCACTACTTTGTACGTGGTATGCAACCCGCTTCTGCTTACTCTGCCGGTTCTGTGGGGAGCTACCTTCCTGCCCCACCAAAGAACCTCCCTTCCCTGCCTCAGCGGGGTTGCCATCTGCATTGCACCTGCGCAGGCGCTTGCATCCCCCAGGCCAGCCAAGCCAAGCACCTAGCATCGACTTGTGTGTAGCAGCTAGCAACAAGCATCTCATCCCATCTCGTCTCATCGAACCCGCAGTTCCTCACGCTCGCTGCAACGGTACCTATCTCCAGTCCGACTCTCTTCACCGAACTCACCTGATAGTCTACTTGTCGACCTGACTGTATCTCCAACCCTGCTCGCCATGGGAGACACCGCAAAGGCCATCCAGGCGCTCAAGGAGTCGAAGCCCCCGGCGACAGACAACTTCACCTACCTCACTCTCATCGAGCAGTTCCTCTCGCCGGACATCCTGCCCACCCTCAACGAGATTCTGCAAGATGCAAGTCTCACCTCGGAGATAGGCTGGGACCTTGTCGAGAGGCTGGCCCCGGTACAAGGTTCAGAGCAGGTCTTGGAGACCGTCGCTCGTCTCGGCAACCCCCGTGAGTGCATCATCAAGGTCCTCGAGGTTCTTGAGACACTTCAGGTGCCCGCAGAGAAGGAGATCCCCGAGGACCTGACCCTGGACGATGGCGATGAGGTCAAGGGGAAGCAGCAGCCCATCTCGATAAAGGAGGCAAACCGCCGCTTCATTACCCTGCTGGGCATGCTCGCCATCCTGCACAAGCGCATCAAGACAAAGTACCCCTCGCGCTTCCTCGCCTCCAGCCTGCTCACCATCTACAAGACCTATCAGCCCAACCAGGAGCAGACCGCCTCCATCCTCAACCTCGTCCACTCACTGTCCGGCCAGAGGGCACGCCCGCCCCTTCCTCAGAGGAAGTCCAGCATCAACGTTGCCAACCCGGATCATGACGGTGACGCCTCCAAGAATGCTCCGGATCCCGAGGCTGACCAAGAGGGAGACTCATCCGACGAGGATGAGATCCAGAGACGCCTTTTGCTGTCCTTCACGAGCTGCGTGCTTGAGTCCTACGTTGGTGCCAATGACATGTCCTGGTCCAGGAGGCTGTTGGAGTTCTACAACCCAGACAAAATAGTCCCCGGTAGGAAAACAGCCACCCAGTCCTTTAGGGAGGATCAGGAACTGTCAAATAGGGATGCCATGGTTGGGAAGCTGGTGGTAAGTGACTGGCCGTCTCACTCACCCTTCGCAACGCCTTTCTCAGAGCATCTTACTCACACCCGTCACAGGCGCTCACACGGGATCTTGGCCTAGCCAAATGTCCCAGGTCCATCGTTCATGACATCTGCAACGAACCAGTCAATAGGACACCCCTGACAAACATAGAAGAAGCGTCCAACGCAACAGACATTGACCTCTCAACCGGCGGCATGATATGTCTGATGGCCTACTGGGTCTTCTCGTCGACCGTATTCGATGCCGACGCCCCCACGCCCGAGATGCGCCTGTTCCCAGACCACCTGACGCTCCTCGAGAACTTCCTGGGCGAGACGGCCCAGTCGCAGATCATCGAGCACCCCGCGACGATCGAGGCGATCCTGGTCCTCGGCCTGTGGCTCGAGGAGAACAAGCTCATCTCCCCGTACGCCGCAAAGGACGGCAAGGACGAGCCCAAGTTCATGGCCTACCACCACGCCCTGACCCTCTGCGCCGTATTCCACCCGTCGATACACGTGCGCAACGCCGCCGTCACCCTGGCGGGCCTCATCCTGCACGACGACCCGGACGACGCGGACCGTCTCAAGATTCTCGAGGACCTGCTGGAGAACGCGCCCTTCGCCTCACTCAAGGCCTGCGCCCTGACGTGGCTGCGCGAGGAGCTCATAAGCGCCCACAAGGCCGCCACCAAGGGCAAGCAGCGCAGCGCCGGTTCCGGCGCCAGCCAGCAGGGCAACGTCTTCACGACGACGCAGTGCATAGAGCAGCTGCAGTACGCCATCTTCCCGAACCTGGTGTCGGCGCTCGAAAAGGCCAACACGGAGACACTGCTCGAGTACTGGACCGAGAACTCGGCGTTCCTGATCCAGGCGGCCAACTTTGCCTACTTCCTGTTCTCGTCGGACGCGTGCAAGGATGTCGTCCCCGGGGCCATGGGGGCGGCCGTCGAGCAGCGGTACGTCGAGCCGCTGCTAGCCGCGGCGCAGAAGCTGGAGGAGGGCATAAAGAAGGAGGGAGACGGCAACGACGACCAGGGCGGGCAGGCACTGCTGCTGGAGCTGGATATCCTGCAGACGAGGCTCAAGGGCCTGCCGCTCCACTAGGATTGGAGCTACGTCATCGTATGTTGTTGAAGGGGCAGGGTAGATTGGGCAGGCGCCTTTGTGGGCAAGGATCCTGAATGATTGGGGTGTTTACAGACCGTGGATTTAAGATGGGCGAAGGGGGCGTAAGGAGCATCATAGTTTGACTTCCAACCTGATAGGTCTCGCGGCAGCATTTACAAGTGTGGATAACATGAAATAATCGAGAGAGGCAAATGTATTATGGAATATCAGCATGGTGAGCGGTCACGAGCCCATGCACAAATCAATGATATTTTGAATAGCAACGCCCATAACGCCTCTCGCCGCGCCGTGCCGTGTGTCCCATCCATGAATTAACCGACAAAGATACCCTACCCTTACAAGCGCTGGATCCAAACCCTCTTCACCCCCGACTTCAGTCCTCCCTTTCCCTAGGCCTGTCATCCCCTTCCCCGTCCGCCCTCTCAGCCGCCTTGGCCGCCCTCTCATCCTGCCTCTTCCAGTGTGCCCCCTCCTCGTAGTCCCGGCTGATCTTAAGCGCCCTCCTCAGCCTCTCACTCTCGCGTATCTTCTGGTCCGCCATCTCATGCACCTGGTGCATCTTAAGCCCACCCCCAGGCCGGCCGCCCTTGCCCCTATCAGGCCCACCGCCCCGCGCCGCCCCCTCAGCGAGCAGCCTCTTCCTGAGCGCGGCGCACTTGTCCTCGACCTCGTCCTCGTCCAGCTCCCCGGCGTCCTCGAGCTCGTCCCGCAGCTCGAGCACTTTTACCTCCACCGCGCGCTTGCGGTCGTGCTCCAGGATGCCCTTGTCTGGCTGGCGCTGCCTGTGCCGGGGGGCGTCGTCGAAGGAGGAGGAGTCGCCGCCGCCGCCGCGGGAGGGTGGGTAGGGCGCGCCGCTGTCCCTCGGCCGGATGTGGGCTAGGTTTCGCTGGACGTAGCCTGAGGTTCCGCTGCCTCTTGGGGTGGAGAGGCCTACGTTGTCGGACATTGTGGGGTTTTGGTTTTGGTTTTTGGTTCTCTTTCCCTCTCTATTCTTTTTCTTTGAGTGTAGTTGCGAGTCTGTATCGGGTCGGTGAGGAAAGCGCGGTTGGGAGGGGAGCTGATTGATGTGGTTCGATGTGGTGATGTTGGTTTAGAGTTGCTCTTGCTTTGCTTCTGGTGGAATTTGGGTGCTGCCCGCCGAGGCTCGAAAGATCGGAGTTAGCGATAGGGTGTTTTTGGAAGGCGGTGTGGCGGTCTGCATGAGTGACAAGGGTGCTCTGCGCTGGGCAGGGCTGGAATTTAAGCGGCAATTGGCGGGGCTGCCTCTGACGTTTTCGCTTTGGAGGTGCTGGGAATGCTTTTGCCGTTGATCCCTTCGGGGACTTTTATCGAGGGAGGACTAAGAGTCACAAAGAATTCGACTGTGAGTCAACGCCCCTTTCCCTACTATTACCTCCCACCTTCGGTTTATTCTTCTAGTTATCAATCTGGTATTTATTTTAATTGACATACGACCCCAGATTTCCCCTCATTCTCCCTCCCCAGGTGTTTTTGTCCATCAAGGGCAGATCTGGTTTCTGTTGTCGCAGACTTCGTTCTGCCCGCCAAAAACAAGCCCAAACGACTGGCTCAAACTGCGAAATGCCGACCTTTGACAGTCCAGAGCAGACTTCCTCTGCAGTCGTCAACACTGCAGCTGCAGACTCAAACGTTGCCTTCCCACCGGTCACGAGGGATCATATACTGCACTGCTCTTACGACTACTGGTTTCCCAAGTAAGTTGATCTCATTCGGCCTCATCCACCTGCCCTCACATTCACGATCACGTCTAATGCGAACTCAGATACCGCACATCATGTATCCGCTCTCGCATCATCAAGCTGCCTCCAGAGTTCATCGAGTATATACGTGAGGACGGCATCATACTGGCAAGTGATGATCCATCGGCAGCAGCCGATGATGACGATGACGACTGGGAGCCCACATCGACTGCGTTCGCCCCTCCTCGTGTGGACGAGCCTGAGGAGGACTCAGAGTCGGAAGACGACGATGAGGACTCAGCACCATCACGGCTTCCTCCGAACCAGCGTTTCCCGGAGCTGCATCAGAAGATCAAGGACACCATCGCGGAGCTGGGTGGCGAGGTCGCACCTAAGCTGAATTGGTCCTCACCGAGGGACGCCGCGTGGATATCGCCACACCAAAACACGGTCAAGTGCACCTCGCCCAACGACATCTACCTCCTCCTGAAGAGCTCAAACTTCATCACCCACGACCTCGACCACGCCTTCGACGGGACCGTAAATACCGCGTCCGCATCCTCCAGCAACGGCACCGCGGCATCGGGCCTGGGCTTCCAGCCGGTCCTCGTCCTGCGCACCTTCTTCACCCCCCACCAGGCCCTGGAGTTCCGCTGCTTCGTCAAGCAGCGCAGCCTGGTGGCCATCGTCCAGCGCGACCTGAACCACTACAACTTCCTGCAGCGGATGCGCCCGGCCATCACCGCGCGCGCCAAGGACCTCTTCGACTCGCGGCTGCGCTTCACCTTCCCGGACGGCAACTTCACCTTTGACGTCTACATCCCCGAGGTGCACAGCCTCGACGATGATGACAGCGACAACGACGACCCGGGCAAGAAGCTCGGCAAGGCGAGGCTCATCGACATCAACCCCTGGGCCCCGCGGACCGACACCCTCCTGTTCGGGTGGGACGAGCTCCTGGCGCTGCACGTGCCGAACCCCATGATCGGCGTGGCCGGCAGCACGGAGATCGAGGACGGCGTGGTGCGGCTCCGCATCGGGGGCCGGGGCGGGGGGGACAACAGCACGGCCGCTGCTGCTGGCGATGAGGAAGCGGAGACTGAGGAGGAGACCGAGGAAGAGGAGGAGGAGGAGGAGGAGGACTACGAACCCGAGCTGCGGCTGGTCGAGAAGGATGACCCCGCCGCCTACAACTTCAGCTCGCCGCAGTACTCGGCTCACAAGCTGCCCAAGGAGGTCGTCGACGCGAGCGCGTCCGGCGCAGGCGGGCTGAGGGAGTTTGCGCAGCAGTGGAATGAGATGTTGAATCGCAGGCAGTAGTCCCGGGTTGGGAATTTATGGCTTTGTTGCGTTAGAACACATATAAAATCTCTACTGGATCGCTCAGCAGATGAGCATGTCACCCTCCGTCCGACTACGAAGAACCTTGATCGTCCTCTGAGAGATCGACCTCATGGCAGCGGATATCCAAGTCCACCGTACACACAAATGTGTACAATTTCTTGAATTTCCGTTCCAGAAGTTCCATGCATGGCAAGGGACAGTAGTGAGGACTTAGAGGCCTCCTTGTATCAATATCTAGTGCCGGCAGGGTCAGGAGTAGCGGTACGCGATTTGATGGTAATTAATTCCCGGAAGTTGCGACTTGTTAGGTGGAAGGAACGGCCCTCGGTGTCTACTGTACAAGGGGCAACATTCTGTCCGAAGCGGTTCAAGTGCCACACATCGTCAGAACAACCACAACCACAACATCCTCATCAGCAGCTTTTATACTGCAGCCCACACTCAAAGTCGACTCCCACTGGGCCATATAAACTTCGCCTTCCCGCCACGGTCCCTTTTTCGACTTTCAACATGGAGCCTGGTGATGAAGAGGCGCGAAATGGCCTTCAAGAACCAAACGGCCCTTCAACAGAAAAAGATGAGTCTGCTCCGAATGTTGGCACGACCACTCCCACGGACAAAGGTCAGACCCCGGAGAACGGGAACGATGGTGGGGACCAAAGTGAAGTTCGAGGCTTCGCGCCGTTCCTTTATTCCACCGATCGTGAACAAAACGACCCCCCATGGCACCTGCTCAAAAAAGACGAGACCACCATCAGTGGAAGGGCGCACATTTGCTCCACCATGGTTGAACTTTTGAAGACGAGGACGTCGGATCGGATACAAAATGCAGACCAAACGCAAGATTCCAGCGGAACGCACATCAACCGAGACCAGGACGTTCCTCCGGTACGTAGACCACAGTCTCCAAGGTCTCTCGAAAACTCGCGGGTCGAGAAGGTCTCCCAAGATAATTCCGACCATGGTTCCGACTCAGACGCTTCCTCGGGCTCCTCTACAGACACTGGTAGCGAGAACGGGCGTGGGATAAGCCGCGAGAAGGCCGACCATGTGTCCAAGTCGTCAGAATCAGTTGTCAGCAGGATGCGGCCAGAGGATGTCGACGACGATTCACCATCACGGCTAGAATGGTTGAGGCAGAAGCGAGAAGACAACGAGCAGAACCCATTCCTTGACCGACTCATGTCGATGGTTGGTTTGGAACAGGTCAAGGCTCATTTTCTTGCTGTCAAGGCCAGGGTCAAAGCAAGCAAGAGCGACGGTGCCGAGCCGACCAAGTTGCGACTTCACCTGGTCCTCCAGGGAAAAGACGGGACAGGTAAGTTTTGAGTTTCCCAGAGCAAAAAGGCAGCATGTAACTGACCCTCTGTGAAAGGCAAGCAATCTATCGCAAAACTCTACGCGCAGTTCCTGTTCTCCATAGGGGCTGTAGAAGACGGGGTTGCTGCTCGATGTTCGAACCTGGAATTTTTGAGCCCTGGATATCCGGGCTGGGGAGACCTAATGCCGCTATTACTCCCCGAGCCCGTACCGCCCCCAGTGTACCCGCCGTTCCCGAAGCTGCCGGAAACGCTCGTGAAGCCAGCGCCGGGATTAGACCTGTACGGTGGCGACCCAAGTCAGCCTCCTTCAGCTCCACCAAAGAATCCGGCAGTATGTTGAAACCCTAGCAATGCATTTTCCATCACTGACACTTGACAGATTCTTTTTTACGACGAGTCTGCAAACCCGTACAGAGAACCCGATGGCTTCTCCGACAGCGACAATGATGAAATCGACGGTTTCCTCCCTATCGACGGTTTGCCCCGTGTGCCCCCTCGCACCAGAAGACCAGCTGAGATGTATGAGCGCATAAGAACTGCGGAGATGTATGATCTCATGAATATCGCGGAGAAATCTGTCTTGATCCTCTCGTCCCGAAAGACGTCTCTTGTCGACTCTATCGAGAACAGCGAGGCGGCTCTGCAGGAGCTACCAACCCCCTTGATTCTCCCAGACTACAATGATGATGAGCTCAACCGAATACTGGTCCGTATGATAAAAGAGAGGGGGCTGTCGGTGGAGGGCGGGTTTCAAGACCGTAGTCTACGCGTCCTGGTGCAGCGAGTTGCCCGAGAGAGGAAGTCGAAATCGTTCTCGAACGTCCATCACCTACAGAAAGAACTGGACAAGGCGTGTCTAAGTCGGGCTCTACGAATGCAACGAGAATACGCCCAATGGTTTGGTGACCTTTCAGATGGAGAAGTCCAGACGTCGCGTCTTCTTGGCCGCATGGATCAGCGACACAACGACGGGGAAGCCGACAAAGCCCCCAAAGCCGCTGATATGGTCGATGACCAGAAGAACGTCCTCACGTCAAAGGATCTCTTGGGACCAGAGCCGGGAGATATTCGGCGCGATAATGCCTCTTGGAAAAAGCTACAGAACATGATTGGTCTTGAGAAAGTCAAGGCCGAGTGCGGCGACATTATCGAGTATGCTCAGATCAACCACCGCCGGCAGCTTCTTGGAAAAGAGCCGCTCGAGATAGGTCTAAACAGGCTCTTTGTCGGGCCTCCTGGGGTAGGCAAAACGACCGTCGCTCAACTATACGGACAGATCCTGATCGATCTGGGGCTTGTTTCCGGTAAAAAGATCATGTTGAGAAACGCATCCCACTTGATCGGGGAATACCTAGGGCGTTCTGAGGACAATACGAAGAAGGTCCTAGACAGTGCCAAAGGAAACGTGCTGATCATTGACGACGCACACATGCTGTATGCTGGATCCAATGGGGCCGACCACAAGATAGATGTCTTTCGTGTCGCCGTCCTCGACACCATCGTCGCGAACGTATCCGCGGATCCAGAGGACAGGTGTATCTTACTCCTCGGGTACGAGCACGAGATGGGTCAGCTTTTCAACAATAGCAACCCGGGGCTGCAGCGCCGCTTCCCCAGAGAGACTGCGCTGCGCTTCGAGACTTACAGCGAGGACGAACTCTGCCAGATCATGGACCTGAAAGCCGGCGAGTGCGGCCTCGAGATGACGGAGGAGGCCAAGGCGGTATCCCGACGGGTCCTGAGCCGCATGCGCATCAACCCGAAGTTCGGAAACGCAGGGGACGTCAAGAATCTGCTCAACCAGGCCAAAGTCCGTCTTAATGTGCGGGTCAGGCATGCATCCCGCGGATCAGGAACCGTCGAAGTCGCTCTGGAACCTGGCGATATCGACCCGCAGTGGGATCGGGTCCTGAGAGCCGACCAAAACCGTGCTGCCCTCTTCGAAGACTTCGTCGGATTCAAGAAGATCATTAAAAAGTTCAAGGGCTACCAACTCGTGGTAAACGGTATGCAGCTTCATGGCATTGATCCCAAGCCTTACATCCCCTGGGCCTTCATCTTCAAGGGCCCTCCGGGTACCGGCAAGACGTCAACTGCCCGGAAGGTAGGGCGCCTGTACTACGATATGGGCTTGTTATCCACAGACGAGGTCGTGACTTGCTCGGTCACCGATCTTGTTGGTGAGGCCATGGGACACACCGGGCCCAAGGTTCTCAAGACTCTGGAGACTGGTCTCGGAAAGGTCCTATTCATTGACGAGGCCTATCGCTTGGCCGGGGACGCCCCCTTCCACACGGAGGCCGTCGGGGAGCTGGTCGACGCAATGTCTCAACCACGCTACAACAAGAACATGGTCGTAATTATGGCTGGGTACACCGTCGAGATGGAGCTCTTGTTGCGGAACAACCCAGGGTTGCGCAGCAGGTTCCCCGAACATGTCGTGTTCCCGACCATGACCCCACAGGCGTGTTTCAAGCATCTCAGGCACGAGGTACAAAAACTCAAGATCAACGTCCCGGAGGCAGAAGACGCAGACGACGAGGACATGGAGATGGTCTATCGGCTGTTTGAAAGCCTCAGCCGCACGGCGGGATGGGCGAGTGGTCGTGACGTCGAGACTCTGGCCAAAACCATCATCGGCAAGGTTTATATGAGGGAGGGCGAATATGGAAAGGAAGGGACCGTGGGCCCTCTGTCCTACAGCATCGATGAGCTGATTGAAGTCCTCAAGGCCATGCGGAAAGAACGGAAGGGACGCAAGTATGACGGGGCGGATGAATAGTTAAAAGCGTAGAAAGCGTCGCTGGCTTGCATTCACTTCGAAGTGACAGCCATTGCAGTTTTAGGGGCAAAATCAAAGCCCAGTAGCGAGTAATTATCACTTCACTGTTCTTTGTGTTATGTCTTCCATCTATTCCCAATCCTGTTAGATCATGTGTTTGACCTATTCCCAGGTTGCCTCTGAACTTGTGCTGCGCAGTGGTGGCCCTCACAGACCAGCATTATCAAGGGAAAACGATAGTAAACACATTTTCAAAGCTGGATATTGCATCGTCAGATGTGATAATGCTACAGAAAAATGCAAGTTCGACGAATTTAGAGTATTCCAACCAGGACCATCACATCATAAACTGGTGAGTAATATGTTGGCCTCACTTGAGGCTGAGATTCACAGATAGCCGCAGGCTCAGCCACAAATTTCAAATGAAACGCCAACTCCATGCGTTCAGGGCACTGTTTCAGCTAAAGCAAGCCACCCAGAGTTTTGTGAGGCTGTTCCACCCGAACCGCTCTCTCGGCGCCCGTTGCTGAGTCGTACGCCAAGCGCTATGGGGCTGGCAAGGGAGCCAGGACGGAAATAGACAAGCATAAAGGCGATTTTAGGGCCCGCTTGCCAGTGGTGCTCATGTTCTTCCCGCGAGATCCGGTCGAGTCCGTGGCTATTCGCTCATGGGCTAGTCTCCCCATGGTCAAGGCCGTCCAGATATGCGAGTTCAAATAAGCCAAGGATCACGCATAACATTCTTGGTGTTGTGGAAGAGACAGAACGGCGACGCAGGGGCTGACTCGAGGCTCTGCGAACTAGTACCGATGAGCTATGGGGCGTCGATCTTGAGAAACTTTATTTTGTAATTATTTGAGAGATGTTTCTATAATCAGTGTCCATTGTCTTGTGATCACCCGTCAAATAGACGAGTATGTTTCTGAATAAGAGCTGTGTCGATCCGCTCTTTTACATCGATATATATGCAGCCATGACCTGAGCATCTTCTATTTCTTTCTTTGCAAAATATCTTGTACATTGCCTGGCATCATTTGCCTTACATTCTTTTCATTACAGGAACCCACTCTCGTTGATCGAAAATGAAGTTCAATTTCCAACATTCTTTACTGCTCGTCCTGGGCCTTCTTTCCTTCTCAGTGAGCGCACACCCAGGACAGCCTCACTATGATGCTGCTCATCTCATAAGACGAGACAATTCTACGGGCCAGGAAAATGGCACTTCAACAGGGGCAGTGATACCATCTTCCAGCCGCCCGTCTCTCCCGCCCGTGACGATCCTCCCTTCAAATGCTCCTACCTCTCGAGGCCCTTCTTCCGCCCCGCCAACAACAAATCCACCGACCATCACCAGCCCTCCTGCTTCCTCAACAGCGACATCAAGCGCCCCGCCAGCAACCACGACAGTCAGCAACGGCGACACGATCGTCGTGGCCGCTGGCGTTGTGGTAGTGGGAGGAGCCGGAGGCGGCTTCTTCTCCATCGCCGGCTCGGGAGCAGCGCCGGTGGCAGTGGCGGCCGGCACGACCGTTACGGCTGGCTCGTCGTCGGAGGGTGACAACCCGGATAACCCAGAGCCCAGCTCCGAGCCCCCGGCCAGCTCCGAGCCGCCGACCAGCACGGAAGAGCCCACGAGCACGGAGCCGACCAGCTCGGCGCCGACCGGGCCGCCTACGCCTTGCCTCATCTTCCCCAAGGACGGCGCCACGAGCCAGGATAACACGGACTTTATTGCGCTCCTTGACAAGGAACTTGGGAAGGGCAACTACCGGGAGACGACCGACACTGTGCAGTTGTTCGTGAGCGCCAACATCACGGCTGCGCAGAATGCGACGCTCTCAGCGGACGCAGTGGTAAGCGGAATTTCCTGTCCAACCTGCACTGGCATGTCGTTCTTTGATACTCACAATAAATTGCAGGTCGGCGGCGTAGAACCCATTGTCCCGCTTGAGGACAACGCCGGCGAATCTGTGCCGGTTCCCAACAGCAAGCGGGATGAAGACGTCCACGAGAAGTGGTGGATGGAGTCGCTGGACAAGCTCGGCAGAATCAAGAAGCGTGCCGTGGTGAAGCAGGACAATGCCCCGACCGAGCTCGTCATGTTCTCGCAGCCTCCGCTGGTGGACCTCGCGGCACTCAAGAGCTACACCTATGATGACAGCGCCGGCACTGATATCACCGTCTATGTCTTGGACTCAGGCTACTACACTAAGAACAGCGTGAGTACATATTCTCTTCGCCAGGTAAAAACATGCACTAACAAGATGTGACATTACAGGAGTACACCGGGATGGCCAAGAAGCCGCGCTGGATCTTCGGAGGCTCCCAGGCGGACAAGTCAGTCGAGGAGGACCTTGGCTCTGACGGCCATGGCAGCTGTGCTGGCTCCAAGGTCAATGGGCCCAAGTACGGAGTTGCGAAGCAGGTCAACCTTGTCGTTGTCAAGGCCTCGATCAATATTGATGAGACGCTCGACGCCCTGAACAAGATTGTCGAGGACGTGAGAGAAAAGAAGCTCCAGGGCAAGGCAGTTGTCAACTTTTCACGCTCGAGTACGTGTATCACTCTACTCAGCTGGCCGTAGAACAATCGCTAACCTGTCCGGTAGTTGCAAACCCGAGCAAATTCACGCAGAAGATGCTCGAGTATTACGTCAAAGAGATGATCAAGGAAGATGTCGTCTTTGTCACAGCGTCTGGGAATGATGATCGGGAAGAAGTCGCAGTACGTGTAATCCCCTTTGACATTCAGATAATCGGCTTGCGAATGGTGAGCGATGAACTTACGCTATATTGTAGGACGGAAAAGCGTCTGCTGCTGACGTTGATTCCTATCCGCCTTTGATGGCTGCCTCCGGTGTCCCAGTCATCAATGTCGGCGCCGTTGACAACACGGGCAAGAATGCATCCTTCTCCCAGGGTGGACCTCTGGTCCATGTCATGGCGCCTGGAGAGCAGGTCCAATGTGCTGCCAACTCCTTCTTTTCTAACACACAGAAACAAGATGGCACATCTTTTGGTAAGCAGCCATGCCTCCCGGAATGCAGCAGCATATACCGCGCCGATCACAAGTACTGACGTCTTTGTGTGCAGCCGCACCAGCGGTAGCTGGCCTCGCAGCCTATCTGCTTGCCTTGGGAGAATACCCAGAGCTTTACCAGACAGGCAAGGTGGCAGAGAACATGAAGAAACTCCTCATAGACATGGCCTACCAGCGGGTGCCAGACGGCGGCCAGGTCGTATTTAACGGCCAGGGAGCCGTCTGCTCTCGCCCCAGCAGCGCCAAGTTCAGACGTCAGGACCTCAGCGGCGAGGCCTGCTCCGCCGTCTCGTCAACGACGACCTTAGCACCGACCTCTACGTCGGCTCCTCCGCCGCCAGCAACGACTTCCAACCCACCACCAGCTGAGACGACCGCGCCTGCACCACCGCCTGCACCCAAGACTCTGTACTCTCTGAACGATGAGGTAGCCGCCGGCACCCAGTCGTGCTTCCCGACGGACGGCTTCTCCACCACGGCCGGGACAACATACGGCTTCTCCTTCGACGTCGACGCAAACCTGCTGGTGAGCATCCAGACCGGCGTCACGGACGAGGGATACCACCAGTCCATGGGCTCCTGGACGGGCACCTTCTACGCCGAGTCCGGCTCCGCGCTCAGCATCTGCGCAACAAGCAGCGCCTCGGGGGCCCTCCCGCTCGCCTTCACCATCACCGAGGAGCCGTCGCAGGCCGTCGCGGCGCCAGCCGGCAAGGAGGTCTTCAAGCTGGACGACAAGGTCGCCGCGGGGACCACGTCGTGCTTCCCGACGACGGGCCTGGACATTCAGGAGGGCAACTATGGCTTCTCGTATACCACTTCCGACGGCGTGATCGTCCAGATCGGGGACGACAGCTCCGGGCCCAAATACTTCTCCGGGAACAGAGCGCAAGGTGCCGGGCTGATGTATATCGACTTCTCGGGCGGTAGCATATCGATCTGCGGGACCAACAATGGGGGCTCCGAGGCGCCTATCTCCTTGACGATGACGCAGTGATCGTTCTCGCTCTCGGATTCATTTCAACAGTCAAGTGTATATAGTTTAGTGATGAAATTTATGATAGTGAAGATGAATTAAACGAACGCTAAAGCAGCAAGTCGATTACTGAGCACCCTGCAGCAATACCGGAGCTACGCGACGCTATCCTGATCCATAGAAAGGCGCGATGTAACACTGGCACATTCCCGTCAGCACTCCACCCAGCGGGCCTGATGCTCCGTAAAGACTGACAAAAGCTTACCGGACAGCACGTTGTCGCTGATGTGTAAGTCGGATTTGCGGAAATATAGCACATGGCTGGCTCATCGAGTGAACCACCACAACTTTTATACACGATTAGTTGTGGGTAATATCGTATGGTCACAACAAACAATTAGACGTCTCTGACAAGGCGCTGACACAATGAGAAAAATGCCTCCCCCCAGAGAACAAAGATGCCTTAGTCACGCACTTGCCCTGCTTCCCCAGCGAGCTCCGCAATGCATAGAATCCTCAGCTCCTTCTGCGCCAAGTCAACACCAAGCCCAAACCTGCAGCCACTCCGGACGTCAAAGCGGTGGATACCACAACGTCACTGGAACAACCAACCTTACAAACGCAGCAGATACGATTCCAAATGGCGGCGTCCTTTGATTGTCCGGTGGGGTTCTTGGGATCATGCAGTCGAGATTGATCTAGATAACGAACCCTTGGCTTACTCAGGGACGCTTAAGCCGGCTTTGACGTGCCGTGTATACACGTATCCCTAGGGGCGGTGGCGGCCAGATGTGATGCATTGGTCAAGCTTTGGTGATGATGAGAAATTCCAGACCCTCCCCCCGTCCTATGGGGATCCTCTGGGGGAACATAGAAATGCCTCTTAGTTTACTTGGCCGGTTGAGATGAGGATATAAGGGGTGACCAGGTGCTCGATTTCTTTGTTGCTTTGGTTCATCCCATCATCTTGTATCAAGTCTTCCTCGTCTTTTGATAAGTATCCATCAGTATCTGTTGAGAAGAACTATCATCACGAACTCAAGATGAAGCTGTCTGTGAAGTCTCTGTTGCCGGCTTTTGCCCTGGCTGGAATGGCACTCGGGGATTGTGAGTAGCCTCATATTTGAACCTTTGGGAAGTTAGGTCTCGTGAACTGACACGAAACAGCTTTCCCTTTCGAGCGGATCGACAAGAACGACTCTGTGAGTAATTCCTCCGAAACATCAACATGAAGAAGCTGCATAGGACAGAGGTTGTGGTCGAACAGCCCAGTGTTGGCCGAGACGCGAGCACACCGACCGATACACCATCATCTCACGGTGCATTGCTAACAAAAATATAGCTGCTCCTGATTCTCGACATCCAAGAGGGTCTCTTCAGCCTGGCCAGGGACTTTGACGCCACCCTGTACCGTGACTCGATGATCGCGCACTCGGCCCTCGGGCAGATCTTTGACATCCCCGTCGTGATGACCACCTCGGCCCAGCAAGGTCAGGCCGCCCCCCCAATCTCCAGCCTCGCTTGGTGAATCTTTTCGATTGGCTGACAACCCGTGACAGGCCCCAACGGCCCTCTGCCCCAGGAGATCCTCGATATGTATCCTGACGCACCGCTGATTCAGCGCCAGGGCGAGGTCAACGCCTGGGACAACGCCGAGTTCCGGGATGCCATCAGGGCGACCAACAAGTCGCAGGTCATCATGGCCGGTATCGTCACCGACGTCTGTGAGTATAGACTGCATTGATCCGCAATTTTGAGAAACCCGTTAGTGAACTAAACCAAAACCCACAAAAGGCACGACCTTCCTGGCCCTCTCGCTCCGGGATGAAGGCTACTCGGTGTGGGCCAACGTCGAGGCCTCGGGCACGACCAACGCGCTGATCCGCGACGTGTCCAACGACAGGATGGCGCGCGCGGGTGTCCAGATCGTCTCGCTCTTCTCCATCGTCTGCGACCTCATGCGCGACTGGCGCAACACCCCCGGCGCCGCGGAGCTGTTCCCCTACCTCGACAAGTACCTGCCCGCCTACGGCATGGTCGCGAGGGCGCACAAGGCCGCGATCGAGAACGGGACCATCATCCCCGGCGAGGCGTCCCTGCCCAACTAAGTGGGGGAATTGTGGCCTGGTGGGCTGTGACTGTGGGTGGTTTTGGGTTCTCTATGAGTCTATAGCTGTGAATTCCCTGTCTTTGCCGACAAAGGCTGTGGGCGGTATTGACGGGGATCGGTCCGTTGCGGCAGAAAGCCAAGCTGGTATCCGACGACAGATAAACAGGAAGGTCGACTCGTGAGAAAGCATGAAGGGGGATATTTCGCTTCTTAGACAGCCATTTAACCAAACAAATATGATTGCGTGCCGAAATAGATGCTTGAAATTCATCAGGTGGTTAATTTGTGACGTTTTGCGTCAGTTTGCCATCCACAATTCACCCGTTGTGAGTTCCTTGTACCTGCCACTCAGTCTCCCAAAGCGTATCGGATTGCTTGTTCGGGTGTTGGAAACATGTAAATTCACTTGCGAGGTACCATCACACCAGAATTTCATCGTCACAGAGACTCAAGCGTCAGTACCGCTTAGATCTTTGGAGGTTTATAAAAGTGCACAAAGCTGGTGTCTTGTTCCACCAAACCTCTTCCCCCACCAGACAGAACAAACGCCGACTTCAATCATAGCTTGACTGTTGTAAAGGAATAACAGACAATATGCCTAACTCTTCAAACCCACCGACCCCAGGCCCGACGTACCCGGCCAACTACGGCGGCATCGATACCAGTATCAACGAGGCCAAGATAGCCTCGTACATGTGGTACATCCACGTGACGGTGCGGGTGAACGCACCAGACCGCCTGCGGCACAGCCTCGCCCACATCCTAGGACAAGGACCAACAACGTCAGCTCCAGCCTCGCCCTCATACTTCGGCTTCGTCGACATCCAAAGCGCCGGCAGCAGGACGCTTGGCCATGGAGGCGACGGAGGCTGCGCGGCAAACACGATAAACGACCTCACCGACTACCTGGTGCTCCACCACTTCTCCTGGGCCATGCTGGAGATACTCATCAATACTGCACCGATCGAGGAGCACGCGGAAGGCTACGCCCGGGCCCTTGCTGGCATCCCCACGCACTTCCGCGAGGAGTTCTGCCGCCGGCTGTACTGCCTGCTCTTCAGCAAGTATATCGTGGAGTGGCCCCAAGGCATCGCCGCTCCGGAGCCGGCTCCGGGGTCGATTGCGGCTGCGGCTGCGGCTGCTACGAACACTGAATCTGAGACCGTCGCGGCGAGCACTGGCTCTGAGGCAACCGTGGACGAGCGCAGGAGCAGCTCGGCCGAATCGTCCCGGGGAGAGGACGCCGACAAGGACGAGTCTATGTCTCACATAGACCAGATTTTTGCGAACATGAACGGAAATCTTACCGACGACGAGGACGCCGAGGACGCCGATATTATCATCGTCGACAAAGACGATATCACCGCCGGCGAGAAGTGCAAGCATCTTGCCAACACGTGCCCAGCAAGCCCAGACTGCCAGTCCACACTCGGGCCCTCGAGCCCCCGGGCAGACACGCCCTCCCCGGGCTACAACCCAGAGCTGGCAAGGGCTGCCTACTTCGGCACTGTGAGCGACCCGCTGCCGATTCAATACCGAGAGAGCTGGGGACGAGGCAGCATGGACGACGGCAGCGCCCGAGGCGCATGCGCAGAAGCAAGAACAGGACAAGAGATGGGAGGAGAATATGCACATGCAGCGGCAGGCGGATCGGCGGGCGACGCGAGCGCAAGCCATGACGAAAGCTTGAGGTTTTCGTCGGCGTCGAGCACCCCACGCCACCGACGCCAACACGAACACCAGCACCGCCAAGCCCCTCCGCAAGCCACCCCCCAGACCCCCCAGACCCCCCAGTGCGGGCCGGCTTCGCTGCTGGGCTCGGCCCACAACCCGGCCAGCCACACCGGCTCCTGCTGTCCCTGCCGTGCCAGCAGCGCGTGGTCGCACGGCGTGGGAGCACAACGATAAAACAGCCCTTTCGTGATGTCTCTTGTGTTCAATTCTCGCTCGAGGGATCCGGCGAGTTCCGTGAACATGCATTGCCACGTTCTCGCCCGATGGTATGGTAAAATGGGTACCGTACCCGTCAAAGCTAACTGGTTGAGGGCGCGCATCTTTGGGTATCACACAAGATGCAGGTGCCCGTCATGGGCAATACGATCAACGTGCTGTCAAGCCTTGTTTTCCCCCGTGCGTTCCCGCTCGCGCGACACAGTGACATCGTCGATCGTTTCAACATGGGCACGTGCTGGCTGCTGTTGGCTGTTGGGCTGGTGGCGGCGGTGGTGGTTCCGGCGAGGTTTCTCGATGGGAGTAGCGGTCAGTGTGGGAGTGATTCACGGGGGGTCGAATACGGGATATTGGATGTCGGCGATGTTGTGTCGCAGTGTGGTGCACCCATGGCTGGCAGCGACTGATATGGGGCATCACGCCTGGGGGGTCGGATTAGGATTGCAGGTTTTCACCGGTCAATGTAGTGAATCCTCCTTGGGAGGTAATAGTTCCGTCACGTCTTGGCTTGCTGGGGATATCCTGGGGCCGCCTCCCTCTTGTGGTGCCGACGTCAGACGGCAGGCGTGGGGTGGTGGCAGGGTGTGGCGAGATCCCTGGGCAAGCTAGAAAGCTGTACGGAAGGTTCTAAGGATGTGAGAGGCCGGGTTCTGATGAGGAGGGTAGATGCCCAACCTCTCAGGTCTCCCGAACTGCCGGTCGTACGTACGGCTATCTCCACCTGATGCGCAGAGCGTGGGAGATGCATGGCACGTTACAGGATGCCCGACGTGGTCGACAGCAGTAGTGCGCATGTAGACAAGGAATTGATAATCAATTGACGCAGAGGAGAATTTATCCAGCCCTGTCGAGCGGTGCCAGAAACCTTTTTTCTGCACCCTGAGCATCCATTTTGAGATCTGATTCCCTGTGACGTGCGCTACTGCACGCCACCATCAAGAGGTGCCTTGTAGATAATCCCAGTTGTTTCCGTGACCGGTCAACCGGTGTAGACCCCCGCTTCCACCAGGCGGCACCCCGACCCGTCTAGTCCGTCTCTCATTGCCTCATTGCCTCTTGCCGTGTGCTGATCAAGACGATCGTCAGCCAAAAAGTCCACATTTGTCTCTGGGTTGTGCTGTTGTTTATCCGGGAGGATAAGAACCTGGCAGCTTATGCCATCTGCGCGATCCGAACCACCAAATTGCCGCGCCGTGATATCTTCAGCTCACTGCAGTGGAGTGTGCTCATGTGACTACTTACTCGGGTCCCTGGGTTGCGGTTTGGTCGTCGTGGTTGTGGACGGCGGCGGCGGCTGCGGCTGACTGCTGGGAAACGTGGGTAAGCCGCCAATTGCCATGACGACTGACTGCTGTGGCGGTTGATGACGACGGTGAAGGCAATGGGTGTCCAGTGATGGCATCCGCGAGTGGGACGATATGAACTCGGTCAAATGCGCCTTTTTCTCAGTGGACGTTGTGCAATACAGCCAGGGCTCAATGACCGAGCAGAGTCGACTCCCGTTCTGGTGAGAGCCTGGTGTGGTAAACTATGTGGAGGAAGAGGATTAGATCGTTTGTTGAAAGTGTCTACATAACTATACCGCGGCCAGCATCTTCCGGAGGCGAAGCGTCGAATTTATAGCTGAGGCAGTCTGGCTACCAAGTGTTTTGCACAACAAGAGCAACTGCTTAGCACAGACTCTCGAGTACCGCAGGCCGCTCTACGTGTTCCGGAAAGTGAACGATCCTCAGAGGGATTGATGGAGAGTGGACCGGGCCCGCAAGGGGCTCACTCGAATTGGCTCTTCGTTTTGTGACAGTACCGGGCTGACAGTCAGGGGGGGCAAGATCACGGGTGCGGCCGCTTCTAGAGCTCATTGGGCGTAGATCCAGAATGGTTGCCAACCTGGTGACAGGTCCGCTGTTGGTTCATCCATGACGCGGCGGCCGGTGAGGAGCGCGCAAATGAAGCGTTCGTGAGATCACCATAGGGTGAGGCGATGTTCAGAGACGCTGGAGCCACTGGAATTCCTGAAACGACCCTTGTGCTCAAGCGACCGAGAGCCGTGCTACACAATGGCTCGTGGTGAAAGGCAGATCCAGTCAAGGCATTGCCTAGCCTAGCAGGGGCAATGGACGAATGGGCGCGTTAGATGGTGCGAGAATCGGCATGCGGACGAGTATGCTCAGACATTTGGACGCCGAGATGAGAACGCCAAAGGGGAGAATAAGATGTTCCCAAAGTCGCACGGCAGAAAGCTGTTCAACCCAGCTGAGAGACGGCCGACCGCTACTCTGCGGCAAGGCCAATGGTTGATTGCCTTGTTCGTCGAGGCAGGCCAAGAAGCGACAAGACCTGTCACAGTCTTTGAGTCAAGCCGACACTTCTGTGTGATGCGGACGAGCGGAGACGTCGAGCGAACCTGTCAAAGCCCAGGTCCAAGACAGTCCAAGACGCGGGCTCGATTCTCGCCATCCCGAACGAGAGAGCACCCCACGTAAGGAGGGGGTCCTCACCTCCCACCATTCCGCGACCCGACATCGACCGACTGAGACGGGACGTCAGCATCCTCCACGTCCAGAACTTTGCCAATGGAGGAGGGGAGTGCCTCGCTCGCTTAAAATTGCGCTTATCCCGTTGGACGATCTCGGTTGGAGATGTCGGAAAACCCGCCTTGCCCGTTGCAGCAAAGAGTGAGAGCAGCGCCGGGCGTGTGATGATGACGGGCAGAAAAATCCATTCTTCTCTGGCACGTAAATATGAACGATCGCGAGTGGGCGAGTCAAGACCGCTTGATTAACCGTGCGTATAATAAGTGTGAAGAAGAAGAGAAGAGAAGAGAAGAGAAAACTCAGGATGCGGACGCGGTCGTCTGAAGGGAAACTCTGCAGAAGGAGCACGTGACTGCGGACCCACCCTGCCGGGACACTGGAGGTACGTACCTGTTTTAGCGCCGAACCAAATTCTGTGGTGGGGCCTACCTTCCATAAAAGTTTTCGACGTCAACATTTTGCGTCCTTGGCTTCTTCTCTTCTCTTACCAAACACCACCGCAACCGCCCTTGACCAGCATCGCATCACATCGCAGCTCAAGCAGCGTCCTGCTCGCCAGACGAGATGGCATCTCGGATGGAATGAGTGCAGCGCAAATACGACTTCGCACCTCGACACAGGTTTGAAGCCACTCTCCTTCTCGCAGCAGCCAACCCAGTGCGTGCCAACTGGGGCGACTGTTTGCATTCTTCCGTTTCGCGTATTCCTTTTCTCTTTTGTCTCGTCAGCAAAAACCCAGAAGACAGCGACGGCGCTCGTCTTCGCAACCACAAATTGCCTACCGCTGTGTTCTCCCTATGCACAAGACGGTCAACTTTTTTATATCGTTCGAGTGGAAGAGCAAAACCAGGGTCTAGACAACCCGTCCAATCCACCCTGCTGCTGTAGATCAAAGTGCAACAGCAGGACTAATGCGGACAGACATTCCCCAAAAAATTCGAGGCGGGAAGTGAGGAAGAGGGATGAAGAGGAGGAGAGCTTGGTCACTCACGGCTCGATACGCGACTGGTAGACCTGCGACGCGTCGACGCGCTCCCGAGGAGGAGACGGCCGAAATCGTGGCTGTCATCTCCATCGGAAGCCGCCAGAGGCACGCCGCCAGGCTCATCCTGAAGCTGAAGGGTCCCCCGATCAATCAGACAGTCAGTCAGCCAGAGAGAGGCATGCGACCAGTCATCCCCTCATCACGAGCCTTTGCACATACACACACACACATACAACTGGACCTGTGCCCAGCGATCCTCTGTTCGCCTCGTGCGAATTCAGGGTTGATTGCTGAGGCAGTTCGATCACACCAAGGAGCCATCAAATTCCCATGATGTCAATTTCCAATCGACAGGTCCTAGATCAATCGGGGTTTGGGAAGCCAGGTTCGCCGTAAAAAGCTTGAGCCTGGTGGATCACTCCCATTGAAGACGCCATATTCCACTCCGTTCGCCGAGATCGTCGATCTTTGAGGTTGGGGAAAACCATGGCTTTCGCCTACATTAAAATGCACATGATGCACACTCTTTTGTCGCCTCTATCTAGTCAGGTAGCCCGTTCTCGGATAGAATCCTATGAAGCAAGACAGATCAACCAAGCAATCAACCAATCGCCCGTGGGTAACTCCCACCTTGACATGCATCCAGATCGGCTTGCTCACCCCTTAGCCGGTTTGAGACCCAAAGATCATACATGCCATGACCATGACACGCCTTTCATCGCTACGCTGACTCGAAAAAATAAACAAGCAAAACACACTTTAACGCCCAATATTGCCAGTTGGGTCTGTTATTCCTGACCTGGAAGCTGGCTAGTCTCCAGTGATGAACCTGCTGTCCAAGAAGGAGAGCAGGAACTTTGCCATCAGGCGGCCAATGTAATCCTCCTCGACGTTGCGTGGGTACGGATGACTTTCGCCCGCAGGTGCCATAGGGGCTGGCGTCAGCCAGTCCAGCTCGCTGTCTGGAAAAAAAGGAAAGCCCTGTCAGTATCGTATAAAATTCCCATCTCGACCTCAGCTCGGGCAGATAAATCACACTTACAGTCCAGATGCACTATGCTCCTCAGGCTCATCACAAACTCCAGCGCCGCGCTGTCCAGCTCGCCCGACTGGTCGCGGCTGTCGTCCACCAGCGGGTTGAAGGACTTTGACGAGGCGTCCCTCGAGTGCGACTGGTAGATCTGGTGGAACTGAAACGCGAGCTGCTTGAAGGGCATGTCCTCGATGGCCTTGTTGGCCTCGAGGGCCTCTGCGCGGCGGAAGACGGCGGGCCGGTTCTTGCGCATGTCGATCTCGATCTCGGAGATGGCGTAGAGGTCTGCCGACGCCTGGATGGACTCCATGAGCAGGCAGAAGACGACGAGGGCCGCCGTGCAGGGGGCCCACTTGTCGCGCGCCCGCCTCTTGAGCAGCTTGCCAAAGTCGTCGAACAGCCCCGCCACGCCCTCGGCGATCAGGCCGTCCACCACCGCCTTGACCTGCCGGTTGAGCAGCCGCGGCGTCATCCACGGCCCGCTCGCCACCACGGGGTTGACGTGCCGCAGGCTCTCGACGCACTGCGGCGTCATGGTCAGGTGGTGCGAGAGCAGGTACTGCATCGTGTACACGCCCAGCGCCCGCCGCACGATGGGCGACCCGGACTGCTGCGCGTACCGCTGCGCAGCCTGCAGCACCTTCCGTGGCAGGGCCGTCTTGCGCTCCATCCCGGCCGCGAGCTGCAGCGGCCACGCGGGCTCCTGCACCATGTCGTCGACGTACTTCTCCACCTTGCGCTTCAGCTCCGCCCGGAACGACGGGCCCGACCCCTCGGCGTCCAGCCCCAGCGGCGCGGACCTCAGCGCCTCCAGCTCGACGCCGCCGTCGCCGTCGCCCCCGCCCCCCACGGTGTGGAACCAGTGCTCCATCACGTCCGAGTTGGACGCACGCGGCGTGAAGAACTTGGCCCGGATGGACAGCTTGGACCGCAGGGTCGCGCCCGACGACAGCACGACCGTGACGTCCGGGTGCTCGACGCCGTTGAGCGTGAAGCTGGCGACGTTGTCGGCGACGAAGCGCGCCATCTCGTCGCGCTCAAAGTGGACGCGCACGAACATCGGGAACAGCGCCCGCGTGAAGTCGTCAAACTGCCAGCACACCGCCTGGGGCACCTGCGCGCAGAACCGCTCGCAGCTGCGGCACGGCCGCTGCTGGTCGCACTTGACCTTGCGCACGTGGCAGCAGAAGCACGCCCCCTTCTGCCGCACCGCCAGCGCGTTGGCCCGCGTGTCCGTCGACAGCGCCCCCTTGCGGCCCTTCTGCGTCGCCTTGGACGCGTCGGGAGTCCCGTCGAAGCTCCCGCCGCCGTTAGCCCACGTATCCGGCGTCGCGTTGCAGAACAGGAATACCGGGTTGTCTGCTGACGACGTGCCCGCTGATCCTTGTGTTCCTCTCTGTGCTGCTGCTGCCGCCGCCGAGGCGAGCCTGGACGCCGTCGACGTCGACAGGAGCGGCGATGTCGAGCTCTTGCGTTTCTGAGGAGTCTTGCGCACCTTTGACGTGACGCGGTCCTTCCTGTCCGCCGTGGGTATGGGGATGGCCTTGCTGGTGGATGACCTACTCCCCCCTTCGATCTTGAAATTCAGAGATCCGGGCGAGGCTTTCGGGCTCAGGTCGATTGATGATGTTCCGGAGTGGGGCGTGAAGTGGCCAACGGATGAGCCTGAGTGGCTGTCGAACGAACCAGGGACAATATTTGCGTTGTAATCTTGTTGCATTGGGATGTGAGTCCAAGGAGGCGAAGCGTTGACGCCCGTCTGCATGGAGGAAGGAATATCGATATGCACGAGCGACTGAGACTGGGCATCCTGGAGACCAAACCCGGTATCCGGCAGCATACTGAAATTGTCGAGGCCGAAATTGAAACCTACAGACGTTTAGCAATCCGTCTCCCTGCTTTAACAACACGCAGCCACCACATGCGAAGGAAAGGGGAATGAAGGGAGTCGGGGTCAGCTTTACTAACCCATGGGGCCATGCTCAAAGATGGCGGGAGCATTTGTACCCACGCCAAATGTTTGCCCATGTTGCAGGGCTTCAATGACAAGCTGGCTTTGTGACACATGCTGCTGTGCATCCATCGGCGAGCTGGAAAACCCAAAACCTGTCGCCCCGTTACCCACGCCGGCTGGGGACCCATTGGCGAAGGACGTGGCGCCGTTCAGGGGGGACACGGATAGAGCGTGGTCTATGAGCGGTCCTGGTGACGGCGTCTGCAGCAGCATGTGCTGTTGCTGTTGGTGCTGTTGGTGCTGCTGTTGGTGATGAAAAAGTTGGTGTTGGTGTTGCTGATGAAGTTGGTGATGGCCGGTATTCCCGACAACCCCCCATGAACCCTGGCTCACGATCGACGGGCTGGTGTCGAGGCCAAGCGACCCGGCTAGCTCCTGGAGCGACCCGGCGGCGTTGGCGGCCCCCTCCGCGTCGAGGAACTGCCACGACTCCAGTTCTTCGTCCCCGTGGGAGAACCCAGACATGGGCGACGTCCCGGGCGAGATGACGGAGGCCATGCGGGCGTCGTGCCTTGTTACCTGTCGGCTGTTGTTGCTGTTGCTGCTGATGCTGAGTGTGCTCTCCTCCTCGTTGTGCTCCTGGGGTTGATCCGCTTGGGCAGGGCGGTGGCCGGCGCCGTGTCCCTGGCTGTGGTAGTGGTGATATTGTTCTTCGCTCGGAGACAGCAATGAATGAGGAGGAGGCTGTCGCAGTTCCGCGTTTTGATCCAGCTTCACGACTTCGCGGGACTTTCTCCTCTCGCCGGGTTGGCTCCACGTGTATCCAACTGGTCCTCCTTCTTCCTTTTTAGCTTTCCTCTCACACTCTCTCCCAAGGGATAGACCGCCCGCCTGGAACGTTCGACGGAGTGCTTATGCCGTGACCTCGCGTCTTGTCGTCACTGTCTCTGGTTTCCCCTCTTTCCCGTTTATTGGGACGACCTCATGTGCACTTCTGCATATGCGCGCGGGCTCGAAAGAAGGAAACCAGGCTAGGAAAGCTGCATGAGGCGCCTTACTTCGTCCCCCTTATCCTCCAACGTGATTCCCCCGCCGAGACGAGACACAACGGCCCTCCCGTGTTTCCTCCACCTCGTCCTCCCGGTTTTGCTTCTTCTTGCCTCCCGTCTCTGCGAAGCACAACTGAACCCTAGTGATGCGGGGCTGACGACAGCTTCGGCAGATGCGCAATCGACGTCGCTGCCACGTCTCCTCTGTGTATCCTGCGGCTCGGGTGTTCGCTTTTGGAAGCACCTGCATGGGGCAGGGAGGGGCGAATATATCTCCGGGAAGGGTTGCTCGGCCCAAAAAGCAGCAGCTAACGTCAAGGGAACGAAAGCAGAGGTTCACTACATAAACCTACGAAGGAACTTCCCGCTGGGGAGGGGAGATGCAGCCCCCCGGAGCCCCAGAGTGGACTTGGAGGTTGTTTTATTCTCAGCAGTCTGGGGACTGTCACTGCTCAGCGTCCTGGGCCATACGCCGCTATACCGCATGAGGCGACCGACAGCAAGGATAGCTTGGACGGCCCAGCCAATGCGGCCCCCGCAACGTGACCGAGACGCAGAATCTCCAGCGCTTCTTACTCGGCATTATGGAGAGTGCGGGAAGCCGGCCTCCCTGCAGCAGGGATCCTCTGTTTCCTCAAGCAGTTGATTCTACTGTAGCCCGTCTCGCATTTCCCTCTCTCTCTCCCGCCACACGCTACTTCGTTTGCCAGCCGCAACAGCACGTAAGCAATGCCCACGAGGCCTGCCACAATGTACGCGGTGATGGCCTCGAGCTGTGTCCAGGGAAGCGTTCGAGTACGGGGGCCTCTGTCCTCCGTTTGCCATACGTACTCGACGGGTCGGACTGGAACACGGGCCATCATCAGTCCACCCACGCACGTCGCTCGGGTGTTTGCCCAGGGCAGCGGTGGCGCTTGCGTCTTCTTATCTGTCAGTTGTCATGTCACTCCGGGTGCACGCATGCATGCATGATGGGCGTCGACGTCGACATCGTCACCGGCAGCAGCAAGCAGCAAACAGCAGCGGGGCGACCGCAAACAATCCCCCCGGATGCATCAGGATGCCGTGGAACACAAACTCTTTACTTGCAGTGTGGTTATCCTGCAACATCTAATCTCTGTTGCGCCACTAGGAAAAAGGGTAAGAAACAGACGTATGACATACCTCCAATCGGGACTGCTCCCAACAAAGCTGTGCGACCACACACGCACGCACGCAGACACACACACATCCGGCCGGTGTCACTTTGAATCTAGTGAAATTCTACATGTCCTATCCACTTAGGGCGGGAAGCAGGGCCAAGATACTGTACTGCTCAATGCCGGAATGCAAAGCCGGCAAGCGCTGGTCTCTTCTTGCGAGGCAGGCTGGAGCACGCAACACAAGCAGACGCTTTCTCTAATGATGGGGGGGGGCGGGGGCGGACGAAAAAGCAGATTTACAATGCGCAAAACATGGAAAGAAGTCGGTCATCTTTCCATCCATCCTCCAGGGAAATTGATGAAGAAAGAAAGGGGTGCGGGGAGGGGGGGATGCAAGGCATGACAAGGCAAGGCAAGGCAAGGCTAGGCAGAGTAAACAGGCATGCAATTGCGAGGAAAAGTAAAAGCAAGACGCGCGACAACTCCCCCAAGTCAGATCTTCCCACCCTCGCTTTCCTTCATGTCCCGGGCCCGAGGCCACCTCCTCCCCCCCGGGGGGCCTTTCCAAAAATCGCTGATGACGACTCCCCGCTGGTCCGTTCCAATCTCTCCCAAGCACCCAAAGCCACGCGCTCACACAAGCAAGCTTGTCGATGCTGGTCTTCCGCAGAGCCAGAACATGGCGGAACAGCACCAGAAGCGCAGGAGTGAAAGGGGGTGATGTCGCTCCCGCAGAGTAAGGTCCGCCCCCCATATCCCATCCGGCGCCGGTGTTCCACACCACGGTAGGCCTTCTCGCTGTTTTGGTTGCCTTTGTCTCAATTTATCTTTCCCTTGTCCCTTTGTGTTTCTCTCTTTTTTCTTCCGCGAATGTCGAATGTCATGGGGCTCGTAAGTTGGGGTCATCAGAAGGTCACCCCTGGGTTTTTTTGTTTTTGAATACTGTACATTGCCGTTTCGTTGAACTGCTTTCGTCGGCTGGCAAGGAAAAGGTAGGTAGCTGAGAGAGTTCACCCGAGAGCTTCCTCTCCTCCTCATTCCCGTGATCTGTCTTCCTGCATCTTACTGCTCCCAGTGGAAGAGAAAAATGCCTCCTGTGCGAGAAAACGTATAATAAATAGTCAGCTCTCCACCCCCATTTCGAGACGTCGACCGTGGGTGGAGAGCTTGAAATGAAAACGTGTGATGGCACCCGAGGTCCGGGCAGCCCATCGTGAGTCGAAGTTCGATCCGTGCTGAGCAGTCACTGCATCGATGGAAAAACGTATAAAATATATTGCGGCGCGGTGATAAGGCTTGACACGATGACCATATCCCCAGTGGGGATCTGACCCACCCATCATCAAGGCGGCCTGGTCACTTCAGGCGCGGCTGAACCTCGCCGCAGCGGCCTTGGCCCTCTCCTGGATCTGCTGCTCGGTGCTGACGTAAAGCCGGTCGAGGTAGTCCATGGCCTGGGCGTCCTTGAGGATCTTGGCGACCTGGATGCCAGCGCTGATGAGCTGCAGGATGTTCCTGTCGTCCTTGAGCGGCCGGCTCTGGTGCTTGGCGGCGTGCCTCATCTCGAGGCTGTTCTCGAGGATCGTCACGAACTGCTTGATCTGCCCGTTGTACAGCACCCGCGCCGGGATCCGCCGCTTCGTCGCCAGCCGCTTGAGCAGGTACACCCATTCGGTCCACTCGCGGTCCTGAGGCCGCTCCACAGGCCGCATGTCCTGCGTCAACGGGATCGGGAACTGGTACTTGGCCACGAAGTCGTACGCACACTGCGACAGCCGGTCGTTGACCTGGGCCAGCACGCTGTCCTGCTCCTGAACAAGCAGGTTGGTCGGGAGGTGCGGCAGCTCGCGTTCCTGCATCGCGATGTACTCTGGCGGCGGCCGCTGGAGGAACTGGTGCGGCCCGTCGAACTCGTCGCGGTTCGACGGCCTCCGTTGTGAGCGGCTGGTCTTGCTGTGTGACGATGACTTGTGGACCTTCCCCGGCGGCGTTGTCCCCGTGCCGCCACTGTTGTCGATGGAGTAGTCGGACAGGCTTGGTGATGCCATGATGTCGTCCATTGAGTCTGTTGGCGAGAATCTCCCCTGGTGATCCCAGTTCTGTGAATTCGTGCTCTTGTAGGACCCATAAGCCTGTGCTGGGGCCGCGCCATTTCCGTAGCTCATTGAAACCGGTCTTGAGTTGTACGCTTGAGAATTTGAGTATGCCGTCTCGGATCGTCCATGATGACTCGCCGTCACTGTCGATATGCTTCCTGGGAGGTTGTACGCCGAGGCGCTCCCGCTGTATTGTATACTTTGGGATTTGCTTGTTATTCTCAATGTCCATGGCTCGGGGGACCCACTTGGATTGGATGGCTCTGGTCTTACCTTTGCGGCGTGCTGCTGTAGGCTCCGTTGATGATGTCCCGGCTACCTCCGTTCGGGTACGGGTCTTGGTACACAATGGGGCTTTGATTCGGGTTAGCTGCACGACTCCGGTCGGAAGATGTCTCGTGGTCCGCACCTTCTCGTTCCCCATGGTCCTTTGGAACTCCTGTAGGCAAAGTCCGGCTGCGCCATCTTCGCAAAAAAAAACGACTCCGCGTCCTGGGTATATAGATGTCCAAGGTTCGGAAAAAATCGACGCGGCCTCCGGGAACAGCTAAAAAAAATGCAGACAAACAGACTAGCAGACAAGGAGACACTTGTGGACACAAGTGATGATCATGGAGTAATAGCTGGCGCTCTCCTCCAGATGATTGTCCACGGGATGCTCCTGACGGGCGAAGTTTACATGAGAGTCTGGATAAAAACTGCTCTTGTCACGAAGGGATCCCACGGCTATGGCAATTAGTCCTCCCGGGATGTGTGGTCTCCGTGGTGCAGCGGTGTGTGTTCAATTTGTCCAGGTGATCGGTCCGGAGTGTGGACGGCGACTCGCAAGTCTTTAGTCCTTGGAATGTCCAAAACGGGGTAACGTGAGGAAGCAGCTACTACCATAGCGTAATGCTTGCTCGGAAAAGTATGACTGCGGGACAGATGGGCTGTCTTGCCAACTCCGGAAGGGTTGCGAATAACTTCAGATGAATGTCTTTCTCGGTCCAAACGTGCTCCCATAAGGCCGGGGGTAATTATATCTATGACACCTGGGGGGAGTGGCGAAGATGGGACCTTGTCGAGGTGAGCAGTAGCCGAAGCCTATCGCCAAGGCAGGGCGGCAGGAACAAGAGTCGACTGAGGTAGGCTCAAGACAGCTTCATTTGGCACCCTGCTTCAGGATCCACAATCCACGGGACCAGGGACAGAGATCTTCAACCCGCATGCACGAGGACTCTGGTTACTGTGGGCGACTGCGAACCACAACAAATCGGGCAACTGGAAAAAGAAACAGGCATGGAGCACGGAGCACGGCAGAAGTGCCAGCAATCCCCCTTGTGGTTCCGTTCAAGTCAGGGAACGCATCTGGACCGTGGACAGCGAGCTTGGTGAACAGCTGGCTGAGGGGCCGGGGCCGACCCTGGGCGCGCGCAATTGGGCCTGCGGGCGGGCTTAGCAGAGTCTCGTAATCCGACATGACCAGCGTCGGTAAAACAGCGTGATTTGCAATTGGTATGCAGGCGGCGCGGCTGTGGATTCGACGTGGGGGATAGGGCATCGATTGGGCCTCCACGGCTGTAACAAGAGGGTATGTCGTGGCCCAAAGGTTGACACTTAATTCAGGTTTGGTGGAATCATGGAGGACAAGTCATGCAGGGAAGCACCTAGATCTTCGGGCAGCGATGACAGCAGCTGGGGACATTGGGCAGTGAAACATGGAATGGGGTGCCCAACCCAGGCATTGATGCCAGATACAGACGCCGTCTCACACAGCGGTAACCCTGAAGTCTAAAAAAACCACCTGGTGATAGGTCAGCATTTCTATGACAGTCGGGCAACCGATATTGGACACGCTGGGGAGATGACATGCAGCAATATGAACCTGTCATGTCCACTCGACCGAAGCGGCCGCGTCTGCTTGTCCCGAGTAAGACGTCGGGGCACAGATTCCTCGAAGTCTGGGGAATTTCCCACACGAAGAGTCGGCAACGTAGTTTCGAGTGCAATGCAACCTTGGAGAAGGACATGAGCCCATTGATGCGCCAAGGCTCGTAGGAAAGTTTCGCCAGTTCCAGAAGATGGTTGGAACTTTGAGCGAGCACTCGAACAAAATCTCCCAAAACTCCAGGGCAGGTGAGTTGGGGTCATAGGGAGAGCGGGGTTCTGGGATGTCCCGGCAGCCCTCAGTGAACTTGCTCTCAGCATGACGGCCAAAGATAGACCCGAGATTGCTCGTGCCGGTGTTACATCTGTCATCCTTTTTAGTGATGAACTGCCCTGACAGGTCTTGTCAT
Organism: Diaporthe sp. PMI_573; assembly: GCA_021399435.1. NCBI lineage: Eukaryota > Fungi > Ascomycota > Sordariomycetes > Diaporthales > Diaporthaceae > Diaporthe > Diaporthe sp. PMI_573. The sequence continues at coordinate 1,102,772 of JAJTUP010000004.1, forward strand.
GGCCAGAACTTCTTTCGGTAACATGCGCTCGGGGGACAGACAACGCTGGGATTCGCCGTGGCCGGGCGCGAGACCGTTCTCAGGTTATCGGACGATCCTGGAGAGTTTGCGGTTGTGCCACGAAGTAACCACTATGCTTCGGCGACGGCAGGCGGGCCATGACGTCTCTCATGTTTCGGCGTGCCACACATGAAAAAGGAAGTGCTGGAGTCTAACAACGTGTCCGTCCCGGCCTGCTGGGAGAGCGACCGTTCGGAAAACTCGAGCCCAGAAGACTGGCCCGCGCTTGTACGAGCTAATCTTAGGTCCCGAATACCACTGTGGCCCGGTGATGGTGGTCTCCGGTCTCCAGTCTCCACGATGTGTTTTCAGAGTTTATGGCCTCGTGGGAAATAGATCAGCTGAAACAAATTCCAGAACAGTCTTCTTAAGATGCGCTGGCCCAGGAACACAAACTTGCACCGTGGAGCCGCCTCCCACCTCGCCCTTCCTCCGCGGCGCTAGACTCTGCGCCAGCTGCTGTCCATCAGCATAGCTCAAGGCAGCAGTATTCTGGCATGCAACTGTGAGGTGCTAAGGGGCAATAGCGTGCTCCATTTTCCTACCGTCAGCATCCCAATTCCCGAGGCTTCGTCAAAATCCGAGATGCTGGATCCTCGTTTTGGACCTCATACAAGCCGAGTCTAAGGACACCGCTGTAAGGCTTGTCGCGTCTCTCACGACGAAGACACACAGGGCTGTACAAGTGATTGTTCTCCAGACAGTCATCGCGGAGAAATTACGCAGGGCCTGCACAATAGCACGAGGACTGGAGCGAAATCTTCAGTATCCCAGCAGTCCATAACTCCATAGGGGCAATGCAAATGGACAACGTCTCGACTCAAGCAGTCCTAGGCACCGACATAACAGTTTTCTCAGCATGTAGAAATTCTGTTGCCTAATGTGACCTTTCGATGCTTGTCCCAGACAGTTAGCACCGCCTTGGAACACTGCGAGGCTAGTCTGGCGCCCACGTGGATTCCAAGTGGCTGGATGCGTGCTCAACAGCAGAATGTAAGATATTAGCATCATTGAAATGATCGGTGCCAAGAGATCTGGCGACGCTATTCACTCCGCTCACGATCTGAAGGCCATGACAGCCGTTGCCAACTTATGCCAATTTGTAACTTGGCTGCTTCCTGAACGGGGCGGTGTGGCTTTCTGGCTAGGCCACTCCGTCATGGTTCGAAGCAAAGGGATCTGGACCTTGCGGTTGCGCTGTATATCAACAGGTGAATCGTTGTCACTCGTTGCCGGCAAGTGGATCGTCCTCATCACAGGTTCAGGATCCGCCTCATAAGAAAGGACACAGCGTCGGCGTCCTTCAGTGGCAGGGAAAGCTGACTCCTTTGGGCAACTCGAGCGACTCTATGGCGTTTTACGGGTCGACGGAATTCTTAAACCTACATCCTCAACGGCAACGAAGATACCATCGGCGGAGTCGCAATGGATGTGTAACGTGTAAGAAGCGCCACGTGAGGTGCGATGAGGGGAGGCCAGTTTGGTGAGTGACACAACGTTTTCCCCACTGAATGGTCCCGACACCGACACGGCGGAGCGAATTCAAACCCATCAAGCGCTGGCACCTTAGTCTCCAGCTTCCAGCGAGACGAGCGAGCGAGATCTCGGGGCTGACGAGCAAGGTTGACAAAGCACGAGCTGTGTTCGCAGCAGCTCCGAGTGCTCGTATCATGACGATTCCGCATCGGCCGGGGAACAGTCCGACTGCCGCGATGGCGAGCTCAGGCACAAGAAAGGGGCAACAAGTTGCCAGTCCAGGGAAAGAGATACATCTGAGCCGCAGTCCAGCGGCGAAGAGGCTGAGGGTTGGCCGAGTCCCAGGGCCGACACCTTTATCACGACACTCTTCTCCGGCACTTCAGCCGACCTGTCGGAGAAGACCTGGTGGCTGTTCTGCATGCGTATGTTCGTGTTCCTGCCGTTTCTTCACGGCTGGATGGCTAACGTTGTTGCTACGCAGTGGTACGGAAGCGTACGACTGACATCCGACCCTCACCAACAGGAGCATCATTTCAGTAGGTGCCAATACACTTGACAACACTCCCGTGACCTGCAAGGGACGGTGTCAGCTCGATGATCAATACCGTTCTATACACGGGGCTCGGGATTTTGGCTGACACAGATCAGGTTGCCTGTACCACCTTGGAGCTCAGGCCGCAGTGGGCATACCTCATCCGATGTGAATCCCACTCAGAGGACGTCAGAGCATATTCAAGTCCCTCTTCTGCATTTCAAGCAAGACGCCTTCGATTTTATCAAGAGAAATCTCGGGAGTCCGTCCAAAGAGACGGGTGACTCCGTCATGGCAACAATTAGTTGTCTGATGCTCCTAGAGGCTGCTTCTTGGGAGGTGAGTATTCCTTGTCTGGGGCTCAGACCGCGGAACGCCGACTTCGACACCTGATCTGACATTAGTAGACAAACCCGGATGCCCTATCGGCGATAGTCATGCACCTCAATGGGCTTGTAACTGCGGCAAACCACCATTGTGGCCCGCTGGTCACCGCAGAACTGACCGTATTGCAAAAGTTCCTTGGGATGTGAGTGAAGCTGCGGAAACCGCGCCGACAACACGAGTAATGCTGACCGGAGTCGCGCTACCAGGGCAATCAGTTGTGTCACAAGAAACGATGTGCAGGAGCAGCTGCTGTCGAGGGTCAGCAGCACCAACCAATGCACTGTACGCTGCGTGCTGTTTATTGGCCTGTCATCCAAGCCAGCAGACGCATGGTGGTGTGTGGACGAAAGTAAGTCCGCCAATTCAGAATGCGGACCCGTCAGTCTCTTGAGAGAGACTCGTGGACAACAACAAGATCCGGGGTTTAGCAGTGCCCGTATGATCGCGTACATGTACCTCAGCTTGGTGCTCCGACCCGGCCGCATGAGCAACGAAATCCTCACGTGTCTCATGGACTCCGTGAGCACAGACACAGAAGGATTTGAACGACGCGGGATGAACGACTTTGCCGAGCAAACTGTTTCCTTTTGGAATCTGATGCTCTCTGGCGCTGCCATGGCTAGCCTGACACCATTGTCTGGCCGTGGCCCTGAGAAGTTGGGACGGAAGCAGAGGCTGATTGACCGGAACATTCGCAATACGAGCGCGAAGCTGCAGCTGCAGACATGGCCAGAAGCCGTCAATGTGCTTAAGCGAGTTGCTTACGTCGAGTTCGAGGGCGAGCAACAGCTCAAAAGCATGTGGGAAAGGGCAATGTCCGACATGGACCGATGTGCCTAACCCGCATCATGCAGCCAGCCGGCCCAGCCGGACAAAATGTGCAAGTAGTGCTGTGTTCTCGTTTGTAGGAGCTTCACACCCGAGCTGGGCAGCCACCATGTCCTAGAATAGACAGGAATGAGTCCTAACAATATGCTGGTAAGCGACGTGTGCTGGCAAGCGACGTTATCGCTTGATGTGACATCGGGGACGGATCCGGCACGACGAATGGTATCGGATGTGGGTGGAATCTCCAACAACCACTGCCGTGCAACGTTGCTCGCAACCACCCACCGTCCTCAACAACAACAACAGTCGTGGATAAGGACAGGGCATGGTCTGGCAGTCTGGGCGAGAATGAAAGACCAGCCACCCGCAGTACATGCCACGAGCCTCGGTCTTGACGCCATCTCCCAGCCTCTCAGCCATGTAGATCAAGGCCGTTCGCGGTGGTGATAAAGCCATTGTGCTCCCGGTGGCTGATCGTCAGGAGAATTACCAGCACTGGAGCTAGGAAACAGGCTTCTCAAACGGCTAGTCGACGGCCCGGCCATGAAAATCGCTCGCGCATGACCGGTATTGCGCGTCTGGAAGTACAGCGCTTTGTAGAGAGGTGAGTGAGGGGCTGCTCTGGCTGATCTGGCTATCCGGCTGGCCTGGCTGAGCCTGGCTCTCCGGGTGATGAGGATGACCCGCCAAGGATGGATGGTCAATAGTCATGAAAGAGACGACCAGCATTAACGGCGCATCCCGAGGTTTCCGCACGAGGCAGGCGGGTACGAAGCAGCGGTGGGAGAGACGCCAATCATGCGCAGGGCTTGGCGTGATAGAGTTGACTTGTTGCATGGATGCGTTGTCTTCGCTACTGTCTGGCTGGCCAGTAGAGAGGCACCACCAGCCATCCCAAGCGCTCGATCCGGCCTTGATTGGCTGGGAGGGCTTCCCGGACCAGACAAGTTGGCTTTGGTGATGAAGCTTGAAGCGTGACAGCCGAGCGCACGTCGCAGGAGGACAGAGGAACAAACAGAACCGGCATCATTCCAACTCAACCTAGAACTCAATTGGCCCGTCGGCTCGCATGATGCGACCAATGTGATGGCCCAGCAGCCAGAAGCAGAAGTGCATGCAGTACACTAGATGCTTGGGAGGTGGGCCTGGGCAGCTGTGGCAGCAGGAGCTGGAGCTGGCGATGGAGGTCCTGCTCGTGACGGGAAATGGGCGTGGTCGTCAATCGAGATGAGCGAGCTGAAGATGGCTGGATGGGAGGGGGAAAGGGGCCTGAGAGACCATGATGGAGGGAGGGCTGGGAGATTCATTGGCAGGGGTATTGTGTCATTCACCACCAGAGCGCCAGGGTGCGCGCGACCAAAATCAGGGTGCAGCGTCCAGTTGGAAGCCGCCAGCTCACGAGGGTGGGGCCCTTTTCTCTGCGCCGAGTCCCCACCCGCAACTGCCTTGGTTGTGCCCTGTCCGTGTCGCTGCAAGTTTAAAACCCAAAGCGGCCCCTCTCTGTGCCCAACTTCCCATCGTGCCCCCCTCCTTCTTTTTCTCTCCCAACCTACACACACACTCTCACACACCTGCACCCACAGCTCACCTCGCGTCCGGAGGCATTTCTGCCCAACCCAGCAACGACCACGCTGTTCCACACGGTTCCTCCTGCTGATCTCCCGCTGTGTTCGCCACTTCTTAACAGCCCTCCCCATCGTTTCTCTTGCTTGCTCGGGCTTGACTCGCTCCACTATCATCTTGCTCCCAAACAAAACCCCTTCTCGACCCAAAAGGATATCTCTTGTTTTGCTTTTGATCACAGCATCGTTCCACAAGGAGAACAATCCTGTTCTGGATAACGTTGCCGATTGCACTCGCGCCCCAAGGATTCACGTCTCGCTTCCACAACCGTGGTATAGAGCAGCAACAAATTCAGTTGTTCCACACAAGGACCACACGTGTCACACACCTTTTGACAAATTCGTCGGGCGTTGATACTTCCAAGCCCGTTGGAATTCGAGCAACCGCTCTGGAGAGGATGACCACCGTTGTCACGTCAAACCGTTCGGATACCATGTCCGGATACCAATTGGATAGAAGCGAAGTCCAAAGCCCTTCTAGGTATACTACATTTACTTTTCCTTTGTCTATCCCCTGGGAGGCGTATTTGTGTACTTGAGAGAATCTGTTATGTTATGAGCCAAGTCTTGTTTGTTACTCAACCTCCAAACTGGATCCACCTGGAATTTCCCCGGACGGCTAAGGACAATCCCTCAACCGAGGACATGGAACCCACACTCTGGAGCAACGCGGATCCGAGGACTGTTCTTGCTTCCCCTGGACCATTGATTTCCAGTAGATATTGCAACACCGCCGGACGGGATTCCAATGGTTCTCGATTCACTCAACAGACAGGACAGACGCAGCCCTGCGTTCGCATCACCTCGATGTCCGTGAGTATCACCCTGAGTGTGTGCAGACTGCTACAACAGATTTTACCCAGGATCAGTGGATTTTCTTCAGGACTAAATGCAATTCTGTTCGTCCGGATTTCCAAGGAGCGAATGGAATTCTCAATGCTTGTTTTTCGACTTGACAAGGGTGGTATCCCTCGGGACCCGTGGACCAGCCGGTCACAACTGCTCTCCCAGGCCGCACTGAGGTGTACCGGACTTTTGTCAGTCGAGGCAAACCGACAGTTCGAAGCTCTTGTGGCTTGGTCTGTTGGCGAGCTCACTGACGCTGCAATCCAATTCTGATTGCTGTGCAGCCGCATATGGATAACTGTCCTGAGGACAATGCCGCGGATACCTTTGATTCCAGGATATTTCGCCAAGCCAACCGGACCACCTATGTTTGCTGATTTCCCTGTTGGCCATACTCGATGCACGCTGTGCTGTTCTCTTGATGCGGAAACCACAACCCTGTTTGTCAGCTGTACCTCTAGACCTCGAATATGATCAACCTGCAAGCTGTCCCCTTCCCAGGCACACAGGAGTGGCGAAGATTTGTCTGGTCTTCGCCTGTTTTATACTGCTTCGCCTCTACGCCCTCCTCGTGGTACCGGATCCACCGTTTTGAATTTGCCTGGAACGTCCGGATTCCCAAAACACCCCCCTATTGGCCTGGCCCGTTGAGGAATTCCTCCCAAGTTGGTCTGTAAATATTCCCCACCTTGACGACAACCGCTGAGCGTAGAAACTAACCTATTGCTGCTGCAGGGACAAAGTTGTTGCCAACCATGACATGTCGCCCTTTTTTTTTTTTTTTTTTTTTTTTTTGGTGTTTGGTGTTTTTCTTGTTTCTTAACGCTACAGGGGTAGTGGAAAAAACAGCACACTAACCTTGCAACCTGCTATCACAGTTACACACAAGCCGGTGTTATGTCTCCAATCTCATCCGGAATCTTTCCTTTCTCTCAAACAGGACCATCAACTGATCCTTCGGGATCAGCGTGGGACAATACGACAGTAGAAGGACCACAGAACTTCTTTGCAGACCAAGGAGAAACCGAGGACTACTCTTTCACCATGGGCCACTTTACTGCCGGGAAACCCCAAACCACTTCTTCCGAGGACTTCCAGACCACATGGATGCAAGCCCCCACAGCTGCAGGTGAGAACACTCACAAGGCTCAGCCTATGAGAAGGATCTCCGCACGAGGCCCTGCCAAGAGCCACCGGATCTCGAAGGCTTCTTCGAGTAAGAGCCAGCCAAGGCCTCACTCAGTCATGTCACAGGGCGCTTCTATGGCGTCGAAATTTGACATCTCAGGTAATGCAAGCACATTCCAGGATGGACAACTTGGCAACACCCGTATGATGGATGTTTCGCAATATCTTTACCAGCAGTCTGCCCCCATGACAACATCGCCGGAAATGGTCTCGTCAGGCTTCTACCCCCAGATGGATGGTTTGCCTGTTACCGGACTGGCTTTCAATGATTTCTCTGCGAATCAGCATGTGGACCCCAATGCCCTCCCTCTGGACTTCGATACCAGCATGTCGGGTGGCTCGCCCGCTCAATCCTGGGACAACCTGAGCGAGGGTTCCTGCGCCTCAAAGGACGACATCTGGCCGCTGGCCTTGCAACACTCGCCACTTACTAGTGTCTCTTCCAACTCCCCAGCCCTGCAATCACTGGACACCTTCAGCCTGGGCGGACACGCCTCTCAAACCATGATGGCACCAGAGGACCTGGAAGGCAACATGCTCCCGGCCATGGGAGACGACCAAGTCTCGATGCCTGGCTGGAACGATCGCCGAACCGTCGGCGAAGGTGAGTCTGCGCGGGATCATCCACTCTACAAGAATGCGTATCCCAAGGCGGACGGCCTCTTCCATTGCCCGTGGGAGGGACAAGCAAGCTGCAACCACAAGCCCGAGAAGCTCAAGTGCAACTATGAGTAAGTGACGACGGACATCTCTGATAGTGACCGATGACCCCTGCTTGTATACTAACGATGTTCGTCGCAGCAAATTCGTGGACTCGCACCTCAAGCCCTACCGCTGCAAGGTCGACTCGTGCGAGAACGCCAGGTTCTCTTCTACTGCGTGTCTCCTGAGACATGAGCGTGAGGCCCACGCGATGCATGGACACGGAGACAAGCCCTACCTGTGCACCTATGAAGGGTGTGACCGAGCCGTCGCTGGCAATGGATTCCCCCGCAACTGGAACCTGCGCGACCACATGCGCCGCGTACACAACGACAACGGGTCCACACTGGGCGCCCGCTCAGGACCACCGTCGCCAAGCGGAAGCATCCCAAAGGACTCATCCAAGGCCAGGAAGCGAAAGAGCGAGCCCACTGGTAAGGCCCTGCCCGGCCGCAAGTCCCCCAAGCCGGTCATGGACGCGGAGCTGCCCAAGGTCGAAGATGTCGCTATCAGACTTCGCGGCGAGTGGGCCGATATCCAGGCCACCCTTCCCAGCCTCGTTACCTCTTTCCCCCAGGCGGATGACCCCATGGTCTTGGACCACATCAACGCTTTCAGGGACCGTCTGGATGCTATGACAAGGATCCACAAGGACCTCTTTGCCAACAACAACCCGGGTCTGGTCCAGCAGCAGTACAACCCTTTCGCTCAGCAATCCGGCTGAATGAATTTTTGGTCAGTCTCTCTTTATACCGTCAAACCCGAGGAGGGACCTACATATGACATGTATTGAACGTGATATCTAACTTCACCACTGCAGGCGCCATTTAAGGAATTTCAAACCACAGACTCCAAGTGCGAAAGCTGTCGAACCAGGACAGGACTTAGCCATCATGAGGCTCCACCCGTCATCCCCATGCTCCACGAGCCCCGACCGTGTCGAGCGGGGAAGAGGCTGGCCTCGAACCACAGCGCCCAGGAAGGTTCACACCACCCTGCACCAAGCGGGATTGCCCTCCAGGAGAGGACCATGAAGATCCGGCCCAGGCTTCAACCACCCCCTGGACGTGTGAAACTACAAGGATTATCCCATCAACTTTGACTTCATCAAATGTTCCAAACCAAAGGATGACGCGCCGAGGACAGCCACCTCAAGGAGCGACCCAAGGAAAGGAACGGGAAGCTGCCCGGCGCCGTCGCGGGCGGCGATTGCCTGCGTTTTGAAATTGATTGTTCTTGCATTGAGCACAAAAACAACATGGAGAATGACTAATTTGCATTCGAGGATTTCGGGTTCATGACGGGCATGTAAACACATCTAGAAGACTTCTTGTATCGAAGGGCAACCTTCGTTGGATGAACAGAACAATCACCCAGGCAACAGCAGTGTCCTTGTTACGTTTGGCATTTGTTTTTCTTTCTTTTTTCCATCTGTCTCCTGGGCGTTGGCGAGCTTGCACATTACTGTTTTTTGTGATCACTGGTTTTCATGGATATGAGTGTTAGTGTCGGGACCAAAAAAAGAAAATGAGAAAATGTGTTGTCGAATCTTGTTTCGGTACTCCTTGCGTAGGCGCGTGTGTATCAAGCTCACGAAGTGATGTCCCCGTCGCCGTCGCCTGTCAACTAGTCACATCGGTCTGAGGTCGGGCACGTCTGTGTCCGTCCCACAATCCGAGGTTGTCATTGACGACACGAGCAAGCATCAAACGGCGCAATCATAATCGCGGCGCCCGAAGGCCCGTCGTCCTTGCCTCAGCCGGTGGCTCGCAACAGACGTACAGCTGGGGACATTTGTGTGCGTGTCAAGGTGAATCTCGATGGCATCGGCGCAGAACAAAAAGGCTATGCCAGCCATGGAGAGAGAAGGACCGCCAACACAGGCACACCTCTTTATAGATGCCACTGTCGTGGCGAACTTCGTCTGTGTTACCTCTATACCGACTTTTCTTTCCTCGCCTTCCTCGCCCCGACCCTTCTTCGCACACCGACTTTGGCCCAAAATCTGAAATGGGGCAGCGAGGGGCGGGACGATCGCCCACCGACTGACTGACTGACTGGCCACTCACCTCCATCCGGGCCTGCCCGCTCCGCTTCGCTCGTCGCTGGACACTGGTTGGCTGGGTGTGCCCTTGGGCGGGTGGCAGTCGGGCACCGAAGTGTGTCCCCAGCCAGCCCCCAACTCACCCACACACCCCGCGGTCCTTTTCCCCTGCCCGTCTCGGTTGGGTTGCGGGCACGGCAGGTCTTGGATGGAGCAGTGCCCAACGCACCAGAGCCCAACCCTCACCCTCTCACGTGCCTCTCTCACCCCCCTTTTGGCTGTGTTGCTTATTCCCGACAGAATAACCGGGGCCAATCTAGATGGTGATATGTGGGCTCTTGATGCTGCATCTCGGACTTGAGTGGGTAATGGGAACACCTGTGTACGGTAGTTGTACCACCTCGACTGCCCGATTCGAAGGGCAAAGTGTCACGCGACCTTGTGTTTCAATGGAATCGGTATGGCCTGGATGGGCTTTGTGAAGGGCCACGTCGTTGGGCTCCATTGCATGTGTGCACCTCGCTTCGCCAGTCCGTTCTACTGGTGGCACGAGCAGTACCGCTTGCTTACACTTGCAGCCTGAGTACTGCAGAGATGACCATCAGCCGCCCCAAAAGCAATTCGCGAGACGTTACTTGCATATATCGGATCTGATGTGCATGGCACGTTGTGTCCTAGGTCTTTCACCGGGTCCAGGGATGCCTGTCCAACTGGAAATGTCAACATCGGTGAAACTCCATGTGTGATGGTAACGATCCAGATTTTGCCTTGCCAACTTGGGAGACACAGTATCAATTAGGTACCTAGGTCGTTAGAACATGCAAGTCTTTGTCTCCTCTTTCATCCAGGCCTCGCAAGGCGGTTACCATGAGTTTCTGAGCCCGTCACTGCCACGGCTGTGGTCTTGGAAGTATGGACGAAATGTAATCCTAGAACCCAACATGAGAGAACGAAATGGCGACACCCAGTCTAGCGTCAACCTCCTGTACTTGTTCTAAATAAAATTCAACTGCCACTTGCAGACAGTTTCCAATGCCCTTAATGCAGGGATGTAGGTTTTCTGCCTCAAGAATCAACTCGATAGGTCCTGAAGCTTAGATTCAATATCACGTCGACCATTTCCTTTGAAGTCTTTATTTTGAAGCAGGCTGTGAAAGTGCTGCGACTGAGCAAGGTCAGGACTGACGACCAAGTCAGGCCTTTGTGCACAAGCACTGGCCGGCCCCCATCTGGCAGCATATCGCAAGAAGGTTTCATGCCTGGAGAAAGCCTGGTCTAGCTATGTGAGCCATCAAAAGTTCAGATTTTATCCTTGCGTGTGGTGTGCTAGTGAATGGAGTGTTGTTGATGGAGCCTCGCTGCCAAAATTGGAAAACTTGAGGAGCGAGAAGGATGTATTAAACATGAGTGAGTTCTGCCCGTGTCGTGAGGGACCTTCCAGATCGACTCTACGGGTGACAGTCTATATACCCAGGAAATACAACCACTGAAAATTACTCTTTGGTTTGTTTCCTTCATGACCACGCTTATCAGCTTCTAGCCTGCTGTGCTGGTGAACACTTGAATCACTCTCAGATAGCCGGCGTGGCAGCTGAAGCAGGATATGTACCCGGTAAAGAACTCTAGGCGTCGTATTGTTTGTTTTGTCCGCTGTGTTAGACTGCGTCAGGTGCCTCAGTTCAAGGAGTTATTATAGTGTAAATCCGCAAAAGCCGAATAGCCTTGCGAACAGGTATCGGCCAACGTCAAGACCGACGCCGACGTCGCTGGCCACGAATCGCACCGAGTGGCTCCCCGTTCAGGTGCTGTCGTATTCGGTCGGCTGGTTAAGCCATGTCCGTTCACCTTGGCAGGCTACCCCGCAAAGAGTCGAATTCCACGGTCAGATGTGAGTCAGCATAGTCTCCCGCAAGTTGTCGCTCATCTGTCCTCGTCAAGTGGCATTTGTTGCTACATTTCTTTACTGTCTATCGTGAAGAATATTAGAGTAATCGGCCCCTCCAATGCTCGAATATTATGTGACATTCTTGGGTCTCGTGCATTTCGAACCCTCCGGTGTAGCACCTTAGCTGACTGAGTGTCACTCTACTCTGTGATTCATCCTCCTGTGCATTGAGAGAAACGGAAATTGGTTGTGGGGTCCCCTAGCACGGCTTGGCATGCGGCCGTCATCGTAAAAATACGGAGATTTCGCGCCGGTCAAAACAGAAGACACTCCAGTACAAATACAGATTAAGCAGCTACAGCCAATCAGAGCCCGCCATTTAACATCAACTCACCACCCCCGTGGTGCTTTTTGCAGCATCGCCCTTCGCCTAGAAACGATTAACTGAACTACTGTGTACCCTTGGCCAACATTTCGTAACATCGATTAACTACCTACTCATTAGTATCAATCGATCTGGCATTCAGAGCATACTATGCGGCGGTAGTTGCCGTACTGGGGGCTGTACTTGTGCCGGTATAATCTTCATTTTGAGTAATGATGGCCTACCGTGTACTCAGTTGCAAGGACTTGAGCCTCAAGGATTCGTGGACATAGGTATGTCAAATTTTCTGGCGAGCCGAAAAGCAGGTTTTGGTGCTTTCCAACAAGATCAGAACCACTTGCGGCGGCGACGATTTCTACAATCCTACCTAGTCTCACGCGACTTCAATGATTTCAGGTACATCGTGGGCTTATAAATCCATAGAGTGATTAGATACAGCATCTAGTCCCGACCAAAAGTACCCTAGTCCTCAGACGCGGTCGGCGGTGCTTCCTTGTGCCCGGACCATTCTACATGCCTGGCAGGTTCCACACACTCCGCAGTCTGGAAGTCACGAGTCGTTGACGCCTAGTGGGCGAATGGATCTGATGATGTTCGGGGCGCGCATAAAGGCGACCGCCGGCGCAAAGACGGTAGGGCATGGGCGCGACGGGGATAGGACTTTACGGTCAGCATGCGTGTATGTCGGCTTCAAAGCTGCTTGGCTGCGAGGAACCTATACGCTGCGGAGCTATGCACAGCCAGGAAGTTGATGGCGCCCAGCATCCGGGCCAGATGGACGATGATGGCTAATTGCTGGCCAGACGGAGTCGTATACTAGAGTAGAAGTGTTTACTGTGGTGACTACTTAAGTGATGCGATCCCATCTCTGTCAAATCGCTCCCGAGTCTCACAAGACATCATCCAAGGTCTCTCGACAATTACCCTCTCTCGGTATAACAATTTACCACCTCCTTGAAGATGCGTGCCTGCTTGGGCTTCCTATGGCTTGCTGCCTTTGTGCAAGCCTCCAAGAACAATAAGCAGCGTGACGCTGCAAACAAAACCTACGAGTACATTGTTGTGGGTTCGGGACCTGGAGGTGGTGGACTGGCTGCGAACTTGGCCAGGGCCGGTCACTCCGTTCTCCTCATTGAGGCGGGCGAAGAAGAATTCAACAACACCAACTCATACCTGGTCACCACCAGCACCCTAGCTGTCAATGATCCCCGGACCCGCTGGGACTTCTTCGTCACGCGGGACACGCCAGAACTCGATGATCAATATGAATATCTTACCTGGCGGCAGACCAACGGCTCGTACTACGTGGGGTTGGACCCCTCTGAGGGAGCCGAGCGGCTGGGCATCTACTACCCGCGCGCCGGCACCGTCGGAGGATGCGCCATGCATAACGCGGCCTACATCTCGCTACCTGCCGATGTGGACTGGAACGACATTTCGAATATGACCGGCGACGATAGCTGGCTGACGCCCAACATGCGCCAGCATCTAGTCCGGCTGGAGCGAAACAACTATCTCGCCAACGGGAGCACTCCTGACCACGGATTTACCGGATACATCGACACCTCCCAATTTGATGTCTCGTGGGCCCATAACGCATCAGATCTTACCTCCCTAGCCCAAGGATTCGCAGACATCACGGGAGGACCCGAGACGGGTCTATCACTCTACGACCAGCTTCGTCGAGACGTGAACCACAATGAGCCGGGTCGCGACCAACAGAACGGAGTGTTTGCCGTCCATACCCACTCAAGGAACGGTGTGCGGTCCAGCCCGCGTCAATATATCCGCGCCACGCTCGATGATCCTGGTAATTTCCCTCTCACCCTCCAGACTCAAACCTTGGTCACAAAGGTTCTCTTCTCGGAGACTGAAGAAGCCGGGAATTTGCCCAAAGCCATCGGGGTGGAGTATCTCCAAGGCAGGAGCCTGTACTCTGCTGACCCCCGGTACGACCAGGATGTCGAGGGCATTCCCGGGAAGGCCTACGCCACGCGCGACGTGATTGTTTCGGGCGGCGCCTTTAACACACCCCAGATCCTCAAGCTCAGCGGTATCGGCCCCCGCGAGGAGCTGGAGCAGTTCAACATTCCCGTGGTTAAGGACGCCCCTGGTGTCGGCGTCAATATGAAGGACAACCTGGAGGCGGCCATCTACGGCACATTCGAACAACCCGTCGAGGGTTTCTTTGATATGATCATCACGACCCCGAGCGCCGAGCGCACGCGTGATATCCACTTCTACTGCGGCAACATGTGGTTCCTAGGCTTCTTCCCCGGCATGCCTTACCACAACGAGAACGAGTACATGTGCGGATTCATGCAGCTTCATCCTCGCAACATCAACGGCACGGTCAGGCTCCGGTCTGCAAACCCGCGGGACACGCCCGTTATCGACCTCGGTTTCTTCAGGAATGGCGATGACCGTGACCTCGAGTCTATGCTGGAGGCTATCAACTTCGTCCGGCCCGTCCTCAACAGCCTTACTAACAACACCTTCACGGAGCTCAATCCTTGTGCCCCTGGTGTCGAGTGCACCGACGAGTTCCAGCGGTTTTACCACCGCAAGCAGGCACACGGTCACCACGTTGCAGGCACTGCCGCCATGGGAGCGGATGATGATCCATTGGCCGTGTTGGACTCGCACTTCCGGGTGAGGGGCGTCAGCAACCTGCGTGTCGTCGATGGCTCCGTCTTCCCGGTGATGCCGGGCGAGTTGCCCTCGCTCCCTACTTACATGTTGGCCGAGAAGGCTACATCGGTAATTCTGGGCGAACTCGGCGAACCCTACTAGATGCTCAATTGGTGCCAGAAGCGTATCTCTCGTGGGCTGGTTAATGGCGCCCGTGATGGGTGTTTTGGCTGTCGCGTGGCCGAGGCAGAATGATACTTGTTAGTGGGGAATAAATTATAATCTGCAGTCAAAACCGTGAGCGCTCTGGACGGCAGTCAGAAGTGATTTACTAGTAGATGGGACTCAAACTTGTGGACGACCTTTTTGGATGCAGTTCGATATGAAGTTTCCCGAACTCCAATACATGCTGCGCTACAAATATTCGTAGAGCGAAGAAGACGTTGCGCTAGCTAATGACTGTGGCGACTCGCTTTCTACTTCTTTGCTCTTGTTTCAAATACAGGTGAAGGGGGTCAGTTGCTGGGAAGAGGCATCCAAGTTAAACATAATCAGTAGCAACAAACGATAGAGCACATTAAGCCTACTGATTAATAAACTAGGTAGGTATCCAGTGAGCTCATGTCCAAATGGGATTGTAGTGAGCCAATTGATGTTTTTCAAAATGGTGCCTCGTCTTATTTCTCCCAGCGTCTGCTGACAATTAATGGCTGACTTTTTGTTCCATGTAAACGAACATATTTGAGAAAATGTACCTACCTAGGTTCATCTAGCGATTGGGAGACGAAAAGGAGATTAATTTGGCAATGATTGCATATGGTTAGGGTTTCCGGACTCCGTTGCCGTGGTTGCCGAGCAAGCTATGGGCCATGTTATTCGTGTACACGGAGGGATGACTGCTTCGTATGTAGATGCTATCCGTGGATGCAGTTGCTCATTAACTAGCATGAGCACTCTAAAGGGGGATAAAGACTCTGCCTATCCGCCCAGTCAAATTCCTTTTCTATCGCGCCACCAAGTCACCGAATCCAACCAGACTCGCCCGAAGGTTTCAAAGTCAATCCCAAGAACAGCTGATAACCACCAGATCCATTCATCCGAATCGTCCACCAGAGGTCAAGTGCCAAGAAAAACCGACCGCGTCGTCTCGTGCGGTAATAGCGCGGTTTCAACGGACCCCAAGCCGAGGGTTCGTCCGACGGAACCTCTCGCCCGCAACGTCGCAAGAGTCCCATCGACAGATGGTCCTCTCCGTAACGGTCGGTTTTGCGATTGGGCGGGATCCGATGTTTCGCAACTTGGGACAAACCGAATTTAGAAGCGGAATGCTGCGGCAGGCCCAATGAAGCGTGGAGACCAAACGGATCGGAAGGCAAAAATGTGTGTGGAGGGGACACACTCCGGCGTCAATATTTTTAAAATTTGTCTCTTTCTTTCGACGAACAGCTATTTCTTGGGTTTTTTGACTTGCGGGAAGTATCTTCTACCCGGAGGCTAGAAATATGAGGATGGGGGGGATGGAGGGACATGTAGTGACTTCTGACCGACCTCCCAAGGGGGGCATATGGCCTACCCGTGGGTCGCTTCGGCCTCCATGCACCCACTGCTGGCGCCGGAAGGCGTTGGGGGCAACCGAAGAGAAGCCCCACGGGTACCGGGAATTTTGATCTGCCAGGTGCGGCCAAGGTATCGATCGTGGCCGTGAGGTTTTAGAATCGTGAAGACCATCCGAAAATGCCGTGTGTGGCGAAGACATCCCACCCACTTACATACTGGGTCATGTTTTCTGTTGCGCGTAATGATTTTCTGGTTCGAATTGTTCGAATTAATAGGTTGGTAGCTATCTAGGTATCTAAACCAACAAGAAAAGAAAAGGCCGTAAAAGCCTTGTTTGGCTATGCCATGGGTGCGCGAGCACCAAGGAGCGACCGACTGCCTGTGCAGCAGCAGTGAACTGAAAGCACACTCTCCTTATCCTCCTACCCTCGCGAGTCTCGGCAGCTCTCTAAGTAGGTACTCATGGAGGATATCACTCGTGGAAAAACCGCGAGGATTGCGGCACAGCATCTGGCTGTGCGGTCGGATTCTTCCTCCTCCACCCCACCCCCTTTTGTTACCTGGGCCGGTCTTGCTTCGACCGGCCACGGGGTGCGGGGGCCAGAGGGAATCATCTCCTTGTCCTCCTTCCAGTATGAGAGAAGGAGGGCTTTCAAAAAGGAGGGGACATCGCGTGAAGACTACGTCTTCTGGCGAATTTTGAATCGTCCATATGAATTAATAACCACAGGATGGTTTTCACCCGTTTTTCACCCTTCATCCATTACTGAACGCACTCTTGCGCGCCTTGTGCACACTGATGTGCCCGTCCTCGTGCGGGATAAACTGATAGACGCTGCTCATGTGCTTCTGCGCCTCGCTCGCGAAGCTCGCGTCCAGCACCACTGTCCCGATGCGCGGCAGCGGCTTGTTCAGGTCCAGCGGCCTAGAGGAGCTCGTGCTGGCGCGCGGGCTCTTGATAACCTTCAGGGGCGGCGGCACCGCCGACGCGGCCGAGGCTACTGAGAGGTGGTCGTCGTCGGCGGCCGTAGCTTTGGTGGCGGTGGATCTCGTTGTGATGACCGACAGGGCTTTCCCCGCCTGCAGGGTCGAGGCTGTGCGCGGCGGCCTCATCGGCGTGGGCATGCCGGGCATGGGCGGCCGCGGCTGCATCTGGAGGACCAGGCCCGATTCGGACTCGATGTCGTTGCTGAAGGTGGCTGTCGAGTCCCTCTCCGTCACGAGCCAGAAGTCGGGCTCGAGGCCCTTGCCTGCTGCTGATGGCCTGTCGAAGGGGTCCCTGCGGCTTCCTGACTGCTTGGACAGCCAGTACTTTGGGTTCTCGAGCATGATGGGGAGATAGCGGGCGACGAAGGGCTTGATGGCGGGGACAGAAGCGCAAATCTGTGGGGTTGACCATGAGTTTCTTATTTTTGCCTGCAGTGATTCTTTGCGATGGATAACTTACGATGCCGATGTACAGCTCAAGTGCGCTGACGATAATGATAACATAGGCGTTCCATGTCAAGTCTTTAGTGGGATCCGTGAGCGTGACGTGGAAAACATAGGTCCTCACGGCACCTGCTGCTGTGACGAAAAGACCACCCGTGAACAGGCTGACAATAATAATTTGTTGCTTCCTCGGTAGCTTGAGCCGGGCTACGTATGGTATTGGGAGTATGACAATGAGGAAGTCAGTCGTGGTGTTGATGCATCCAGCAGCCAGTAGGTGCAGTTCTTCGTTGATGCACTTCTGAGGGACGAAGGAAAGCGTCCAGTAGTCTGAGACTGGGCTGTTGGCTGGTCAGCGGGAAGTATTCATTGCATGTGAATCGTGGTGAGACGCACCTGCATTGGAAGGTCGTGACGAATAAGAAAATCAAGCTGTCTGTAAGGACCAAGGCTGCCAGTGCCAGCACGACGTATCTGTAGCGACTTTTCTCTACGGATACCACCCGGTAAATGAGGGATAGCATGGACAGCTTGGTCAACGATGTTGCGACGTCGAACAATAGCTGGTTTGCCAGGCTGAAGAGCACGGTGTTAGCAGTGAGTTGACAAGGGCAGTCTACACAACAAACGTCGTACCTGAACTGTATGCTCGGCTTGGTCAACTCTACGGGGACATCCCACACGTGAGTTCCCCAGCCGAACTTCCACATGGCTATGAATGAGAGCACAGCAAACGCCGCAGTTGGTATCTGTTTCCTCGTCAGCTGCAGCTCAGAGGATAGAGACGACCATGGGAACCATACGTAGGCGAATATTATAAGCACATCATCCAGCCCAAAGCCCCGAGATATCCGCACGCGGGTGTATATGCGGATGATGAGGATGAAGGTGACGAGCCCAAGCAGAACGGAGACGACGATGGTCGCCGTCGGCCCTCTCCTCTCCGGGTTGACATAGTTGGGCGTGGGCCAGTTCTGCAGGGCAGACAGAGGGAAATGCATTGTTGTTTTGGTTAGATGATGAGCGACCAGCTACCTACGCCGAGCGGGGAAAAGACTCGGTGCGGGCAGCTGAGGAGAAGCTTTTCGAAGAATGAAGAAAAGTGGCGAGGCTTCTAGAGGAAGAAGAGGCCGGCGGAGGAGGGGGGTGGTGGGATGGAACGGCCTCTTTCAAGCAAACGTCAAGACGAACATGTTCACGGTCGGCCGCCAACGTCTACACCACCGAGTCAGACTTGACATTTGGGGACCGAGAAAGGGTTTCGTAAGAGAAAGGAAATGTTCTCATCCGGTCGCCTAGTGGCTTGTGTAGTACTTCAGACAGAAAACGGAAGGGGGCAAAGGCGGTGGTGTTGCGTTTGATATCAAGGGCCCATGGCCCCATGTGGGTAGGAAGGCACATCATTCGGACGTAGTCCCTGTCCAGCCAAGGACCCTGTCTCCTTCGGCTCCGGATGAAATAGCATGAGTGCTATTGTCCATGAGACCAGTAGTTCTTCAGTTGACACTAGCAGACAACCGCTGACGGGTGTTCAAACAACCTGACTGAGGCGGTTGGCGTGAACGGGAAGGAAGTGCTAGGGCCGGGCATGCCTAGCAGCTACTTTGATGGTGCCACATCCTTGGTGACGAGCACGGATGCCTGTGCGTAAGAGAGAATGCTACAATGGATGTCATGAGGCACGCACATGGTTCCCCCCTCCCCCCTGAAAGTGGGCAGCTGCGGACTGGTCAGTTTAGTCTTCTGTGCGGAAAATCGAGTGACGCACGGTAGCGTTGTCAGCCACACACAATCTTGACCCTTGGCCACTCCATCTTGTGCGGTCGGTTCTCAGGTAATCCGACACACCAGGTCTTCATTTCCAAGATGGAGGTGGTATTGTTCCAGATAAGGTAATCTATATCTTGTTTCGTGCTGCGTGAGCTGTCATTTTGGGCCGCCGGCCATGATCTCTCCGAGATGGGGGGGTCCAGATCCTCTCTCGGTCAGTGCCGCACGGCGCGAGAGCACGCCTGCACAGCCAGCACACCCGAAAGCCTCGCGGTCTACCATATTCGGCAGCCCTTGGTTGTTTTCTGTTTCCGCATTAATGGCAATGCTATGAGGGCCAGCACCAGGACTGCGGTCCAGAATATCTGGGGTTGTGGCTTGGGAGCGGGACGCATATTAGCCTCCGGTAGTTGGCAGCTCCTCGGTGTTTCAAGCAGCGCACGGGCAGTGTTCGTGGTGGTCAAACTCGCCTGGCTTGACCTTAGTGTGGATCTGTCACACGGCTAGGAGCGTAAATGAAATCTTGGGAAACGACGGTTGCGGTCCAGGCAAACATAGCGAAACCCCCCAAGAATGTGGTACTCAGCTAACTCTCCAGCTGCGTCACGCAGCCTCGCCCACCGATCTCTGTCCCAGGCTGAGGCTCTGGTGCGGTGTTGAGAAGTGGGCCTGCCATTACTCTTGCAAGTCGTATCGGCGAGCACTGATCGTAACACGCTTGGACTCCGATGTTACCTTCAAAAACTGTGGGAATACAGACACGATCTATCCAGTCGCGAATTATCTGGCTCCCCACTTTTTCTTTTCCCGTTCCCGCGGGCTGAGGAGGACACATCGGAAGCGGGAGATGTGTCCCCTGCCCAGCCGACCGATGCTTAGCTATCTTGGAATCGAGGCAGTGTGTAGTGTGCTGGCCTTATCTTGATACCGGATCTCAAATGCTTCGCCGGTCGTAGCGTTTCAATATAGGCGAACCTATATGAAAACATGCAGTGAATCGACGGCCGTGGTCGTGGTCCTCAAACCAGAATTGGGTTTAGGCTAGCCTTCTTTACTTTCGCTGGCGAGCCACTGCGCACGCCAGAATAGAGCACGATCACCTTCCGTGGCCTATCGGTCGACGATGCATGAGGAGCACTCCAACAGTCGCGGTCTCTCTTTTTAAATCTGCGATGCGAGAGCTTAATGTCTCCAAGTTTCCCCCCCGACCTCCTGGGATAGGGCTTAGAGGCTGTCAAACCCGAAGACATAATCAGGACAGCAATGGAGGCAGTCGAGACCGTCTTCGAACTCCCCGGGGAGGTGTGGAAACGCATCCCGCGAGCCGCCATATTAATGTCCGGAGCGATTCTGCATGACGGCTGACCGAGATCATCGGAGATTTCATGACTGTCGTATCGCATTCGTCCCTCAGATGCCATCCCAGCCATTGTCGTCCAACGGCTTCCGATGTTCCTGCTGCACGTCAAGCGGCCCTTGTCGCCAGATCTGGAGATGGCCTTCCGGGCCCTGGGGCAGGCGAGAGCTGATCGAGCAGCAAGGCCAATCGGAGGAATGCTCGATGCCTGCCCCCTCGCGGCTCCGCAAGACGGGCTCCCCGCAGTGACCAGGTGCCGGGTTTGGGATCGAGCAAGGTGAACGAGTGCCCACACAACCACAGCAGAGGCCCTGAAGGAGACAGACAGACTCGCCCTGTCGCCCTGACGCGGGAGCCCGGGTTTCGGAAGTGGTAGGCCCCTGTGAAGATCATCGCCGGCCTCGCCCACCCACTCACAGGAAACGCCTGTCGGTGAGTGGCCCGCCCTCCCAGCAATCGTTTCAGGACCGGCAGGCCTGCCTCTCACGCTGCTGTCGCCCGCTGCGAGGGACTCGACGTGAAGAGCCAATCGCTTTCGAGGCCCTCGAGTTTGACAATCTGGGGTTCCCTCGACAGCCTCGTTCCCGTGGAGATCAAGAGCTAGCTAGCCTGTGGCGTGGTGAACCGTTGGCGGGAACGCATGATGACAGATGCCAGTGATCTGCGAACTGTAACCAGCTACTCCGGCCCCAGCATGTGCTGGTGAGTCTAACTCCGTCTTCCCTCGGACTTCGGACACTCCTACCCAGTAAACAACACTATGGCTCATGCTAAGATGACCTGCGTGCGGGTAGACCCCACCAAGCTTTCACGGCAGTGCTGGTGAGGTGACCTTATCGCGTGGTGAACGACCCGACCAAAGGGGCCCGAGGTGCGCGCGATGCTACTGTGGGGGAACTGGTCGTGCCCGCCGCCGGCCCTTACGACCAACCGTCTTGGTCCAGGTCTCGACAGATGGAATGAGCAGTACTGCGTCGTTAGATGAGCAGCGTGGCATCTGGAGTGCACACCATCCGGTCGACGTTCCGTGGGGTTGCGACGTGACCCCGGGGCTGAGACGCATTGCTTGAGACGCGCCGAGCTACAGTGAGTCGGCGGGCGAGCCTCATGATCGTAGACGTCAGCTTTCAGCTGCCTCGGGTTCAGATGGCCTGGCTATCGGCACGATAAAGTAATTGCCACCGGAGAATAATTTGTCCCCTGCGAATAGCATCGTGGCCGAGGAAGGTATCTGTCATGTGTTGACGTCCTATATTATGTTCTCTATATTCTCTTGGAAGACGCGATAGCAGCTGCATCGTCCAAGATCCCATTCGACACTGGGTTGCCTGCGTCCACCGTGGACCAAGATCCGCTACGGCCGGCCATGCCCAGATTGCATGGTCTGAGCCCATGTGGCTCCAACTTCCGTACATGGGGCTCACACCCGAGCGAGGGAGGGCATCACGGCCCGACGACAGCGGCTCAACGGCTTCAAGGATGTGCCAGGCCTACATAAGGCAGACACGAACCTGAAGCTGCAAGTGCGGGTCCCATCACAGCAGCTACCATGAAACCGGTGGCTCGTGGAGGTTTGTCTACAAGAGTGATGTGAGCCGGGACGTGCGACAAAGTGGGGAGGCCGTTGGAAAACCTGTCGGGCGGTGCAACGCTGTCTACGAATGGCGGAGTCCACATATGTTTGGGAAGAGGTGTAACCACATCAGTGGGGCAGTACGATGCGACGCGACTGTTCGCACCAATCGCGACCTGCCTGATGTGGATGGATACCAGCATGATATATCTTCACGGACGACCAAGAATGGGAAACAGGCAGTAGTTTTGATCGGCTCTCAAGAGAGTCCAAGTCGAGTCTCGTTCATTGTGACTGTCTAACTGGCGTGTAACGCCATAGCATCCAGGATGCTGATCTTCCGAATGTTGCAAAGACCTCCGTCACAACCACAAATGCGACGCCAACTTAGTAGAGACGCTTGGGGGGAGACATGGAAGCCTTGATGGTCAGGCTTCCAACGTTCTGCCAGCCCTTCTTCAGCAGGGAGACGAGGTAGTTGATGGCCAGCATGATGTTGCCGATCAGCTCCTCCACGTCCATACCGACGTTGCCGACGGCGACACCCATGCAGAGCACCTTCTTCAGCTGGAACTTGATGGTGGACTTGACCTCGGTGATCTTGTCGGTGAGGTTGTCGGCGTGGGAGACGGGGGTGGGGAACTTGCCGGCTGTACGGTTTGTGTCAGCATTTCTGGTCCTCTTCTTACTTCTTCTTGGAGCCAACAGGCTCGGCCGTGGACTTTTACGTACCCTTAGACAGACCAGGACCCAAGAGACGGGGAATCTGCTTGATCAAGGTGTCGGAAGCGATGAAGGCATCGTACTTGCGCGCGAGCTTCTTGATGAGCTTCTTGTTCTTGTTCAGCTTCTTCAGGTCGTCGGCGGACATGGCGTCGACACCACCGTGCTTGGCACGATCGATATCGTGCTGGTCACCCAAGATGCAGATGGACATGTTGGGGCGGGGCACGGAGGGCAGCTTGATGGTGCCGGAGAAACGCTTGTCACGCTGAGGGTCATAGTTCTTGAGGCCGATCTGGAGCTCGACGGTCTCGAGGAAGTTCCTAGAACATGTCAGGAGAAGAACTGTGGAAGGAGAAGGCAAAGCCCTTTACCTCTTCTTTGTGTTCTCCGAGTAGTCGAGCAGCTCGGTGACGTTCTGACGCACTCCGGCGACCGTGATCTTCGACATTTTGACGGTCTTCCAATAGAAATCTGGAGGTTCTAATGGTGAGGATTATTGCGCCTTGGCGTTGATGAAGTTTGTAGATGAGGTCGACTGGGTGGGAGTGGGTGAGGCGTTCGAGATTTTTGGAGCAGCAAGCAACTTTTTGATCCAGCGGTGGGGACGGCGCTGATTGGTCGGATAAGTGGGCCTTATCACGTGACCTGGCCGGCCGCTGCAGACTTTGGCTCTGAGAACATGTCAAGACATGGGGCAGTGAAGCGATTTACCAGCGTCGTGGACAGTAATTGATTTCTTTGTTTGGTAGAGCAAGTGCAGCCTCTTGGATCTATGAAGCCATTGTGACTATCAGGGCATATTTACCGGCGAGGTTGCCCCGTGAGAGGTCATCCTACGGTATTTTACTCCATATTGCCTGGGCAGGTCGTCCTCCCGCTGGTCATGGAGGATGATCCTAGCGTTGGTTGTTCCGTAGGTGGTTGGCCAGACGCTGTCCGAAGAGACACTGATACCACAAGACGTCTCCCAGGCGAGGTTTTCGTGGGAAGGCTATCCCACAGGAGTATTCCACCGTGGTGTCGTCCTGCATGAAGCATTCTAAGCAGAGGTTACTCCACAGGGTGCTATCCCGCGAGAGGCTATCCCATGAGAGGTTCCCATGAAATCATCCCCTGAGACTATGATACTGGTCATCTCACAACGATGTTTCCTTGACAGCTTGCGTGCACGCAGAGACCTGTCTGGGTAGCCTCTGTGTCGCACTCGCAGGACCATGCGCAAAGACAACACGGGCAAGGCACTGCAGAATCTGCAAACAATTTCACACGCGTCGAGAACACGTCCTCGAGTGCCTACGCCAGGTTTGAAGCAAGCCCGTCCGTCAGAAAACCAATACTACCGCATACTATTTACGTTGAAAATGTCGCAACCACCCCACCGCACGGGACCTAGAAACGAAGTCCAGCGCGATAAAAGAAGGGAGAAGGTGGTCAAAAACGTTACTCAAGGAGGCCGGGAACGGAAGAAAATCCATAGAGAATATGGGAAGACCCTCAGCAAGCCGCCGTAGCGGAGCCTCCAGTTGTTAGATTCCCTGGTTCACTTGACGGTGTACCAGGGAGTCCTACTGATAAAGAAGGAAAGAAGAGAAAAGTTTCAAAAAAGCGACGCGCCGCCGACTGAAGTTTTATGCTGGCTGATAGTGGGGCCACGCCAGATTGGGCTAGGCTTGTTCTGTTATCGGCCTTATCGGCGGCTGCCCACCTCCCACTTGCCCACCCAGCGCCTGGCTTGTAGAAGTAGGTAGATTCAACATGGGCTGATGCATCGTAATTCTTCCTGTGAGCCAACATGTTGATGAGCAGGGAGCTCGCCTCTCACAGTACTTTTTTTTTCATGATTCAGCATCCATGAGAAACTATTATCGAGACCCGATGAAATTCGCTGTGCCTTGCATTCGGAACGACAGCATCTCAATATGCGACGCCACGCTCACGACCACACAGGCAAGCGTTGATGTGCGTGCGTTGCACCGGTCTGATACTCAGCCACTCCAACAACTCCTTGCTTCAAATGTCTTGTCTATTTCTTGAGCCCATCTACTTGTATACCAAAAGAGCCAACCCCACATCTATCCCAACCCCTCAGATCTTGGAACTACCCCCGACAAATCCATCTATCACAGCCGTAATCAAACGATTCGCAATGGCCGTCTGAGGCGGCAACCGCAGCCCGCCCTCCTTGTATCCAGCGGGCGCCGGCTCCCCCAGCCCAGACACCCCGACCTGCAGCGCCTCCTTTACCTCCTCGGTCGAGAACCAGCGGGCATCAACAAGCTCCGGGTCGTGGCCGAGGTCGATCTTCTCGCCGTCCCCGGGCGCGGCCTGCGCGATGGCGCCGATCATGAGCGACGCGGGGAAGGGCCAGGGCTGCGAGCTGTGTATTACGACGCGGCTCAGCCGAACGCCGCTCTCCTCCCACACCTCCCGGCGCACAGCCTCCTCGATCGACTCGCCCGGCTCCAGGAACCCGGCCAGCGTGCTGAACCAGTGCGGGGGGAACCGCTTGTTGCGGCCCAGCAGCAGCCGCTGGCCGTCGGCGCTCACCACCGCCACGATGATGGTCGGGTCCGTGCGCGGGAAGCAGATGTTGGACACCCCGTGCCGCGACGCGCAGTCCGGCCGCTCCGTCAGCTTGCCCCCCGCGAGGTCGGTCGGCGGGCAGGTGCGCTTCGTGCCGGCGTTTATTGACAGTGTCTTGTGGCCGCACTGTGCGCAGAAGGGGATGCGCCCGTTCCAGTCTAGGAGGGACCGCGCGTTGGCATAAATGGCCGCTAGGAGGAGGTGAGTGTCAGCGAGCACGTTCAGGGATTCGAGTTTGTGGGTGCGGTGCTGCTAGGTTGTCCTTACCTTCACCGGCTGCCAGCCCCATGTGCCTCTGGTTCTGGTAGAACGAGTACCCCTTCGCCTTGACGGCCTCGACGACCTTGTTTGTCGCCTCGGCCGCAGGTCCCTTGGGCGTGATGTCGACGGCAAAGTACGGCCTGCCCTTATACTCCTTGTACTCAAACGCCGGGTCATCCGCCGAGGCCGGGAGCTTGTTCGCATCGTCGAGCCCGAGCAGCAGGATGAGCGGCTTGAACTCGTCTGAGTTGAAGTCCTTGATCATCTGCTCCTCGCTCTTCTCAAAGGGGTCGGCCCCCGTGAAGGGCGTCACCTCCGGGTTTCCCACATAGGCGAGTCGGCGCTGGGTCTCGTCGACGAGGGGCGCGAGGTCGTTGAGCAGGAGGAAGCGGGCCGAGGGGTGGGAGAAGGCCGAGCGCAGGAAGGCGTGGTCGCTCCGCAGGAAGCCGACGCGGTTCAGAGGGCTGCCGGCGAAGTAGTTTGAGAGCTCGCGCCCGAATTTCCTGGACAGCATCGAGTCTTCGGCTTCCAGGATCGGAAGGTCGGGAATGGGCGCTCCCATGTTTCTCGTTGCTCGCTCGGTCGGGGTCTGTTTGCTCGGGGAGGGAGGGGATTGTGGACTGCTCGTTGGTTCGCTTGTGGGAAATGAGGCCTGGAATTACCTACGAGCCAGAACAATCACCTTTCGCCATAGGGTAACTGGAAGGGGAGGTCGGACACCGCTGTCGAGCCCATCGTCATGGACGGGGTCTCGGAATGGTGGGGTCTTGGAGGGGCGATTACCGCGGCTGATTAATGCGATTTTTGAGAGTATCCGAGGCTCTGGGCCAGACTGCCGGCTCGGCACCGGTGGGTTTCTGTTCCCCGGAGCACACCCGTACGCCAAACTACGTCACCTCCAAAACTTTGCCTTCTCGATCTGAAGTATGAGGATTCTCCTCAGATAGGAAGCAAAGAAAATTGAGAAAATTCCAAAGTTTAGAGGTCATCGCGACGCCCATCTCAGAAAATCGGCAGCAGGTTTTGAGGCACTAATAATCACCAAATTGTCGCCCACACTTGGAGGGACTACCTTTGGCCGGGTCGACAGGGCAGGCTAACTTGATTGAGGGCTGATTAGTGATATCCAAGGTTCCATAGGGCGAAATGGTGGCTTCTAACAGAACACTGGTTTGCAGAAGATTGGAAAGTTACTGTCTAAAGCTTTGCATTGCGACTTTCACTGCCATTATCTACACAAAACATTGTCCCTTGTCCTTATAGGACACTCATTGTCGTTCCGAATAGTCTATAGTCCAATAGGAGACCATTGGTCGCCCATGTAGTTCCAAATAATCGCCATCATAAGACGCTGTCTGTCAACGCTGAAAGTTACTACTCCTGGGATTCATGTTGCTTTCCGCTCGTCTCATTGCTCTGTACACATGCGGTAGACCCCTGTTTCCACCCCTCCGACCGCTGGAGTCCTCAACCCATTGCTGAACTCCATCGTTTCCAGCATGATTTCGATTTTTCACTGTGATACTCTGTTTGATGCCAGATATTAGAGACTTGACCTGTGGACCTCTTGGGAGGGGGGGGGGAGGCAGGCCTAGTACTTACTGACGAAAGCTCCGAGGCAATCTGATATAACAGAGACAAGAAGCACCAGGGGCACAATATGTCCGAAACCCCACTGGTTCTCTGACTCTCCGGAAAGATATAAGTTGTTTGATTGTCGAGCTGCAAAGGCCATATACCCATAGAGGATACTCGGAAATATGACCAGTGATAGGATGCTGCTCGGATTCTCAACTTGTTCCTGTGCTTGTGGAAGTGCCGTACTTATTGTATTATCCATGTCTCGTAGGTACCCTGGGATTGACTCCCACCAAGACCTGACTCCAAGCTCGGGAGACATATTGTGTTGCAATGAGTCCATTTGGATTCCATCTTGATCTGTGGAATGGCTAGTCACACTTGAATCAGGCCCAAATAATGACTCCCAAGATTTTGGGCTAAAGGGAAGTGTTGCAATGAGACTAAGTGAGATTAGCCTGACCATGATTCTCTCTTGCTGTGATTCTGATTCCTGATTCGACCACAGAGTCTTCATCAGTCGCTCAGTTGGTCTTTGAGTACTCAAGACCAGTGTGAAGAACATGTAGAAGCTTGTGATGGCAAGATATATCTTGTCAACCAAGGGGTGTTTGGAGCTTGATGCTGACAACAGCATTGTATGGTAACAGGCACCAACGACCTCGTCATCCCACGAGTGAAGCCGAACACCAAGGATGATAACAAAGATGAGGTAAAGTGATGCGAAGGAATTCACAAGCAATAATCGAAACAGCGGCGATGGTTCCTTTGTCTGTTGTGAAACAATCATGGCTGTACATGCAGAGACACTGGGCACATCACAATGTGTTAGCTGGAGGTAATGGCAAAAGTTTCAGCCTCATGTAATGGTGAGATATTCATGCTTACCCTGTGAAATTCACTGTCTCATAGACAACTCGGAAGTGGTAAAGTCCCAGTGAATTATATTGTATCAGTGCGCTAACAAGCAGCGATATGCCTACATAATGAAAGTCATAGGATAAAAGTCAGCATTTTCCTGAAGTACTGTTCCCAAATCGGTGAAGACTTTCTGGCCATATTAACAATCAACACGCCATTGAATAGCTGTGCATCACTGATAGTGCAGAGAAGATCGGTGATGATTTTTCTCTTTCTTTCATCTTTTGGTAGAGCCTCTGCTTGAGATGTAGTCGATTCTGGAATAGTCTCTTGAGTAGGGGGTGATTGCTGTCCATGTCGGACTCTTGAGTTGATGGAACCGACAAATGATGAAAGCTGCAGCTGCAAGTGATGATAAAGCTCGCGCCACCGCCATTGGAAGGATAACTTCATGTTTTCGGGCCATGTCTCCGGATTGCGGAAACGCACCCTCCAAAAAGTCTTCATTATCCAGAGCGACAGGAAGACTGAAAGTGCTCCTTGGATTATGAACGAAATTAAAATCTATTACGGATCAGTCGTGGACGGTAAACAAGAAAATGAGCGTGCGTACCCCAAGTCCTGCTATATCGGAATTTGTCGTGCCAACATTTTGACAAGTCATTTTGAAGACTTCATGCGGTAGTCAAAACGTGCATGTATTTTGGACAAATTTGAGCGCCCAGTTCCGTCAACCGTATGGGCAGCCAAATCAGGCCTCGCAAAATCTGGTTTCGAGGCCGGTCAGAGAATCCTTGTCAACATTTGAAAATTGATGGCGGAAAATGAACAGCTGGGGTACCAGAGATGCGCTCAAGTCTGATCGTGAAGTTGATAAAGGTGTCGGTATTCTCAGTCGGATTTCAGCACTCCCAACGCATTCGATATTTGAGATTCAACAGGCAGTAAAAAGTCTTGTTTCAGTTATTAGTTAGGGCTGCGCATGGGTTGGGAAGAGCTAGGTCGAAGGGAAATCTGTAATGGATTTGAATGCCAGCCTCCTGCACTAACGCCTGGCACCATAAAGTGCATGGAAAAGAGGTAGGGAGACCAGACTTCGTTGGGCTCCAGAAAGTGATTTCGGAGCGGTCAAGGTGAGACATGCAGCTCCGGAGCCACCTGGGCATTTAACTTGCTGGAAATAGGCGCCCACCATCACCCGCAGGCAACACAGATGGGTACGTACATGAGTATGCATGCTGCACGGTGATTTAGGTGGATTTTGTGCTGCAAGGAAATCCACAACCCCGCTTGGCCCCCTCTCCCCCGCTAAGCAAAAGCAAAGAGAAGGCAACTGCTTTACATTTCATGCCACGCACAATTTCTCATTCAATGCAGTACTACCCCCGACGCTATGCATATGTGGTCGGATGGGTTTGCGGCTCAATGGTCGGTGTTGTGGTGGGCTGTTGCGATAACTCGAGCAGAGCCAGATATACAACTTAGAACGGCGCATTCCACCGTACATTGATCGCGTAAAAGGGATTCGGATAATTCAGTACGTTTGAGTAAGATTTCGCGAATTGAGTAGCGATGATCCAAGTCCATGGACGCCAATAGTTCAGTTGCTGGTCCTTGCTATGGAGCGAGCCGCTTCATGACGAATCTATGGAAAGGGCCTTGATTACATGAAGTATTGTGAGACACCCGAGCCCAAACATTGGACGAAGTTAGGTCTCAACAGTGGGTTCCAGCTTGATCTGTGGAGTCGCCATCCACAATCGATACAGACCCAAAAGTGACTCCCAAGATCTCGGGCCCCAGAGAAGCTGGGAGTGTAGAGTGAGACTCAGAGCGGTTAAATGATTAGAAAGTCAAAATATAGTTAGAATACTTGAGAATTTTCAAAGTCAGGGTAGTATATTGTTTACCTCTTGATTTGCTAAGAAGTCTACATATTAGGTACCTAGGTAGGGAAAACATTAAAGGTACCGGTAGAGCTGGGTAACCTCATAGTAGGAGCTAGGTAGGCCGACCTTGGCTAAGCTAGGGGAGATTTATACTTACATATGCGAGACAACCCATTTACCTATGGACTAGTATGTATTCCTGAAGATGCCTTTTGGGTAATCTCAATCACTGTAGAGAACGGTGTAAGTGAAGTTGTTGACTACATGTGGGTGCAGCGCTAAATTGGCTCCACGAGATTATGGGTTCTCCGAAACGGTGATAACGGCAGTAATGGCCACGGTAACTACCGACCGGCTTGTTCCACAGCTGGCTAAAGAATGTGTTGGCCTCGAAGATAAGAATCGAGGCCGGTAAGCGAGCAAGGATCCAGTGCAAGGTGATTTCACCCCACGCTAACAGAGCGGCACAGCAACGTCGGCGTCTTCGAATTGAGAGGCGTTGTGGAGCAGGAGCCATGACTGCATCCGACCCGCCACCGCAAACTCTACCACACGTACGGTGGTCAGAAACGCGGAATGATTGCACGCGCCTTCCTCCAAGAAGCGAACCAGGTTCTATTCGAGGACACAATACGACTTTCGGCATCAGGATGAGTCTTCCAAGTGTTTGGCATATGGAAGACAGAAAAGGCACTGCCATGGCTGTCGTCCAGCTCTCCCGCTCCCTGATCGGCCAACTCATTGCCCCTACTGCTGCCTTGGTGAGTTTGGGCGCCACACAATGACTGAGCATTCAAATGGCTAGGCGCGAGGAGACGACTGACATATCCTGTACAGATTGTGGCCTACTGGGTCGGACGAGGCATATACAATATCAAGTTCCACCGGCTCTCAAAGTATCCTGGTCCGAAACTTGCTGCTATTTCTGATCTTTGGTGGGCTTACGCATGGTGTGATTTGCTCACTTATAACAAGTTTGGCCAAAGTACTGATACGTCTATAGCATGAGTGGAAAATATCCATGGTTGATCGAGGACGTCCTGACAAAATACGGTAATTATCGATCCATCTTTGCTGGAGGAAATGAGCCTTGGCCTTGGCGTAAGCAGCTAATTGTTTCTCGGGCGATATTGTACGGATCGCTCCAAATGAACTGGTTTTCATAAACCCACAGGCAGCGCAAGGTCAGTCTTCAATTTACGAGGTTACAGCCACGGTGGTCACATACATGTCAAACATGCACTTGGTCACTCAAGGAGAGTGCCTGACTAGGTCTGACCGAGGTCTCCAAGCAAACAGACATTTACCTGGCGCAAGACAAGAGCCTCGAAACGTTTGTCCAAGTTGGTTACGATGCTCTTGACACTGGGGACGGAGGAATCTCTGGAGAGGCCAATCCTTCAAGGCACCGTGAAGTCGCAAAGAAACTTGCGCCTGCATTCAGCGCCAGGAATTTCAAGGCTAAAGAAGCTACCATCCACAAACACCTCGATTTATTTGTCGAAAGGATGAAAGAACTTGGAGGGACCAACAAGCCCGTGGAGATGCAACGTTGGTCTGATTGGCTCGCTTTGGATTTGTCTGCAGATTTGACATATGGTCGAGATATGGGCCAAGTACGAGACAGTAAGCCACCCGCAGTGGACGTCCAATCAAATCCAAAAAGTTTTCCATATGCTGACTGTAGAATCATCTGATGCAGTGAAAGATTCAGTGTTCATGATTTCTGCTCTTAAACTGAACCTCTTTATCACAATGAGCCAAGTGGTGAGGAAATTCTGCTCGGGTCTTTTCACTCTGCTGCCGTACTTTACTATCCCTCCAACAGTCTGGCCCGCGATGCCGTTCTTAATTAAGATGAACAGCCAAATTGTGCAAGATCGGATCGGCCGGCGAGGGGAACTGGATCATCTGGACTATTTTGAGCAGCTAATCCCATCTGACACCGGAACACCTGTTCCTGACGACAAAAAGCACATCTTTCATCTGGAAAATGTAGCCGGGCAGCTTCTTCTCGCCAGTTGGCAGCCCTTAGCAAATCAGTTCTACTCCTTGATGTTTTTTCTCCTCCGTGAGCCAGGCTTACATGCTTATGAAGCATTGGTGGAGGAAGTGAGGACGGGGTTCGAGGACTATGAATCCATCGATACCGAAAAGTTGTGTACGGCCAAATTCAGATACTTGCAGGCTTGCGTGTCTGAAAGTCTTCGGATCCACCAGGAGACCATAGATGGACTTCCACGCATAAGTCCAGGAGCTGTCGTTGACGGAGAGTACATCACAAAAGGCGTACGTATATCATAATCAATGGGCATTTATTTAGTCTGGCGTATATTGACATCCTCCTCTACTAATTAGGTCACATGCCAGATCAGCTATTTCGCAGCAGTAAGGAGTACTCGCTTTTTTACTGAGCCAAGAGAGTTCCGTCCAGAAAGGTGGCTATCGAACGCCCCAGACCATCCGCGGTTTGACGGAAGGTTCAAAGGTGACAACCTAAGAGTGTCAAAGCTGTTCAGTCAAGGACTTAGAGAGTGCCCTGGCGGCGTTATCTCCCAAAACATAATCAGGCTGTTCATCGCCAAGGTTCTGTGGCAATTTGATCTCGAGGCAGGTCCCGGAATTGAAAACTTGTCTTTTGACAAAGACTTCAGGTTTCTCACGTTTTGGGAGAGGCCACAGTTCTGGGTTCGCTTCAAGCCTGTGCCGAGGTCAAGGTGATGGGAGGCAGTGTCCTCGCCCCTTGAAACAACCCTGGATGATTACAACAGCGGAGATACAGAAAGAGCAGTGCAGCGACTCGGGAGTGCAAAGTATTCTAGGAGACCACAGATATACCTTGACGAGGTGCGCCGGAAGAACATGGGACGGACATACTTTCGTGTGTGGTGCGTTGCGATGGAACATTGAAGATCACTTGCCAGTGCTACTAGCTATTGTCAGGGCACACAGTAATATTGCACCTCTTGAGATATACGTTAAAATGTGACCCACGTGACATCCATTAAAAACAACAAGGAATAAATTCTTCACTTCAGTCTTCCATAGCCCATATTAGGTATTGAAGAATTCTACAAGGATGGCCCACAACAATCACCCAATGTCCCAGACCCTGTGACCCGCCACGGTTGCCTTGGGCCCCTTTTACCAGCCCGGGAATGCAGTCACCCTGTTTCCAAAGCACCAGAGGCGAAGCTGTCTGTTTCACCTGGGCACGGCCCAGGCTAAGACTCACCGCATCAAGCCAAGAACACAAGCCCTTGCCAACTCTACAACAAAGCCCCAACCAAGATTCCAAAAACATCCTGCTGCTCTAACTGCAAGCCACACAGCAATTCCACCTCATGGGTGATCTATGGTGTTCATGCCAGCTGAAGTATCTAGCTCATGGGGGTGTTCGAACCAAGTGGCGTTGTGTTGATAGGATTGATCTGTGTAAAGCCTGCCTGGCCGTTCAGTGTGGGAGCTGACGAAGACAGCGCTGAGCCACACAGCTCGGTATTCAGGGACCGGAACCGGTCCAGGATAACTCGGTGCGCTCGGGGTTGCGCTTGAGACCCGGTGGCGGCCATTGTTGGTCGGGTGGTGACGTGGAAGGATGGAGGAGTGATGGGGGTCATCTTCGAGCAAGATGGCAGATAGTGACTGTTGACGGTTGACGAAGGGAGTGTCGCCGTCTTGTTGATTGTGTCTCTTTTTCCTGTATCGGCGGAGACGTTTGAAACCCCAGTAGAACCCAGGGACACAAGACACAATTAAGCCCAGGAGGACGAGGTAGGGTATTACTCGTGACGACAACGCCATTTTGGTGTTTAAGCTTGAAGTAGAAGATATCGCGGTGTCGCGCCAATTTGCATTGAGAGGCTGATCAAACGAAAACTGGGAAGCTTGAGGGCTAAGGGCACGTTCCAAAATTTATGAGCGATGTTCAGAAATGAGCTTCGATATATAAATATTTCCTAGTCTGTCATTGCCACATTCCAAGTCATGTCTGTAGTCCATTTGTGTTAAGCACTGACCCGAACTCTGGTCGACTTTTTTCCCTCATGATGTCCAGGATTAAGGGATAATCTGTGGTAGGCAGACTCCGTACTTTGGGTTGATTGGGGTCCAAAGCGCGCAGCAGTGAGTAAAAGGTGGGAGGTATGGGTTTTGTACAACATGGAGAATTCAACCAATGGAAAATTATCAGAGCCTGACCTCGAGACCTGGTCACCTAGGTCTGGACAACTCTGATCGCGGCGACCTAAGTTTGGTCGACTTCAACGAGACGGTATTCCCTGCCGTTACGTTCCTTGAATTAACCGAGTCGGATGCTTGATTCTTGGCATACCTAAGTCTGGTCGAGTGTGGCTTCCCAGCCTCGGACCCCAATGGTGAGCCGGAGGGGAGGGTGGTGACAGGGGGCGCGGGAACGATCGCCATTCGTCTCGCAGTTGTTGCCCAACCAGGGAGTTGTCAGCACAGCCTGCTTACGATTGCATGTCGTGCGACATGGTGCTGGGCCTGATCTCACCACACAAGACGAAAAAGCCCGACAAATCGCCCATGCGCATGCTGTGTAACCGAAGTCTGGCCGACTTCGAAGGACAGGGGGTTGTTTTTGGCAGCAGCACAGGCAAGTCCAAGCTGGAGGGCGGTGCGCCCCTCCCTGGGACTGGCCAGGCATAAACTTGAAAAGGAGCAGGTCTGCTCATAGATGATACCGATCCTCTCTTGTCCTGTCTCAGAAGGAAAAAGACTTTGCTCATCATTACCTCCTGCCTAAGCCGCCTTTCCTGTTGGCCTCCAACATTGTTGAATGCCGAGCAGCACCGACCTTCGCGTGAAAGCATCTGCTGTACCTCTACCCAACAACTCAACTCCCTCTTCGTGACGGACAGGCTCTGCATTCAATCGAGCTCCATTTCCTCTTCCCGAGTAGCCAGGCACGATAAACAACGACGAAGCAGGAGCACGGAATGCCACCTGCCAAGCAAAATGCGGGCGATGTCTTGCGTCGTCATGAGGCTAGAATACGGAAGTTGTATCGGACCGAGAGTATTGAATCCGTGAAGCGAATCATGGAAAGGGAACCAGGCTTCCCAGAATTGGCGTAAGATAACCTTCCGCAACCATGGCTGTGCTTTGGTGATACTGGCAATTATTTGCAGTCAGTCACCGCAGAAGTTTTCATGCTGATACTTTTAGATAGGGTTTCAACCTGGATTGAAAGGATCGGAGACCTCGGTATCCGAAAGAACGTCTCTTCGGACGAATGGCGGATGATATACCTCCACTGTCTTTGCTGGCTTGAAGATCACACACGTAAAAAGGGTGACCTTAAACTCAAAAGGACCAAGCAGGACATTGAAATTGTTGTGAGGGGCAGAACATACAGCTGGAACCAGGCTTGGAAGAACATGAAGAGTGCTGGGGCGATAGGCCAGCTACCACAGCCAGGAGGTATATTCATCGACCGTACTGCGATTGCCTTGTCACTGACCTGGTGTAGAATCTCTTGACCCGCTTCCGCCCGACATCGAGATTCGCACACTCTCACCAGCATCTCTGCCAGTCCTTTCAACTTCCGTCGAATGTGTTACACAGCCAGGCTCAGGAGCTATCAATACGCCAGCACATGGTTCCCTCTCGCGCGCCCTTGATCACACCAGCCAACAAACAAGCAGTCGTTCGAGCGATAACTCGCTGTCTATCATCCCAGTGTCATCCAGTCACCATAGCAATAGATCAAATGAGTGGACAAGGGACTGCGCAAAGAGAATCTGGATATATTGGACCAGTCTCCTCCCTATAGGCACGCTTATTGCTAAGACAATTGGTATGTACACCTAATATTGTTCCCCCGCCTCAAGATTGACTAGAGCTGCTCTTTATGTATTCACTAGTTGCGCACTTCACTAATGGGGTTATCCAATTCTAGAAACCCAAAATCTCGCCCCGCCTTCTGGAGGGGGAGTTCTACAACGATCCTGGCAAGGACCCATGACGGTGTTTGCAACAGGCAGCTTGCCAGACACTTTCGGCGATGCAGAGCATGGCTCTGTCAGCGAGCGTCAATGCGACCTCAGAGATCACTTTCTATCCGCGCTCCTCTGTCCTCCTACAACGAACCTGGCTACATCTACGAGTCATAAGAACTATGCCATGTTTTTCACAGTGATATATCTTCTTTCAAACAGATTCGTGCAATTAACAGGACGTTATCGGCAGATGGGAAAATCTCAAAGTGATCTATTTCGGGAACTGGATCTGGTTTTCGCGGCTGTCCCTGTCGAGTACCTAGAAAACTTGATACGTATGCGCCTGGTCAGCATCAGGGCAGCGTATGAGACCCTCCTCCTCCTTACAGGACACTTCAAGCAGCAAAGCGCCTTCCAGCTCTTACTCAACATTGGGTTTCGCTACGACTGGATCGCCGTTCCTATCTGGGGCCACCAACTTTTATACTACGCAGTTTCCATGGATCTGGATAACGCTCTACACCTGCTCTTGGATAAGGGTTGCCGTCCGGACTTAGGGGAAATTGTCTCCTTTCCTAGTGTCAAAGCCTTCCCAACTGCAATCTGCGAGGCATTGCAATGGGGGAATCTTGGATGTATGCATCTGTTGTTGGACTGCTGTGATGTGAACGCACTGATCCATGCCCCCCTGGGGGGTCGAAGGCTGTCAAATTTCGACTGCTTTCTTGTCGATTTTGATGATGACGATGAAAATCTAGAGTACGGGCTCAATGCATTCATCCGAGCTGGCGCAGATGTCAACAAACCAGTTGTTCCGCCATGGGCATTTTTTCCTCGGCCGCTGGGCATATGGTATGATGAACCTCAGAGAAAGGTGCCATCATATGAAGGGGAAACGCGTCTTTCCGTCCTGGACTATTTGTTCTACTTCCATCGGCGGGTGTTTCACGCTATCTCATCCAAGTCGAATCGGACTCAGCCTGGCGTGCTCAGTAGAGCCTGCATCTTGCTTTCCTTGGAGGGCGGTATCCCAAACCTTCAACAGTACTTGGACAGCCTTGCACAACGAATCGGTCAGCAACGGCTATCCGAGTTTCTCCAGTTTCTGATAGCTGAGCAGTTCCTTGGATGCGATTTTGCCGGTCGAAAGAGAGCCACAGACCTCAAAACGGTATGCGCTTTGGCGAGCTGTGGTGTCAGCATCGCTGAGGTTATGAATCGTTTCCCCGATATTTTGGATCAGTTCATACGACTTTTCAGGGAGCGCTCTAACGA
The DNA here is from genome assembly GCA_021399435.1 of Diaporthe sp. PMI_573. Classification (NCBI taxonomy): domain Eukaryota; kingdom Fungi; phylum Ascomycota; class Sordariomycetes; order Diaporthales; family Diaporthaceae; genus Diaporthe; species Diaporthe sp. PMI_573. Next base: position 1,140,185 of record JAJTUP010000004.1, read on the forward strand.
ACACGATATGGACGCCATACAGTATCTCCTCGAAAATGGGGCGCCTGTCGGTGGCTCTGCGTTGTCATGGCTGGCACGACTTCCTGAGAGGCGCCTTCTTGATCTCGCACTGAATCACGTGGGTAGTTCGACGGTATTGCACATTGCCCTCGCGGAGGTAGCATCAAGAAACGACTTCCAAGCAGTCGAGATACTGCTCCACGCTGGAGTTGATCTTGGTGTTGACACAATTGATCCCGGTGACTGGTCATTTCCGATGAGCCTCATCGCCAGGTTTTTAAAGTCGTCCAAACAAAACTCGGTGGAACCTTCAGTGATGCTTGACTTCCTAATCAAGAAAGGGGCGGTCCTCAGGCTTTCGAAAAGGAAGCCGCAGTTGCACCATCTGCTGCACTTCGTACTGAGAGAGGGGGTTCTTCATATGGGACCCAAAAAACTGGCAACAGTCCAATACATTACCAGGGTGGGCTACAAGGATACTTTATTCTTGCAATCTTCGCTTTTAGAAGCCTGTGAAGGTGAGACTTTTGAGCATCTGTTCAGATATGGGGTGCAGCTCAAACCTGGTTCCCCGCTGGTGCGTTGGATCGAAACTGGTGGTGGAATTGGGCTTGTCCGAGAGATGTTGGCAGCAGGTGCCAGTCCCAACGCCTACTCAAGACGTTTTCAAGATTGTCGCCGGACCCCTTTACAAGTGGCTGCGGAGATGTTAAGGGTAGACATCGTGGAGCTGCTCCTTGAGGAAGGCGCGGACGTCAACGCCGCAACCAAAGGCCCGGGCGGGGTCACAGCGCTTCAAGCCGTTTGTCAGCGTGAAATGGAGTTCACTGAGCCGAATGAGGAGAAACTGAAGATAATCCAACTTCTCCTTGCCAGGGGCGCCGATGTTAATGCCGCTCCAGCGTGCAGGGATGGACATACAGCGTTACAAGCAACGGCGGCAACAGGGGATTTGGCCGTTGCCAAGCTTCTTCTTCTACATAACCCCATGGCCGACGTCAATGCACCGCCATGCCAAGCAGAATATCACCCAATACACTCGAGATACATTTCACTGGAACTCGGTACCGCTCTGGATATTGCAGCTGAGCATGGCCGTCTAGACATGGTCAAGCTGCTTTTGAGTTGCAACGCACTAAGCCACCGCCGTGGCGAGAATGGGTACGATGGGGCTATTTTCCTGGCGGAAAAAGGCGGGCATCTTGCAGTTGCCGACTTGATACGCGAACATGCAAAGAATGACCAAAGATTGCATCTCAGGAACCCATACCTGTCAGAACCACCAAGACATTGGTCAGAGTATGGCTACAAGCTGGACTTAAATGAGGACTCGGAACGGTCATCTGAGACAGATTCAGACGAATCCGATAACACCGATGATGAGTCGGATAGCTCAACAGGCATACCATGCGACGCCGACGAGAAGGAACTACCAGGAGCTGTACAGGAGACACATTTAGTTGTGTATCCTGACGCCAACCAGGCATCTGAGACCGTCTACAATCATGGTGTCCAAAACTCCACACAGCAACTTACTCATGACGTACTGCCCACAGCTGCCACTCTCGACAACAATACTTGGGCGGACCAGGGTGACCTAGGCCTCGAATTCGAGGGAAATGATGTTGCTACATTGCATCCTATGTATGCATCCCACCAGATGGACTTTGGCACCCCGATGGAATTGGATATCAGCTTGGGCAGTGGTATCGGACAGGATGTTGGCATCCATTACGCTGATCGTTTGGACTATGAGCTTAACGCCCCTGAGAGACTTATCTATGAAGTCGATGGAGATTGCGAGTGACTGCTCGCTTGCAACCCCACAGGAAAGCTTATGGGGGAGGCGGTTGGGACTTGGCCAGTCATGGTGGGAAATGATATTTATCTTTCCCTTTTCCTTACAAGTTGGAGACATTTAAAATTGGGAACTAGAAGCTTTCAAGTCTTCCTCATGTAAGCGTTCGCGTGTGGATCTGCCCCCTTCAACAGAGGCAACACCTTGGGGGTTCTGGACCTGAAAGCCCCATTCGATATAGAATTCTTCGTTTCTCACCATTAAGCCATTCCACAAGTTAACTTACCAGGGCCACAATTCAGGATCCCGTGTTAGTGACAATGTAGATCAGCGTAGCACACAACGACAGTAACAATAGGGACGATGCCAGGAGTCAAACACTGCGGTCTCCAATTCTTTTCGCGAGAGACTTTGTCCGCCCGCTGAAGTTGGAACAAACTCACCACAAGCGGCGGAGCCTGGAGAGGCGAGACGCATTCATGAGTTGGCGAAGGCTTGGCTGGTTCCATATTCTCACAAGGGCCTTTGAAACGTCCCGGCTGGACCTCAACTAAACTTGGAAATCTGATCAAATGGCAGCTCTGACCACTAGGCTACAAGCTGACAGGTGAATGCAACTTGGCAGTTGATGTAGCATATCTGACTGCAGAGGAAACGACACAATACAGGGCTGGAAGGTGACCAAACGTCCCGCAGCGCCATGAGGAAATGTCTGACAGCAAATGGGGGGACCATGGCGCCAGCTGACACATCACAAATTAGTAATAGGATGAGAGTGCCACCAATGACTTGTAATGCCTAGGACAAAGGTAAGGTATCTGTTGGAATGGCTATCGCTGAAGGCTGTCCATAGCCAACGCTGCCAGCTAGGCGCCAGCTGGCCAGTGCTTCGTTAGCAGCAGACTGCACCTACTTAGGCACTTAGCATTATAATGTGAAGGTGTCTATTGACTAGGAAAGGGATGTTAAAGTGAAATGAGCTGCTGAAAGAGATGCGAAAAGAGATGTTTGGGCTGCACTTGAATCAACATCTCCCGTTTATACTGAGGCGGTTTGTGGGTAGAAAGCTAGAGCTGGGTGGGCCGACCTCAGCTGGACAAGGGCAAACCCTATACTCGAATAGTTAAGACAAGACATTTGATTATGGACTATGTATTCCTGACAATTACTTTCAAATAACATGGATGGTTGTAGAGAAATGTGTAAGTAAGGCTGATGAATACTTGTGGGTGCTGTGCTAAATTGGCTACACGACTCGGAGTTGATGGGTTATCCGAAACGGTGGGCGCTTATCGGCATTCTCTACTCCTCGTCGCCGGTGGCGAACTCGCCTTCATCGATCAAATCTGAAAGAACTGCGTTGACGGCAACATAATCTCCCAGGCCGGCACGAACGTCGAGCAGGAGATCGCCGACCACGCGCGAAAAGACCTTGGCGCCGGCAGAGTTCAGGTGTGTGCGATCAGTGCCCGCGTCGCCGTAGTTGTAATACTGCGAGTCCTCCTCGCCAATCGCTTTGATGTACGTGGTGCTCGCTGTGGTCAGATCAAGGAAGTCGCAGTCGGTGTGGTGGGCTGCGAGCTTGGCGGCCTTGCGCCACTCGACAAAGTCTTCGCGGAGGATACCGTCATCCCAGTTTCGACGCGTCAGAGGAGAGATGACGATCTACATGAGATGTCAAGGCCATTAGCTTTCTTTTTCCGCTTTTTCTTTATTCTGTTCTATCTCAGCTGGTACTGGTACTGGGGTATACATACAGGAGTGGCACCGGCACCCTTGAGTTGAGTCGTCATGTCCTCAAGTGTCACTCTGTATTCGTCTGTCGTCACCGCCTTCTGATCATTGTGGCCGAATTGCATGGTAACGATGGGTTCCCAGTCGGCAACGGTCTCATTGACGGTCTGGAGTAACGCATCCCAGCGGCCATTAGACTGCCAGGATTGTGCAGTTCTCCCGCTCACAGCACGGTTTTCGCCCTTGGCGCTTCCCGTGATCAGGTTCACAAACGCGCCACCCCAACCTGCACCGTCCGTCACTGTAGAATCGCCGATAAGAATGAAGTAAGGCGGGGCAGTAGCCTTCTTGTTGACGGCAGCACCGGAGACGGTCGCAGTCGCGGCCAAGCAGGTAAAGAGCTGAGCGTACTTCATTGTGATGAGCTCAGTTACGGAGGACGACTGGATGGAGGTGATTGAGTACAATTTATTCTGATTGAAGTTGCTGATGTTGAATTGATCTAGAGGCTATTTGTAGAAGATATCAATCACGTTATATAGTGGCCATCGTCTTGAAGCACAGTCCGGATTCAACTCTTTTCGACGGCGATCGGGTTCAATTCTGCCTCGCCCACATTTCCGCTCGGCCGCACCGTCCAATTCGGCGCTCCGGAAGCACCCCACTTGCTGTTCATTGCCTATTTCGAATGAAAAATGCTTTTCGATGTTGGAATTGCCCCGATGGCCGAAAGAAAAGAACATCCCGACGGGCTGGCCAAAATTGTGTAACTCTCGTGGGGCTCTCGTGCAGCTCTCGTCTTGATGATACAGCGAATGCAACGCGGGAGATTGCGAGGAAAGTCCCCTCCACCTTTCTCTTCTCAGGCTGCCACTCTCAGTGAGAATGATACAATGGATTACCACCCTTTGGAAGACATCCCTTTGGCCGGTTGAGTTTGACGGAGGAACGGAACGTCTCCTAGTAGACAAACATCTCCGCCAGGTTGCGTCCCCTAATATGCCGAATCTCCGTTGTCCCTTTACGAAGTCTTCATCTTTCACCTGTTGCCTTCTACGGACTGGTCGCTCCTCACATGTGCAGTTGTGCAGTACAGCTTGATGATCTGGCAGGATAATCAAGCCAGCCGTGCGATAACGACGAATAGAATGCTGGTAAGTTCCACGAAAGAAAATTCATACCGTTATTTCTCGCTGAACATCAGCCGAGTTTGCGAGCTGAGCCTCGTTGAAGCATGACTAAACCATGGCAAGGCTTGAAGTACTTAAACACGCCCCGTCAAGATTGCTGGACTATTTACTTTCTTCAACCTCAGAATTATTCAAAGATTACAAGCTACCTTCGGACACACAATCATGGCTGTGCTCTCCAATATCGCCGGGGCAGTTGCGGCGGTCGCACTGATGCTCAGCCCCGTGGCCTTTGCGAAACGCCCCATGGAGAACCTGGGCCGCGGTGTCGTTGCAGTGCGCCAGAACAGACCGCCGCGTTGGTCAGTTGGCGTTCACTGGGACTCGACGACGAGGGTATCGGATTCAACGTCTATCGCGCCACCGGAGACGGAGACGCAGAGCAGCTTAACCTGGAGGTTCTGTCCAAAGGCACAAACTTTGTTGACGTCGACCCCGACATGGAACAGAACATCACCTACTTCGTGCGCGCGGTTGTCGACGGCGATGAGGGCGACAAAAGTGGCCCTTTTACCCTCTCTGCCAATCACGAGGCCGAGCCGGTGGTCAGGATTCCTCTGAAGTCCGGCGGCACGATCAAGTTCGTGTGGGTCGGTGACCTCGATGGCGATGGCGAATATGACTATGTGATCGACCGACAGACCTCACCTCAGTCGATCGAGGCTTACAAGAGTGATGGGACGTTCCTCTGGGAGGTCAGTTTAGGACCCAACAGCGAAAATCAGAACAATATCGAGCCCGGCTCCTCAACTATCGATGTCGGACACTGGGATGGCGTTACTGTGTTTGACTTGGATAGCGATGGTAAAGCTGAGGTTGCAGTCCGGATCGCCAATGGTGTTGTATTTGGCGACGGCGAGAAGTTCAGCGATGGCGTGGATGATGACCACCAGTTTATCGCTATCCTCGATGGTGAGACCGGTGCCTTGAGAGCCACTTCCGAGGTCCCTGATGACTACATCTCCGACGGACCCCTTGCAGCTCGCTTTGGAGTCGGGTACCTCGACGGCGAGACACCGCACCTGGTGGCCTTCTTGAAGAATCGCCAGGATGGAGGAGATTTCAACTTGATCGAAGCGGCCTGGACTTTTGACGGCAAAGATGCCAAGTTGGCCTGGAAGTGGCTGCGCGGCGACAAGGACGCACCAGATGGACACAATACCCGTGTTATCGATGTTGATGGTGATGGCGTGGACGAAGTGGCCGAGATAGGCTTCCTCCTCGAAGGCGACGGAACCCTTCGATACTCGCTAGCTGACTCTGGAGTGGTTCACGGCGACCGCTGGTATATCGCCAAGATGGATCCTAACCGCGATGGCCTCCAGGGTTACGGCATCCAGCAGGACAACGAAGACTTGCTTTACGAGTACTACTACGACGCAACCGACGGCACCGTGCTCTGGAAGCACTACGGCGACGAGGTGGGCGACGTTGGCCGCGGCCTCGCCGCAGACATTGACCCGAACCACGAGGGCATGGAAGTCTGGTCCTTTTCGGGAATCTACAACGCCCCGGGTAACAAGCTCACCGACAATGACACCGATAGTGCGCCGTGGCCAGGCCAGGCCCTGTGGTGGGACGGGGACCTCCTCGCAGAACAGTACAACGACGGCAAGATCGAGAAATGGGACTACGAGAACGGCGCCGTGGTGCGTGTCGAGACCGCTTCGCACTACGGCGCCGGTACGTCTAATAGATATCCCCTGTTGATAGCCGACATCTTTGGCGACTGGCGCGAGGAGGTGGTTCTGACAAACGACGACTACGATGAACTCGCCATCTTCACAACTAATATTCCTAGCGATATACGTCTATACACTATGGCGCACAATCCTGCATATCGTAATGACATGACGGTCAAGGGGTACATTCAGTCGCACCACGTGGATTATTTTCTTGGAGACGGCATGGAGACGCCACCTAAGCCTGACATCTACTACGTAGGTGCCTAGGGTTTTGGATGAGGAAGTGTAGTATGCCCGGGCTCGAGTATTTGATGATAGAAGGGCATAGTAGTGTTTGTAGTAAAAGTACTCACTCGCCTATGTAGTAAATTGTAAGAATGCTGGCTGCAGGTAATTTCACCATTAGTATATGGCCCATCCTCCGCAGTACCCATGTAATACCTGCTAGAATAGAATGGGACGTAGGGCAGTATCGAGACGGTGTGGTCCATCAGTGGCACAGAAATGACCGGGGCCATGATAGCTCCGACTGAGATACGCCTTCCAGAGTGACCTCGAGATAACAATGTGAACGGATCCACTGACCAGGGAAGATATGTCAAAGTGGAACGAACTGCTGAACGAGATGAGAAAGGGGATGTTTGGGCCGGACTTGAATCGACATCTCCCGTTTACACTGAGACCATCCGGTTATTAGACTACAACACACGCCCCAAGCTCGCCCCTTGTGACGGCCACAGGTGTATTCAACTAGTAGCTTTAGCGGCCTTTTGAGGATCATGATGGCTGAGAAGACGCCTGTCATCATGCGGGTGTTTATGTACTTATTAATATGCATGTCTTTAGCCAACGTCGCACATATATGGCCGCCTACGAAGCTGCATAAGTCACTCTCAGACAAGATGAATGCCCAGGTGATCTTGTTATGCTTTGCGTTTCTTGTCTACAGCATGTGTATTCAGAACATGACAGATGTAAGTCTGTACCGAAAAATAAAGCCACCCAGCCATATGATGCAATAGAGTCCACATGATCCACTCATCACATCATAAACAAGACTATCCCCCATATCCCATTTTTGGCATTGGGACCTGCAGCTGGGACCCGCCCCTACCCCGCATTTACCCCGGATTCTGGGCCAGGCCGGGTATAGCCTGGAGCCGGACGGGGCAAAAGAGGTTGCAGCGGTGTGGGTCGCAGTCTCTCCGGCTGGATCTCCCCAATCTCCCAATTCCAACGCCCGCTGCCGTCCGCGCTCGGAGCTGCCGCAAGCTGTGCGTCACTCACATGGAAAATCCTGCTGCAAGCCTTTTTTTCGCTGGTGACTCTCGCTCTCTCGTTTCCCTCTCTCTCACTTCATACGCCATCTCCTAACTCTCTATCTGGCCTGGCCTGGCCTGTCTTTTCTTTTTCTTATTCCTGACCAAGATTCTACTAGTTTTGAGAGGGTTCGATACATCATTGGCCTGATCTGTGTGCACCCATCTCCGAGTATATTTCTTAGTTGCATTTTCTTGTCGCATCGGGCTGGTCATCGCGTTCCGCACTCATGGCGCCACCAACGCAACTTCTCAACCTTGATGTGGATGCAATCTCAGGAATTGCAGGGTAAGCAAGACCTCCCCTGCTACCTTGCTTGTTGGGTCCAAAAAGATACACCCATGACTAATTGCAACTTCTCTCGTCGCCTACAGGTCCATCTCCATCGCATGCTGGGTCGTCGTCTTCAGCCCGCAGATCATCGAGAACTTCCGACGCAAGGCAGCCGACGGCCTGTCCCTCCAATTCGTCATCGTCTGGCTCGCCGGCGATGTCTTCAACATCCTCGGCGCCGTCCTGCAGGGCGTACTGCCCACCATGATCATCCTGGCCATATACTACACCATCGCCGACATAGTCCTCCTCGCGCAGTGCTTCTACTACAGGGGCTTCACCTGGAAGGACGAGGTCGTCCCGCCCCCGCCCAAGAAGAAGAATGGCAACAACAATGGCAACAACAATGGCAACAACAACAACGGCAGCACCCGCGCCGACCCCGACGAGCGGACGAGCCTGCTGGGCCAAGGCCAGCGCGAGCGCCGCGGCTCAGACTGGTCCGAACGCCTCATCCACGTGAACCCAATCCTGCCCATCAACGAGCCCTCTGCGACCCCTCCCCCGCCCGCCTCGGCCCTCCAGACACTGGCCTGGAACACGGTCGCGGTGATAATGGTGATCGGCGCGGGCGTGGCGGGGTGGGCGCTGAGCCGGGGCTACGGTGAGCAGAAGAAACCCGACGACGGCGACGGGCCCGCAGCCGGCGGCGATGACGCAATCCACTTCGACCTGTGGGGCCAGATCTTCGGGTACCTGTGCGCGGTGCTGTACCTGGGCTCGCGGCTGCCGCAGCTCCTGCTCAACTGGCGGCGCAAGTCGACCGAGGGGCTGAGCATGCTCTTCTTCCTGTTCGCGTGCCTGGGCAACCTGACCTACGCGCTGTCCATTTTCGCCTACGACCCGAAATGCTACGGCGAGGAGAGCGGGTGCGAGCCGGGGGAGGCCGGGAGGGTCTACGGCCGCTACATACTCGTCAACCTGTCCTGGCTGGCGGGGAGCGTGGGCACGCTGCTGCTCGACATGGGCGTCTTTGTGCAGTTCTTCTTGTACAATAAGACTAGGGACGATGACGAGGAGGGGGATGTAGACGGTAGTGCGATTGAGGACGACGATGATGACCAGGATGATGAGGGGAGGAGCATCGATGGGGACAGGTGGGACCAGAGGCCGATCCTGGAAAGGAATCAGTCTGAGTGGTCTGCTTAGTATGCCGCCTGGCTATCCTGCTTCACACCCTCATTTCACTTGGCTTAGGGCAGGGGGGTGGAAAGAAACGTCTTTGATTCGGGTTTGGTCTCGTCTGATTATGGAGTTTTGGCCTTGGAAACAGACAGGGAGAGGAAGGAAATCGGCCGGGAGGGGGGGGGTTCAGGAGAAACGTGTGGAGTTACGGCGTTCTCATTGCTTGATCACTAAAAGGGAAGACGTCACGGGAATCATCATCATCATCACCAGCATCGTGTTCGAGCATGGGGGGATAGAGAGAAAAGGTGCTAAGAGGAAAAGAATCGGAAACAAGCGGGGAAGCTATCCATCACTCAAGCATCCAGGCATCCAGACCCACGACCCGGGAGCATCAAGTGATCTACAAAACCTGGCATACCTCGAAGTCTGTCCCGCAGATAAACCCCACCCGCCCTACCTGCCTAGGGACTCTGGACAGCGGCGCCCTCCGCCGCCCTCCGAAGCTCCATCTCCTCCTTTTGGATTGTTGAGCTCTACCTAGTGTAGGGAGTGGGTTGTTGTTGGGTTATCAGGCGAGGCGCAGCTGCCCGCTGCTTGCTGGCTACGCCGCGCCATCCCAGACCGGTTGGGGACAAAAGGTTTCAGGAAAGACCCCGTTTCGAACGTGTCTGCTGTCATACAGGCCAGGCAAGGGTGTGCAAGATGGGACCTAGTTCCGGTCAAAGGTCGGAGAAGGATGGATGTTACTCTAGCCCCGGCGGGTTGTTCATTCTGTCCGACCAGCTCCAGCCCAGAAGTGGAAACGGTATAGGGTCTAAACAGACATATCTCTGCATATCCCGTGTCTGGGAATCAAGATGGGGAGTCTCAGATCTCTGAGCCAGATAGGGCTCCTCGATCTAAATCGGTTACAAATACGTGTTCCAAAGATAATCTGCCTAGCATTTCTCGAGATAACCATGACAAATTAGCATCGAGGACAAACAGACAGCGGAGATTGGTGTAGACTGTTTGTTGTGCCAGTCAGATTGCTCTTCTTATTTGCTTGTCTCTATGTCTCAAGCTACCACAAGCACCTCGTCCGAAGTCTCAGGAATAATCAAAACAAGAAACTGGGAGAAAGTACGGTCTATGAGCGACCGATGCAAGCCGCATGCGTTCCGAACCATCAGTACAGCGAGGGAATCGTCGCTCCGGGTATCGATCACTACCAACCCCCATAATCCACTTCCATCTGCCCCTAAACAGGTGTCGAGTCTCTCCGCTCACACCCAGTAGTGTGCAAGTAGGTAGAAGATCGAAACGAATAATGTCAAATAAACCACAACTTTCCAGCCACACGTGTCATAGTTCACCTCAGAATCATTCCGTAGTCGTATGTATGTCAATTACACCGAGACAATTGCCACGTCCCAGGCCACGAAGGGCCGGGTGGGTACGCGGTCAGGTGAGCGTCCACATCACCGTTAGCACCACCCAACCCGCCGCCCAATGAAGCATAACCCGGATCCTATCGCCGTGACGCCCGTGAAGACGACCAGGCTGCCGTATCCGCTGCCATACGCCAGCAACGCCTCGCCCTTCCACGGCATCGAGTGGTACATGACTTGACTGAGGGGGCCCGAGACGACGTTGCCAAAGCCGCGGCCCGCAGCCAGCATCACGAACACCATGATGGGGTCGATGTGCTCGGAGTACGAGCCAGTGTACTCGGACAGAGGTGACTCGGCAGGTCCGGCGCCGCCGGCACCACTTCCACTGCCGGCCCCGAGCGCGATTTCACTGCCGCCATCGAGCTCGCTCGGGGTGACGCTGTCCGACATGTCTTTTCCGGCCACCTCGCGCATGACACCGGTCCAGGTGGTAGAGAATGAGCCCGCCGACAGGCCGTAGCTGACGCAGAAGATGTATACCATGGGCATGTTGATGGCGCATCCCCACAAGAGAAAGGTGCCGAGGGTGGCGCCGACGGTGGTCACCAGGACGCAGGTGGTGACATGGAAGCGGTCGATAAGCCAGCCGATGACGATGCAGCCAACGACGGAAGAAATGTTGAAGAGAAGGATGCACAGGGCTGTAGCGAAGTGGTTCGCGCCGAACACGCTGGCCGAGTAGATGGGGATGTAGATACCGGGGATATAGAAGCCGATGGCCTCGACCGTGTTGGACAGCTGGTACATGACGAAACGGCGCGAGAGACAGAAGCGAAAGTTGAAGGCCTTGAGGCGCCGCACCGGCAGCGGTGGCATTCGCGGCTTGATATACCACGCCAGCGGGGCTGTGATAGCGAACAGCACCACCGCCCAGATGATCATGGTCGTCTTGTAGCCGTACACCTCAAGAAGCTTCTCGAGGATCAGCGGCAGCACCACGCCGGCCAGCCCTGTCCCGGACCACATGATGCCGTAGGCGAGGCCTTTCCTCTTGACGAACCACTCGTCGATATACATGATGCAGGGCATGTATGCGATGGCCCCGCCAATGCCGTAGAACACACCCTGGGTGATGATAAGTTCCGTGACGTTCCTGGCGTAGGCGCTCACGAAGAGCGCCGCGCACGAGATAAACAGCCCGACCAGGGGAGAGTACCTCGCCCACCGCGGGAACATGCGGTTGAGAACGAGTGCAGGCAGGCCACAAAGATACATTAGTCCGGAACAACATGTTCCTTTAATCTAGCTGTCAGTCTCTGGTAATATGCGTGTGGATCCATGCCACATACCAATGTTAGCTATGGCTGATGAGCCCGCAAAAGGGGGCGTCCTGGCATAGTAGCCCGAGAAGATGCCAAAGCAAAACGGGTAGCCTGTGTGTTGACGAGAAACAAGATAGGGTCAGCCAAGCTCTCTTGCGCAAGCTCTTCGAGTGCAAAGGGATCCCGACAGAGACACTCTGTCTGATCTTCTCCGAGAGAAGGGGGGAGAAGGGGCGGGGAAAGAAAAGCGGGAATGGGAGTGTACTCACCCCATATCAGTGCCTCCAATATGAAGCACGCCAGCAGGAAGAGGTAGGCATGCTTTCCCTGGTCAACAGGGGGGAGACACTCGAGCTCGAGGCGGTGGTGAAGCTGAACCAGGCTGAACTCGTCGGCATCGCCCTCTCGTGTTGATGCGGCGTCCTCGAGCTCGGATACTCTGGGGCTGGTGGAGACCAGAGAGAGCGCGGGCCTGGGCCTGGGCGGTAGTTCAACTTTTTCCGAGTTCAGCTTCATGGTGTCTTTGATGGAGCATGGAGGAAGAAGGGTGGGTTGAGCGCAGCGTGCTGGTACACAAGCAGACAAGTAGCGACTTGATATATAGCTGCGCACACAGGCCTCTGCCTCTGTCTGGTTGGCGAGGAAGGGAAGGGAGCATGGTCTAGGAAAGACACAGGTGGCGACGATGATCGGAGGAATGGCGTCAAGCGTTGACAAAAGGAAACACCAGGGGGGTAGCCACCGATACCCACGATCGCAGACTCAACGGTAGACGGACGGACCAACACAACAGCAGCGGCAGCAGAAGAAGCAGTACTAGACACCACCAGACGCCATCAGACACACACACTGCCCGGGACGGTTTGGTGCGGACGGGAAGTCGGGCAAGTCATTACGTCCCTCCGCCAAGTGTCGACATCATGACGCCTGGCTGGTCACAGACACAGTGACAGCTAGACAGACCAGTTATCAGGTGCGCTGTACGCCGTGCGCTGTACGGGAGCACCCGCGGCTGCGCAGAGAAGAGGCGTCGACGATCCGGATGTCCAATCCATTCCATTCCTGGGCTCCAAATTCCCAGCCATTGGACACATGGCCCCTCTCCCGGTGAGGTCAGCGACGCCCTGTATCCCCAGAGATCATCGCCCTCGCGGCCGTCGAGTGCCGTGTCTGCGCGTACTGTGTGTATGATATGCCCGCTCGCACGATGACAGCAGACCTTCCTCGCCCGTCGCCAGTCGCCCACCCTCCCAGGCAGGTGGGTCGCCTACCATCGTTGGAGGGAGGAGGGGATGGTGGGAGGTTTGAAGGGCCTCAGCTGTGCCCTCTCGCCAACGGTTTGTTATCATCGAGTACAGATCTCTGGTGGTGAAGCATGACAGGCGCATCTCCTTGGGCGCCAACACCGAGGAGTCGCACTGGCGAAGCACCCGGGCACAGTCATGTTCCCCAAGGGCATACGTTGACCGGGACGACGGTATCGTGTGGGCAATGTTGTTGTAGGCACACACGCAAGCGATAGTGGACAAGCAGCGGACAGACAGAGGACGAGCGGCACGTCACCCATGGCCGGCAGAAGGAGCTTGCGAGGTGCATTCCAGAGCGAGGCTGTGGTTGTTTGTGGCCGATCATTTCCCGACCTGTCTCGAAACGACGTTGATTTCGGGCGATGACAAGGTTGGAGAGGTGAGACCTCGTGGACCCTGGGGAAGGAATAAATCCGATTAGACCCGTGGTGCCGTGCTGTGTAGTGGTGGCAGCTGGGACAGTTGTTAGTATCCATCAAACGGGCAGACGGGATGTCGAGATGCCTGCCAGGCCGAAGCTTAACAGGGATCATCCCCAGGAGGAGCCCTGGGAGCTCTCACCCTTGCTGCCTTGTCTGCCAAGGTGGAGCACTGCGGAGGAAGGTGTGGAGGAGGTTGGTGGAGGTGGAGGTAGCTCCTTCTCGTGGGGGTTCGCAGGGGTGTCTCAGAAATGCCGAGGCAGTCCACAGCTAACCGCGGGGACGATGGCTTCATCCACATCCACATGAGCTCCATTCAGTCGTTCATGTTCGTCCTTGCTCTGTCAGACTGTTTTACTTCAGGAAAGAAGATCCTCGCCCATCCCTGATCTAGACCTGTGTCTCAACTCTTTTGATCCCACGATCCGCTTAGTGCACGTAACACAACTATTGCCTTGCATTGGCTGGCTTTGTCGACCAAGACCGTTTTGATATTGTACCAGTACCAACACACCGGGCCATTCTCTGTGTCTGTGCCTGTACCATCGCCGCCACCACAATCACAACCACAATCACCATGGCAGACTCCGTGATATCCGTCGAGTACAAGGGCCGCATTGCCACCATTACGATAAGCAATGAGAAGAAGCTCAACGCCCTCAACCAGCAGCAGTACTACGACATAGCAAAGGCGCTACGCGAGATCGCGACCCACGACGAGGTCTACATCACCGTCTTGCTCGCCAAGGGGCGGTACTTCTCTGCGTATGCTTGTCTCACCTGCTCCTCTCTCTCTCATTCCGCCATCCGCGAGTCCATCACGCCCGCCCCCCCTTCGCCGGCCCGGCTCACCCTCGCCCTCTCTCTCACGCACACTCTTTGACACTCTGTTGTCCTCTAATCTCATTCTTCAAGCCCACCTGACCCTGAGGCTTTTTACTCATTTCCCCCTGACCCCAAGAGAGACATAGAGATGGTAAGAAAAAAAAGATCGTGGACAACCCAGCTGACATCATCGCCCCTTCGGGCCTTCGCAGCGGCGCCGACGTTTCGATATCCAAACAGGTGCCCGACACAGAGACCGACACCCGCCAGTATTGGATGCGCTCCTTCCTCGCGTTCAACCTCAACATCACGCAGGCCTTCTACACCCACCCCAAGGTCCTCGTCGTGGGGCTCAACGGGCCCGTCGTGGGCCTCTCGGCCGCCATAGTCGCGCACGCGGACTTCATCTACTGCGCGCCGCACACCTTCCTGCTCACCCCCTTCAGCTCCCTCGGCCTCGTCGCCGAGGGCGGCGCCTCCCGCGCCCTCGTGCAGAGGCTCGGCCCGGCCAGGGCCAACGAGGCCCTCATCATGAGCAAGCGCATCCCGGCCGAGGAGCTCGAGCGCGCCGGCTTCGTCAACGCCGTCTTCCAGACGGCGCCCAACGAGGACGCAAAGTTTAGGCAGCTGGTCCTGAGCGAGGTCGAGGAGCGCCTCGGCCCTCATCTCAACGGGGACAGCTTAATTGGGATCAAGAAGCTGATCCGCCGGCCTGACAGGGACGTCCAGGATGTCCAGAACGCGAGAGAGGTGTTTGACGGGCTGGAGAGGTTTGTGGCTGGCATACCACAGGTGAGTTGGACCTCAACTTGGACTTCATTTTCTGGCGAAGACATAGCCTGCTGACATTTGTTGCTCTCACACAGGAAGAGTTCAGGAAGATCGCCGCGGGCGAGAAGAGGCATAAGTTGTAAGATGGTTTTTCTTGTGCTGAGTGACGAGAGCAGACCTTGATTAGACTAGCCAAGCAACCAATGCTTTAAAGTAGAAACGCATCTGGGTATATACAATCAGCTCAGCAGACCGAACAACAAGCTGGTCCTCTTCCAGTACTCCTGGGATGCCTTGCCCAGCCGCTGCTGTGCAGATGTGCCCTCGAGGTCCGTCTTCTCCCAGACGGCCTCCTCCAGCTTCTTGAACTCGTCCGAGGTCTGTGCCGTGCTTATGGACAACTTCAACACGGCGATGTCAAAGAGCCACTGCACCAGCAAGTCCCTCCGTAGCCTCTCGGCAGCCGCTGTTTCTGCAATCGCCTCCGCGTCCTTTTCTGTAGTTGACTCTTCCGCCGCCTCTGCCTCGGCCGTTGCGGAATCCCCGGCTGCCTCTGGCTTCTCATCCGTCTTCGTGTCGTGATCCGCCTCCTCGCCATCTTCCTTGTCAGCTTTGCTCACCCCGGTAGAGTCTGTATTCGCCCCGTCCTCTGCTTTATCTTCTGTGTCCTCAGCAGTGTCTGCTTTGACACCATCCTCAGCCTTGCCACTCTCAACCTCAGCTGCAGACTTCTCACCCTCAGGCTTAACGTCGCCTTCGGTGAGATGCGCCTCCAAGGCCGCCGCCCACCGCCCAGAGAGCTCCTTGCTCACATGCCTCCTCAGCACCGCGACGGCCGCAGGGCTCCACAGGTCCGTGCCGGCGTCGCCCATCGCCATGGTCAGGTCGCGCAGCAGCCTGAAGACGCCGGGCGACGGCGAGGTCGGCAGCTCCGGGTCGCCCTCCCACAGGCTCCGTCCGACGACCTTCCTCCTCGCCAGGGCACCGCCCGCGAAGCCCTCGACCGGCGCCGCCGCGACGGTGGCGGCCGTGGCCTCCTGGAGGGACGGGACCATGCCCAGGCCAAAGCCCCTGACGGACTCGAGCTTCGGCAGCCTGGCCCTGATGTCCCTTAGTATCCGCAGGAGATACATGGCGACCCTGCCGCCGTTCTCCCCCTCCTTGTTCGCGTCCCACAGCTTCGCCAGGTGCTCGTCCAGGTCGTGGAACGCCTTCTCCAGGGCCCCGTGCAGCCTTTCCTGCAGCTTGGCCGGGTCGTCCCTGCTCAGTGCCTGCTGCCGCTGGTCGATGGTCTCCTCGTCCTCGACCTCGTCGACGTCGTTGTCCCACCTCTGCCGCTTGAGCTGCTCGACCACCCCCTCCACGTCGTCGATGACCTGCGCCCACGACTTGTACCCCGTGACGGCCCTGGCGACGGCGTCGTTGCGCCCGTACAGCCGGTTGACGACGTCGAGGGCGAACGGCCCGGCCCCGTGGTGCAGCTCCATGTCGAGCGACGCCGTGTCCCACAGGCTGGGCTGCGCGTCCGTGACGCCGGGGCGCCACACGTCCAGCGTCGCCGCCACCTCGGACCCGACGAGCCGCAGCTTCTGCACCTTGGCGTCCAGGACGCCCGCCACGTGCGCGTTGATGGTCTCCCGCAGCCTGCCGAGCATGACGGACGGGTCCGACCCCCGCGCCTTGCCGCCGTCGCGGATCCACAGCTGCAGCACCTCGGTCCGCAGCTCCGTGATGGCCTTGAACTCGGTCGTGCGCTCCAGCGTCTTCTCCAGGCCCTGCAGGAGCACCTCGCTGCCCTTTGCGCTCCACTTGGTCAGCATGTCCACGGCTTGCTTGCCGTCGAGGTCGTCGTGCCGGATCGACGGTTTGTACTCGGAGATGTCGTCGTCGCACCACCGCTCGTAGATATCCAGCCTCAGGCTTTCTAGACCGCGTAGTGATGCGTCGGACAGTAGTGTCTCCTTCTTAAGGGATGAGAGGGCCTCCGTGAGCTTGTTGGGAACGAGGTACTGAACGTCGAGGATTGTTTTGGTGTAGAGCTCGAGTCCCTTCACGACGTCCATGGAACTGCGGTGCTCTTCAGCGTCGAATACCGAAGCCATCGCGCTGCCTCGGACGTCCAGGAAGTGCCGTATGACATCCCGCGTACCGGTCCCAGTTGCCAGGCTGTGTGCGCAGAGGGCCTTGAGGAGAAGGTCCCTGCTGGTGTTCTCGCCGACCGTCTCCAGCACCCTATCAATGCTCCGCAGCAGTCGCCTCTTCAGTTTCTCCAAGCTCTTCAGAGAGGCCCCCAGCGCAGCTTTGACCTCAACGCCAGGCTTCTCATCCTCAAAGCTCTTGCCCAGTAAGCTGCCCAGCACCAGGACCTTGGTCGCGGTGACAAGCCTATCCCCGTCCTGCAGCCCAACACGCCCCTGCAAAAGTCCGCCCAGGACCAAGACACACCCAGCGAGTATCTTAGCCCGCGCAGCATCGCCAGAGCTCCTCCTCCCGAACCTGTCCTCATAGACCCCGTCCCGCTCGGCCGCGAAGCGCCCCAGGCCGGCGACCTTAGCGCCGACGACGGCCCGGCCGCAGCGCGCGCCCATGCGGCCCAGCACGCCCTGGGCCTCGTCGACCTCGGCGCGCATGCGCACGATGGCGTCGGCGGTGCCCAGGAGCTCGCGGTAGCTGCCGCCGACCTGGGTGCGCAGGCGGGCCTGCTTGTCGTCGATGGCGACGTGGATGTGCTTGTGCAGGCTGCGGATCTGCGGCAGGGTGTAGGAGGGGGTGCCGGCCGTGGCGGAGAAGATTTGCGACGAGGAAGTCAGGGTCGAGAGGTCGGGGTCGGGGAGGTTGGACGCCATTTTCGTGGTGGCGGAGGTGGTGGGCAGAGCGGTCGGATGAAGAGGGTCGATGTGAATCAAGGGCAGCTGAGCTGCGTTTGTCTGGGACCGTTTAATGCTGGTTGGGTTATTGTGTTATCATGGCTTTTCGGATTTGGCATTCATCCAATTGATTGTCAAATGGCTTTGAAAGTGGCCCTACGGCGCCTTGGTTTGAGTTGGTTGTCAATGATATAAGGGCGCCTGAGGTCCACGCAGCGTTAGAGAGCCTTGGTGCTGTCATTTCGGAACAGGGTCGCCCAGGCACTTTCTGCCGAATCGGCACCGCACAGCCAGCCTCTAGCTTGAGGCCCGTAGTCCCATCTCGATATCTCGGTGCAACTACCATGATTTGAATTGGCAGCATACATTTATTGTTAGTACTCTTTAACCCAGAAGGATCAAGTTTGCCATATACTACAGCTTGACACTCTTGATCAGGCCTGTCTTGATACCAGTCGTCTCTCCCTGGTATCCGCCCTTGCCCTCTCCTCCCTGGTAGGTGGCCTTCATGCTCTTCAGCTTCTTCTGCTTGTCCTCGTACTTCTTCCTCTTCTTGACTCTCGAGTTTCGCACCTCCTTCTTCCTCTTGGGTGCCAGGCCCTTGTTCTTCTCTATCTGGTAGTTGATCTTTCTCTTGCCATCCGGCCCGACCGTCTCCACCTCCACAACGCGGTCCCTCACACTAGCCGATGCAAGTGCCTCCTTCCGCGCGGCCTTGTCGTCCTTCTTGGACTTGGTCCGGTGCGCTATCATGTCATAGTAGTCGTCCTCATCGCCTCGCACCTCCTTGGCCACAGCCTCATCTCCACTGCTGTCGTCGCCACCAAGCGCTTCGCCGTGCTTGGACTCCTTCTTGCCTCTCTTCACAGCCTCCGCGTTGAGTCGGATCATGCGGTCCCTTAGGCGCTCGCGGTAAGGGATATCCGCGTCACCACCAGCATCGCGGCCTGCGTCAGCGCGGCGGCTGGCCTTTTGTACGATCTGCGAGGTGTAGAAACGCAGACTCTTCTTCTTGGCAGCCTTGTCAGCGGCAGTTCGTGCGTCCAGGGCCTCCTCTTCGCCAAAGTCGGAGTGGTCGTCTTCTTGTGTTTTCGTGACAGTCTTGGCTTTCTTCGCCTTCTTGGGCTCCGTGAGGAGCGTAGAAAGATCAGCCAGCGACTCCTCGACCTCCTTGGCCTTGGCAAGCCTCTCCTTTTCTGCCTTCTTCTTTTTCTTCTTGCGCTCGGCATCGGCTTTCGCAGCCAGCTTGGATTTCTTGACAGGTCTGACTTCTTCTTCACCCATCGAGATATCCTCCTCGGCCGAGACTATCTCCGGCTCTTCGCTTGTGGCCTTGGCCGCCTTGAGGTCTCGGACCTTCTGCCATGCCTCCCGGCAGCTCACCAATGTTTCCATGACCTCGTGATCTCGGAGCTCCGCTGGACTGAGTGAGACCGTTGGCACACCTGCATCTCTCGCAGGCGACGTCAGAATAGCGAAGTAGCTGGCGAGGGACGCCACGTAGCAGCCCAAGATCCAGTGCCTGACCACCTCTAGTGACTGGGCAGGCTTTCCCTCGGCCTCCTTTTGTAATTGGACAAGCTGTGGTTGCAGTCTCTCGAACTCTTCAACGAGTGGCACGAACTCTGGATACCTGGCTTGCAGAATCCGGTACCTCTCGTTTATATCCATGTCGTCTGTGACCTCGATGTCCTTCAGCTCTTCCGTCACGACCTCGGCACCCTCCTCGGTCTCTTCGGCTGGCGCTGCCCATTCGTCCTCGTCGAAGATAAAGTCAGCCTCGTCCATCTCCGCCAATTTCTTCTTTTGTAGTCGCTTGGCCTCCTGCTCTTCAGCAAGGGCGTCCGCCTCGGTGTCGATGGCATCGGCATTGTAGTACTCCTTCTTGGAATCGCCCCACCAGCCATCGTCGCCCTCCTCGTCGCCAGACTGCTCCTCATCTTCCGCCTTCTTCTTGTTCTTTTTAGTCTGCTTTTTGACGGCCTTTTGCAATTGTTTGTATTCGGCTTCCACGTCGGATTCGGAATTGCTGTTGTCATCGGCGAAGACCTCCTCGTCGGAGGGCTCCAGGAACTCGTCCAACCGATCTTGCGTCCTCATGCGCTTGGACCTCGGCTCATCCTCGAGCATGATCTTATCCTTGTCCAGGAAGTACTGCTCTTGGTCATCGGCGACGTCTTCATAACTGCGGATGGCAAGGCGCGCCTCGGCGGGGTCGACATCTTTGGGGCCGGACGGCCCTGAGGCCCGTGAGACCTTCCTCTTTTTGGCCATATTGGTATCGTAAGTTAAAAAGTGCAGGACAGCGTCAGAATTGCTGTGCTTGACGAGAGTGAGGGAATTTGGAAGTGCTGAGGATTTCGATCCGCTAAATTGTATGGTCAAGTGCTTGAGCGCAATTCCCAGAATTTTTTTGGAAGTGCAGTTACCGATTGGAGCTTATCGGCGCGATAAGGCAGCTCCAACCAGGCACAGGGGACAGGGGTCCTTGGGGTCCCTCCGTACTTGGCCCTTTCAAGTCTATGCAGGATTGCAAGAGGTCGAAGGTAGCTCTGTTCAGGCTGTTCCAGGGCACAAGTCAAGCTGCCGAATCTGGAGATATCATTAATTTCATCAATGTGGAAGACCTCCACCTCTGCATCAACTCTGTGTCTCTCGGGTCAAGGGCAAGTACCTTGCATGACCAAGCGTTACTGAAGCTCGAGTTCAGCTCAGCTCAAAATCCCACCTTGGCTGAGGGATGAACTTCATAACTTCTATGGAAACCTCACACATCGGCATCGCGGCTGCAGGCGTGGTCATTGTGTTCCTCATAGCGAATATGGGACTTTTTGGCAAGAATCAGATGCCCGTCGATGGCAAGGTATGAATGACCATTCACTTTTCCAACCACTCGCGTCGTGCGGCTGACAGGGGCGGCAGACTGTTCTCCTCACGGGGGGCTCTGAAGGCATGGGCCTGAGTGCGGCACGCCAACTAGCAGCCAAAGGAGCAAACATCATTATTATTTCACGAAGCCAGCAGAAGCTAGATATAGCCCTGGCTGAGATCAAGGTGGGTGATCTTTGTGCTCCCTGAGTGTGCCCAAAGGTACACTGACAGTTTTATCCTCCGACACCAGACCGCCGCCAAATCTCAATCCCAACGATTCCTCGCCATAGCTGCGGATGTGACGGAACCAGGCTATGCTGCTGGCATCGTGTCAAAGGCCACAGCTTGGAACAACGGCCAGTCCCCAGATATTGTATGGTGCGTCGCAGGCATGTCGATACCCATGCTCTTCCAAGAGGAACAAGCCATGACCGAGATGCGCCGCGAGATGGGCGTCAACTTCTGGGGCGCGAGCGACATGGCCCACGCCATCCTCAGGGAGTGGTGGTCGCCCGACCACAAATACCCCAACGAGCCCAAGCACCTCATCTTCACGGCCTCCGTGCTGGCGCTGTACGCCATCGTGGGCTACTCGCCGTACAACCCGAGCAAGTGGGCGCTGAGGGGGCTCGCGGACACCCTGACCCAGGAGGCGATGCTGTACCCGGACCAGCCCGTCAAGATCCACATGGTGTTTCCGGGCACGATCCTAAGCCCTGGTTTCGAGAGGGAGCAGATGACAAAGCCGGACGTCACGCTGGAGCTCGAGAAGGACGACCCGAAGCTGACGCCGGACCAGGTCGCCGAGAGGGCGATCGCGGGCCTGGAGGCTGGCAAGCACTTCGTCACCGTCGGGATACTGGGCGAGTTGTTGCGCTATGGGGTCTTGGGAGGCTCGTTGCGGAATAACTGGCTGGTCGACATTTTCATGGCGTGGTTCATGGCACCGGTGTGGTTCATTGTGCATCTGGTGATGCACGGGCAGATCAAAAGCTTTGTGAAGAAACATGGACACCCGAGCACATATCCCAAGAAATTTTAGGTCTCTCACCGGCTGTTAGTGGTTGGGAAGACATCGAAACCTTTCAAAAACGATCGCGACGGGAGTCATGTACGATACTATGGGAAGATGTGGAAAGGAAATACCATCTATGTACGCATATGTATCTTAAGGGTTTGAACCTAGGGGCAGGTAGAAGCAAGCCGCTTCCATAATAAGATTTTGATCTGCAGAATCTGTACTTGACGCAAGCAAGGCCGCGCAAGAGCCTCACATATCAACTCAGACTTTAACGAGGCATGGGGTCCACGATATTCAACTGAAATGCATCATATCATAGATCAAAGTGAGAGTACTTCAGAACGAGCAGATGCTTTTTCTTTTTCTTTTCAATGAGTCGCGTTAGATCTCTAGTTGCAAGCCATGAAGCATTCGTCCTTCTACGCATAGTAGAACCATAATGATGTCCGCAACCTTCTCTGCCAGCGCGGTCTGTATACTGTGATTCCTTTATATGAATCTTAGCCGGGTGTTACATTCCTCAGAAGTAATTACAGGGGCAGGTACATAAACTTGTGTACGCCCGTGGTTTTTCAGCCATGTTTGGCCTTCACTCCAGCACTTAAGCCCCCCGAGACCCCCGGCCCCCCCCAAAAGAAATATTTGCTTTCACTCTATTCACTTTCCTTGGAATCCTAGATTCTAATACGGTCCACGAAACCCTAAGCACTAGTGTCAAGATCACTTTGCAAGGACACTGACTCTCGCTCACGGAAAACCAGATATGGGCCATCGTGAATCGAGTTGAACCCATCGTGGGTGCAGAACTCCCATGGCCTGCCCCTGTCTCTACCTTCCCCTACGGATCCAAGCGGGCCCGAGGCGGGCTCGAAGTCGAAGTACCAGAGCGTCTTGGCGAGGACGATCGAGACCTCGAGGTACGCCAGCGACTTGCCCACGCAGTTGCGCGGCCCGATGGAAAAGCTGGCGAACGCGTCCGACATGTTCCTGGCCCTCTCACCTGCCTTGATTGCCTCTGGGCCAGCGACGTGGGGAGGAGTAAGCCAGCGCTCCGGGCGATATTGAAAAGGCTCGGGGAAGTTGGAGGCGTTGTGGCTCAGGGCATAGACGTTCACGCCGAATATAGTGCCCCTGGGGATGAAGTGGCCGTCTATAACCAATGGCTTCTCATCCGTGGCGACCTGCTGCCGCCACAGGGTTGCCCCGACGGGAGGGGACATGCGGAGCGCCTCGTCGATGCAGGCGCGGAGGTAGCGGCAGCTGGACAGCTGCGGCCCGGCCTTGATGTCTCTGCCGTCCGAGAACACAGACCGGATCTCATCGGCCAGGCGCGCATAGCAGGTCGGGTTCCGCGACAGGTAGAAAAAAGGGGCAGCCAGCGCAGTGGCCACCGTGTCGCCCCCGGCCGCCAGGAAGACCAGTGCCTCCTTCCAGACGACGCTGTCGCGAGGCTTGGCCGCCTCGCTGGGCAGCGCGTGGGCGACGAAGGAGAACAAGTCGGGCTTCGCATGAGTCTCTAAGGCGAGGCGGGATTGTACCATCTTTTCGACCAGGCGGATGAACTTTTCTCTCGTTGCGTAAAAGATGTAGTCAAAGACCATGTTCGTGTGGACCTTGTGGAAGGCGGGGAAGTGGTGCGAGATGTTCCCGACGAAGAAGCTGACCGACAAGGCTCTGGAGAAGAAGCGGTTCTCCTCGCTCGTCTGGGTCGCGAGGTCGTATCCCAGCGCAAGCTCAGCGATGATGTCGATGGCGAGGTGAGCCGTTTGCGGCGTCATGTTGAGGGGTTGCTGGGATGACTCGACAAGCTTCTTGAGAAAGACGTCCACCTTGGCCAGGAGAGCAGGCTCGAATGACCTGGTTGACCGCTCGGAAAAAGCTTGCCCGACAACCCTCCGTTTCAAACGGTGAAGGTCTCTATCGAGAGTGTTGAAGACGCTATAGACCCCATTCCTGGTGAGAAGCTCGTACGTAAAGGACTTGGTCACGCGGTCATCGTTCTGGTAAATAGCTACGGAGGGCACACCTCAGCATCTGAATATGACTTGGAACCTTGAGCAAGTAGACTCTTACCCTTGAAAGCCGTAGTAGTGTTGAAGAGTAGCCTGTTTGGGGCCATCCTTACCACCGGGCCTAGACTATATCAATATGATAGCATCCATCATGGAGAAGCTGTTCAGGGGCTGCAATATACCGTGCTCCTCATGGAGTTGCCAGATTTTCAATGGCAGACATCGCCGGGCAGCGAGTACGCCAGCGTACACATCGGTCAATTTGGCTAGAAAAGGCCCGGGATAGGCGCGCAGAGGGTGCAGAAGAAGGCGATACGGAAAGACCAAGAAAAGCTAGAGTAGTCACGTTGAGACAAGCACCTTACATGGTGGATATCCTCCAGATGAGATATTCTTGAAGTGAGGTTTATGTGTACGTACCAGAAAGCCACAAGCCAAGGCCAGATATCTAGCAGCAGAGCCGAACATTTCGAGGGATAGCATGATACCGATGATGAGAATACAGGTGGAAACTTCGCGTATGGTGGACGGGTGAAGCAGCTGTGTCTGTCGATGAAGGCCGGTATGAAGGCCGGCAGGAAAGAAACTTGGGTCTCCAAAGGGAGATGGTACAAATGTTTCTGTCAGCCTAGAAGCTAAAGGAGGGTTCGTGCGCCTCCAACGGGGGCTGGCCGGTGTAACACAGTGTTTGCATTTATACTGCAGTTGGCGTTTAGTACCTAAAATGTTAGCAGGAGCAGGACAAAGGCTTGGCACAAGTATAGGTACATGACTTGGCTTGACGATTTATATGGCCAGATTCAAGTGAGTAGTTACTGTATTTCAAGATGAAAGTGACTCATCGGGTTTTCCTGTCCCCGCAAGGGTTCACTGGTAGAGTCGAATACATGACAGCCCTGGTGGAAGGTCATCTCCTAAGGTAGGACACAGACAGCATCCCACAGCCTGCTGTACACAATGATGGTTTTGATGTGCTTGAAAGGCTCCCCCCGGATTGCTCTTCTGCTCTAATACAGATAGAATCCCGACTTCACACACAATGAGATCTCCCCTTCTTTTGGTTTCTACTTCTCTTTGGAGGAGGTTGGTCGGGAGTCAATTTGTAGCCGTCTATTCTTAGGCATCGACCAAAAACCCAAATAAGCAAACAACACAGCTAGTGATTGGCAAAGAGGTACAACTGTCGACAAAGCTCACTTGAAGCCCATTCCCATGTAGCCAAAGAATATCTCCCTCATCCTCTCATCACTCTGCTTATGAAAGACCATCAGGCATCCTCTTCCACTGCAAGTTCCCATCCAAGAAGCTTTCTGATATCTCATCCCACGCTTTCTTGATAATCACTTCCTTTTCGCCGTCACGGGGAAGGATCCTGGCCTGGAACGGACGTGGCATGACAAACATGCCGCCCTGCAGGTCATCCGCATCGGACGGCGGTATCTCGCACCCCGTGACCGGATCAACGGGCCTCTGGAAATCGAAAGCCCACAGTAGACGTGAAATGGCCAGGAATAACGACCGCTCCGCGACGTGGATGCCCTGACACATGCGGCGTCCTGCGCCGAACATGAAGTGGTCACGCTTGCTCACGTCGGCGTTTGTCGCTGACTGCGCCTCCGTCTGAGTGTCGTGTGCCCAACGTGTTGGGTCGAAGACGCGCGGATTTTCGTGACGCTCTGGATCATTGTGGATCGCTCTGTTTTTTAAAGTGTTAATAGAGGTTTTCTTCTCGCTTCAGAAGTGAAATTTTGGAGGCCACGGCAAGAATTCCAAGAGAGAGATGATGTAGGACAAGGAAAGAAACTAACCGGACGTTGTAGATTACAGTTGCTCCCTTTGGCATCCTGTAACCTATGTACTCGTCGTCACGCGTCAGTGCATGAGGTATCCCAATCGGGCTGGCCGGCATCCAGCGCAGAGCCTCCTTGACACATCCTCTGACGTAGGGCAGTTCAGGCGCATCGTCCAGTTCAGGCATGCGATTCCCGCACACGCGGTCGAGCTCAGCCTGCGCAACCTTGGATACGTAGGGGAACAGCATCATGGCTTTCACAAACCCCACCAGGGTCTCTGTTGTCGAGCCAAGTCCTCCCTGGAGAAGCGAGCCGCTCGTGTATGCCGCCCGTTCGTCCGACATTCCTTCCTCCTCTTGGATTCGAACGAGATCACGGGAGAAGCACGCCTGAGAAGCAAAGGGGTATTGCAAATTAGTTGAGTCCATTTTCTGTAGCCATCGGTCTTGTAGCTTCGCTTGATAGGCCAAGGTCCCACGGATATTATCCCCCGCACTTACCGGCGCCTGTCCTTCAAGGACTTTCTTCTTCATACCGATATGCAAACGCAGGAATATTTCAGACTCTTCTTTGTGGAAATCTCTCGCTTGTCTTTGTCCTGGTACAAGTAGGTCCGGCAGGTATCTTAACACCGGGTATGTATCGAGTAAAGTAGCCGTCTGCGTTTAAAACATGCCGTCATTTATTAGTAGCGGTAGTTATGCAGATAGTGTCTGGCAAATAATTGTGCAATTCAGACTTACGGGAGACAGAGCGATCTCGGAGAATCGATCGAACAACTGTGCCATATATCCGAATCAGACAGAGTAATCGGTAGTTTGAGGGTGGGGATACTGACATAGAAGAGCTTCTTTGGCAGCGGGTCATCCTCTCTGGGCACACGGAAGCCAAAGATCATCTGCGTCGTCAGTGAGGTCGTATACCGCTTTATGTGGTAGAGGAACAGCTCGGGCCGTTCCAGAAACCCACTGAGCATTGCCTTGTTCTCGAGATCTTGATACGGCGTGTAGATCTTGGATGACTTTTCATTGAAGTAGATACGCCCGAGCCTGCGATTTCTTTTGAACCATTCATCATCTTTCTGGCAATGCCCCCACTACTATCAGCTTCACTAGAAAACCTCAGGTGCTCTGAAACCTGAAACCTCGCCGGAAAAGACATAATAAAAAAACGTACCATCAAGAATGCGCGCATGCCACCACTGAAGACGTCCTGAGCCAAATATGCCTCGGGCCTCGAGGAGTAGATGGCGCCTCGTCTTTCCAAGAGGTCTTTGACCGCCCAGTCCTTGCAGAGAATTATCCACACTTGTGTACCAAAGATAAGCGAGTAAACGGAACCATATTCACGTGCCCACTTTTCAAATTGTCGTCCACTCTCCTCGGGTTTGGTGGGCATTTGATGGAGGTTACCGATGATGGGTAGCGTTGGTGGTCCCGGCGGTAAGTCTTTTGACCTCTGGCCGACGCGGGAAATTAGTGCTAGGTATAAGAGAGTTATAAATGCACTCGCGAACATATAAAGAAGAGCTTGTGCCATCATGGTGATAGGTACGGAGGTATGGAATATGGTGCACAAACAGAGCAACGGTCGTGCAATGAATCAAAAAAGGTTGGGTGAGAGTTGGGAGATCAGGGCGGGGGCATCTACTTGTATATATACCCTACCCATATCTCGGTCTAACAGCCTCCCATTTGACTTGATTTTCGCTTACTTAATTCAGCTGGCGCGTTGATTTCCTGCACTTCAGCACAGGCTACAAGTTCACAGTTTGGTTGGTGCTATTTCTTTTCTGTTTCCGATCTGCATATATCGTGCGATTGGCATGGTTTTTTCGCTTCTCCGAGCCTTCAACTCTTACATGTCTAAAATCTGATCTAGTCATACAAGTATACAATTTGAATTGAAATCCTCGCAATCTTTCATCTGTCCCACACAGGGGCTGATTTCCCTTGGAAAAAAAGAGAAAAGAAGAAAAGAGCCCCTTTCCCACAAGCTGATGTCCTTAAACATGGCGCAGTAAAACGTTCTATCTCTATGTCTACTATACAAGACTTCCCAAAATTCACGGATACTCTGTAGGCAACGCATTGTTGAAGCCGAAAACATTCTCAGGGTCCCATGTCTTCTTGAGGGCCGCCAGTCTGGGCAGCTGGGCACTTCCGTAGATTTGCTCCAACGGCTCGTCCCCGTGGGCGTAATTCACGTAAACAGCCAGGTCAGGATATCCTGATGTGGCTGCAAAGTCGCTGCGAAGCTCGCGACCGAGCGCGTCGGCTGCTTCGCCCGCTTCGTTCAGGAGGACCAGTCTAGGAGGCAGGTTTCAACGGTCAGAAATGTTCAACGAGCTTCATTTTTTTTTTAAACTGCCGAGCCTTAAGAGGGAGATAGGAAAAGCGACGACTCACAGGTGGGCCACGGTGTCACGCCATGGGTAAGCTGTGGTATCGTCCGGGACAGCCAGCGCGGCCTGGTTAGGGAACATCTCGAGTGACAGCATGGCCTGGCGGCCTTCGGGGTGGTCGGCATAGAACTGTGCCGTCTTCTCAAAAGCTGCCTGGTATGTGGGCGCCGACATGGTCCGCATGTTGACGCCGTAGACGTTACTGGAACGATTCCCGGGGCAGTTTGCCGGGTCTGTCCCTAGGAGGGCTGTGTTCGCGAGCTGGTTCCATGGTACGAAGTTGACAGAGAGCACACTGGGCTGCAGATCCAGGATGGGAGATAGGACCTTGCGTGCCTCGGCCTCTGGTCCAAAAAAGACCCAATTGGCAACAAGGCGAGGCTGGTGTCACATTATTATCAGTACAGTTGCCTAGGTATGGGGGAGGGTGGGACGGTGGGTGAGGTAGGCTCAAACGAGGCGAGAGATCTGAAGTTGGGAAGGTAGCTCACAGCATTGGCCTCAGCATCATACATGACGATGGTCTCGGAAGCCACATCTGCTGGCAAAGAGCCATTGAAGGAACTCACAGCAGTGTCGAAATACTCGGCGCTCTTGTTAGCTGGAAATACCATGTCGATATTCGTGACATGCCCGTCGTAGCTGCTGTCCGTGCCGATTTTATGCAGTTGGTACGTGGCCGATGTCACGATACCGAAGTTCGCGCCGGCCCCTCGTATGGCCCAGAAGAGATCCGCATGGGATGTGGCCGACACCTCGATGAGCTGTGCATCGGCAGTCACGAGGCAGACTTTTAGCAGGGAATCAATCATCAGACCGTAACGGCCTCCGTCACGGCCGACTCCCGCGCCCAAAGTGCCGCCCAGCATTCCCGGGCATTGTGAGGTTAGAGTCTCTGCCAAGGGCCCGTGTCAGAGAAGCGGACAGATAGATCATGGTGACGAGGGACATTTGGAGACGAATACTCACGGAGCTCGAACCCGGCCTCATACACCGGATCAAATATCTGGCTAACTCGTACCCCTCCGCCAATAGTCAACATCCCAGCTTCCTGGTCGACTTTGACCGTGTCCAGCTTGCTCAGGTCGATGGCAAGTCCACCTTGGAGTTTCTCAAGAGTGGTGGTGTATCCATGCCGTCCGCCTGTGGCAAGAATAGATATATTGGCGGCCTTTGCGATTTGGACCTATTTTCTTGTTAGAATCCGAGTACCTCTGGAGAACCTCCCCCCGTCTTTACGTACGCTTTTGACAACATCGGTCTCGGTACCTGGGCTAACGGCTGCCACGTACGTCGGTGGAGCAAAAACGTCCCATCGTAGCGTGGAATCGGTGAACTCCTGGGAACCCGGAAAAGAGACCACGGTCGTGGAGTCCCACTCATTGCCTGGATCCGTGAGCAGAGCTCTCAGATCCTGAGCACTGCAGAATGGGGCATGACAGAGCCCCAACCAGGTAAGGCACCAGGTCGTGAAGATTCGGTGATTTTGCCTCATATTCGAGTACACTTGGCTCTGAATCTCAACTCAAAGTTTTCGGTGCCTTGGTTCCTCGACGGAAGAGAGGAGACATTGCGGACGGTCATCTTTTGAAGTGCCAGATCGCCCATCTGACGGACGAACACCTCTCGCGTCCAAGACGAGGCATCTCCATCAGCTAGCTTCGCCTCGCGGCGTGGATTCGACTCAGATGTGGATGCCTGAAGGATTCTCCGGAGGCATCGTACGAAGAGATGTGGTTTTGGGGGCTTATTGCTGTTGGCGATGACTGGAAGGATTTCAATGTTGCAGAAGTCATGATGGACCGAGTGGTCTTGACGCTCGGGGCAATGCAAATGTCGCGTAACACAGCATTGGCACACGGGGGAAGAATCATTCCATCAATCACCAAAATATGCAGTGGGCCACAATTAGTGTCTTTGTATTTGCAATCCAGCCGTTGCGTCTTGTTACACCAGCAGCGGCCCCCAATATGCAGGTTTCGGGCCTGCGAAAGGTGCCGAGAATCCTGCTCGTTTAAAAGTGCGGCCAATGACGTTGTTATCGCCCTGCATGCCACACGGTCATCACATTTCCGCGCGTAGTCTGCCAAATGAGACATGTATCTGGGTACATATCGAGGCTGAAAGTCGAAAGAGGGGAAGCACAACGCCTTCCTGCAGCACACAGTGCGATGCCGAACACCCGTGTTCCTGGTACAGTACTGCCTTTGAAAAGTCCCTTGCAGAGGTAGAGTACTTCAGGCTGGGCTGTTCCACGACTGCAGTCGGTCAAGACATCCCCCGGCTCAAGTGCTGACGGTGTCACAAACGGTCGGCACTACAGTAACGCCCGAGTACCCGAGGACGCTGCACTCCTTTGAGGTTGGGGATCGTATGACCTACGTGACACAAAGAACTCTCTCTTAGGCACATGTAATACAGCGCACAGTAACGCATTGGGGGTGTGGCGGGGGAGATACTCTGTGTGAGACCGACTGTGCCGAGCTGGTGCCACCCCTAGGGGGCTAGGGAGGCAGTGGTCTATTGGTCAGGAGAAACAGGATGCCACACATGTTCACTAACTGAGTTGTGACTGCCTGTACCACCCGAGTAGATGCCTCCCTAACGGGGGCTGGTATCACGCCAGCTCTGGGGGCCGCAGCCCGCATCTGCTGCTAACACAACCGCGACCGACTCTGAGCCTCTTGCAGTCCATTCCCTGGGGCGGGGTGCAGCCACTGTGTTCAAGACAATAGCGTGGTGACGAAACCACTGACGATGCCCTCTACTCCATCTAGATCCTGCCTAGGTCTCTAGTCACTAAACCTATCTCTTGTGTGTGGTAGCCACGCACATTTCAAACATCCAGGATGGCTGAGCGCGAGGCAGTCCATTTCGACATCACGCCTGAAAAGGAAGCCAGCAAGCTGCAATTCCTTCGCCGGCAGTTCTCTGCAGGTCCTCCGGCCCTCTTGCGAAGCGATGTCGACCTCAGCGGCAAGACAGCCATCGTGACGGGTGGCAACGGTGGCATCGGCTTGGAGTGTTCGAAACAGCTCCTTGACCTCGGCCTGAAGAGGCTCATAATTGCCGTCCGTGATGAGGCCAAAGGTGAAGCGGCGCGCAATACCTTGACGGCCAAGAAAGCACTGGAGGCCGACCAGACCATCGATGTCTGGAAGCTCGACCTTGCATCCTACGAGTCCGTTACAGCCTTTGCACAAAAGGCAGCGGGTTTGAGCCCTCGGCTCGACATTGCGATACTCAACGCCGGGATCAATCGCGGCTCCTTTGCCCTGAACCCCACCACGAGCCATGAGGAGGACATACAGACAAATTACCTCTCCACTGCGCTCCTCGTGCTCCTCCTTCTCGACAGCTTCAAAAACTCCAGAGCCAGTGCCGATGCCACCGCCACAAACAACACCCCGGGGCGCATCGTCGTCGTATCCTCCGACACGTCCGCGTGGGCCAAGTTTGCCGAGAAAGATAAGGAGCCACTCCTGCCGGCCTTCGACGTCAAGGGCAGCTGGGACAAGTTCGACCGCTACGCCACGACCAAGCTACTCGGCCAGTTTTTTGTCACGGAGCTGGCGAGGCGGGTCCCTCCGTCGCTGGCCGTCGTCAACTGTGCCAACCCGGGTCTCTGTTACGGCTCGGGCCTGAACCGAGAGCTGGGTGTTGCTGCTGCCATCTTCACGCGTCTCATTGGCCGGCCGGTTGCTGTGGGAGCGCGCAACCTCGTGCACGCTGCTGTCAAACAGGACCAAACGTCCCATGGACAATATGTTGAGGATGGCAAACTGAGACCGTGAGCCACCCTTTTTCTTCTTCTTGTTGTTATTCTCTATTGCTGTCTACCCTCCAGCCCCCCTCCGTCTCGCCTCAGCGGTGGCAAGCAGAATATCTATGTTCCCGCCAATTGATGATCAGGCTAACATGTGGAATATCCTTCGGCTAGAATGGCGCCTTTAGTATATGACAAAAGGCAGGAGCAGATGTCTCAACGTCTATGGAATGAGACAATGAACGAGTTATCTTTCGCAGGGGCTCAGGGCATTCTGGAGAACGTGGCTCGTGTGTAGAAGCCAAAGGTTGCATTTTGAGTGTGCTGCAGATATGAGAGGCAGATGGCGGTCCCGAGGTGCCTTTGAAGGCTTCTCTCCATACCAATCCCATCAAGTGACCACTAGAGGGAGTCAGTTGGGGCACAGTAGGGGGCTAACGACATGTATTATCCACAGACACAGCATGTAGGAAGCAAAATTATCCCGTGTTATTTTCGCATGTCAATTAGGCATGGCGCCAAAACTTGCCCGCTAGCGAAAAAAGGCTCGGCCCGCGCTCCTGACAGCTCCTTCAGTTGCAATTCACTGGCTGGACTTACGGGCAACGCTGGGTGCTATTTGCTTCGGAGATAACGGACTTAAGAAGAACACAAAGTGTAAATTCCACCTGGGTAGCCACTGCTGAGGGTAGAATGCATAACGGATTTCATCCCTCATGATCTCGTACCCACAATCATGATACATGGCACAGAAAAGCAAGTTCTGAAATGCTACACGCCTTCGATTTAACAGTTTTGGACAATGAACCACACAGCTCGTTCGATAATGATACATAAAAGTAACCCTGTTTGCGTCCAAACACACGAGAAATTGCCGTCGATTGTCAATGTTACAGTGTACTCATACTGATTCATCCTGGTGTCTCCCCTTTCCCGAATGATAGGTTGGTAGGAACAAGTTATTTGTTCGTCCCATTTTCGACATCCAGACACCAATAGGGCCGAACTTTCCGAAAGAACGGTGACTCGATGCCTAATTTCGTTCCATCCATGGTTGCTGTCGGCTGTGTTGCTCCATGACGACGGCCCCGCTTGAATCGTAGGAAGTAATGGTCTCGAACTCTGTGCTGCGGAAGATAGCATTACCGAACTCAGGATCATTGTCTTTCATATGGTTAATGTGCTCCAGAGGCACGAGGTGGCGTTCCGAGCCTGACCCGGTCTTCCAGTTCTTGTCGTTGTCAGTCTCCTGAGAAGGTTTGGGCCAGGAGCTTGCGTCGGCATGGGCCTTCCTGAGAGATTCCTGCGAAGGGCGTCGGCGGGCAAACGAAACCAGACTGCTCCACGATGGGATCGACGAAAGCACCTTCGGAAGGTCGAGCCCGGAAACAGCCTTGGGCATGGCCGGGACACACAGGACCAGGATGGCGCAGGCACCCTCGCCGACGGCTGTCAGTTGTACCGAAGAGAGGTGGTATGTGAGGTCGTCGCTCCCGGCACGCCCAACGGTATAGACAAGGCGCACGATAGCCGTGGCACAAGCGGCCAACCCCAGCGCGAAGACGACCGACACGCCGAGCTTTCGTTTCCATGACATGTTTAGCTTCCAGATGACGCGCTGTGGGATGAGTAGGATAATGACATCGGTCGCGAAGGCGAAGCACGCGGCTGACAGGCTGGTATAGGCTGTGTTGATGCGGCAGTAGCCGCCTGGGAGGGTGCGGTTCCACAGGTACTCGTGGGGCACACATGACAGATTGACCAATATAATCGTGGTACTGCAGTAGACGACGTTTGCCCATATGACAAAGTGGCAAGCCCAGAAGAAGAGGTTCCGCCGGTTGCCGCCGTCTGGAAGGAATATTCGAATCCACTCTACCAGAATTGCTGCCTTAATAGTCATCATAAAGCCCAGGGCTAGACATGTCGTGATGATGCCGACCTGTGCGGGTTACAGTATCTTAGCATCAGGCTTACGGTGAGTTTGTCAGGTCAAGGACACGAGGGAGAAAGGGGGGGGGGGACTGCCTTACATGCAGGAACTCTACCATATCTCGAAGTCGCAGGTTCCACATGTGAATAAACCACCCGGGATTGGTTGTCAGATAGTAATACACGCCTATGAGAGAGGCATAGACCGCGAATGATAACATCAAGAGATAGTCCTGAAGTTGGAGTGCTCCCACGATGACACATCTCGAGTAGAGCCGAAGCGAGATGGCAATGATTGAGACGGCAAGACACACGGAAAGAATGGCCAGAGTCATTGCATTTTGATTAGGCGGGTTGTCAAAGACTGGGATCACGCCAGGTGGTGGCTTCATAGCCGGCATGTCCATGATGTTTGTGGCCGACATTGTGACAACCTTGGAAACCCAATGAAGCTGAGCAATCTGAAGTTGGGTCGAAAGAAAATGTCAGACGAAGGTTGAAGCTGATGGATGGTGATGGGCTGGTTGTGTTCTAATTCTTTGGAATGCTAACGAGACAGAAGCTGGCTGATGGTCTGATCGTTGGGAGCTGTGCATGCCCCCAAATCTGTGGGATTCCGGCGATGGATTCCTGTACAACCACCCGAATAAGCCTCACAGTGTCCTCTACACTGTTCCAAGGCATTCTCATTACTTGTATGAGAAGCCCCGTACTTGCCTTGGTGTTCTGGGCTGTTGGTCTTTCGAAACAATTGATCCGGCGCCCAATTCCAACAAGAAATCTAACACACCACCTCGAAATCCCAGCATTCGAGTGTTCTAGCCCCAGGCTCCAATTGTAAGTATCATAGGCTAAACAGGACAAAGGCTCTTGACTCAGCCTCTGACTCCTGCCACGTAGTTGTGGCCCGGTAGAACCATGATTACGATCCCACAAGAAGGCACAGTAGTGTTCCTCAAAAGGCCTGTGCAGAATCAGCCGTGTCAAATTGAAGCCTCGAAACCCCACTTCCACGGCCGTGTGACATGAACGGGTTATCGTTGCACGGGAATCAACAACTGAGAATCAACAACGACCTTCCCAACAGCCTTGGTCGTTTCGTGTAAGTAAGCTGCCATGCTGCTTGTGTAGGACCATGTGGACGCCATAAATCCTTCCGCTGGGTGCATGATCATTACTATGTGTGACGACATGCACGCGATACCATGAATCCAGGCACGACTTGCGACATTCCAAAACTGCCATTCTACCACACGCACTTTTCACATATACACCTCTACAGCCAGGCAGGGCAGTAATCCTACAACAGGCGGGGGCGCGGTGTTCAGCCCTCGCCGCAGAATTTCATTTGCAGAGTTTCACTGCAGAAAAACTGCAGTATGAGTGCATATGCGTGACTATCACTGCATAAGGCTGTAGAGGCTCAGTTGGAATGTCAGCTCGAGAGGTAACACACACTGACACATCCGCTCACGGGTTGTCTCGAGTGACACATGCTGATGCCCAGGTGTAAAAGGTAAGACCTAGGTCAGCAACCTCGGGACAAGAGAAGTGGCGCATGGAAATGCATAATGGACTTGAATGTCTTGTGATAAGTGTCGCCATCTTACTGGCGAATAAGAAGCTGCTTGCCTAGATGATCTCGCGAGGGTCTCGGCGGGTAAAATGGCAACATGAGGAAGTCGAGTAGAGAGCCAAAAGGATAAATTTCCGACTGGTCACCAGCACGAGTAGACATATGCTTTCAAAATACTCATTCTCAATATCGAGACGCCTACGCATATCGTGCACAAACACGCCCCGGTGATAACCACCACTGACGACCCTGGAAATTTGCTCACTGCTGCGTTTGCCTCAACATAATGAACATTGACGGGTACGCACTCGTCATTGGTGGAGGTAGGGAGCGCTCCGCTGCACGTTGGATTGTTCTACTTTTATCAGCTGTAACGTCTGGGCCCTGCTGACTCTGTGAACCTGCGGGTCCGCCCAGGCAGCGGCATAGGCAGAGCAAGCGCCGAGGGTCTTACCAAAGAGGGGGCCAAGGGCGTCATGATCGCCGATATCAACTTCGAGGCTGCAGAGTTAGCCGCAGCGGCTTGTAGAGCCGGCGCCACGTCCGCGGATGCGGGGCCCAGGCCGGGCTTCAAGGCTGAGGCAGTCTATGTCGACGTGACGGTCGAGGCATCGATCCAACGGGTCGTGTCTCGCATGGTTGAGACATTTGGGCGCATCGATTACTGCGTCAATAGCGCTGGGGTGAGAAACTTCTCAGCACCGAATTGATTGAACATCTAAAGTCACTGGCCAGTCGGCTGATCCTCGTGCCAGATTGGGGTTCAAAATGCGAACGAGACGGCCGAGGCTGATGCGGCCGAGTTTGAACGGTTCCTGGGCGTCAATGTCACCGGTACCTTCTTGGTCACACGCGCCGTCTCGGAAATCATGAAGAAACAGGAACCAATCCTGACGGACGCAGCCTCTCCGCGTCGGGGCGTCAGCCGTGGCACCATCGTCAACATGGGCTCGCTTGGCTCGTTTGTCCCGCAACCTGGCATGATACAGTACACTGCCTCAAAACATGCTGTGTTGGGGCTGAGCAAGAATGCAGGTGAGCTGTTGTCCAACCATTGGCGAGCCGGGATTCGTGCCTATTGTTGAAAGTCAACTTCCGGACGTGGTCATGATCAACGCTGAGGTGCAGAACACGCTGACACTTGGCGTATGCAGCACTTGATAACGCAGCACATAATATCCGTGTTAACTGTGTGTGTCCATCGTGGGCGGACACCCCCATGGTCCAGCGAGCTGTCGAGAAAGTCCGAGGGTTAGAACATATGATTAACGCCGCTGTGCCGTTGGGCCGGATGGCCCTCCCGGAGGAGGTGGCCGATGCAGTCATTTTCTTGTGTAGCCCGAGGTCGAGTTATGTGACGGGCTGCAGCTTTGTCATTGACGGCGGCACAGCCTTGCGAGGCATTATGTAGGGGGATGTCTGACGGCAGCAGGTGGTTCTGATATGCTTGGCACTCACCTCGCTCAACGCCATGCATGATCGGGCGGCTCTTCATCCCCAGGTATTCATGTATCTAGTATCGCGTAATACCAGGTACCAAGTAAGACTTCCTTGCGCTTAACCGCCGCGTCTCGACCCCTCAGTGTTCGGACGAGGCCAACGTGCTTCTCTGGTGAGACTCGCTGATCAGTGCCGGACTGGGCTTGATCTTTCTCCGTGAGAGTTGCAATCTCCAGTGGAAGGGGGGTGCGATTAGCAAGAATGCGTTCACTAAGCTAACACAAGCCTTTCCATGGCCCTGATACAGCCTGTGGTGATGAAAATATATCTGGCGGAACCAAATCGACTTTTACTGAAGGTTTGTTGTCGGTAATTCGTGAGAGAATTTGACCAACTTGCAACGTCACCCAACATCCAGACATGGCCACCTCAGCAAAGCCGAGCAATGAAGCTGATGCCTCTACCAGCAGCCCCGACCCCAAAATCTCATCCGATGACCCCCTCATGTTTCTTCGCGGTGCTGGCTACATCTCCCATGGGTTCCCGGCACCGGGACTTCGCCGAACGGTGCGGCACATCACCGGTCATAATGAAGAGGGAAAGTCGGTTTTCCTGTCCACCGACTGCGGCGACCATCACCGCCTCATTGGAGACCAGCAGGCACTGGGCAACATCCTCTACTCGACGAAGGAGACACCCGTGGACATGAACAGTGACAAAGACTTGCAGCACGCAAAGGAGGAAGAAGTAAGCAGACTGACTGCGCTGAAACGCAGCTGGCATCAAAAGATACATGGCAGCTAACACAACCAAGCCGCCCTTACATTACCAAAACGGAACGGTTCTGCGCATGGTTGACTTTGCGCCGGGATTGCTATCTCCTATGCACCGCAGCATATCCATAGACTACGGCATCGTTGTCGAGGGTGAGTTTGAGCTGATTCTCGACTCGGGTGAGGTTCGAATCATGCGGCAAGGGGACGTCAGTATCAACCGCGGCGGCGCCCACACCTGGCGAAACATCACGGGCAACGGCACTATGCCCGGCCGTATGATCTACGTGCTTGTGGGTTCCAAGCCAATAGTCACGGCTAAAGGCGAGGAACTCGGCCAACATCTCGCTGAGTTGGCACCCTACTACAAAGATGAGAAGCAAGATTGAACTATGAGCTTGGGCCGGTGACTTGTAACTGGTGGAATTGTATCAAACCCACTTGAATATCTCTAGCTCCTAGTACTCGGAAAGAAAATATTTCAGGGCAATCAGTATTGTTCCCTTACTCACACATGTTGTAACGAGCATGGTGCCTAAGCGATAATGACATCAATCTTTGAAACAATCCCTGAAATTACTCAGGTACTGAGGTCTCTACTTCGTTTTGCGCCCATCCCTCAGAAATCTCTGCTGCAATTTTCCAAGTCCAAACATGGCCCAAAATATACGATCCTGTATTTTGAACAGTTAGAGAGAAGTCTACCAATAATTCCGAGGCCTGTGCTGGAAGATTATCGTACCCATATGGTGCGCCAGGCAAAGGTAGTGAGTATGCGAACTGACAGAGTAGCTTTGCCGTACCAGAACCATGCCGGGGGTGCTGGTTTCAGACTCTGAGCCACGATGTTCCTCGCGTAATCGAAACGGTCAGTGGTATCTGTCGTAGTGTTACCGAGGCAATCAGTCCTCGGGAGATCGAGTCTTGCGAAGGGAGCTTACTAGGAGTTCGTTGAACATGCTGCGTGAATGCTTCAGCAAGCGGGGCATAATATGAATCTGGGCGCCGTAGGTCAGCTTTCAGGGCTGTTAAGTCTCAGTACAAGGTCAGTTTTGATGCATTAGACGAACCTCGTGGAAGTTTCCTGTCCATGTCCCTCCTCAGAATGTTGGTGCCGACTTCACCAGATATGATCTTGTGCCGTTTATTAGCTAGGGGTGCGCGATTCGCGATTGGCGATTCGCGACACATGTCACATACCGTGAGGACTTTGACACTACGGTCGTGAAATTAGACAAGTTAGCCGGGGCAAAACTCTATGCCGAGATGATCTCTGGAACGCACCCTAAAGGCGCCATCTCCACCCGCAAAGTGTTTGACCAATGCTGGAGAGCAGCCTTGCTGGCATTGTACGATGCGCCGTACACGTAAGGAACGATGCCACCTATTGAGCCGATATTTACAACGACCCCTCCTGAGCGGATCAAAAAGTCATGGAAGTGATGCACCATGCGCATGGGCCCAAAGACGTTGACATCGAACATGCGCTGCACTTCGGTCACGTCTGTGTCGATGGCTGTCATGGTATATGCTAGGAGGACAAAGTCTCAGAGTCATGGGTACTCAGGTGGCCTCACGGCATTTGGACAGTACGAAGACGACTCACCTATTCCCCTGGATATTTTCAATGGGTTAAGTCAGTCAAAATTCGAGGGTCAACTTGAAATGCCCAACGGATTCTCAAATCCTCTCTCTCGCAGTCCAGCGGAACTCACGCATTATTGACTAGGACCTCGAGTGATCCACCTGTAAGCTCGAGGACCTTTCCTTTCAGCTCAACAACTGACTCCTCTCGAGTCACATCCAGATAGTAGCACGTGATGCCAGCCTGGACGAGGTGCTCGTTACGCTCTGAGGGAAGAACAGTAGCAATGGGATGCAGGCCGCACAGAGCATACTGCTTGACAAGAGCCTCACCAATGCCTCCCTGGCCGCATCTAGTTATGTCAGCGTGGCCACGTTGTGGTTATTCCATCCACCATTTCACACGGGGCAGCGGATGCCCTACGGACAGCATTGAACTCACCCGGTGACCAAAGCGTATTTGCGTGTTTCTGGCATGGTGCTGCAGTCCTTCCTTCAACAAAAGTTGTAAGTTCATGGAGGACTTTGAAGACGACGGGTTAGGATTGTGGAATTCCAAGACTGAACGTTCATACATGGACATGATCGAGCGCTTACCTAAGTACCAAATGCGTCTCTTTGCTTTACAACTTTGCATTGCAGTCATTGAACTTGGCAACTGAAGCCTTGGCAATACCTCTCGATTGCTGGTGTGGGGCTGGAGAAGGTGGGAAGGATTTCCTAAACACACCCTCCCACTTCTCCCCCTCCTTCGACTTCCAAGGCTGTCATGTCGCACCGCATCAACATGCAAGTTCAATGCTGTACCCCTCCTTCGGATCAAAGTACGGTTCAGGGGTACCAGCAAGTCACAAAGTTGGCCGGTACATCCAACCGCCAACTTCCTTGGCGGGCATAGGTTTATTGCACAAAGTCCGACGCTGATCCTGGTGTTACCTGCAATATAATCAGTCGGGTCACACATTGTAGGATTCAGCAAGAAGTGCTCATGTCCCAGACACAATCGCAATACATGGCCTTATACCAGACAACGATGGTGGAAGAAGGGGGTGATGATCTCAGCATTGCAGGCAGCACCTTGAGAGCGCTCGTCCGGAACGTAGATGGATTGCACCATGAACGCGCCACAAGATAGCTCGTAGCGACCAGTAAAGCTGTTCTGATCCATCTCCCGTGATTATGCTGATATACTGGCCAACTCCTACCAACCAGGAATTACATGATTATCCTGACACAATATCTCCCCAAGCTCAAGCATAGGCAGTCAGTAAAAGAAGGAGTACCGCGCTATCAAATTCTTCCGAGTCTTTCATCATGGGTAGCACCCAGGCCAGCAGCGGTGGTGATAGTGACCCTGCGTGTATCGTCGGCATGGGTATGTAGACTCAATTTCTTGTCATAAGCCATATATCTTTGTTGCTCAAATACTAACCATGGGATAGCATGCAGACTGCCAGGTGGAATTAATTCAACCTCTGGGCTCTGGGAGTTCCTAATGCGAAAAGGATGCGCGCAGGGCCCAGTCCCGGCACAACGCTTCAACCAGGACGGGTTTTACAACGCCGGCGGCAGCACCCACGGGGGTCTCATGGATGTGGCCGGGGGTTACTTCCTCGATGAGGATGTACGA
Organism: Diaporthe sp. PMI_573; assembly: GCA_021399435.1. Taxonomy (NCBI): domain Eukaryota; kingdom Fungi; phylum Ascomycota; class Sordariomycetes; order Diaporthales; family Diaporthaceae; genus Diaporthe; species Diaporthe sp. PMI_573. Next base: position 1,181,059 of record JAJTUP010000004.1, read on the forward strand.
GCGTTTGATAATGCCTTTTTCGGCATTCACAATCTCGAGGCTGCCTCTATGGACCCACAGCAGCGCAAATTACTCGAGATCGTGTATGAGTGCCTTGAGAACGCTGGCGTCTCGCTGGACAAAGTCTCGGGCACCAACACCGGCGTTTTCGTTGGAAATTTCACTTTGGATCATCAGACCATGCAGTCGCGCGATATAGATGCCATCCATCGTTTTTCGGCCACTGGGTGTGGGACTACCATCTTGGCAAACCGGATCAGCCATGTGTTCAACCTCCAGGGACCAAGGTGAGCTTTTCAATTGGGAGAAATAATGTCTAACTTGGTTTTACACATCGACCTCTGTTCCTTATTTCTATTCGAGTCCGGTGGAGCATGAAACTAATTGTCACCTCGTAGTCTCACCCTCGATACAGCATGCTCCTCGTCTCTCTATGCATTGCACAGTGCCGTTGGGGCTTTGGATGCCGGAGACTGTGACGCCGCAGTCGTCGCGGCTGTCAACCTGATCATGTCGCCTGAGCAGTGTATAGCCGCTGCCAAGAGTGGTGTGCTGTCGCCCACCGGAACCTGCCACACTTTTGATGTTGAGGCAGACGGTTACGGCAGAGCAGAGGGGATGAATGCCATCTACCTCAAGCGGCTGTCGAGTGCTATCAGAGACAATGATAAGATATGGGCTGTTGTTCGCGGAACAGCGGTCAATGCGTGAGTTCCTGCCCAGATGGGTCCCCTGATATCGTGGTAGCTGAGTCTGTGTCCGTCTCTAGAAATGGCAAAACACCTGGAATCACCCAGCCCAGTGCTTCCCTTCAGGAAACTGTGATCCGGAAAGCCTACTCAAAGGCTGGTCTTGATTTCGCTGATAGCGACTACGTGGAATGTCATGGGACAGGGACTCCCGTTGGTGATCCCATTGAGGTCGATGCTCTTAGTCGTTGTTTTACAAGGCCGGCAAAGACACAGCCTTTGCTCATAGGGTCTGTAAGTTGATACTACACGACCTCGCAACGACCCGAGAAATTGTTTGCTGACTTATGGGATACATGCAAGTCCAAGCCCGGTTTAGGCCATAGCGAAGCAGCCAGTGGACTGACAGCCCTGATCAAAGTCGCACTGGCTCTTGAACACGGGAAAATCCCACCCACATACGGCGTTGGGAATCTCAATCCAACGCGTGAGTTAGGCTACCAAAGGACATGTATCTTTGTTATAATAACAGTAGAAGCTGACAGAACGTTCCATGCAGTCAGACTAGACAGCCTGAATATGAAGGTTGTCACTGACGCCGAGGACTGGCCGCGAGAGCTCCGCAGAGCCAGTGTCAATGCCTTCGGATACGGTGGAGCGAATGCTCATGCCATCCTCGAAGGGCCCGGCAGCTATCTGGGGTTTAGTCTCCAGAGTAATGCCGGCTCTTCGTGCCATACTACTATCCACGGGGATACTTTTGTACTTCCCGTGTCTGCAGCTTCATCCAGATCGCTGGAGACACGCATCAGCCAGATCCGAGATCTGGTCGAGACAGGAGACCGCTGCATTTTAGAGAGACTGGCTTACACCTTGGGCGAGCGAACATCTCACCTGAGCGCCAGGAGTGTCTTATACGCGAAGTCCGGGCGACCAGACAAGAATCCTGAGATCTTGAATCTCAACGATGAACCGGAGATTGCCGGGACCATGGGGCTTGCCTTGCCTGTTGCCATGGTTTTTACAGGGCAGGGAGCTCAATACGCAAACATGGGCAGGGATCTTCTTCTCGGGAATGAAGTATTCCGCAGATCAATTCGCAATCTGGACTGCAGTTTACAGACTCTGCTGCCTCCTGAACATGTGCCCCAATGGACCCTGGAGAGCGCACTTCTCGAGCCTCCCGAAGTCAGTCGGGTACACCAGGCTATCAGAAGCCAGCCTCTCTGCACAGCTATCCAAATTGCTCTCGTCGACCTGTTTCATAGTTGGGGTATCAACGCCTGTGCCGTCGTCGGTCATTCATCTGGCGAGATAGCTGCCGCGTATGCCGCTGGCTTGTTGAGCGCTCCGCAGGCCATCACGGTTGCTTATTTTCGAGGGTGGGCAGTTGACAAGATGACCAGAAAGGGAGCGATGATAGCAGCTGGGGTCCACGCCGACGTGGCCAGGGCTCTCATCAAACAGGCTCGTCTTGACAGCGAAGTTTCGATTGCTTGTATCAACTCGCCGGAAAGTGTTACATTGAGTGGCACGATAGATGGAACTGATCACCTGATGACTGAAATACAGAAGCTGGGAAAGTTCGCTCGCAAGCTCCGCACGGGAGAGCGGGCCTATCATTCTGTGATGATGGAAGAGGTGGGCCAACTCTACGAAGATTTGCTCACACCACATCTCGCCTGCAAGTGCGAAGAAAAACCAAAAGGGGGCCTGACAGCACAGATGTATTCGTCGGTGCAGAAGGGGTCTGAAAGTGATGCTTTGGTCATCGGCAGGGAGTCAATGTCAACAAGGTATTGGCGACAGAACCTCGAGCAGCCTGTCCAATTCTCCCTTGCACTCAGCACGCTCTTGGGCAGATACAAGAAGGTGCATCTAGTCGAAGTAGGACCGCATCCATCACTCAAGGGGCCGGTGCAGCAGGTCCGTTCGCATTTGAACCGCGATCATCTCTCAGTGCCATACTCTTACACGCTCATCAGAGACAGTAACTCCGATCTCTGCATGAAGCAGCTAAGTGGTAACTTCTTTCTCCGCAACCATTCCTTGTCGTGGAACAATGTCAACTGCATCAGAATGCCAAGCCTTCCAACCAATCTTCCACCATATCCTTGGGATTACTCGTCCGGCCTGCTTTGGCATGAACCGCGCGCCAGCATCGAGCTTCGCAACCGAAGCTATCCACGACATGAGCTGCTTGGGTCGCAGCAAGTCGGCGGCAATGGTATTGACTGGGCATGGAGAAACGTGTGTAGCCTAAGTGAAGTTCCTTGGCTCCGTGACCACAAGTTAGAGAGCCAAATTGTCTTCCCAGCATCATGTTACCTCGCTATGGCAATCGAGGCTCTTTCACAGATTCAATCAACTACTCCGGGAGTGACAGCACCATTCGAATTCCGCCACGTCAGCATCAGTACCGCTCTTATAGTCCCTGATGAAGAGAGCAGGGAGGGCGTGGAGTTGCACACTACTTTGCGGGCCCGCGGAATTTCTAGAAGCAGCATCTCGAAAGATTGGCACGAGTTCTCCATATCTTCGTTTGCAAGCGGAAAGGCCACCATGCACTGCTTGGGGAGCATCCGGATCATACACAGTTCGAGTTGCGTCACGTCTGCCGAGACCAACATCATCGCCAATCCCGAAGGATTTGAGGAGTGGCCAAATATGAGTATCTGGTACAACAGATTTGCAAGTTCGGGCCTTAAGTTCGGGCCCAGCTTCCAATCTGTGGAAAGGCTGCAGACCGATAATTTCAGGGCTCGTTGCGAGGCAAAGGCTACCACCCGTCTGGTGCCAGCTGCTTCAGAGGGGCTCGACAAACCTCGCTACCAAATTCATCCTATCACCATTGATGCGTGCATCCAGGTCGCCATCATGGGCTCCGGGGCGGGGGATGTGAGTGAGACTCATGTCTACCTGCCTGTATTCATTGATGAGTGCCGCGTCTATCCTGCAGTCTCAGATGATTGCCATGCACTGGGTCTCGTGCAGGCTAAATCGACCAAGACAAGTCCCTCGACGCGAAGGATGACGTCTTCTCTCTGGTCCGCAGAATCGGCTTCAAAACCACTCCTCTATCTACAAGGTGTCCGTGTCACTCAATATAAAGCTGGGCTTTCCCAAGCGCCCACTGTCCCCCGTCAACCCTGTCTAAAAGTGCGTTGGAAGCCTGACATTCGGCACGTGGACACCAAAACTGCTCAAGAAATGGATAGATATATCACAGAATTCGTAGCCCGGGGCCGAGATGCACATACGGAGCTGGCCGAAGACGAGGGTCTGGTTGGTATGGGTGCTCTGGTAGACCTCACCGGGCACTTGAATCCACGAATACGCATCTTGGAGCTCAGAGATGACGCCCGGTGCAGGGCGGGCGATCTATTAAAGTTCCTTGGAGATGGTACCGGATTCCGACGCTGCAAGTCATGGGATTCCGGTAGCGTTGATGACGCTGGATCGATACAGGTGCAGGCCAGCCACAACGGAGTGAAGAAATTTCCCGAAAGCCCCTTCGACGTGCTCGTTGTCCACACGTCACAAGACATATGGAGTTGGATGGATCAAGCGGATTCTTGCATTTCTGACCAAGGTCTCATCATCGCTCGAAACACCGCCACTGCGGTGGAATCTCTCCGACGGCATCGGTTCATCGTGACCGAGTTCCCTGGCAGCCGAGTCATACTGGCCTCCCGTGAACGACAAGAGGGAGAAACTAAGACTACAGGTCTTGACGCAATTCTTGTGGTAAGAAGATGAATAGAATACGTCACGATCTTCGTGTTTGGATATAAACTAACAAGCAACGACTTTGCCAGGTCTACAATCCGTCTTCAGCCGTGATCGAATTTGCTGAAGCCCTGAGGAGATATTTGGAACACGAAGGTGGTGTAGCAAGAGCAAATATTGTTGCGATCCACCAAATCGAAAGCGTCCAGCCCCAAAGTCAGACAATATGCATATCTCTGCTCGAGATGGAGCATCCATTCCTAGCATGCATGGGACAACGAGATATGGACTGTCTACGGTACATCACTGACACAGTAGCGAATATCCTATGGCTGTCTGGTGCGAGAATGTTGGGAAGAGATCCCATTCCTGACCTTGGACTCTCTAACGGGTTCTCCCGCGCACTCATGCTTGAACAGCCGTCTCTCAAATTCATCGTCCTAGATATAGGTCCAGTTGCGCATCATGAAACTACGCTATATGCAAATATCGCTCAAGTCGCCAAAGATTCCTTTCTCATGCATAGAAAAGAGGTAGACAAGGAGCTTGTCCACAAAGATGGACTCCTCTATATCAGCCGCTTCGACCCCGACTTCGACATGAACTCGGCTTTCCGCCGCCGTCTAGGAACGCAGGAAAGAATCGTGAAGTCCAAGCTATCTACAGCTCGTCCAGCCAAGCTGGTACTGGGGAGCAACGGCGGCGGTGACACCATACACTTCGAAGAGCTGCGAGAACCAGTCTCTGAGACGCCAAATGGGTTCATCGACGTGCTTGTCAAGGCCGTAAGTCTCAATCCTAAGGACATATACGCACTACAGGGCCGACTGGAGACTCGAGGCGCAACGACGGCGCTGGAATTCAGCGGCGTGGTGACCACAGTGGGCCCGGACGTCAATCACCTGAAGCCCGGGGACAACGTGGTCGCGGGGATGCCCTGTTCTTTCGCGACCTCTCAGCGAGTACCAGTCTGGGCCGCTCACAAAATGCTGCCCGGGGAGAAGCACACTGTTATGTGCACCTTGCCGACCATCTACGGCACCGCCCTTTACGCATTAGTCCATCGAGCCCACCTGCGTACAGGCGAGTCCATTCTGATCCACGGTGGCGCGGGCGCCTTCGGCTTCGCGGCTATCACAATAGCGAAGAGGATCTTGGGCACCGCTGCCAACATCTATACCACGGCCGGGTCAGAGACTAGGAAGAGATTCATAGCGGACAAATTGGGCATCCTAGTATCGAACATTTTCCACTCGCGCACGACTTCCTTCGCTGCAGACATCAAGGCTGCTTCAAAGGGGCATGGTGTGGACGTCGTCGTCAACTTTCTGACCGGTGACCTCCTGCAGGCCAGCTGGGAGTGTTTGGCTCAGTTCGGCCGGTTCGTCGAGATTGGCAAGCGGGACCTCCTCGATGCTGGGAAGCTGGACATGCACGTGTTCCTGCGGAATGCGACCTTCACAGCCTTCGACTTCAGTGATTTGTATTACCGGCAAATGGAGCATAATGACTGTATTTTCTCCAGGTATGTGACCTGGGGCATTAACAATGGTGGAGTTTGGACAGGGATTGTGACTGAACCCAAATCATTAGCTTGCTCACTGAGATGTTCGATTTGTACCGATCTGGCGATATCGAAGCTCCCCCTATCACCACATTTCCTGCAGCCGAGGTTGCAGAGGCATATCGTCACTTCTCTTATGAGAATCGGCTTGGGAAGGTTGTCATCTCATTTGAGGATGAAGAAAGCGAAATTCCGGTACATCATCTCAATATTCAGAACCTGCTTTTCGCAGTGTTTAAAACGCCAAGCGCTGACAATCTCCTTAGCTTGCACCTTCGCGATATATGACATTGTTTGACCCCCGAAAGGTATATTTGATGATAGGCTGCCTTGGAGGGCTTGGACGCAGTCTGAGCCGCTGGATGGTCGCTCGGGGAGCTCGCAAATTCGTCTTCCTTGGCAGATCAGGCTGTGACAAGCCAACCGCAAGAGAACTCATTTCTCGTCTTCAAGCAAGCGGAGCCATCGCGAAGGTTGTTCGTGGTGACGTGAGCAACCGTTGCGATGTCGATAAGGCCGTTGCAGCGTGCCTCGGCCTCGGGGATCGTCTGGGGGGCGTTGTGCAAGCTGCCATGGGACTTCACGAAGCTTTGTTTGCCCGGATGACGAGTGAACAGTGGCAGAAAGCTGTGCGGCCCAAGTGGAAGGGCACGTGGAATCTACATCGTTCACTCGAAGGCTACGACAAGGACCTTGACTTCTTCCTACTAACCTCGTCGCTGTCAGGCAGCGTAGGCACGGCAACTGAGAGTAACTATTGTGCAGCGAATGGATTCCTGGACGCTTTTGCTCGGTGGCGTCGTACCCAAGGTAAACCAGCTGTCTCAGTCGGCCTCGGGATGATCTCGGAAGTCGGCTATTTACACGAACATCCCGAAGTAGAAGCTTTGCTTCTTCGCAAAGGCATACAGCCTCTAAAGGAGGCAGAATTCCTTCAGATCATTGACCTTGCTCTGAGCTCGGTGGGAGATGGGTTGACATCGACTTACGATGACAAGTTTGGGTCAGCGCATATTCTGACGGGCTTAGAGCCACTTGGGTTTCGCCAGTTGGTCGAGAATGGTTTTGATGTCAACTTCAGCTCTTCCGAAGATCCCAGGTTGGCAATTCTAACAGCAGCGTTTGCGGCTGAACGGGGCGCAGAGCAGGAGAAATCAGAATCAAGCAAAGCAAAGCGAGGGGTGCTTGCGACAGCAGCACGCTGGTGGAACAGCGTGCCGACTCATGCCATGGGGCTGCTTGAGTCCCAGGCCGACGCCGACTCCCTGCAAGATGCCATCCTGAGGCTCGTTAGGAAACGCTTTTCCAGCCTCATCCTCACACCGGTCGATCAAATAGATGATGGTAGGGCGCTAGCCCGATTTGGTGTGGATAGCATGATTGCTTCTGAGCTTCGAACTTGGTTCTGGACGGCATTTAAGGTCGACGTGCCGTTCCTTGATATTCTGAGTCCTGACAAAACCTTGAGCAGTCTAGCCGACTTTGTTGCAACGCGCTTCTTGGATGGCTCGGAGTTCGCATAACTTATAGCATAAGCTGCGATGAGCTGAAGACCTATGGGCATATGAAGTTGGAAATGAATAGCAAAAAGAATGTTTTAATACCATAGTCTGACTTGATGTGCGCGGTGGCTCTACTGACATTTCACATGGTCTCGATTCTAGGTTGTCGTCTCCCCTACCAACAAGACTTGTGATCGTCTGCTCGCTGCACTCGCCACCTACTATCTAGTAAAAGTCTATCTGGAGTAGTGAGCACTAAGATCTATTATCCGTGGAGTTCTTGTGACCCTTGTCCACCCAAATACAAGCCCCTCACGGGTTGTACAATGTACGAGAAGGCCAGCATCACATGGCAAGCCTGGAACACGGCAAAGTCCGAGCCTGCGAACATGCCTATCACGTTAAAATGACCCCCATGCCCTGCAAACTCAGTGTATGTTGTCAAGCCAATAGATTGTTTTCGTATGCAGTCATCATACGCCAAGAGTCCGAGCAGCCTGCCCGTTTAAGCGACATGTAAGAAGAATTCTTGGACGAGACGATACGGCAATAAGGCGCGAGAAATGCGGGTCCTGCCGCACCCACACTGTGATCAATGTCAATTCTTATGAGACTTTACGGCTCAGAGATGGCCGAGGAGGTAAATATAAGCCTAGGTGCTATTCACGTTTGTATTGGTTCACAACGAGCTCGCATGTGCTTCAGTTTCTCCGACTAAATCTAACCTCGATCTGTGAGCTGTGACGTCTGGAAGCTGCCCCTTCACCGGCGATGAATTGTCTCCAAATTTTCGCGACATTCTTCCTGGCTGCATCAACAGGTGCAGCCTACCCGCAAAATCATGGTTTCGTGAACAGAGAAGTCCATAAGGGTATACTGAAGGCTTCTTATGACTACGTGATCGTCGGAGGTGGTCAGTCAGGCCTGGTCGTTGCGAACCGGTTGTCCGAAGACCCTGAAGTGAACGTGCTGGTGGTGGAGTATGGTTATTTTAACGACAATCCTGCTCAACTGGAACCTTCTAGTGCCACCAACTGGCCACTCGCCAACCTCTACAATCTTACTTCAATCCCTCAACCTGGATTGAATGACAGGAAGCAGGGGGTCTATGGAGCCGCAGTTGTCGGAGGTGGATCCGCCATCAACGGGATGTTTCTCAATCGTGGGGCTGCAAGGGAGTACGACGACTGGGGGAGACTCAATAATGCCAGTGACTGGTCATGGAATGGTCTACTGCCATACTTCGTGAAGGTGAGTGAAAGCTGCCATGGGACCACCACCGGACTGCGGAACGTTGGATGAGGTCAAGGCTGACCTGGAGATAGAGCTCAACGTTCCAGCATCCAGCCACGGCGCTAATCGACGAGTTCAATATTACGTGGAATGACACTGCTTTTGGAAATGGCCCCATTCATCAGAGTTTTGCCCCGTACCAGTGGCCTGGAATGAGTGAGATACTACGAGGCAACCTTGTCTGACTTCTCAAGCCCACACTGACACTTCGAACCAGAGCTGCAATGGGAAGGCTTCACAGAACTGGGCATCCAGCCTACTCTGGATGGGTCCGATGGCCAAGGATACGGATTATTTTGGGTCAAAGTAAGGATACGAGAATGTTAGCTGCTGTGGCCTGGACTGATTGACCGAGCAGAGTGCCATTGATCTACGCACAGTGACGCGATCATATGCTAGGACCGGGTACTTTGACCCCATCGCCAACCGAACCAACCTGGATCTGATCACCGGATACCGCGTGAATGAGTTGCTTCTCGACAGCGAGAAAAGGGTTACTGGTATCCTCATGCAAGAACGCGGCTCTTCAGATGACGAGGGGATGCTAGAGGTGAGAGCTGATGTAGAAACCATCCTCTGCGCTGGTTCGTTGCACAGCCCACAGATTCTACAACGGAGTGGGATCGGACCGCCCTCGGTTCTGAACGCAGCTGGGATAGATGTGCTTGTTGACCTACCAGGCGTTGGTGCTAACTTCCAAGACCATCCAAACGTGCGCATTGGGTTCAACTGTACGAAGCTCCTATTTCCGTCCACGGGTCATGTGTTGCTTGCTCATGATTGGGCTAAATTTTGTTACAGTCACTCGCAATGTCGAGCCCAATCCGGCCACATCTTTCAACAATGAGACGTTTGCATCTTGGGCCCAGCAAGAGTGGGAGGAGAATAGATCAGGTAAATCAGTCCTCGCTAGAAGCGGCCTTTTGATAGCATTTCCACACTCTAACAGCCGTGGAACAGGCCCATATTCCCAGTCGACGGGAAACACAGCCGCGCTGCTTCCACTCAAATCAGTCAGCCCGGAAGACACTGATAGCATCGTAGAGGAGTATTTGTCTCAGGACTCAGCCTCACATCTACCCAGTCTGTACACGCCAGAGCAAGTAGCTGGTTACGAGGCTCAGCGGGCCCTACTCGCGGAAGCACTCCGCGCAGAGGACAACTCCATCGTTGAGATCCCATTCACCGGGAGCAGCACCTACGTCTTGTTCTTGATGAAGCTTCTGAGCCGCGGCACGATCTACCTGAATCAGAGCGACAAGTACGCAGAGCCCATCCTCGACTACCGTGGGTTTTCAAACCCGCTCGACTTTGTCCTGATGCGGGAGAGCCTGAACTTTGCTAGACGCTATCACACAGATTCCAAAACCGTGCAAACGGCATTTGCACCTGTGGAGACCTTTCCCGGAGCCAATGTCACCGGCGCCGACCTCGATTTCTACATCCGCAATACGAGCAGCTCGACTACAGGACATATGACGGGCTCTTGTTCCATGATGCCACGCCACCTGGGCGGGGTTGTGGATGTTGACCTGCAGGTCTACGGCGTGACTGGGCTGAGTATCGCGGATGCGTCTATCATGCCTCTGGTCCCAGGCGCGCACACTTGCGCTACAGTCTACGCCGTAGCCGAGAAAGTGAGTCCTCGTCCTACTCCCTGACTACTTGACTAACGCAGCAATTTTCATATTACGGATCAGATATCAGAGATTAGTATGTGATCACATACTAATTGTTACCTCTATTTAGGCTGCGGATCTCGTCAAGGCACGCCACATACACAGCAAGAAGATGCGATAGAATTGAATACGATACAAAGTCGCATGTGCAGAAATACTGCCGGGCCAATATTTTCTTTGGCGTATTCTCTTGAACTTGGAAACAAATTATATATCTGATTCCTACTCACCCTCTAATTTGCTTCTCACATTTAATTTCTGGTCTACTTACGTAGGATGATATTGATGCGCTTAGTCACAACACGGGAAGTCGAGAAAGTCGCTTCATATTTCTGTTTCATATATTCACTTCATGCAAGGATCTATCCTTTTGCCAGAACTATATGCAGTATATACAATTTGAAAAATTGCGGCATCAATTCTGAGTAGACGACCGCAGGGACACGTGTGTCCCTTCCCCCGCAAGACCAACGAGATCTAAGCAATAACATCCTCAATAGCGGCCGTCAGGATCAAAGCCATGCTCTCGTGCGTTGCCGACGAGGGGTGGTAATCACAGCCGATGTTGTTGTTGCTCGAGTCCTGGGTCGGGAAGTTGACAAAGTGCGCCTTGTCGCCGAGCTGGGCGACAGCGTCCTTGATGGCATTCGACTGCGTGGTGTGCTGGGCATCCTCTGCTGTCGGGTAGCCGTCGCTCAGCATCGGGCTCGACGTGATGAAGACCTCGGCGTCGGGGTAGTGGCCCTGGATGGTCTTGCCGAATGAGACCAGCCCCTCGGTGTACTCAGTCGCGTTGAGGCGAGGCCGCGCGTCGTAGTTCGCCCCCGAGGTGCTGTTGTACGCGACGTAGCTAAAGTCGTTGGTGCCCAGGTTGACAACGACGATGTCGGGCGTGTCGGCGGCGGGGAAGGTGTAGGTCCCGTCCGCGTCGGCGGCACCCCAGCGTGTCCAGATCTGCGGCATCACCACATCGTCCTCGTAGCCCGGGTTGACGATGTTGCGCACCAGACCCTTGCCCGACCAGGCGATGATGTCGTATTCGGCCGACAGATTCTTGGCCGTCAGCGCACCGTAGGTGTTCGGCGCATCCTCGAGCGCCGCCGAGTTGACGCACGGGAATGTGCCGTCTATGCCATAGCCGACCGTGATGCTGTCACCGATGACCTGGATGCGCCTGCTAGCCGGCGCCGTGTCATTGCCCAGCGAACCCGGGGTGGTCACGTCGCCGACGTAGATGCTGCCAAGCTGGGGTTCGGACCGCTTGCGGATGGAGACGGTGTGGGGGCCGTCGGCGAGGTCAGCCGGTGTGTCAATGCTGGTCCCGTTGACGCTGTCGAAGACAAGAGGCGTGCCGTTGTCGATGACCATCTCGATGCTGTTGGTGCCCCAGGTCGATGCCACAGCCACACTGGCTGAAGAGCCGGTGAAGCTGAAGGTGAGGCCTGTGCCGGACCATGAGAGTTCCCTGGTGGCAGGGTTTACTCGACCGAGGAAGCGGACGCCTTGGGCACAGCCAAGCGCCGACAGGGTCGGGAGCAGGGTTGACAAGCGGACCATCTTGAATAGTGGTGTTGACTGAACCGACTGACTGGGTGTCTATACAATCTTGCCCTCCTCGTGCTGCTGGCTAATTTAGTCGGCGGATGCGAGTGTACATATAAATATGGAAGGAGAGGCCAGTGAGCGGGCCGCCACCCAGAGTCTTGTATCCATCGGGTTTGGCATCTGACCCCTTCATATTGGAGGTGGATATAGTTTTTGCGTGGCCACCAAAGCTTAGCATGGTTGTGACGACACCTTGCTCGGTCTAGTGCCGGCCCTGTCGGCGCGGGCGTGACAACACGGAGGGTAGGCTCCGGAGGCCGGATCAGGAGGCGGAGACGGGCTTGCAGACTCAAACCAAATTTTTTTACAAGTTTCAACCACGATAGACTTCCAAACTGACAGAAAGACTTTCTCAAAGGGGACTTGTCAACTGTTAGAGGTGCAAGTATGGGCAGGACTTGTTTATCTGTTCTGGATTGAAATGTCGGATGAGATCAGTGAAGTGTTTGCTACTACCACCGAGATCTGCTAGCGGCCGTTCGGCCCAGTAATGAAACATCGGTAAACATTTTGCGGACTTCTTAGTGCAACTCCGTAATTTCCTCAAACTGCTCTAGTATGCCTTGCAGCTAGGGTTCCCCACCGCCCCCTTTTTGATCCTTACTGCCTCTACGGAGTTTGTACAATTCTCAAGCCTATGTAAACCAGATCAGTATTTCTAGCCTAACCATTTCTCTTCTTATATGTAGCCTACTTATACTCCATAATTATTAGTTTACTTCTTAGTGATAATTAGACAAATGAAAGTCTATTGTAAGAACTACTTGCTGGTAAGACCACGGCTTTACCTTATATACAAGTAGTTGTTGGGCCAAAGTTAAGGAAAGAAACATGCAATCTTGCTATCAGACTGATCCTGACCAAATTTAGTTAACCTGTGTTGTGTTCTCTTAAGTGTTTAGATAAGGCATAGTTTATATATGCTGGGAACATGTTAGATTAATGACTGGAGGCTGGGCCACGGCTGTCTGGTAAATAGTCAGCTACTATCACCTTGTCTGGTTTATCTAGCAGCTGTTCCACACAAATAATACGTGTAGATGCAATAGTTGTAGGCAAAGGGACTCAAATAGTAGAGCACAATGCAAGTGTCGGCATTATATAACACTCGAGCTAATCATCTAGCGGAATGACAAACAGCCCACGCCTACCACGGCCTTCAACTCTACCTCTCACGTCTTTTTACCCTAAAGCAAGCCTAAAATCTGTTCCATGTCTGCCCAGGTCCTCCGTGCTGAGAGGACTGTACGGGCTACTGTGGAAGCAAAGGGGCTCGGCCAGTCCACTGTCCCATTTCGTGCTGTGGGCTGTGTGGTCGTAACGTCCCGACCGGTAACATCTGGGTAATGCAATGGGTGTCCTCGGGGGGGGGGGGCCGTGGTGCTAACATTGATGCTAACAAGGCCAAGGGGAACGATGCTTTTCAAGTTCGCCGCTCGTATCTCCGAGAGCTTTGATGTCACCGTTGTCAAATTATGAAGTAAGAGGGGCTGCCTTAATTCGCTCGTCAACGACGCCCACTACCTCGCGCGCTGGCAGTGACCAGTGTCGGGTCAGTCGGGCTCCTGGAAACTTGTAGGTGAGAAGGTTGACAGTGGCAGACCCGCTAGCTTCGACCTAGAGGCCTTTCCTGGCTGGTCTGCTCCTTACTTACGCTCTGCTGCGTAGCAAGCAGTAGATCGCCATCAGTGTATGCTCGGTTCGGTGCTCTGCAGTAATCATCACCGGATGCGTGAGCCCTCAGCTCTTGAAGGAGCTAATCATGCTTCTGGCATATTATTTAATAATTTAATAATTGGATTGAAACAGACGTACTCTTGATTCAATTGGATGTTGTATAGTAGCCGGGCGATTGTGGTCCACACATAAAGTGAGAAATGACTACCAGGCACACATTGCTGCCGAGACCGGTCGATAGAACCACGGAAATGGAATCAGTTACATGTCGAGTGATAATCCACATACATACTCGAGCATCTGAAATGGTAATGAGCACATGCGGTAGGCTTTCCGGCGATCCGTGTCTATAAAATTGTGCCAAGCACATCTTAAACAATACCACAACCACAACTACAAGACCACACACATTCCCAATGTGCCAGCGGCTCCTGACCGTATCAAACCAACTCAGCTCCGCCGATGAGTGGGTGGGAGAGGGCATCTGGCTCCGCAGTTCTTGCCAAGCCTAGACTATGCCACGATTTCTCGAATGAAGAATGCATTGGAGGAAAGGGTAGAGAGAGGTCTCACGAGTTATCATGGGGTTAAAACAATCCCGGAGAACGAGATGGAGTTAAGACCAAAACCAACCCCCGGCAGGGATACGTACTATGTAGGCCCAGAACTCGACTATATAGTCCAAGCTCGGTCCATAGACATGAACTGAATTGACATTGGCGATGCAGACAGAGATCTGCGACACAATTTCATATCACAGCCTATGCCCATTGAGGGACTGCATAGTGAGTAGGCCCTGTTTTCGGCCACACAAATATTATTAAGCAGGAAACCTAAAAGGTTCACATCAGGAATGCATACGGAACCATCCCAGCCGCATACTGGATTCAGCCTGCTGGGTTTGACATGGCGGCCTACCAAGACCCCCGATGAGCGGGCATTCAGCACCATGAAGGCCGCCGTCGAGAACGGTGCCACCATCTGGTCTTCGTCCTCAGTCTACGGAATGGCCCCAGAGCCCCGAACAGCCGGCTTATCGCTGCTACGCCGCTATTTTGAGAAATATCCCGAGGATGCCTCGAAAGTCACCTTGTTCATCAGGGCCTGCTTTGACCCGGTCAATTTCGTCCCCACCTGCACCCGTGATGGCGTGCGTGCCAGCTGGGATGAGTGTGACCAAATACTCGGCGGCGTCAAGAGAATTGACGTATTTGGTCCTGCTCGTATCGACCAGAATGTCCGAGTCGAAGAGAAGATTGGTGCACTCAAGGAACTGAGGATGAAGGCAAGATCGGTGCCGTTGGTCTGTCCGAAGTGAGGGCCGAGACCATTAGACGCGCATCTGCAGTCAGCCCTATAAAGTACGCCGAAATCAAGTTCTCGCTGTGGAGCACTTGTGGAGCACCGAGATGCTCACTAACGGCATGGCTTTGGCGGCAAGGTGTGCAATGTCTCCTTGCTGACCTATGCCCCTCTTGGTTACGGCTTCCCGACTGGTGCCGTCAAAAAGCTCGAGGACATTCCAAAGGGAGACATGCGCCATATGTTCGGCCGTTTCCAACCCGAGGTAGGCTGAATCTTGACCGTGGATATTATGATTTCGCAAGAATCGAGGACCCATGGCTAACCAGCGACCACACAACAAGCACTTCGTTAAAAACTTGAAGCTTGTTGATGAGATCGAAGCTTTTGCCAAAGCGAAAGGCGTCACGGCTGCGCAGGTCGCACTGGCTTGGATCCGAACACACTCCGATTCGGGAGACTGGTATTATCATACCCATTCCGGGCGCCACAGGGCCTGATCACGTAATTGAAAACAGCACGCTGATTAAGCTCTCGGCCGTGGACAAGAAGAAGGTTGATGATATCCTAGCAAGGTTTGACGTCGCTGGTCATCGACAGATTCCAGGCATGGAAAGCAACCTCTGGACATAGCATGTACGTATGTTAGATGGATGCCCATAAATCTTGTTATCGTGAGGCATTTTACAAGTTCCGTCATCGACTACGCTTATCACTACTTTACTTCAGTCATTCAAGATGGATTCCGATTTCAAAATACTATAAAGAATCTACATAGAACCAGCCCTTAAACTCCCACAGATTTTCTGTCAAGTGGTAATGTCATGTTCCGGCCCTTCAGGTGCACAGGTCTCCTTGAGACCTTGCCAATCTGCAGTAGGAAATAGAGCCCGAGTGACAAGGTCAGAATTTGAAAGTCGTGGTGACCTCACAGGACAAAGCCACGGTAGCAACGACCAATAGTTGAAGTCGGGAAAAGGGGATGAGCCCGTTTAACATCTATGTTGGCAGGCAAAGTAAATGGGTTGGATGCACGAACAAAAAGACATAGTTGCTTACGGGGTGGTTGGGGGAGGGGGCGTGTGTGTACACAACGGAACACTGTTAATATCGCTTGCTGTATGTCAACTTTTGAAGTTATAACGCGGATTATTACCGATGGGTGATCCAAAACGTGTGATGCTGTTCAGGAATACATATCTTCCATCGTGAAGGGAGACTCTGGTGTCAACCAGCCATGTACCTTGTCGCCATTGAATACGACCTCTCCAACGTCAAGTTCAATCCACTTGGAACCTCGTCAAGCGATGAAGACACGCGCATAGTCATTTCTCTCTCCTCACACCGAGACGATATGAAGAATTTTCTCGGGCCAACCAATGTATTATGTACTCTTTCTGAAAAGCATGCGGGTAATTAAACAGAGGACTCCAGGACTACATCCATGCCTGTTACATCTACCACACAAAATTGGGAAGCCTACATGTACACATTATATATGCACCAAGATCAACATCGACAGTGACCATTCTCGGGACCTAGGAAAGGTGATCATGCCCCGGACTTCATAATCATACCCAGTACGTGTCTCGGTACTAATCTACCCACGCACCCGGAACCATGAACAGATGCGGGTTTTCGAGCAGGTGCCAGAAGTCTCCAGCATAATTCTCGTAATGGAAGTCCATTTCGAAGTACCAGTCCCTCGGCTCCGCGCCGTAATGAACAGCCTTGACAAAGGGAAGCCCATCACACCAATCACCGATCCCAAGATACAACACATCGCCTACAGCTTTGCTGTTGAGGGGGGCACTGACCCATACCACAGCCTCCTGCCGCCCAAACTCTGCTAGATTGTAACCGCAGCCGGTAAGAACCGACATCAGAGCCTGAAGCTTTCCCAGTGTTCGCTTCAACGCACGACGGGCAGCCCTTTCACCAAAAATTTGGGGGGCATAATAGAGAATGTCTTCTAGTGTCGTCACGAGTGCCCATTCGAGTGCGCTACGAGTGCCTTTGTAGCCGAAGTCTGAAAAGTCCATCCTGTGGTGCACATCATCAGTGGCTTCAATGGCTTCCTCAAGCAGTCTTTCCCAATTCTGATGGCCACTATCAGGCAGAGAGTTGAGATAGAAGTAAAAGACGTTGTGCAGAATCGAGGCACCGTCATCAATCCATGCCTGCACATCGACCGGTTGGACATGGCCGTCCGGGCAGATGACAAATCGGAGAGCATCAACAGAACAGGCTCCGAGAGGGACCCCGTTCCAAAGTTCGAACCGGTGAAATTCCGCAACAAAACAGAGTCCTTGGGACCATGCTAGCATCAATATTTCCTGTTTCCGTTTCGGCGGGAGATCATGGCAGAAGGGAAAGCACGTGCGGAAATAAATGTCGAGAACAGGCTTATGAGATGCCATAAACAGAAAAAATATGGAAAAGACTTGGTCTGTACTCTGATCCACCGGTTTCGTCCAGAACTCAAAGTCTTCGACTTCACTGACCAGGCTATTGCATAAGCCCCGGGAAACAAGTTGCTGTTTGACGTCAACAGGCAATTTTCCTGATAAGACAAGGACTAGGAAAGCGAGTTTGGCGTCGAGATTAGGACAGACTGTATCCAGGTTCTTGTTGATGAAATATTGAACAATGTGAGTCTCCGAATATATACTAGCCTGCTTGGTTGAGTTAGCACGAATACCTGCTCTGAAAAGGATTTTAATTGGGCATACATGGAATAGAGTGAGTCCTGTGGGATCACAGTCTCGAGGAGAGGCTAATCCTCGGTTGAAAAGGTCGATAAGCCCATCGAGGTCACCATCCCAAATACACCGAAAGCCCGGCGAGTCTGCGGGAACAATATTACACGTCCAAAGAGTCATTTGCCAGCCTGAGCATGCACGATTGACACTGACGTTCCAGACCTTTTGAGACAGCCACTTTGGCAGCTGAAAGCGGACTACGTAAGCTACTTCACGTCAGCGGCTTGTTTGTATTGAGGCTTCATGGTGACTGACTTGTTTCACCGTCATTTTCGGCATATTCCCTGGACTTTCCGACGACAATGGTGCCCAAGATAGATGGCTCTGACCAAGGCATGAAGATTTGACTTCTTTGACGCTGAACTCCATTTTGTTTGTACACTGGAGATGTCTCGAGGTGTTGACTGGTGACTGGAAAGGGCGGCCTTTCTGTGGAGCTGGAAGAGTTGTTGCTGAGCTGTTGCTGCAGGTCTGCTACTGCGCTCCATATATTTGTGATCATCGCCCTCGTGCTTACGGCATTGGCTCTGGATGCTCATCAGCATTGTCCGGGTCACGGTCCATACCTAGGCAGTGTTCAGCACCAGTACTCACGTAAGGTAGGTTACTTGAGCCAACTGTAACAGCTCGATGGCCATCGCCAGTCTGTCCTGGAATCCTTTGATGGTATCCTTTTTGAGCACGACCCTCATCCTGGCGAATGTCCGCCTGCTCCTCTTCTCTGACTCGATAGCACCATTCAAGTCCTCGACTAGGCGCCGTAGGTTATTCAAAGCTTCTCGGCAATATTCGGCGCTCGGGGTGACTGTTGAGCCATGATGAGTCGGTAAGTGTTCGAGGAAGCCCGCGCCTTGGACGTCGAGGTAGGTTTCGTGGTCGGATAGGATGGGATCCATGATTTCGATTTGCCTCATCAAATCTCGGATTGTCTGTGGAACCTCGTGTACCTGCTGCCACAGCATCTTTAGCTTCCACACTGTACCTCCAACTTTAAGGCCAACTTCAGCTAAGGCCAAGCCGCTGGCTACGGCCCCGAGGACTTCGGCCATGGCGACTCCGTGACAAACAAGACTGAAACGTAAAGAAGCCCCAAAAGTGTCTCGGGAACGGATGGAAAGGTTGGTAGTGGGGGAAAAGAAT